>OX422212.1:245028933-246401433 GCA_949130495.1 Sambucus nigra | reverse complement strand
TGTGTATCAAATTTCAAAGGTTGGTGGTGAGACAGCAATAATATGGGGCAGCAAGTGGGTTAGCGTAGCTCCAATCTATGGGGGCTTTGTAGGCAAAATTCGTGCAAGTAGACTCCATAGGAGCCAATTCCCTTGTAGAGTACAAAAGACCAACTTTGCCCGTGATGACTTAAAAAGAAATTTATATGTTTGGGAGTTTAAAAGAAAAAAGAAAAAGGTTTATTACGAGAGGAAAAAAAGAACGAAAAGTTATTAAGAGAGAGAGGAAAAAAAGTGAAGAGAAGAAAAATTAATATCCATTTATTTATTTAGGAGTTTAGAAAAGAGGAAAAAATAATTTTCTTTCTTGTAGTTTGAGAGTTGGAAGAGAAATATTTTTTTAAAAGAAAGAACGATAAATTCATTAAAAAAAATTCATTTTTCTTCATTTCTTTTCGATTTGAATTTTTTTTTGCAGAGAAAGAAAACAATTTTTATTTTAAAAAAATCATTTATTTTCTCTCATTTTATACTTCCAAGCGAGACAAAGCGTTCTTTTCTCTCTTAAACTCCCAAACAAAGTAAAAAAAAAGGCCTTGCCCCCCCCCCCCCCCCCCCCACAACTTTAAAGAATTTCAAAATTTGACCATAAGATTTTAAAATTTTATAGAAAAAATTATATTTGTATAGTTTTGGCCTATATATTGTTTGGTCCCCCTCTTAATCACAATTCTGGATCTGCTACTGACAATGACGCTAATTTAGAATCTTGTGATTTCATTTTATAGAAAGGTTTTACTTTAAAAAAAGGAATGATATGTTGCATTTATTGAAACTCACTTCCATACATTTGGTTTGGGTGGAGAAGAGCTATGTGAATAACAATTTCAATACAAAAATTGAAAAACTAGAGACCCTAGTAATTGATTTGTTGAGATGAGTTCAGTATTTGAATAATTATAACTTTTTAATTTGGTAGGGCAAGGAGGTGGAGGGAGGAAAAGGACTTCGATCAAAGGTGGAGGGAAAGATGTAAATTGAGAAGAAAGATAACTGAGAGGATTTTTTTTGTCAAAATTATGTGTCCTAAATAGCCTCATGTGTTGTAGCACGTTCAACATTTTTATTGTTTTGCGATTTGTCTTTCATTTCTTTATTTTTAGGATTTATTACATTTTTTCCTCTAAACTTGATCTTTTTTTTTTATCTTACCACATGAACTTTCAATTTCCACATTTAACCCCGTAAACTTTCTAAATGACTTTAAATTGTCCCATAATGTTAACACCGAAGCATTCGTGGAGACGACTGTTGTGGACAGGTATCGCGAAAGGATTCGCGTGGGCACTGTGGAGGAGTGGTGGAATATCAGAAGAGCATCAAGTCTCGTGGGGGATCGAGTCATTGAGTAAGACTTATGTCTGTTCCATGTAATTCCACATTATAGTGATTGTCTGACTTGGGCCGTCCGAGATTTTTTCCCTTTGTGGTTTCCTCGTACATTCGACGTTGTGAGTATTCTCTTCCTTACTTTATTTGCTTTAATCACTAGATGTATATTTAGGATTAATCAAGATAAAATTTGGTTAAGTTAAAATTGGTTCACAACTTGGTGCGGTTTAAAAATTAAAAAAAGATTTTGCATAAAAAGAAAGTTGGTTTTTGTCATCCTTAGAACACATTTTGCATAGAAAAGGGGCCTACACCAACATACAAAATTGATATCTAATGATTTCCAACATAAAAAATTATTTTCCCCATAAAAAAAATGAATTCCATCATAAAAAAAGGTTTTTCAATGATTTATAGCATAAAACAACATTAAAAATGATTTTCAATATAAAAAAATTGATTTCTAACATTAAAAAAATAATTTCCAACATAAAACAATGGTTTGCAGCATTAAAAAAAGTAACATACAAAATTAATCCTGAAGTTTAGGGTCATTTTCAATTTTGAACACGATGTTTCAAAAGTTACAATATTAATCTAAATGTTTTTAAAAAATCGTGCAATTTTAGCCTTTCAACACATCTTTGTTAGAAGACTTAACATAATGAATAAAATAAGGAAATATGATTCCCAATCATTCACTCTATTAAGTCTCCTAAAAACAAGTGACGGAGAGCTAAAATTGAACTAAACAACAGGGTTAACATTGCAACTTTTGAAGCATCGGATTTAAAATTTGAAAATAACTCCAAGCTTAATGTGACAACCCGAGATCCGAGATAAGGGGTGGCCAGCCCGATACCCAAATATAACAGGAATCATGGATGGATATCATTCTCAGCATCACAACATATAAACTGAGTATACGGGAAAACCGCCCAATAAGTCAGAAAACGGGTTGCCAAAAGTTTAAAAATTTTAAACCAGTTAAGAAAAATTAAATTTTAAACAACCCAAATCTGATAAGCAAGTGGAATTCCATAAAAATATATATAATACAACTAAAACGAATGTATACAAATGGACCGAATAAGCTGTCGGTCCACAGCTACATAGAACACCGAACAACCATTTAATATCGTATATAATACATTCATTAATCAAATATAAAAGTTTGGGCCACACGCCCGAGTAAAAAGACTCGATCATATCTAGAACACAAAGATGAAAGCGTCTAATTCAACATCCTGTAATAACCCGTAAAATCTTACAGCTCGTCGAAGTAAAGGAATGGGAACATCAAAACTGGCGTCCTTGCGGGGGAGCACCTGAGCGGATACAATCATATACACAACAAGGAAAGTAAACCGGTCAGGGCCGAGTTCTATATGATCACCAGAAGAAATAAAAAACCATGAAAGATATGAGCAGTTATGTATGAATGATAAGGATGATAAATTTACATTACAATCTAACTAAAAGAAGAAATGAAATATCATTTACATAAAAGAAAGAAAAGTAATAACTTAAATTAAAAACCTTTCCTCATTTATCAAATTTCCATTACCTTTTTGTATTCCTTAATAGGAATAAAACCATTTATTAACTTCCAAAGTTAATTATCTTACCATTACATCTTTCCATTCCTTAATAGGAATATCATTAATATCAAGTGCTCTTTATGGCACGTATCATGCTCTTTATGGCATATACCCATCAAGTCCCACTTGATGCAGAAAAGTTATATTCATACACATATAACGATTCTAAGACCGCCCCTCCTAGTTTCCCCACTGGGCGCGCCCCTAAATGACCATCATCTTCCAGGGCCTATCTATACAAGACAACCTGGGATCATAACGCAACGTTGGGAAGCGGCCATATGCCTGCGGGAAAGTCAGGACCACACCCGGAATCCCCTAACCAGCGCAGAAAAACATATAAAAACCCCGCATATGGCCTAGGACTATATCCACCCTGCATTCACTAGCGAGGGGGCATCACCAAGCGCGCGAACTTCCCTTATGATGTCATTTAGAGATGTGTGTTTAAGTAAATTAACATTTACCATTTAAATCTCATTTTCATTTTCAATTACCATTACCAAATTCCATTTCAATATCCATGTGTTTGGTTCTTTTTATTCGAACCTATCATCATTAAACAACTGGGTTCATTTTAGTTGAACCTATCCTTATTAAGCATTTGGGGTTCATATTATGCGAACCTAATTCCCCTCGAATATCGTTATTAATATTCCTCAAATTTCAAGTCCCGACTAAAACTCCAAATGATCATTATGATCCTAGAAGTTCCCAAAGTTCATAAAATTTGATAAGCCCTTAAGTCTCCAACCATGGGCCTACAACCCCTAACCTCCTATTAATAATTAACCAAAAGAGCGATGCATAAACATCACTTTGGAACACCCCCCCTTTGGACTTAACCCCAAGTGAAATCCATTCCACTCTAGGGTGACAATCAGATCCAACTAGGACTCTAAAAGCCAAAGTTTACTTCATTCAAGAAGGTTCCTAAGTTCCTATAAAAAGAAAAGATTTAAAAGAAAAAGTAAAATTTTGGAAGAAAACAAGGGACCGGTCGATCGGTCCCAAGACCGCGGTCGACCGCGTCTCAAGTTTTTGCCTAAGAAGAAAAGAAGAAAGCTCACTTCGGTAGGGCCGGTCGACCGGTAAGGGGACCGCGGTCGATCGCGCCTCAATTATATGCTTTTGAAAGAAAGCAGTGTGCCTTCTCCCGAAGGCCCGGTCGACCGGTCTGGTAACCGCGGTCGACCGGTCATAGCAGACCTAGCCTCCCTATTTCTTCTTCCAACAACCAAATCCATATCATTTAATGGGACTAATACACCACAATATGTCTAAGTACCATCATCAACAACATTTATCATCCAAAAATCAATTTTTAAGGGTTAATACCCAAATAATTTAACAAAACCCTAACTAAACTAAATCATAACAATCCACAACAAATCATGCTAATTAATCCACTTAAATCATATTATAGCAAGTAAGTTACTTGCCTTGATCTTGCAAATTCAGATTTGATCTGGTGGAGGCAACAATCCAAGCTCCAATCTCTCTTTTTCTCCAATGTTCTCTTCCTCTCTCTCTCTACTCTCTCTAGGGCTCAATTTAGAAAGAAAAAGAAGAGTAGAAATGGGGTTGGGGAAAATAAAACGGGGCTTAAGTCCTAAAAGCCCACTTAAGTGACTAATACGCGATAAAATAATACGCGACTACACTTTAAAGCCAAAACCAGTCAAAAGTGACTGAAATGCCAAAATGTAATATGGCACTTATTTTGACTATCTCGCACCTACCGGGACTAACTACACTATCCAAATTATCATTTGGAAATTTTATAACTCATTTTAAGTTCCGGTTTCTCATTAAACCAAAATGTCATTTTATATATTATGACAACATAAATCACCACATGGATATTTTTACCTACTCATCAGGTAAACATACAACATTTCAGTAAATATTAACCTTTCTCATATTAAATTAATATTTACTCAACATCCATCATTTTATAATTAATTACTACACCTGGTAAATAAATATAAAATATGCTATCAAATGTGAGGGTTGTTACACTTAAGGGTTAATTTTGCAATTTACCGTAAAAATATAATTTTCGGCATAAAAAATGATTTTCAACATAGAAAATGATTTCCAATATAAAAAATTATTTCCAGCATTAAAAAATTATTTGCAATGATTTCCATCATAAAAAACTGATTTCTAAATTAAAAAATGACTTTCAACATAAAAAGAATAATTTCAGTTAAAAAAAGGAGTTCCACACAAAAAAAGCCATTTCCAAACAACTCTTATTCTTCAACAAACAATCAAACCCTAAAAAAAATCCGAGAGAGAGAAAGTCAATATCCTTTTCAACAAACACGATACGTAAATTCAAGCACCCATTTAAAAAAAGCCCTAAATTTAAACATTTTCCATTCAAAAACCCAAAACAAATAGATGTAGATGTGTTTGTGCGCAGACTTATGTATATGTGTGGTGAGTGTGTGTTTTCGTGTGTGTGCAGATTTATATATGTATTTTCATGTGTGAAGGTAAATTTATCCGAATTCATAAGAATTGTTGGTTTGTTATATATAATTATTTTGGTCAAATAATTATTTGTATACTGAAATTTTTATTAAGTCTTTTTTCATACACACGTTCATCACGAACATAATTATTATGACCTATCACTTTAACTGTTTTTGAATGGACTAATTGATTTGACTATTTTTTAACAGGCTTAGTGCTTAAAATGTGAGAAACTTGAAATCTATGGACAAATAACCCATTTCCTTTCCTCCTTAGCTCACCCAATTATAATTTTTTTTAAAGAATTGAAATGTGATGTTACTTGATTAAGATTATACACTTTTAATCATAAGGAAAAAAAATAAGGTTTTGAATCTTGATATAATATATAAGGCCTTTCTATTATAGAAAAGCAAAATTGTAAAAACTTCTCCATCAAAACTTTCTTGGTAACACCCAATCCCATGTGGCTCATGAGTCATATGGAAATTTTCTATTATCATTTTTACATGTGTAAAAATGTAAAGTCACTTAGAGAATGTGAGCGAAGAAAATTCAACAAATTATGTTATATAATGGCCTGCTTGGTAGAAATACAAGGATTGGAAATGAAAAAAGATGAGTGATATCATAAATCTAAAAAAATGTCACCTAGACTTGAAATTAATTCTAATAGACTTTTAGCAATGGTTTTAGGAACCAACACATTGGAGAAGGCCTAATAGGTAAAAAAATGTGTGCATTACTTTTAATTCTATTATTTTTCCTTGGGAACCATACACGAGATATCCCTCCTACCTTGAAGAAGTTTGTTTCTCTTTTTACATGGAAATTTCATATTCTTACTCTTCCATAACAACAACTTTTCCTCTCCCTCCTTTTATCTTTATTTAAAATCATTGGGTTTAGACATTACTTACGTGCTTCTTAATCCTTTCAAAACGACAACAACATACCCTTTTTGTGATTTCTTTCTATCAAAGAATCGTACGAACCGCGTGATAGACTTTAGATCTAAAAGTTTCGAAAGAAAAAAAGAAGCATTAAAGTGTAAAAGTCAGCATTTTGCAGTTACATACTATTTCTTAACATACGTTATTCGTTTATATGATTCAACAAACAACAATTATTATTACTGATTTTATAAATTCGAAATAAAAATAAAATAAATATGAATACAAAAAATTACAGAAATAACAATTCAGGATCTTACTTATATTAGACTGAATTTAGAGAAAATAAGAATGAATTCTGAGAAGAAATAATCCGAGCCCTGTTTAGAACAGTCTCCTTAAGGAAAATTTATTTCATCCAATCTGCTTAAGGTTGTTGAACAATTGCCACCCAAGATATAACGGATTTTCCGAATTAATTATGTAGCACAATAATAATTAATCCTAACAATCACAAATTTGTGTTTTATACTGAACCAGACATAAAGAACAATGCGCATGAAATGTATGCACTAGCAACAAGCAAGGAATTATTTTGGAAATGGTTTTGCATTTTCAAAATTTGTCATTAGTAAAAAATGAAGGGGAGCATATGTATATATAGCAAAAAAAGTTGATTGTTGGGAATAACCGACAATTGTTAATTAATTAATTTTGTAATAAATTAATTAATCCCAGAAAATAAATTAATTCCGACAATAAAATGAAAGGGATTTTATAGGCCCAAGCCCAAGCTCGAATCGAATCGAACCAAGCCGAGCTGACCGGACGGACGGATGGTGCGCGCGTGCGCGTGTGGGCTTTTGGCCCAAGCCCAACACTTGCATAGTGTAGGCCATATCCCCTTCAACGAGTTGAGATACCCCAAAGGCATACAAGCCTTTGTTCATAATTGGGGGTTTATTAACTCTTCAACTTCCCACTATTTTTCCTATGTGGGACAAGGTTAATACACACCCAATTCATTAACTTTCATTGCTTTATGAGTCACTTTGGAGACATATTTATCATTCATAACTTAATGAAATTGGACATGTGAATATACTACATTAATCTCCTTAAGAAGGAGAAAGCGTTCATATATGGTCTCACAATTATCGTGGTGTGGGTCCCACCTAAATTTGAGCTCAAAGTTGCTCAAAAATTGTTGTCCAATACCCAATTTTCTAACAATCCCCCACATGAATGATATATTTCTCTCTATATATATGTAAGATACGGATGCAGACACATGCTGAGTAAAATTAAAAATTTATTGCATCGGGAAGAAGTAGCCTAGTGGCCTTGAACATTCCTTAGTGATATACTATCGGACTTACTTAGTTAATCAGTAGACTTCACGTCTATGAACAATCAATCATTTTTGTAAACCTAGACATAGTATTCACACAATAATTCTTCAACACAGTTAGTTCTCATATTTTTGTTCGTTTTGGCCACGAACACCACTTGGTTCCGTGAGTATTTTAGAGAATTTTCCTTTCATAATTATTATAGAAGTTCCCCCCTTCTTACTCACGTAAGTGAATTCCATAAAGAGTATCCCGCAATACCCCACTTCGACATACTAAGATATGGATGCCAATAAAAGAATAACGTATCCTAATTTCACGACAGATGTGCACCGTCTCATCTTTGAAATTAATAGAATTAAATATCCTCCAGTGCTTACTGAATACAATGTAGTTCGATTTGCCCATTGAACCTAGATCTTGGGATCTCCAGTCAGCTAGGTTAGGTTACCACAATATTAATTCTTATTTATTTATAGGCTTTAGACCCATTCCTCTCGATGATCTTTCAACTTGCTCTCGGTTTAAACCTTTCGTTAGTTAATACACTATATTATCTTTTCACTTTAAATAGTCAATTGAGATAATTTCATTTGAGAGAAGTTGTTTAATGGTATTATATCTACGACGAATATGTCTAGACTTTTCATTATACATGTGATTTTATGCCATTCCCATCGCAGATTGACTATCACAATGTATCCATATTGCGGGAACATGTTCCGATCAATTTGGAACATTCTCTAAGAAGTTTCGAAGCCATTCATCTTCTTCTCCATCTTTGTCTAGTGCAATGAATTCAGATTCCATTATCGATCTAGCAATACACGTTTGTTTTGAGGATTTTCAAGATATGGCTACACCTCCAAGGGTAAACACATACCCACTCGTAGACTTAGAGTCTTTTGTATCAGATATCCAATTTGCCTTGCAATGTCCTTCAAGAACAACCGAATATTTTGAGCAATGCAGTCCATAGTTTTGAGTGTATTTTAAATAACCAAAAACACTTAATATCGCCTTCCACTGATCTCTCTCTGGATTACTGGTAAATCGACTTAGCTTACTTATCGAGTATGCTATGTCCGGTCATGTACATTTCATGATATACGTCAAACTGTCGATAATACGAGAGTATTCTAGTTGAGATATGATTTCACCAATATTTCTCGCTAGATGTAAATTTACATCTATAGGTGTCTAGGTGGGACTAATATCACGATTCTTGAATTTTTTAAGTAATTTCTCAATGTAATGAGATTGAGATAATATAAGTCCATCCGATGTTTTAGAAATTTTAATTCCTAATATAACATCAGGGATACCCAAATCTTTCATGTCAAATGGACTACTTAACATTTGTTTTGTAGTTTTGACAATTTCCAGGTTACTACCCATAATAAGCATATCATCGACATAGAGGCATAGAATGACATATCCATTTTGAATGTATTTAAAGTAAACACATTTATGGCATTCATTAATTTTAAAAACCATTTGATAACATTGCATTATCAAATTTTTCATGCCATTGCTTAGGTGCTTGTTTTAATCCGTAAAGTGATTTTACAAGCTTACATACTTTTCCTTCTTGTCCGGGAGCCTTGAACCCTTTGGGTTGTTCCATATAAATTTCCTCGTCTAGTTCACCATTTAATAATGCGATTTTTACATCCATTTGATGTATTTCAAGTCCACTAATAGCAGCTATTGCTATTAACATTTGAATGGACATAATTCTCGTTACCAGTGAATATATGTCAAATTAATCCATCCCTTCCTTTTGTCTATAGCCTTTTGCTACAATTCTACCTTTATATTTATCAATAGATCCATCGGCCTTCAATTTCTTTTTGAAGATCCATTTATAACCTAATGATTTTGAACCTGGTGGAAGATCCACTAGTTCCCAAGTATGATTTTGCAAAATGGATTCAATTTGGCTATTAATTGCTTCTTTCCAATTAGAAGCATCGGGTAAGGATATTACTTCTTTGTACGATTGAGGTTCATTTTCTAGCAAATATGTTAGAAAATTCGGATCAAAAGAAGTCAAGGTTCTTGCTCTTTTACTACGTCTTGGTTCATTCTTTATTGACGTGTGATCAATAGTTTGATAAGTACCACTTGTAGTAGCTTCATTTTTCCTTTTAGATGAACCAGATTCTCGGGTCATGTTATACAGAAATTCATTTTTAAAAAATGAAGCGTCCCTCGATTCAATGATCGTATTTACATGAATATCCGAAATCTCAGATTTATAAACTAAGAAACGATATGTGTTTCTATTAATAACATAACTGATGAATACACAGTCAACGGTCTTTAGTTCTATTTTTATATTTTTAGGTTTAGGAACCATCACTTTGGCTAAGCACCCCTACACTCGTAAATATTTATAGCAAGGTTTTCGACCTTTCCATAACTCATAAGGTGTCTTATGATTTTTCTTGTGTGGTACTTTGTTAAGAATATAATTAACAGATAATAAGGCTTCCTCCCACAAGTTTTTTGGAGTTCTTGAACTTACTAACACATATTTCATCATTTCCTTCAATGTACGGTTTTTGCATTCAGCAATGCCATTTGATTGAGGAGAATAAGGAGCAGTGGTTTGATGAATAATTCTATTTTCAGAACAAAATTCCTCAAACGGATATTCATATTAATCTCCTCTATCACTCCTAATAGCCTTTATCTTTTGGCTTAATTGATTCTCAACTTCATTCTTATATTATTTAAATGCATTAATAGCCTCATCTTTACTATGTAATAAATATACATAACAATATTTTGTGCAATCGTCAATAAAAGTAATAAAATACTTTTTTCGACCTCTAGTGTGTACAAATTTTAAATCACAAATAGCCATATGAATTAAATCTAGTGGTTCGGTGATCTTTTCAATAGAATGAATAGGTAATCTAACTAATTTTGATTCCACACAAATATCACATTTATGATTTTTATCAATATTAAATTTTGGCAAAAATTCGAAGTTAATTAATCTACGCAAGGTATCAAAATTAACATGTCCTAATCTAGCAAGCCAAATATTAGATGACTCAATCATATAAGTAGAACTAGAAATTTCATTCATAGGGGATTCCTTAGGCATCAATGTCATTACATTAATTTTAAAGAGCCCATCAGACAGGTAGTTATTTCCCACATACACACCATTTTTTAACAACACAAACTTATTTGAAACAAACACAAGTTCAAAACCTATTTTTTCTTAGAAGCGATCTGAAAATTAGATTTTTTTCTGCTGTTAGGCACATGCAACACATTGTTAAGAGTAAGCTCCTTTCCCGAAGGCATCTTCCGAATAATCTTTCCTTGTTCCACGACTTTAGAACTCGAAGAGTTCCCCACAAAGAGGGTCTCCACATTTTCCAAAGCCTTATAAGTAGTAAACATCCATTAGTTTGCACAAATGTGGCGTGTAGCCCCAGTGTCCGCCCACCATTCCTTGGTATTTCCTACCGAATTGCATTAAGAGACAACATCAGAAAGATTTATGTCTGCAATACCATTGAAAATGTTCTCACCCCCCGTCACATTTGCGTGAGCATTTTTTTAGCGTTCTTATGTTTGCGACACTCGCTTGAGCGGTGTCCTGGCTTGCCACAATTATAGCATTTGCCTTTGAACTTCTTTATTTGCTTAGATGTGCCTTCCCTATCAAGGAAAATTTAGAACAGCCTCCTCAAGGAAAATTTATTCCCTCAAATGTGCTTAAGGTTGTTGAACAATTGTCTCCCAAGATCGAACGGATTTTTCGAATTAATTATGTAGCACAATAATAATTAATCCCAGCGAACACAAATCTGTGTTTTATACTCAACCAGACAGAATAAACAATGCGTATGAAATGTATGCAGTAGTAGTAAGGAAGGAATTATTTTGAAAATCATTTTGCATTTTGAAATTTGTCATTAGTAAAAAATGAAGGGGAACATATGTATATATAGAAAAAGAAGTTGACTGTTGGAAAAAAATGCCAGAAGTTAAATTCGGTCACATCAGTTGACTGTTGGGAATAACTGATAAATGTTAATTAATTAATTAAGCCCAGAAAATCAATTAATTCGGACAAAAAAATGTATGAGATTTTGTAAGCCCAAGACCAATCCTGAACCGAGACGGTCGGACGAACGAAATGCGCGCGCCCGTGTGTGGGATTTTGGCCTAAGCACAACACTTGCATAGTGTAGGTCATCTCCCCTTCAAAGAGTTGGGATATCCCAAAGGTATCCAAGCCTTAGTCCATAATTGGGGTTTTAGTAACTCTTCCACTTCCCACTATTTTTCCTATGTGGGACAAGGTTAATACACACCCAATTTATTAATTTTCATTGCTTTATGAGTCACTTTAGAGACACATTTATCAATCATAACTTTATGGAATTGGACATATGAATATACTAAGTTAATCTCCTTAACAAGGAGAACACGTTCATATATGTGTGACACCCCGACTAATTAAATATCGAGTAGCTACTCCTTTATTTAAATTAATACAAAATGCCAAGTTGGTTCAGCTCATAACATCACTGTCGAAAATATTTAATTAATTACTAGTCGCCTAATATTTAAAATAGTGAAGTGGCAGATTTTATTATTCAAATTAACCAACAACTAAACCATTTAAATCATCATCCAACAATCACATGAACTATCTCATAAAGTAATCAATAGAATGAAATAACTGATGTCTGGAGTAACCACTCCAATAAAGTAGCAGCAATGTAAATCAACTAAGTACAATAGTCTAAATAAATAAAATCCCGAGACTAAAATAAAATGTAAGCCAAATTGCTGTCACTGAATAGAATGCCCTAACTAGAATAATGACTCCCAAAAGAAACAAGGATAGATGTGGAGGGATCTAGTAATGAGATCCTATAACTTCCACAATAGCTACATCACGTCAATGGAATGGAACTCCTAAGCATGGTGTCCCTGTGGCTGGGCACCTAAACTATTTTACAAGAAAAATAGATTTAGAAGCAAACAGGTCAGAGCCCGAGGTAAAAACAGTTTAAAAATATAGCAAGTGTTTAATTGCATTAAACAGTATATATTATATACATGTCAGTTACGTTCTCTCACATGAGTTCCTCACCCCTCAACTAATGTGCACGCCTAATGTATACCCTTAATCCATCCTAGTTATTCCGCTAACTAACTAGTCTGTACCACTTCCTGACTTCACATTATATTATAGGGGTCTATTCGTATCATTCTAATATATTATGCGTATAACTCACCCTTATATTAATCAGATTACTAAATCAATTATGATATGGATTCTCACATTTTTAATCCCATTTAAATATCTCGACTATTCGCATTCACAATTTAATAGTGAGCCAGTTACAAGTACAAGTATAACAATCTCAGCTTATATATATAAATATGGCACCCCTAGGCTAAGCTGTGGTGCACGCATACTCTCCTATCGAATCCCGGTACATCACGTACATAAGGACTATGCGTTCCGAATCACCCAGGAACCGTTTCAATAAACAAAATCACACATATTGGAGACAAACATAGTACACATACCTATGGGTCACGCACATACCTACGTTCCCAGGGTTAGCTGACTTATCAACTCACAGATAAGTCATTCAAAGTCCTATGTTCTTAAGGTACCAATATAAATCCCCCCGTAGGCACACAAAGATAAGATGGTCCTTTTTCGAAAGCTAACCTCACGTGATAGCAAGTATGGTAGGTATGTCATACACACAATAGTCCATATACTAGGTGTAGACACCTCATTCTATTACCCCCTAACTCTCCTTAGGTCCCTAGTACCTCCACTCATCACCGCAAACCCAGGTCATGTCCCCAGCACTGACCTGGAAGCCATCGGGCACTCCCCTGCTCGGTTTGACCAAAAGTCAAACTCTTCATCTCGATCGAGACTCAATGAATCTTCGAAGGGCACTGAATACCCTTTCCAACGGTCCATCCCGTGCGTGATTCTGACTTACCATGCGGACGAACAATCCGTTTGCGTTCGAAACCCGACCTAGAGGCCACCGGGCGCTCTTGGGCTCTGTTTGACCTAAGTCAACTCTTTAGCTTGATCGAGGATGAATGAATCTTTGAAGGGCACTGAAAACCCTTTCCAACGGTCCATCCCGTGCACGATTCCGACTTTCCATGCGGACGAACGATCCGTTTGACTCCGAGAAGTCATCGAATGCTTCTCGAGCATGGTTGACCAAAGTCAACTCCCCGAACCGGGTCAAACTCTTTGGAATGTCGAAGTAAATCTCCTAAACTTTCTAACGGTCTACCCCATGCATGATTCGGACTTACCATGGGGACAAACGATCCATTTGCGTCCGAACGATTCCCCGTCCAGCAGACTGACAAACTCTTTCGAGCCACATTTGACCCAAAGTCAACTCCCGAACTCGGGAGTGGTCCAAAGGACTTTTGAAGGTCTCTAAAATAACTTTCCAATGGTATGCCCCGTGCACGATTCTGACCAATGGTTTGCCCTCAGCGGCCAATTTTCCAAAAAAGCCTGAAGCGCACTGCCAAATGGCAGGTCCCAGACCCTGCCTATCGGCACCTGCCGATAGGTAGTGCCATGGTAATGCCAATCGGTAGACCCCTGGGCCTATAAAAGGAGGACTTGGCCTCATTTTCAAGGGGAGCTCAGATCAGAAGCAAATCACTCTCAACAAACCCCAGAAACCTCTCTCGAAGGCAGCGTGATTTCAACTTCCAAATCCCTTTTTTACTTCCACTTTTCATCATCCCTTTCATCAAACTTGATGAATTAACCACTCTCCATCATCATCCAAGTGCAAGGGATGCTTTTCAACATTCAAGATCAAGCTTAAAGCCTCCAAGAAGTCCATCTTTCTCACCTTTCTCTTCAAATCTTCTCAAATTTGCAATAACTTGTTTTGTTACTTAAGCACTTTTATTATCTTATTTCACATATCCAAACATACTTTTTTTATTTAGTATTATTGCACATCTCCTATTTTCATATAAATAAAACCCAAAAAAATAAGAAAAAGAGGGTTTGCTCATAAATTCCAAATAGGGATTCTCACACTTTTTCCACACTTTTCTCACAACTAAAATACTTATTCTACACACACACACACACACACACTTACAAATAAAAGATTTCTCCATTTGGATTTATGGGATAAACCTCACCCCCCGTTTTGTATGCGAACTACATGGACTTTGATGCCTTTATAGGCTACGTAGGCGTCTCGGGGTAAAACCCGAGACTCGAGTCCTTTTCTTACTTTTTCTCTTATTTTCTATCTTCTCTTTATCTCATTTTCTATTATGTGCTATATACTTGTTCTTAGTAACGTATTACTCCATATGCGTTATCGTTCCCTTATAACGATCAACGTAGGGGTAGTCGCGTAAATCTTATTTTGTAACATTAATCTCATATTCCTACGGATGAATCGCTTTATCTTTTCCATGATACAAGTCGAGGATTCCTACCTCCATTCTATATATACACATGCACACATATCACGGGGGGAAATAGAAAGGAAAATAGCAAATATTCATGAGATACCGAAAGGGCGGAATGGGTGCCTAACATCTTCCCATTTCGTAACTAAGCCTAGAACCCTTCTCGAATCATTTTGGTTTCGCACGCACCAGTATGTCTTTGGATGCCATCCTTCGGGGTGGCTCCCCCTTTTTTTTGTCTGTTTTGAGCAAAATAGACTGGCGACTCTGAATCTCTCTACATTTTCACACCTCACAAATTGACGCCGGTCGAAGCGCTTCCGAGAGGGACACGCGGGACCTGGGATCCTCCTCCCACGCGCGCTTGATCTCTCACCGCGCCGCCACGAGGATCGGGGATGGCCACAGTGGCGACTCTGCTGGGGACTTCTATACATTTTGAGGGCCTGACTCTATTTACATGAATGCTATATTTTCTTATGTTTCCCCCCATATCTGCATGTTCCCCTTTCTCATATGTACCCCATGCTTATGCTTCTATTCACACACTTATAGAAAATTCTCTTGTACACTTCACACCACGTGCACCTAGGATCACATATATCCATGTGTTGCACGCATCACCCATCCATACTTGGTGTACCTTTTGGGGTACTTGTACTTTGCTCCCTGTTGTGGCATAATCAATAAAGGCATTCTCATCATAAGATACTAATAAGAGAATCATGCATGATTCACACGATATCACCAAAGAGCATTACTATTTACCAAATTTTACCCAGTAACTGGAGGGTCACTTCGTGATGGGCGCTGGTCCGGCATGTCGCAGTTAGCCTAAGCGATATGACTCTCACCTTCCATTGGCCAAGTACCTTCGACTTATATCGAACGGTTCCCCCGTATCATACCGCTTGATCGAAGTCATGACGGGAGGTATATCGTAGGAAATTCGTTCACGTACGTCGAGTATATCAAATTTGCTCTCACACGTACCGTCCCCACGAGGTATATGGTGAGGCAATTCACGTACACTCAGGTATATCAAATGGCTTGTCCACATGTACCGATTGCCCGCAAGAGCAAGACGTATATCGTGGAAGTTACGCCAAAGGGGGGAACCCATGCCAATTCACCCAACCAACTGCATACCCGTATATAGGCGTCAAACCTAGGACACACATGTTAGATTGCTGGTTTCGACCTGAAACTCTGCCAAATTTCAGGTCGGCCTGCCTCCCAATTTTCGCACATTTTTAAAACGGGACTCTGTCCGTGAGCCTGGTTGCAAGTCCAAACCATAGCTTTGCGTATATTAAAAAACCCCCACTTTTCCAGGCTCGGGTCCCATCTGGCATTGTATTTAGGAGAATTAAATACAGGTGAGAACATAATAATCATAATAATCATGCTGAATTCCGTCTCCAAAACGTTTCTCCCTTCTTTATTAAAAATCTAAAAACATTTCTCCCTTATTTATTAAAAATCCAGAAACATTTCTCCCTTCTTTATTAAAAATCTAAAAACATTTCTCCCTTCTTTATTAAAAATCCAAAGACATTTCTCCCTTCTTTATCAAGAATCTAAAAATAGTTTCTTTTTTTTTTCTTGTTCTTCTAAAAAATAAATCTTATCCTACGCCTTCTAAGGTCGATTGCAAGCCCTTGGCCTGGCTCCCTATTGGCTTCGGTCTTCAGTCAAATCACCCCGGAGTTTCATTCGCTCCTCTACTACTTCTTCCGAGTCCGGAGTCCATCCATCTTCCATGGAGAATATCGATCAAGCACCAGTCATATAATCGGATCTGTCGACAGTCCCAGCTCAGCTCGTGGCCAAGTTTGATAACCTCCAAGCTGAGGTTCGAGAAATGCAACGAAACCAAGTTCCTATTCCTAAAGAGCCCGATGCCCTGTTCCCTCGTGCTATGGGTCCACTCAAGCCTATCTGGGTCCCGGAAGAATATCAGCACGCTCCACGTGCCCCTCCTGCCAATGGGTCGCTGCCTGACCAGCTTCCAATGCCAAACATTGCCCAGCCTATGGCTAACCTGCCTGTGGTCGTTGATCCAAAGGAGGAGTTGAATAAAGTCAAAGAGGATCTCAAGATGCTCACCAAGAAGTTTGACCAAGTTAGGATCTCTGGCAATTACATGGACTACACTCACATGTCTCCTTATCCTAAAGCGAGGTTACCCGAGAAGTTCAAAATGCTAAACATTGAGAAATTAGGAGGGAGTGGACCCCCGATTGTCCATCTTCGCAGTTATCACCGTTTCATGACTATCCTAGGGGTTCCGAAGAAGTAATGGCCCAACTGTTTCAACAAACTTTGAAGGGTAGCGCTCTCCGATGGTTTTTGTCTCTCGAAGAGTCCAGAATCCGTAGCTGGGAGGATGTAGCCCGAGAATTTATGTCGCAGTACAAATACACCGAAGAGCTCGAGGTCACCCACCGTGATTTAGAGATGCTCAAACAAAACTCTAGAGAATCAGTCAGTAAAGTCATAGGCTGATAGAGGGAAAACGCCGCTACCATGACCAATCGTCCATCTGAGGAAGAACAAGTCAACATAGTGAAGAATAATTTCTTGCCCCATGCCCGAGCAACCATGGGAGGACAATACTACCCCCACTTTCGAGCTCTCAGAGAAGCAGGAGTAGAAATCGAGGAAGGTCTTGCCAAAATAAAAGTCGAACCGAAGAAGGTGTTCGGGCAGTTCACCCCTAGAAAGTTTGACAAGCCTGCCAGTGCTACAGTCTCAACCATCAACAACATCTCTCAACCAACCACATCATGGGAACCAGAAAGTCGCCCTGCCCCCGTCCGAAGGGAATACACTGAGCTCCATGCTCCCCTCTCCAAAGTCTACCAAGCCCTGTTGACCCGAAACCTTATAAAACCCTTGGATCCCCGTCCATTACCCAATCCACTTCCTAGAAATTTCAAGACCGATGCTCATTGCGCCTTTCACCAAACAGCTGGCCATACCACCGACCAATGCTTCCACCTTCATAACATAATCTAAGATCTCATCGATCGGGGTACCATCGCCCTAACAGCCAATCCTAAGCCAAACACTACTCATAACCCCCTCCCGAATCATGCTAATGCCATCTTCTTAGAAGAGAACCCATAATTCGACCCCTCGACTCCAAATCCATGTAGTCATACGGCACAACCGTATTAGTGTACAACGAGTAGGACTCGCCGATCATCGCCATGATCCTCTTATCCTCCAACAGCTGTCGCTCCCACCTCATAGACGTAGGAGGCTGCACGGGTGGCACCACCACCTCCTCCTCAGCAATTTGGCGAACCACCCTCTCCTCGAGATACCAGGAATGGCCGAACTCATGCGCCAACAAATGCCTCATCTGCACGTTCACCCCAGTCATCCCCGTATCCTGAATGGCTGTCCCCCAAGGATAAAAGGTCACCTGAAAATCCCCAGGCAGGCATGAGTCAATACGAGATCAGAAGGTGCAAAAACCAAGACTGAAATGGAAAAAGTCTTACCTTACCACTGGTCAGGTCGTTCAAGACCTGACGCACTGCCTTCAGGGAGAGAGATCCCTTAGACTGTCGGTTGGCCTTACGCCATCGATACAATCGGCAGAAATCCCCAACAGTGTCGTCCTTCAGAGCAATCAGCGGGGTGTTGCACCCAATCACCTCATAGAACCACGTCTGAATTCACAAGCAAAAAGAGACGCATAAGGAAAATGCGAATGCATGAAAGGAAAATGAGAATGCATGAAATGAAAATGCGCAAAGTAAAGAATACCTCAAGGAGATACGTGGCTCCAGTAAAAGTTTGTCGGCAGCACCGGCTGAATGCATCCAAAGAAGAGTAAAGGGTCGCCAAGGTCAGACTCCCCCAATCATAGAAAGGGATGTTTGAAAACATCCTCAAGTACGAAAGAAACCACAAATGGACGACATCGCCGCTCGACGCCACCATGAAACCTCCCAGCACCAACAAGATGAACAATCGGGCCATCTGCCTCACCTGCAACCCGTCTTCCACATCAATCACTCTGATCAACAGAACATCCTTCAGCAGGGACAGACGGATAGAATCTTCAGAAAAAAATCCTCCTCACATCACCAAGTGCCGCATGCACTGCCTCCGGCCTCACCCGCAAGGAGCGATCCACCTCTATCTGCTCCCCATTACAATCCAGCCCCAACAGTTACTGCACATCTATGGGAGTCACCGTCATCTCCCCGAAGCCAAAATGGAAAGTGTGGGTAGTATCCCACCACCTCTCCCCCAAAGCGTACAGGACCGCTGTCGAACGAGGTGTCTCATCCAGCGCAGCCGCCAACATCCCAAAACCCACTGATGATACCATCCAGCACACTACGGATGAAAGGTGCTCCCAAACATCCTTAAGCCCCATCGTCCCACGAGCACGCATGTTCCTCAAGGAAATATCAGACTGGCAAAAGGAAAAATCTCATCAAAAGTAATGAAAGAAAGAAAAATCATCCAAGAAGAAAGGAATGCCAAAGGTCAGGTTACTTACATAACCGTCGGGAATCACTCTCGAAGAACGATGATGCGATGGCTCCCGCAGCAAGGTCCGCTCGTTCGCAACCGACTCAAATGCATCGAAAGCATTCTCGTTCCCCAAAGCAAGGGGCACCCTGCCCCTCCAATCCACATTCGCCCAGTCGTCAACGATCAACCACTCCCGGTGGACTGCGGTGCTCACAAAGGCGGCCATTTCTTGAAGAACAGAACATTAAAACAATTCGCAGGGAGAAATCGTGGAAAGAGAGAAGGCAAGAAGCTGTGAAAAATGAAGGGGATTCGCCCCTTTATATAGGATGCCAAGTGCCATACCGATCAGCACCTCCCCCTTCCATACCGATTGACACTGACTCCTCACCTTCCCGAGGCAGTCCAAAAGTTCGTGCCACTGCCGAATGGCACCCCTCAGTCTATGCCAGCCGGCACCCCCTTAAAATTTCGTACAAAAATTCCTGGAAAATGCCAGAAAACCTTGAAAAATCCTCAAAAAAATCCTAAAAATCCCAAGAAGGATTTAGAACGTTTTCATCAAGAAAATTTTGCACTCCTTCAGGCGAAACCTCTTTTTCCCAATGGAACCCTCGAAATCCAAGCGAATGACCTCTCGAGCAATGCGCTCAGACCACCTAATCACCTCCTCAGCAGAGTTTACAACCTCAAATCAGTTATCTCCCCAATAATCAGCCCCTCCACTCAAATTAAAGACACAAAGCCTCCCCAGTGAAAAATAATATCGCATGGTAATTTTTCCAGCGGAATTCAGAAGAATCACTCGCCCCAAGCGATCTCTCCCGAAGGATGATCCAAATCTTCCCCAGCTCATTCATCATTCCCCAGTGGAACCTCAAATCCAATTCTTACCCCCAGCGGAACCTCAAATCCAATTCTTACCCCTAACGGAACTCTTTTCTTTTCCCAAGGAAATGCAATCACTCTTAGGTCAGAATTGACCCCGATCTTGGATCGTCACCTGAGTTAGGTTAGAATTGACCTCGGTCCTCGGTCGTCACCACTCTTAGGTCAGAATTGACCTCGGTCTTGGATCGTCACCTGAGTTAGGTCAGAATTGACCTCGGTCCTCGGTCGTCACCACTCTTGGGTCAGAATTGACCTCAGTCTTGGATCGTCACCTGAGTTAGGTTAGAATTGACCTTGGTCCTCGATCATCACCACTCTTGGGTCAGAATTGACCCCAATCTTGGATCGTCACCTGAGTTTGGTCATAATTGACCTCGGTCCTCGGTCGTCACCACTCTTGGGTTAGAATTGACCCCGGTCTTGGATCGTGACCTGAGTTAGGTCAGAATTGACCTCGGTCCTTGGTCGTCACCACTCTTAGGTTAAAATTGACCCCGGTCTTGGATCGTCACTGAGTTAGGTCAGAATTGACCTCGGTCCTCGGTCGTCACCACTCTTAGGTCAGAATTGACCTCGGTCTTGGATCGTCACCTGAGGGTCGTCACCACTCTTGGGTCAAAATTGACCCCGATCTTGGATCGTCACCTGAGTTAGGTTAGAATTGACCTCGGTCTTCAGTCGTCACCACTCTTGGGTCAGAATTGACCCCGGTCTTGGATCGTCACCTGAGTTAGGTCAGAATTGACCTCGATCCTCGGTCGTCACCACTCTTAGGTCAGAATTGACCTCGGTCTTGGATCGTTACCTAAGTTAGGTCAGAATCGACCTCGGTCCTCGGTCGTCACTGCTCTTAGGTCCTCAGAATTGACCTCAACCCTCTGAATTGGTCACCCTCACTCCTTAGGTCCTCAGAACTGACCTCGACCCTCTGAATTGTTCACCCTCACTCTTTAGGTCCTCAGAACTGACCACGACCCTCTGAATCGGTCATCCTCGCTTTCTTAAGTCCTCAGAATCGGCCTCGATCCTCTAAATTGCTCATACTCCCTCGGAAGCATCATGCGATGTCTAATCGACGGCTATTATTTATTCTAAACTCACCCGTCGAGGGGCTCTATAGACACCTCATTCTGTTACCCCTAACTTTCCTTAGGTCCCTAGTACCTCCACTCATCACCACAAACCCAGGTCATGTCCCAAGCACTGACCTGGAAGTCATCGGGCACTTCCCGGCTCGGTTTGACAAAAAGTAAAACTCTTCGTCTCGATCGAGACTCAATGAATCTTCGAAGGGCACTGAATACCCTTTCCAACGGTCCATCCCGTGCGCGATTCTGACTTACCATGCGGACGAACTATCCGTTTGCATTTGAAACTCGACCTAGAGGCCATCGGGTGTTCTCGGGCTCTGTTTGACCCAAGTCAACTCTTTAGATTGACCGAGGCTAAATGAATCTTTTAAGGGCACTAAAAACTCTTTCTAACGGTCCGTCCCGTGCGCGATTCTGACTTTCCATGCGGACGAACGATTCGTTTTTCGGGTCAAACTCTTTGGAATGTTGAAGTACATCTCTTAACCTTTCTAACAGTCTGCCCCATGTGCGATTCAGACTTACCATGCGGACGAACGATCCATTTGCGTCTGAACGATTCCCCGTCCAACGAATTGACAAACGCTTCCGAGCCACATTTGACCCAAACTAAACTCCTGAACTCGGGAGTGGTCCAAGGAATTTCGAAGGTCTCTGAAATACCTTTCCAACGGTATGCTCCGTGCACAATTCTGACCAACGGTTTGCCCTCGGCGACCAATTTTCCGAAAAAGCCTGAAGCGCACTACCAAATGGCAGGTCCCAGACCCTGCCTATCGCCACCTGCCGATAGGTAGTGCCATGGAAATGCCGATCGACAGACCCCTGGGCCTATAAAAGGAGGCCTTGGCCTCATTTGCAAGGGGAGCTCAAATCAGAAGCAAATCACTCTCAGCAAACCCCAGAAACCTCTCTCGAAGGCAGCGTGATTTTAACTTCCAAATCCCTTTTTTACTTCCACTTTTCATCATCCCTTTCATCAAACTTAATGAATTAACCACTCTCCATCATCATCCAAGTGCGAGGGCTGCTTTTCAACATTTAAGATCAAGATTAAAGCCTCCAAGAAAGTCCATCTTTCTCACCTTTCTCTTCAAATCTTCTCAAATTTGCAATAACTTGTTTTGTTACTTAAGCACTTTTATTATCTTATTTCACATGTCCTAACATACTTTTTTATTTAGTATTATTGCACATCTCCTATTTTCATATAAATAAAACCCAAAAAAACAAGAAAAAGAGGGTTTGCTCATAAATTCCAAATAGGGATTCTCACACTTTTTCCACACTTTTCTCACAACTAAAATACTTATTCTACACACACACACACACACACACTTACAAATAAAAGATTTATCCATTTGGATTTATGGGATAAACCTCACCCCCCGTTTTGTATGCGAACTACACGGACTTTGATGCCTTTATAGGCTACATAGGCGTCTCGGGGTAAAACCCGAGACTCGAGTCCTTTTCTTACTTTTTCTCTTATTTTCTATCTTCTCTTTATCTCATTTTCTATTATATGCTATATACTTGTTCTTAGTAACGTATTACTCCATATGCGTTATCGTTCCCTTATAACGATCAACGTAGGGGTAATCGCGTAAATCTTATTTTGTAACATTAATCTCATATTCCTACGGATGAATCGCTTTATCTTTTCCATGATATAAGTCGAGGATTCCTACCTCCATTCTATATATACACATGAACACATATCACGGGGGGAAATATAAAGGAAAATAGCAAATATTCATGAGAGACCGAAAGGGCGGAATGGGTGCCTAACACCTTCCCATTTCGTAACTAAGCCTCCGAACCCTTCTCGAATCATTTTGGTTTCACATGCACCAGTATGTCTTTAGATTCCATCCTTCGGGGTGGCTCCCCCTTTCTTTTGTCTGTTTTGAGTAAAATAGACTGGCGACTCTGAATCTCTCTACATTTTCACACCTCACAAATTGACGCCGACCGAAGCGCTCCCGAGAGGGACGCGCGGGACCTGGGATCCTCCTCCCACGCGCGCGTGATCTCTCACCGCACCGCCGCGAGGATCGGGGATGGGCACACTAAGCATTCACACCACGTAGGTAATTATCCCATTATTAAAGGTATATTTTCAGCCCTATATCATCAGTATTATTCGTACGCTATTATCATCCCAACTCATAAATAATAAGTTTTTCCGATAAATCTCACGTCGTATAGTTTCAAGTACTTAAACCTATCCTAAAAAGGTTACTAAGTCTCCCACGTATCTCAAATATCAATCCTATAGTTCTAGGTCCATATTTCTGCCTCTAATCCTAACTTATCACTTATACGAATTTAAGTCATGCTCTCGCAACTTATAATAGTAAATTACTCGTCGAATAGTCATAAATTCAACACTACGTTCCAAACCAATCTTAATCTATTTTGGGCTTCAATTATATCCCTACTGGTCTCCTTCAAGTCCTAATGTATTCACATAGTCCCCACCTATAACTTTCAATGGGTGGAATCGCTTAAATCCAAAAAGGGGGAAAATCACAATTTTTTGGGAGGTCGATCGATCGACTCACGATTTATAGGGGGTATGGACACCTTGGTTTTCTGGTGTCAGAATCGTCGAAAGAAGAGACCTGGAAATAGATGGGTGAAATTTAGCTTGTGGGGTTAATATGAACAAATGGAAGTGGTAGAGTGGATTAAGCGTCGTGAGAGAAGGATGAGAATCCATATATTCATGCGCAATCAGAGTAGCACATCCGAACTTGGTGGAAAGGCAGTGGGAAGCCAATTAAAAGGGGGTATCCCTTGAGAAGACAAATATTTAAATATTATGGACAAATTGGAGTGGAGTAGCTACCACTTAATGGGAGGAATTATAAGTGGAAGTCGGTGTTGAGCGGGACATAATGAGTAGCCTCCACGTGCACTACTTATAGATAGAAATTGGTTGGAGTAAGAGTATCAACCAAAAAATTTTGTATCAAGCCGACGATTCCAGTAGTGGAAGAGTCAAGTTGGTAAATTTCTTTGATGGGTTTCTAACCTATAGATAAGTAACGAGTTCCTTAGAATGTGTGGAATGGGTTTTCCAGAAGGAAAGTAATTGTTATATCCTTGGGTGATTTACACTATTAGATAGTGATCACGCTGGTACGTGGTCCTGCCCAATATTATTCTGAACTAGGATGAGATCCTTGAAACCCACCTTCAATATGGGGTATGAGGAAGTAGTGGGGATAACGTTTCTTTTTGAGCAGGTTGTATCACCTATCGCCTGAGGAGTAGGCGCAAGGTGATTGATGACTGGTGGAGCTGTATGAAAGTAATTTTGGACTCATTGTGATCATTTCATTTCCACAATGGGTATAGCTAGTAAGTAAATAATATGGTAATGGGGAGAGGATATTACCTAATGGTAAAGTTGTGTGAAAGAACCCGTACCTATTTATAATGGATAAGGTGCTTACTGAGGTTTTGTGTGGATAAACCTTACTATCCTTCCTCTGGATGTTTAGAGGTGAGCGGATTATCAGAGTTTTGGATCAGTCAGAAGTTTGGGTTCGATAACTATAATGGGATAACCACAAACCGTCTTAGGTGTCTTTTTCCTTTTGTAAAAGTCACACCACCGGGAATAGAGATTCGAAGAACGGACAAGAGTACTCAGATGTAACACCCCGCCCAATTAAATATACGGTGATCAGTTCTCTACCAATTCAAAATAGGATATTCAGTTGGTTCATTCTTAGCATCACTGTCGACAAACTTTTTAACATAATAATCACCTAATATAAAATTAAGCTAGGTGTCAAAAAATTTCCAATTTACTAAAACCAAGTAAATCCATTCCCATTAAATTTCAAAATATAAACCATTGACCACACAGCAGAATGTAAATAAATACTGAACATGAATCAAGTACTAAAATAAATAAGACTGAGTAAAACTCTCAGTTCAAAGCTCCAAACCATAAACTAAACTGAATACAATAACTCTAATGAAAGACTAGAAGTGGGCGATATGCCCTAGATAAGAAGTCTAGATGAAACTGAATGGAAAAGATAGATGCGTCTACTGCAAGGATCTACAGCTTCCACAACAGCTGCAGCACGCCAAGCAATCCAAATCTCTAAATTCGGTGTTCCTGTGGCTGAGCACCTGATATAATACATATATATAGAAAAAGAGAGAAGAGATACAAGAAACGGGCCAGAGAACGATGTGTAAAAATGATTTAGCAAGTATTTAAAACTGGTTCTTAAAACAAGTCTTATACGCATATTAGTTATCGAACTCTCACATGAGTTTCTCACCTCTCGTCTATTGTGCACGCCTAACGTACATCTAATCTCCCCTAGTTATACCTCCCAGTCTAACTAGTCAGAAACCATATTAATACTAACTATGCTCACTAGTAGTATTCCCGTATCGCCCATACAATATGCTAATCAGATAGTTTATCTCACATACTAAGTTTCATTATTCACCGGTTGAATGGTTAATCTTTTATTCACTAAGATTATTTTATTTCTCATTTCTATTTTTATCTACTAGTTTCACAAAGTATAAAGTTACCCAAGTACACTCATACGTATATATAGTCTCATCATCCCTATATATATACACTAATCCTGCACCCTGAGGTTAAGACCACTTGGTGCAATGTAATGATTATTATTATTACCAGGTCTACTAATTTCACACAGTAGCAATATTCACAAGTTCATATATATATATATATATATATATATATATATATATATATATATATAGTCACATTATCCCTATACATATATATATACTAATCCTGCACCCCCGGGCTAAGACCCATTAGTGCACCTATCCAGAACATCCTGCATCCCCGGGTTAGCACCCATTAATGCACCTATCACTAACAATTCAGCATCCCGGGGTTAGCACCCATTAATGCGCCTATCAATAATAATCCAACACCCCCGAGATATCACCCATTAGTGCACCTAACAATAGTCATCCTTATACCCCCGGGTTATCACCCATTAGTACACTTAACAATAGAGTTTCTGCACCCTCGAGTTATCACTCATTAGTGCGCTTAATTATAAGGTTCTTGCACCCCCGGGTTATCACCCATTAGTGCTCTTAACAATAATATCACATAATAGGCATACACACATCCTATTATAATTTATAGGTATTTCTCCAACCTACATACATACTCCTCATACGTATTTTAACCTCATCACTACGTATAGTATAAATATTTAGATTACTATCTCTCTCGTAATCTCCAAGGCACATTTTCTCTATACCGAAATAATTAAAGTATTAATTCTCCCATACTTTTCCCAAAATTCTGTCCTATTTGAATTTACTATTTGGAAATTTCTCTCACTCTAATAAACCGGCAAACTCAAAATTGGATTTTGAGAAAATCCCCCAAAATTCCCTTTGTCGCTCGAACCAGAAGGGTTGTCATTTGAACGACTTCCACATGTCGTTCGAGCGAATTCGCGCGAGATTCCATCTCGCTCGAACGACTTCGCGCGAGATCGCGAGATATGTCACTGTTCGTCTTCTTTCCCAGAATTCTGCGTTTTTCCTCCATTTATGAACCTATAAACCTCTAAGATTCAACACCCAATGCCTCATCATCAATAGCCATCAACCTTAACAGGTTATAAATCATTCCTGACCTCCTAGGATCATTAATTCGTCATAAATCATCATAATTATATAAAATCCCCAAATCAATTCATATGAACCATAGTTTCCAAATTTTCAATTAAAGAACCTAATCAACCCAGATTCGTTCGTAAATATATAATTCAATTTCATAGTTCATCCTCTATATTCATGCCAAAATATTATCAACTAATTACCCCAACCTCTAATCATCATTTAACCTCTAATTTTCACCCAATTAACATGTAAATCAAGGATTGAATTCACCTACACTAACATGAGTATGATTATTTCTAAATAAAGCAAGTAATAAACACTTGCCTTAAATCGAAGGTCTGAATCCTTTGGTGATGTTGGTATAGACGCGTTCCTCTCTTCTCGATCTACTCGTTGGTGGCCACGGTTGTGCAAGGTGAGGATATATTGGCCTTCTCTCTTAGAATTTGGTTTTCCCTCACACCCTCTATGGCCGTTCTTTTCTTTCTGTGTCACTCCACCCTAAAGGACTTTTCTTTGCTGATAAAATAAATCCCAATTTTTGTCCATTAATTAAACCCAAAAATACCATTTACCATAATGCCCTCTGGGGGTGCCGGTTAGGCCTAAAATCGCCCCGGGACACAAACTAAACACCCGGGTATACTATTTTGACTATCTCGACCCTTCCGGACTCAACGGCGCACTCGAAATGACCATACGAGTTAATAAAAATAATTTCTCTTTTTATTCTATTCAATTAGTCCCGACACGACTCACACGCGTGTCAGACTTAAATTACCAAACTGTCGTATTTCTCACTTCCGACAATTTATCCAATGTATAATTCCATATTACATATCACACAGTAACATTTAATAATTCTCAACAATAAGTATTAACCCTTGGCATATTACATATCACACAGTAACAGTCAATAATTCTCAACAATAAGTATTAACCCTTGGTACGCTAGTTAATAATTATTTTAATCCGGATTAATAACAAATTAATTTCTCACATTTTAATTTAATTAATCCAACAACAATAATTAATCGTATACTTATTCCCATATTAATAATTAATCACATAATTATTTAAATCGTCAAAAATACGGGGTGTTACATACTCCCCCCCTTACAACGAAATTTCGTATCGAAATTTGAAAAAAGTATACCAGGTACTGACAACGCTGTAAAAATATTGCGCATCGCATCCCGGTGCTCATAGGTAAGCTCTCCGTACCACCCATATAGTGCGCTATCGAATACCCTTAATAATGAACACTTCACATGTGTTTGCTTTAAACTCTAGATTTCCCTATTATATAGGCTCTTGCCCAAGCCTTACAGTTTAAGTTTCACTACTTACTATATTTTAGATATTCACTATCTAGCCTTCTACTATTTACACCTTAGTAGATTTATCCTCCTTTCAGATACATACGACTTCGTATCGTGTCGTTCATACAAGTAAATTGGTTGTGCAATATATATTTCACACATAATATATACGATAATATCGATCCTTCTCCGACATTTGAAATCATAACTGGTCCCCCACTTTTAACTCTCAAGTAGGACAATAACAAAGTTTACTATGCCATACTTCTACTGGCACTCTGCCCGAACGTGAACTTATAGGAGTTATTTGGACACAAACTCCACTAGTGGAAGGTACTGCTCCCGTCTTCCCCTAATATATGAAGGTCCACATAAAATTTTCTCTCCCACATCCGATTAGACGGCTTGTCCTGCCCATCCCTCTGTGGGTATTAGGCCGTACTCAATCTCATCTTAGTATCTATAACCTTACTATCTCATCTACATGATAAGATCCTTGGGGATACTCTTCCATTCTCTAGTGGAAGGATCCCCTACTGGTTTCGAATTGTCCGCCCTTTTTCTAACAGTCAGCTGACCCACTGCAAGGCTAACTTTGAAGGTTACTCTACATTAAACCCATTACCATTGTTATTTGTATCCTGATACATTTTATACTCTCTTTGAATGTACTTCTCATTGTGATACGTGTGACTTTGTCGTATCGTGTGACACAAGTCTCTTTTCTCACTCCAAAAATCTCAGTTTATTTTGAAACGTAAGTCTCTAAAAAATCTTATGGAGTAATCTTCGGCTTACCCGACTACATGTTATCGAATTCACAAGATAATTATAATCCACCGTTTGATTCAATCACCCAAGGCGCCCATACACCCCATGCCTCGCACACCATTATATAAATGACATAAAATTTTCTTACCTCAATTCTTGAACACTCGGTATGTTGATGTGGTAGGGGTACACTCAACCACCCCACTAGTCAAAACTTAATCAATCCTTCCATGGTATCATTGCTATATTCAGAATGATACTGAGACTAGGCGACTCTATTGGCCTTAAGTCATAAAAGAATTATCAACCCTCAAT
Source organism: Sambucus nigra (assembly GCA_949130495.1). Classification (NCBI taxonomy): domain Eukaryota; kingdom Viridiplantae; phylum Streptophyta; class Magnoliopsida; order Dipsacales; family Adoxaceae; genus Sambucus; species Sambucus nigra. The sequence goes on along the minus strand of OX422212.1, from coordinate 246,371,705 downwards.
TATATTCCTTTATAGGTATAATAACCCACATATAAGACTTATGTACTATCGACCAAACTTCTCTCCAACTCCTGACATTCTCTAGTTTCATGCGTGGGATGTCTCGCAAAGCGAAATCCAAACAAGGAACCCCCCCGATACACTACTATCTAACCTAGCCGGTTGTCGAGGTCCGTAAGGCCTTCAGTACATACTATGTACTTTCCCCCAATCTACGTATCGTGACATAAAAGTATACTCGTCCACTCTCATGTCCCTAAAAATGTAACATGAAGCATGGCGCCCTCACTATCCCAAGTACTTGGCGCAATAAATATATAACGAGCTTTATTTCGTCGCTTGATAAGAACACAATGTATTCTAAGTCTTAATAGACAAATAAATTCCTATGCTCGGGAATCACATATAATTAGACACTATACTCACTGAGGTCTATAATACCATGAAAGTTTCATATCTACTCATATTTGGGCCCAACCCTATTTTAGGTGGCACCGCATAAAACTAAGATCACTCCTCCCGGAGTATCCGACACGACAGTCATAACACTACATTTTTACTATCGTTTAACCATACGATAATTAATCACTACACATTACCATAATAAACTCTACTAAAGTTGACTCAATGCAGTAGTAAATTATAACAACAAAACATATTCTTAGGGCCCACCCGGTTCACTCACGGGCAATCATCAAAATGCCCTCCTAACAATGAGAAATACATTTGTAACAAGACTGTTAAAACTAACGTTCCCACTAAACTCGACCCGCACGTGAAGTTTAGGGTTTCCAATTTACATAAAAGTTGTGGCACACCCATGTCACTAGAATCTATCCTTTACTCACAAGGAAGAAGCAAAATCTCGCCAGTCTCGCCAACTCACAGGGTCTCAGCACGTGGCTGCCGTCACGACCCATGAACATCTGCAATCATCATACATCCTAGGATTTCATCCTATAGTTGTCCTATCTCATCATGGAAAATTTATTCCATTATGTGAGTTTCGCGCCCATTATTAAAACGTTGCCCAAACTCTCTATGCCTCAATTATAGCTTTATTGAAATCCCGTTTACATCCCGAGCCCCGAGGACCCTGACATAGTGTATGCTAATATTAACGAGGACTTTACTGGTCCATCCTGAACCCATCACTCTCGGGTTATAAATTTCTTGGGCTTAATTCTCTTGACCCCAAATTCCTTCGCCGAAAGTCTCACTCCTCCAGTTGTTATGCCTAACTGGCACGATTTACCATTTCTAATATTTTCGGTCTCACTCTTTAATTTTAGATACCTTCAACACTTGTAGTTCTACTTCCTTCACATAAGGAAACCTTCACGAACCATTTCCCCGTCACTGGTCCCACTGACCATTTTGAAATGTCCTTCTCTCGGACTGAGTAGTCTTAACTTACTGGCTATGCTGGCCTTTCATAACTATGGTTGGCCTTCGCGGCCCGGACTGACTTCATCGTCTCTTTGTAGGAAGTTAATCAATCATAATCACCTAAACGCCTAACGTACATCTAATCTCCCCCTAGTTATACCTCCCAGTCTAACTAGTCAGAAACCATATTAATACTAACTATGCTCACTAGTAGTATTACCGTATCGCCCATACAATACACTAATCAAATAGTTTATCTCACATACTAAGTTTCATTATTCACCGGTTGAATGGTTAATCTTTTATTCACTAAGATTATTTTATTTCTCATTTCTATTTTTATCTACTAGTTTCACAAAGTAGAAAGTTACCCAAGTACACTCATACATATATATAGTCTCATCAACCCTATATATATACACTAATCCTGCACCCTGAGGTTAAGACCACTTGGTGCAATGTAATGATTATTATTATTACCAAGTCTACTAATTTCACACAGTAGCAATATTCACAAGTTCATATCTATCTATCTATCTATCTATCTATCTATCTATCTATCTATCTATCTATCTATCTATCTATCTATCTATCTATCTATCTATCTATCTATCTATCTATCTATCTATCTATCTATCTATCTATCTATCTATCTATCTATCTATCTATCTATCTATCTATCTATCTATCTATCTATCTATCTATCTATCTATCTATCTATCTATCTATCTATTCCATCTATCTATCCATCTATCTATCCATCTATCTATCCATCTATCTATCCATCTATCTATCTATCTATCTATCTATCTATCTATCTATCTATCTATCTATCTATCTATCTATCTATCTATCTATCTATCTATCTATCTATCTATCTATCTATCTATCTATCTATCTATCTATCTATCTATCTATCTATCTATCTATCTATCTATCTATCTATCTATCTATCTATCTATCTATCTATCTATCTATCTATCTATCTATCTATCTATCTATCTATCTATCTATCTATCTATCTATCTATATATTCACATCATCCCTATACATATATATATATACTAATCCTGCGCCCCCGGGCTAAGACCCATTAGTGCACCTATCCAGAACATCCTGCATCCCCGGGTTAGCACCCATTAATGCACCTATCACTAATAATTCAGCACCCCCGGGTTATCACTCATTAGTGCGCCTAATAATAGAATCTTACATCCCCGGGTTAGCACCCATTAATGCGCCTATAAATAATAATTCGGCACCCCCGAGTTATCACCCATTAGTACGCCTAATAATAGTCATCCTTGTACCCCCGGGTTATCACCCATTATTACACTTAACAATAGAGTTTCTGCACCCCCGAGTTATCACTCATTAGTGCGCTTAATTATAAGGTTCTTGCATCCCCGGGTTATCACCCATTGGTGCTCTTAACAATAATATCACATAATAGGCATACACACATCCTATTATAATTTATAGGTATTTCTCCAACCTACATACATACTCCTCATACGTATTTTAACCTCATCACTACGTATAGTGTAAATATTTAGATTACTATCTCTCTCGTAATCTCCAAGGTACATTCTCTCTATACCTAAATAATTAAAGTATTAATTCTCCCATACTTTTCCCAAAATTCTGTCCTATTTGAATTTACTTTTTGGCAATTTCTCTCACTCTAACAAACCGGCAAACTCAAAACTGGATTTTGAGAAAATCCCCAAAAATTCCCTCTGTCGCTCGAACCAGAAGGGTTGTCGTTTGAACGACTTCCACGAGTCATTCGAGCGACTTTGCGCGAGATACCATCTCGCTCGAACGACTTCGCGCGAGATCGCGCGAGATGTCACTGTTAGTCTTCTTTCCCAGAATTCTGCGTTTTTCCTCCATTTATGAACCTATAAACCTCTAAGATTCAACACCCAATGCCTCATCATCAATATCCATCAACCCTAACAGGTTATAAATCATTCTTGACCTCCTAGGATCATTAATTCGTCATAAATCATCATAATTATATAAAATCCCCAAATCAATTCATATGAACCCTAGTTTCAAATTTTTAATTAAAGAACCTAATCGACCCAGATTTGTTCATCAATATATAATTCAATTTCATAGTTCATCCTCTACATTCATGACAAAATATTAACAACTAATTACCCCACCTCTAATCATCATTTAACCTCCAATTTTCACCCAATTAACATGTAAATCAAGGATTGAATTCACCTACACTAACATGAGTATGATTATTGCTAAAGAAAGCAAGTAATAAGCACTTGAGTTAAATCGAAGGTCTGAATCTTTTGGTGATGTTGGTGTAGACGCGTTCCTCTCTTCTCGATCTACGCGTTGGTGGTCACGGTTGTGCAATGTGAGGATAGATTGGCCTTCTCTCTTGGAATTTAGTTTTCCCTCACACCCTCTATGGCCATTCTTTTCTTTCTGTGTCACTCCACCCTAAAGGATTTTTCTTTCCTGATAAAATAAATCCCAATTTTCGTCCATTAATTAAACCCAAAAATACCATTTACCATAATGTCCTCTCGGGGGTGTCGGTTAGGCCTAAAATCGCCCCGGGACCCAAACTAAACACCCGGGTATACTATTTTGACTATCTCGACCCTTCCGGACTCAACGACGCACTCAAAAAGACCATACGAGTTAATAAAAATAATTTCTCTTTTTATTCTATTCAATTAGTCCCGACACGACTCACACGCGTGTCAGACTTAAATTACCAAATTGTCGTATTTCTCACTTCGGACAATTTATCCAATGTTATAATTCCATATTACATATCACACAGTAACATTCAATAATTCTCAACAATAAGTATTAACCCTTGGCATATTACATATCACACAGTAACATTCAATAATTCTCAACAACAAGTATTAACCCTTGGCACGCTAATTAATAATTATTTAGTCCGAATTAATAACAAATTAATTTCTCACATTTTAATTTAATTAATCCAACAACAATAATTAATCGCATACTTATTCCCATAATAATAATTAATTACATAATTATTTAAATCGTTAAAAATACGGGGTGTTACATCAGATGTTCTATGGTTTCTCCCAGGATGGGAGTTTTGGGTTTAAATAAACACGGAAATTGATACGAAGTGAGGTGCAACCTTCCAATAATATTGAGATAATCCGACCAATGATGTATAGGCTATTCTTATTCGAATATTGTTTAGTACGAACACAAGGTGAGGTGAATTTATTGAGGTGTTACTCTATAACTGATAAAGTGTCGATAGTGTTCAACATGCTTGTTGTGAAGCGGGGGCTGTAGTGATTGAGCTTTACTTTGAATTTTGTTTGAATACTGGAGAATACCTATTTTTCTAGGTATGCCTTACTTTTTTGAATTTCGAGACAAAATTTCGTTATTAGGGGGGAAGTCTGTAATACCCCATATTTTTATGGCTTTTAATTATGAGATTAATTAAATGAAATTGCTTTCAATTATGGGATTAATTAAATTAATTTGGGTTAATTAATTGCAAATAGATCCGAATTTAAATACTAGCGAGACAAGAGTTGGTATTTTATTATGATAATAATGTTGAATATTACTGAGTGAATATGGTAATATATGATTATTGAATTTATTAATATTGTCGCGAGTTATAAATACGATAATTTCAAAAATTAAGTTGGGATACGCGTGTCAGGAACCAGTTTAATGGGATTAAAAGTAAATTGTATTTATATCATCTGTATGGTCATTTTGAGTGCGCTATCGTGTCCGAAAGGGTCAAAATAGTCAGAAAACACTAGTCGGGGGTTTAGTTTGGGTCCCGAGGCATTTTTAGGCCTAACCAGCAACCCGGGAGGGTATTTTAGTCATTTTGATTTTTAAGGAATATTAACCCATGAAATTTAGACTTAGTTTATCAGCCAACTCTTATGACTCCTAGGGTTTTCACAATCAAAAATACCAACGGCAGTTAGAGAATAGAGAAGGAAGTTCCCAAAGGAGAAAAACCACCATTAGAGGCCATTACACCACCACCACCGGTTATATCGAAAAGAGGGGATACCTTTCGTACCATCTGCTTCAAAGGATATGAACATTGAATTTTACAGGCAAGTGATTTAATTCATTAAGATTCAACAAATAATTTATCCATGATAGTTTAGGATTTGATAATTCATGTAAATATGGAAAGTCATTAAATTTGGAGAGGAAACGTTAATTTTGGGTAGGATTTACATGTAGTTTCGATTCTGGGAACATCACATTAACGAAATTATAACCCATGCATAGTTAATTATGAATTGATGAGAAGTTGTATGATGATTCTTGAATAAAAAAAAATAGGGTTTTCATGATAATAAAATGATTTGATTCAAGAAAAGTGTGATTATTACTGATTTAAGAATTCTGGAATGTTAAGAATCATGTATTTAGGTTGTTACATCACCCAACATGTTTACATTAGAATTTGGCATCGTGTAATGGAAATTTGGGACAAGCCTAGGGTTGAAAACCAAGAAAACCGAGACCTGCACCTGCTTGATCGATCGATCGACCTTCCCAAAAACTGTGATTTTCCCCCTTTTTGGATTTAAGAGATTTCTACCATTGAAAGTTATAGGTGGGGACTATGTGTAACAACCCTTGACTTTGGAGACTGAGAAATTAAATTTTTGGGAATTTTTTTTTAATTAATTGGAGAATTTTAAAATTGGGAATTGAGGCTCAAAAATAGAGAATATTTCAAAGTATTTCGGATGATGATTTTGAGGGTACCATCGATCTCGGAAGGGTCGAGATAGTCAAAATGACTGTCATTGGATTTTATTTCGGCTCCGGAATGTTTTAAAGTCAGTTTGACTCGAATTGGAGTAAACGAGTCATTTAAAGTGTGTATTAACATTTAAAATTGGATTTATTGTTTTAAGGGATTTAAAGGCTTACAGATGAAGCCTTCTCATTTTAGAAAGAGATAAATAGAAAAGAAAAGAGAAAGGAAGAAAGAAAGAAGAAGAAAAGAAGAGAGAGAGGAAGAAAAGCTTGGAGATTCCGGCCCAAACGCGACATCGAGGACGATCCAACCTCTACAAATCTGAGGCAAGTGTTTAATCTTGCTAAATAAGTCATTTGTGTATTTTATTTCATAAATTGTGGGTTAAAGAATTGGATTTTGGGTATAAATATCAAAACCTATATTTTTGGGTTTAATCTTGAAATCAATTTTTAAATATGGGTTTAATGGTATAGAAATGGTTGGGATCAACTTTTGGTTGATTTATTGGCTTAGAATTATGTGGCGATAAAGATTAGGAGGTTAGAATAGAAATTTTAGGGTTTAAAATTCATGGGTTTTGTTGAAGAAAAAGAACCCTTCAAAATTCTGCAGACCCGAATCGATTCGCCCCTTAAGCGAATCGATTCGGCCTAGGTAAAATTGGAAGGTCTGCATGACCGAATCGATTCGGACCCAAGGCAAATCTATTCAGATTGGGACAGAGTCCCAGGTCCTTTGGACCGAATCGATTCGCAGTAGGAGCGAATCGATTCGCCCTTGAGATCGAATCGATTCGGGCCAGGCCGAATCGATTCGGAAACAGGGCTGATTTAGGGGATTTTTCTAGGATGATCTCTAACCCTTTTTGGTTGGGTTTATTGGTTTGGGGTCTTCTCTTATGATGTAAGAGATATGGTTTTGGAGACATATAAAGGGTTTCTCACACATTGTGATTATGGGGACTCTTGGGACAATTTGGGAAAAATATATCCATGTGTGCTTTTGGAGTTATGTATAGAGATTGTGGGGAAACCCCATTGGGATTGAGAATCCTACTTATAGATCAAATGTAAGTATAGATGTGATGGGAGGCTAAGAACTTTTAGAGAGAGTTGCGAGGGTATGTTGTGAAATTTATGGGCCGACATTTATATCGAATCCTTATAAGGATAGGATATTATTAAGATACAATTTGGGGCTAAATGGAAGAGAGTGGTCGCATACCCTTAGTAATGATAAAATTTAAGGAACAAATCGGAGAGGCGTTGGACTAGGGGATTCATAAAGGTGATTGAACCGTAGTCGAAATCGAGAGCGATGGGATCATATTACCAACTAGAGTAGAGTGTGAAAATCTAGTTGGAGTAGATGTTGTTTATCGGTGTGTGATTTACAACGGGTATTTTCCCTAAGTAATGGGATTATTTGATGAATGTAAGATTGAGCTTGAGGTTTATAGACTATTAGTTATGTGTATACCAGTAGTCGTAATTATTACTAGATTCATTAACGTGCTCTCGGATATATATGGTATGTGTAGTGATGGTTTCCTACACTAAATTTTGGGTGATAACCCTAATGTTGGATATGTATATATATATCCGTATGTTGTTTGGGAGACTATTCATCATAGGAAAATGGATGAATATGCTTCAAGTGAGAGATTGTATTCACATATCGAGGTAAATTAAATGAGTATGTGGTGACGGCTTGTATATTGAGGATTATGTATACTTATAGCCGAGATGATATATCTTATACATATAAACGAGAATTAGTTTGTATATATATAGATATAGGGATATGTGAATATATGTATATATATCTGTATGGATATGAATATATGGATATTTATGTTGTGGATATACATGATATGGATATTTAAACCTTATGTGATGGTTTAATATTTGATCATATGATGGGATCATATGGATGTGTATATATTGTGCATGTGAACGATATATATATACTTATGTGGTTAAGCATACCCCGCTCATGCTATCATTGGGAAGTTTCAGCGCAGAGGGTGAGCATCCTGGCTTAAGGAGCAGGGTGTGGATATTCCCCAGGTCATAGTCGTCCAGTGTGTTATTATGTGATATATATTTTTGGGGTGGGACGTGGTGGGTATGTCTCGTCTCATTGACCGGTTAGGAGCTATGACCGCTTCCCGGGATGTCGTGTGCATGAGTTTATCACGAGGTGGGTGTCGTTGATCCCCACCAGGTGGTCCCCAGTATTGCTATGTGAGCCGGGCACTGATGATAGCATGGTGCAGTTTATCGGCTATATATAGCCGGGTATATTATGTGCATGGCCCTTGTACATCATATGTAGTATGTACACTTGGCTATGGGATTAGATGATGGTATATATATATATATGGTTAGAATAAATGCCTATATATATATATATATATATATTTATATATCCTATAGATGAAAGGATATGGACTTTTTATGGAGTACATCTTGGATGATTATGGTGTACTAGATGATTAAGGGTTGATGTATCGCATTTCAGGAATATTTCGGTTACATCATCCCAAGGATATTATTTAGAGACTTTAAGTTGTTCTTATATGGTAATCTATATTCAGTAGTATTGTATGTATGGAATAATGGATCTATAGGATCGACATTGTCAAGGAGTAGTGTAACGGGGTGGTTCTTTGTTTGGATTTCGCTTTGCGAGACACTCCACGCACCAAACGTAGTGCAATGTTGAGATTGGAGAAAAGTTCTGTCTATAATTATGTGGGGCATAATGGATCTCTAGGATCGGCGTTGACAAGGAGTAGTGTAACGGGATGGTTCCTTGTTTGGATTTCTCTTTGCGAGGCACCCCACGCACGAAACGTAGTGCAACGTTGAAATTGGAGAGAAGTTTTGTCAATAATAATTTTGCATGCCTATTATCTAGAGATAAAATCATACGATTCAACCCAATTGTATATGGGTAACTTATTAAGAATTATAATTGATTAAATTATAAATCGGAATCCATTAAGCCTAGTATGGCAGAATTGTTTGTAAAAATAATTAAGTGTGTTTAGAAAGAGTGGATTCTTGGGTTAAGATAGGAAGGCAGATCTCGTGGGTATAGGCTGGGCTTATGTTAAGTTAGGTTGTCCTTAAATGGGGGTAATTTAACTAAAATTTCAGGACGCTAATAGGTGCGCGCCGTTAGATGAGAGGTGAGTTGGGGTTCCACGAGAGTGCAATTTCACTTTAATTATGAAATAAGTGCATCGATATTTATTATGCACAGTTAACACACTTGCTAAATATTTTCACAACTCGAGCTCTGACCCGTTTACTTTTCTCTCCTGCCTGTATATATATATATATATATTACTACATGTGTCCTACCGCATGGATGCCGGATGACCTTCTATCCAGAGTCTTGGGAGCCGTGACAGGTGCGGACTGTTGCGGGACTTAGATGGTAGTCGCTTCCTACTTTTAAAAATCTAGGTAGGATTCATGTTGTACATCGGGTTTGTACCCAAGGGATATTTATATATGTTATATTTATTCCATTTCAGTTATTGTATTAGCTGTGACCCGACAGCTTATTCGGGTTTATCTCTTTTCGGCATATTCATTTGTAGTTACTCATTTCATTTATCATAATTCTAGTTTGCATCTTTCTTTTCTTTGTTAGTAGCTTATAGTGTTGGGTTGTTATCTGTTGCATATTTTATTAAATTTTAACATCTCGCTTATATGATATCGGGCAGTTAGTCGTATATTATGTTATACGGACATTTGATGTTGAGACTGAGCCATCTGAGACTCCTGATTTAATATAGTATAGGGTTGGCCACCCGTTATTATTTTATGCGGGGTGTTACACTATGTGAAGACATTAGGACTTGAGGGAGACTAGTAGGATATAATTGAAGCCCGAAACATATTAAGAATAGTTTTGAACGTAGTGTTGAATTTATGAGTGTCCGACGACTAATTTACTATTATAAGTTGCGATAGCCTGATTTAAATTCGTATGAGTGATAAGTTAGGATTATAGGAAGAAATATGGACCTAGAAGTATATAAATGATATTTGGTATACGTGGGAGACTTAGTAACCTTTTCGGGATAGGTTTAAGTACTCGAAACTATACGACGTGAGATTTATCAGCAAAACTTATTATTTATGAGTTGGGATGATAATAGCGTACGAATAATATTGATGGTATAGGGCTGAAAATATACCTTTAACAATGGGATAATTACCTAAGTGGTGTGAATGCTTAGTATATGGACTATTGTGTGTATGACATACCAACCACACTTGCTATCACGGGAGGTTGGCTTTCAAAAAAGGACCATCTGATCTTTCTGTGCCTACAGGGGGATTTAGATTGGTACCTTAAGGACATAGGGCTGTAATTGACTTATTTGTGAGTTGATAAGTCAGATGACCATGGGAACGTAGGTATGTGCGTGACCCATGGGTATGTGAACTATGTTCGCCTCCAATATGTGTGATTTTGTTTATTAAAATGGTTCCTGAGTGAATTGAAACGCGTAGTCCTTGTGTATGTGATGTACCAGGATTCGATAGCAGAGTATGTGTGCACCACAACTTAGCCTAGAGGTGCCATATTTGTATATCTAAGCTGAGATTGTTATACTTGTACTTGTAACTGGCTCAGTGTTAAATTGTGAATACGAATAATTGAGATATTTAAATCGGATTCAAAATGTGAGAATCCATATCGTAATTGATTTAGTAATCTGATTAATGTAAGGGTGAGTTATACGCAGAATATATGATACGAATATACCCCTATAATATAATGTGAAGTCATGAAGTGGTACAGACTAGTTAGTTTGCGGCATAACTAGGATGGGTTAAGGGTATACGTTAGGCGTGCACATTAGTTGATGGGTGAGGAACTCATGTGAGAGGACGTAACTAACATGTATATAATATTTACTGTTTAATGCAATTAAACACTTACTATATTTTTTAAAATATTTTCACCTTGGGCTCTGAACCGTTTGCTTCAAAATCTATTTTTCTTGTAAAACATTTTAGGTGCCCAGCCACAGGGACGCCATGCTTAGGAGTTCCATTCCATTGACGTGCTGTAGGTGCTGTGGAAGTTACATGATATCGTTACTAGATGCCTCAACATCTATCCTTGTTTCTTTTGGGAGTCATTATTCCAGTTAGGTCCTGTTGCCCATTCTATTAAGTGACAACAGTTTTAGACTTACATTTTATTTCAGTGTGAGGATTTTATTTATTTGGACTATTGTACTTGGTTTATTTACGTTGCTGCTACTTTATTGGAGTGGTTACTCCAGACATCAGTTATTTCATTCTATTGATTACTTTATGAGATAGTTCATGTGATTGTTGGATGATGATTTAAATGGTTTAGTTGTTGGTTAATTTGAATAATAAAATTTGGCACTTCACTATTTTAAATATTAGGCGACTAGTAATTAATTAAATATTTTCGACAGTGATGTTATGAGCTGAACCAACTTGTCATTTTATATTAATTTAAAAAAAGGAGTAGCTACCCGATATTTAATTAGTCGGGGTGTCACAATATGGTCCCACAATTATCGTGGTGTGGGTCCCACCTAAATTTGAGCTCAAAGTTGCTCAAAAATTATTGTCCAATACCCAATTTTCAAACAACCCCCCACACAAATAATATATCGCTATATAGATATGTAATATGCAGATGCAGACACAAGTTGAGTAAAATTGAAAATTTATTGCATCGGGAGAAGTAGCCTAGTGGCCTTTAACTTTCCTTAGTGATATACCATCGAATTTACTTGGTTAATCCGTAGACTTCACGTCTTTGAATAGTCAATCATTTTTGTAAACCTAGACATCAATATTCACACAATAATTCTTCAACACAGTTGGTTCTCACGTTTGTGTTCGTTTTGTCCACGAACACCACTTGGTTCTGTGAGTATTTTAGTGAATTTGCCTTTCATAATTCTCATACAAGTGGCCTCCTTCTTACTCACGTAGGTGACTTCCATAAAGGGTATCCTTCAATACCCCACTTATACATACTAAGATATGGATTTCATTAAAATCACAACTTATCCTAATTTTAAAAAATGTTGTGCACTGTCTCATCTTTAGAATGGATATGATTAAATATCCTCCAGTGCTTACTGAATACAATGTAGTTCGGTTTGCCCATTGAACCTAGATCTTGAGATCTCCAATCAGTTAGGTTGGGTTGGCACTATATTGATTCTTATTTCTTTTTACGCTTTAGACCCATTCCTCTCGATGATCTTTTAACTTACTCTCGGTTTAAACCTTTCGTTAGTGGATCTGCTATATTATCTTTTAACTTTACATAGTCAATCGAGATAATTCCATTTGAGAGAAGTTGTCTAATGGTATTATGTCTACGACGAATATGTCTAGACTTTCCGTTATACATGTGATTCTGTGCCCTTCCAATCACAGATTGTCCATCATAATTTATACATATTGCGGGATAAGTTTAGATCAATTTGGAACACCCTCTAAGAAGTTTAAAAGCCATTTAGCTTCTTCTCAAGCTTTATCTAGTGCAATGAATTCAGATTCCATTGTCGATCTACAATTGCACGTTTGTTTTGAGGATTTCCAAGATACGGCTGCACCTCCAAGGGTAAACACATACCCACTCATAGACTTAGAATCTTTTGTATCAGATATCCAATTTACATCGCAATATCCTTAAAAAATATCTGGATATTTTGAGAAGTGAAGTACATAGTTATGAGTGCATTTTAAATAACCCAAAACTCTTAATATCACCTTCCAGTGATCTCTCCCTGGATTACTCGTAAATTGACTTAGCTTACTTATCGAGTATGCTACGTCCAGTCATGTACAGTTCATGATATACATTGTAAGAGGTGGTTTCATCGAATACAGTTAGTATTAAGTTAGGTGTAACCCTTTATTAAGATCGAGATTAACACCGCTAGGTACGCAATATAAACATTAGCCATAAGGAAATCAGAGACAAAGGGATTCAATATTCAGGCTTGCATTAAAGAGCCTATTAACATAGGAGACATATGAAAAGCATAATAAATGAATGGGACCAACAGGTGGCGTGGTCGGAGGGAGAAAGTACAAGCACTCCAGGCACAATAAAGGCAAGGGAGGAACTTCAAGCTCAGTTAATGCCCAATGATGGGTGTATTAAATGTGTGTGGGAGTTAATGCTATCGCAATGGTTCTACGGTATAGGGAAATTTGGGCATAAATTCTCGGTTCAGGATGCTCTCTCTATGTTTTGTTCATCTTTTCTATTTATATAAGGGCGAGGCTACTCAAGTCAGCCTCCCTTCAATCCGTCTCATAGGGTGCATTAAATGCATAAGATATTACATTTAATGCATGGGATCCCATAGTTTTGGCGGGAAAGCATCCTGTTGGTTGGAAGTATTATGGGTATTAATGGGGAATATGACCCGTCATCTTGAGGCTTACTCTAGGATGGCTAGATGGTCAGGTTTGGTGAACTAGACCTGCCATCCTAAGGTTAAAGCCACTTGAGTGCTACGTTCTTGAATCCCTAAATGTCAGACGTTCTGACGTCAGAAAGTGGTTCAAATAGTGACTATTGTTAGGTATCTGGTCACATTAGTTACGCGAGATGGCCCTCGAGTTACCTCGAGGAGGTAACCTCGAGTGGGCAAGTATTGAGGGATATCGGGTACCTCGAGGAGGTTCACTCGAATAAGTAAGCCATGAGTAGGCTTGAGTGACATTTGTCCTGGGTGAAGTTTTGCCCAAGTGTGCCAAGAGGGTTGATAATAATTCCCAATGTTGCCTTGTTCTCAATCCTCCAAACCATGTCCTTGCGAAGTTCCCAAGAGGAGGTTGCTTGATAAAACATGAAAGCTCTCTCATGCCCTGCCAGGCATGGTCCCTCGTGGGTACCAAATAGCCTCACTCGAAATGTATATTCATAAAATAAAATACATAATAAAACATTCTATTTCTTATTACAAACTATTATCATCCAGGTGACTTTGTTCTAGGAAATGGGTCCTTCGAGATGCTTGTTGTAAAGGATCTTCGAAGTGGGTACTTTGAGCCACTTACTGTGAAGAATCTTCGAGGTGAGTTTGTGGAATATCTTTCCTTGTCTTCTTTTTGAACATCCGATCTGCTTAACCCAGTTAGCCACTCATTTGGGGGTCCCCCCTACATTTTCCTCTTCCTAGAGATATATGTTTCTTACATAAAGAAATATCTATACGAAACCTTTTTTATATCTTTGATATTCTCTCTTGGGGAAAATGAAGAGATTTATTCAAATTTCCCCCAAATCTCTTCGTTTCCCAAGGCAAACAAGATTCCAAGCATGTCGCATTAAATGTAACTGTCGTTTGCACTTCTGCACATTACATGTGGCAGCATCAGGGCGCGCGCGTGTAAACAATGACGTTAATCGTCGCGTCATCCCCCAAAGCTTCATCATTACGACCCTTGGTTTTCTGGGGCCACGCGCTCTTGATAGCCATGCCATCCAAACTATTCCATAGAGCCATCATTACGCTTTTCTAAAGCATCACTTTTTGCCGTCTTTTGGGATTCATGCTACCCCTATAAAAGGGGATGTACCTTCAATTCAAACTTCACCTTTGGGTTGTTATTTTTTGAGTTTGATCTTTTGTGATAATGAGAGGAAAACCCTTGCCTTCTTCAACCCTTCTATTCTTTTCCTGTTACCCTCAATTCTTCTTTCCTTAATCTTCCATTTCACCTGTGAAAAGAACTCTCTCTGTTAGGGTGATTCCCCTGCGACTCAAGCGCGCCAAGCTCAATGGGAACATTATCGTCGTGCGTCACCACTTCTGGGCAATGGCGGAGCGATTCCCCGATGCTCTCGTACCAACTAAAAACCCTAATTTGTTAATAGAGGAAGGTGAGAATGCTGAAGACTTTGATTATATCCCCACTGCCACTATTATCCATTTTCGGATTGAGCGTAGTGACTTCCCTTACTCAAAGGTAGAGTTTGAAGATTTTTATGGTGCCAACGAGGGATTGGGCCCTTGGATTGAGTACATCGATTCAAAGTATTCCGTTCAGTTAGCCTTTGTAGGCCTATCCTTCTCCCTTTGATTGGGTGACCTTACTCTCGCCAAGAATAATACTGCTTTGCAACTATTCGTTTCCTGTTGGAGCCATAGGTCACATACCTTTGTGTCCGCTTGGGGTGAGTTCACCGTTACCTTGGAGGATGTGTGTGAGCTTTTGGGATTGGAGGCAGCCAGGTTTGACACCTTCTTTGAGGAGGTTGTCTCTAGTGAATAAAAATCCTTAAGAGAGGAACTGAAGGTGGTGGTGAAGAACTGTATGGTCACTTACAACTAGTGCACCTATTCTGAGGTAATTCGTTACTTTTGTTTTATTGAGGAGAAAGCCGTTATTAGGGACCGCAAGGCAGCAAGGGAGAAGCCCCGGGGGAAAGAGGTATTTGAACAACCCCCGACGGGAAAAGGCTATGGGTCTAAGATCGAGATGGCAAAGTATATTTGGGTGATACTGTTGAAGGTCTATCTTTCGGGCAAGCCTTACGACTGCCCTCGAAAGGACCTGATCAACATGACCATTCGAATGGCCAATGGCGTGAAAATTCCCCTTGATGCCATTATCCTCGGCTCCTTATATACCTGGCTTGATCGTGTAGCAGCGAACCTCGAAGCATAGATAGGTTTGATGTTTCTAATTATGCCAAAAATGTTCGTTTGGCATCTTTTCTCGATGCCCACTTTCCTGATTACACCCCCGTCAGTAATTACCCTAGTTCACAGCCCGTGAAGATCCCCTGAATTTATCATTGGAAAAATAAGAGTGTTAAGAAGCCTTTGATTGCCATGATTGATCGAGCCGAAAGTTTCATACCTCGCCCGATGAATGGGTGAGTCAGTTTTTTACCAATGATTTCTTTGCTGAGGAGGACCGTCCCATTGCTCCGATTGATGAAGCCCTTACCAGAAACTTTCTTGAGAACAATGTCCCCCTTTTGTTAATCCCCTCATATTTTCCCTCTTATACTGAGTGGTCATATTTTTATTCTATGTATAGCCCACACCGTGTAGCCCCGTAGTTTGGTTACGACCAAGGAGCCCCTCTATTAAGTCGTTTCACTTGAGAAGAGCCCACTAATTTTTCTTTTGCCTGTGCCAATTATCTAACTTCCACTATTGTTAGTCTATGTGCCAATTAACCAGCCAATCTCGTGGTCCCGAGCAAAGGGGCTCGAGGGGGAGGTCAATTATGTACATGAACGTATTCTGGAAGAATCAGTTAGTTCATTTTCAAACCAACCTCTTGAAGGAAACCCAATACCCTGAAGTTGAGAGATTCCCACCCAAAAAGTTGGGTTTAAAAAATTGCACCACCTCATCATCTATTTTTTCTTTTAGTACTTCTAACACCAGTGTTCCCTCTGAATTTCCCCCATTAGCGCATATGGACCAGGCATTTATAAAATAGAAGAAAGTCTCCCTCCCAGTCGAGGTTGCCTCCATTGCCCCAGGTCCCTCGAGGTCAGTTGAACAAATTAAATCCCCATGCGGTGCCTCATCTGGGGCAACAGTTAGGGCCACCCAAAAGGTGTCTCTGAAGAAACTCAAAACCATCCCCCAGCCTCTGACTGAACATACCCCTGATCCTAAATTCGCCCAGGAGGTGAGCTCATTGTTTGATCAGCTTCTCCAAATCTGGGAGAATTTTAGTGAAGAAGATAGGGCGTTTATGTCGGCCCAGATGGTTTCTCGGGGTTTCTCGTATGCTCCTCGTACTGCTGATAGTGGTAAGAAAAGAAAGGCGATCAGTCCTCTTTAGCTCGTGATGGAGGAGTCGTCTGATTTTGACGAAGAGGAACTGCCCGAGGAACATGCTGCTATAGGTGCTGGTGGTGGTGATGATGAGGATGAGGAGGATGAGGAGAGATAGAAGGTAGTAGAAGATGAAGAAAAAGAAAAAGATGAAGAAGAGGGAGAGTAATCTACATTAGTTCGGAGGCGTCAGTTAAGAAGAATGACTTCTCCTTAAAAACCTACCTCGCCTCCCGGAGATTATGAGGTCCTGGAAGATGTGTCGGAGGAAGAAGTAAGCCCCTCAATCCCTCTTTCTCTAAATGTCTTATTCTTCTTTTATTTTCGTGCTAATAATCCCATGCTGCTCTAACTTACCTTGTATTTTTGTGGTTGATGCACGAGGTGGTGCGCATGAAGGCGTCGAAGATGATCGTCCCTTCAAGAGAGATGCCCCTACTACTTCGAAGGTAATCTCCCATTTCCCCCTAGGGGAAGTTATGTCTGATTCTTCATCGGAGTCTAGTAGCGGCTATTCCCCTGATCCCTCTTTTTTGCGCGAGTAGGCTAGCCTTGAGAGGGATGTCCCTAAGGTGAGAGCTACTGAGGATATACCTAAGTCCCCTGTGCCCGTTTCTTCGTTGCCTGTGGTGAGTTTATTTTTCGTACTTATTTAAGCTGTTGTTACTCTTTCAACTTGTTATTCTAACTTTTAACTTTTATGTTGCAGGCTCCCATACTTGTTCAGAGTGCTCCCTCAGTTCCCCTTCCATGAGATGACCAAATGCTTGTATCTGTGTTTGGACCTTCCATCCTAAATAAGGAAGGCACCGATCTTACTGGGGTGGGTCAGGGGGAGGTTGGATAAAAACCTGTTGCTGAGGAAGGAGGGATAGCAGGCAAGAATAAGTTGCTGAAGTTGGTTGTGTGTGTGTGATTTATCCCCAAATTCAACACCCTTTGGTAGCTCTGAGTCCCATTAAAGAGGAAGTTGTGGTACAAATGTCCACTCGTGAATTCGCCAACGAGCATCTTCCTAAGGTATCTTTATTCTTTCATATATCTCCTGTATATAATATTGTTAATTTTGCCAAGTAATGTTGGGTTTTAAGATTAAAAATCTCCCATAATTGAGGGTCAGGCGGGCCTAGTCTTATGGGCATAATCTCCCATAACCGAGGGTCAGGCAGGCCTAGTCTTATGGGCATTATCTCTATGTTAGCAAGATATTTTGTACGTGATTTCCTCATTTTTGTTTCTTACTTAAGCGATTTATTGCATTTTAGATGGAGGTCGATCAACTTGTAGTCCGTAGGCCCGAAGCTGAACTTGTTGCTCAGGAATTGATTCAAATGAGGACCTTAGTTGGAGTTGCTTCTTTGGGAAAGGCCCCTAGGATTGGTGATTCCCCTGCATTGATTGCTCCTAAGATTCAAGTGAGTGATAACACCTTGCATACCCAGCGTTCCTCTGCCAGTGATAGTATTTTTAGCATGCATCCCCCTGAGACAGACCCCAAAGTGGTTGTGAGGCAGACATTGGCCAATTTCCCTTCTATTTTAATCGAGGGTCCTCGCCTATTAATCGATCAGTTATTGGTTCATTTTCCTTCTACCTTTACGTCCCGCTGCCTTCAGCCAATTCTTGGAATGATGGCGTGTCATTTTCTTGGGCTCACGATGGTGTTGGAGGAAATCCTCAGCACTCCTCTTTTGTCCCGTAGCCCTGATACGGTTAAGACCTTACTGGGAAGGGTTAATGTGCTCACTAATGATAGATTTTCTATGACATGGCTGGTAGAGTTACTGTATAATTTTAAGAATGTCGATCTTCCTGCTCTCCATCCCGCCTCCAAAGTTCACATCGTTCGTAAGTGGCAATCTCAGAAGATCTTACAAGTCTAGAGTCCAAATTGGTGGTATCTGAGCAAGGAGTACAGGAGGCCCGTGAGGCGGTCGCTCGTACAGAGGTCGAGCTGTTTGAGAGGGAGCGAGAGGTGGAGTCCATCCAGTAGGCCATGGAGTTTCGTCAAAAGGATTTGGCTGACCTTATTTCAGACCAAAGCAACTTTGAACATGTTCTTCCCCAATATCATCACAGGCTTCTTAGATCGATATATTTTCATTTTATTATGGGCGACCCCTAGCTCATTCATTCGATGTTGCTATCATTTTCTGTTTCCGCTTTTTTGGATTTTGGATTTTTCTTTCTTATAACCACAACTGTTTCTTTTTTATGAAATAAAGCAACATTGGTGACTTTTGGTGTCTTCTTTCCTTTCTATTGTTTCGATTGAATATTAACTAAGCTTACTACGTCAATGCTAATTATGTCATACATGATGACAGAAAAATATAGTCAACTTGTAAAAGTAAAGTATTGATCTACATATGCCACATTTACATTACTTCCAACTATATTAAACAGGCGAGCCCAATTGCTTTAAAACATACATCCACCTTTTCTAGAAAACAAAAATATAATGTAATGAACAAGAGTATTGGCAGAACAAACATTCAAACGTAGTAAATCTTCAGCCACTTATTGTTCAATTTGAAAGTTACATTATCTTCCATCTTAGATATCTCCCAGTAACCCGAATCGTGAGTTAGTCAAACAATGTAGGGCACTTCCCAGTTTGCTTCGAACTTAGGTAATGAAAAACCTCTGACGTGCCTCGTGCATGCTTTTAGAACCAAGACCCTCTTTAAACTTCCTTGGCCTCACCATCTGGTCATAAGATTTGGACAGCTGCTTCCTGTACATCTCGAAGTGCCTTGCGACATTATCCCTGTGATCTTTTAAGGCTTCGAGTTGTACTCGCGATTGTGGGGGAGAATAGCACTTCATAGGTTGTAGCGAGCAGAAGGTACCTCAAGTTCGATCGGTAACACAACTTCTGCCCCAAATACTAAGCAGAATGGTGTATACCCTGTTGGTTTTCTTTTCGTCATTCGATAGGCCCTATAACCTCGAGGATCTTGTTATCCCATGTGCCTAGAAAATCTTCTAACATTTTTGCCAAAATGTTCACTAAAGTTCTGTTGGTGGCCTCTACCTGTCCATTGCACGTCGGGTATGCTACTGTTGATTTGTGATGGATGATGAATTACTTTTCTATGAGCATGCACACTTCACTATTTACAAAAAGAGTACCATTATCCGACAGAAACACCTTCGGGATGCCAAAGCTGAAGCACCTTATACTCTTGACTCACTTGAGTCTATATTGTATAAGTGTTCATCTAGTTTGTAAATTGTGATAAAATTGTGTCAATCCTAGAAACCAAAGAACCTCAGAGATTGGTTTGCCATTTTATTCCTCTTGATTGATTGATCTAGATACTTTTACCAACACTCACACACATTAGAATTGCATTCATACATTTCATATTGCATATAAGTGTGTGTATATATATTGAGTGTGTTTAAATCCCTAAAATTAATTTTTAATATTTTTTTGGGAATTTTATAATCTTTTAAAATAAGGTTTTTATTAATTAAAATTTGGTTTTAAAAGTTTTGGGGTCAATCTGCTATTCTGCATTGTTGGTTTCCTTGGCTGAAATTTCACTTGGGTAGAATTCGAAAGCGCTAGAGACTATAAGGTGTGCTCTGTAATTATTTTAGACACACGTGGAATAACCAATCAATTGCCTACACCTGTCGAGCTATTATCGAACCAAATTGTGTTTTCTCTGTGAGACGATTGCTGTGCGTTGTTTCAACCATTGAATTAGTTTTAATCGATGATCTGCATGCGTTCTTTTACAATCCTGGTGAAACCAACTTGAGCCAATCAGAAGGATTTTAATCACCGCCTCTGTTTAAACCATTGGATCAAGGTCAATCTTCCAAGACCAGATCCGAATCTTCTCAGCCTCCTATAAAAGGAACCCTTCTCTCAGCCATCTGAGACTTTTTCCACTTTGTTCATTCGAGTGAGAAAGAGAGAAGAGAGAGAGAGAAACCAGAGTTAGGAAACCCTAACCCTAAATCGTTCAAAACTATTTTCAAACCTTAACCTCTTTCAAAACCAGTTTATACCAAACACAACCTTGAGTGTTTGAGAGATTTTGAGTGATTGGTTTGTTAGTTTTGTTGCTGTAACCTCTTCGTTCTCAAATCTTGTTATCAACTTAAACATCTGTTTAGATCTATGTTTCTTCTTTTATAGAAATCTTAGATCTAAGTCATTGAATGTTATATTACACACAGATCTACATTTTTAGTTTCTCATCTTGAGAAAATATTTGTTGATTTATTTCTGTAAATGTTTTTAACTTCGAAATCAACAAAATCATTTTCTGTTTCTAGTTCTTTTGAAACAAGACATTCGACCTAGTTGGAATCGCACTTGGTGATTTTCAATCTCAAAAATATTTTCAAAACTTGAGATTGATTAAGATCCTGATACGTCTTTCGAGCAAGATAGCCGTGGATTCTGGGATTAGAATAAAGGTCAAATAAGGTTAAGTTTTATAAGAAGAGAGAAATAGAAAATCACAGCATATAGATCTTATATGTAATTTGATAGGATTGTTTGTATAATATCAGTGTGAGTGTGTGCATGCATGTGTTAGAAATCACCTTCACAAACGTTATCACCCTACCACACCAAAAGTGTTGGTAATAAGATCTCAAGAACAAGAGTCGACGTAAAGAACTTGAACAAATTGGAAGTTAGCAAACTGGGAGAACAACATCAACAAACAGAACTGCAGAGAAGTTATAAGGACACCAGTGGGTACATTCCTAAACTTGTATAGGTCTGATTTGTGTGCATGTGTGTTATATAGTTTGTAACTGTTATAATTTGTTTTAGTGGAATTTTTGGTTTACTCCGTAGAGGGAGTCGTGGATGTTTCCTCAGTTGGGTGAGGTTTTACCACGTAAAAAATCCCTTGTTCTTAATCTTTCTACATCTCCTCATCTAATTCTTGGTTGTGCTGAGTTTAAAGTTTTTAAACTGATTTATTAAACCTGTTAACAAATCTTGAAAAGATCTCGTACATATTTTTGTTAAACACATCTTGTGATTAATTTGATTTGGTTTTAAGAAAAGAGTTTCTTCAAAAACAGTTGGGAGTTACTTAAATATTTTAATTTTATATTAAAGGGCTTTAGTAACAGATTTTCAATTGGTATCAGATCTTTGTAAACTTCGTTTAAAAGATCCTATGTTTCTGAAATTGTTTTCTGAAAATCAAACATGGACGAGAAAAATGAAAGATTTGGTAACTTGACCAGACCTCCTATCTTTGATGGAACTAATTTTGCTAACTGGAAAGTAAGGATGATTGCTTTCATTCAAGGAACTTTGGGAGATGATGTCTGGGACATTGTTGAAAATGGATACATTTTTCCTACTAAACCAGCCAGTGAAGGAAGTAATGATAGGGTTAAGAAAGTGGTAAGTGAGTTCACACAAGAAGAGAAGCAAGTTTCTCGCAACAATAACAAAGAAAAGAATGCCATATTTATGTCCATAAATGAAAAAGAGTTCAAAAGAATCTCATCATGTACCACTTCTAAGGAAGCTTGGGACACTTTCGTTACTGCTCATGAAGGTGACACTAGAGTTAAGGCTGCTAAAACACAAATGCTCATTCAACAGTATAACTCTTTAATTATGTCTGACTCTGAGTAATTTGATGAATTCTATATGAATTTGATTGATATTGTGACCAAACTGCATGCTAATGGGATAACCTATGACAGATATGAAATTATATCTAAAATTATGAGATCATTACCACAGAAATTTGACAACAAAAGATATGCTATTGAGGAAATGTGTGACCAAAATCTCACTCCTGAATTACTCAGTAGTAAACTAAGAACTGTGGAAATGGAATTAGAATTTAAGAAACAATTGACCCAGTCCCATAGGAAACAGACTAGTTCCAATATGAGTTTTTCTTCTAAGTTGATTAAGCCTCAGCTTAACATCCCTAATTATGACTCTGATGAGGAATGTGACATAGATAGTTTGGACAATCAGATTGTCTTAATGTCAAAACAGTTTAAGAAAATTATTAAGTTTAGAAACAACATGGCAAACAAATAAGGCAAGTCCAATTATCCAACTCACTCTAATCATAAACCTCATGAGAAAGGTCAAGACAAACATCACAAGGACTTTCACACTAGACCTAATAGAGACCTTAAGAAGACTGAATGCTTTAGATGTGGAAAACTAGGACACATTGCACAAGATTGTAGAGTTAATTTGAACACTCAAAATAAACACACTAGGGCTAACATTTTCAAGACATGGGATGATTCAAGCGACTCTGAAAATGAGGAACCTGAGTCATCTGATGTTTTTGATCCTTGCATGTCTTTCTTTGCCAAGATTATCTATAATGATGATATGCCTGTGCTTGTTAGTGAGGATGAATTTAGTAATTCTACTTCTGTAGTTATGAATCGTGTTGTTACTGGATTAGATGCTTTAATTTCTGAGAACATTCCTACTTCTACTACGGGGTGTGTGAGCTAAAGGGAAAGCGATAATGATGATGTCAATGGGTGTGTGAGTCCAAGAATTGAAGCCTTAAGGGTCACTTCACACACTACACTTAGTGACTCGGATAATGAAGACCTCCCTATATTCACACACTTTATTCGAAAACTCTCAAGAAAAGCACTAGACTAAAGAAGATAGTGAAAGATCTCACTAAGAAACTAGAAGATCTAAGTCTGATGGTCAAACTCAATGCTGAAGAGTATACTACCCAATGTCTAACTCATGAAAGTGAAATCAAAATGTTTGATAAAAAACTGAAAAATTTGACTGAAACAAATGGAGCTCTGGAAAAAAAAATACAAAGGGACTTTGTTAGAATTGGAACAAACTAAAGAAAAGACAGCAACTATTTTCAAAAATTTACAAAATTTGAAAATAACTCAAACTGTTTTGATGGATTTGTTGCTGAATCAAAGACCAATTCTGATGATCGAACTGGAATAGGGTTTTGCCCCAATTTAAAGACACGAACAAAACCTTTTGAAACTATCAAGTTTGTGTCAGGAGGTAAAAGACCTATTGAAACCTGCCCAGACTTTCATTCTCTGAAAACTGAGTTTGACTCAAAACATCAAAATTTTGATATTGGGGAATCAAGTTACTCTAAACATGAAAGTTCACCTAAGGCTAAATATGTTTGCCCCTCTATTAGGAAGAGTGAATCTACATTCAAAACTGTTCTATCTAGGAATAGGGTTCAACCTCAAAATTCCTTAAAGCTTATGTTTAGAGATTTTCCTAAGGAGACTCCAACTTTGAGCAACCTTTATTACTCCTACTGCGATATATACGGCCATTCTTTTGATGGTTGCTATGCTAGAAGTCTAGTTAAACCTGTCTGTAATCCTCCTATCTATCAAAACTTTAACTATTCTATGAGAAGTCGAAATAATTATGTTCTGCCTAGACAACCAGACAAAAACTCTAATTATAGGAAGAGAAGACCAAACCTAAAAGAACATTCCCTAGAAGGATTCCTAAACACTTTCCTAAGCCAAATGCTCATGTGTTTCATAAAATTCAAAATCATGCACAAAATATTTTCAACAAAAATCGAATGCTCGCAAATTTTATCAATTGAGAGAAAATAAGCGCAAAATGAAAACAAGAGCAATTTGGGTTAGAAAAGATGATCTATTACCCCAGATGAAGTGTAACATTGTTATTACTGCTTTAAAAGCTGAACACACATCTTCTGGTTGGTATTTAGACTTTAGATGTTCTAAACACATGACTGGTGATGATACAAAACTCTTAAACAAAACCATCTTTGCTGGAGGAAAAGTTATTTTTGGTGATGGAGTATCATCTCAGATCATAGGTAAAGGAACACTCCAAGATAAAGGACTTCCTGTTCTTGAAAATGTTCTTCTAGTCAAAGGTCTTAAGGCCAATCTACTTAGTATCTTGCAATTTTGTGACTCAGACCATACTGCTACCTTTTCAAAGAACAATTGCAAAATTTTAAATAAAAAGGGTGAATGCATAATTACAGGATTCAGGACTCCTGACAATTGTTATACTGTCATGAATAGTTCTGAAATCTGTAATGTTGCCAGAATGGATGACAATGAGATATGGCATAACAAGATGGGTCATATAAATTACGATAATCTTAGTAGATTGACTTCTCAAGAAATAGTTAGAGGAGTTCCAAAAATCAAACCCATTTCTAATATTGTCTGTGGTTCCTGTCAGGAAGGAAAAATTGTTAAGGCACCTCATAAGAAAGTCAAAGATATCCTTACATCTAACCCCTTAGAGCTCATCCATATGGACCTAATGGGTCCTTCCCAAACTGTTAGTCTCTATGGACACAGTTACATTCTTGTTATGGTTGATGACTTCACTAGATTTACTTGGGTAGCCTTCTTAAAGCAAAAGTCTGACACTTTTCAAAATTTTTTAAAAATACTTCTTCGAATTGAAAATGAGAAGGACACTCAAGTAAATAGAATTTTTAGTGATAGAGGTGGAGAATTCAAAGACACCGGTATAATAGAGTATTGTGACTATAATGGTTACAAACATGAATTTAGTGCTCCTAAGACTCCTTATCAAAATGGTATCGCTGAAAGAAAGAATCGTACACTTCAGGAGATGGCACGTGTTATGTTACATGCCAAGAGTTTGCCTAAATATTTTTGGGTAGAAGCTATTCGTACTGCGTGTCACATTATCAATAGGGTCTATCTTAGAAAAAATTCTTCCTTATGAACTTTGGTATAAGAAAAAACCCAATCTTAAGTATCTTATAACCTTTGGTAGTACGTGTTATGTCTGCAAAGACAGAGAACACTTATCCAAATTTGTGAGCCGGGGAGATAAAGCTATTTTTCTAGGATACTCGCTTAACAGTAGAGCCTATTGTGTTTATAATTTTCGCACTAAAACCATGGTGGAATCCATAAATGTGATTGTAAGTGACACTACTGTAGAGAGTAAGATTAGTGAATCAACTATTGTGGAAGAGCCTATAAATGTTTTAGAAAATGACTCTCTAGAAATAAATGATTCATTACCAATTGAGACACCAGAAGTACCTAACTGGCTTTCTAAAGATCATCCCATAGATAACGTTGTTGGTAATCATGGTGCGCCTGTGCGTACAAGATCTCAATTAAGAAATTATGCTCACTATGCATGTTTTGTCTCCCTTGTGGAACCAAAGAATGTAAATGAGGCATTGAATGACTCTCACTGGATTTCTGCAATGCAGGAAGAACTTCTTCAATTTGTCATTCATGATGTTTGGTATCTTGTACCTAGGCCTAATCACAAAAAGGTTATTGGTACACGTTGGATTTTTAAAAATAAATCTGATGAAAATGGGATAAGCATTAAAAATAAAGCTAGATTAGTTGCTCAAGGATATTCTCAAAATGGAGGAATAGATTTTAACGAGACCTTTGCTCCTGTTACTCGTTTAGAATCTGTTCGTCTTCTCTTTGCCATAGCTTGTTACTTGCATTTTACACTTTATCAAATGGATGTCAAATCAGCATTCCTTAATGGAATATTGACTGAGGAGACCTATGTAGAACAACCAAAAGGGTTCATTGACCCTCAATATCCAAATCATGTATTTCTTCTTAAAAAGGCTTTGTATGGCCTAAAACAAGTGCCTAGAGCCTGGTATGGGCACCTTACCAATTTTCTCTTAGAAAAAGGTTTTAAGAGAGGTGGAAATGATCAAACTTTATTTGTCAAACATTTTGACAAACACATCATTATAGCTCAAGTTTATGTTGACGATATTATCTTTGGATCAACTTCTCCCTCAGAAGTCAAATCCTTTTTTGAAATTATGCATAAAGAGTTTCAAATGTCTCTTATAGGGGAGTTGTAATTTTTCTTAGGTCTTCAAGTCAAACAAAATTCAGAAGGATTATTTGTTTCGCAATCTAAATACGCATTAGATATTGTCAAAAAATTCGGCCTTGAGAGTGCTAAAGATGCTAAAACTCCAATGAGTACTACGGTCAAACTATCTAAAGATGAAACTGGAAAATCTATAGATCCAACCCTATATCGTAGTATGATAGGAACCTTGCTATACCTTACTGCCTCGTGTCCTGATATAGTGTATGTTGTTTGTGTATGCGCTCGTTATCAAAATAACCCTAAAGAGAACCATCTTTCTTCTGTTAAAAGAATTATTAAATATGAAAACGACACTCTGAACCTAGGACTTTGGTACACTAGTGATACACCTAGCACTATAATTGGGTACACTGATGCTGATTGGGCTGGGTGTACTGATGATAGTAAAAGTACACAAGGAGCATGTTATTATATAGGTAATAATTGGGTAGGATGGAGTAGTAAGAAACAAAACTACACGTCTCTCTCAACAGCTGAATCTGAATACATTGCCGCTGGAAGCTGCTGTGCTCAATTACTTTGGCTTAAACAAATGCTAAGTGATTATGGTATTCAAGAAAAACAATTGCACCTCTATTGTGATAATCAAAGTGCGATCAATATCTCTAAAAATTATGTTCAACACTCGCGAACAAAACACATAAAAATAAGACATCACTTTATACGTGAATTGGTTGAAACTAAGGAATTAGAAGTCAATTATCTTCCTATTGATTTGCAACCCGCAGTTATGTTTACCAAACCTTTAGATTACAATTGATTTATTTCTTTACGTAAATCAATAGGTATGGTGTGTGTTGATTAATCTCTTTGATCTCTATATGTTTTTTCCTTTGTCTATTTGAGACAAAATGGGGGAGAAATTTGAGTCTAATGAATCTTCTTACATATTCTAAAGTGCTTGATCTTAGTGATTCATTGCAGGATTGTGTACAGTTAGTCTCAACAGTTGTAATAGGGTATTCAATTGTAATTAGTTGAGTTACGTACTTTTATTTTCTAGGAAATGGGTAGATAAATTTTTTATAGGAATAGTTTTTTCTTATTTTTTTTGCCCTACGAGTACTAGATGACTCAAAGGAGATTTTGTCTCATATTTCCAAAGGGGGAGATTGAAGCACCTTATACTCTTGACTCACTTGAGTCTATATTGTATAAGTGTTCATCTAGTTTGGAAATTGTGACAAAATTGTGTCAATCCTAGAAACCAAAGAACCTCAAAGATTGGTTTGCCATTTTATTCCTCTTGATTGATTGATCTAGATACTTTTACCAACACTCACACACATTATAATTGCATTCATACATTTCATATTGCATATAAGTGTGTGTATATATGTTGAGTGTGTTTAAATCCCTAAAATTGATTTTTAATATTTTTTTGGGAATTTTATAATCTTTTAAAATAAGGTTTTTATTAATTAAAATTTTGTTTTAAAAGTTTTGGGGTCAATCCGCTATTCTGGATTGTTGGTTTCTTTGGCTGAAAGTTCACTTGGGTAGAACTCGAAAGCGCTAGAGACTATAAGGTATGCTCTGTAATTATTTTAGACGCGCGTGGAACAACCAATCAATTGCCTACACCTGTCGAGCTATTATCGAACTAAATTGTGTTTTCGCTGTGAGACGATTGCTGTGCGTTGTTTCAACCCTTAGATTAGTTTTAATCGATGATTTGCATGCGTTATTTTACAATCCTGGTGAAACCAACTTGATCCAATTAGAAGCGTTTTAATCACCGCCTCTGTTTAAACCATTGGATCAAGGTCAATCTTCCAAGACCATATCCTAGCCCTTGATTTTTATCTGTTATCTCGAATCTTCTCAGCCTCCTATAAAAGGAACCCTTCTCTCAGCCATCTGTGACTTTTGCCACTTTGTTCATTCGAATGAGAAAGAGAGAAAAGAGAGAAGGGAGAAGAAAGAAGAGAGAAGAAAGAAGAGAGAAGAGAGAGAAACCAGAGTTAGGAAACCCTAACCCTAAATTGTTCAAAACTATTTTCAAACCTTAACCTCTTTCAAAACCAGTATATACCAAACACAACCTTGAGTGTTTGAGAGATTTTGAGTAATTGGTTTGTTAGTTTTGTTGCTGTAACCTCTTCGTTCTCAGATCTTGTTATCAACTGAAACATATGTTTAGATCTATGTTTCTTCTTTTATAGAAATCTTAGATCTAAGTCATTGCATGTTATATTACACATAGATCTACATTTTTAGTTTCTCATCTTGAGAAAATATTTGTTGATTTATTTCTGTAAATGTATTTAACTTCGAAATCAACAAAATCATTTTCTGTTTCTAGTTCTTTTGAAACAAGACCTTCGACCTAGTTGGAATCGCACTTGGTGATTTTCAATCTCAAAAATATTTTCAAAACTTGAGATTGATTAAGATCTTGATACGTCTTCCGAGCAAGATAGCCGTGGATTCTGGGATTAGAATAAAGGTCAAATAAGGTTAAGTTTTATAAGAAGAGAGAAATAGAAAATCACAGCATATAGATCTTATATGTAATTTGATAGGACTGTTTGTATAATATCAGTGTGAGTGTGTGCATGCATGTGTTAAAAAGCACCTTCACAAACACTATCACCCTACCACACCCAAAGTGTTGGTAATAAGATCTCAAGAACAAGAGTCGACGTAAATAACTTGAACAAATTGGAAGTTAGCAAACTGAGAGAACAACATCAATAAACAGAATTGCAAAGAAGTTATTAGGACACCAGTGGCTACATTCCTAAACTTGTATAGGTCTGATTTGTGTGCATGTGTGTTATATAGTTTGTAACTGGTATAATTTGTTTTAGTGGAATTTTTGGTTTACTCCGTAGAGGGAGTCGTGGATGTTTCCTCAGTTGGGTGAGGTTTTACCACGTAAAAAATCCCTTGTTCTTAATCTTTCTACATCTCCTCATCTAATTCTTGGTTGTGCTGAGTTTAAAGTTTTTAAACTGATTTATTAAACCTATTAACAAATCTTGAAAAGATCTCGTACATATTTTTGTTAAACACATCTTGTGATTAATTTGATTTGGTTTTAAGAAAAGAGTTTCTTCAAAAAAGAGTTCGAAGTTACTTAAATAGTTTAATTTTATATTAAATGGCTTTAGTAACAGATTTTCAAAAGCGGCAGATAATCTATTCCTTTATAAATCGAGCAACTGCCCCCACAGTGTCTTTCTTGAGCGGTAGGGCCTTTGCCCACTTCGTGAAACATTCTATGGCTATTAAGATCCATATCTTTCCCCATGACGAAGGTTTTATGGATCCTACCAGGTCAAAGGCCCAAGTATGGAATGGAAATGGTGTAGATAGAGAGTGCATGTCCAATGAAGGAGCGGGAATCACATTCCCATATAGCTGATAATCTTTTCACTTTCGAACAAAATCAGTTGAGTCTTTCTCCATCGAAGGCCAATAATAACCCAAAGTTATTAGTTGATCGTAAAGATTGGCTCCTCCGATGTGCCCTGGTTCATGGGCTTGCTTTAACACCTCTTTAGCCTCTTCTCTTCTTATTCACCTTAGAGGCCTGTCATGATAGCCTCGTCGGTACAACTGCCCATCTTACATGAAGTACCTCGGTGCTCAGCTTTTTATCTTCGTAGCATCCTTTTTATCTGTTGGCATCACTCCATTTATTAAAAAATCTATGTAAGGCTGTCTCTAGTCTTGCGGTTGGTCAATGAAGTTGCATTCTACCGCCCGGTAGAAAAGACAGCACTTCGAACACTCTCTCTCTACTGCAATGGATTCTTATCTCATCGAAGGCCAATAGTACCCTACTCGTTATATCCTTCTGTACAAAAGGATCTCGGTGGTCTTGTAGCTATCTTCGTGCACTTCAATTAATTTTTTTAGCTTCTTTGGGGTCCACACACCTGTACAGCTAACCTCCTTTATTCTTATAGTATAAGTTACCCCTGGCAACAAAGTACAATGCTAAATCGTCCAGGTTAAGTGGCCCTTCCCCTATATCCAATTGCTTTTCGATTTCACCCCTCCAATCATCTTTGTCCTCCGAGGGAAGAATCTTAGACACCGTTTAGGGGGTCATTCTCTTTGTTATTTAGACCACAATTGACTCTCCATCGAAGGCAATCTTTTACGCGATGGTGGCATAGGCATCCACATGTTTTTTCATCGTTCGAGGGTGCCTCTTTATCTTTACCACCTCGAACTGTCCAAGAAGTCGCTAGATGATCATCCGGTAAGGCTCCATACTCATGTGCTTCAGAGCAAATTCCCCTGTCACCTGTTTCACCACCAAGTTAGAATCCCCTTTAATTGTTAGGACTTGGATGCCCCTTCTCAGTTCTTCGAGTAACCCTAGGACCAGTACCTCATATTCAGCTTCATTATTTGAGCATTCGAACACCAATTTGAAATATAGGCAAATTTCTTCACTACCTCTTCGCAGAATGACTCCCGTTCCTCATTTTTTCTCGACTGAAGAGCCATCAAACTCCATACTCCATTCGTCTAGGCTAGATGCTACAAAATTGGCCTGGAGGTCATCACCCGAGAGCTCTTCAATAGGCGGATCGATCGTCCCTAATGGGAAGATGGCCAATAAATCTGCGTATGACTTACTTTTGATGGCTCGAGGGACCACGCACTCAAGATTATACTTTGAAAGGATTAGAAACCATCTAGTTGACCTGCATATCAATACAGTTTTAGTATGCAAAAATTTTATGGGATTGCACCTAGTTACAATACGAATCATGAATGATAACAAGTAATGCCTAAGCTTTTGTGCTACAAATACAAGGGCTAAATAGTGCCTCTCAATGCTAGTATATCTGGCCTCAAGCCCGTGTATAATCCTGCTCAGGTAATAAATAGGTTTTTCAATGCCTTCGCTCTCTTAGGCCAGTAAGGCCCCAATAGACTGTTCTGTTGATGTAAGATATAAGCGTAAGTGGGTACCTATCTTCAGGGGAATCATTGTCTGAGGAGAGGTAAGGAGTGCCTTCAGCTTGTCTATGGCTTCTTGGTGCATTGCTTACCATGCAAAGTTCACACCCTTTCTCAGCAGCTCCATCAAGGGGTGTGTTACCTCATCCAGCCCCGGGACAAACCTCCTTAGGTAAGAGACTTTGCCAAGAATTTTTTTTAACTCCTTCATGGATTTTGGTATCGGCATTTCGAAGATAGCTCGTCGTTTGCCTAAGTCCATTTATACCCCCTGGCGATTTACTACGAACCCCAGGAATTTCCCCCTCGTTACCCCGAAGGTGCGTTTGAAAGGGTTCATCTTTAGCTTATACTTCCTGCAGCGAGTAAACACCCTCCTCAAATCGTCTAAGTGGGAGCCCTCCTTTTTGGATTTAATCACTAAATCATCGATATAAAACTCTACGGTCTTGTGAAAAAGGTCATGGAAGATGGCCATCATCGTCCTCTGTAAGTGGCCCCTGCGTTCTTCAATCCGAAATGCATGACTGTATATATGAAATTGCGCAAAGGAGTTTGGAGAGCAGTCTTCTCTACGTCGGTCAGATCCATTTTTATCTGATTATATCCCACGTAGCCATCTATAAAGCTGTACATCTCATGGCCTACTGTTGCATCGATCAGGCTATCAATTGAAGGTAACGGGAATTCATCCTTTGGGCACGTCCGATTTAGGTCTCTAAAGTCTACGCATATTCTGATTTGGCTCTTTTCCTTCTTTCCCACAGGCACAATGCTAGAGAGCTAGATCGGATGTTGGATCAAGACTATAAAATCAACTATGAGCAACCTCTTCACCTTTTCCTTAATCTTTAGGTTCAACTATGTCTTGTATGTTCGAGTGGCCTATTTCACTGGAATGGCTGAGGGAAAAACATTCAACCTATGTCAACTCACCTCCTGGTCTACTCCAGGCATCTCGGTGTACTTTCACGTGAAGACGTCTTTGAACTCCAGTAGCATCTTGACCAGTTCCCCTCGAGGAGTTCCCTCCAAGTCCTTCAAGATAAAAGTAGGGTTTGGGTACTCGCCCTATCTAGCCAATCGATCTTTTCCAACTCTTGGATCTGCGGTCGAGGGCTATCCCTCATGAATTCTGGTTCTTCTTCTAGTTCCTCCATAAACTTTTGTACCCCGGAGTTATCGATTACCAAGCATTTCCCCTGGTTATCCACTAGGAAGAAATCATAGATCGGGTCAGCTTCATCGTCCATACTCTCGGCTACCCGCCCACACCTTCATAACTTGTAGATAATTCTGTCGCTAGGTAAAACCACCCACTTGTATTGCCGGTCCACATACTTTTGAAAAGGCCTCTTCCTATGATTCTCGTCCACCTCTCTTACTGTTCGTCTACTGAGAACACACTGCGTTTGGACTTGGTGCTCAATAGGGTAGATGCGCGGGGTCATTCGATCACTAAGTTGTCTTAATAGACCAGGGGGCTTCATCGATCCCAGTTCACTCTCTTATCCATAAGTTACAATCGTTTGAGCAGGTTCCCTCAACCTCTCTCGAGTTGACGGGATCCTTATCCCCCCAGTATATCTTGTTACTATAGTAGCTTCTTCCGCTAGATCAGTATAAAAAGCTGCGTCCACCACGTGGACCTCTTTCTTTGCAAAATGTTTCTTAGTAGCTCGAATCACCACCTCCTTACCCTTTATGTTTGCTTTCGCACATTGATGATAGTGGAGGGTACCAACCCGTGGTTGTGCATCCATACCCTACCTACCAACAGCTGGTATGACGGCTCTCAATTCATGATGTGGAATTTAATATGGGAATGGATGTTCCCCATTGTGATGCCCACGTTAACATAACCCACTGACGTGGAGGATTGATTATCATAAAATGATATTTCCAATGAATGGGGCACTATCCTCGTCTTCGATAACCCGGTGTCATAAAAGGATTTAACGAGCATTATATTGATGGATGCCCCTCCATCCAACAAGAATCGTGAGAAAACATAATCATTCACTGATGCAGTAACATACAATGGTCTATTGTACGGATACCTGATAAGCCTATCAGCCTCTGAGAATATGACTTCTGAGAGATATCTACTCACCAGTTTATCCATAGGTGGTCCCTTCCATTTTAAATATGGCACCATGTTTTTCTTTGTGATCTCCAAAATGGATCGTGTGACTTCTGGTCGAGAATCTTCGGGAAGACTAACCTGATCAAAGAACTAGCCAAACTTTAGTGAGCGAGCCACAATGGCGCACTCGATCTATGGATCGGCCCAGTCATCTTCTAGCTCGTAAACTTCTTCCATGTCTCTATATGCAGCCTCATCATTTGCTATCACTGCATTAACTTTTTCCAGAGAACAGGCTCCCAACTACCTGCTGAGTCCCTCAAGGGTATCGTATACTTCTTCCTCTTGGTCTTCTGCCACTTCAATCCTATCATCCGAATGGAGTTGAGCCAATTCGAAGGTGCACTCTTCTAAAGACCCTTCGAAGCCATCATCGAAAGATCTTTCGACGTCACTTCCTTCGAGGCATTGTCCCATCGTCAATTTCTCAACCTCCTTATCAAAAGCGCTAGCCATATGGGCCCTATGAGGTGGCAGAGATTTATCATTTACATTAGTTTGTGGCAATACGATGTCCCCATTCTTTACATGACGGTCAATCAACCTCCTGAGTGAGAAGCACACTTTGATGGGATGATTTATCGTATTATGTAGTGCGCAATAATGAGTCTTCTCTCTGTCTTATCGCATGAGTGGCGCAGTGTGGACATTAATCGGCCTGAATACTTTATCACGGACCATGAGACCATAAAGATTAAAGGCCTGTTCCACCTTTCAAGGTAGCTCAGGGGGAGGGGGGGTCCTCTTCTTCTTATTTGAACTTTCTCTTACTGTCCCTACCTCTTATACCTCATCGATCGCCATTATTTCTTTCTTTACTCCCCCCATCCACGTAGTTGATCCTTGAGGGTATTCCTCTACCCGAGGTGACTGTTGGCCGCATCAGCAAGCTTGGCAAAGCAGGCGGGGGTACTATAGGTTTTACCACTAAGGCAATATTCCTTTTCACTTTTAAAAATGCTAAAAATGTACCTTCTCTTTTTCGTTAATCTGGTGACATATATACTCAGGCAGCAAGCCCTCTGCACACACTTGTAACAGTTTCTCTTCTCGTGTCTCCTCTCTCACATCGAGGGAGCGTTCACGGAACCTCATAATATATGCCACAACATCCTCTCTCGACTTTTATTTCTCATGCGCGAGCTGGGTGAGTGTGATCTCATCCTCGGCCAAAAAGAACTTTTTCACGAACAAACATACAACTCTTCCCAAGAGCTTACACTACTTGGGGACAAGTGGGAATACCACGTGTAGGCTTTTTCCGTCAGGGATTTTGAAAACTCCCTTAGCCTTACCTTCTTGTCATTGTAGTGGGCCCCCACACTCTCGATGAACCTCTTCACGTGCGCTTTGGGGTTAGCGTCTTTTCCCATGTACTTTTAAAAAATTAGAGGAATATAACCCACCGAGTAGGGTTCATTGTTATACACCTATGTGTAGGGAGTACGAAAGTCATCGTACACCGAGGAACTATCTCCTTTAGACACATCTATAAACTTTAGCATCTCTTTCTTCATATCCTCCAAGCTAGTGGATGCGACATTATTATCACCGGGGTCGTTCAGGCTGGTACGCTTTCTCCTTGGCCTACTATTACAGCTGGAGCCGCTGAAGTTGCTCCCCCACTTTGCAACGCAAACCCCGTCATCATGGGTGGGACCGTGGTAGGAAACGCACCTCCCGAAGGTGGTGAAATAGTAGGAAAGGCGTTATTAGAAGCAGGCATTGCCACCCCTTCAGTAACAGTGGGAGCCAGTATGGCCGTTGGCGGTGTAATAAAGGGATTCGTTCCCATCGGAGCCCCCAACATTGCTTGGGCTGTCGAAGTTTTGATGAACTCTTTAAATAAACCCATCAACCCCTGCATTTTTTCCTGACTTATTCCTCTTTACGTGGCCATCGTCTCCGCAATACCAACACCAGGCGCACTAGGCTCCGTCCTCGCCGCTCTCGCCCCCTCAAGCAGCGCAGCGTTGTTTACTTCTTCTTCACGCTGTATGGCGTTGAAGTCAATGACTCTAATGGTGTTATCCTCTGTCATATTTTCAAAATACAATACCTCCCTTGAAGAGTCCCCAAATGTAAGAGGTGGGTTCTTCGAATACAGTTAGTATTAAGTGAGGCGTAACCCCTTGTCAAGATTGGGATTAACATCGCTAGGTACGCAATATAGACAGTAGCCACAGGTAAATCGGAGACAAAGGGATTCAATATTCAGGCCTGCATTAAAGATCCTATTAATATAGGAGACATATGGAAAGCATAATAAATGAATGGGACCAGCAGGTGGCGTGGTCGGAGGGAGAAAGAACAAGCACTCCAGGCATAATAAAGGCATGGCAGGAACTTCAAGCTCAGTTAATGCCCAACGATGGGAGTACTAAATGTATATGAGAGTTAATCTTCTCGCAAGGGTTCTATGATATAAGGAAATTTGGGCAGCAATTCTGGGTTTAGGATGCTCTCTCTCTGATTTGTTCATCTGGTCTATTTATATGAGGGTGAGGCTACTCGAGTCAGCCTGCCTTCGATTCGTCTGATAGGGTGCATTAAATGCACAAGATATTGCATTCAATGTATGGGATCCCATAGTTTTGGCAGGAAACCATGCTATTGGCTAGAAGTATTGTGGGTATTAATGGGGAATATGGCCCGTCAGCTTGAGGCTTACTCTAGGATGGCTAGATGGTCAGGTTTGGTAAACTAGACCTGCCATCCTAAGGATAAATCCACTTGAGTGCTGCATACCTGAGTCCCTAAATGTCAGACGTTCTAACGTTAGAAAGTGGTTCAAATAGTGACTATTGTTAGGTATCTGGTCACATCAGTCAGGCAGACTGGCCCCCGAGGTACCTCGAGGGGGAAAGTATTGAGGGAGATCGGGTACCTCGAGGAGGTTCACTCGAATAAATAAGCCATGAGTAAGCTCGAGTGACATTTGTCCTGGGTGAAGTTTTTCCCATGTGTGCCAAGAGGGTTGGTAATTATTTCCAATGTTGCCTTTTTCTCAATCCTCCAAACCATGTCCCTGCAAAGTTCCCAAAAGGGGGTTGCTTGATAGAGCATGAAAGCTCTCCCATGCCCTGCCAGGCATGGTTCCTCGTGGGTACCAAATAACCTCACTCGACATGTATATTCATAAGATAAAATACATAATACAACAATCTATTTCTCGTTAAAAACTATTGTCATCCAGGTGACTTTGTTCTACGAAATGGGTCCTTCGAGCCGCTTATTGTGAAGTATCTTCGAAGTGGGTACTTTGAGCCACTTGTCGTGAAGAATCTTCGAGGTGAGTTTGTGGAATATCTTTCCTTCTCCTTTTTTATTAACAACCGACCTGCTTAACTAAGTTAACCACTCATTTTGGGGGACACCCCCTACATACATCAAACTACTGATAATACGAGATTATTCTAGTTGGGATATGCTTTTACCATTATTTCTTGCTAGATATAAATTTACATCTACAGGTGTTTTGGTGGGACTATAATCATACTTCTTGAAATTTTCAAGTACTTTCTCTATGTAATGAGATTGCGATAATATAAGTCCATCCGATATTTTAGAAATTTTAATTCCTAATATAACATCGATGATACCCAAATCTTTCATGTAAAATGGACTACTTAACATTTGTTTTTAGTTTTGACAATTTTTGGGCTACTACCCATGATAAGCATATCATCAACATAGAGGCGTACAATGACATATCCATTTTGAGTGTATTTAAAGTAAAAACATTGATCGCATTCATTAATTTTGAAACCATTTGATAACATTGCATTATCAAATTTTTCATGCCATTGCTTAGGTGCTTGTTTTAGTCTGTAAAGTGATTTAACAAGTTCACATGCTTTTTCTTCTTGTCCGGGAGCCTGGAACCCTTAGGATTGTTCCATATAAATTTTCTCGTCTAGTTCACCATTTAAAAATGCAATTTTTACATCCATTTGATGTATTTTAAGTCCATTGATAGCAGCTATTGCTATTAACATTCGAATGGACGCAATTCTCGTTACCGGTGAATATGTGTCGAGGGAATCCAACCCTTCCTTTTGTCTATAGCCTTTTGCTACAAGTTTAGCTTTATATTTATCAATTGATCCATCGGCCTTCAATTTATTTTTAAATATCCATTTATAAACTAATGGTTTTAAACCTGGTGGAAGATCCACTAGTTCCCAAGTATGATTTTGCAAAATGGATTCAATTTTGCTCTTAATTGCTTCTTTACAATTAGAAGCATCGGGTAAAGATATTTCTTCTTTGTACGACTGAGGTTCATTTTCTAGCAAATACGTTAGAAAATTCGGACAGAAAGAAGTCGAGGTTCTTTCTCTTTTCCTATGTCTTGGTTCATTATCTATTGACATGTTATCAATAGTTTGATGATTACCACTTGTAGTATCTTCATTTGTCCTTTTAGATGAACTAGATTCTTGGATCATGTTATACGAAAATTTATTTTCAAAAAATGAAGCGTCCATCGATTCAATGACCATATTTACATGAATATCCGAAATCTCAGATTTACAAACTAAGAAACGATATACGCTGCTATTAATTACATAACCGATGAATACACAGTCAACGGTCTTTGGTCCCATTTTTACCTTTTAAGGTTTAGGAACCATCACTTTGGCTAAGCACCTCCACACTCGTAAATATTTATAGCAAGGTTTTCGACCATTCCATAACTCATAAGGTGTCTTATGAGTTTTCTTGTGTGGTACTCTATTAAGAATATAATTAGCAGATAATAAGGCTTCCCCCCATAAGTTCTGTGGAGCTCCTGAGCTTATTAACATAGAGTTCATCATTTCCTTCAATGTACGATTTTTCCCTTCAACAATGCCATTGACTGAGGAGAATAAGGATCCGTGGTTTGATGAATAATTCCGTTTTTGGAACAAAATTCCTCAAACGGATTTTATATCGACCTCATCTATCACTCCTAATAGCCTTTATCGTTTTGCTTTATTGATTATCAACTTCATTCTTATATTGTTTAAATGCTTTAATAGCCTCATCTTTACTATGTAATAAATATACATAGTAATATTTTGTGCAATCGTCAATCAAAGTAATAAAATACTTTTTTCCACCTCTTGTTTGTACAAATTTTAAATCATAAATATCCGTGGATATTAAATCTAGTGGTTCGGTGATCCTTTCAACATAATGAAAAGGTAACCTAGCTAATTTTGATTCCACACAAATATCACATTTATGATTTTTATCAATATTAAATTATGGCAAAAATTCCAAGTTAATTAATCTACGTAAGGTATCAAAATTAACATGTCCTAATCTAGCATGCCAAATATTAGATGACTCAATCATATAAGTGGAATTAGAAATTTCATTCATAGGGGATGCCTTAGGCATCATTGTCATTACATTCATTTTAATAAAGAGCCCTTCAGATAGGTAGACCTTTCCCAAATACACATCATTTTTGGACATCACAAACCTATCAGAAACGAACCCAAGTTTAAACTCATTCTTGTTTAGAAACGATCCGAAAATTAGATTTTTTCGGATGTCAGGCACGTGCAGCACATTGTTAAGAGTAAGCTCATTTCCCGAAGTCATCTTCAGAATAATCTTTCCTTGTACCACGACTTTAGAACTCGAAGAGTTCCCCTTAAAGAGGGTCTCCTCCTTTTTCAAAGCCTTATAAGTAGTAAACATCCATTTGTTTGCATAAATATGGCGTCTAGCCTCAGTGTCCACCCACCATTCCTTGGTATTTCCTACCAAATTGCATACAGAGACAATAGTAGAAAGATTTATGTCTGCAATACCATCAGAAATATTCTCATTTTCTTGAGCATTGCTCTTTTTAGCGTTCTTTAGTTTGCGACACTCGCTTGAGTCGTGTTAGTCTTTCCGCAATTGTAGCATTTGCCTTTGAACTTCTTTTTTTTCTTAGATGTGCCTTCCCCATCACTCTTACGTTTGGATTTAGGACCTTAAACCACATGATCCTTAGATTCCAGGATATTCTTCCCACTTTTCTTTTGAGATTCACGATTGTCTTCTTTAATCCGCAGTCGCACTACCAATTATTCAACATTCATCTCATTGCGTTTGTACTTGAGATAATTTTTGAACAAATTTCAAGATGGAGGCAATTTTTCAATTATTACCGCCACTCGAAAAGTGTCACTGACTGACATTCCTTCAGCATGAATTTTATGAAGAATAACCTGAAGTTCTTGAACTTTTATAATAACCGGCATGGAGTCAACCATTTCGAAGTCTTGAAAAGAACTTATGGTGAATTTCTTCATACCAGTATCTTCAGTTTTGTAATTCTTCTCCAAAGAATTCCATAATTCCTTAGAGTTTTTCATGGTGCTATACACATGGTACAACGTCTGGTCCAAGTATGTCAGGAAGTAGTTTCGGCACAGAAAGTCAGAATGTTTCCATGCTTCCACGGCAACAACTTTCTCAGTTTCATCCCCCTCTTGCAAATGGGGACAATCCTCATAAATGAACCATGCTAATTGGAAGGCTGTGAGGTAAAAGAACATCTATCCTTGTCACTGCTTGAAATCGGCTCCAGAAAATTTGTCCGGTTTCTCCCCATGTGGCATGTTCACAGGGGCAACAATAGTCTCATGTGTCACATTCAAGGTTTATGGGATTGTGTCCGTACTTCGGGATTCCATTTCTGTTACAAAAATATAATTTTTATTAATGATATTATTCATTTTTAATGAATTTATCAAAACGGAATACAAAATTCTGTACCCCAATTTCCTCAAATATAATTAAGACAAAATGAATTTTGACAAGAATTCTGAATTATATATACAGAAGTTAAACTAAAAAAGTAACACTATTTTTTTTACTATTCTAAAATTAATTAAATATGTGTCAAACTATTTTTAATATAAATTCAAAAATTCGTACAAAACAGATTTAAAAATACTAATAGTTTAGAAAAAGTCTGTCCATAACAGATAAAAATAATTCTAAGAGTTTACAAAAATATTTGCAAAACAGATTAGAAAAAAAATGTAGAAATGAATTTTTTTTATTTCCAAAAAACCGTATACAGATTATAAATAAAGTAAAAAGTTACTTTTCTGTTACAGTAAAATAATATCTCTGTATAAATTCATAAAACAGTAAAAATTGATAAATTTTCCTTAAGATTGTTATTACTAATTTTATAAATTCGAAATAAAAACAGAATATTTATGAATACAAAAAATTACAAAAATAACAATTTAGGAACTTACTTGTATTAGACTGAATTTTAAAAAAATAAGAATGAATAGTGAGAAGAAATAATTCGAGCCTGTTTCGAACAGTCTCCTTAAGAAAAATTTATTCCCTCCAATGTGCTTAAGGTTGTTGAACATTTGCCTCCCAAGATAGAACGAATTTTCCGAATTAATTATGTAGGACAACAATAATTAATCTCAGCGAACACAAATCTGTGTTTTATACTCAACCATACAGAATGAACAATGCGTATGAAATGTAAGCAGTAGCAGCAAGGAAGGAATTATTTTGGAAATGGTTTTGCATTTTCGGAATTTTTCATTGGTAAAAAATGAGGGGGAACATATGTATATATAGCAAAAGAAGTTGACTGTTGGAAAAAACTGCCAATAGTTAAATTTGGTTACAACAGTTGACTAGTAGAAATAACTATCAATTGTTAATTAATTAATTAAGCCTGAAAAATTAATTAATTCGAACCAAAAAATGTACCAAGCCCGAACCGAACCGAGCCAAGCCGAGCCGAACGGACGAACGGACGGCGCGCCCTCTTGTGTGGGCTTTTGGCCCAAGCCCAACACTTGCATAGTGTAGGCCATCTCTTCTTTTAAGAGTTGGGATACCCCAAAGGCATCCAAGCCTTAGTCTATAATTGAGGTTTCATTAACTCTTCAACTTCCCACTATTTTTCCTATGTGGGACAAGGTTAATATACACCCAATTCATTAACTTTCATTGCTTTATGAGTCAATTTGGAGACACATTTATCATTCATAACTTAATGAAATTGGACATGTGAATATACTACGTTAATCTCGTTAAGAAGGAGAACGCATTCGTATATGGTGGTGTGGGTCCTACCTAAATTTGAGCTCAAAGTTGCTTAAAAATTGCTGCCAATACCCAATTTTCTAACAATCCCCCACAAGAATGATATATCTCTATATAGATATGTAAGATGCAGATGCAGACACATGTCGAGTAAAATTGGAAATTTATTGCATCAGGAGAAGTAGCCTAGTGGCCTTGAACTTTCCTTAATGATATACCAAAGAATTTACTTGGTTAATCAGTAGACTTCACGTCTTTGAATAATCAATCTTTTTTTGTAAACCTAGACAACAGTATTCACACAATAATTCTTCAATACAGTTGGTTCTCACATTTGTGTTTGTTTTGGCCATGAACACCACTTAGTTCCTTTCCCGAAGTCATCTTCAGAATAATCTTTACTTATTCCACGACTTTAGAACTCGAAGAGTTCCCCATAAATAGGGTCTCCTCATTTTCTAAAGCCTTATAAGTAGTAAACATCCATTTGTTTGCACAAATGTGGCGTGGAGCCGCAGTGTCCGCCCACCATTCCTTGGTATTTCCTACCAAATTGCATTAGGAGACAACATCAGAAAGATTTATGTCTGCGATGCCATCAGAAATGTTCTCACCCCCGTCACATTTGCTTGAGCATTTTTCTTTTTAACGTTCTTAGGTTGTGATACTCACTTGACCGGTGTCCTGGCTTGCCACAATTGTAGCATTTGCGTTTGAACTTCTTTCTTTGCTTAGATGTGCTTTCCCCATCATGCTTACGTTTGGATTTAGGACCTTTAACCACATGAGCCTTAGACTCCATGATGTTCTTCCCACTTCTTTTGAGATTCACGGTTGTCTTCTTCAATCCACAGTCGCACTACCAATTCTTCAACATTCATCTCCTTGCGTTTGTGATTGAGATAATTTTTGAACAAATTCCAAAACGAAAGTAATTTTTCAATTATTGCCGCCACTTGAAAAGTGTCACTGACTGACATTCCTTTAGCATGAAGGTCATGAAGAATAACCTGAAGTTCTTGAACTTGTGTAATAACTGGCTTGGAGTCAACCATTTTGAAGTTTAGAAAATGACCTACGATGAATTTCTTCATACCCGCATCTTCAATTTTGTACTTATCCAAAGAATTTCATAATTCCTTAACGTTGTCATGGTGCTACAGACATGGTACAACGTCTTGTCCAAGTATGTCAGGATGTAGTTATGGCACAGAAAGTCAGAATGTTTCCATGCTTCTATGTCAGTAACTTTCTCAGTTTCATCTCCCTCTTGCAAATGGAGACAATCTTCATAAACGAACCTTGCTAATTGGAATGTTGAGAGATAAAAGTACATCTGTCCTTGCCATCGCTTGAAATCGCTCCAGAAAGTTTTTTCGATTTCTAGCTATGGTGTAAAAAAATCTGGGATATGGGGGGTGCCCCTGTACCACGATGTATGCACAATAATAAATATGAGAGAGACAAAGATTTACGTGGTTCGACCAAGAATGGCCTATATCCATGGGACTACTGCTGTGTTCCATTAGAATGATGCGAGAGTTTTACATGAAAGTGTTTCTCTAGCTTCTAAGCCCCCTTTCATAATGGGGGGGGGGGGGGGGGGGGGGAGTCCCCTTTATATAGAGTTAGGGGTTACATTAGGGTTATAAATATGGACGAGTAACAAATATGTATGAGTCCTATCTTCATGTAGTTTGATTCCAATTAGATACTACTCTTCGGTCTTCTAGTTTATCAAGGACTCTAGTCGTCCCTATCTTGTTGGAGCGTCTGTTGCTCGTCATCTTGACCGGGGTGCTCTCCATATGTCATGCTATTATGTAGGAATATTTTTTGCCCCCATAATAGCCCCACAGGTCGCAGTTCAACTGAGTTGATTCTGAGATGAGCTGGGAGCTGATCCGTAATCTCTTTAAACTTATGC
The DNA here is from genome assembly GCA_949130495.1 of Sambucus nigra. Lineage (NCBI taxonomy): Eukaryota > Viridiplantae > Streptophyta > Magnoliopsida > Dipsacales > Adoxaceae > Sambucus > Sambucus nigra. Next base: position 246,327,717 of record OX422212.1, on the reverse strand, counting down.
AGTTATTGATGTGAACTGGACTGGCATTCTTTGAGCTGTCGTTTAACTTTTAATCCTTCTTTGGTTGATCTTCTTGCCTTTATAGGTTTTTAGATAAATGCTGGGTTTGAGTTGAGAGACGTTCAATTGATATGGGAACCGAACTCGAGAGTGTCGAGCTGCCTACGTACCCTCTTGGGATCAAGTCGAATGTAGTTCATTGTTCTATTTTATTGCATGGCCCAATTCGTGAGTCTGACCACATGCCTGTTCAGAATTCGTTTGCTGAGGCTTTCTCGAGCGTGCATCAAGTTTAGGGCATCTCCCTGTATTTTGATCTTGTATGGTTAATTTGTTGAGGCCGACCACTGGCCTATGCATCGATCCTTGCTCGAGCATGTACCTAGTAGGGGTAAGACCCTGCATTAGGTTTCTGATATGGTACAATTGGAGAGGCCGACCAGAAGCCTATGCGTCGAGACTTGCTCTAGCATGTACCTAGTGGGGGTAAGACCCTGTATTAGGTTTTTCATATGGTCTAATTAGAGAGGTCGACCAGAAGACTATACGTTGAGCCTTGCTCGAGCATGTACCTAGTAGGGGTAAGACCCAACATTAGGTTTTTCATATGGTCCAATTGGAGAGGTCGACCAAAAGCCTATGCGTCGAGCCTTGCTCGAGAACGTACCTAGTAGGGGTAAGACCCTGCATTAGGTTTGTTATATGGTCCAATTGGAGAGGCTGACCATAAGCCTATGCGTACAGCCTTGCTCGAGCATGTACCTAGTAGGGGTAAGATCCTACATTAGGTTTGTTATATGGTCCAATTGGAGAGGTCGACCAGAAGCCTATGCGTCGAGCCTTGCCCGAGCATGTACCTAGTAGGGGTAAGACCCTGCATTAGGTTTGTTATATGGTCCAATTAGAGAGTCTGACCAGAAGACTATGCATCGAGCCTTGCTCGAGCATGTACCTAGTAGGGGTAAGACCCTGCAGTAGGTTTGTTATATGGTCCAATTGGAGAGGCCGACGAGAATCCTATGCGTCGAGCCTTGATCGAGCACCTAGTAGGGGTAAGACCCTGCATTAGGTTTGTAACATGTGATATGCAATCGATATGATTTATTGTACTTAGGCTTTTCTCGTAAGTCAATGTAATACCAATTAAATTTGCATTTTTCCATTTTCTAATGCCTCGCATGTAAATATCCGCCTATTTTACCTTTTAAGTTGTGCCGTCACACTTCCTTAGGCTTAAAAGGCGATGGAAAAAATGCACCTGGTTTAAGGGCCATCCACCCGTTCAGTAACCAACCAACATAGTTGGCGACCAACCTGAGTTGGGTTTTTGACTAGGGATCACCCGTAGGGCTTTTATTGTTGCTAGGGCAACACACGAGGCCATTTGTGTTTGGGGATGACAAAGGCCTATGGTGGTACTTAATTTAATGGGAATAAGCAAGAAGGCAGTTGTAATTAAATCAAGCTTAGTCTTGATCGTCATTTGAAAGACTAATTCCGGTGCTAACCATATTGGCATCCATCCTGAGTTGACCTTTTCTATTTTATTTTAAATGTTGCAGTGAATCTATTCACGTGTCATCGTTGCCATGGAGCCCCCAATCGGACTGTGAAGAGAAGACTGCCCGATCGTTCATCAACTTATTTGATCTATCTAACTGAGATGATAAGTGTGCCCGATCATTCCTCGAGGCTTTGTTGTGTTGTGGAGTGTCGTGTTGATCGTTCGTCGAGCTGGATATGATTAAGGATTATCTTGTTCATATAGTTCCATGTAATATATCGTTCCTCGGGGCACACTTGTTCGCTGACCATGCATGGTGGTTCTTGGATGTTGTGGAAAACTCCATATATCTCGTACATTTGAAGAAATTGATATGAGTTCAAAGCATCTTTGTGAAGAAATGCGTTAATTTAATTTGACGTTCAAGAAACGCCGTTCCTCTGGAGTGGATATCTTGGTGTTGATGACGCCCTTTTGAAGTCGACAAGCGAATTTTCATCGCCCAGTGATCGCCGATCACCATGGGTTGTCTGACGATGTTGCTGATACATTCAGGGGGGTCACATGTTCTGTTCGTTGACTGTGATTTTACTGGATATGTGACTTCTTACATGTTGGACTCGTCCTTGTTGATAAATATGGATGATCGTTGCTCTCCATGCCGCTTTATATATTATTGGATTTTTGTTCTACAGATCACCCAACTGTTCATTGGAACTTGAGACGTGATCACATAATGTTAACTATCCATCGAAGCTGAGTGTTCGTCGAGGCAAAATTGCAAAGGACCTAGTAGATGTTGCGAACGATCCATGCTCAAGCATCTGTCGGAGCATTGATAAGATAAATGATGCCTGAATGCCTGTTGACGCAAAAATTATAGAGGATCTGGTAGATATTGTGGGTGATCCATGCTCGAGCATCCGTCGAGGCAAGAATCATTTGCGATCATTTGCCGAGATGAGCCTTGAATATGCCTGATCATCCTTCAGGTCAAGAATCAAAGAGCCATGTCGTCAATACTGAAATTGAAGAAATATCAATGTCCGAGCATCCGTTGGTTGTCACAAATAATATTGCCCAAGCATTTGTCGGGTCCAAAGTGGTGTAACGTGCTCGACCATCCGTTAGAGCATTAACGAAACAAATGGTGCCTGGGTCGTCTGCCAGGGCAAAGTTGTACAAGTCCGAGTAGAGATAGAGAGCAATCCGTGCTCGAGCATCTATTGATGCATTAGATTTCCAAGAGCTTAATATTGTGGCCGAGCATTCGTCGGTACTGAATCTTGTACCTATGGAAGTTAGTAAGTTGCTCGACTATCTGTCGAGGCTAAATAAAATAGAATTCATAGTATTGAATGAATGACATGAATGATCCCATAATTTCAATGATGAAATCTCACGAGGATGGTCGTGCCCGAGCATCCGTCGGGGCTACGTTAAGTATTAGTAAAAATATTACAGCGACCATCCATTAGTATAACCAATAATAGCTAGACGACAATATTGAAAATTAAATGATCGAATAAATGACATGAGTGCTTTATAAGTGCGGCCCAATATTAATGTGAACAAAATAATTGTAATAGAGTTGAATAAAAGATGCAAATTTATCAAATATATCCAGATGTACGACATAGGAGTTAATTTGGAATTTCTGCAAATAGCTCCAAGCAAATGCTCAATTGCAAGTTGGTTTCAAAATTTTATTTTCATAGAAAATTGTGTAGTAACAATTGTGAAGTACGCAGTATAGATAGCCCCCTGCTGACAAATTTATGATGATAAAAATTGTGAGAATAATTTGTGAGAAAATAAAATACTATGAGACAGAAACGAACAATGCACAAATAAATGGGCGTCTCCATCAATTGGGGTTGTGCTAAATATAAGAGTTATCCTGACCAGCTATCCACTAGGGATAAAATGAGACTTGTGCGGTAGATATCTTCGAGACTAAAAATAAAAGTATTTTGCCGATCATCTGCCAAGATGAATCTTGAATGTGCCTGACCATCCTTCAGGTTAAGAATCATAGAATCCGAGCCTCAATCGGAGTAATAATAATTTTGCCCAAGCATTTTTTTGGGTCTAAAGTGCTATAGTGTGCTCGACTATCCTTCGGAGCATTAATAAAATGAATGGTGCCTGGATAGTCCGTCGGGGCAAAGTTGTACAATACCGAGTAGATATGGTAAGCAATTCGTGCTCGAGCATCTATCGAAACATCTATGAGATTTCCAAGAACTTAAGATTGTTGCCGAGCATTCGTCAGGACTGAATCTGGTACCTGTGGAAGTTAGTAAATTCCCCGACCATATGTTGAGGCAAAATCAAAATAGAAGTTATCATGAAAATGATATGTTCAACAAAATATATAAGATATGCATCCGCTCGGCCACTTGCCGAGGAAAAAAATCATAGTAGTGTATGAATGTAATAAATGATCCAATGATTTTTATGACAAAAATCCCACTGAGATAATCGTGCCCGAGCATCCGTCGGGGCTGAGTTAAATAACTAATAATCTCCTTCTAGTGAGATTAAATTGTTGTAGCTGAATGACAATATTGAAAATTAAATGATTGAATAAATGACGAGTGCTCTATAAGTGCGCCCCACTATTTATGTGATCAAAATAATTTGTAATAAGGCCGCATAAAAAGTGCCAACTAAAATCGTTGTAATAAAATCACATGGTCCTTAAAATAATTTTATTTTTAGAGAGAACCGAGCAATGCAAAAATTAGTCAAATATATTCCAAGTGTAAGACAAGGATTAATTCAGAATTTTTGTAAAATTATTTGGAGTCCAAATACAAGTTTGGTTTCAAAAAATTATTTTCACAGAAATATGTGAAGTATAAAGTATGAGGGTCAATTCTCAAACTTGTTTGCCAAAAGAAGAAAAGAGAAGGGAATTATATATTGTTTTGTCCCTGTTCATGGGTTTCACTTTCGAAATCTGCATTTGGCCCTGTCTCTTAACATCAATTGTTAGTTTTGACAAAGTCAAAAGGGGTTGCAAAACCCATCAATCCAACCCATGCCTATCTTCATGATGCCGCCGACCAGTGCAGATGGTCTGGCGGCACTCTCCCTCTGGGTTTGTTGCTATAGCAGAAGTGATCGCCGACCACGCAGCTGCTGATACTAACTGCTCGGACTCTATCTCTTGGTTGCCGGTATGTCTCAAAACTGCTCGGACTCCACCTATGTTGGTCGCCAATAGGTCGCGAACTATTTGGACTCCATATCCATGATATTGACTGATTCGAGCTGGTTTTTGGGGTTGCCGATCAGAGGTAACGGTCCGGCGACCTTGATGTCCAATCAACTCTTCTGGAATGATCGTTGTGTGAATGTTGCTTCGTTGAGGTTCTTCGCTAGTGGCATACGAAGGTCGACCAACAGGTGGCGGCTCCGGTTGTAGGTCGGTGTGGTCAGATATGCATCTGGTTGCAGATCGAAATTCCATAGTTGATCGAGGATCGGCGTGGCTTAATAGTAGATCATCGGAGAGATTAAAAGATGGTCAACGGAATGTTCAGAGATAATGCGAGCTGAAGGAGTGAGCTCATCCCATCAGATCTTGGGTCTCCCAAGCTCCCCGCCGCTTCCAGATAACGAGATAAGAGCAGTTGGGTCTTTGTCCACATAAGTCGCCAAAAGTTCATAAGTCAGCAGATCACAGCGCATGTCGGCGGAGATGAGATGCTGACGCTTGTATGTTGCCCAAAATTTTCACGGCATGAGGAAATCTTGCGTATCTCAGTTTGGTACAATTTGTATGGATGCAGATAAAAATTGATGTACTGTTCGTGTGGCCAGAATCTATGCATCTTTTTGAAAACATGTCTGTTGTGTAAAGATGTGTTCAAGATCTCTCCTGAGAGAGAAACTCTTTAGATAGTTACCCCATGCCAGAAAAGTAGGGATATGGGAATCAAGATTATGATGTAACCCAGTTTATAACGGGTATACCCTGAAAGATCTCAAAAGAGTCAAAATATTTAGAGAGTCTTCATAGACGTCTCCGATAATGAATTTCATCTGAAACAAATAATGAAAATTGTCTAGAATCAAAGCTGTTATGCAGATGCAAAAAATTGAATACAAAGAATGCTGAATACAAATGTGCAAGGAATTGTGTATCAATGAAACGATATTCGTTCAAAACAAATAATTATATATGAAACATATATATGCTCGAGCACAGGTTAAAAAAGAAAACTTATCTTTTGATTATGTGCGTAGCGTAAGTATCATTGTCCTTGAACGTAAATCTAGATCTCTTCCAGCAAGAAGGGGAAGGCCTTTTGTGCCGTTTCCGACAGACGGCGCCAATTGTGGTGTCAAAAAATCTGGGATATGGGGGGTGCTCTTGTACCACGATGTATGCACAATAATAAATATGAGAGAGATAAAGATTTACGTGGTTCGACCACGAATGACCTACGTCCACGGAGCTGCTGTCGTGTTCCATTAGAATGATGAGAGAGTTTTACATGAGAGTGTTTCTCTAGCTTCTAATCCCCCTTTCACAATGGGGGGTGTCCCCTTTATATAGAGTTAAGAGTTACATTAGGGTTACAAATATGGATGAGTAACAAATATGGATGAGTCCTATCTTCGTGGAGTTTGATTCCAATCAGATACTGCTCCTCGCTCTTCTAGTTTATCTAGGACTCTAGCCGTCCCTATCTTATTGGAGCGTCTATTGCTCGCCATCTTGACCGGGGTGCTGACCACGTGTCATGCTATTATGTAGGCATATTTTTTGCCCCCACACTCGCCATGTGGCATGTTCACTGGGTCAACAATAGTCAGATGTGTCACATTCACGGTTGGTGGGACTATGTTCGTACTTTGTGATTGCATTTCTGCTTAAAAAACAGAATTTTTATTAATGATACTATTCATTTTTAATGAATTTATCAAAACATAATACAAAATTCTGTACACCAATTTCCTCAAATATAATTAAGACTAAATGAATTTTGACAAGAATTCTGAATAATATATATAGAATTTAAACTAAAATAGTAAACACTATTTTTTTACTATTCTAAAATTAATTAAATCTGTGTCAAGCTGTTTTTAATATAAATAAAAAAAATTGTACAAAACAGATTTAAAAATACTAAGAGTTTAGAAAAAAATTGTACATAACAGATTAAAAAAAATTCTAAGAGTTTACAAAAAACTCTGCAAAACAGATTAACAAAAAAATGTAGAAATGAAATTTTTTATTTCCGAAAAACAGTATACAGATTATAAATGAAGTAAAAGATTTCTTTTTTTGTAACCGTAAAAATTATATTTTTGTATAAATTTATAAAATAGTAAAAATTTATAAATTTGCCTTCAGATTTTTATTACTAATTTTATAATTTCAAAATAAAAACAGAATATATATATATGAATACAAAAAATTGCTGAAATAATTTCAAAAACTTACTTGTATTAGACTGAATTTACAGAAAATAAGAATGAATTCTGAGAAGAAATAATCCGAGTCCTCTTTAGAACAGTCTCCTTAAGGCAAATTTATCCCCTCCAATGTGTTTAAGGTTGTTGAACAATTACCTCTCCAGATAGAACAGATTTTCCGATTTAATTATGTAGCATAACAATAATTAATCCCAGCGAAAACAAATCTGTGTTTTATACTCAACCAGACATAATGAACATTGCGTATGAAATGTATGCAGTAGCAGGAAGGAAGAAATTATTTTGGAAATGGTTTTGCATTTTCGAAATTTGTCATTAGTCAAAAATGAAGGGGAACATATGTATATATAGCAAAAGAAGTTGACTGTTGGAAAAAACTACCAACAGTTAAATTCGGTTATATCAGTTGACTGTGGGGAGTAACTGTCAATTGTTAATTAATTAATTTCGTAATTAATTAATTAAGCCCAAAAAATGTACCAAGCCTGAACCGAACCGAGTCGGACGCCGCATGCGCGTGTGGGTTTTGGCCTAAGCCAACACTTGCATAGTGTATGCCATCTCCCATTCAAAAAGTTGGGATACCCCAAAATCATCCAAGCGGTAGTCCATAATTGGGGTTTTATTTTTGGTATCATACCACGTGGTGTTCGGGCCAGCTTTAAGCGCACCTCGACTAATCCACGTTCGCGGTTCGTGGCTTTCGCTGATCAAGCATTATTTTGACAGTACCGGGAATCGAACTAGGGATCAAACTCAATCCACATCCAAGGGTGTCCCAGTGGCAGTCTTGGGATTTTATTAACTCTTTAACTTCCCACTATTTTTCTTATGTGTGACAAGATTAATACACACCTAATTCATTAACTTTCATTGCTTTATGAATCACTTTGGAAACATTTATCATTCATAGCTTAATGGAATTGGACATGTGAATATACTAGGTGAATCTCCTTAAGAAAGAGAACGCGTTCGTATATGTTCCCACAATTATCATGCTGTGGGTCCCACCTAAATTTGCGCTCAAAATTGCCGTCCAATACCCAATTTATTAACAGTAATTTCATTTGACTGAGCTAGTTGTGTCCTCATAATTCTGATATGCATGCGTCGGTGGTAGATGAGAAATGTCATCGGACACAAATTCTTTCTAATACGTGTCCACATGAAGTCCATGTTACTAATTTTTGCTTAGTAGAAGCAAACTTGGAAACACTGAAAGTGATTGTGGCCTCCGTAATCAAGTTGCGTATGTCATATTCGTGGGATATCATCGACATGGTGAATGGGCTGTAGTGATCATTAGCTGAAAACTACCTCTGCCGACTTTCTAGAATCTCTCTCTCTCCCTCTCTACAAACACACACAAGTGAAGCTTTTGAGCATTGAGATTCATCTTCTATTCCTACTGATATTTTAAATCCTTTATCACCCTATCACGTATAGAAAGTAACATCTATGGTTACTTTGTTTCGTGCTTTCTTTGGGTGGACTGTTTCGCTTGTGGTCCCATTTTCAACTTGGAGTAAGTTACCCATCTTGAACTCTTAGGGTCCAAGACCATTACATTGTTAATGACCAGTCTTAAAGGGTGGGTCTTCAACGAGTTAAAGTAGAAAATATGCTATTATGATAATTTGTGGAATAAATATTTTCCTCCTGTCGCGTTTATTAATATTTTCTGAAAATCAAACATAACGTTAAATTATTGAATTTCATATGGAACCAAGAATCTACTACTTTATGGGGAAGGAAAAGAAGCCCACCGGCCATAGTTGGCCCTACACTGGCTTCCAGAAGGATAAGAGATGCTTTGGGAGAGAATCTTTGAACTAAAAGGGCCAATTTGGAAAACTAAGAAATTGATTGCTGAATTTAGATGCAAGAAGGGGAGAGAAAGGATCTTTGAAGACATTTTACGTGGTGGGATTAGCCCTGGTACTATCCATTTGATTAGGATATATAAGTTGCATATTGAAAACTCAAAGCATAGCACCTCTATATATTCGATCTTTGAGCCTTTTTATCCATTGTATTAAGAGTTATTTAATACACCTAATATTCAGAGGAAATTGTAAATTCATCCTCACACAACTGTTGAGGTGAAAATACACAGTTGGTTCATTTTCACTACAATAGGTAAGGAGATCCTAAACCATTAACAAGCAAAGGAGTATGGAACAAGCTGCTTATTCACCTTCTGGAGGTGGCAAAATGAAAAAAAAGGAGGAAAATCAATTGAATCAAACTGAGTAATCGCGATGAGGCATTTGCAATTTCTATGTGGCTAAAATTGGAAATTAATATCATTCTGTACTTTCAATATTAATTTGGAAAGGAAGGAGTAAATGGCTTATATATGTTACCCCGATTGAACCTCTTAGGATAAATAAACCTCGTATCCTTCGCCATATTTATTAATTGATTTTGAGTTGAATGATTCTTTCTATGAATGAGAATCATACGACGTCTAATTGGATTGATATTGATAATGTAGTTCTTATGCAAGTTTAGATCTATCTTCATACGTGTGATTGAAAATGCAAATGTTTTAAAGCCATAATAAATTAGCCCTGCTGTTGATAATGCATACGTGGCTTGCATAATTTCGATGAAATATAATGCGCAGTAAATAAGCCAGAAAAAGAAAAAATGGATCAGGGATAATAAATGGATGAACAGTTTAGAGCAGTAATCTTCTGTGCCAATGAAGTTGAAGGACAAGTTAATGATAGAGAGATATTTTTGGGGTCATTTGCTTAAGACTCGAAATTTCCAATATAAATGCATTGGAAGCAAAATTAATGCATAGACCCGTACGAACTGTGGTACTAACATTATGGGATTCGTTGTGATGACACAAAGATATTGTGGGACATGGATTCTTGTATCCTTATGCTGTTGTCCGTTTGATATTTTTGTCATTCTACAAAATGTGAGGTTGAGGAGTCATGCTTTCGTCCCCTCAGTGCATTTTATTGCAAATCACTTCCAGATAAAGGACTATTTAAGATCCCTTTCAAAGCATTGTATCGGGAGATTGTAATAAGAAGATGATCGAGTCAAGTGTTTGACATTCTCTCCTTAAGACAAAATGCACTCTCGCTACGGTGCTTACGGCAATGAACAATGAGCGTTTGCCTCCCAGGATAAAACGGTCTCGACACGCTCAAGAAGCACTTCAGTGTGCGTGTCCCACGAATCAATTATGTTTGATACTCTATCCGACTCGATCGGGAATGGAAAGTATTGAAAATATATTTTCTCTCCTTTTTCTCTCTCTAAAAAATGAAGACAAGTCTTGTATTTATAGAAAACAAGGTGTTTTTTCATAAAAAGACATGTCTTTTAGAAAACAGTCACTTTAGGGACGTTTTTCATGAACTGTCACAACTTATGGTGAACAGTCAGGACCTTTAAGGACGGTTCTGAAAAACAGTCACTATATAGCGAACAGTCACAACCTTTAGCGACAATTACAAAAATCCGTCCCAACAAATAAAATTTCCCAATAAACTTCATACATAAAAGGGGCACTTTGATACCAAATTTCCTATTCATCATTTATCCGTTTTAAACAAATAAATATATCGCGTGACTCGTCATGCTACAAGGAATGCGCATGTACTTGGTCCTACTTTGACCAATATATTAATTTGGTCATAAAATAATTTGTGTAAAAACACAATATTTTCCAACAATCCCCCACATGAATGAAATTTGGGTGAAGAATCAAATGAACATGAAGACACATTAGACAGAGTATCGGTGAAAAAGTGCTGCATCTGTAAAGATAGCTTTTGGCTTTGAATCTTTCCTAGTGAGCGACTATCGGGTTTACTGGCCAATCAATGAACGCGATGTCTTGAATTGATCAACCTTTTTGTGTAAACCGAGATAATAGAATTCACACAGTCCTTCTCCGAACATTCTTGGTTCTCACTGTTGTGTCCGTTTTGGCCTTGGACACCTCCTGATTTCATGAGTGTGTTAGAGAATTTAACAATGTAGCTGTTGGTTATTCTCATAGAAGTGGTCCCTTCTCACTCACATATGTGATTTCTATAAAGAGCATCCTGCTAATACCCCACTTGACCCATATTTTCAAGATATAGAAATCATTAAAATAAAATTTATCCTGTTACACGCGGCAGATAGTGCACTGACTCATCCTAGGAATGGGAGGAAGAATTTATTTTCTTCTCAGTGCTAACTGAATCGCACATAATTAGGTTGTCCCGTTGAACCTAATTCTTGGGATCTCCAGTCATTTAGGTTGGGTTTCCATTATGGCAATTCTTTTAGGTTTTAACCGGCTGTAAGCCCATTCCCCTTGATGAACTTCTCTTACTCTCTCGTTAGCGGATTCGCAATGATTTTATTAGGCCTAATGTTATCACTAACAAAGAAAGATTTCTTTATGGTCTTATGTCATGACTAATAAGTCGTGACTTGCCAAATTACTTTATGCCTTTTCAAACAATGATTTCCAATTGCAAGAACATGCATTAGAATTGTTATCTCAAATCAACCTCTTTAAAATTGTCAAGGTACCTTGCTTTCTAGGAAATAATATTCATATTCCATCATAAGAGGATTTCCAAACATTAACACCTCTAATCGTGCTAATATATCACTCGGAATACGAGTCTCGAAAGTCATATATTTTTTAAAAATATATTCATAATTTCCTAATGTTTATGTCATTTGTCACTTATATCTTAGTATCGATACTGAACGACTCATTTATACTTTAGACTCTTTGATCCATTATCTTTATTCTAAAGATTTGTGTACACTTTTAATCATTTCCATCCTTGGAATATAATTAAAGTACTTAAGTATTAATTATCGTTCAATCAATGAAGTATACACTTCTCTAGACAAATGCACATTGGAAATACTCTAGTACATTAAATGTACTTATGCAATCAAATACTACACTTTCAGTAGTGTTTATCCTATTTTCAATAGGAAATGCAATCAAATACTACACTTTCAGTAGTGTTTATCCTATTTTCAATAGGAATCATCTTTGTTTCTATTTTTGGATAGAAATTATTGCTATCGCCTTAGATAAATACCCCCACATTTATCATAATTCATACAAAGGTTCTCAACTTTTCCCATAATTTTTTTTTATCGTGGGTTAATTTGTTGAGAATATAACTCATAGAAAACACAATACTTCCCCCACAATTTCAAACATAAATTTGAAATTATACAAAATTGATACATTTATTCTCAACCTCCAAACTCTTTATTTTTCTTTAAAATGAAATGATATTAATGTATATTTGGACCAACACATATGTCCATTTAGAAGGTATACATTCATTTCATTCTAAATAAAATTTAGTTGAGATAAGTTTCTCTACTTTAGTGATTTCGACATTTAATCGTATATTCCTTATTGTTCCATAGACCTACAAATGCACTTGTCACAATTCTTAGTATTAAACTAAAGTTGTGTCACACATAATTTATATGCCTCAAAACCATTTCAACATATTCCATGATTATGGACTTTAAAAATATCATAATATAAAATATTCAATTTGGTTACTTGCCCTTCTTTGAGTTTACTAGTTGTGGTGTCTTGAGATTACGCCTAAGTCTCCAATGAGATCATAATTTGATTCTACCTTCTTTAAAGCAGTTGTGAAACTGCTCGGTTCTGAATCCATTGATCATTTATATGGATTTATGATTTAATTCTATATCATCTTTAAATCAGTCTTTAAACCGCTCGGTTATGAATTTTGAATCATAAATTCAATAAATAAATCTGTAATCATGCCACACTAAATTTTCTCCATTGAAGAACAAGTTCGACAAACGCATTAACTGGAAGTATAAGATTCTTCCAAAATGAATTTATATATTACGGAAAGGAATGTAGCACTTTATATCAACTAAAGACTCTCATATCTTTTGCAATCTTCATCGCATTTGATAACATTCAATATAGTCAAGAGGAGTAACATATTGAAATGAATTATATCCACTCTTTCAAGTCTATGGAAAATTGAGCACCACGATATCAATACAAATTGTATTTATTTTTCATCAACGTTAACATCAATTGAATGTTACATAAAAATATAATTCTTCATGAAACATCATGTTTAACATAGCATGTTCCAATGATATTTTGATGAAAACGTCTCACAAAATTGAGAGTGAAAGGGTCACCCCTAAAATTAAAAGTCGCATTATAAATATGCTATTCAAATATATGGTTAATGATATACAATCATGCCACAAATATCCAATATACTTCTACACGTGAGAATAGTATGTCATTACACACCTCAATTTTCATTATAGGACATTAGGTCATCGGATGCCAGAACATGTCATCAACTGTAATAATTATGCAAACATAATAAATTCATTTTGTCTTAAGATTGCTATCTATAATATATATACTTTTGTGTTTTATCAAATTTAAAATATGAAATAAATCATATTTATGCAATAAAAATTAATACCACTAGAAAACTTACAAACGAAGAAGATGACCGAGTCAAGTGTTTGACACTCTCTCCTTAAGACAAAATGCGCTCCCGCTACGGTGCTTACGGCAATGAATAATGAGCGTTTGCCTCCCAGGATAAAACGGTCTCGACACGCTCAAGAAGCACTTCAGTGTGCGTGTCCCACGAATCAATTATATTTGATACTCTATCCGACTCGATCGGGAATGGAAAGTATTGAAAATATATTTTCTCTCCTTTTTCTCTCTCTAAAAAATGAAGACAAGTCTTGTATTTATAGAAAACAAGGTGTTTTTTCATAAAAAGACATGTCTTTTAGAAAACAGTCACTTTAGGGACGTTTTTCATGAACTGTCACAACTTATGGTGAACAGTCACGACCTTTAAGGACGGTTCTGAAAAACAGTCACTATATAGCGAACAGTCACAACCTTTAGCGACAGTTACAAAATCCGTCCCAGCAAATAAAATTTCCCAATAAACTTCATACATAAAAGGGGCACTTTAATACCAAATTTTCTATTCATCATTTATCCGTTTTAAACAAATAAATATATCGCGTGACTCGTCATGCTACAAGGAATGCGCACGTACTTGGTCCTACTTTGACCAATATATTAATTTGGTCATAAAATAATTTATGTAAAAACACAATATTTTCCAACATTTTTGTCATTCTACAAAATGTGAGGTTGAGGAGTCATGCTTTCGTCCCCTCAGTGCATTTTATTGCAAATCATTTCCAGATAAATGACTATTTAAGATCCCTTTCAAAGCATTATATCGGGAGATTGTAATAATAATTGAATTATAATTGTAAGAAAAAATGGAATAGGAAAAATAAGTGTGTGAAATGTGTAAAGCTAAAAGGAAAGTGAAATAATTGTTATTTCTTCTAAGTTATCTACTTTACCAAATAATCTCTCTCCACCAAAAGAAAATGCAGCAGTCGGCCCGAGTTATTTCCTCAGGCCCTCCTTCCCATCCTCCACCCACCTTCATCATTTTCAACTACTCCCCCCTCTCCCTCCATGTGAGAGGAAGGGAGGATCACCCGACCTCCTTGAAATAAAAAATAAACAAAAATTGAAACTTGTCTTGTGGGTCTTACATGGTTTGGTCTGTCAAGATGGAGACACGAGGATGACGATATCCTCAACTGAAAAAGACCATCTCGAAAAGTAGATCGAAGTGAATGCAATAAGATCTACTTTTTTGATGGCAGACCGGACTCGTGACTATGAAGATTTGTTGTTTGTCTATTTTAGTTTTTTTATTTTTATTTTATCTTTTTGTCGTATTTCCAAGTTTGTTTGGAGTCCTACCTCTCGTCTTATTTATGAGCGACTTATCCACTTTTTGTATGACTATCATGTCTTGGTGGGTTTGATTTAACTGTCAAAGCGTTTATTGCTCTTGGGTTAAGACTCATAAGGACTTTGGTCCTTTTTGGATTTATCCCACCTTAACTAAAGTGTATCTTTTTTTATATCACTTACGGTTTGAGTCACCCTCCTTGACCCTGGTGCATAAGACACGTATGTCTACCATTATTCCACTACCTGTTTGCCCTGCACAAACTTTATTTGGAGCGGCTCGTTCTCTGGTGTCTTTCGTACTGGGAGTTATTATAACCAACACCCCAGACTTGTCAGTTTTTCTAAAAGTATATCTCTAGGTGTTATCCTAGTTTTTTATTTGTTTGGGTTTTTCTCTTTTCTCCCCTCTTCTTAACCGACTCCTATTTGGGTTAAGCTATTCTCTTTTCCTGTTATCCCTGGTTACATAATTAAATCACTCCTAGGATGTTTAAAACAAATGGAAAGCGAAATAATCAAAGTCCCACATAGGAAAAAGTAGAAAAATTTAATGGGTTAATAAAGGCATGCGTGTCATAAGAGTTTACTTTCGTGTATCAAAGAGTATGATGGGGCATTTAGGGGGCATTGGGCACTTTAGAGGCGCACTTTTCACATACACATTATCGCGAGTAGCGGTATGAGCCTTTGATTTTTTTACAAAGTCATTGAATCAGATAATCCAGAATCAAACGCACATGATCAGACACAATACACACGTGGATTAATTTGATCTGTCATATTTTTGCTCAGAACTTTGGTAATTGACCTTGTACGGTCGCTTCCTTTTTGGATCAATATGGAGCGTTAAATTAAACAGTTGGGATCCGAGGGCTACGGTTTAAATCACTATTAGATTGGTGTCTATTGGTAAACATACACTATTTTTCCTACAAAATAGGCCGATTATGTCATTTTAGTCCATTCCAAAAATTCATTTTCTTATGTACATATCTTCTTACCAATTCCTTTGAGTGTTCAATGGGAATGTTGTATCTTGGAGGTCATTTGCCTTCACACTCATTAGAAAACTCAGTTTTGAGTGAGGGGAAATAACACTTTAAGGACAATAATTTCTTATGCCTTATTGTATCGTAAATATTGTATGACCCATAAACTAATCAAAAGAGACTTCTGGGATCATCATTGACCAAAAAGAGGGCGGTCTAAGTAGATAATGAGATTGGTTCAAGTATGAGACAAATCGGCCTTATGTATTCTTCTCGGTCTGTCCATCTCAGTCAACACACATGTAATTATATGTCCACTATAGATGGGTCAGATAGTGGGATGACATCATCAAAGCACTCACGTGCTACAAACATACGAATGTTTTTCGACCCATACTTGCCTGTGCTAACTTTATAATTATTCTCCCACTACCTTATAAAGTGGATATTTATTTATTATATAAAGAAAAATACCCGGACATACCCTAGTGGATCAACCGTATTATTCTACAAATAAATAATCCCTTGCCTATATTTAAGGAGGAAGGGAATCACTTATATTTATAACCTGAAGGAAACTATAGACTCTCATTCTGGGAAACTAATACTATCGACACTAGCACTTGGACTGAACCACGTAAATCTAGTCTCATCTCTTCTTCTCTTCTCTCTGTAGCTAGTTCTAGACAAGTTTTGAGTCAATTTCCATATTTTTTTTTATCTATTATCGTTTGAACTTATATAGTTTATCTATGATCAAATAAGTATACCAATTTTAGGAAATAACATGCCTCAAATCCTCAAGTTCTCCCGAATTTTCATCAATGAGGTGTAATTTTAATGGAGGAAAAAAATAATATGGCATCTTTTAACGTTCATTTGGATCGCTTTTATGGAAAAAGTATTATTCATTGGAAAGGAAAATAATTTTTTCTTCTGACAGTATGTTTTCAATCGCAAACTGCAACCAATTCTTGTGCCAAAAGATGATGACACTCATGTTGTCAAGTAGGAAATGAATAAACATGTAAAAGATGAATGGGTGTGCCGAGGTATATCTTGAATACACTGTCCAATTGACTGTATGGTATCTATAACACTATAGAATCTCCCCGTGAAATCTAGAACACTCATGAATATAAGTACAAAACAGAGAAAGAATGTTCGGATAAATTCTTAATTTTAAAATATTTCGAATTTGGCATGGGTGATAATCAATATATTTTGGACCAAGTACGTGAGATACAAATCCTTGTCACAAAGCTTCGTGAAATAAAAATGAAAATTTTAGAATCATTTCAAGTGGAGCAATTACTGTAAAATTTCTATCAATTTAGAAGGATTATAAAAAGAAAATCCTTCACAAAAAAAGATGATATAACTGTAGAAAAATTAAATAGATATTGAAGAATTGAGGAGGAGACTAGATCTCCTGATTAGAAGAATATTCCACAAATGAAAATGCTATGGGTATAATGAAATTAGACAAGAAATTACACAAGGTGATGTGGCAGTGCAATAAAGTGTTTTGCACTCTCTTGGAGTGGGTAACGTACACTATTCCATTATAATGACACATCAGCTTGTGAAACTTCATGGGTAATTTCATTGTAACCATACCATTACTCTTCCACAAAAATTTATCAAAGTTAATTTCGTTGAAAGAAATAATTTTCAAAAGAATTTCAAACCGAGTAATGGAAAGAAGTTTAAGAAGGACTACTCTAATAAGAAACGACCTAATGGGGCTTGTTTCGATTATGGAAAAAATGACCACTATTCTCGTGATTACATAAACAAGAAAAGGAAAATAGATGATGATGAATCTAAAAATGCAAACGATACAAATATGGTGGAAAGCAAGGTGAGGATTTTATTGCAATGGTATAGAAAATGCAAATTGGTATGATTATTAAACTGAATTTGGAAACATTGACTAAGTCATCTGATTGGTCACTTGATTAAGGGGATGATATACATGTTTGCAATGATAAATCATTGTATTCCATACATGAATAAGTAGTGTACTATCAAGAGGTTATAATAAGTAATCATAATTATGTCAAGTTTATGGAAAAAGGAAACGTCAAAATTCAGTTTACTTATGGAAAGAAATTGACTTTGACAAATATTTTACATGTCCTAGAAATTAGGAAAAATCTCGTGTATGTAATTTTTTTTTATGTAAAAGTGGCATCAAAACCATTTTTGAGTCTGATAAGTTGATACTTACTAAGAATGGGGCATTTGTTTGAATAAAATATGCTTGTGATGGGATGTTCAAACTCACTATTATTATATATAAAATAAATAATTTTACTTTTATTGTTGAATCATTTGATGTATGAAATGCTAGATTAGCACATTTAAATTTTGGATCATTGAAACACACATCATTTTTTTTAATATATTATGCCCACACCTCTCATGATAAATATGAAATCTGTATTTAAGACAAAATAACTATGAAACTGTTTTTTAAAGTTGAATGAAATACAAAATTATTAGACTTGGTACACTCTAATATATGTGAATATAATAGTTTTTAACTAGATGTGGAAAAGATACTTCAATACATTTATTAATGACTATTCAAAATTCACATGTTTTGTTATTAATAAGAGCTAACGATGACGTTTTTTCAATGTCCAAACAGTATAAGACACAAGTTGAAAATTGAAAATAAAATAACATAAAGATTCTTCATAGTGATAGAGGGGGATAATATTTTTCTATTGAATTTGACTCATTTTTTGAAGAACATGGAATAATATAAAAAAATATTCCCATTATACGCCTAATAAAATGGTTTGGCAAAAAGAGAGAATATAACACTTGCTAATAAAATTAATTTTATGTTATTAATTCAAAATTGCCAAATAATTGGGATGAAAGGCCCTTCTCACAGCTTGTCATTTACATCATATAATTCTATTAATGAAAACACGCTTTTGGCATATGAAGTATGAATTTCCATAGAGTACATGACCCATAAATTTCAATGTTAGTTCCGCTCCCTGATAATCCCAGAGGAGTATGACACAATATGACAACCTCCAAAATCCAAATAAAATCTAAGGACCTTGTCCACACTAAGAATGGACTAAATAAACCCACATAAAGGCCCCAAAGCCTTGGTAAGACCAAAAAAGGATGATCCAAAAAACCCAAAACTGGACCCAAATTATACCCAAAATAAAACACCCGACCATGACCTATCGGCCATGGGGTGTAATGCGCCAGGACCCTTTAGCCTAGTCAGAAGGCTGGTCAATCATGAGCCCAGGAAGTTTTTCTATAGAAGAAACCATCACCAACCAGTTTAGGCACCATAACTCCACCTCTCAAATTTTGCCTTTATATATTGGAGTTCTTTTGTCTAGAAAAACATCAAACTCTCTTATTTTTTCTTCTAAACCCTCCTCAAGCAAATATCTAAACCCATAACTCAAAATTCTAAACTTTTCCCTTTTCATATAATCCCCAAAAGACCAATTTTTTTTCCTTTTTTCTTTCTTTCTTTCTTTAAATAAACCTTAGATCTTCATTCCAAAAAGTTAATTTCAAGTGAGATCGTTGCCATAACAAAAAGGTTCATGGGTAACATCACACTTAACATTTCTTTTAACTCTTTATTTTGATGTTTAAACCTAAAAGGGCCGTGTTGTGCTTCAACACCGCTTAAAATTATCTTGGTCTTTATCTCATTTCTTCTCCAAACATGATTTTTCTCTAAAGGTCGTGTCCTAAATACGTTGACTTTGATTATGCTTATGGTAGATATATAGGTTTGTTAAAGATATTCGATGTCTAAAATTCAAAACATATCTTGTACATATTTACATACTTTTGCTCTTTATTTCTATAAATATACAAAAACCAAATAAAAAATCTTCAAAATCATAAAATACTCTCATATAGGTTAGAGGCTCACTAGATCCACAAATTCTATTTATTATTTTGTTTTTAATATTATAGGTCTCGGCCTTTTTTCTTCATTAATGTAATTTTATGAATGGATCCATCTCATCCAAGTCTTTTCACAAACACAAATTATTTACATCTTTAAATGTGGTCTCATTTCTTTCTAAAACACCTTGAAAGATCAAAGAAAGTATAGATCTCTTACATTAAATCTCTATAAAAGCTAGAATATCTCTCATCCTTACATGAACTACGTGGACTTTGAATCTCTATGTGCGAGTACATAGGCTCACTCGGACTATCTTTCAAGGGAAAAAGTCTAATTTAGTACATATTCATCATTTTCTCACACCCCACACTGCATTACATAGTTTATTTACATATGAACTATTTTCAGTTTATTATTTCTTTTTACACAAGAACATGATGATATAAATATTTTATCCACATTTGAGATCGAAAGGGTAGAATGGGTGCTTAATACCTTCTCAATTCATAACCCACTTCCCGAAGCTTTGATTTTCTAGTTAACACGAAGATTAATTTCCTTCACTAGGTCTCTACAAAGTCCTACCCCATTTTTTGTCTAATTTTTTTGTAAAATAGACTATCTACTCCATTCTTTTTAAAAAAGAACAACATGATGACCATGCTTCACCTCTAAAAACCCCTGTCTCTACACATATTTATCCTAAAAGGATCCGGGAGAGGCGCACCGCCTCGGATCCGGGTTCTCACAGTGGCAACTCCGCTCGGGATAATTTTTTTCAAGTGGAATGGACTCAATTTAATGTAGATCTATATTATTTTAGCAGGTTATTTCTATTCATTACATGTATATTCTATTCTTTTGCTACTTGTTTTTTGGATACTTGGCTAGGTAGAAAAGCACTGTGTATTACATGCTCCCGTAAGGATAAGATTAACCATAAGTGTCCATCTAACCTTATTTGTGATTTGTATTCAAAGATACATAATAATCTCAAGTAAAAATGGATCTCACAAAAAATAAAAGACTTTCCAAAAGACTCACACTACACCACATAATGTGTTCATATCACTACATACCTCATTACCCTGGGAAGCTTAGTGATATGATTTCGGTCTAACTAACACGGGTCCTTAGATTTATCTTCCACTGTTCTTGGCCTCGTATCCTCGCAGTATATAGATAGGTATGTTCTTGGTGAACATTACTCACGTATCTCGAATATACCGAGTCATCTCTCTCACGCACTATCTCCATGAGGTATATTGGGAGGCTCATTCATATACATTTAGGTATACCTCTCACACGTATCCTAGGGTATATCATGAGGGTTCAGAGTCAAAGAAAGAACATTTAGTTTAGCATAACACCTTGCATAACCTCACACAGTATAATATTAGGACATAGTCGAAAAACTAAAATAATCTAAGAGATTCTGTAAATGGTGGCATTTCTCAAAAATATTATATATCCCCCAAGAAAGTTTTATAGAATAGGGTGGGAATCGGGGACATGGAAAATTCCACTCACTTTTCATAACTCTTGACCAAGGGCTACAAGATGAGTGAGGAGTTTTATAGGAAACGGATCATTACTTAGGCTTACCCGAAAAATACCATGTTTGCTTAAGCTAATGTTTGTTCTTCTTAGAATAATACTTAGGAGAAATCTTAATCCCAAGTTTCCCTTTATTGTCTTGGCAAAGGGACAGAGTTTGCATATCTTGAACTCTCAGATCTCATAGTCTTGACGATGTGAAAAACAATGAAGGAATATCACTGACTGACAATTTGAGTAACTTGACTGCCTTGAGAAGCGAGAAGTCCACTTAGGGACAATAACAAATCTCCCTCCACAATCGATTGGAGAATACCGAGGGATAAGGAGGAAGTATACACCTTTTAATATTATGCCTCCACCAACTTCGGTCTATGTAGTGGTGTAAATGAATATTAAAAAATTCAAATTCGTTCACTTTTCAAATATATATTTTTCAAATATTTATCCGAATTTAAATTTCAAAGAGAGGATTTGAATACTACTTTTAATAGTCCTAGAAAAATGGTAACGGATATGGATGATGATGGATAATCCGTATTCTAAGCGAACTATTAGTATTTACGAATATCCATTTTTAATATCCGTATTCATGTTGTTATCTATTATATATTATTTGAATTATATATATATATATATATATATATATATATATATATATATATATGCGCGTGTGTGTAATTTAATTATGTGGATGATTTTTTAGAAATAATATAAACCATTAACTATTTAATGTATAAACATAATAAAATGTATATCACTCTGTCTCTTGTATTTAATGCCATCTTACACTCTATGTATCTATTTTACATTGGTATTTACAAATATCCATTTTGAATATCCGTATTCTTGTTATTATCTATTTTATATATATATATATATATATATATCTATATAATAAGGAGTAAAATTTTTGTTACTATTCCATAAATCATAACATAATTAAGGGTTCACATTGAGCCAACAATGCATCAAATGAAAGGTTGAGATTGATTTATTTCATTTTACTCTTTTGCCCCCTTTTTTTTAGTTTCCCTCCCATTAAATGGTTTCCACTTCTACTTTAATTCAAAATAAGGGTTAAAGTAGTAACTTAGACAAATTAACTCTCTCACTCCTCTATCTGTACCACACTTTCCCTCGATCCCATACATGTCTCATCACACGACACTGTAGCCTATCTACTACACTCCTCATACGCATACCCATGCTCAATTCCCCTATTTGACACTACTCCATAAGTTTACAACTTAATGAGCGACTTGGATTGAAACACGTCACTCACATACGAAGGGTTAGGATTTTCCCCCTTTCTTTTCCTTACCCTCATTTGGCCAAACCCTATTACTCTTCCTCATTCTCTCGCTTTCTCATTTCGGCTCCCTCACAACACTAACCCGCCGCCGTCATAGCCCTCTGTCGCTGCCCTCCGCCTCCGTAGCTATCTCCCTCAGGTAGTATCTCTCCATCACCCTCTTACGCACGCACGCACACACAAACATACGCGCACACACACACACACACTTGCAACCACATACAACCTCCCTCCCTCCTCTGCCTCCACCTCCACCCCCGGCTCCTCCTCTCTCTCTCTCACCCTTTTACACACGCATATACACTATATTTATAACTTTTTTTCTCACTCACAACCACAGATCTGTTTTTTTTTTGTTATGCTCAAAATATTCTTTTTTTGCATCAGGTATACACCGTGAGAGGTCAAATGAGGTTGATTTATCTCACTTTAATTACACACAACCACAGATCTGGGTTTTTGATTTTTTTAGTTATGCTCACAATATTCTTTTTTTGCAACAGTTATACACTGTGTGGGGTCAAATGAGGTTGATTTGTCTCACTTTAATTATTGTAGTCATATTTCCTTTTTTCATATTTCAATTCTTACATTTTTTGGGATTTTGTATTTTTTTAGTGTATAGTTTCCTCTGATTTGACATATTTAGTATATATAGTGCTCAAATTTTAGATCCTAGATTTTAGACTAGGGTTTTCATTATGTTTGTTTGTATTCTCTATTTTTTTATTGACAGGTTAGTGAGCAAGGGCATAGCACCAAGGTTAACAAAAGGTATCAGTTTTGCGAGGGCATAGTACATATGATTTTTGGTGGTTTTAGCTCCATAGCTCCTATGTTATGGTCATATCAATTGCATTAGTGTATTGTGGTTGTAGTTATGATTCAATCAATTTAAGACCAAAAACAAAGTGAGAACTATTATAAATTGCCCCATTCGGCGTTACAAAGTCTCCAATTGGTGTTTGTTTAATAGATAAACCTTTTGTTGTAAACAAAGGCTACTTTTTGGCATTTCCTATTTTTAAGTATTTGTAATTATCATTTTATGAATAAATTTTTTTGGCAACTTTCATTTTTTGTACTTTTCATTCCTTATTGTGAACCTGTTGGTTTCCACATTTTATATAGGTGTTTTGTATAGATTTTTATTTAATAAAAAAAAATCTATAATACGGCATTGTAATGTTGAGAATGTGTTGGTTTCCACGAAGTAGTTAATGAGTTTTTCATTGTGTCGGTGTTCTCTTTTGATTGACCGTCTAATCTAATGTGTATATAACCTTTTTATTTAGACGATGGGCTGGATTTCTCTTTTTAGAAAGATGGAAATTTGCAACAGACACGTGATCTTATTACGGTAAATTCTAAATTTTCTACATTTTGGGGCCAATAAGATTTGTTTCTTGATTGTACTATCCTTCTAAATTTATTTATTCTTTATAATTTTAGTAGCTAATTAAGATTATAATTATAATTTTATTTTTGTGGTGATAACTATCCGTGTTCAGCTTGGTTTGCTCAAACTCTGTTATATAAGTGCCAACCGTTATGTAAAACTGCATTCAATTGACTCCACTTATCAAGGTATTTTTCGTGATGCACGAAACAAAGTGAACATGAATAAGTGGACATCGTAACCATAATAGTTTCTTTATGGAGAATACAGAGCTTCTGATTCAAAATGTGCAGTGATTTTGATTTTACAATTTGGGGTTCAATATTTTATCGTGTAATTGAACCGTTTGAATCAAGACTTTTTATAATTTACATTTTACAGATTTTTTATTTTTATTTTAGAACGAAAAATAACAAATTTTGGGTGAGCCTATATTTGTTTGGTTGTTTCAGATTTCCGTTGTTTGATAAGTATCATTAGTGATCTGGCAGGAAATGTTCAAAACGATGCTAACCCCATCTCTATCTCTCTTTTGGTGAAAACATGAACGCATTTGGGCCTTTGGTAATATTTTTCATGTGCATGCATTCCAGGTGTTACATTTTGAGTTTTGTTTTGAAGATTTTTACTCTTCAAGAAACCGAAGTGTGTTTTGTTTTCATTTCTCAATTTTTTTATTTTCATTTTCTTAACTATTGTAATGGTTATGTCATGTTTTGAGTTTTATTGTAATGGTTAACTATTGTAATGGCTATGTACAGACCACCGATGGATTTTGAGAGATCTACCTTATTCACTTCATTAGTAAAGGGTGCCCAAATAGAAATTAGGACATGTCACCTAATATTTTTTATTGATTTTTTTTCAGAATTAAGTATAATTTGATGCGTGCATAGTCTCTAAAACTCTCCCATGCTACTGTTCGGGCTTGGGTTTTAGTGTGTAGACAATTTTCAATTTAGAAAAACGTTAGAAAACAAAACTTCGTATTAAATTATGATGTATCCTTTGTATTTGTAGTGATGTAAACATATGGAAAATAAGGGATTGTGCTAATGTTCTAAGCATCATATGCATATAAATGTTTTGTTGGATTTGAGCATATATTTTATTTATACATTTAAATACCTCATGTCTTATATTTTTTACATTTCCTCATGACGAAATGTCCTCAAAGAGGTACTAAAAAGTGTCTCTCGATAATCATTTCCGTGGATGCAACAATTTAGATGCAACAATTTAGATAGTTATAATGGAACTGTTAACAGTTAGCTTAGTGACTGCGTATTTTTTGTTTCTGCCCTCATTTATAAAGTTGACCTCATTTATAAGTTAGAATGTCGTGGATGATTTTCCCACATTCATAAAGTTGGCATCAATTTGTCTTTCAATATATGAATTTTGTGAAACTGTTGGTTTATATTTTTAGTGTGAATTCATTTTTTTGGGTTTGAACTTAAGGTATAGTAACTAAATCTATTTTAATTCCTAAAAGTCTTGGTACCTCAATGATGTACTGCTGTTGGTTATTAGAGCTAAATGGGATGCTATTGTCTTTTTTAAAAGTATCATTTTAATGTGTCGTGTTTAAAATTTGGGGGCTGCAAATAGTTTTATGCGGTGTGAATAAGATCACATGTTTTCTATATGTTCTTTTTATTCTGGTACTCTGTTCCTTATGTCTAGAAACGAATCTATTCAGGTACTGTTTTTATTATTTGGTTCATCGTTCTATTTTATTTCATTTATTTATTTAATAAAGATGTACCTTGATTTTTATTAAGATTTTGTTGATTGTTTTCACCAGCCATAGTCAATAATTAGTAGTCTACTAGGAGAAAAGTTTGAATAGGCGAACGTTCTCAAGTTTAATCTCATCTTTTAATTTTTTTTTGTTTTTTCCAATAAATATTATTTTTTTATATTATTATTTATTTTTTTATATTTGTACGATCTATATTATTTCGAATGCATATGTTGTTAGTGTCGTACTTTTTTTATGGACATGAGAAATTGTTTAGGAGAATGAACGCACCCGGGTTTTTAATAGCCTTTTATTCGGCTAATTCATTTTGACTCTGATTTTTTATGTTCTTAATAGCTGAGAAAGTGAAACTATTACTATCTTCATAATCAGTTTTTTAGCTTATCACGCATGGTGTTTAGTTTTAATTTTTTTATTTGATTTTCTTTCTAATTATTTCCTGTGTTCCGTTTTCAAAGATAAAAACTAAGAGTATAGACATTTAAATAATAACCATGAGGTGTGTGTAATTGTTTGGATCCTTTCTTTAGTTAGGAATATTACATGACTGGATTAAGAAATGAATAGAACTAAATGGTACAGATAGTTTTATTTTTGAAGTATGAGCACTACATAATTGATTAATTAGTATGTTTCTTATTTTTGAAATATAACAGGTAGTGTTTCTGGGCCTGACATGATAGAAATGTTGAGAATAATAGATACTCCTCAATAACTTGCCGGGCGGGTGAAAGACATTCAAACTCGCAGCTAAATACTATCATGGCATGAACTTTGAAATCACCCCAGGAAATGTAGCCCATCTGTGATGTGCTGCAGAATACCTCGAATTGACAGAAGACTATCGCGAAGAAAAACTCATCGCACGTTTGGGGATACGGATCTGGTAAAACTATGAACTGCTTTTTTATTCTACATACTGTTTCCGTTGGTTTGATACAGTTGATATATAAGTTGCTACTGCTACTGCAGCGTCTAAATCAAGATGTCAGTATATTTGCAAAGAATGCATTCTTTGGTTTGCATCTAAGCATTTGATGAAGCTATACCATTTGAACCATTTCTGAGATGTTCTGCCCCCCCCCCCCCCCCCCCTCCCTCTTCTTTAAGCCATTTTTTGTTTGTTTTGACATTTACTTTGAACCATTCCTCTTCAATCTTGCAAGTCCCATTCGTTAAACGTAATTGAACGTGGGTTGAAGATGGGGTACTAATTTTCTATTTTCTATTTATTTTTTTCAGCAGCAGTAGGTAGGCAGCAGCAACAGGTGGGTGTGGGGGGCACCAGCAGCAGGTGGGCGTGGGGGGCACCAGCAGGTGGGGGTGAGGAGTGTCTGAGTGGAAACTCTTTCTATGTTTTTTCGTGGATGGCAGTAGCAGGTAGGGGTGGTTGGTAGGGGATATTCGTTTGTTGGATACCAACAACAGGTGCGTCCATGGGGCGGTGATCATATTTGCTGAGTTACACAATGTCGAGGACAAAAACACGATGTAATATATTATTGACATTACCCCAAATTAAATATTATGTCAATTTATTAATGTGAATGATACAAAGTTTAATTTCAAAATTTTGTTACAACTTGCATCTTTTTTCCTTCTTTCGTACATGTACACACTGTCTCGGGGTACGTTTAATAGACGCGACCTGATAATCTTAAGTGTTCCATAATAATATCATTATTTGGTGATTTCCATGTCGCCTTTACCGGAAAAATAACGTATGTGCTTTTTTTTTCATTCTTTAGTGTGTAGTTGATTTTTGTTTTACAGTGTGCCAGGTAGATTTCTTGAGTATAACATTAAGTTTTACATTGTGTTATATTGATTAGTTGTACATTGTGTTGTGTTGTTGACATAGAGGCTAAGCATGATTACAAATTAGTGATGCGAAAAAACCCAATAATGTGCTATCTACTTTCAATTTTCTAAGTGGTTTACATTTCTGCTTTATCTTTTCTACTAGAGGGTGTTAAATTTCTTATTGAACTATGTGTTTTAAATTTTAGGGGCGATTTACAATAATTGATCGAATGAAGAAGTTATGAATTGAGTTAAGTTGATAATGATGGTTAGACGAGGTACAAGATGGGCTATTAGTATAATTACACTTTGCTTTTTCGGGGAACGAAATTTTTGCCGTTTTGCAATTAAGTACTTTTCAAATTTTCGTCGTGCTTTCAGGCACGGGCATTTCGCTAGTATATATATATATATATATATATATATATATATATGTGTGTGTGTGTGTGTGTGTGTGTGTGTGTGTGTGTGTGTGTGTGTGTGTGTGTGTGTGATTTAATTATGTGGATGATTTTTTAAATATAATCTAAACCATTAACTATTTAATGTATAAACATAATAAAAATGTATATCACCCCGTCTCTTGTATTTAATACCATCTTACACTCTATGTATTTATTTTACATTGGAAGTCTATAAATTGTTCTATTTGATTGCGTATTCACAACGACTCATAGATAGTGATCTTGACAATGTAATTTAATTGAAACTCACTATTTCTTCCTTTATGGATTCACAAAAATGATTCTTGAAACTCTCATTGACCCAGTATGAGAGCATTTATCCCAAATGATAAAATCTACCAGGAAGTTGATAGTGTCGACTTGGACGATCTCGTCCTCAACTACCTCTCGGGGTATCTTCACGGAATGATCCACAAGTTGGAGAGTAATTTTGGCGGGATTTAGATCTCCCAAATTAAGATTTTCATAGATAGATTAAGGGAGAATGTTGACACTCGCCCCTAAGTATATTAAAGCTCTCTCTATTTTATTCTCTCCATTGATACACGAAATGGTAGGTGCACCCGAATCTTTATACTTAGGCGGGAGATAGCTCAAAAGTATTGAACTTACATTTTGTGCGAAGAACAACTTCTTCTTTACCTTAAATCTATGTTTCACCAAGGGCAAGTACTTAAAAAACTTTGTATATACGGGAATTTGCTTGATAGACGCAAGAAAAGGTAAATTAAGTTTCATTTGCTTAAGCACATCTAGAATGTCATCACGAGTGGCCTCTTTTGGAGGAGGGGCTAACCGTTGAGGGTGTGGTGAGGCTATAGGGTGTCTCACTAATGCTTTGGGTATAACTGTGTCTTATTTTTCACTCTCTTCTAAGGGGGTGTCCTCAACCTCTTATGTGCTGGGCAAAACCTCCTTGTCTTTTTGCACATTGTGTGGAGGAGGGGACAAGTCAATGACTCTTCCATTATATAGAGTAGTTACTGCTACATTTCTCTTGATTTTTATCGGGATTAGAGATAACATAGTTTTGACCTTGGGGAAGTCGTTGGCCTTGGGCGGGAAACTTTCCCTTCTCTTAGACACTTAAAGAAGATTGTAACTTGGAAAGTGATGCCCTTAAGTCAACAAAGTTTTTTTACGTTTTGGGCATTGATCAATGACTAAAGTTTTCACAAGTTGGGCAAGAGTTTCCTTGAGACTCTTCCTCCATAGGATCATATAAGGCGCAGGAGGAGGCGCTTTCATGAGTGGCACTTGTTGATAAGTTGGGAGTGGTGGCGGTTGTTGGGCAATGTGTGGATTCTGATTTATTTATGCAATCGGTTGTCCATAACTTAAATCGGGATGGTTTCTCCATGAGGGATCAAAAGAATTCCCATGAGGGGTGTCAAAATTATCCTTAAAGGCTCCCACCACCTCAACTTTCTCTTATAACATAACTTTGTAGACGGGTATAATAGAACATTCCTTCGTTAAATATCACGCCTCATTAATTGCTCAATCTCCTCCGACAAGGCTCGAGATGTACCGGATATATCTATCCCCTATCTTCAACCAAGTCCTCCAATATCTTGGCTAGTTGGTTAATTTGGAGATTCAACTCGGCTTCTTTGTCTAATTGATAGAGTCTAGATGAGGAAGGAGTCGTGGATGTGTGTCTAGCTTTGGGTTGGGTGTTTAGGTTCGATGTGTCCCATGCTTGAGTAGTTTTGGCAAAATACTTAAAGTGGGACTTCGCATCGTCCGCGTCAAACCCTAAGAACTCTTTCGGGACATAGTCTCCATGAGTTTCTTAGAACATAAGCTTAACCCATGATGGAAGTAGGAGATGAGTCTCCACTTCTCAAAACCATGGTGTGGGAACATGTTAATTAACTTGTTGAACTTATCCCAACATCTATCGAAGGGCTCGTTATCGTTTTTCAAAAGGTCTGAATTTGAGCCCTAATGGAATTAATCCTATGTGCGAGAAAGATATTTTAGAGAAACTAAGCATGTATATCCCTCCACGTGCTTATTGAGTTCGATGCTAGTAACCAAAGCCATGTCTTGGCATTTTTCTTATGAGAGAAGGGGAAAATATTAAGGTGCACTACGTATTGGGTGCACGTTTATCATTAAACATTTCTCACACCTCCTTGAACTCTCTAATGTGGAGGTAGGGCTTTTCCGACTCCATGCTGTGAAACATTGGGAGAAATGAATCACCCCATTCTTAAAGTGAAACTGCCCTGCATTATATAAGAATATAATGCATCCCGGAGTGAAGGTTCACTAGGCTATAAGAGGTCTCTTAAGGGGAAATATGACATCGCTCCCTCACTCGTGACGAAACTAATGTGATCAGACATCACACTGACACTCATAGAATTGCTTTCCTTACCGGAGTTCCTAGACGTATGACTCGTGGTGTGACTACGCGGTCTAAGAGGTGGTACCCAGAGCTTTGGAGAGTTCGGAGTGTGAGAAATAGTAGGAGTGGGTTCAATTGTAGGATTTTTTTTATGCTAAGATGATTGGGATTTGAATTAGGATTGGGATGAGTATTTTGCATTTAAATCATGACATAATATTTTAATTTTTGATTTTTTAATTTTTCTGATTTTTTTAGATGTTTTGATTTTTTTGAATTTTTGGGTTTTATAATTTTTTTGGCTTTTTAGGATTTAGAGTCAAATTCTTAGGTTGATTCGACCTAACCTAGTATGTCTGCCCAGTTCCTTGTCAACGACGCCAAAAAATTGACGTGATGCAAAATGTGTGTACAATGCGTGCAACTATGGCTCAAGTGCAAGCAAATCGCTCAAGTAATAATACCAGGTAAGTCGGGGTCGATCCTTAGGGAATAGGATAAGATCGTAATGACTACTAATGGAAGGCGTATAAACATAATTAATGACTCATGAAAGAAAAAGAAAAAGGTGATGATTTGTTATGCAATCTTCCACATAACTAAAGCAAATGAACTAACAAATGCAATTTAACTAAGAGAAAGCGAAAACTGAATTTTTTTGAGTTTTTGAAACTATTTGAGAAAAGTGGGATCAGGATCCAATCTCACGAACCGTTGGTAATTTTGTTGGATACAAAATTTTTAAAAACTATATTTATAATTAGAAGAAAACATTAAAGTTTTCAAAGTACTAAACATATGATGATTTTTCTCCGCATAATATCTAGTCAATAAATAATTTAACGTGAATGATTAGATTACCGATATGCGTACTCTACCCTCAAACACTCCGGTTACCTAGGGAAAATAAAGTTAAGATACCTCTAATAGTTATCTCAAAAAAATACAAACCTACGAATTATCTATACAATTTATTCAATTTCATATCGAACTTATATACGTAGGTTAGGTTCATGTATCCCAACCCTCTAAAAACATAGCTGGACATGATGTTGTTAATCACTATGAATGAAATATAAAGATTTCATTATGACATGGTAATTGTATAACAAGAATTAAAATAACGTTACCAATATGTAGAGAATGAAGAACATGCAAGAAATTAACTTCAACAATTTCTGGAATGGAATAAACTTATTATTGAATTTTGCATGAAAAGAAATCACAAACTTTGATCCAATTGTTTATGGGATTCTTCTCTACTTTATATGAATAAATATATGATAATAATACTCCTAATAACTATTTACAAGTCATGGAAGTCATTTTTCAAAGTCCTAAATTAACACAACTCTTTTAGCTAAAAATAAGGAGAAAATTAGAATTCCCGTATTAATCAAACAGGTATCCCGAACCCATTCACCCCAGGGGACCCAAACTAGTTCCCAAGACGAATCGGTTCTTATACTTTTTCTGCCTAAGTCCTCTTTTGTCCTTTTTTCACTTTTTATCCCTAGATTCTTGTTCCAACATCAAATGCGCATAACTTCTTCATCGCAGCTCGGATTGAGGTGCTATTTTTTCCACTATTCTTATGACTTAAATATCTTCAACTTTTTAGTAGGATCCTCATATGGGTTCCATTTGAAAAATTACTAAAAGGCCTTTGACTTCCATTTCTTGCATTTCTTTCACTGTTTTTGTTTCTCTTTCGCATCCACTTGCATAAATTTCCTATAAAACATGAGAGAAATACATAAAATATGAAATACTCGCCAAAAAGGTTTAGTAACATAAATATGAAATAAATTAGTGGTAAATGCAATGCACGGGACCGTAAAATACTAAAATTAAGGGGATAAATATGAAATATTTACGCCGAATCATTAACCCAATTCCTTCCAGGAAAAGGACCGAAGTAAAGAAAAAGAGGTTTCGTTAGGATAAGTAGAAGAAAATAGAGTCCTAGACCAACTAGAAAAGACTCAAACTAATATCTCTATATTGGGGCTCCTCAAGTATTCTCAACCACATAAATATTTCTTCCTAAAATATTTTCCCTAAAAGGTGGTACATATCTCCATCAGTCCTAAAGAACTCATAGAAGTTTTAGGAAGTCTAAATTTTATGAAAAAATATGGTTTGCCAATATAGAAGTACCCAAGGTAGGGTCATGCCACAATATGACCCTAAACATTACGGTGAATGTCAAAGGACAAAAGATACCAATGATCCTCGTTGATAATAGATTTAATCTGAATGTCTGCCCGCTAAGAACTGCCAAGTGCTTAGGAATTAAGCACCCAAACCTCACACCCAAAACCCAAGTTTTGAGAGCCAACAAAAATATCTGAAAGTAAGTTATCAGTTTTTGTAATTAAAACTTGGGATTGTCCTGTTGGATAGCCTTACAGAATTTTAAGTAATCAACATACACGCCTCCTTTGATCTTCTTTCAGGTAGGACATGGATTTACGACATCGACGGAGTCACTTTGTCACTAAATCAAAAGTTAAAATTCTTATATGGGAAAAGTTTAATCACCATATTAGGGGATGCCCACTTTTTCAAGGGATAAGAACCTAGTAATCCAATCCTAAAAAGACAACATAAGAGTGGTAATATCTACATAAGCAGATTCCAATGAGACTCGCCTGTTCCAGTCATCTTCGCTGATACCAATTAACAAATTCCCTAATCTGAATATGGCTACTGCAATGTCACTCACAAGACTAAGAAGATGAAATTGCTACCAAGATTAGGCCTAAAAAAGAATCAGCAAGGGGTCAACGAACCTATCACCATACCTTAACAGTCTAATAACAAGGGGATAGGGTATAAACATAAGGATACAAATCACATTTCCAAAGCACTAAAAGCTAATGGACTTGAATTCAAAAAACTAGGGGCTATGTACACACCTTAATCACCTTAGCCTCAATGGATTCTTTGTGAAAGAGGTGATCTCTTAAATAAACTCTAATACCAATTTGCGACTGTGCAGTGTGATACTGATTAAACCGAATTCACAAATTTCTAAATTAACCTTATTTAATCGATGTCAATTTTTTTTCCAATTCAATTCAATCCTAAAATATGCATCTAGGTGTAGTGGATTATGCCAACACAAACAAATATGAATTGCTGACTCACAGATTTCAAGAAAATTCTCCGAAGGGCAAAATCTTTTATTTCACTAATAATACTCATAATGATTACAAGCAAAAATTGCAAAGAATTTACCAAAACAAACTCTCACATGCCATAACCTACAATAAGTCCACAAGAATCGCTGTTCAATCAGCCCAGGTACACCCATGAGTACTCCCTTTAACAGACAATCATGTCAACCCATCACCTCCTTCAAGTGGCACCTATATCAGCAGTAGGTTATCCTCCCAACAAGAGAAATTATAGTATAATCATATCTTGAGTTTCGAAACAATTCACTAAAAAATATTGGGATTTGTGAATTGAAAACAGAGGGATTTAAACCCTAAGTGAAGAAGACAAAGGTAATTTTCTGTTAGCAGTTTTTGCAGAAGAAATTCGTCAGGTCTTCTTAACGAAAATGGAGTGGTTTAACACGCTTTATATAAAAAACTTAAGCAGCGTGTCGCTCGAACGAGATGGAAATTCTCTCGAACAAAACCTCACCGTTGCTTGAACGACAGCTTCGCACGACATGCCCTTGTCGCTTGAACGACAGGTAGTGGTTGCTCAACGACCAACGAGAAAAAATAATTTTTTAATTCGAGAAAAAACTCCCCCTCAACACTTAGAAAAATTTCTTTTTGACGAAAAGTAACGCCTCAGCACTTAGAAAATATTTTAGAAAAATATCCCAACACTTTTAAATGAACCGTACAGTAACCAAAGCACAATACTGTGAAAATTAATCTTGTGGAGGCTTCTTTAGTAAAGAATTTTGATATTCGGATCCGTCTTGATGCATGATTGGACTTGAATAAGTCTTCGACGGTTGTAGCGGTATACGACATACTCCAATATAAACCGGATAATAAAATAATGTCCTTTCCCATCTCCCCCTATGTTTATGCCGGTACAAAATAAAAACATCCGAATTATCAAATCGAAATGCCTATACAAATCTAATAGCCTCCCATGAACCCAAAACTCAAAAGGTATAAAAATGGAAGTCTGGAACTTTCTTAAAAAATCTTGAACATCAAATCTTCAAATCTTTATGCTTTTCTCATCAGGATGTGCAACGTATGATTATTAATCTTTTGTACCTACACGCATGAGACAAATCAAATACTTTCGTGACACATCGAGTTTGAAATAAAATAAACATAAACAACTAAAAAAAAATCTCAAATCTCCCCCATAATGAAAAACTCCCCCATAAAATCATAATTCGTTCTCCTCCTTTTTATTTGTCCAAAATAGACAAGGAAATGAATAAACAAAACAAACATGGAGTTGTCACGATAGGATAATCAAACAACTGCTATCATCAAGAGATACTCAAAAGGTTTCCACAAATTATATTTGATTTTTTAATTTTTCAAACAAAAACTCACAAATGATTTTACAAAAATCACACACCATGAATTTACATTAAGACAACCAAATCACGGAAACGGAATGAATGGGTGTGAACTAATTCGATACGAAAATCAATGCAATCACGCATAACATATGTGAACGATGAATATGTACACTCCTAATGAATGAATCTCAAAATCATACTTAGGTGTCGAAAATGTGAATTTAGATTACATCGTCTTAATCTAATCGATAAATCAAAGTCAAACATGATTTTCAAACCAATAACGTCTAAAACTATGTAGCTTTTTTTCATGGGTTTGTCCGGATGTGCAAACCCGTTTTATATTCCATCCAAACTCCCTCATAAATAACAATCCTTTTTCTTTTTTCTTTTGAGGTGATGAAAATAAATCCTATTGGCCCACTTTATGGCATATTTTTCTTTTTATTTCTTTTGAAATTTTTTGGGGATCTTTTAAACCTTCTTGGACCTTTGCTTTTGTTTTTGTGCCACACTTTTTCTGGGCAATTTGAAATGTGGTTTAATCGCTAAGGATAAATGAGTACCTTTTGTAGCCCTTTCCAATGTTTTTAAATAAATCAAACAAACTCATAACAACGGTTCTTACATGCACTACTTTCATTGTTAAGTTTTATCGCATTTGGTTCATTTTAAAGACATAATTGTGATGAAAACATATCGACCAACATGTGATAGACAAGAACAATAGTCAAACAAATCCATGAAAGTGAGCAATAAAGGAACTCATGAGTCACACATGTAGGTTGTGACAACAAATCACATCTCAATGACTCCAAACACTACAAAGCACAAAAATGAAATGATGACGCATCTCAAAACACTATCAAACAGTGACATGGATAGGATATGAAATTGTGACTCGGTGATACTAAATGTCCATCCATAAACGGTGTAAACAAAGTACAAAACTTTTTTGTCTTTTTCCAAGAATTTTATCAAAATAAAATCTTTTTGACTTTTTCAAATTTTTCTGAGAATAAATGAATTTTTTTTTGTATTTATCCAAAAAATTTCAAAAGTAAAAAACTTTTTGTTTTTTTGAAAAATATATCAAAATGGAGAACATAAATACAAAAATGATACACACTAGAAATAGGCATAAAATATCATCATGAAAAAATCTTATGCTAGAAAATAAGTCTAAATCTCAATCGTTAGGTGCAGTGGAGTTTTCCAAAGGTGGTGTCATCCTATGAAAAACATCCATCAAGTCATGTGATGTTTTGACCAAAAAATTAACCTGCTCCCTAATATGTGCAAACTCTTTCACGTAGTCATCCAGAGAATCATGTGTGGGTGCGTGTGTGTGAACATGTGTAGTAGCAAAACGTGACACATTACCCAACTTAAAATAAAAGTCCCTAAGGTGTCTTCTTTTATTGCAATGGGTGCAAACATAAACAGGCCTAGGTACACCTCTCTCAAAACGTCTACGGTGCACTCTCCTTTCAGGTATGGGATGCCTAGGTGGGTTAGGTTCAGATCTATATGGATTCATCACTAACTCGAGAACTGACTCGGTTGC
Source organism: Sambucus nigra (assembly GCA_949130495.1). NCBI lineage: Eukaryota > Viridiplantae > Streptophyta > Magnoliopsida > Dipsacales > Adoxaceae > Sambucus > Sambucus nigra. The sequence continues at coordinate 246,291,296 of OX422212.1, read as the reverse complement.
AACGTGTGAAGTGGACGCACCGTCATGATCTATTCCTAGTCTCTCCACATCACCCAAAACGGGATTGAGAACCATCTTTATAACCTTCTTAGATGCATTCCCTAAAGGGACTTTGACCTCCTGGGCACGTTCGATATCACTCTAGAGTTGGGATTCACGTGTCGCCAGACTACAAAACATGTTGTTCAAATCACTCTTTTTCCGATCTAAAGCAATTAACTGTTCACTCAAAGAAACCTTCACCTTCTCGAGTTAACTTGATTTTTCCTCAAATACCCTCAAACTATCTAACTCTCTCACCCTAATACCGAACTCCTAATTCAATTTATTAGTCTTTTAGGTCTCGGTGTACAAGTCTCTAAACACAATCTGGAGCTCACTTTCACCTTCGCTCCCACACTCACTTTCTTCCTCAATCAAAACACTCAAACTATTATCCTCCTCGAGGGTCTCACATGCACAAGTATCCTCATATACGTGGGAAAAACTAGGTGTGCTCACGTGACTAGTTATAAAGGCAATAAACTTTCCATGTGAAGACTCATCCCCAGAATCTTTCACCTCTTCCTCACTATTGCTAAAAGTGGCTGGCATGGAAATTTTATTTCTCCTTTCTCTTTAGCCTAGTGGCACACTCAAAATCTCTATGCCCCTACCCTCAAACTCAAAAAACTTCTCTTCTTCCTCATTCTCACCCTCTTTCTCACCGCTCTCTTTGGCCTCATCTATCCTTTTATTGTTCTCAAAATGTTTTTTATGGAAGAATTTTCTTTCGAAAATTTGAGAAACTTTTTAAATTTTTTTGTAAGCATGGCCATATCAAAATAACCTCACCCTCAGAGTCAAACTCACAAACTCTCACTTTATTTTTCTTCTCTCTCTTGGACACTTCCTCTCCCTTCCTAGACTGGTCTCTAAGTGCTGCCACTATATCATTAGGTTTGACAGTGTCGAGGAACATGTCAATCTCGTATGTCTTGAGGTTTCCTACCAGCTCTTCCAATTTTAAATTGCTCAAATTACTTAAGGAATTCAAAACAGTCACTTTTGGGATAAAACGTTTAGGCCACGATCTCAAAATATTTTTAACTACCCGTGCAGCAGGAATGTGCTTACCAAAATTGAAACTAGTGTTGATAATACTAGAAAAAGGAGCATAAAACTCATCAAAACACTTAGTCTCAAGCATCGTAATTGTTTCAAATTGAGTAGTTAAATTTTGAATTTTAGACTCTTTGGAAACATTTGGGAATTTGTGGCTAAGTTGCAAAATGTTCCAAACTTCTTTTGACGTGGTTCATGTCATAATATATCGGAACTCCCCAAGAGTGAAGACACCAGAAATTGCCCTCAGCCCACGTGAATTAAAAGTGGTCCATTTAAATTCATCCTCAGTACAGTCTATCACGGGTTTTAAAGTAGTTTTATTTTTTGCGGTGACAGTGGCAGGAGTCTAGCCTCTTTCATAAACAACCCAAACATGCTCATCAATGGCCTTTAACTGTGATTTCATACGTGCTTTCCAGTAGGCATAAATAGACCAGTAAAAAATGGGTACCCGATTATATATGTGCTCCATTGGAAAAATTGTGATTTTTCACAAAACAGATTTTTCAAAAAAAAAATCAATATCACACAAATTTTACGAAAATAGGTATACACAATAAATTAGTGTAACCTGCTCTGATACCAATTTGTGAAAGCGGTGATCGCTTAAATAAGCTCTGATACCAATTTATGAATCTGTGGTGTGATACTGATTAAACCGAATTCATAATTTCCAAGTTAACCTTATTTTATCGGTGTCAATTTTTAATCCTATTTAATTTAGTCCTAAGACATGCATCTAGGAGTAGTGGATCATGCCAGCATAAACAAAAATGAATTGTTGACTCACAAATTTTAGGAAAAATCCCCGAAGGGCAAAACCTTTATTTCACTAATAATACTCACAATGATTACAAGCGATATCTGTAAATAATTTACCATTGTAAACTCTCATAGGTCGCAACCTAAATCAGGAATGAAATTTCACTGCAACTCCACAAAAATCGTAATTCAATCAGCCCAGGAACACCCACGAGTAATCCCTTTAACACGCAGTCACGTCAGCCCAGCACCTCCATCAAGTGCACCAAGATCAACAGTAGGCCTACAAGAGAAATTCTAGAAAAATTGTATCTTTGGTTTTAAAACAATTCACTAAAAACTATTGGTATTTGTGAATTTAAAACACAAGGATTTGAACCCTAAATGAAGAAGACAAAGGTAATCTGTTGTTAGCAGTTTTTGCAGAAAGAAATTCATCAGGTCTTCTTAACGAATTTGGAGTGGTTTAACATGCTTTATATAAAAAACTTAAGGTGGCGCATCAATCAAACGAGATGGAAAGTCGCTCGAATGATAGCCTCGCGCGACATGCCCTTGTCACTTAACGACAGGCAGTAGTCGATCGAACGACCAACGCAAAAAAATAATTTTTATTTCGATAAAAAACTCTGCCTCAACACTTAGAAAAATTTCTTTTTGATGAAAAGTAACGGATCAATCTTAAGTGAACCGTAAAGTAACCAAAACACAATCTTACCAAAATTCATCTCTGGGAGGCTTCTTTGTTAAAGAATGTTGATATTCAGATCCGTCTTGACACATGATTGAACTTGAATAAGTCTTGGATGGTTATAGTGGTATAACACATACTTAAATGTAAATCGGAATATTAAATAATGTCCTTACATGATTCATAAAATAAAGAGAGGATTTTCCTTTTCTTGGACATCGTGAACCGTGGGTAGACACTATCTAGGGAAAGCAAATGCTCGAATGGGAGACACTAACTAGACACTAACTAGATTATTAGGTACACAAAATGGTAGACTTAATCAGTGAGTTAGAAAAGACCTCTACAAATTGGGACCCTATTGGAGATCTGAGGAATGCAGAGCTATTTCGATAAGTGATGGTGGAAGACATAAATAATTAGTGATTATTCCACCTACCAATAACTAAGAGTCTTTTCAAAGACGATATTCCATATGTGCTTCAAAAGGAATCATCACATGCCACTATCTGTAACCTCCCACTTGAGGAGAAAGACCTCGCCCCTAATTACTTCTATGTATGGGACCATATCAATCCCTGTATGGAAGAAATAAACTTTAACTGGAATGGATGTGCAAATAAAATTAATGAATCTAATTTATATAATAAAGAATTTGAAGGCCAGCTAAAATATCTTGATGATAAATGAACCAACCGTTTATAATCTATTGATGAAATAACAATGAATTTAGGGTCACTGGATGAGATAAAAGAAATCAAAATAGGTTCCTCTTTAGACGATCTAGAAATATGCCTAGTCCTACACCAACATGCCAGGAATTAATCTTGAAATCATCATCCACTACATACCTATGTATCTGAGTTCCAAGGCAATTAACAAAACTCCATAATATCATACTGGAATGGTCTTTTAAGGTAAAAAAAGATGTGATAAAAAAATCATCGTAGGTTTTAAAGGAGTGTTTAAATATCCTACATGGATGGCTGACAACATGCCTGCCCCTAAAATAGGAGGGAAGGTAATGTTGTGTGTTGAGTATAGAGACTTGAATAAATCTAGTTCTAAATATGATTATCCTTTTCCAAAACATCGACAATACTATTGAACATGCCTTGAAATCCTTTATAGGCAGTTTTGTTGGCTATAATCAAATGAATAAGCACCCATATGATCAAGAAAAAATAACTTTCACTACCCCTTGGATAACTCTCTATTTTATAGTGATGTCGTTTGGACTTAAAAATGTTGGTGATACTTACCAACGAGAGACTATTACTTTGACACATGCCATGATCCATAAGGAAGTCAAGGTGTACGTGGACGACATGATAGTCAAGTTCAAAACATGAGAATGCAAAATATTAATTGCCTCTATGGTTTTCACAAATTCCTTAATTTTAAATCAATTTTAGTTCATCCCTAAAATATGCAACTATGTGTCAAAACAAATCAAGTAAGCATGAGACAAAAAATTCAGGAAAAATCCCCGAAGGGCAAAACCTTTATTTCTAGCACTTTGACAAGTTTACAAGACAATTGACTTACATACAACCCGATAATCTTCCACAAGTGTAACGCATGGTGTCTTCGTCAAACCATCAAAGCATCGGCTAGAAATAAGCAATGGTTCACATGCAGCTATACCACAAGGACACGCAGTCCAGAAATGCAATCTTCAGCAAAGAATCAACACGTAGAAGATCCTTAATAACACGCAGTCATAAACTTCGTAGAGACTGACTCCACAATAGAACTCAACTCTCGGTTGTAGATATCTTCCCACAAAGGATGAACAATATCAAAGTATGTTCTTTGGGTTCCAAAACAACTCACATAAAGATTAGGACTTATTTGTGAATTATAAACAAAAAAAAGGGTGCCTAACACCTGCACAAATATCACAAATATCACAGGGAATTAAAGGAAATAGGAACAATTCATGAGAGACCGTAAGGGGGGAATGGGTGCCTAACACCTTCCCATTTCGTAACTTAGCCTCCAGACCCTTTTTGAATCATTTTGGTTTCATATGTATCAGTATGTCTTTGGATGCTGTCCTTCGGGATGGCTCCCTTTCTTTTGTCTGTTTTGAGTAAAATAGACTAGGGACTCTATCTCTGTATATTTTTCACCTCATTCACCGACGCCGGTCGAAGCGCTCCTGAGAGGGACGCGTGAGACCTAAAGGGATCCCCTCCCGCCGCGCCGCGAGGGGGGATATATCCGGGGATGGCAACAATGGCGACTCTGCTGGGGATTTTTTCATGAGGGTTAGACTCTATTTACATGGATGTTATTCTTCTTTATATTTCCCCCCATCTTGCATGTTCCCCTTTTTCATGTATATCCCATACTTATGCTTCTATTCATACACTTGTAGAAAATTCTCCATGTACACTTCACACCACGTGAACCTAGGATCACATATATCCTCATGTTGCACGCATCACCCATACTTGGTATACCATTGATACTCATACTTTTCTCCCTATGGGGAATGATCAAGAAAGTTACTCTCATCGTAAGATACTAATAAGAGGATCATGCATGATTCACACGATATCACCAAAGAGCATTGTGATTGACCAAATTTTGTCCACTAACTGGAGGGTCATTTCGTGATGGGCGCTGGTCCGGCAGGGCGCAGTTAGCCTAAGCGATATGACTCTCACCTTCCATTGGCCAAGTACCTTCGACGTATATCGAACGGTTCTCCTTCATCGTACCGCTTGATCGAAGTCATGACGGGAGGTATATCGCAAGGAACTCATTCAAGTACACAGAGTATATCAAATTTTCCCTCACACGTACTGTCCCCATGAGGTATATGGTGAGGCAATTCACGTACACTCAGGTATATCAAATGGCTTGTCCACACGTACCGATTGCTCGCAAGAGCAAGACGTATATCGTGGAAGTAATGCCAAAGGGGGAAAACCTTTCCAATTCACCCAACCAACTGCATACCCGCATATAGGTGTCAAGACTAGGACACGCATTAGATTGCCGGACACACATATTAGATTGCCCGCCGCCTAAATTTTCGTGCATTTGTAAAACGGGATGCTGCTCGTGAGCCTGGTTACAAGTCCAGCCATAGCTTTGCATATGTTACAGACCCAACTTTTCCAGGCTCGAGACCCGTCCATCATTTCATTTTGTATTTAGGAGAATTTAATACAAGTGAGAACATAATAATCATAATAATCATGCTGAGACCGTCTCCCAAAAAAAATAAAAAAAAATTATCCTTTTTTTTAAATCAAAAATCCAAAAAAAAAAAAAAACATTTCTCCTTTCTTTATCAAAAACCCAAAAACATTTCTCCTTTCTTTTTCAAAAATCCAAAATATTTTGTCTTTCAATCTCAAAAAGGAAAAATGTTCGAAATATTCTCATTCCTTTTCTAAAAAATAAACCCCATTTTACGCCTTCTCAGGTCGATCGCACGCCCTTGGCCTGGATCCTTATTGGCTTCAATCTTTCGTCAAATCACCCCGGAGTTCCGTCCGTTACACTGTTACTTCCTTTGAGTCCGGTATCCATGCTATTTCCATGGAGAACATAGATCAAGCACTAGTTACGCAACTAGATCTGACGACAGTTTTAGCTCAGCTCGTGTCCAAGATCGACAACCTCCAGACTGAGGTCCGAGAGATGCAATGAAACCAGGTTCCTGTTCCTCAAGAGCCCGAGGACCTATTCCCTCACGCTATGGGCCCACCCGATCCTATTTGGGTTCCCTAAGAATATCATCACGCTCCCCATGTCCCTCCTGTTAATGGGCCGCCACCTGCCCAGCTTTCTATACCGAACCTTGCCCAGCCTGGGGCTAACTTGTCTATGATCGTTGATCCAAAAGGGGAGAAGTTGAACAAAGTCAAAGAAGATATCAAGATGCTAACTAAGAAGTTCGACCAAGTTTGAATCTCCGGAAATTACATGGACTACACCCACATGTCCCCTTATCCTAAAGAAAGGTTACCCGAGAAGTTAAAGATGTCAAATATTGAGAAATTCGGAGGAAGTGGACCATCGATTGTTCATCATCGCAGTTATCACCGTTCCATGAATCTCCTAGGGGATTCTGAAGAAGTGATGGCCCAATTGTTTTAGCAAACTTTGAAGGATAGCGCCCTCCGATGGTTTTTATCTCTCGAGGAGTCCAAAATCCGTAGCTGGGAGGATGTAGCCCGTGAATTCATGTCGCAGTACAAATATAACAAAGAGCTTGAGGTCATCCATCGTGATTTAGAGCTGCTCAGGCGGCTTTCCGAGGAAGAACAAGTCATCATAGTGAAGAAGAACTTCTTGCCCCATGCCCGAGCAACCATGTGAGGACAATACTATCTCCACTTTCGAGCTCTCAGAGAAGCAGGAGTAGAAATTGAGGAAGGTCTTGCTAAAACAGAGGTTGAACCAAAGAAGGTGTCCGGACAGTTTACCCTCAGAAAATGTGACAAACCTACCAGTACTACAGTCTCAACCATTAACAACATCTCTCAACCAACCACTTCATGGGAACCAGAAATTCGCCCTGTCCCAGTCTGAAAAGAATAAACCGAGCTCCATGCTCCCCTCTCCAAAGTTTATCAAGCCTTGCTAAGACAAAACCTTATCAAACCCTTGGATCCTCATCCATTTCCAAATCCACTCCCAAGAAACTTCAAGGCAAATGCCCATTGCTCCTTTCACCAAACCGTTGGTCACACCACTGACCAATGCTTTCACCTTCAAAATGTAATCCAAGGTCTAATTGATCGGGGTACCACTGCCCCACTAGCTAATCCTACACTACTCACAACCCAAGCCCAAATCATGCCAATGCCATCTTCTTAGAAGAAAACCTAGAATTTGATCCCTTAACTCAAATCACATCCATACACTCTCTCAAACCTCTCCAAACCTGCCCATATTTCCTCCTACACCCTATTAGCCTCGCTGATCAGGCGCTGTCACTCCTTACAAGAGCATGCATCGCTGTTCGTACCCATTCCAAAAATGGAAGTATGGAATTATAAGAAGTATTAAACCAACTCCTAGAGTTCGGGCTGAAATTGCCATCACAAATGATCATTGATTGCCAGAGGTTCAGCACGTTGTTCTTGGAAGTACGAAAATGGGCCCGAGAGTCAGACAGTTGGGTAGTACCGACTGAGGAAGTCAGCCTAGATGATGTCGTCCAGATTATGGCAGAATTATTCTGGCAAACCAATGATATTTGGTATATGGTCGAGTTACTTGATACTCTGAAGCTACAAGCGTGCCTGGTCCCTTCACCCTCATATATCCCCACAGAATGGGAAGACCTGTACGAAGAAGCCATTGAAGTTGTGGAATGCATCAACTTTACATAGAAAGACAGACTTGTTGCCATCGAATGGGGGGAAGAATTCAGAGATTCGAATGAAGAATAGGCTTTCGAGAAGACTGGTGTAACACCCCGTATTTTTGTACATTTAATATTTAATTAATTCGGGAATTTTAAATTACTTGTGTGTTGTAATTTTAATTGAATTAATTATGGTAATATATATATTTAAATATTAATTGGGGAGTGAATGGTTAATGTTTAGGGAAATTTATTTACTAAGTGAATAGTAATAATTTAATCACGTCATTTTGGGTATTAATGACGGGGTATGCACTTATCCCCGCCAGGAGTCGGTATAGACTAAATTGGGTGTGAGATAAGGATTTTTATAAATTAATTGGAATGCCAATTCTGAGTGCGCGGTTGTGTCCGGATGGGTCGAGATAGTCAGAAAAGAGTACCCGGGGGTAGTAATTGGGTCTCGGGGCATTTTTGAGCATAGCCGGGCCCACACGAGGTGATTTGGGCTATTTTAATTAGGCCCATTAGGTGAAAAACGGGATGGAGGGTTTTAATTTAAGTGAGGGATTAGGAAATCAGCAGCCAACACAATTCAAAGCCTAGGGCTTGAGAGGGAAATTGGGGGAAAGCTTAGCAAAAGCCAATCTAGGGTTTTTGGAGCCAAATTGATGGACTACGCCAATGGATCAGACACTACGAACACTTATAGGCAAGTGGTTAACTGTTGTGATCTCTAAATTGATGATAATCAATTCATATCATAGTGATGCGTAAACCAAAATTCATTTTGGGGATAAATGCGTATAAAAATGGGGGTTTTGTTCATGTAGCTATTGAATGAGATTCAAAGTAAGAAATAGGTGTATTATATATCCCTAAGTAAAGATAAAATAAAATTTGAATATAATTGATGATTAACATGGAATCTTTATGAGTTCTTGGATGAAGAACATGAATCTTGAATGACTTAGGGTTTAATTGATGAACACAAGATGTCAACCTGCCAGAATTTTTGACACAAATTTAAACGTATGCCATTTGAGTTGTACTTAGAATTAGTGTTTTAACCATACATTCCTGGAAAGGTATTTCTCTTAGCTATCCAATGAACTTGGAATCAGATTAATCGGAGTTCTGTAGAGGGAGTAATCGACATTTTACTACAGGGTGTTTGATCTGTCAACATAGTAATCTGCCAGAATTTTGACGTGACTTTAAACGTGTGCGATTTGAATTCTACTTCGAATTAGAGTGTTAACCATACATTACTGGAAATATATTTCTCTTATCTATCCAATGAACTTGGAATCAGGTCAATCAGAGTTCCGTAGAGGGATAAATCGAAATTTTACTAGAGGGTGTTTAATCTGCCAGAAAATTTGAGAATTTTCTTTTTAAGCTTCAAATGTCTAAAATTTATCGGGGAAGTGTTTGGGACCTTGATGAAATACATTGATGGAATAATGATATGGAAGTAGGTCTATAATTGAGTGTTGAACTTTAATTTTGTGAGAGAGTTAAGGTGGAGATTCATAGGCTTGATTGTGACGTACTCTAATTCGAGATGATAAGAATATAATTACGAAAAAGCGTGAGCGAGCTTAAATTCGTTAGGTCAGTGGGTTAACAAGGGTAACTACTGAATTGATATAACAAGGGGTAACTAGGACCCTTAGAGTTATGTGAATACTTGAATTAATACGAAAGTGAAATAAATTCGTAAAGCAAACAAGTACGGTGAATATTAGAGAGAAATATATTACGTACAAGTATGAAGAATTGGGTTGTGTAAATACCTACTGTTTTATAGGATTACTTGGGTTGTGAATGCCTATTGTGTGTTTCCTTGTGATAGGAACAAAGACTCGGGAAATATTAAGTTACGGGCTAAGTAAGTGAGTCCGGGGATAATGGTTGGGTGACACCAAGTTATATAATTAATGGATGTGATAATTAATGAAGGTAGAGTCGGAGGGTAGACTCGGAAAAGTATTAAATTAATTGATGTTGTAATTAATTAGTTTAGGGTCGGGTTATAGACCCGGAGTTTGGTATAAATTAATTAATGTCTAAATTAATTAATTGGGAGTCGGACCACAAACTCAATTTGGTATAAATTAATTATTGTGTAAATTAATTATATTAGAGTCGGACCACAGACTCGGATTTGTGTTGATTAATTAACGTGTAAATTAATTAAATAAGAGTCAAATTGTAGACTCGTGTGGGTATTAAATTAATGGGTGTGTTAATTAATTTAATTAGAGTCGGATTGTAGACTCGGGGAGGTATTAAATTAATAAGTGTGTTAATTAATTTAATTAGAGTCGGATTGTAGACTCGGGGAGGTATTAAATTAATGGGTGTGTTAATTAATTTAATTAGAGTCGGACCACAGACTCGGGAAAAGTATTATATTAATTGAGGCGTGAATTAATTATATTAGAGTCGGACATAGACTCGGGAGGATCATAAATTATTAAGTGAGAAAATTAATTACGTTGAGTCGGGCCACAGACTCAGGAAATTACAAGCAGTGTATGGGATTTTGAGTGCACGGTAAAGCCGGAGTTTATATTATATATATACGGTGTAGTGATAGTATATATATATATATATATATACGTGTTCATATATTGTATGTGATATTAAATTACAGGTAGTGTACGGGATTTTGAGCACACGGTAAAGCCGGGGTTTATATTATATATATACGGTGTAGTGATAGTATATATATACGTGTATATATATTGTGTGTGATATTAAATATCAGTGAATAGATATTTATTCAATTTATATACTCTAATGCTATCAAGGGAGGTTGCGCGATGTGGGTGAATCCCCTAGCTTGAGGAGTAGGGCGAGTATATCCCCAGGTCATTGCGTCCGGTATATATGGGTGAGGGATATATCTCACTTTCAGGGAAGGAATATGACCGCCTCCACTACGTTTATATTTTGGTCCAAGTTGGTGAGCGATTCCAACTTGGATAACTAGGTTTTGTGAGCACACCTAGTAAGATAGCATTTTAGAGGGAATCATCCGGCGAGGTTATACTCGAAGAGATGAATGTACGCATATTATATGTGTGGATATTGTGGTAAAGGTACATATATAATGGTAGTAAATATTATATACGGGTAATAATACAGTGTGTGATGTATTTACTTTATATAAGTAGTGACACGGTTATATGCTAATATTTAAGAGGAATTAAGTAAGTTAATTGTGAGATAACTTATAATTCAAGAATCATTATACTCGGGTTAGAGTAGTATGGAAAGGGATGGTTATACCAGGACTAGTTGAACGGGGTAGTACAACTAGGTGGGGTTAGGGTAACCGGTAGGTGTGCACAATAGTGGAGGGGTGAGAATGTCCACAAGGGAGTGCGACACTAACTTAAATATGAAGCGCATTCATGCATTTTAAATTACTGCAGTTAATTCACTTGCTAAATATTTTCAAAATATTTTGGGTTCTAACCCTTGCTATAAAACTATTTTCAAAACCTTTTAGGTTTCCAGCCACAGGGACGCCAGGATTGATATTCTATTCCAGGGACACGGAGCTGCAACATATGTGGATGCTAGAAGGAGTTTGGATTAGACGCATCGTTCACTCATTCCTAGAGTAGGAATCATTTCTCAGTTCAGTTTTATTTAGGGCTTGTCGCCCAGACTTCTCAGTACAGTTTTCAGATGTAATCCTTCAGGTGTTTGATGTTTGTATTGGATTATTTTACTTTGGTGGCCGATGGTTTATTCGGCAAGTTATTTAAATTAATTATTCAGTTGATTTATTCAGTTATGTGAATGGTTTATATTTAATTCCGCATGTACTATTTTGTTAAATTAAAAAGTTAAAATTTGGCACCAGTTTTTGGAATACTAGGTGGTTAGTATGTTTTAAAAAGTTTTCGACAGTGATGCTAAGGATGATCCAACTGGGATTCCTGTTTTAATTTGGTATAGGACTGATCACCCGGTATTTTATTAGGCGGGGTGTCACAACTGGCCCGGTAACCGATATGATTGGGATGATATCATTTGAAGAACTCCTCGGAGAAATAAATAAGGTGGCAGAACATCCCAAGATTAATGAGGAAACATGATTTATGTTCTTCCCTTCTTTAGTAAATCATATGACCAGATCAGGGAGGCATTACCAGATCCCAAGCTCATTACCAGCCAATGACAAAGGGAAAGGCGTTGAAAACCTTCCTATGCCAGAGATGACCTTCGAGAAAAGAAAGATCCTCGATCAACTGAAGAAAAATCAAGCTAACATCACTCTATGGGGGCTTTTCATGTCTTCTCAGCTACACAGAAATGCTTTGATCAAGTTGCTCACTGGACCCATAGTTCCTCCCTCTACTACACCAGAAGAAGCGGTAAATTTGGTCGGATCCTTGACCTATACCCGAATTCTATCCTTCTCCAAAGAAGAAATACCGAGAATTGGGCCAAACCACAATCATGCACTCAACATCTCCGTCAAAATTATGGGGAAGATCGTACCACTTTCTCTTGTCGATAATGGGTCCACCTTGAATGTCTGCCCATTAAGAACCTTCAAATGCTTAAGACTGAAAGAAAGTGACCTCGTTCCAACTTTCTTTACTATACGTGCCTATGATAATACCCGTCGGGAGGTGATGGGATCCATAAAATTATAATAGGGGCTGGCCTAATAAACCCTGTCGTTGAATTCTAGGTTATTGACATCTCAGCTTATTTCAACCTATTGCTCGGACGACCTTGGTTCCACAGTATCAAGGGTGTGTCTTCCTCACTCCATTAAAAATTAAAGTTCTTCATCGATGAATGAGTCATTACCATGTTGGGCGACGACGATAATACCGAGGGTGTAAGTACCAACAGTCCAATCCTTAAGATACAACACGGGACAAATGATATGATCCTATCAGGATTTCGAGTTAAGCCACTCTTACTCCCGGTAGGGGACGATTTCAATGAAAGGGTTTGTCCAGAATATGGCCCTCATGGAAACATCAACGTGATTCAGATGTTCAGAAACATGCACTTCATGTACGGACTGGGGCTAGGACAAAGACAGCAAGGGATACTTGAGCCCATTGAACTGAATAAAGCTTTCCCTCCTTGTGGTTTGGGGTATCAACCATCAGAACAAAAGCTCAGAATGATCTGCCAGTCACGACCAAAAAGAAGATTAGACTGCATCTAGACTATCCCAGGTGATTCATTGAACGAACGATTCATCAAAGAGGGTGAAGACTTCCCATTTTGTGGCTTTCCGAAACCATGGTATGACCATACAGATAAGAAGATAAAAGATAGCTACCCATGGGACGAAAGTTCCCCACACCGTGTACAACCGCTCATCAAAGATACCGAAGAAAGTGACTCCGAGGACTCATTCAACTTATAAACATTGGGGCTGGCACTCTTCATGGTTCACTCAAGTACTACATCACTGGATCCATCCCACGTGATTAAAGCTGCTGATACACCTCTCCTTAACTGTCTTGCTACGCCAGTTCTACCTGTTCAAATCCCCCCTAATCCCAATGTTTACCCTGTTTCTTCTTCTATTGTCTATCCTTTCTCAAATGTAATCGAGTCCTCCTTTGTTGAGGTTCTCAATGTTGTTTTTACTATCAATGAAATAAATGAAGATTTTAAGTATCTTGTTGTGACTTACATTAACTGTTTGGATTCTAATCAAACTTTTGATGATGATGATTTTTCAAATGAACAATTCTTAACTGATCTAAATAAGGTTAATAACTAATAACATAACCGTGTTCAAGTTAATGAAGAAGAGACTGTTATTATTAACCTCGGGTCTAGTAGCCAACTGCGCGAGATTAGGACAGGGGATACCCTTGACGTGTATGAGCGTGCACAACTCGAAGAATTATTGAAGGAATTCGTGGATGTCTTCACATGGTCTTATGACGATATGCCCGACATTGATCCTAAAATTGCTCAACATGAAATCCCCACTCTTCCAGATTATAATCCGATTAAACAAAGGTTGAGAAATCTCCGCACCGAATGGTCACTCAAAGTCAAAGATGAGGTGGTCAAATAGCTGAACATGGGTTTCATTCGTGTGATCTAATATCCCACATGGCTAGCCAACGTAGTGCTTGTGTGAAAATTAGGAGGGAAGGTTCGGATGTGTGTAGACTATCGGGATTTGAATAAAGCCTCTCCAAAAGATGATTATTCGCTACCCAATATTGACATGATCGTGGACAACACAACCAGTCATGCTCTCAAGTCATTCGTCAACGCGTTTTGCCAGATACAACCAAATCAAAATGCTCCCAAACCACCAAGAAAAAACCGTGTTCATCACCCCACGGGGAACCTTTTGCTACACTGTCATGCCATTTGGTCTAAAAACGTTGGGGATACCTACCAAAGGGTTGTCACAACCATCCTGCACGATGTGATTCATAAAGAAGTTGAGGTCTATGTGGATGATATGATTATTAAGTCCAAGACTAGAGAAGGACATGTTCCCTCTCTTCGAAAGTTCTTCGAACGACTGTGAGAATATCAGATGAGACTCAATCCACAGAAATGTGTCTTCGGCGTTACAAAGGGAAAACTCTTGGGATTCATGGTCAGTGAGAAAGGGATAGAAGCATATCCTGCCAAGCTGAAAGCCATACTTGAGATGCCACCTCCCCGAACGGAGAAATAAGTTCGAGGTTTCCTTAGGAAATTACAATATATCAGCCGGTTCATCAGCTAGTTAACCTCCATCTGCGAACCCATTTTCAAACTACTCCGAAAGGATTCCACCAAAGTTTGGAACGAGGCCTGCCAATAAGCCTTCAACCAAATTAAGAAATATCTGACCCAACCCCCGGTACTCATGCCACCAATGCCTGGTCTCCCTTTGCTCCTATACCTAACTGTGGTGGAAATAAATATGCCTACGTAATAGCATGACATGTGTCTAGCACCCCGGTAAAAATGGCGAGAAACTGACGTGCCAATAATATAGGGATGACTAAAGTCCTTAATAAACGAGAAGACCGATGAGCAGTATCGAATTGGAATCAAACTCCATGAAGATAGGACTCATCTATATTTGTTACTCATCCATTTTTGTAACCCTAATGTAACCCCTAACTCTATATAAAGGGGACACCCCCATTGTGAAAGGGGGCTTAGAAGTTAGAGAAACACTCTCATGTAAAACACTCTCATCATTCTAATGGAACACAGCAACAGCCCCGTGGACGTAGGCCATTCATGGTCGAACCACGTAAATCTTTATCTCACTCATATTTATATTTATGCTTGTATCGTGATGAATTGGCACCCTGCTACGGGTGAGATTTTTTGCACCTACAATTGGCGCCGTCTATGGGAAACGACACGAAAAGTCCTTCATTCTTATTGTCGAGACAAAGATTTACATTGCGACGCAATTGTTTACACGCACATAACAAAAAGATAAGTTTTCTTTTTTAATCTGCGTGCGAGCAGTTATATGTTTTCGTATATAACTATTTGTTTGATACAAAAATCGTTTCATGGATACATGATTTTTCGTACATTTGTGTTTGGAAATATTGTAATCAATTTTCATTCATATGAAAATCTACGCAGTAGTATTGTTTCTGGGTAACATTCATTGTTTGAGAAGATGAATTTCACCGGCGGAGGTCTATGAGGACTCCCTAAATATTCGGAGTCTCTTGAGAAACTCCTTGTTACACGCCTCTATTTGCTAGGCTACATGATATCTTGAATATCCCAAATTTTCAGGCACGGGTTTACCGTCTAAAGGTTTATCTCATGAGATATATTAATTACATCTTTACAAACATACCAACAGAGATTCTTGAAAAAAGAGGCATATTCTTACAAGGAGGTACAGATTCTAGGCACGCCAACAGTTTACACAATTTGTTCTGGACGCAAACAAAAAATAAATGGCAGAACGAACAAGAATCCCTCCACCAACCTGTGGGTTATTAAAATTCCTCCAAATATTCAGCACGACCAAACAATATTTTGGTCTTCTCCAAGCAAGCGACTTGAAGTTGCCTCCGATCTGAGATTTGGGGTTGTCATCTGGTCAAGCACTGCCAATAGGTGATCTACAAATATGCTACTCGTCACCTGTTAGCCAACGCATAGCGATGACGAACTAAGAACCCTCCTCCGACCACCTTTGCAATCAGGTTCGGTGACGACAGACAAATAAATATCTACCAGCTCTAGGCACAAAGTCCTCCGGGCCAAGAAAGCCCCGGCGACCAGAAAGAGTAAAGGGCGACCTCTGTACAAGATACAAATAAATCATCAGGCATCAGCGAGCTCACCTCCGGTGATTCTCCGACCTGTAACCTTCCTGGTCGAGCAACCCTCCGTGGTCGGTGACCTATCTGCGACCTAAAGATGACCTGGCACAATTTTTCTTTGATTTTATTTTCGGCCATGCCGACCAGTAAGGAAACCACAATTTTTGGTCATCAACAGCATCTCTTCGGTCGAATAGCAGAAACGAATTTACCATGGTGGTCGACGACCAGTTCGCAACTACTGCCATCTGGTCGGCGGTAGCGACGAGTAAGAACGAGCACACCTTCAGCAGGTAGGCGGAAAGGACAAGCAAGACCTTCAGTAGGTCGACGGCAGTGACGAGCACGACGCGCTTCTCTTCCGGCTGGTCGGCACTCCTCCTCAACCTCGAGCAACCATCAGCTCACACACCTTTATGTGTTTTCATGAGCACATTTGAAAACTGTTTGGGGCACGAATTTGTCTTAAGCCCTTTGGAAATTGTTAGAATTAACATTTTCTTGATTCACATTTTCATGTGAAAATAAAACCAACTTATAATTGGGTATTTTCTTGGAGTCCAAATATATTTGCAAAAAATTCTAAATCAGCCCTATGTATTACACTTGAGAAATATTTGACTAATTTTTTGCATTGTTCAGTTCCCTCTAAATTTTTTTTAAGGGACCATATGACTAAATTACGATTGTTACGACGATTTTAGTTGCCACTTTTTTATGCGACCTTATTACAAATTATTCTGCTAACATAAATAAGTGGGGCGCACCTATATAGCACTCATACCATTTATTCGAACATTTTAATTTTCAATATTATCGTTCAGCTACAACAGTTTAATCTCACCAGAAGGAGATTATTGGTTATTTTGCTCAGCCCCGACGGATGCTCGGGCACGATTATCTCAGTGGGATTTTTATCATAAAAATCATTGGGTCATTTATTACATTCATACACTACTATGAAGTTTTTTCCCGACATATGGCCGAGCGGATGGATATATTATATACTTTGTTGAACATATCATTTTTGTGATAACTTCTATCTGATTTAGCCTCAACAGATGGTCGGGGAATTTACTAACTTCCACAGGTACAAGATTCAGTCCCGACGGATGCTCGGCAATAATCTTAAGTCCTTAGCGATGTTTTGATAGATCCTCGAGCATGAAATTGCTCGCTATATCTACTCGGTATTCTACAACTTTGCCCCGGTGGACTATCCAGGCGCCATCCATTTTATTAATGCTCCGACAGATAGTCGAGCACACTATAACACCTTAGACCCAAAGAAATGCTTGGGAAAAATTATTATTACTCCGACTAAAGCTCGAATTCTATGATTCGTAACCTGAAGGACGGCCAGGCACATTCGAGATTCATGTGGGTAGATAATCAGCAAAATATTTCTACATATTTATTCCCGAAGATATTTTCCACACATGTCGCACTTTATCCCTAGTGGATAGCTGGTCAGGATAATTCTTATATTTAGCACAACCCCACTTGATGGATACACACATTTATTTGTGCATTGTTCATTCCGTCTCATAATACTTTATTTTCTCACAAATTATGCTCACGATTTTTATCATCATAAATTTGTTAGCAGGGGGCTATATATACCGCATACTTCATAATCGTCACTACACAAATTTTTTGTGAAAACAATTTTTTGAAACCAACTTAATATTAAGTATTTTCTTAGAGCTATTTGCAGAAATTCAAAATTAACTCCTATGTCATACATTTGGATATATTTGATAAATTTTACATCTTTCATTCAACTTTATTACAATTATTTTGTCCACATAAATATTGGGGCGCACTTACAGAGCACTCATGTCATTTATTCGGTCATTTAACTTTTAATATTGTCGTCTAGCTATTATTGGTTATACCAATGGATGGTCGGTGTAATATCTTTACTAATACTTAGCGTAGCCCCGACGGATGCTCGGGCACGGCCATCCTCGTGAGATTTTGTCACAAAAATTATGGGATCATTCATGTCATTAATTTAATACTATGAATATTTTCCTCGACACATGCTCGAACAGATGCACATCATATTACATGAAAAATTCTATTTGAATTACCCTCGACAAATGGTCGAGCAACTTATTAACTTCTGCAGGTACAAGATTCAGTCCCGACGGATGCTCGACCACAATCTTAAGCTCTTGGAAGTTTTATTAATGCATCGATAGATGCTCGAGCACAAATCTCTCTCTATATCTACTCGGACATATATAACCTTGCCCTGGCAGACGACCAAGGCACCACTTATTTCGTTAATGCTCTGACGGATGGTCGAGCATGTTACACCACCTTAGACCCAACAAATTCTTGGGCAACATTATTTGTGATAATCGACGGATGCTCGGACGTTGATATTTCTTCAATTTTAGTATTGATTATCTGGCTCTATGATTCTTGACCTGAAGAACGATCAGGCATATTCAAGGTTCATCTCAGCAAATGCTCGACAAAATATTTTTATATATTTAGTCTCGAAGATATTTTCCACACATGTCGCATTTTATCCCCAACAAATGGTTGGTCAGGATAATTATTATATTCAGTCCCAACAGATGGTTGGCACAGTCGATTAATGATCGACATTGCATTTATTGGAAAGTTAGTTTTCACTAACACTACAGGATCATTCGTAATACTTGCTCGGTCCTTTTTGCCTTGACGAATGCTCAAGCATGGATCACCCGCAATATCTAGCAGATCCTCTATAGTTTCTGCCTCGACAGGCATCCAGGCATCATTTATCTTATAAATGCTCCGGCAGATGCTCTAGCATGGATCGTTCACGTAATCTACTAGGTCCTTTGCAATTTTGCCTCGATGGACCCTTAGCTTCGATGGATAGTTGACATTGTGTAATCACGTCTCAAGCTCCAATAAACAGTTGGACAATACAGTTCTTATTTAATTCAACCTCGTAAAATAAAAGTTGGGCGATCTGTACAATAAAGATCCAATAACACATAAAGCAGCATGAAGAGAAACGATCAACTTTGTTAATCAACAAGGACGAATCCAATTTGTAAGAAGTCACACATCCAGTAAAATCACAGTCAACAAGCAGAACATGGTGATAACAACACTAGACCACCCTGAATGTATCGAGCAACATCGTCAGGCAACCCACGGTGATTGATGATCACCAAGCAACGAATTAAACGTGTCATCAACACTAAGATATCCACTCCAGAGGAACAACGTTTCTTGAATGCCATATCAGATCAACGCATTTCTGCACAAGGGCACTTTGAACTCATATCAATTTCTTTAGGTGCACGAGTTATATGGAGTCTTCCACAACCTCCTGGAACCGCCATGCATGGTCGATGAATAAGTGTGCCCCGAGGAATGATCCATTACATGTAACTATATGAGGAAGATAATCCTTAATTATATCCAGCTCGACGAACGATCAACGTGACACTCTTCACCACAATAGAGCCCCGAGGAACGATCAGGCACACTTATCATCCTGGTTATACAAATCAAATAACTCGATAGACGATCGGGCAGTCTTCTCTTCACATCCCGATTGGGGGCTCCATGGCAACAATGACACGTGAATAGATTCACTACAATATTTAAAGCAAAATATAAGAGGTCAACTCAGGACAAATGCCAATATGGTTAACATCGGAATTAGTCTTTCAAAGGACGATAAAAGACCAAGCTTGAATTAATTACAACGGCCTTCTCGCCTATTCCTATTAAATTAAGTACGTCTACAGGCCTTTGTCATCTCCAAACACAAAGGCCTTACGAGTTGCCCAGGCAACAACAAAAGCCTTACGGGGGATCCCTAGGGAAAAAGCTAACTCAGTTTGGTCGCCAACCATGTTGGTCGGTTAAAATCCTAAACGGGTGGATGGCCCTTAAACCAGGTGCATTTTTTCCATCGCCTTTTAGGATTAAGGAAGTGTGACGGCACAACCTAAAAGGTAAAATAGGCGGATATTTACATGCGAGGCATTAGAAAATGGAAAAATGCAAACATAATTGATATTACATTGACTTGCGGGAAAGATCTAAGTACAATAAGCATATCTATTACATATCATAAAACCTAATGCAGGGTCTTACCCCTAATGGGTACATGCTCGAGCAAGGCTCGACGAATAGGCTTCTGGTCGGCCTCTCCAATTGGACCATATGAAAAACCTAAGGTAGGGTCTTACCCCTACTAGGTACATGCTCGAGCAAGCCTCGACGTATAGGCTTCTGGTTGGCCTCTCCAATTGGACCATATGAAAAACCTAAGACAAGGTCTTACCCCTAATAGGTACATGCTCGAGCAAGGCTCGATGCATAGGCTTCTAGTCGGCCTCTCCAATTGGACCATATGAAAAACCTAACGCAGTGTCTTACCCCTAATAGGTACATGCTCGAGCAAGGCTCGACGCATAGGCTTCTAGTCGGCCTCTCCAATTGGACCATATGAAAAATCTAAGGTAGGGTCTTACCCCTACTAGGTACATGCTCGAGCAAGGATAGACGCATAGGCTTCTGGTCGACCTCTCCAATTGGACCATATAAAAAACCTAATGTAGGGTCTTACCCTTACTAGGTACATGCTCGAACAAGGCTCGATGCATAGGCTTCTGGTCGGCCTCTCCAATTGGACCATATGAAAAATCTAATGCAGGGTCTTACCCCTAATAGGTACATGCTCGATCAAGGCTCGACGCATAGGCTTCTGGTCGGCCTCTCCAATTGAACCATATAAAAAACCTAATGCAAGATCTTACCCCTACTAGGTACATGCTCGAGCAAGGCTCGACGCATAGGCTTCTGGTCGGCCTCTCCAATTGGACCATATGAAAAACCTAATGCAGGGTCTTACCCCTACTAGGTACATACTCGATCAAGGCTCGATGCAAAAGCTTCTGTTCGGCCTCTCCAATTGAACCATATGCAAAACCTAATGCAGGGTCTTACCCCTACAAGGGATATGATCGAGCAAGGCTCGACGCACAGGCTTCTGGTCGGCCTCTTCAAATGGACCATATGAAAAACCTAATGAAAGGTCTTACCCCTACTAGGTACATGCTCGAGCAAGGCTCGACGCATAGGCTTCTGGTCGGCCTCTCCAATTGGACCATATGAAAAACCTAATACAAGGTCTTACCCCTACTAGGTACAGGCTCAAGCAAGGCTCGACGCATAGGCTTGTGGTCGGCCTTAGTAAATGGACCATACACGCTCAAAATATAGGGAGATGCCCTAAACTTGATGCACGCTCGAGAAAGCCTTAACAAACGAATTCTGAATAGGCCTGTGGTCGACCTCACGAATTGGGCCATACAATAAAATAGACAATGAACTACGTTCGACCTGATCCCAAGAGGGTACGTAGGCAGCTCGACACTCTCGAGTCCGGTTCCCATATCAATTGAACGTCTCTCAACTCAAGCCAAGCATTCATCTAAAAACCTATGAAGGTGAGAAGATCAACCAAAGAAGGCTTAAAAGTTGAACGACAGCTCAAAGATCGCCAGTCCAGTTCACATCAACAACTGCATACGTTTAAAGAGATTATGGACCAGCTCCCAACTCATCTCAGAATTAACTCAGCTGAACTGCGACCTGTGGGGCTATTATGGGGGTTATAAATATGCCTACGTAATAGCATGACACGTGGCGAGCACCCCGGTTAAGATGGCGAGCAACTGACGCGCTAGTAATATAGGGATGACTAAAGTCCTTAATAAACGAGAATACCGAGGAGAAATATCGAATTGGAATCAAACTCCACGAAGATAGGACTCATCCATATTTGTTACTCATCCATATTTATAACCCTAATGTAAACCCTAACTCTATATAAAGGGGACACCCCCCCCATTGTGAAAGGGGGCTTAGAAGTTAGAGAAATACTCTCATGTAAAACTCTCTCATCATTCTAATGGAACACAGCAGCAGCCCCGTGGACGTAGGCCATTCATGGTCGAACCACGTAAATCTTTGTCTCTCTCGTATTTATATTTATGCTTGTATCGTGATGAATTGGCACCCTCCTATGGGTGAGATTTTATGCACCTACACTAACCATAACCGACACTGCAACTAGGGCTTTGCTAGCCCAATACCTTGAAGATTCCAGTAAAGAAAGAGCCATCTATTACGTCAGTCATAAATTAGCCAGATACGAAGTCAACTACACTACTTTGGAAAAGGCATGTGTCGTGCTTGTCTGGGTCACCCAAAAGTTATGGCACTACATGATCACCTTCCCCATAAAACTTGTATCCCGAATGGTCCTTATCAAATACCTACTTGAGAAACCTGCCTTATCCAGTCGAATGGCCCGGTGGTTGATGGTCCTAGCCGAGTTTGACATCGTGTACATCACGCAGAAATTCATGAAAGGAAGTGCCATCTTTAACTACCTCGCTGATGTTTGGATGTCCGAATTCCCAGATAAAACATCCTCTGCACTGCCCAGGACAATATTCGGTGGCAAATGTTCTTTGACGGCGCTGCCAGCAAAAAGGTATATGGCATTGGGATACTTCTCATTTCCCCGGATGACTCCCACACTCCCATCGAAATCAAGTTGGATTTCCCTTGCACCAACAACATGACTAAATATGAGGTATGCACAGTAGGCCTCAAAGTTGCTCTTAAGAAAGGTATCCAATACCTAGATGTCTGTGGGGATTCCGCCCTCATCACCGGTTAAGTGCTCAAGAAGTGGAAAGTCAAGGACGAGAAGATTCAACCCTTTCATGCCTACTTACAGGAACTAGCCTCCTAATTCTAAGATGTCACCTTCCACTACCTACCTCGAGCAAAGAATAACCTAGTTGATGCCCTTAGTACCTTGGCCTCCATGCTCGACATGCCCGAAGGAATAATAATAACCCCCTTACTAGTTCAAAATAAAGATAAACCTACCCACTACTACCGCATTGAGTTCGTCACCATAGAAGATCCCGAGCTAGCCAATTGCTGCTACTATGATATATGGCACCTCCTTAAACATGGTAGGTATCCCGAGGGTTCCAACAAGAAAGATCGAGCAACCCTCTGAAGACTGGCCGCCCAGTACATCATCTGTCATAAAGTACTATTTAAGAGAAACATTGATGGAATCCATCTACACTGAATAGCAGGGGATGATATTGAAGAGGTAATGTAGAAAATCCACAGCGGGGAATGCGGACCCCACATGAACGGTCACATGCTTGCCAAAAAAATCATCTGACGAGGCTACTACTAGACCACCATGACCCAGGATTGCACCGCCTATGTTCGGAGATGCCTCAAATGCCAGGAGTTCTCAAACCTTCATCTTCTGCCTCTGCATGAATTATATAACATTACTTCTCCTTGGCCTTTCTATACCTGGGGTATCGACATCATAGGGAAAGTTACACCCAAGGCCTCCAATAGGCATGAGTTCATCCTGGTTGACATTGATTAGTTCACCAAATGGGTCGAAGATGAGTCATACGTAGTGCTGAATGCCAAGAAAGTAGCCAAATTCATAAAGAAAAACATCATCTGCCGATATGGGGTCCCACACGAGCTAGTATCAGACAACGGGTTACATTTCGAGGCAGAAGTCATAGAAGTGGTCAACGAGTATGTGATCCAGAGACACAAATCTTCTCCCTACCGACCTCAAACCAATGGTGCAGTCGAAGTCGCCAATAAGAACCTTAAAGCCATCATCAGTAAGATGACCCAAAGCTGTCGAGATTGGACCGACCAAATTCCATACGCTCTCTGGGGCTATCGAACCTCAATTTGAACCTCTACTGGGGCTACCCCTTACTCTTTAGTCTATGGCATGGAAGCAATCCTACCCGTGGAGCTAGAAATACCCTCGTTATGCATTATGCTTGAAAGCAAGGTCAGTGAGGAGGACTGGCATTAAAGCCACCTCGACGAGCTATCACTCTTGGACGAAAGGAGACTGAAGGTGTTGTATCACATAGAAGGGTACCATCGCCGAATAACGGATTCATTTAATAAGAGAGTCAAGGACCGCGGTGTTCGAGAGGGGGATTTAGCCCTCAAAGAAATAATAGAACCCATTTGGGACCCCTGAGGGAAATTCAAGCCCAATTGGAGCATCCCATACATTATCAAGAAGACCTTGTCCGGTGGTGCCGCCATGCTCACCGATCTAGATGGAGAAGAGATGGTTCATCCAGTCAACCTAGACCACCTCAAGAAATGCTACCCGAAGTTTGAAATCTCGGTGCACTACGACTCTTCTCATCTCCCTTCTATTCTAAAAAAAAAAATCTTCATTTCCCTCTACCCAGAACTACATGGACTTGATCCTCTGCAAAAACCATTTTTCAAGAAAATTAAAAAAAATTCAAAACCTTTGAGGTACGTAGGCAGCTCACACATTTTACATGAGCACCACCCTTTCTTTTTCACACAAAAAAACTATTCTTATCTTATCTCCGAGAACGAAAGTTCATTTAACATATACTTAAACAAAAGGATTATGTATGCCTTAGCGATCGGTATAAATAATTCAAAAAAATATCAAACTCATCAAAAAGGCACAGCTGGATGATCAAAGACTTGTTTATTTCACTAATAAGAAATTACGGTACAATTACACAAGAAAAGGAATGGATAATTCCCTCCCCTACCTTCAAAGCCAAATAAACTCCCAAATTTATTCCCCATTACAAAATAAACTCTCCAAGAGTCCTATCCACAGCTACGAGAGGAGCCTGCTCCATCATCATCATCTACATCTTGGGGTCCCCAAGCTTCCCCTGTCTGAATGGAGTGTCGCAGAAACTCCATGGATCGATGAGCTCGAACCATCCTCAAAAAAACTACTACACCTACCTCCATGGTATCAGATAAGGCAAGCCACCTTTGTCGAGTCTCCACTTCCAACATCTTGCTAACTACTCTCCTCCACAACCACTTCATATAATCCCCAGGGATGTGCCAAACTCTCCCAACAGACTGAGAGGTACAGGATGACGGAAGCCGACTCTCCCACAAAGAGCCAAGCCGCATATGCAGATGCTCAGTCAAATCTTCTACCGAAAAGAAATCTAGTGTCCGAGGTGGCACGATCTGCTCCCAGCCAAATTAGCGCAAAAGCCTCCAAGAGAAATAAAAATAGGTCTGTCTGAGACCAACCAGCTGAACATACGGATATTATCCCAACTCTATAATAGGCAGCAGCTATCCTCAACCAAGGAACTGACCAGTACAGATTTAGATCCCCATGCTCCACGAACCAGTTCTCCCAGCTCTTAATATCCAAGCTAACGCTGATGAAATAACGCGAGAAAAAATTGGGTACAGCCGATAAAGGATACTCTGGAGGAGTCACCAGACGAAATCTTTCAGACATCCACATAAACAGCATCACAGGGCTACCCCTCAGAAAGTCAGAACGACCTTCTCGCTAGGCATCTAGGCCGTTTAAAGTCTTCGCCAGTATCACCGTCACAGAATTGCGACGGTATGACATGCATGAAGTAGCAGTTGTAAGTTGTGGGTCCACCAGCAGTTCCCCGATCATCAGTAATAATTTTGAAACCAAGCCTAGAATGACAGCTCCGGCATATCCAACATCACCAACCTCCTGCAAATGCATGAACCGCAACACCGCCGGAAGAGAGATCTTACCTCTATCCACCAGTGATCTGGCCGCCGAGCGCAAAATACAAATAAGCCCAGCCAATAACTCCTGGGAAGAATGGGAAAACTCAGGCAAAGACGCAGCAACGCAAAGTGGAATACATGGTAGAAAATTCCTCATAAGTCGGACAGACTTCTTCCAACCCAAAGCGGAATACATGGTCTTCGGGGTACCAAAATTGTACCGTCGCCATCAGCATGTTCCACTCAATGGGCTGATTGCGCCACAAAGAGACTCGACGCATGTTGAAAGCATCGTAGTCGACATTATAAGAGCACATTGCTTCCAGGGCTTCGAGGTAGTTAGCAAACTCAATGCTACCAGGGAGAACCATCTTGAGAAATAGTAAGCAAGTGAGAATGTGGGAACGTAAAAGTGTGAAAGTGTGATGAAAACAATCCACCCTTACCCCTTCTTTATACTTGCAAACCCTCACAAAAGACATAACCCATGCATAAATCGGAGGGAATCCTGCCCCACAAAGTACAAAAGGTTGAAGGGGGATGCCCATCAAAACTTTGAATTGATGGGACTAGACTTGATTTTCGATAGGCAGGACAAGGAGCTTACCTATCGGTAACCCCCTATTTTTGGAAATTTTCCTTTTTCCTCTTTTGTTGAAATTAGAAACTCATTTAACATAAATTGATATTCTCAACAGAATTTCAAAAATCCCTCGTATAATTTCTCACCTTTAAAACTTTCCTTCAAAATCCCCAAAATATCTCTTTTTACGGTCTCAGAAGCAAATTAAAAAAGCGCATGTGCATGCATTCATTCATAAATAATAAAATATAATCAAAACACCCCATTGGATTGCATATATATGTTTTTTTATGTTACATCAAATTTTGAAGAAAATAAAGAAAAGCAAAAACCAAACAGGACACAACCCGAACCCACATTCTCTCTCTCTCTCTCTATCCCTCTAACCTAAACTTCACCCCTGTGACATCGCTCTCTTTCCCCTGCGATGAGATGACGCACCACCACTACCCGAGCCAGACTCTTCCCCGGACGAAGAAGGCGACACCAAGCAAGAAGGAATCGGGACCGCATCTTGAATATGGGTAGTCACCGAAGATATCCAGTCTCTGATATCCCTCAGCCAAATGGTCGACAACCAAATTTGTTGCAAGAAAGGATGGAATCAGTATCAAAGCAGAAAAGAAATGAAAAAGAAATAAAGAGAGGAACAAAAAGGCATACCACAGGACGAATGACCTGCTCTGTCAAGCCAGCTCCTACAAATCCATCGCGTGAGGACGGTGCAACATAGGCAACATCCCTCCATCAGCCCGCCGGATGTTTTACGAAGGAGTATGCAATCGCAGGAAGGGAACCTCCGAAGTCGCCGCCGCCACAGATGTCGACGGACCACCACCAATGTGGGAGGACCCCACTGGCTGACTCGAACCCGCATGAAAGAAAGGCAAGGCATCGTATATATTGGACGCCATCAGCCAACTCGTCACAAAGTCCATGTAATCATACGACGCAGCTGTATCAGTGTACAACAGGTAGGACTCTCCGTTCATCGTCGTGATCCTCATATCCTCCGATAGCAGCCGTTCTCGCCTCATAGACAAAGGAGGTCGGGCAGGTGGCACCACCACCTCCTCCTCAGCGATCTGTCGAACCACCCTCTCCCCAAGATACCAAAAGTGACCAAACTCATGCGCTAGTAAGCACCGCAGCTGTACGTTCACCCCAGTCAATCCCGTATCCTGAATAGCAATCCCCCAAGGGTAAAAAGTCACCTGAAAAATCCCCTGCAGATAAAAGCTAATATGGAATCAGAGCACACAAAAGTTTTGGACTGAAGAAGGAAAAAGTCTTATCCTATCACTAGACTTGACGCACCACCTCCGGTCTCACCCGCTATCTGATCCCCAATGCAATCCATCCCCAGCAACTGCTGCACATCTATGGGAGTCACAGTTATCTCCCCGAAGCCAAAATAGAAGGTGTGGGTAGTATCCCACCATCTCTCCCTCAGAGCGCACAAGATTGCTATCGAACGAGGCGTCTCATCCAGTGCAGACGCCAACCTCCGAAACCCCCTGATGATACCACCCAACGCACCACGGGTGGAAGATGCTCCTAGACATTCTTAAGCCCCGTCATCCCGCGGGCACGCATATTCTTCAAAGAAACATCAGACTGCCAAAAGAGAAAAACCTTATCAAAATCCAAGAAAAGAGGAAAACACAAAAAAGGAATGCCAAAGGTCATTTTTACTTACATAACAGCCATGGTTCACCACCCTCAAAGAGAGATGACACGACGGCTCCCGCAGCAAGGTCCACTCATCCGCAACCAACTCGAATGCATCAAAAGAGTTCTCACTCCCCAAAGAAAGAGGCGCCCTGGCCCTCCATTCCATATTCGCCCAGTCATCAACAGTTAACCACTCCCTGTGTACAACAGTGCTCATAAAAATGGCCATTTTTCAGATCACAGAATGCTAGAACGATTCGCAGAGGAAAATCGCAAAAAGAGAGAAGGCAAGAAGCTATGAATAATGAAGGGAATTCGTCCCCTTTATATAGGATGCCAAGGGTCGTGTCGATCGGCATTGACTCCCCATCTACCGATCGGCACTGCCCCTTTACCTTCCCAAGGCAGTCCAAAAGATCATGCCACTGCCGAATGACACCCTCCACACCATGACGACCGGCACCCCCTTAAAATTTCGTACAAAAATATCAAAAAACCCTGAAAAATCCTTAGAAAATTCCTAAAAACCCCAGGAAGGATTTAGAATATTTTCACCAAGAAAATTTCACACTCCCTCAAGCGGAATCACTATTTCCCTAGTGGAACTTTCAAAATCCAAGCGGATCTCTCCCCGGCGACGTCCCAAGAGGACCTCCAAAATATCCAAAACTACAGGATCATATCCTATTTCCCAAAGGTCTCAAATCTCCCCAAGAAATACGTCCAAAACCTGGAGCACCTAATCACTTCCCCAACATCAGATTGGCTATTCCCCAGGTACAGTCTCCAAAAAAATAGGAGGATTTCCCCAGCAATCGGCTCCCCACCACAAATCAAAATCACGAGGTAATTTCCCTGACGAGATTCTAGAGAATCATTCTCCCCATCAATGTCTCCAAAGGATGCTCTAAATTTCCCCCAGCTCATTCGCTATTCCCCAGCGGAACCTAAAATCCTATCTTTATCCCCAACAAAATCCCTGATTTTCCCGAAGGAAATGTACACCTCTCTTTGGTCAGAATTGACCTCGGTCCTCGATCGTCACCTTAGTTAGGTCAGAATTGACCTCGTCCTTGGATCGTCACCATAGTTAGGTAAGAATTGACCTCGATCCTCGGTCGTCACCTCTCTTAGGTCAGAATTGACCTCGGTCTTGGATCGTCACCTTAGTTAGGTCAGAATTCACCTCGATCCTCTGTCTTTAACTCTCTTAGGTCAGAATTGACCTCAGTCTTGGATCATCACCTTAGTTAGGTCAGAATTGACCTCGATCTTCGGTCGTCACCTCTCTTAGGTCAGAATTAACCTCGATCCTCGATCGTCACCTCTCATAGGTCAGAATTGACCTCGGTCTTGAATCGTCACCATTGAAGCACCTTATACTCTTGACTCATTTGAGTCTGTATTATGTAAGTGTTCATCTAGTTTGGAAATTGTGACAAAATTGTGTCAATCCTAGAAACTAAAGAACCTCAGAGATTGGTTTGCCATTTTATTCCTCTTGATTGATTGATCTAGAACTTTTACCAACACTCACACACATTACAATTGCATTCATACATTTCATACTTCATATAAGTGTGTGTATATATGTTAAGTGCGTTTAAATCCCTAAAATTGATTTTTAATATTTTTTGGGAATTTTATATACTTTTAAAATAAGGTTTTTATTAATTAAAATTTGGTTTTAAATGTTTTGCGGTCAATCTGCTATTCTGGATAGTTGGTTTCATTGGCTGAAAGTTCCCTTGGGTAGAATTTGAAAGCGCTAGAGACTATAAGGTGTGCTATGTAATTATTTTAGACGCGCATGGAATAACCAATCAATTGCTTACACTTGTCGAACTATTATCGACCCAAATTGTGTTTTCTCTGTGAGACGATTGCTGTGCGTTATTTCAACCCTTGAATTAAATTTAATCGATGACCTGCATGCGTTCTTTTACAATCCTGGTGAAATCAACTTGAGCCAATCGGAAGCATTTTAATCACCGCCTCTGTTTAAACCATTGGATCAAAGTCAATCCACCAAGACCAGATCCTAGCCCTTGATTTTGGTCTGTTATCTCGAATCTTCTTAGCCTCCTATAAAAGGATCCCTACCCTCAACCATTTGAGACTTTTGCCACTTTGTTCATTCGAGTGAGAAAGAGAAAAGAGAGAGAAGAGAGAAGAGAGAAGAAAAAAGAGAGAGAAAGAAATCAGAGTTAGGAAACCCTAACCCTAATTCGTTGAAAACTATTTTCAAACCTTAACCTCTTTCAAAACCAGTATATACCAAACACAACCTTGAGTGTTTGAGAGATTTTGAGTGATTGGTTTGTTAGTTTTGTTGTTGTAACCTCTTAGTTCTCAGATCTTGTTATCAACTTAAACATCTGTTTAGATCTGTGTTTCTACTTTTATAGAAATCTTAGATCTAAGTCACTGCATGTTATATTTCACATAGATCTACATTTTTAGCTTCTCATATTGAGAAAATATTTGTTGATTTGTTTCTATAAATGTTTTTATCTTCTAAATGAACAAAATCCTTTTATGTTTCTAGATCTGTTGAAACAAGACCTTTGACCTAGCTTAGAATCGCACTTAGTGATTTTCAATCTCAAAAATATTTTCAAAACCTGAGATTGATTAAGATATTGATACGTCTTCTGAGCAAGATAGCCGTGGATTCTGGGATTATTATAAAGGTCAAATAAGGTTAAGTTTTATTAAAAGAGATAAATAGAAAATCAAGGCATATAGATATTATATGTAATTTGATAGGACTGTTTGTATAAAATAAGTGTGTGTGTGTGTGTGTGTGTGTGTGTGTGTGTGCATGCATGTGTTAGAAAGCACCTTCACAAACACTATCACCCTACCACACTAAAAGTGTTGGTAATAAGATCTCAAGAACAAGAGTCGACGTAAAGAACTTGAACAAATTGGAAGTTAGCAAACTGGGAGAACAACATCAACAAACAGAACTACAGAGAAGTTACAAGGACACTAGTGGGTACATTCCTAAACTTGTATAGGTCTATTTTGTGCGAATGTTTGTTATATAGTTTGTAACTGTTATAATTTGTTTTAGTGAAATTTTTAGTTTACTCCGTAGAGTAAGTCGTGGATGTTTCCTCAGTTGGGTGAGGTTTTACCACGTAAAAAATCCCTTGTTCTTAATCTTTCTACATCTCCTCATCTAATTCTTGGTTGTGTCGAGTTTAAAGTTTTTAAACTGATTTATTAAACCTATTAACAAATCTTGAACAGATCTCGTACATATTTTTGTTAAACACATCTTGTGATTAATTTCATTTGATTTTAAGGAAAAAGTTTCTTTAAAAAATAGTTCGGAGTTACTTAAATAGTTTAATTTTATATTAAACGGCTTTAGTAATAGATTTTCAATTGGTATCAGAGCTTTGTAAACTTCTTTGATTAGATCCTGTGTTTCTAAAATTATTTTCTCAAAATCAAACATGGATGAGAAAAATGAAAGATTTGGTAACTTGACCAGACCTCCTATCTTTTATGGAACTAATTTTTCTTACTGGAAATTAAGGATGATTTCTTTCATTCAAGGAACTTTGGGAGATGATGTCTGGGACATTGTTGAAAATGGATACGTTTTTCCTACTAAACCAGCCACTGAAGGAAGTAATGAGAGGGTTAAGAAAGTGTTAAGTGAGTTCACACAAGAAGAGAAGCAAGTTTCTCGCAACAATAACAAAGGAAAGAATGCCATATTTATGTCAATAAATGAACATGAGTTCAAAAGAATCTCATCCTGTACCACTTCTAAGGAAGCTTGGGACACTTTGGCTACTGCTCACGAAGGTGATACTAGAGTTAAGGCTGCTAAAACACAAATGCTCATTCAATAGTATAACTCTTTAATTATGTCTGACTCTGAATCATTTGATGACTTCTATATGAATTTGACTGATATTGTGACCAAACTGCATGATAATATCTAAAATTCTGAGATCATTACCACAGAAATTTGACAACAAAAGATATGCTATTGAGGAAATGTGTGACCAAAATCTCACTCCTAAATTACTCAGTAGTAAACTAAGAACTGTGGAAATGGAATTAGAATTTAAGAAACAATTGACCTAGTCCCATAGGAAACAGACTAGTTCCAATCTGAGTTTTTCTTCTAATATGATTAAGCCTGAGCTTAACATCCCTAATTATAACTCTGATGAGGAATGTGACATAGAGAGTTTGGACAATAAGATTGCCTTAATGTCAAAACAGTTTAAGAAAATTATCAAGTTTAGAAATAACATGGCAAAAACAAACAAGGCAAGTCCAATTATCCAACTCATTCTAATCACAAACCTCATGAGAAAGGTCAAGACAAACATCACAAGGACTTTCACACTAGACCTAACAAAGACCCTAAGAAGACTGAATGCTTTAGATGTGGAAAACTAGGACACATTGCACAAGACTGTAGAGTTAACTTGAACACTCACAATAAGAACACTAAGGCCAACATTTGCAAGACATGGGATGATTCAAGCGACGCTGAAAATGAGGAACCTGGGTCATCTGATGCTTTTGATCCTTGCATGTCTTTCTTTGCCAAGATTATATATAATGATGATATGCTTTTGCCTGTTAGTGAGGATGAATTTAGTAATTCTACTTCTGTTGTTCTGAATCATCCTGTTACTGGATTAGATGCTTTAATTTCTGAGAATGTTGTTATTTCTACCACAGGGTGTGTGAGTCATAGGGAAAGCTATAATGACGATGTCAATGCGTGTGTGAGTCCAAGAATTGAATCCTTAAGGGTCACTTCACACACTACACTTAGTGACTCGGACAATGAAGAGCTCCCTGATATTCACACACTTTATGCGAAAACTCTCAAGAAAAGCACTAGACTAGAGAAGATAGTGAAAGATCTCACTAAGAAACTAGAAGATCTAAGTCTGATGGTCAAACTTAATGCTGAAGAGTATACTACCCAATGTCTAAGTCATGAAAGTGAAATCAAAATGTTTAATCAAAAACTGAAAAATTTAATTGAAACATATGAAACTCTGGAGAAAAAATACAAAGGGACATTGTTAGAATTGGAACAAACTAAAGAAAAGACAACAACTGTTTTCAAAACATTTACAAAATTTGAAAACAACTCAAACTGTTTTGATGGATTTGTTGCTGAATCAAAGACCAATTTTGATGATCGAACTGGAATAGGGTTTTGCCCTAATTTAAAGTCACAAACAAAACCTTTTAAAACTATCAAGTTTGTGTCAGGAGGTAAAAGACCTATTGAAACCTGCCCAGACTTTCATTCTCTAACAACTGAGTTTTATTCAAAACATCAAAATTTTGATATTGGGTAATCAAGTTACTCTAAACATGAAATTTCACCTAAGGCTAAATACTTTTGCTCCTCCATTAGGAAGAGTGAATCTACATTCAAAACTGTTCTATCTAGGAATAGGGTTCAACCACAAAATTCCTTAAAGCTTATGTTTAGAGATTTTCCTAAGGAGACTCCAACTTTGTGCAACCTTTATTGCTCCTACTACGATATATACGGTCATTCTTTTGATGGATGCTACGCTAAAAGATTTGTTACACCTGTCTGTAATCCTCCTATCTATCAAAACTTTAACTATTCTAGGTGAAGTCGAAACAATTATGTTCTGCCTAGACAACCAAACAAAAACTCTAATTATAGGAAGAGAAAGACGAAACCTAAAAGAACATTCCCTAGAAGGATTCCTAAACACTTTCCTAAACAAAATGCTCATGTGTTTCATAAAATTCAAAATCATGCGCAAAATATTTTTCAGTAAAAATCGAATGCTCGCAAATTTTTTCAATTGAGCAAATAAGAGCAAAATGAAAACAAGAGCAATTTGGGTTAGAAAATATGATCTATTACCCCAGATGAAGTGTAACATTGTTATTACTACGTTAAAAGCTAAACACACATCTTCTGGTTGGTATTTAGACTCTGGATGTTCGAAACACATGACTGGTGATGATACAAAACTCTTAAACAAAACCAGCTTTGCTGGAGGAAATGTCATTTTTGGTGATGGAGTATCATCTCAGATCATAGGTAAAGGAACTCTCCAAGACAAAGGACTTCCTGTTCTTGAAAATATTCTTCTAGTCAAAGGTCTTAAGGCCAATCTACTTAGTATCTCGTAATTTTGTGACTTAGATCATACTGTTACCTTTTCAAAGAACAATTGCAAAATTTTAAATGAAAAGGGTGAATTCATAATTACATGATTTCGGACTCCTGACAATTGTTACACTGTCATGAATAGTTCTGAAAACTGTAATGTTTCCAGAATGGATGACAATGAGATATGGCATAACAGGATGGGTCACATAAATTACTATAATATTAGTAGATTGACTTCTCAAGAAATAGTTAGAGGAGTTGCAAAAATCAAACCCTTTTCTAACATTGTATGTGGTTCCTGTCAAGAAGGTAAAATTGTTAAGGCATCTCATAAGAATTTCAAAGATATCCTTACCTCTAACCCCTTAGAGCTCATCCATATGGACCTAATGGGTCCCTCCAAAACTGTTAGTCTCTGTGGATACAGTTACATTCTTGTTATGGTTGATGGCTTCACTAGATTTACTTGGGTAGCCTTCTTAAAGAAAAACTCTGACACTTTTCAAACTTTTTTAAAAATACTTCTTCGAATTGAAAATGAGAAGGATACTCAAGTAAATAGAATTAGTAGTGATAGAGGTGGAGAAGTCAAAGACACCGGTATAATAGAGTATTGTGACTATAATGGTTACAAACATGAGTTTATTTCTCCTAAGACTCGTCAACAAAATGGTATCGCCGAGAGAAAGAATCGTACTCTTCAAGAGATGGCACGAGTTATGTTGCATGCTAAGAGTTTACCTAAATATTTTTGGGCAGAATCTATTCGTACTGCGTGTCACATTATCAATTGGGATTATCTTAGAAAGAATTATAAACAAACTCCTTACGAGCTTTGGTATAAGAAAAAACCCAATTTTAAATACCTTATAACCTTTGGTAGTACTTGTTATGTCTGCAAAGACAGAGAACACTTATCCAAATTTGAGAGTCGGGGAGATAAAGATATTTTTCTAGGATACTCGCCTAACAGTAGAGCCTACCGTGTTTATAATCTTTGCACTAAGACCATGATGGAATCCATAAATGTAATTGTAAGTGACACTACTGTAGAGAGTAAGACTGGTGAATCAACTATGGTGGAAGAGCCTACAAATGTTTTAGAAAATGAATCTCCAGAAATAAATGATTCATTACCAATTGAGACACCTGAAGTACCTAACTGGGTTTCTAAAGACCATCCCATAGATAACATTGTTGGCAATCCTAGTGAGCCTGTGCGTACAAGATCTCAATTAAGAAATTATGCTCACTATGCATGTTTTGTTTCCCTTGTGGAACCAAAGAATGTAAATGAGGCTTTGAATGACTCTCACTGGATTTCTGCCATGCAGGAAGAACTTCTTCAATTTGTCATTCATGATGTTTGGTATCTTGTACCTAAGCCTAATCACAAAAAGGTTATTGGCACACGTTGGCTATTTAAAAATAAATCTGATGAAAGTGGAATAATTATTAGAAACAAAGCTAGATAGTTTCTCAAGGATATTCTCAAATTGAAGGAATAGATTTTAACGAGACTTTTGCTCCTGTTACTCGTTTAGAATATGTTCGTCTTCTCTTTTCCATAGCGTGCTACTTGCATTTTACACTCTACTAAATGGATGTCAAATCTGCATTCCTTAATGGAATATTGACCGAGGAGACCTATGTAGAACAAACAAAAGGGTTTATTGACCCTCAATATCCAAATCATGTATTTCGTTTAAAAAAGGCTTTGTATGGCCTTAAACAAGCGCCTAGAGCCTGGTATGAGCGCCTTTCCAATTTTCTCTTAGATAAAGGTTTTAAGAGAGATGGAAATGATCAAACCTTATTTGTCAAACATTTTAACAAACATATCATTATAGCTCAAATATATGTTGACGATATCATCTTCGGATCAACTTCTCCCTCAGAAGTTAAATCCTTTTCTGAAATTATGCATAAGGAGTTTCAAATGTCTCTTATGGGGGAGTTGTAATTTTTCTTAGGGCTTCAAGTCAAACAAAATTCAGAAGGATTATTTGTTTTGCAATCTAAATACGCATTAGAGATTGTAAAAAAATTCGGCCTTGAGAGTGCTAAAGACGCTAAAACTCCCATGAGTACTACGGTCAAACTATCTAAAGATGACACTGGAAAATCTATAGATCCAACTCTATATCGTAGTATGATAGGAACCTTGATATACCTTACTGCCTCGCGTCCTGATATAATATATGCTGTTTGTGTATGCGATCGTTATCAAAATAACCCTAAATAGAGCCATTTATCTTCTGTTAAAAGAATTATTAAATATGTAAAAGGCACTCTGAACCTAGGACTTTGGTACACTAGTGATACACCTAGCACTATAATTTGGTACACTGATGCTGATTGGGCTGGGTGTACTGATGATAGTAAAATCACATCAGGAGCATGTTATTATATAGGTAATAACTTGGTAGGATGGAGTAGTAAGAAACAAAACTGCACTTCTCTATCAACAGCTGAATCTGAATACATAGCCGCTGGAAGCTGTTGTGCTCAATTACTTTGGCTTAAACAAATGCTAAGTGATTATGGTATTCAAGAAAAACAATTACATCTCTATTGTGATAATCAAAGTGCGATCAATATCTCTAAAAATCCTGTTTAACACTCGCGAACAAAACACATAAAAATAAGACATCACTTTATACGCGAATTGGTTGAAACTAAGGAATTAGAAATCAATTATCTTGCTACTGATTTGCAACTCGCAGATATGTTTACCAAAACTTTAGATTACAATAGATTTATTTCTTTGCATAAATCAATAGGTATGGTGTGTGCTGATTAATCTTTTTGACCTCTATATGTTTTTCCTTTTGTCTATTTGAGACAAAATGGGGGAGAAATTTGAGTCTTATGAATCTCATATTCTAAAAAGCTTGATATTAGTGATTCATTACAGGATTCTATACAATTATTCTCAATAGTTGAAATTTGTAATAGGCTATTCAATTGTAAATAGTTGAGTTATGTACTTTTTGTTTTCTAGGAAATGGGTAGATAGAATTTTTATAGGAATAGGTTTACCTTATTTTTGTTGCCCTACGAGTCCTAAATGACTCAAAGGAGATTTCGTCACATATTTCCAAAGGGGGAGATTGAAGAACCTTATACTCTTGACTCATTTGATTCTGTATTGTATAAGTGTTCATCTAGTTTGAAAATTGTGATAAAATTGTGTCAATCCTAGAAACCAAAGAACCTCAGAGATTGGTTTGCCATTTTATTCCTCTTGATTGATTGTTCTAGATACTTTTACCAATACTCACACACATTAGAATTGCATTCATACATTTCATATTGCATATAAGTGTGTGTATATATGTTGAGTGTTTTTAAATCCCTAAAATTGTTTTTTAATATTTTTTGGGAATTTTATATACTTTTAAAATAAGTTTTTTATTAATTAAAATTTGGTTTTAAATGTTTTGGGGTCAATCTGCTATTCTGGATTGTTGGTTTCATTGGCTGAAAGTTCCCTTGGGTAGAGTCTGAACGCGCTAGAGACTATAAGGTGTGCTATGTAATTATTTTAGACGCGCGTGGAACAACCAATCAATTGCTTACACATGTCGAGCTATTATCGACCCAAATTGTGTTTTCTCTGTGAGACGATTGCTGTGCGTTATTTCAACCCTTGGATTAGTTTTAATCGATGACCTGCATGCGTTCTTTTACAATCTTGGTGAAATCAACTTGAGCCAGTCAGAAGCATTTTAATCACCACCTCTGTTTAAACCATTGGATCAAAGTCAATCCACCAAGACCAGATCCTAGCCCTTGATTTTGGCCTGTTATCTCGAATCTTCTTAGCCTCCTATAAAAGGAGCCCTACCCTCAACCATCTGAGACTTTTTCCACTTTGTTCATTCGAGTGAGAAAGAGAGTAGAGAGAGAAGAGAAAAGAAAGAAGAGAGGAGAGAGAGAGAGAAACCAGAGTTAGGAAACCCTAACCCTAATTCGTCCAAAACTATTTTCAAACCTTAACCTCTTTCAAAACCAATATATACCAAACACAACCTTGAGTGTTTGAGAGATTTTGAGTGATTGGTTTGTTAGTTTTGTTGCTATAACCTCTTAGTTCTCAGATCTTGTTATCAACTTAAACATCTATTTAGATCTGTGTTTCTACTTTTATAGAAATCTTAGATCTAAGTCACTGCATGTTATATTTCACATAGATCTACATTTTTAGTTTCTCATCTTGAGAAAATATTTGTTGATTTGTTTCTATAAATGTTTTTATCTTCGAAATGAACAAAATCCTTTTTTGTTTCTAGTTCTATTGAAACAAGACCTTTGACCTAGTTTAGAATCGCACTTGGTGATTTTCAGTCTCAAAAATATTTTCAAAACCTGAGATTGATTAAGATCTTGATACGTCTTCTGAGAAAGATAGCCGTGGATTCTGGGATTATTATAAAGGTCAAATAAGGTTAAGTTTTATTATAAGAGATAAATAGAAAATCACAGCATATAGATCTTATATGTAATTTGATAGGACTATTTGTATAAAATAAGTGTGTGTGTGTGTGTGTGTGTGTGTGTGTGTGTGTGCATGCATGTGTTAGAAAGCACCTTCACAAACACTATCACCCTACCACACTAAAAGTGTTGGTAATAAGAACTTGAACAAGAGTCGACGTAAAGAACTTGAACAAATTGAAAGTTAGCAAACTGGGAGAACAACATCAACAAACAGAACTGCAGAGAAGTTATAAGGACACCAGTGGGTACAATCCTAAACTTGTATAGGTCTATTTTGTGTGAATGTTTGTTATATAGTTTGTAACTGTTATAATTTGTTTTAGTGGAATTTTTGGTCTACTCCGTAGAGGAAGTCGTGGATGTTTCCTCAGTTGGGTGAGGTTTTACCACGTAAAAAATCCCTTGTTCTTAATCTTTCTACATCTCCTCATCTAATTCTTGGTTGTGCTGAGTTTAAAGTTTTTAAACTGATTTATTAAACCTGTTAACAAATCTTGAACATATATCGTACATATTTTTGTCAAACACATCTTGTGATTAATTTCATTTGATTTTAAGAAAAGAGTTTCTTCAAAAAATAGTTCGGAGTTACTTAAATAGTTTAATTTTATATTAAACAGCCTTAGTAACAAATTTTCAACCATAAGCCCGCCGAATTGGCTTCGAGCTACATAATTGATCACCTCAACTTAAGCCCGCAGAATTGGTCACCTCAACTTAAGCCCGCAGAATTGGCTTCGACCCTCAGAATTTTTCGCCTCACCTTAAACCCGTAGAATTGGCTTTGACCCACAGAATTGGTCACCTCACCTTAAGCCCGCAGAATTGTCTTCGACCTACAGAATTGGTCACATCACCTGAAGCCTGCAAAATTGGTCATCTCACCTAAAGTCCGCAGAATTGGCTTCGACCCGTAGAATTGGTCACCTCAACTTAAGCTCGCAGAATTGGCTTTGACCCGTAGAACCGTAGAATTGGTCACCTCAACTTAAGCCCGCAGAATTGGCTTTGACCTGTAGAATTGGTCACCTCACCTTAAGCCTGCAGAATTGGTCACCTCACCTAAAGCCCACATAATTGGCTTCGACCCGCAGAATGGGTCACCTCACCTTAAGCCCGCAGAATTGGCTTCGACCCATAGAATTGGTCACCCCCTTTTCTTTAGTCATCACTTCCTTTCAGACCATCCCCAACATGTTCCTTTAAGCCCACAGAATTGATCACCCTCATCTTTAAGCCCTCAGAATTGGCTTCGGCCCACAGAATCGGTCATCGTCATCCTCAGGTCCTCAGAAACGACCTCGACCCTCTAGTCATCCTCTTTCAAAGTCATCATGTGGTGTCTATTCGATGGCTATCGTTTGTTCCAAACTCACCCGTCGATCAGCTCTGTAGACACCCCATTTTAATACCCCCTAACTTCTCCTTAGGTCCCTCGCACCTCCCTTCATCATTGCAAACCTAAGTCATAACCTAGGTACTGACCTAGAGGTCATCGAATACTCCCAAGCTCTGTTTGACCAAAAAGTCGAACTCTTCAGCTCGACTGAGACTGAATGAATCTTTGAAGGGCACTGAATCCCCTTTCCAATGATCCATCCCATGCACGATTCTAACTTACCATGCGAACAAACGACCCATTTTCCTCTGAAATTTGATCAGGAGGTCACCGGGAGCTCTCGGGCTCCATTTGACCAAAGTCAACTCTTTAGCTCGATCAAGAATGAATGAATCTTCAAAAGGAACTGAACCCCTTTCCAATAGTCCGCCCCGTGCCCGATTTTGACTTACGGTACGGACGAACGATCCGTTTTACTCCAAGTTACTCTAAGAGGTCATCGAATGCTTCCAGGGCCCGGTTGACCTAAGTCAACTCCCCAAACTGGGTCAAGCTCTTTGGAATGTTGAATTACATTTCCTAAAATATTCAATGGTCCGCCCTGTGTGCGATTCTGACTTACCATACGGACGAATGATCCGTTTGTATCCGAAGTTTCCCTATCCAAAGGACCGATAAGCGCTTTCGAGCCACATCTGACCCAAAGTCAACTCCTGAACCCGAGAGAAGTCCAAAGGACTTTTAAAGGTCTCTAAATTACCTTTCCAACGGTTTAACCCATGTATGATTTGGATCACTGGTTTGCGAATAGCGGACGATTTTTCGAAGGAGCCTGAAAGAGACTGCCAAACTACAGGTCCCAGACCCTGCCTATCGGTAGTGTGCCTAAACTCACCTACCGATTGGAAGGACCAAGGCTATGCCGATCGTCAATTTCCTAGGCCTATAAAAAGGAGGGCTTGAACTCATTACAAAGGGAGCCCATATCTGAAATACATCACTCTCAACAAATCCAGAAAACCCCTCTCGAAGTCAGCGTGATTTCCACATCCAAATACCTTTCCAACCTTCACTTTTCAAAATACTTTTTATTAAACTTGGTGAATTAAGTACACTCCATCATCATCCAAGTGCAAGAGATGCTCTCCAACACCCAAGATCAAGCTCAAGATCTCCAAGAAGGTCCAACTCTTTCAACTCTCTCCTTAAGTTCTCATAAATTCGCATTAACTTGTTTTATTACTTAGCACTTTTATTCTCTCATCTCACATATCTTAATATACTTTTTATATAGTATTATTGCACATCTCTCATTTTCATACAAATATAAACTAAAAAAAATAAGAAAAAGAGGATTTGCTCATAAATTCCAAAGGGGAATTCTCGCACGTTTCTCACACTTTTCTCACAACTAAAACACTTTTTTACACACACACACACATATACAAGAGAATTCCCCGATTGGATTTTTGGGATAAATCCCACCCCTTGCATACGAA
This sequence comes from Sambucus nigra, assembly GCA_949130495.1. Classification (NCBI taxonomy): domain Eukaryota; kingdom Viridiplantae; phylum Streptophyta; class Magnoliopsida; order Dipsacales; family Adoxaceae; genus Sambucus; species Sambucus nigra. Next base: position 246,249,701 of record OX422212.1, on the reverse strand, counting down.
CTACGTGGACTTTGATGCCTCTATAGGCTACATAGGCATCTCGGGGTAAAACCCGAGACTCGAGTCCTTTTTCTACTCTTTTCCCATTTTTTTCTATACTCTTTAGACTTAATTCTCTCAAATTCTATGTATTTACGTATATATATTTGTTCTCAATGGCGTATTATTCCACATGCGTTATCATTCCCCTATAACGATCGACGCTAGGATAATCGCATAAATCCTATTTTCTAATATTACTTTTAGGAACATTCCTATGGATGACTCGCTTTATCTCTTCCATGATACAAGTCGATGATTCCTATCTCCACTACGTATACACAAGCACACATATCACGGGGAAATAAAGGAAATAGCAACAACCTATGAGAGACTGTAAGGGCGAAATGGATTCCTAACACCTTCCCATTTCGTAACTTAGAGTCCGGACCCTTTTCAAATCATTTTGGTTTCGTATGTATCAGTATGTCTTTGGATGCTGTCCTTAGGGATGGTGTAAGGACATTTTTCTCGTGTCCAACATGTTACATTTGTGTATGTCGTACGCCGCTACATTTGGCACGTCACCTCACGATCTCACATGACGGCCTCTATCCGAATTCCGGGAAACAAGCATGCATTATCTCCATTAAAGTGTCCCTCATCTGCATCAACGACTTCACGTTCTTTAATTCTAGGCTCGTAATGCAAGTGGTACGCAAGAGAAGTCAAATCAGTGAAACAAGGCATGATAGGGATGTTCAAGGGCAAATTGGTAATCTTACAGCCACCGTCCGGAGGACCGGTCAACTGGAAAGTTGAAGAGCTTTCCGCAACAAAGATACTGGAAGAAACGTCACCTCAATCCGAGCTACGGTGAACAAGTTATGGCCCGTTGAAAATGGAGATATTTCCATTGAAAATGCTGGGAATTTTTTCTAAGTGTTTAAGCCCCTGTCCCCAGCACACTTTCCCGAACCCAGCCCGAAACCGGTTCGGGGGGCGAACCGGTTCGCAGGGTACCCGAACCGGTTCAGGGTACCTGTACGCTGGATAGAATTTCAGTGTTTTTATTTTGCAAAACTCTTCATCTGTTTTGCTATTTAAACCACCTTCGGGGGAGCAGTTTTCCAAGACTTTAGAAGACGTTTTTGAGAGTCCAAATACCTCTAGTCTTCATATTTTTTGAGTCCTAAGACTCATGTTTTGATTCACACAATTGCCAAACCTTTGTGAATCTTTTTGGTAACCCAAGAACACAACTTTTTAGTTTGTTCAAACCTTTGTGGAGAGATCTTTGCAACCGAGGGCTGCGTGTCATTGCTGAGGGAGTCTCTACAAAGTTTTATGGCTGCGTGTAATTGAGGAGTGCTGCGGTTCTTCCTTTGTTGATTGGACCGAGGTTCATGTGGGTTCGCTGCGTGTGGATTCATTGCTGACGACACCGATTGACGCCTGCGGGTATTCGTGTGTCACTGTATTTCATTATAATCCGTGTAAGTTGCGATTTACTTATTATAGTGAAATAAAAGGTTTTGCCCTGCGGGGATTTTTCCTTAAACTTGTTTCGCATACTTTATTTGTTTATGGGTTGACACACGCACCGCAGATGGATGTTTAGGGGCTGAATTTATTTGATTTAAAAGTAGACTCTAATTAAATAAGGGTTACTTGAAAACTTGCGAGTTATTTTTTAATCAATTATCACACACCGAACCTATTCAGTTTTTCAAATTGGTATCAGAGCAGGTTGCGCAAATTTATCGCGTATTCCTATTTTCCGCAAAATCATGTGATATTGATTTTTTTTTTTTTTTTTTAAAAAAATCAGTTTTGTGAAAATTCGCATTTTTTCTTATGGAGCACTTATATAATCAGATGCCTATTTTTGACGGGTCTAATTATGCCTACTGGAAAGCTCGTATGAAATCGATTTTAAAATCTATTGACGAGCGTGTTTGGTTGCTTTGCGAAAATGGTTGGACTCCTCCCACGGTCACTGTTAATAACATCACCACTTTAAAACCCGTGTCAGCCTGGACTGAAGATGATTATAAATTGTCCAATTTTAATTCCCGTGGTTTGAGTGCTATTTCTGGAGCTGTCTCTCCTGATGAGTTTCGCCGAATTAGGGCGTGCACCACGTCTAAAGAGGCTTGGGATGTTTTGAAACTGACACATGAGGGTACAAACGCGGTTAAAGAATCAAAATTACAAAATTTGGCCACCCAATTTGAGACTATTACCATGTCCGAGTCTGAATGCTTTGATGATTTTTATGCTCGTTTATCGGACATTGTTAACACATGTTTTAATTTGGGTGAGGTGATTGATAATACGCGTGTCGTTAAAAAGATTTTGAGATCTCTCCCAAAACGCTTTATTCCTAAAGTCACTGTTTTGAACTCTTTGGGAAATTTGAAATCACTTAAGTTGGAAGAACTTGTAGGAGATCTTCAAACCTATGAGATTGACATGTTTCCCAAAACCATTAAGGCTAAGGATAATGGCATTGCTTTAAAGACTCATTTTAAGAAAAAGAAAGAAAAATTTTGTGAGTCCGATTCTGAGGGAGATTTTGATTTTAATGATATGGCCTTGTTTGCGAAAAATTTTAAAAAATTTCTGAACATGAACAAAAATAATTCTTCCAATAAAAAGAATTTTTTTGAGAAAAATAAAAGGAAAGGAAACGCCAAAGAAAGTGGTGAGAGGGAAAAAGAGAATGACTCCGATGAGGAGTGTGAGGAAGATTTTGAGAACGTCACTTGTTTTGAATGTGGGGGTAAGGGACATAAGTCATTTGAGTGTCCTACGTGGCTTAGAAAGAAAGGAAAGAAAGTAGCCATGCCTGCCACACTTAGTGATAGTGAGGGTGATGAGACTAGTGGTGAGAAGTTTGTAGCTTTTTCTAGTCGTGTGAGCACACCCACCTTGTCCCACAATAGTGCACACGAATGTGATAGTGATGGTTTGAGCGCTTCAAGTGAGGGAGAAAGTGAGAGTGAAAGTGGAGATGAAAGTGAGGTCCAAAAAGCTTTTAGAGATTTGTACACCGAGACCTTGAAAACAAAGAAGTATAATAGGGATTTAGGTCGTCGGGTTTTAGATTTGGAGAAAGAGAAGGAGGTTTTGAGAAAGGAGAAGTGTGATTTGGCCGACACGTTGTCTAGTCTGACGACACGTGTATCCCAACTCGAGAGTGATCTCGAACGTGCCCGGGAGGTCAAAGTCAATTTTTTGAACGCACCTAAGAAGGTTGAAAAGGTGGTTCATAAGGGTAAAGGTGAGAAGTTAGGAATAAGTCATGACGGTGCTTCTTCTTCCCAATTAGCACCCGAGCCGGTTCCCACTTTAGTGACAGTTTCACATGTGTCTCACCCTAACCCACCTAGGTGTCCCATTCCTATTAGGAAAGTGCGTCCTAGAGTTTTTGAGAGAGGTGTTCCTAGGCCTATTTATGTTTGCTCACATTGCAAGAGGAGAGGACACCTTAGGGAATTTTGCTTTAAGTTGGGGTATGTGTCACGTTTTGCTTCTACACGTCTTTCTGGCACACATGCACCCACACATGATACTTTACATGCTCCCGGAGTCTACATGAGAGAGTTTGCACATTTAGGTGAGCAAGTTAAGTTTTTAGTCAAAACTTCACAAGAATTGATGGAGGTTTTTCATAAGTTGTCACCACCTTTGGAAAACCACTCTGCACCTAATGATTGAGGTTTGACTTGTTTACTAGCATAGGGTGATTTTCATGATGACATTGTTTGCCTATTGCTAGTATTTATCATTTTGTATATATTTTTTGTTTTGAAATTTTTTTTGAAAAATACAAAAAGATTTTATTTTGACAAAATTTTTGAAAAATCCAAAAAGATTTTTGTATTTTGTTTGCACCGTTTATGGATGAACACGTTGGATGACCAAGTCACAACATCATTCCATTATTTTCATGTGACTATTTGATAGTGTTTTGAGACAATAGGTCAATTCATCCATGTGCTTTATAATGTTTGGAGTCGTTAAGATGTAATTAAGTGTTACTTCCTACATGTTTGACTCATGTTTCCTTTATTGCACACATGCACGAATTTTTTTTATTATTTTGCTTGTCTTATCACATGTTGGTTGGGTGTTTTCACTTCAATCCTATCCTTAAAACGAACCAAGCGCGATAAATTTTTTATAAGAAAACTGTGCATATAAAAACCGTTTTGTGAGATTGTGTGCTTTGTTTAAGAACGGGGAGGGGCTGTGAAAGGTAATTATCTCTTCTTTGCGCAAAAGCCACCGTTCCAAAGGACCTAAAAAATGGAGGAATTTTATTATCCGGGGTCCAAAGAGGTTTAAAAGAGCCCGAAAAAAATTTAAAGGCAATAAAAAGAGATTCATGCCAATTATGGGCCAATTAGGTTTTTGCATCAATTCTCCAAAGTTTGAGAATTTAGATTACCTCTAAAAGATAATATATTTGAGGGAGTTTGGTTGGAGAATTTAAACGGGTTTGCACGTCCTTGATATTCTTGAAAATGCGCTACATAGTTTTGGACGTTATTGGTGTGGAAATCATTTGACTTTGATTTGTTGATTTGTATAAGACGATGTCATCTAAATTCAACAAATTTTTAAACCTAAGGATACTTTTGATGCTCATTCGTTAGGGGTACACATATGCATCGTGCACATATGATTGATTGAGTTGATTTACCTATCGAATGTGTTCACACCCATTCATTCCGTTATCATGACTTGGTTGTTTGAGTTTAAATCCATGGTGTGATTTTTGTATCATTTTTTTTCAAATAGTATCTATTTTTTTGTACGAAAAATTGAAAAAAAATCAAAAATAGTTTGTGTGTTTTTTGTATACCGTGACACCCTGATTTTGCTTGATTGATTCATTCTTCTTATTTGTCTATTTGGGGACATCATAAAAAGGGGGAGAAAGAATTATCATTATTATGGGGGAGTTTGAATCTTTTTTTGAGATGTTGCTTATGTTTTTATCATATATTGATATCCATGTTATCTCATTTCAAACTTGATATGTCACGTGGTATTTGCTTTGTCTCATGTGTGTAGGTATGAAGATTAGAGATCAATATGTTGCACACCCTGATGAGAAAAGATTTGAGATTTGATGATTCCTAAAGATTTGAAGAACAAACGATGAAGACTATTCATTTGTACCTTTTCCAGTTTTGGGTTCATGTGAGTGTAGATTTGTATAGGCAATTTCATATTTGATAATTCGGATTTTTTATGTATGTACCGGCATAGACATAGGGGGAGATTTGTAAGGAAATTTTTCTTATGTCCAACATGTTACATTTGTGTATGTCGTACGCCGCTACATTTGGCACGTCACCTCACGATCTCACATGACGGCCTCTATCCGAATTCCGGGAATCAAGCATGCATTATCTCCATTAATTTGTCCCTCATCTGCATCAACGACTTCACGTTCCTTGATTCTAGGCTCGTAATGCAAGTGGTACGCAAGAGAAGTCAAATCAGTGAAACAAGGCATGATAGGGATGTTCAAGGGAAAATTGGGAATTTTACAGCCACCTTCCGGAGGACCGGTCAACTAGAAAGTTGAAGATCTTGTCGCAACAAAGATACTGGAAGAAACGACACCTCAATCCGAGCTACGGTGAATAAGTTATGGCCCGTTGAAAATGGAGATATTTCCATTGAAAATGCTGGGAATTTTTTCTAAGTATTTAAGCCCCTGTCCCCAGCACACTTTCCCGAACCCAGCCCGAAGCCGGTTCGGGGGGCGAACCGGTTCGCAGGGTACCCGAACCGGTTCGGGGTACCTGTACGCTGGATAGAATTTAAGTGTTTTTATTTTGCAAAACTCTTCATCTGTTTTGCTATTTAAACCACCTTTCGGGGGAGTAGTTTTCCAAGACTTTAGAAGACATTTTTGGGAGTCCAAATACCTTTAGTCTTCATATTTTTTGAGTCCCAAGACTCATGTTTTGATTCACACAATTGCCAAACCTTTGTGAATCTTTTTGGTAACCCAAGAACACAACTTTTTAGTTTGTTCAAACCTTTGTGGAGAGATCTTTGCAACCGAGGGCTGCGTGTCATTGCTGAGGGAGTCTCTACAAAGTTTTATGGCTGCGTGTCATTGAGGAGTGCTGCGGTTCTTCCTTTGTTGATTGGACTGAGGTTCATGTGGGTTCGCTGCGTGTGGATTCATTGCTGACGACACCGACCGACGCCTGCGGGTATTCGTGTGTCACTGTATTTCATTGTAATCCATGTAAGTTGCGATTTACTTATTATAGTGAAATAAAAGGTTTTGCCCTGAGGGGATTTTTCCTTAAACTTGTTTCGCATACTTTATTTGTTTATGGGTTGACACACGCACCGCAGATGGATGTTTAGGGGCTGAATTTATTTGATTTAAAAGTAGACTCTAATTAAATAAGAGTTACTTGAAAACTTGCGAGTTATTTTTTAATCAATTATCACACACCGAACCTATTCGGTTTTTCAGATGGCTCCCTTTTCTTTTGTCTGTTTTGAGTAAAATAGACTAGCGACTCTATCTCTCTACATTTTCACCTCATTTACCGATGCCGGCCGAAGCGCTCCCGAGAGGGATGCGCGAGACCTAGAGGGATCCCCTCCCGCCACACCGCAAGGGGGGATATATTCGGGGATGGCCGCAACTATAAAGAACATGAATGACATGACTTACTGTCTTAAAACACTGTCAAATAGTCACATGGATAAATGGAATGAAATTATGACTCGGTCATCCTAAAATATCAATTCATATATGGTGCAAACAAAATACAAAAATCTCTTTGGTTTTTTCAAATTTTATCAAAATAAAATCTTTTTGTATTTTTCCAACATTTAAAAAAAATCAATACAAAAGTACACAAGTTATAACACTAGCAAGAATATATCAAGAAGCACAACTAGCGTATGACAATCACGCAAACACAATCATTAATATGATATGGCAAGAGAAGAATCATGTGCAAGCAAAGGAGATTCAATATGTCTAAAGTCTAGCGTATCTAAAAGTGATTTCCTAACCCAAACGGATGTGACACGTCGACATGGGGTTTTGGGAACCAACAAAACACTAGACTTAGACTTCCTAGGACCTCTTCGAAGATCAAAACAAAAAGGCCTAAGGTGAACTTTCCTACCACAATGTGAACATGTGTAAATAGGTGGAATGACACCTATGGATTGACCTTTTCTAACGTCCTTAGGAATGGGTGACCCTCAAAAACAAATAATGGTTCTGGATTTTGCGACGAAAGAATTAGAACAAGAAGAGCCATTACCATCACTACACAAATTACCCAAGTCTTTCAAATCATTTTTCAACTTCAAAATTTTAAACTCAAGCAAAGAATTAGACTCTTCCAAGGTTAGGGATTTCTTTTTCAAGTTATCAATTAAACTTAATAGTTTATTTTGCTCATCCTCAATTAAAACAAACTTATCCCTAAGAGTGTCTTCACGTGCCGTAAACTCATCGATTAATTTTTTATCCTCAATGGAACAAACAGGAACCCTAGAATTTTTTAAGTCCTCTAATTCTTTTTCTACAACAAAGACTTTATCACCACTCTCCTTTTTGACAACTTGTAAGAATCAAAGTCAATACATTACGAAAGTGTTCACGACAAATATCTCTTTGAGTTTGAAACGTTTGCAAATATTCAAACTTATTTTTAAAAAGAGAGTTTTCTTCTTCCAAAATTTTAATTCTTTTGCAAAGTTTCAAATTCGAAAGAGTTAATTTTTCCGCACGGTCGTGAACTTTATCGAACTCATCTCAACTAACAATATCTAGTATTGGAATCCATCGAGAAACAAATCAGGAGAGGAACACAAATAACCACAGAAAAATTGTATTATAGGATCGACACAGTAAATTAGTTCAACAGGCTCGGATACCAATTTGACGACGTGAGTGGTCAAATTGTATCAACAAAATACGTGAAAAATATGGATCATGCGATAAATTAGCGCAACTCGCTCTGATAACAATTTGAGAATGCAAAATATTAATTGCCTCCATGGTTTTCACAAATTCCCTAATTTTAAACGAATTTTAGTTCATGCCTAAAATATGTAGCTACGTGTCAAAACAAATCAAGTAAGCATGCGACACCAAATTCAGGAAAAATCCCCGAAGAGAAAAACCTTTATTTCTAGAAGTTTGACAAGTTTACAAGACCATTGACTTACATACAACCTGATAATTGCCCACAAGTGTAACTCACGGTGTCTTCGTCAAACCTTCAAAGCATCGGCTAGAAATCAGTAATGGTTCATACGTAGCTATACCACAAGGACATGCAGTCCAGACACGTAGTCTTCAGTAAAGAATCAACGCGTAGAAGATCCTCAATGATACGCAGTCATAAACTTTGTAGAGACTCACTCCATAATAGCACGCAACTCTCGGTTGTAGAGATCTCCCCACAAAGGATGAACAATATCAAAGTATGTTCTTCGGGTTCCAAAACAACTCACATAAAGATTGGGATTTATTTGTGAATTGTAAACAAAAAAAGGGTTAAAGACCGTAAAGGAGAAAACCTAAATCCACTGTTTTCGCAGTTTTGTGCAGAATAAAAATGTCAGGTCTCTCAATAAAAAACATATTTGAAAATCCTATTTATAAAATACTTAAGTCGGTGGGTCGCTCAAATGAAACAACATGTCGTTTGAACGAAATACACTGTCGTTTGAACGATAAGTATACTTTCTACAACACGTTGTCATTTGAACGACATACAGTGTCGTTCGAATGACCTATCAAATGAGATTATATGCCATGATTGTAGATAATTTCGATACGAATGCGTGGCCTCCAGTTTCGTATTTTTCTAATTTTCTTAATTAGTTATGATTTTCTCGAAAAGGGGTTCGAGAACAAAATCTTTATATTGAATGAATTCAAAAAAATTTAATAAAAACATTTAAAGCTCCACTCCAACACTTAGAAAATATTTTATGAAAAATGATCCCAATACTCTAAGTGCATTATTAAGGTACTCTAAAATGTAACCTTACCAAAGTTAATCTTGCGGAGGCTGTTTGTTGAAGATCCTTTATTATTCGAATCCGTCTTGATGTGAATGTGATCTTGAACTTCTTCGACGGTGTAGCGGTATACGATATATAAATTGATAACGGGAAAAAAATGTCCTTACAAAACACATTAAAGGCATATTCCACCATTAAGAAAATTCTTCGAGAGACTAAGGTGTACTAGATACGCTTGAATCCCTAGAAGTGTGTATTCAGAGTTACTAAAGGAAAGTTGCAAGGATTCATCATCAGTGAGAAGGGGATCGTGTTGGACCCGACCAAAGTTAAATCTATCCTAGAAATGCCATCTCCACATACCGATAAAGAAGTCAGGGGTTTCTTAGGATGACTCGATTACATCAGTATGTTTATCTCTCAGAAGAATTCCATTTGCGATCTAGTATTTGAGCATCTTCATAAGGATTCTACTAACATATAGAACTCTTTCTGTCAAGAGGCTTTTGATAAAATCAAGTCATATTTAACCAATACCTCTATACTGTCCCCACCTTAGTATGGATATCCACTTATCCTATACCTCATGGTCACGGACACAATAACACAATCCATGCTAACCTAATATATTAAAGAATCATAAAAAGAATTGGCCGTATACTATGTGAGTTGAAAAATCACCACCTGCAAAGAACGATATATGACTTTAGATAAATCCTAATTTATCCCCGGTGTGGGAAACCCAAAAGGTTAAGACATTTCATAATTGCCTTTAAAATGATCTCTTAGATGGACCATTTGAAGTAATTACTTGAAGAACCTGCATTGACAAGCAAAAAATCCAAATGTCTATTTTGCTTACAGAATTCGACATCGAATATGTACACCAAAAGAAAACTAAAGGATGAGCCATTGCGGACCATTTAGCCAATTATCCTTCGGAAGACCAGGACGAGGTCACATCCCACTTTTCGAATGATGACATTATGATGGCAGAAAGCCAAGACAAATACATATGATAGTTGTACTATAAATGTGGATCCCCGGGTTTTAATTTTCACAATTAAAAACAATTATAATTTCCTTTTAAACTAAATATCGATGCGGAAGCGGTGTGGGATGGTTCAACTTTAAAATAACAAATTTTAATTTCTTAAACAAATTAAAATTACACCAAGTGAAGTAAAATTAATCAATTAATATATTCACTTAAACCAATTAATTAATTCAAGTCCTAATATTTAATTTAGCACCAAATTAAATGAGTGTGATAATTTAAACCAAATTTTATCTTGAATTATCCTAAGCATGCATTCTAAATAAATTATGCAAGATAAACTAAACCAATCACACTATGCCGCGATGTACGAGGAAAAACCCAAGACGGGAAATAACCTCGGACGACCCTAGCCTCAAATCCACTAGATACGGAATTACAAGTACAAGACAAAAGACTTACAACACACGACTCGATCCCTCTCAAGCCCCGACGCTTCTTCTTGTAGAAACCTCTACCTAGCGGATAACCTTGGAAAACCACCGCGGTCTCGGAATCCACCGATAGGACTTTATATGGTCACCGTCACCCGAGCAAGGACCCTTTCTCCAAGTGGGTAGAATCGCAACAAAACGTCTTCTTCTTTGATGGATGTAGAAGCAAACCAAAACTTCTCTTTGAAACGGAAGAGATAAACCGGTGCCAAACTCCAAGCAATTGATATGTATATATGTGAACTTGGATAAACAATATGGGTGTAAAACACTAGAGTGATGGATATTTTTTTCTAAAAAATTCACTCAAAACATGAACATTTTCCTTAAAACAATTTGCTCTCAAACTCCCTCTAAGAGATGAAAATGGTATGGAAAAGTTAGGAAAAGTTAGATTGGAAAATGTTCTTCCCGCACATTATAAAGTCTGAAAAAGTTGGTTAAAAACTAAGTGGGGAAGTGGGTGCAAAACTGCCAAAAAACTGCCAAAAACTGTTCCCGCCTGGCATCTCGTTCGAACGAAATATCGTTCGAACGAGACTTCTAACGACGTTCCAAATTGAACTCGTTAGAATCTCGTTGGATATCTCGTTCGAACAGAAGGTTCGTTCGAACGACATATCGAACGACATTTCATAGGCCTATACTGGAACCTCGTTGGCAAACTCGTTCGAACGACATCTGGTTCGAACGAAAAAACTCGTTCGAACGACATATCGAACGAACTTCCAGAAAGTTTGGGAAATTCGATTTTTAGCCCAGGAAACTTTATAAACTTATTTTAAAGTTCTAATTAATTCTTTCTGAAAATAAAACACAGTTTTTATTAAACCTAACACCCAATAAACTTGTTCCAAGCTCCTATATATATAATATTTCATTCATACCTTGGGAGCATGGAACCATAGTTGATGACGTAGAAACAAGGCACGCAAACCGGCATATTTGATGAAGCTTTATACTCTTTGCCGCTACGTCTTCAACAAACACTTCATAGGCTTGAGAATATTACAATTAATTACTATCCTATGAATAAATGTTTTTGTCCGGAAATGAGCCAAAACTATATATGGACTCAATTGGAAATTTGTGTCCTTACATGTACTTCAATGAGGCAACTAATAAGAGTGAATATGGTATTGGAATGTTGTTAGTATCACCAGATGAGAGGCATCAACATACAACCATCAAGATAAATTTTAATTTCACCACCAACATTACCGAGTATGAAGCTTGTATTGCAAGGATGAAGACAGCACATGGAAAAAAAATACGAAAGATTGACGTGTTTGTAGGCTCTTCCCTCATTATCTTCTAGATCCTAAGACATTGGAAGATCGATGATGAATTATTGTTTCCCTACCAAAAATACTTGGATAAAGTAACTACCCTATTAGAATATGTCAAATTATTGTACCTACCAAGATCTTAGAATAGTATTGTTGATGCCCTAGCTACTATTGCTTCCATGGTAGATATACTTGAAAAAATGGATAAATTATCGATGAATATATGTAATTAGGAGGAACCAATATTCACATACTAAATATTCATGACCAAAACTATAGATGAAGGGACACGGTATCAAGATATAAAAGAATTTCCCTAAAAAGGAAAATATCCACCAAGATTCGGTAAGAAAGTTAAAATGGCACTCATACGATGGGCTTCTCAATTCATCATATGCGCTAGAAAGCTATACAAAATACACCTTAATGTAACTCATTTGCGATGCCTCATTGAAGGAGAAGAAGAAAAAGTGATGGGAGAAATACACAGGGAAGACTGTGACCCTCACATGAATGGTTATATTCTAGCAATAAAAATCATCCGCAAAGGGTACTATTCGATCAGCCTTCAAAATGGCTGTAGCAAATATGTCCAAACATTTCCATAATAAAAATGACTCAAGCATTTGTAACATTTGACTCCAAGAGAATTGTATAACATGACTTCACCCTAGCCAATTTTGGGAATCGACATCACTAGAAAAGTAACATCAAAAGGCACTGATGGTAATGAGTTCATTTTGGTAGCCATAGATTATTTCACCAAATAGGTTAAAGTAGAATTGTATGTTGCACTAAATGCAAAGAAAGTATCCCAAATCCTACAAAAGAAAATCATTTTTTAGATATGGCATACCCTTTGAATTAATTTTTGATAATAGCATGAACTTTGAAGCAGGAGTTAAAGAACTCGTTGAAGAATACAGAATTCAAAGACATAAAAACTCTTTGTATCGTCCATAGACTAATGGCATTTTTGAGTCAACCAATACAAATGTAAACATAATAATAAGCAAGATGATCGAAGGGTGCCGAGATCGGGCTTACTAGATACCATATGCACTCTAGGGATATCAAGCCACTATCAGAACACCTACTAGATTCATAATGTACTCACTCATCTATGAGATGGAAGATATTCTACCTATAGAAATGGAAATTATTTCCTTAAGAGTATTTATCGAGAACTAAATTTTTGAAGCTAATCGGGTAAAGAATGGATAGGAAGAGTTGAAATTGCTTGATAAACAATGACTATTAGCCTGCTACCACATGAAGGCTACCACATGAAAATCTCTAAGGCATTTAACAAGAAGGTTAAAGATAGAGGAATTAAATAAAGAAATCTAGGATGTTAATAAAAAAAATCATCCTAATTAGATTGAACCATATGTTGTAAGGAAGATTCTTTAGGAGGTTCAACCTTCCTAGTTGATCTCAATAAGACAAAACTAGCCAGGTCAACTAATTTAGATCGTCTTAAGGAGTACTATATGTGAAAAAAAGGCATTGAAAAAATTATTTTTCAAAGCGAGAACTACGTACGCCCATATCCTCTACAAATAAAAGAAAACCTCTTAAAACATCGACTCATCTCTTTCAAACTTTTAAACGACCTCGCCATATAATGGAGGTATGTAGGAAACCCTTCGGTCAACTAAACGGACAACCATTTCGGGCAAGAGCCTTTCCTTTAATTTATCTCAATTTTAAATCACTAATAAACTGGTCTTAGAGTCATAATATGATAAAAAAAGTTTTAGAGATCATAGGGGGACTTGTTTTTCATTAAAAATTATTTCATTTCAAAGATATAAACTACATTCATCATTATAAGAAAACATCAAAATTCCACAATACACACATGGATACTCAAACAGAGTTTTTGCCAACGGTTCTAGAAGAACCAAATTCCTCTTCTATATAATTGCTCATATCAGAGTAACCACTACTCACACTTGTTTCCATTTGATTAGCTGGGACATTGCCAAGAAAATTGAATCCCTATCTTGTATCAACAAAATAATTTGAATATCCTTTGAACTTGATATAGTCAACCCAAATAACCAATGTATACCTATCTACCTTAAAACCATTTCATCCTTAAATCTCTCCCATAACCATAAAAGGTACTCCTCAGATAAATGCATTGCCATGGAACTGAACGAATCAATGGGAACAAGAAGGAATAAAGGAAAATCACTCCTCCAAAAATTAGAGATTATATTTCCTAAGTATAGAGAAAGAGGCTCATTATGGTACAAAATGCCCAATAGAGGAGGAATTTCCTACAGCCTTTCGTATTGACACTTTACGCAATAAAGGAAGTAAAAAGATGTGAATCTTAAGGCACATAGAAAAATGTAAGGGAATGGTCCCATAGACAAGTGCGGTACTAAAATAGATTTCCAAGGGAAGAACCAACATATATAGGAATAACCAAACTCGAGTAGCTAATAAACCCACTCACCCTCAGTCTCCATGAAATGGACAATTAGCTCATGAGTAACAAAGTCGGGTGATTGATTTGGGGAAGATAAGGGGGCCTTAATCAAACTCAACCTTTATGGGAACCACATGTACAAGAGCAAGGGCCTCCCCCAAAGATAACAACATTCTCGGGAATTATAAGCTAACAGACCGTTAAGGGTCTCGACGAACTTCAAAGGTATCGAATTCTTACTTTCTTTCATTTGCAAAACTACATTAGCCAAACAAATATCAATGCACGCAGTGCCCGTGATCAAGAGTTGCTGAGACACTAGAGCCAGATCTAAGGCACCATTATGACCTCATATCTCCTCTTTGAAATTTCATACAAAAAGAAGGAGATCACTACTATGATATTGATCCCCTTATTTGTAAGGAACTCATGAGACGTGAGGTGATCCACCTGTGGAAGCTCTAGAAGAGAGAAAATTTCCACCAAATGAGGCTCTGCCATGGGTTGATCTACATCATACCTCTTTAAAATGCTATAATCTTTCAAAGTTGGACAAATCTCCTCTAATGAGAAGTGAAAGAAGTGGTCCTATGGATACCAAAAGTGTGTAACCACATACAAAAGGCCCAGTCAATTGAAATTCTCTTTTAGGACAACAAGGGAACTAAGATGTAACACCTTAAACCCAAAAAAGACAAGTCATCAAAGCTGCAGAGGAAAGACCTACAGTAAAATGTTTATGAATCAGAATATGATCTAAAGAAACGAAAATAAAAACAAATCAAAAATCAAATATTTAATACTTTGGCCTTTGGATTCATGGAGAACTAAGGATGAGAAGTACGGATGATGACCTAATATTGGACTTCGTCATCACCTATGTACTACAACGATAAGCCAAGAACCCATATCACTAAAGGCAGGGCCGAATATTGTCCAAATGCTATAGCATCCTCAATAGAAGTACCCTCAGAAAGTGGCATTAAAGTGGGTGCCGGAAGAGACTCCGTAAAACTTTGGAACTCTTTGGATAACAGAACAACTGACATCAACCTCTCCATAATGAGCACAAAGCAGGTAACTGTTTAAACAAAATGGGCACTTATCACTGGTACACCCGTGGTATATGTTATTAAATCATTGGGAGAAAGAAGATGTAGCTTCCTCATCTCTAAAGGAGGTTCCGTCGGAGAAGACAAGTTGGCACGATGTGTCTAGTGACGAATGATCTTATCCCCACTACAACTCCATTAGTATAAACTATCAGGAGAAAAATGGTCTGAGTAACAGTCTTATCCTCGGCTTATTTTTCTTGGGACATGTCCAGGGGAAGAAAGTGGCAAACAATCCAAAGAGTTAATGACAAAACGAAAAATCCAAAAAGATGCATATGAAGTTTAAAAAAGACAAAAAAGGGTCCATATTGTCTCCTCGGTCAACCCACTTAGAAGAGTATGTATATCCCCTTGAGATTATGTATCAACCCCAACTTGCGGTTGGCCTGCCTCCATATCCTCTAGCGAGGCCAACTACCCTCCTCACCCTCTCTCAAGGAATATATGTGGAGGTTAAAGACCTCGAAGGCCCAAATCTACACAAAGGAAAACATGAAGAAATATCAGAGGCATAATAAAGAGAGACATAAAATAAGAAAAATAATAAATTAGAACATACCTTCTAGATCAATGTGTAACCCACAGGACTCCTAGACATGGCACTCATGCTATCAAATATCAAACCCAAGGTTGACTTACACTAGTCATAATGATAAATAAAACTCAAATATCTGAGGTAAAAGAGTATACCCTCATGAACAGGGTCATGGCGAGAAGAATAACTGGTTTTACTTGGAAGAAAAAACTTGAAAACCCTAATAAACTGGCAGATTCTTGTCGCATCCTCTCCTGAATGTATCATGCGACCCTACATGTATGTCTCAAAAGACCTAAGAGATAAGATCGCCCCTGACCGAACGGTGGGCACACATCCGAGGGAAGATTGAACAACATCATTTGATTATCTAGCATGACAAGGAATCATCACTGGATACGCCCCATACGACAACCCAAACAACACGAGCAAGTCTAAATGGGTCAGTGTCATCTCACCCATCATAAGGTGGAAAGTAAATGTCGTGTCCAACCACCTCTCCCTTAGCATCGAAATCACAAAGGTCGATCCAACTATCATAAAATAGTCCACGAAAAGGCCAAACCTAATCCGTGGACAATCTATTGAATGACGTCCGAAAAGGACTAATCAGTCCACATATATACCATATAGTTAAAGAATGGAGACATAAACTGCAGCCCAACTAAGATATCTATACAAAGAGGACATTAGGAATAATGATCATACAAATAAACATGTGAGTGAATGAAAGGCATTTGCAAAATAAACTATTAGATAGAATTTTTCTCGTGGAAGAAAACATGCAGTAGTAATTACTAGAAACACGACACATCCTAACCACTACGTACATTAGTGGAGATGTGGCTGCCAGGTAGGGTCGTTCCCGAGATATTAGGGGGCCAAGGCAAGCTCTTAAATTAGGGCCCTTCATATATAATAAGATATTTTTTATTAATTCATAATAAAAAAATATTATTATTCAAAAATATTTTTTTTGTCTTATTCAAGTGTTTTGCACCCAAGTAACTGTAGGGTTGCCTAACTACAGAGGGCTATACCTAACCAAAGGATCAAGAATAATGTAGTTATTTTAATATAACGATCTTGGCCAATGGCCTACAAATAACTCTTACTTTCTAAAATTTCTAAGAAAAATCTCAACTTCTAAAATTTTGAGATTTATAAAAAGTATAAAAGAAAAGAAAAATTATATCACACGAACCCAAAATCTTAATTTATGATATTTCTATAAAATATTAAAATCTAAATTTATGAAAATTTTAAAAATTATAAAACTAAAGGAAAATATAACATAGAAGCTCTAATAGCAAGTAAAATTTAAAGACAACACTACATATATAAAATTTCTAACAATATAAAACTAAAAAAAAAAAAACTTCAACGCATCAGACCCAAACAAATTAAAGAAAATTAAAAATGAAGGAATTGAAAAAATATCAAGCAAGAGATATACCATATATGAGCAAAAGACTAAGTCTTCTTTTTGTAAAGTTTTCTTCAAATCTAGATCTAGTATTTAACTCTACTGTAATACCCCGTATTTTCGTGATAATTATTTTTGGGATTAATTAAATTAAATGTGTATTAATTTGGGAATTAATCCGGGTTAAAATACTAGCGAGATGCGAGTTGGTATTTGATTTTAATGAGTATATATGGCTATATATGAATATTGAATTATGAAATTTGTCGTGAGATTGAAATATGGCAGTTTAGAATTTTGCTGAGATGCGTGTGACAGTCGCGTCTGGAATATTATTATTTAATTAAAAAGTGAATTTTAATTCTATTAACCGTATGGTCGTTTTGAGTGCGCCAACACGTCCGGAAGGGTCTAAATAGTCAGGAAACACTAGTCGGGAGTTTAGTTTGGGTCCCGGGGCATTTTTAGGCCATGCCGGCAACGTATAAGGGTAGTTTAGTAATTTTGAATTTTTGGGAATTAAAACCAACGAAAATTAGGAATTAAATCTGACTTGGTAATTACCCACTAAACCCACTAACTACACCTTATGACCTTATGGGCTACGGGGGTTATTAGAATTAGTTCCAAAAGAGTTCCTAAGGCAAACCCTAGCCACCATTGTCACTTTGGAGAAGAAGGCTTGTAGAGAGAGAAGAGAGGAGAATTCTGCAGAGAGAGAGGAAAGCATTCATCAAATCGACATCAAGATCAGAGATATACATAAGGCAAGTGGTTTAATTTCGTTTATTACAAAGAATGTTTCTTCCGTGCGTAGGAAATTGACAGAATTTGTATTGTTCTTGGGAGTTTGATAAAAACCCATTAATTGGAATTAGAACTTTATATTTTGATGAAAGGATTGCATGTAGAATTGTGTTAGGAGGGTTATTCTAATGGAAATATACCTTGTTCATAACAAAAACGGATTTAATTATGCTCATTGGTGACTTTAAAATCTTAGGGTTCATGTTCATATGATTTGGGGATAAATGAAGGGATTTGATGATTCATTGATGTTTAGGAAGAATTGGCCCTATATAATGGTTTAATTATGACCTATGATTGTTTGGTATGGATTAGAAACCTTAAAATAATGTTGGGACAAATTTTATATGAGGTTAGAGATGAAGAAAGTGGGAAAAACGAGAAAAGGAAGTTTTGGGCTCGAAACTGGACTCTCGTTAGAAGACCTGCCCAGGTCGTTCGAACGAGCTTCTAACGAATTGACAGTTTGCCTTCTAACTAGAGGGAAGTTCGTTCGATGCCTTTCGTTCGAACGAGATCTCGTTAGATGCCCAGTTCGTTCGAACGAACTCTCGTTCAAACGAGACTTCTAACGAGGTGACAGTTTGGGCTTTTTAGCCTGTTTTGATCCCGAGTGTCCCGTAAACTTATTTAAATGCAGAGATAACGTTTCTTGAGGATTAGTTGATATATTTGGGGATATTTAGGGTATAATGAGGAGTAAAAACATAGGTATGTGATTTGAACCAAATGGAGATTATGGAATAGGACGTGAGTGCCTATTACGTTGTGAGAATTATTTACGGCTTAAATAATTGAATTAATCGGGAACTTATGAATTGTGTAACATTATAAGTCGGTACGAGAATGAGATGTGTACCACAAATAAATATGGTAATAGCTAAGATGTGTGCATGCTTAGTGTATATGATTTTATGTGTATGACATACCTACCATACTTGCTATCACGGGAGGTTTACGTTCGCTTAGGGCCTTCTTATCCTTGTGTTGCCCGGATTTAGATTGGTACCTCGAGAACATAGGTCAGAGAAGGACTTATTGGGATGTTAATAAGTCTGCTGATCGTGGGAGCGTAGGTATGTGCGTGACCCATGTGATGTGACTGTGTTCGCCTCCATTGTTTGTGATTGTTGTTATCTGAGAACGATTCCTGAGAGATTCGGAATGCATGATCCTTATGTACGTGATGTACCGGGATGGATAGCAGAGTATGTGTGCACCGCATCTTAGTCTCGGGGTGCTTGTATTGTATATTTATGACGTGTATAATATACACTTAATTAATGGGAACTTTCATGTTGGTGTTGTGAATATAATTATGGTAATGTTTTGAGAAAACATAACGGGTTAACCGATAGTGAATTGTATTACTAATTGAGAATTTGAGTTTAAGTAAAGCCCTCTATTTAAATGTTAACGCTAGAATGCAATATGGGAATCGAGTAGTAAGGGGTAGGACTTATTACGGTTTGGTTAGATATGTATGTCAATTAGATGGGTACGGTACGTTAGGAGTGAACATGTAGTCGAGTGGTGATAATTTCATGTGAGTGCACGTCCTAACATGTATTTTGCATTTAATTTTTTAATGTAATTAAAACACTTGCTGTTTTTAAAATGATTTCCACTTTCGGGCTCTGATCCATTTTCTTTCAAATCTATTTTTTGTAAAAACCATTTTAGGTGCCCAGCCACAAGGACACCATGCTTAGGATCCTCATTCAGGTGATGAGCTGTAGCTGTTTGTGGAAGTTACAGGACCTTGCTTGTATACGCTTCATCTATCTTGACTCTATATTCAACATTTATCAGTTGTAGGGCATGTCGCCCATTTCTTTTAGAGACATTTCATTTATTTCAGTTATTCAGGCTTCTGGCATGTAATTAATTCAGGTTACATTGTTTTACTTATTTCAGTCGTGGGATTGTAGTGAGGAGTTTTCCTCCGGACTTATTATTATTTGTTGGTTATTTCATTACTTCGTTATGGTGTATGGATTATGTTGTTCTTCCATTAGTCTTTTATTGCATGTTAATCAGACTTAATTTAAAATTTTGCAACTTACTTTTTAAATACTAGGTGGTTAGTAATTATTAAAATGTTTTCGACAGTGATGCTATTAGCTGAACCAACTTGGCATTTTGTATTGATTTAATAAAGGAGTAGCTACCCGGTATTTAATTAGTCGGGGTGTCACAGGTGGTATCAGAGCCAGGTTCTAGTGTCCTTTAGGATCTGTACGGCTTATTATGTTTCCGCTGAGCTTTCTTTGATGTAGAGCCCTATATTTTAGGACTGTTGTATTCTTTTATATATGCTACGTTCTTCAGCTATTTTGAGTTTATAACTGCGAACTTATAAACTTTATTCTTATTTCAGATGCTTCCACGACGTGCACAACGGGTTCCCAGGGATGCTACGCCAGAACCACAGCCCGCACCAGTTCAGGGCACGATGAATGCCGTCGAGGTTACAGCCATTGTGGCCCAGGCGGTAAATGCCGCACTAGCCGTAGTTCAGCAGGCACCACCTCAGGCGCCAGTAGCCACGCCAGTTCAGGCACATACATTCTCGTCTGCTTGGGAACGTGTGCGCGATGCTTTTCAGAAAGAACACCCACCGGAGTTCACAGGTAGCTCCGATGTCGTAGTTTCGAGTCAGTGGAGGAAGGACATTCAGCGGCACCTGAGGATGTATGAGTGCACCGATGTCCAGAAGCAGATACTAGCTACCTTTAAGCTAGTGGGGTCTGCACTGCAGTGGTGGGAGTCTATTACCACCGTGGAGGAGAGAGATACTCTCACTATCCAGGAGTTTTGGGTGCGGTTCGACCGCAAATACTTTCCGTCGGCTGTTCACACGGAAATGAGGAGGAAGTTGATGAGTCTCAGACAGGAAGGTAAGACTGTGGCCGAGTATGAGGCCGAATTCACCAATCTGTTGAATATTGTTCCGGACGAGATACCGACAGAGGAGAAGAAGATACAGAAATTTACAAACGGGTTGACTTGGAGGATCCGTCAGCATTTGTTGGGGAACCTATCGTTGGCCACTTACTCTGATGTGGTTAACGCTGCACTGTTACACTTCCAGGATCACCGCTTTCACATGGCTGAGGGCAAGAGGTCAGGAGAGTCCAGCTATCAGGGCAGGACTGGGGGAAATGGTGCCAGCGGGGCACATTCTGTTCAGGGGTAGAGGCCGGGTGATCAGGGTTCCCAGCAGGGGGATCACAAGAGGTTCAGAACGGGAAATTTCAGGCACGGACAAGGGGGTTTCTGACAGGGCCATCAGGGTCCGAACGGCCATCAGAACCAGCAGGGTCAGAATGGTCAACAGCAGGGCCAGCAGGGCCAGGGGAGGAATGGTAACGGCCACCAGGGTCGGGGACAGGAGGGACAGAGAGGGGGAAACTTCCCGGGGAAGTGTTACGTTTGTGGCAAGACTGGCCATAAATGCCAAGACTGTCCTGATAGGGGCAGGGCCCCGCAGCAGCAGCAGGGTGCTCGACAGGAGCCACAGAGACCCGTGTTTCCCGCCGCCCTCCCGGCGCCACCACAAATGGAAGCATTACCACCCATTCCAGCGGTCCCAGTTCAGCAGGGACAGCTGCAGTATGGGAGAGTATACCAGCTTCAACAGGCAGCAGCTCCACAGGCCCCACCCGCGATTGAGGGTATGTTTCCTATCCATGGAACTATGGGTCGGGTTTTGTTTGATATGGGGGCAACGCATTGTTTTATAGCTACACATTTTGCGAAAGCTTTAGGGTTGTTAGCCACAGTAGAGAGCACAGTGACGTGTGTAGACTCACCATTGGGGAGTGGGTCACTTATTTTCTTTTTATGCCGGGGAGTGGGGGTAGAGATTGGTAGATTGGTATTACCTGCAGATATGTTTGTATTAGAGATGACCGAGTATGATTCCATTATTGGTATGGATTGGCTTGTTGTGTACCGAGCCATGATTGACTATTTCAGTAGGAGTATTATATTTGCCATTCCCGGGCAGGAGATGTTTTTAGTGGCGATGCCTCGTCCTGAGGGAGGATCGTCCACTCATTTATACTATATAGAGGAGGAGACCTCTAAGTAAGTGGTGATACCACTTGATTCGATTCCGGTTGTTCGAGAGTTTGCCGATGTATTTCAGGATATACCTGGATTACCCCCCAGTCGAGAGATAGACTTTGTCATAGACTTATTGCCAGATACGAGACCTATAGCACGCGCACCGTACCGTATGGCTCCGGCAGAGATTCGAGAGCTACGAGATCAGATTGAGCAGTTGTTGGGTCAGGGGTTTATACGGAGGAGTACTTCACCGTGGGGTGCCCCTGTGTTGTTCGTAAAGAAGAGGGATGGATCGTTGAGGTTGTGTGTGGATTACCGAGAGTTGAATAAGGTCACGATACGGAACAAGTATCTGTTTCCCCGAATCGATGACTTATTCGACCACTTGAGAGGAGCTTCTTTCTTCTCAAAGATTGATTTGCGATCGGGATACCATCAGTTGCGTATCAGGGAGGAGGACGTCTCGAAGACAGCGTTCTTAACGAGATATGGTTCTTACGAGTTTTGGGTTATGCCTTTTGGTTTGACCAATGCTCCAGCCGTGTTTATGGACTTGATGAATAGGGTGTTCAGAGATTTCCTTGATCAGTTCGTCATTGTCTTCATTGATGATATTCTGGTTTACTCCCAGATAGAGGAGGAGCATGCCGAGCATTTGAGGCAGGTTTTGCAGACGCTACGTCAGAACGAGCTGTATGCAAAGTATGAGAAGTGCGGGTTTTGGCTAAAGGAGGTCCAGTTTTTGGGACACATTATTTCCGACCGGGGGATATCTGTTTATCCATGCAAGGTGTCCACGGTGAGGGAGTGGGGACAGCCCACGACACCAACTGAAATCCGTAATTTCTTGGGCCTAGCAGGATACTACAGGAGGTTTATTCGGGGATTCTCAAAGATAGCGGGTCCTTTGACACATCTGACTCGTAAAGGTGTGCCATTCATTTGGAGTGATGCCTGTCAGTTGGCATTCGATGAGTTGAAGGACAAGTTGACCTCAGCACATGTGTTAGCATTGACGAGACCGGGAGTTGAGTATCTAGTCTACACCGATGCGTCCTTGCAAGGACTTGGAGGTGTATTGCAGCAAGAGAGTCAGGACATAGCTTATGCTTCCCGTAAGCTAAAGCCTCACGAGAAGAATTACCCCACTCATGACTTGGAACTGGCGGCAGTTGTATTTGTCCTTCAGATTTGGAGACATTACCTTTTGGGGGAGAAGTTTCGATTGTTCACGGACCACAAGTCCCTACAGTACCTATTCACGCAGAAGGATTTGAATATGCGGCAAAGGAGGTGGCTTGAGTTCGTGAAGGATTATCAGTTTGTTATCCAATACCACCCGGGGAAGGCTAACGTGGTAGCAGACGCGTTGAGCCGTAGGCCAGTAGATGAAGTGGCAGGGGTGTGGAAGGCCAAGTGGAAGGAATTGGGACACCAGGATGCAGTGGCCCGATCATTCATGTCCGTGATGACGGTTACACCACAGATTGTCACGAGGGTGGTAAAGGCACAAGCAGATGACTCGTTCTGTCAGGAGCAGATAGTTCGATTATTAGAAGAGGGAGCCGAGTCCTATACCGTTAGCTCAGATGGGGGATTACGCTTCAACGGCAGACTAGTAGTTCCGGAAGGGGAGGAATTGCGACACGAGGTGATGGCAGAGTCGCACGGCTCACGGTTCGCGGTACATCCCGGTGGGGACAAAATGTACCAAGATATGAGACGTCAGTATTGGTGGAGCGGGATGAAGAGAGATATTGCCGTGTTTGTTTCTAAATGTGCCACTTGTCAGCTTGTAAAAGTGGATCATCAGAGACCGGCAGGACTTCTACAGCCATTAGAGGTCCCAATTTGGATGTGGGAGAGCATATCCATGGATTTTATCACGGGGTTGCCTACGACACAGAGGGGTCATGACTCCGTTTGGGTAATTGTGGACAGGTTGTCCAAAGTCGCTCATTTTCTACCCGTAAGGATAGACTACACTACGGGACAGTACGCCTAGCTCTTTATTTCAGAGATAGTGAGACTTCACGGTGTGCCCCTAAATATCGTGTCTGACAGAGACAAGATATTTGTTTCACGGTTTTTGGAGAGTTTTCAGGAGGCCATGGGCACGGAATTGCGGTTGAGTACGGCATATCACCCGCAGATCGATGGGTAAACCGAGCGTACAAACCAGATGTTGGAAGACATGTTGCGTATGTGCATCATTGATTTCGGGGGTGGATGGGAGCAGTATCTTCCACTGGTGGAGTTTGCTTACAACAACTCCTACCAGTTCACCATGGGCATGGCTCCATTTGAGGCGTTGTACGGTAGACCTTGTCGTTCCCCAGCATGTTGGTTGGAGGTGGAGGATAATAAACTACTTGGGCCGGAAGTAATTCAGGATACTTCGGCGAGGATTGAATTGATACGGAGTCGCATTTGGGTAGCTCAAGATAGGCAGAAGAGTTATGCTGATGCGAAGAGGTTCTTCAGGGAGTTCCAAGTAGGGGACAAGGTTTTGCTCAGAGTATCTCCTATGAAGGGGATTATGCGTTTCGGGAAGAAAGGGAAGTTGGCACCGAGATACGTGGGGTCATTCCCTATCATCGAGCGGATTGGACCGGTTGCGTATAGACTTGGGTTACCGGAGCATTTGCATCGGATTCACGATGTGTTTCATATTTCCTCGCTAAGGAAATATCTTAGGGACGATTTGCCTTATTCTCATATTGCTTTGGAGGACATCGATCTCCAGCCTGATAGCTCCTACGAGGAGGGGCCGATTGCTATTTTGGACCGAAGTGAGCGGAAACTGCGGTCAAAGATAGTTCCGTTAGTGCGTGTTTAGTGGCGACATCATAATATCGAGGAGTCCACATGGGAGCGCGAGGATGAGATGCGCGAACGTTATCCAGAGTGGTTCTTACCAGGTACTTTCTAGTTCCGAATTTTGGGACGAAATTCAGATATTAGGGGGCAAGTATGTAATACCCCGTATTTTCATGATAATTATTTTTGGGATTAATTAAATTAAATGTGTATTAATTTGGGAATTAATCCGGATTAAAATACTAGCGAGATGCGAGTTGGTATTTGATTTTAATGAGTATATATGGCTATATATGAATATTGAATTATGAAATTTGTCGTGAGATTGAAATATGGCAGTTTGGAATTTTGTTGAGACGCGTGTGACAGTCGCGTCTAGAATATTATTATTTAATTAAAAAGTGAATTTTAATTCTATTAACCGTATGGTCGTTTTGAGTGCGCCAACACGTCCGGAAGGGTCAAAATAGTCAGGAAACACTAGCCGGGAGTTTAGTTTGGGTCCCGGGGCATTTTTAGGCCATGCCGGCAACGTATAAGGGTAGTTTAGTAATTTTGAATTTTTGGGAATTAAAACCAACGAAAATTAGGAATTAAATCTGACTTGGTAATTACCCACTAAACCCACTAACTACACCTTATGACCTTATGGGCTACGGGGGTTATTAGAATTAGTTCCAAAAGAGTTCCTAAGGCAAACCCTAGCCACCATTGTCACTTTGGAGAAGAAGGCTTGTAGAGAGAGAAGAGAGGAGAATTCTGCAGAGAGAGAGGAAAGCATTCATCAAATCGACATCAAAATCAGAGATATACATAAGGCAAGTGGTTTAATTTCGTTTATTACAAAGAATGTTTCTTCCGTGCGTAGGAAATTGACAGAATTTGTATTGTTCTTGGGAGTTTGATAAAAACCCATTAATTGGAATTAGAACTTTATATTTTGATGAAAGGATTGCATGTAGAATTGTGTTAGGAGGGTTATTCTAATGGAAATATACCTTGTTCATAACAAAAACGGATTTAATTATGCCCATTGGTGACTTTAAAATCTTAGGGTTCATGTTCATATGATTTGGGGATAAATGAAGGGATTTGATGATTCATTGATGTTTAGGAAGAATTGGCCCTATATAATGGTTTAATTATGACCTATGAGTGTTTGGTATGGATTAGAAACCTTAAAATAATGTTGGGACGAATTGTATATGAGATTAGAGATGAAGAAAGTTGGAAAAACGAGAAAAGGAAGTTCTGGGCTCGAAACTGGCCTCTCGTTAGAAGACCTGCCTTGGTCGTTCGAACGAGCTTCTAACGAATTGAAAGTTTACCTTCTAACGAGAGGGAAGTTCGTTCGATGCCTTTCGTTCGAACGAGATCTCGTTAGATGCCCAGTTCGTTCGAACGAACTCTCGTTCGAACCAGCCTCGTTCGAACGAGACTTCTAACGAGCTGACAGTTTGGGCTTTTTAGCCTGTTTTGATCCCGAGTGTCCCGTAACCTTGTTTAAATGCATAGATAACGTTTCTTGAGGATTAGTTGATATATTTGGGGATATTTAGGGTATAATGAGGAGTAAAAACATAGGTATGTGATTTGAACCAAATGGAGATTATGGATTAGGACGTGAGTGCCTATTACGATGTGAGAATTATTTACGGCTTAAATAATTGAATTAATCGGGAACTTATGAATTGTGTAACATTATAAGTCGGTACAAGAATGAGATGTGTACCACAAATAAATATGGTAATAGCTAAGATGTGTGCATGCTTAGTGTATATGATTTTATGTGTATGACATACCTACCATACTTGCTATCACGGGAGGTTTACGTTCGCTTAGGGCCTTCTTATCCTTGTGTTGCCCGGATTTAGATTGGTACCTCGAGAACATAGGTCAGAGAAGGACTTATTGGGATGTTATTAAGCCTGCTGATCGTGGGAGCGTAGGTATGTGCGTGACCCATGTGATGTGACTGTGTTCGCCCCTCCATTGTTTGTGATTGTTGTTATCTGAGAACGATTCCTGAGAGATTCGGAATGCGTGATCCTTATGTACGTGATGTACCGGGATGGATAGCAGAGTATGTGTGCACCGCAGCTTAGTCTCGGGGTGCTTGTATTGTATATTTATGACGTGTATAATATACACTTAATTAATGGGAACTTTCATGTTGGTGTTGTGAATATAATTATGGTAATATTTTGAGAAAACATAACGGGTTAACCGATAGTGAATTTTATTACTAATTGAGAATCTGAGTTTAAGTAAAGCCCTCTATTTAAATGTTAACGCTAGAATGCAATATGGGAATCGAGTAGTAAAGGGTAGGACTTATTACGGTTTGGTTAGATATGTATGTGAATTAGATGGGTACGGTACGTTAGGAATGCACATGTAGTCGAGTGGTGAGAATTTCATGTGAGTGAACGTCCTAACCTGTATTTTGCATTTAATGTTTTAATGTAATTAAAATACTTGCTGTTTTTAAAATGATTTCCACTTTCGGGCTCTGACCCATTTGCTTTCAAATCTATTTTTTGTAAAAACCATTTTAAGTGCCCAGCCACAAGGACACCATGCTTAGGATCCTCATTCAGGTGACGAGCTCTAGCTGTTTGTGGAAGTTACAGGACCTTGCTTGTAGACGCTTCATCTATCTTGACTCTATATTCAGCATTTATCAGTTGTAGGGCATGTCGCCCATTTCTTTTAGAGACATTTCATTTATTTCAGTTATTCAGACTTCTGGCATGTAATTAATTCAGGTTACATTGTTTTAGTTATTTCAGTCGTGGGATTGTAGTGAGGAGTTTTCCTCCGGACTTATTATTATTTGTTGGTTATTTCATTACTTCGTTATGGTGTATGGATTATGTTGTTCTTCCATTAGTCTTTTGTTGCATGTTAATCAGACTTAATTTAAAATTTGGCAACTTACTTTTTAAATACTAGGTGGTTAGTAATTATTAAAATGTTTTCGACAGTGATGCTATTAACTGAACCAACTTGGCATTTTGTATTGATTTAATAAAGGAGTATCTACCCGGTATTTAATTAGTCGGGGTGTCACATCTACCCATTTTAGTTCAAAATCTTTTCTTGATGATGAATAAAGAAGAAAGGCAAATGTTGAAATTTTGGTTTTGTTGGGCTTTGGTTTTTTTGGGTCACTGAGAAGTCGTGATGGGAATTTGAGAGCACATAGGTTAATTTGTACCCGGTGTTGTTTGGGATTGAAGAACAATGTTGAACTATTCAAATTTTATAATTCAAAAAAATATGCTTTGGAGCATGCGAGACTTACGATTGGTTCTAATGTCTTGATTGGGTTGTATCTTTTAGGGTTTCAAGTACATTAAAGGGACATTTCATATGTGTATCTCTCTCTCTCTCTCTCTCTCTCTCTCTATATATATATATATATATATATATATATATATATATATATATATATATATATATATATATATATATATATATATATATTTGGGGGCCCTTAAAATTTACCAAAAATCGGGGGCCCGAGGTTGTCGCCTCCCTAACAACTCGAAACTACTGCAAGGCTCCCGAAGAAGAAATGCTTGATTGCCTAGCTAAGGAACATGTTACTGCGAGCCAGCATCCCTAGATATCGCCTCCATCGACACCTCCATGTCATCCCCATAATTGAGCTCCCATGCCTCATGGAATGACCTAACTCTAAGGACATCATCTAAAAGGATCTCCAAAAGCTCACCAACGCCTCTTTAAGCCATCACTAAAAAACAAATTTTAAGCTAGATATCAATTGAGTATAACTCAGAGTGTAGAGAGTCTAAATAGAGAATGTCAAAGATAAGAACGAACCAGATGAGAAGAAAATTGGGTTTTATATAGGCTAAGTTCCATAACCGATAGTCCATGCACGCATTTTCATGATCAATCTTGCACGTGTGTGACCTATCGATTATGCTTACACATGGTCGATCAGTCCTGTCCCCCCCCCCCCCCTTTATCCAAAATCCTCTTAGATAAATTAATGTTTTTGCATTCACTACCAATCCATACCTTTCTAAAAAGGATCACTCATTAAAGTGAGATTCATTTGTCCTCATGTGAGTATAAATAGTTTGCTCCCATGTGTGACCTTAAATAGACTAGTATGACCCGACATGAGTATAAATAGTTTGATCCCATCTGTGACCTTAAATAGATTAGTATGTCCCAATATGATGACAAATCGTTTAGTCCCATGTGTGACCTTAATAGCTTTATATGTCCCAATATGATAATAAATAGTTAGGCACCATATGTGGCCTTCAATATCTTTGTATGTCCTGATGTGACGATAAATAGTTTGGTCTCATGTGTGAACTTAAATAGTTTCATATGTCCCGATGTGATGATAAATAGTTTGGTCCCATGTGTGACCTTAAATATCATTGTATGTCCTGATGCGATGATAAATAGTATGGTCCCATGTGTGACCTTAAATATCTCCCTATGTCCCGATGTGACGATAAATAGTTCGGTCCCATTTGTGACCATAAATATCTCTGTATGTCTCGATGTGAAGATAAATAGTTTGGTCTTATATGTGAACTTATATAGATTCATATGTCCCTATGTGATGATAAATAGTTTGGTCCTATATGCGATTGTAAATAGTCAATGTTCTCACGCACGATAATATGTCTGGATGAATGCCACACTTTTTCGTAATAACTTCCAAAAATGTTCATCAAAATGAACCTCTTAAGGGAATGTGCACTTGAAAATCGCATCCAAAATAAACAAAAAACACCAAGTCACTGAACGACCATCTCTCTTTATAACAGAACCTCGGCCACACTTAGGATACCCAAATAAACTCCATAAATCCTTGATAAGCTCTGAAAAGGGATTATCTAAAAAACTCAAAATAGACTCCGAATTAGACCCAAAATGAAACACGCGAACATGGCCTATAGGTCATGGGGTGTAATGCACTAAGACCTATCAATCTTGCCAGAAGACCGAATGGCCATGAACCCTAAGTAGTTTTCCTATAAAATGATCCATCACCAACCACTTCAGGCACACAAAACTCCACCTCTCAAATGCGTTTGTTTTGTTTTCGAGTTCGTTGTGTCTAGAAAAGCCTCAAAACTCTCTTCTTTTGTCTTCTAAACCCCCCCAAGCCAATATCTAATCCCATAACTCAAAGTTCTAAACTTTTCATTCTCATATAAACCCAAAACGCCATTTTTTTCCTTTTTTTCTTATTTTCCTTCTAAAAGGTACTTTTCCTTGAAGAAACCTTAGATTTACATTGCAGAAGGTTGGTTTCAATTCGAACCTCTACCGAAATGAAAAGTTGCATGTCTAACATCAATAGTACACTTTTCTAACTCTTTAATTTTTAAGTTTAAACCTAAGAGGGTGGTGTTATGTTGCAACCTAACCCAAAATCATCGTTTTCTTCATCTCCTTTTCTCTCCAAACATGATTTTTCTCTAAAGGTCAAGTCCCAACTACATTGACTTTGATTCTACCGGTGGAAGATATGTAGGAATGGTAAAGAGACACGATCTCTAAAAATCAAGTCGGATCTTGTACATATTTACATACCTTTTCTCTTTATTTCTAAAAATATCAAAAAATTATGCAAAAAAACTCCAAACCAATGAAATACTCTCATATAGGTTAGATGATCATTAGATTTGGAGATTCTACATATGTTTTTCTTCTTAATGTTGGAGTTATCGACATTATTTCTTTATTAAAGTAATTTTATGACTAAATCCATACCATCTAAGTGTTTTCATTAACACAAATCATTGATATCTTAAGATTCAGTCTCATTTCACTCTAAAACACCTTGAAAGATCATCGAAAGTCTAAGTCACTTAGCTTGAATCTACATTAAAGGTAGAATTCCCCTCATCCTTACACCAACTACGTGGATTCTGAATCTCTCTGTAAAGTACATACGCTCACTCAAACTATTGTCTAAGTGAACAGGTTTCAAGTTTGTAATATTCATCATTTGTTTATATTATGTATACACTCATGCCTCACTATACTACACGGGTTATTTACATATTAACTATTTTAATTTTATTATTTATTTTTACATTATAACATACTAATGTAAATATTTTATATATACATTTGAGGCCAAAAGGGCGGAGTGGGTTCCTAATACCTTCCCAATTAGTAACCTAGTCCCAGATCTTTGATTTTCTGGTTAACAGGAAGATCCCTTGCCTTCACTAAATCTTTATGAAGGCTCACCCCTTTCTTTTCTCTCTTTTGTGTAAAATAGACTAAAAACTCCATTCTTTTTCAAAGAGAACAAGGAAATGATCAAACCTCACCATCAAAGACCCTTATCTCCACACATATTTGTCCCCAAAATATGTGTGTGTGGGCTGGAGAGGCGTGCTGCCTTAGGTTCGGATTCTCATAGGGCCTAAGAGAAATTAAAAGTATTTCTTAGGATATAAAGAGAATTCTAAGTATTATAGGTTGTTAGACTTTAAGTCATAATTTAATCTAAAGATGTTAACTTTATTAAAATAAATTTCATAACGATTCATGTCCCAAACTAGATGTTGTTCATAAACCATGAATTGACTTCAATTTTAGTTCATCACTTAATAATAAAATAAAAGAATTTTGAAACACAATTTAAACCTATGAGAATTAAACATGGTAGGAAAGAGAAACCTTTAGGACCTAATTTTATTTCATCACGATCCTTTGCCTTTTGGTGGAAGGATATAGAAATAATGTTTTTTATAAAATAATTATCTTAGTCAATGTAAAAGTGGTTTTTAAAACGTTTAATGAAGCAATGGCTTCAAGAAATGTTGATTCTGGAAAGAATCTATTAATGACGTGAGGAATTCAATACTATCTAATGAAACTTGGGTTTTGGTAGACTATCATAAGGATCACAACCTATAATTAAATGGATGTTTGAAAGAAAATATAATAAACATGAATTATTCAAATATTTAAGCCAAATAATATAAATAAAGGAAAATGATAGATTATTCTGATAGTTACACATGTGTATATAGAACAACATATATACGAGTATTAATGGAAATGGCCTCTATTAATTATTTGCATATGCATCAAATGGATGCCAAAAGTGGATATTTTAGTGGTGAACTTGATGAAGAAGTATACATGGAACAATGTGAGGGGTTTGTTTTACTTGAAAATGAACATAAATATTGTAAATTAATTATGCCACTTTATGGTTTGAAAAAGCACCAAAGAATTTCCATGGAAAATTTGATTATGTTATTCTTTCAATTGGTTTCAAACATAACAATGATAATAAATGCATTTAATCTAAATCTAACAAATGATTATGGTGTAATTATTTTTCTTCATGTTGGAGACTTATTAATCTTTGAAACAAACATGAGAGATCTATTTGAGCCTAAGAAATATCTAACTTCATAATTTAAGATAAAAAGATCTTAATGAAGTAAATAATATATTAGGTATTAATGTTAGGAAATATAATGGGAGTTATTCATTATGCCAGTCTCGTTATATTGAGAAAGTGATTCTTAAATTCAATCATTTAAAAATAAAAGAAGCAAATATCCCGTATGATTCTAGGTTAAAATTATTTGAAAAATTTGGCATAACGGTCGCACAACTTGAGTATGTTATTGCAATTGGAAAATTAGTGTATTCATTTTTTTTGCACTGTACAAGGACATATATCATACTGTTAGTAGTAAAAATGTTAAGATGCACTAAGAAACCAAGTGTTAATCATTGGAAATCAATTAGAAGGATACTTGGTTAGCTTAAGAGGACCATCGGGTTATGTCTATTTTACTATGACTTTCTAATAATTCTTCAAGGATACTCATATGTGAGTTGGATCACTAGTTCCAGTGATAATAAATCCACATCTAGATGGATATTCATCATAGCAGGTGGAGATGTATTTTAGGCATCCAAGAAACAATATTGAATTATGCATTTGACCATGGAATCGATGTTTATAGCATGGGCACCAGTAGGCAATGAAGCCAAATGCATAAGAAATGTATTTTTAGTTATAAAATTATGGTAAAAACAATGTCCTCTATTTTTTTACCGTGATAGTGAAGTTACGTTGTCTAGAGAATATAAGAGGATTTATAATGTAAAATCTAGGAACATTAGCTTAAGATATTAATATTGTAATAATCCATATATTTTGATATTTAGGTTGATCAAGTCTAAATATTAGGATATACAAAATAATTAATACAAATTAAATATCGTTATCAACATGTAAAAATCAATAAAATAATTATGTAACAAGGTAAAGAGTGTGACATGATAATATCCTTAAACCATAAAATTTAATCATCGCTCAATTTCTAATACTAATATGATAAGAGTATTAAATAAAAATTCTAAACATCACCCTCCACCAACACAACTCTAATAAGAGATACATGCCTTAAAAGTCTCAATTAATACGTGCCAAAATAAAATGGAGTAAATGCCTAATCCACACGACTGAACTGTAAACTAAACAACTACTAATTACACCTACATCTTAAAATCCTATAGGTGATTAGTAAGGATAAAAGAGTGTGACTTTGTGCTGTCTAGAATGAATAATAGTACCTTGGTGTATCTCAAGCACCTGAAATGTTCCATTAAATAATTGGGTCAGACCCTATCAAGATATTGAAGCTACACAACTCAAAGAAGTAATAAATATAAATGATAATCGTTAGTTATTTACCCTATAAATAATCTATTCTAATATGAAATAGGATCTCACAATCTATTTTAAATTATATTAAGTTTCATATTTAATCAAATATGTTAATCAATTAAACCATAACCCCATCAAGCCACTTTTCCCCAACCACCATCACATAATACGCTGACATAATAACCATCATAACATCTATACACCATTTTCAATAACGAGGGCCCACCAACACCTCCGATGTACAAATAATAAAATTCCACTATATCCAAACCCATTGTCAACAGAATGGGCCAACCACTCACATAGGGCGTAACACATAAACTGCCCCATCTTGTCCAGTCCTCAATATGGATCAGGACAACCATCATGGGATACATAAAAATAATGTGTTCTCTCATGGAACACATAAAAATATTATAAACCCAACTAATTTATATCTTTTTAATCTTCTCTTTATAGGGTGCACAATATATAACTATTTACACAATTCATATTTAGCCCAATACCCAATATATAATTATAGGAGTATGAATAAGTCCACAATATGCATTAGCTTGGGTATTCATTACCCCACATGGTCCATATTTATCTCATTCCATCAATTATTCATTCTCCGATGAATTCATGATTTAGTATCCACCATTATGCATTAGCCCAAAAGAAAAGAGGTATCTATACATGAAGGTACAACTTATGAAACTAAAGGTACAAGTCTA
This sequence comes from Sambucus nigra, assembly GCA_949130495.1. Lineage (NCBI taxonomy): Eukaryota > Viridiplantae > Streptophyta > Magnoliopsida > Dipsacales > Adoxaceae > Sambucus > Sambucus nigra. The sequence goes on along the minus strand of OX422212.1, from coordinate 246,215,254 downwards.
GCATGGGTATTATATTCATTTTCAAATTTAGTAGTTCTAACATGGGGATTGTCCTCAATTTATTCAATTCCAAACATATATTATTCAAATTCCATAATTGCCTTACCCTAAAATGAGATTTGCTAATGACTAACACTAATCCAATTACTAAATATATCAATTAAGCATTAATTTTTATTAATCATGTGAATAACAATTCAATCTCAACATATGAGAGAACTAAATGAGAAAATGTGAAAAACCTAGTTGTCTCTACTTGATTTTAAGTCCAATATGTTAATTTAGGTGAATCTAAAATTTATATATATAAAAGAAGGAAATTATATATATATATATATATATATATATATTTCCTTAAATTAACCAAGTTGTGATTAGGTTGCTTGAGTTCCAAATCCGCCTTGAATTACTTGAATTCCCCCTTGAATCGCTTTAGGTCTTCCATTGGATCATCATCTTCATTATGGATTTCTTAAATTAAGCTTTGTTAATGGAGTATTTGTTTATTTGGGGAAAAGATGTATAGAGTTTTAGGGTTCTAGCTTAGAGAGGGAGAGTTTGGGGTTAAAAATTAGATAAGAAATGAAAGGAATAATTCGTAATAATCAAATAAAGAAACCCACCAAAATGACCCGAGGTGAACCCACGAGTGTCCCACAGCCTAATAAACTCACAGTCAGAGGGTGTTTTGTCAGCGATAATAGCCTGGCACATCGTTGTGGCCTTGAAAACCCGCGCTCGCAACCATATTCATGTGCCCTAATATAATTTAAATTCCAACTTTTTCCCGCATGATTAATCTTCCAAACCCTAGCTTGTGTCCATAAGAAATGTAGTAAACATCCTTTACCCATTGGGTTTCACTTTAATTATCCACATAACAATTCTAGAGCTTTTTATCCCAACAATACGCTCACTAAACAATATCATTCCTATTACTGAAACAATCCTAAATTAAATTGTATACTAATTCAATTTAGACAACTTTAATTACATGCAACTAATTAACAAATCCAATTTTAGTATTTTAATTTCAAATTTAAATCCATTTAAATTGTCAAATTCCCCTTTTAATGATCTATTAAGCCATTTATTTAATTTGTCGAAAAATGGGATATTACAGTCTCTGCCCCAAATAAAAATATTTTTTTCCTCGGAATTCACACAAATATGATTAAAAAATATACGGATATTGATGTCTCATTATATTCTCATGCTCCCACGTGGACTTAGATTCATTATGGTGACAACACTCTACGGTCTAAGACACATACGGGCTTCTCATTATATAAAATGCTTGGCTCTATCTTGATATCTCCCAAGTTTATGTGCTGATAGAAAGCCTCATCACAGAGGAATGTATAATTCATGGATATGTGGGACACATTATGTACTCGGTCTAAATGATCTAGAAGGGCTAACCTATAAGAAATTGTGCCCACTGAATCCTTGATTATGAAAGGCTCAATAAATATTGAGCTTAACTCCCCCTTCTTCCCATAGAGCATCATCCCTTTATCGATGATACCTTGATAAGAACCTGATCTCCAACTGAAATCTGCATATGCTTCCTCCCTAAATCTTCATTCTTGATCCAATATTGATCTTATCTATTGTTTCCTTTATAAAATATGATCCTAATAAGATATAACCCTCGATACTAACCAACACGCGGGTACCAATTCAAAGCTTTGTATGGTACCATTATTACCGAGTGATAATGTTTTTTATTGTAGGCTAACTTCGCCATTTACAAATGCAAATCTCAACTAATCTTAAAATCTAAAACATATGCTCACATCATATCCTCTAAAATCTATTTCACCCTTTCTATTTGCTCGTTTATTTGAGGATGATATGATGTACTAAGGTGCAACTGCATCCCCACCACCTCTTAGAACCTTCCCAAAAATTTATATACAAAATTAAGATTTATGTAGACAAATAATATACTAAGGAACTCCATGCAATTGAACGATCTTTGCAACATTAAACCTCACATACTACTCTGCCATAACGTCTATACGAGTTGGAAAAAAGTATGCCAGCTTCATCAAACGATCCACTATCATCTAAATAGATTTATGATGTTAGGGTATTAAAGATAAAATCCTTGGAAATGTAATCCCACTTTCACTAAGGAATATGTACGGGTTGTAGCATACATATTCTCCAGTATTGTTCCACCTTCACTATAAAATATACTACACTAGGACACAAGGTCTCTTCATATCTTCCCATTAATACAATTTCCTCATATTTGGGTACATCTTATCCCCTCCGTGATGCACCATAAATTAAGAACAGTGAGCCTCATACATAACCTTTCCCTATAACTTCTCATCAGAAGGTACCACTAACCTCCTCTTAAACCTAAAACCCCCATCTAATCCTATTTTGTAATTAGGTACACCGGTAGGAAGAAGAACTATCGCTTTCTCCTTGTATGCAATGTCATCTACCTGTGATTTAACTACCCTTATAATAATGTCAGGAGTCACTATGAACATCCCCAAAAAATCTTTCACCAACCGACTGTGATGAACCCCAGTCCCTCACTTGTAAAGTATAGAAACTAACACTTGTGTGTTGACTCAAAGCATATTTCATAACATTCGCCTTCCCTGGGTGATAACGAATCATGAAATAATAGTACTTAATGAATTCAAATCAGATGATTACCTCATAATCAAATCCTTGTGAGTAAAAAAAGTATTTTAGGCTCTTGTGTTCAGTAAAGATTCTAAACACTATCACCTCCAACTCCAAGTAATGAGTCGGATAGTTGACCTCGTGAGGATTCATCTTTTGATACACATAACAAATTGATCAACACTACTACATCAACACCCCACCTAGTCCCTATGATGGAGCATCAATTTAAACTAGATACTCAACCCCACTCCTATATAGATCCAAAACCAATGCCAAAGTCGAATTCCCCTTGAGAGTTCAAAGACCTACTAACACCTCTCAGTCCACACAAACTGAATTCCCTTCATCACCAAATTTATAAACGATATGTCCATCATAGGGAATCCCTGAATGAATCTTGGATAATGTCCTTCTGAATCTAATAAGCCGCGAACATACATGGGTGTTGTGGGTTATCCCCAATCTAACACGACTAACACCTTACTTGAATACACTGATAAACCCTTCTTCGAAACAACATGCCCAAGAAATTCACCTCTCACTTCCAGAACCCACACTTATTTAACTTTGCATACAACTTATGATATCTAAACATCTAAAAGGCTATACTTAAATTCTTGGAGTGATCTTCTTTCATCCATGAATAAATCAAGATATCATCGACGAAGACAATAATGAATAGCTACAACTATTGAGGGAACACCCGATTTATTAAGTCTACGAATACGGTTGGGGCATTGGACAACCTAAATGGCATTACCCTAAACTCATACAAACCATATGTGGCCAAGAAGGAAGTCTTATACATGTCCTCCTCTAGTACCCTTAACTAGTGATAAACCAATCGAAAATCAATCTTTGTAAAAAAAAATTACCCTTTAAGTGATTAAACAATTCATCAATCATCATGAAAGGATACTTAATCTTCACACATGCCTTATTTAACTCCCTATAATTAATGTATCAACATAGATATACATTTATCTTCTTCACAAAAATAATTGGATCTCCCGATGGCTAAGTTATCCTCTATATGAATCCCTGCTCCAAAAGATTCTTAATATGCTCCCTCTACTCCCTCATATCCAACGATGAGATCCGGTATAGTCAAATGGTTATTTGCTTAGTATTGGGTGATAAGTCATTCACAAAATCAATATGTCTACTGAGTGGTAACCTTATCCCTCCTCAAACACATCATCAAACTCTCAAACTATGGGCATTAAATTGAATGATACATTAACCTCATCTCGGGTCTCCTCATCTATAAAATATAAATGTTTTGGGGGATCATCTTCCAGCCTAGGCATAGACACTATGTATATTTCTAGCCTCGATATTGAAAATATAATCTCAAATCCACCACAATCCATTTTAGCCTCATACATGAATAACCAATCCATCCTTAAAATCACATCATAAGTATGAAAATCCAAAACTAATAAATTTGTTATGAATCGTATCCAAACAATATCAATCTCGATCCCCTTACACATCTAGAAAATGATAACTCTCTACCATAAGGTCTCGATGATAGACCAAAACTATCAATAAATTTATGTGATACGAATGAGTGTGTAGCGTTGGTGTCAAATAAAATTCTAGGTAAGGTGTCATAAATATAAAATATACTGTCTACTGCATGGACTGGTCCCTACTACTCATGTGGAATCATCTGATACACCAACCACACTGAAGTTAAGTTTGAGGTAGTGTTGTGGGTGGTATTGGAAGAGCCATTAGTGCATGCTACATCAGGGTTAGTAGATGTTAGGAGCAATAATGATACTACAACTGCTGATGGGGATTAAAACCCTACTAACCCTAGAACTGCTTAGTCTGCCACTTTTTTCTCGAAGTACCTCACTCAGGAAAACTCATTATCTATGTTCCTTACCTTCACATCGAAAACAAATACCTATGAAAGGACTTGATTGATACCCCTATTGTCTCCTTTGATGTTGATTCCATGGCCTATTTGAGGGTGTTCTTAAAACTGTTGTTAGGGTTTTAACAGAGTGGGTCGTAATATCCTCCACTGTCCCTGACCCCACTAGCTCTGAAAACCCCTCTAATCTCCACCAGAACTACCATTAGTCTTGGGACCACTTGACTAGAACACCTTCTCCAACTTCCTCTTATGCTCTGGTATGTCCTGACAATGCATCAAAGCTACATTTACAACATACGCATAAATAGGTTACGATGCATTCCCGATGATCACCTGCCTAATGTTTTAAGTTAATCCTTGAACAAAATACCCCCCCTTCATCTTCCCAGTACTCACCTCCTCTTGGGAAAAAAGTAAAAACATTGTGAACTCATCCTCCTTCTTAAGCACACTAAGAGAATATGGAAGATATGTAATGACCCCATTTTCTTATGCCAATATATAATTTTTTTCTTTAAATTTCATCTCACTTACTATCTAATAATGTTGTATTATTACATATGTGATATTAGAGATTCTTAATATAATAAAACCCATTTTTAAATTTGAAGAATTAAATGTAAAATGAGTCAAATTGATATTTTATTACACATCCTAAGCTAAATGATAGGTTTCATAATTATGATTAATTACGTTTGAATCATGTTTAGACTTTGTGATATGGGTAATGTGTCATTAATATCTATAATGTTAAGTTATTATACTTTCATAAGGCATGAAATATCGAATTAATTTCAACTACAAAATTTTGAAGTTTTTGGTAAAAATGTTCATGTTGAAGCCTAGTTTTGATCATTGTAATATAAAAACTGACTGGAGGTATAAACTAGATAGTTGTAGGTATATGAATTAGGTTTGTAACACAACAAACTTTGCATGAAATGGACATTTTAGTGAGAAGATATCATTTTTTTACGAACAAGGGGTAAGTAGTCATTTAACCTTAAACGATATTTTGTCTTACATAGTTGCCACGTGTCATACTTTGATTTGACCGAGGGGAGGTGACTTATGCCAACCTAAAACCTTTGAAACAATCTCGTCCTTCATCATATTTCATCCATGGAAGAGTTTTAGCCTAAGGAGAGAGAAACGAGAAGTTTAGGAAGAGAAGGGTGAGGAAAATTCGGGGAAATTCATAGGAAATTACGTAAAAGTTCCTAAGGTAATCCTACTCGTAAATCTTGTTATATTTTTGGTATTATTTATTGAAATGATAGAAATCATCATTACGATGAATCAACTATAAATTGGATTAAATCAAAGACTTATAACCTATCTTAAGCGAAATGATAATTTTTGGGGTAGGAATTGTAATTTTATGAAACTTTAAGCACTTGGTTTTAATTAAGAAGGTTTCAGGGACTAAAATGAAAATATAAAAAGGATCATTTTTGGAATAAAATATTTTCAGGAACCTTTATGAAATATTAAAAATATATAGTGTGAAATTACCAAAATGCCCTTCATGTGTAAAATGACCCTGATACCCTTAATAACTTTACACCTCGTGCTTGGTTTTAACACCTCCACTGAACACGTGTCGAATTTATAGAAAAAGATAAAACACATGTCAATCCTTTAGAAAAAGTTAAAACACATGTCGCCGTTTGGTGAACTAAGATTGCAAGGATGCTCTGTTACGCGACACGTGAACGCCGACTCACCAAAATGAAAGCCTTATCACCCAGACACGTGTCAGTACCTAAATACCTTTAAAAAAACTATAAATAAAGCCCTTGGATCATCCATTACACGAAATCATACCAAAAGCTTACAAAGAAATAGGGCGATAAAGTGTGGGGAAAGTTTAAGAAGAAGTTTCGTCTCAAGATTAACGAGCGATTTAAGACTCTGTATCTATAACTTCGGACTTATGTTCTAGGTGCGTACTTAGACATTCCTTGTGCATTTTATTATATGATATTATGCAAACTATATATATATTTTTTGAACTTCTTTTATTCACAAATTCATCTGATACCGATGATTGATTCATTTGTGATATGTTTATATTTGTCCATATAGACATACCGATTAACATGATTATTGAAAATATTATTCGGCCTAAGGAACCTCTTTACTGACTGACCTTCCCAGCTAGGTTATTGTTGGTGTACCCTAAATAAGGCATTATGACGAACAAGTTCGATTGACCCTCAACTATCGGGGAATAATATGGTAGAAGAATACGGTATTAGAGTGTACTTGGCCATTAAAGTGATATGATTGAAAGAAATAGTTATTGCCTTTGATTTGTTGCATCCGTTCTATTATGATCTATTCATTTCTATGTACTGTCATTCCAAATTATATACTGCATGTTCCTATCCATATATGTATATGCCTTCTCTTTTGATTTGAATAGGTATCAATTTTCGGAAAAACATTCGAATGTCTGGAGATTAAATCTCACTCGGCTTTTAGCTGATGTTGTAATAATTTTTCAAGAAATAAGCAGGCTCGCGGAGGGAACATAAAAGTACTATGCTGAATATTCAGATTTTAGAGCTCTTTTTGTTATTTTAAGTAAAATGTTTGTTTTATCATATAGAGCCTGTTTGGCTCTTTTGTAATAAAAGTTTGTTTTTCGTTGTAACTCTTTACTGTTAATATAAATGAAGTTTCCTTTTATAAAGATATGATGATGTAATTCCTTCACTTTCAGTATTTTAGGATTCATAACCATGAGATTGTATTTCCGTTGCATTTAATTAGGGGAACAATTTAGGTCAGAATATTTTGCCTTTGTGGCATGTCAAGACACTCATTCCCCACTACTATTTTGGGACGGGGTCGTGACACGATACTTATCATTAAACCTCACAATGAACTTCAGATATGTTAAACTCTCTCAGTACGCTATCGTGGCAACACTCTCCTACCATTAGAGGGCATCCATTGTCAAGAAAAAAGTCACCAACGCTTGCTTCTACATCTTTATAGAGTCTAATAATTAAAGATGGTTCTTAATGTATTGTCACAACTGATGTTCCACCATGGGTCAAATGATCTAGAAAAAGTTGGCGGGTTTTTATTCCTAAAAGATCCTCAAACCTTCTCCCAAGTTGAGGTGGGTGCAATGGGTTGTGGTGCCTCATAGGGTCCATTTTCTAGACTACTTGCATACCTGCTTTTACAAATTGTCTTACGAGTCGGTTAGCTCATGTGGTCCAAAGTGGTACTAACCATGAGAATAGGGCGCCGATACTTCTAGTGCCTGCCCGATTGAGGCTGTTGGTTCTCCTTGTCCCGCTCCTACTCTTATGACACATACTCTCCTCGTATGTGTCATCTAAAAACTTCCAACATAAATATCATATTACTACGCGTGTTATAAATAAGAGTACAAAATAAAGGGACATATCAAGGAATTCTACGCAAAAAATAAAGGAACCTATAACCCTCAAGGCATAAGACGATGCCCGAATACTAACTATAACAACCCATATATTCTGATCCTTGTACTTTGATAGTGAAGTTACTTTACCTAGACAATATAACATGATTTATAATGAAAACTCTAGGCACATTAACTTAAGACATGAATATTGCAATATATGATATATTATAATAGTTGGGTTGATCATGTATACATAATAGTATATATAAATTATTGATACAAATTAAATATCATTCTCAACATCTAAAAATAATAAAATAATGATGTAAGAAAGTAAAGAGTGTGAAATGTTAATAATCATAAAGATGAATCATCACCCAACAACAAATACTAATATGTTAAGAGTACGATATAAAAAGTCTAAACATCAGCATCCCCCAACACAACAATAATAAGAGATAAACGCCTCAAAATTCTCAACTAATACTTGCCAAACTGAAATAGAGTACATACCCAACTCATGCAACTGAAATGTAAACTAAACAACTACTAATGCTACCTATATTTCAAAATCCTACAGGTAATGAATAAGTATAAAATAGTATGAATTTGTGTTAACTAGAATGAAAACTAATCCCTAGTCCCAGATCGAGCACCCAAAATGTTCTACAAAATAATTAGGTTAAATACCACCAAGATATCGAATCTACGCAACTCAAAAAAGTTATAAATATAAGTGATATATTCACATTTTTATAAACTCCAATAATGTAAGCCAATATAAAATGGGATTTCACAGTCCATTTTAAATTACATTAAGTTTTAAAATTAATTATTTTTAATTAGTTAACTATAACTGCATCCATCCACTTCTCCATGGCCACCATCACGCAACACACATACATAATAACTATAACAACATCCAAACACCTCCCTCAATAGAATGGTACCATAAACACATGTGAATCATAAATATTAAAACACCACTATAATCAGACCCATCATCGACAGCATTGGTCCACCACTCACATAGGGCACATCACATAAACCATCCTCTCTTTCCAGTTCTCAATACGGAAGAAGACTACCATTATAGGGCATGCACCAATAAGGTGTTCTCTTATGCAACACGCCAATATATAATCCCAATTAATGAATCCCTTTTTAATATTCTCTTTATTTCACAATTTATAAATTATTACACGGTTCATACTTATCTCATTACCCAAGCTATAATCGTACTATACCTATATACCCATTCATACGGGTATTACCAACTAAGTCCCAAGTATATCATTTACTTTAGTTGATTATCTCATAAATGAATCAATACTATCAATATACACATGCCTTTGTCTTATAATGATTCACACCAATTATTGTTACTTTAAATCTCAAGAACTAACTCTAATAAGTGGCAAATCCCATTATAGTATATTTACGGGGAAAGACGATAATGTATTCCTTCTTAATCAATTAAACAATCAGCACTCTCCTTTTGTAAAATTAGGGATTTAGTAACATTATGAAATTTCCATGTAGACAATATGATCCCCAACCAACCCAAATACTAGTCAAGTCTCATCGATTCGTAAGGGAGGTTTAAGAGTTACTAATTCCATTATTTTCAATTAGAATGACATTCACATTTGTAATAACATATAAAATTACTAATTAAATTTTATAATATAATTAACATGTGGAGTGATCTTAATTTATACATTAAGTCTCCTAATCATGGGGGGTTCCATCAATTACTCAATATCATATGAGTTCATGATCAATCCTTTACTATTATTGTAGAATCGCTACAGCGGAATAATGTGAATTCTCAAATAAATCCAATTTTAGTTAAACCCTAAATCATGCATCTAAGTGATTGAATTAAATATGCAAATCAAATAATCACATGATCAAATATTAGGAAGACCAAATTCAGGAAAAATACCCGAAGGGAAAAACCTTTTTATTTCACTATAATTTGTAAATAACAACTTACATGGGTTACAATGAAATAGGGTGACACATGAATATCCGCACGTGTCGGTCGGCGTCGTCAATAATGTAACAACCACAGCTACTTCACAAGAACATGCAATTCTATCTTCAGCAATGAATCCACATGCAGCGAATCCACATGGACACACAGTCCAATCTTCATAGAGACTCCCTCCACAATAGCACGCAGCTCTCGGTTGTAGAGATCTCCCCGTAAAGAATAAATTTCAACAAATTTGAATCTAGGGTTCCAAAACAATTCACTAAATATTGGGATGTTTTGTGAATTGAAAACAAAAGGTTTAAAACCTAAAAGAAGAAGACAAAAATCCTTTCTGCAGTAGCAGTTTCATTTCTGAAAATTGTGCAGGTCTTCTTTTTAAAAACGGAGTTGGAGACTCCTATTTATAAAAAAACTTAAGTCCGCGCATCGCTCGAACGAGATAGCTAAGTCATTCGAACGAAAAGGCATGATCGTTTGAATGACATCGCGCGATAACTTCTCGCGAGATAGCTATGTCATTTGAACGACATAAGCAGGTCGTTCGAATGACCTATCAAATGAGATCTAAGGCCATGACTGTAGATAATTTCGATACGAATGCTTGGCCGCCGGTTTCATATTTTTTTATTTTTCTTTGAATTTATATGATTTTTCTACGAAAAGGTGTCCGAGAACAAATCTTTAGAAAAATATTTGATAAAAATATCCCAACACTTTAAGTGAAATGCTAAGGAATTAAAACACAACCTTACCAAGCTTAACCTCGAGGAGACTTGAATGTTGAAGATTTTGATATTCGGATCCGTCTTTGATGCTTGAATGTTATTGAATGCTCTTCGACGGTGTAGCGGTATACAACATACTAAATTGATAACGGACTTATAAAATAATGTTCTTACAATTATGCATTAGCCCCCATGAAATTAGGTATTTATACAGGAAGGTACAACTTATGAAACTAAAGGTACAAGTCTAGCATGGGTAATATATAAATTTCCAAATTCATAGTTCTTATCCAATTATTAACTATATCAATTAAGAATTAATTTATACTAATCGTGTGAATCCTAAATCAATTTCAATATATGAGAGAATTAAATGAGAATGTGAAAACCCTAATTATGTTTAATTTATTTTACGTTTACTATTTAGGTGAATCTAACATTTATATATATGAAAAAGAGGAGAGTAGATAAATATCTTTCCTTGAATTAAATCTTTAATTAACTAAGTTGAGATTAGGTTTCTTGAGTCCCAAACCTACCTTGAATTAGTCGAATCCCCCTTGAATCAATTTAATTCTTCTTTTAATTCATCATCTTCATTATTAAGTTCTTGAATTGAGGTTTGTTAAGAATGTATTTGTGGAATTAGGAAAAAGGTGGTCGATATTGGGGATACGAACAATCAAATGATATCTATTAATTGGGTATGATACCTATAAAAGGGAAATCTTTAGGAAGAAAGAGTTTTAGAGTTCTAGATTAGAGAGAGAAAGTTTTGGATGAAATCTAATATGCGAAATGAGATAAATCGTGTGCAAGAATCAACAAAAATAAACCCAAAAAAATGACCCTCAGTTAATCTACGAGTGACTCATGTCCTAACGCACCCGTGGTCGCGAGGTGTTTTATCCGCGATCACGACCGTGGCCCTCGATTGTGGCCTTTAAAACTTGCGATCGCAATTTAATTTAAATTCCAACTTTTCCCACTTAATTAATCTTCCAAAACCTAGTCTTGTTCCCCAAAAATTGCCCTAAAAACCCTCTTACCCTTGGGCTTTCACCCTAATCCTCATATAACCTTTATAAAATATTCTAGCCCAACAAATATAATCCCACTAAACCACATTAGCCTTATTAATAAAATAAGTCCAAGTTAAATTATACTAATTCGATTTAAAAAACTTTAATTAGATGCAACAAATTAACAAATCCAATTTTAGTATCTCATTCTTAATATTTCACATTCCATTTAAATTTCCAAACATCCTTTTTAATTTTTATCAAGCCATTTATTTAATTTCTCATTAAAAGGAGTATTATAAATATGTCAAGGAATTAATAACTAATGGATTGATTAGTATTATTGTTGTTAAAAAAAGTTAGAATTTAGAGGATCCTTAGAATTTAGTGGATTCGCCTACTTAAGGATTTTCAAGTGACTTGTTAAACGATACATCTAGTGGAATGGGATTAAAACCTTTTTCAAAAATCATGTGTAATGGTCAACTTTGTAGTAGCACTACCACTATTCCAAAGTTTAATGTATAGGTTATGTGCAAAAGCCAAAGTCACACATTAGGAAAAAGGTGAAAAGTTGAGTGGGTTAATAAAGGCATACGTATCATAAGAGTTTACTAGTGTGTGTAAAGAAATATGCTCCAAGTGTTCACCCTAGAACCAAGGATGGTACAAAGCATCACCCATGCATCCGCTCGTGCCCATGCACGAGTGCAAAAGTGAGATTGATTTTTTAAGGATCATTAGGCACTTTAGAGGTTCACTTTTTACTTCGTACGTATGCATCATAACAAGGAGAAATATGAACCTTTGATTTTTGACAAAATCAACAAATCAGATGGCCCAAGATTAAACATATGCGACCAAGCATAATACACACATGAATTGATCTCAACAGACGAATTTTTTCGTGGCACTTTAGTAATTGATAATTGTACAAGCGCCCCCTTTTTGGATCAGTCTGGAATGTAAATATAAATATTTAGGATCTAAGTGATACAATTAAATGACTGGTATATTGATGTCTATTGGTAAATAGACACCATCCTTCTTAGAAAAGCAGGCAAATCCTGTCTTTTTATTCCGAAAATTCTCTTACTTCTCTATATTTCTTCTTAGTATTTTCTTTGAGTGTTCTATGAGAATTATCCAAGTTTTGTACTTGAAGAATCCCCTGGATTTGTTTTATGCTTAAGGTGATTTGCCTACATACACATTGGCAAACTCGGTTTTGAGTTGGGGAAAATAATACCATAATGACAATATTTTTTTACGCCTCAAATATTCAAAATTTCCCAAATTTTTATGACTCCAATACTACATTTTTAACACATTATGAAATTTTGATGGGTCAAAAGGGAACAATTATTATGTAACTAGAAAGATGCTACAACCCTATATCATTGGCCATATCAATTTTCAGGCCTGTCCCGCGACATTTGGACTCATGCAATTATAATATTCAAGCAAGTGTCTAAGTGTAGAGTAAAGGTAAGTATTTTTTAAAATTTGATCTGATTTTAAAAATATAATGGCGTGTTTAATTATGAAGTTGAAAAAAACTAGGGAAATAATTTATGTGTATGAAAATGAGAAATTAGATGAACCGCATTCTCTTACCTTTCCTATTTGTTTTAAATATCAATTCTCCAAGATTAATAAAAACATACTTTCTAAGAAAATTTGGGGAAAAAATAACTTGACACATTTAAGTCTATAGTTTTAACATGGCATAATATGTTTGTCATAAAGTATCACACAGTAAAAAATTGATTAAAAATATATAATTTTTTAATGAAATATAAATACTATAAAATAAAAAACATGGTTCAATTTGGTTTGTGACATTTTTATAATGGTAAACGAATTTGATTTGGGTTCAGGTAAGAGGTAAACCAATTATATCTATTGTTTTTAAGATCTTATTAGAATTGGAAATGGTATTATTTACTACTGTAATTGAAATTTTATTTAATTTTGGTGGAAATTTGGTGAAAAGCACCATATATAGTAGGAAACTTGCACGTAATAGTTGGGATTCCATGGGAAGGTGCATTTTTCTCAACCCACTCTGGATTCCAAGAGAAAAATGCTCTTAGATTTTCCATTTTTAATGAAATGTTAGTTTACTTAATGCTCAAGTACTATTTTGCTTTAAGTCCAATTTTTTTTTCATAACAATTAAATAAGTCCTTTCAACTTCTAGTTTACTTGTTAAATATTAAATTTTAATCATTAGATTACAAGTCCTATTTTAAAAAAATTGTCACAAGTCCTATTTTTAAAAAATTGTCTTATAAAATATCTCTAACTATCTTACCCTCCAAAATTCATCTCCCATGTTGAAAAATGTGTCGAGTAGTTTGGTTATATGGTCAAAGCTAGAATCCGTAAATTAGTTCCACCACACCAAAACTGTCGGATTGTCTCGGTCATTGACCGTGACAAGTCCAACTTGTCAAGGTCAATGACTGTGATAATTCTGGGAGTGACAAATTTTATTGTCATGGACTTGTCGCGGTCAATGACCGTGACGAATCTGGGCTGAATTTAAAAAAAATATGATGGGTAGTTTTGCCACTTCCACTGCCCAGCAGTATATTTGTATATGTTATAGTAAATTTGTACCAGTTCAAACAGTATATATCCAAAGAAAATAGAAAGAATGCACCAATTCATTGCATATATATTTCCATATCCAAAAAAACTAAAAATATAATCCATATCCAAACCAAAATGTAAAAAATCAAAATAGTTCAAATATAATCCAACTGTCCAAATAAAAATAGATACAAATAATGTCACGCCATAGTGTCTGGGTAGGTTCGAGGAGGAAGGAAGGCCACATGATATACGCATTGAGACACCCCTCAATATACATCACGCCGCATTGTTTGCGCAACCACAATAGGGAGTTTTCCTTTTTTGGTATCACATTCATGACGAGCACCTTGGCCTCGATGTTTTGAAGGGTACGTCCATGAACGGGCATACTTTGTGACAGTATTCGGGTCCCTCAACCCCCTATCTATCTGTTGGTCGTCAGATATGTCGCATAAAAACATGCTCGGCCAACTGATTGTTGACATAGGCCGCTATACGGGAGCCAAGTAGGGGGCTGGATCATCAAGCGATGAGTCCGCGCGTATCGATGATGAAGAAGTGATGTCTACGTCCTCATCCTCCTCCACCACCTTCTCCTTTCCCTTCTCCTTTCCACCCAACTGAAGCTTTATGAATGCGTATATATCTAGGACTGTCGCCTCTAATCTTGATAGCTTCGCGTCATGCGTGTTGACGTGATGAGCCAACCCGGTGTTGCTCGTCTCCATTCCAGTGATCCTAGATTTTCCCACCCGCGAGCTCACCCCCTAGTCCTCCCCTGGTGATCAGCGCCAAGAACTTGGTTGAGTGCGTCCATGGATAAAGAGGCCTTAACGGCATCAGACTGCGACTCATGTACTTCCTTAAGCTTTGCCTGAAATGAAAAAAAGCACACGATTAGTTAAATAAGTAAATAAAAAAATTATAACGTAATTCACAACAATTAAACTGTCGAATTACTTACATTCATGGCCGCAACGCTCGGGGACACCTCCTTATCCTTGGCCTTCTTCATTTGAATTGCCACATAGGCATCGAGCCTATGTAGCCTACCCCCAGGGCCACTCCATGTCCCCTGAAATAAAAAAACACAAAATTAATAATTAACGCAAAGTAAAATAATGCAGAATAGCATATTTCTATAATTATAGAAAAATAAAAACTTGCCATCCTGTGCTCCACCTCGATGTAAGACGTCCATCTGGAGTAGTGCACGTCCATTTTTTCACCCCGTTTCCCTCCCCGATTGGCGAGATGCCAATTGTCGTTCCTCGATCTTATTGTCAATGAACGTTTGATAATGTGCCAATGTGATCAGCTCCTTCGGCAGGACGGACTCACATATTCTGATAATGCAGTCCCGGGTCTTAACAAAGTACTGGGCCCGCAAATTCTTATTCCATGTCTTGTGTTGGTCCTCAAATGCTCCAACACAGAATCGTGGAGTTCTAGGGGTAAGCTTAATTGTTCCTGTCAAACAAATACAAAACAAAAACAATGTAAGTGTTAGTTGAGAATAAATATTGCGAATAAATATAAATTGAAATTGAAATTGAAATTGAAATACAAATACATTACCTGTAGTGCCTCCCAAGTAGCTAACTTGAGCTCATTTGGTACCTCCCTCCTACTGGTGTACCCCGGGCCAATAATCATCTTCACCAGCTTGAGGGATCTAGTCAATAAGCCCGTCTTGTTGTCAATGGCCATTCTCAATTTTCCCTATTTGGGGAGCCTAGGGGTCGAGGAGCCCTCATCGCCTCCACTACCACCGAGCCCTGAAGAAGACACCATTATTATCATCATCATCATCCTTGCCTTAATCTCTGAAGGAGACATTTTCTATAAAAATGGTTGTTATTAGTACAAATCCAAATGAGTTAGAAGAATACAAACACACTTGCACACACACACACACACCTGCACACAAGCACCTGAAGAAGACATACAAACATTTTATGTGGTCGTGACACTCTCAAATAGGTCGTGACATGAAGTAATTTTATAAAATAGTTGAACCCCCCCCCCCCCACACACACACACACCTGCACACACACACACATATACAAAGAAAAGAGAGAAAGAGAAAAAGAGAAAAAAATGATCAAGTACAAATGAATTAAAAGCAGTAAATTGATGTCTAATAAAGGCATTAAACTATTGTCCGATAATTGGAATACTTATTACAAATCTAAAAATGGTTTCAAATTCGGGTTATCATAAAAAATAGATTTATATTCGGTAGGAGCAGCCAAGTCATCCAAACTACTGTTTAGACGCATTAGCGTTTGTAGGACGATTGACCACAACTTGTTGTTGATATACTCTGAGTAAAACACTTGATTGACCTTTTGAAATTCACAAACAAAGAGCTCATCGCTCACGTGTTCGTTGCTCTTCAACTTGGACAAGTCAATCATGATCAAATTGGTGCCAGGATCAACTTTACAAGCATTTTTATCCTCAACTCTTACCCAACCACAGTAAAATACATCCTCTTTGAATCTTACATAGTCCAATTCAAATATATTTTAAATTGTACCATAGTAAGTCATTTCAGCTTCAACGAGGTTTTTATCTTTTGCGCTCACTCGAAAGAAAGTAAGAGCCTTGTATGAAATGACAGAGTTCTGTACATTTGTAATTTCCTCGTACACCCTTCCGCCAAATACATAACCGTTAAATCGATACTTTTTGTACTCTTCTTCCATAAACAAGGGTCCAGTGGCTAGACGAGCAAGCCTTGATGTTTCATCACACGTCTTTAAGAGCAGAGAATATAGATAAATTAATTAGGTTAGTTGTAAAGTTTTACTGTAATGTAACGTTATACAACAACCATTTTCATTATAATTACCTCGTGTGACAACCACAACCTAAATTTGTTGTCTGATTGTGCCATTGTTTGTCGTCTTTTATTGTTCTCACATGCTTCATATTTTCTACATAAAATTAATGTGAAGAACGTGTTACGAAATTAATCATGTATAAAATAATCTAAAATAATGTAAAACTTAAAATAATTTAAACTTACTTTTTCCATTCTTCGACATCTTCATGTGTGTCAAATAGATAACGAGCTACTTGTTCATGTTGAAAACTCATTAATTTCACTCGTTTTCCCATCACATGACCACCTTCATCGATGGACTCGTCAATGTCATTAATGCTGGTCGAGTCAGGCATATATTCCCGAGTATAGATTGATGACTCTAGGTGATGTATTCCTTTGCAATTGATCCTGTAATGTATCGTGTATTCTTGACGTAATCTTTGAAAATTTTCATCAATCTTTCAAATGGATACATCCACTAATATCTAACTAGACCGCAAAGAAGTGCCTCGTCGCATAGGTATACCAACAAGTGAACACTTATGTCAAAGAATGATGGGGGAAAGTGCTTCTCCAACACACAAATCGCTTCGATCACTGCCAATTTTGCGGCCACTATGGTTCTCGATTGACTACATTCTCACACAAAAGTGAGAAGCAGATACTAATTTGCATAATAGCCCTCCATAAATCCTTGTTCTTGGAGAAACAGTGCTTAAACAATAGAGGAACCAATTGCATGATCAAACGCCAATTGTGGGACTTACACTTAAATAAATCATGGGTAGCATAATTCACAATCTTTTGCAAGTTGGACAAAATATTAAATGGAACCTTCCTTTCCCCACTCATCAAAGTAAATGCACCAGGGGGAATTATTGTCCTTCCACTTCTATCTTCTTTCAACCATAGTTGTGGCTTCAGTTTCAACGATTTAAGGTCTTTTCGTGCATTTTCTACATCCTTCGAATGACTCCCCCCAAGTCATGTGCCCACAATATATTCAGCGATGTTCTTCTCTACATGCATCACATCCAATGCATGGTGCACTGGGTTATTCTTCCAATAAGGCAAGTCAAATAAAATTGACCTCCTAGACCATGCCTTTCTTATCTCAGTTTCATTCTGAGTTGGGGTCTTCTTATGCTTGACATTCTTAAATTTAGGATTCTTACCTGGAATATTAGGACCACAATCAGAAGATTTACTTTCAATTTCTGAAGTTGAAAATTTTCTCGACGGTAGCCTGTGTTCAACCTCGCCCAATGAAAAATTAGAACCTTTCTCAAACTAAAACTATGAGCGGGGGGTAAAAACCTCCTATGGAAATGGTATACAATTTTTAAGATAGTGGGGAGACGAAGAGCTTCAGTCTCCTCTCCACAAATAGGACACCCTAAGTAACCATGTACTACACAACCGGATAATGTCCCATAAGCTTGAAAATCATGAATTTCCCACATCAACATAGCTTTCAGCGTAAACTCTTCTTTTTTAAAAGAGTCGAATGCTTGCACACCCTCTTCCCACAACTCATTTAATTCTTCTACCAAAGGAGCCAGGTAGATATCGATGTCATTACTTGGTTCCTTTGGCCCGGGTATCAATAAAGACACCATCAAAAATTCAGGTCTCATACACTGAGAAGGAGGGAGGTTGAGTGGGGCTAGGATCACTAGTTATACACTCTGATTGGTGCTTAGATTTCCAAATGGATTTAAACCATATATTGATATAGCCAAACGAATGTTACGCTGTTCTGGAGAAAAATCGGCATACTTATAACTCGTCCTCCTCCAAGATGTAGAATCAATAGGATGAGGCATGAGATTATCCCCTACTTCTACCCTAGCATGACAAGTCATTGCCTCCGCTATCCATGGTAATGTGAAAAATTTCTTTAATCTAATCCCAACATGAAAATATTTCAACACTTTTTGAGGAAATTTTGAGTTTGTGCCTTCCTTGCCAGTAGATTGGACATATCTAGGTTCATCGCATACCAGACACCGATCCAGATTTTTATACTCCTTTTAGAATAGTATGTGATAGACCCATATGTACCCTCGGCCAGGACGAGGGCGTCCTCTACCTAGACGAGGCCAAGATGATCTCTCAACCAATATCAGATGACCCTCCAAGGGGCCGACCTCCCATCATGGTCCGGACGACTCTCCAAGGGGACGACCCCTCATCATGGTCCAGACGACCCTCCAAGGGGACAACCCCTCATCATGTCCAGACGACCCCTCAACATGTCCAAACGACCCTCCAAGGGGCCGACCCCTCAGCATGTTCTGGACAACCCTCCAAGGGCCCGACCCCTATTATATCGTGGATAACCCTATGAGGGACGACCCTCATCATGTCCTGGATGACCCTACGAGGGTACGACAGTACGAGGCCCACACTAGGCCAGGCTCGCTAAATGCAAGAACTTTTCCTTCGGACTCACATCACAGGCCAAGGGTGACATCATTACAGCGCGTGATTTGGGAGACGCATGGAACAAGGCGCGTGGGACTCACATGGCACGTGGAAGGCCATTATAACAATATCACCTTCTCACGTGAGGGAATATTATGTCATCTTTAATCACTGGTGGCATCTACATGTGTCAACAGGGGATTGGCTAGATCATCATTCACATGCACCATGAATGCTTGGGGGGTACACTACTCCCCCCAAGACCTATATATAATTGTCATCTACAACCCTCAAAGGGATCGATAATTGTAACCCTAGCTAAAACTCTACTTGTACACACAGTAGAGAGAGAGAGAGAGAGAGTGAGCTTATGTGCATTTTATCCAAGGCCATTAGTGCCCATACTTAGTGGATCACACACTCACAGTGGATGTAGGCCTAATTGGCTGAACCACTATACATCATTGTCTTATTCCTCTTATACTCATCCCCTTCTACACACATACATCTCTATGGCTGCCATTTTATTACTGTTTGAGCTCATCATCACTTATCTGGTGGTATTAAATCTTAGCATCATCAGTTTGTCACCGTCTGTGGGAACAAGAAGTCATCTCTTCCTTTATACAGCTTGACCTCACCGGGCACTCTGGTGGTGAACCAGATCTCCCCCTTTGTGGAGCTGTTTCACCATTAAAAGAGACCCATTAAGGTTTTCAAGCTCATCAATCTCTTGATCATTCAGCTCTCTATAGCTCAAACACATGGCACCAGAGATGCCACCACCACCTTTTCCTCCACCGGATAGTGGAGTAGGACCCAGTTCCAGTCAACCACCGCCTCAGTCTGAGATGGTTGATGTGGCAGCCGCCTTGAAGTCTCTAGCAGCAAGCTAGCAGATTATGCAGGATTAGTTCACAGCTCTTAGCCAAAATATACTAAGACCATCGGGAGTCTCACCGGAGATGATTACTCCAGCGACAGCTCCAGGGAAGCATGAGACTAGGGGGCCACCCCAGGCACCACGCAAAGACTTGTCACCTCCTCAGCGACAGAGGGATGTTGTTGACCCCCGGCGTCTATGCCTGAGGAGGCAAGGAAACCCTTGCCCAGAAGATAGGTATGATGATCTGGAGGGGGAAGAGGCCCCCGTAGAGTGCTGGGAGCCGTATGAGGTCTCCAATAATACTGTACGGCCTCTCCAGGAGAGCAGAGGTAAGTGTGGGAGGCAAAATCCTGACGATCGCCTGAGGGGCTCTACTTTTGATCTTCTGAGCAGAGGGTCAGCCTTTGATAGGCTAGGCCCTGTAAATGACTTGAGAGAAAAATTATCCCGATCGAGAAGTGTTGCGAGGTCCAGAAGGGAGGCAGCAGATGGTCGACCCCATGTGGGACGACCCCTCGGATGGGATGACGATCAGTGAGAAGTAAACAGCCGACACAGACCTACCGCAGCGAAACCCTCCATTCACCTCAAAGAGGTGACAGGGGATTACATCGGCCAAGCCAACCCTGCGAGGCCATGGAATGACTCGATTCAAAGGATGGAGGATAAGATTGGTGATATACTGAAGAGCCAGGACCCACTTCAGAGAGGATACTCCATAGGTTCACCCTTTGTGGCAAAGATAGTCAACTTCCACACGCCGTTCAAGATCAAGCCACCAGCGGCCACCCCTCGGTATGACGGGAGTACCAACCCTGTCCACCATATTGAGATGTACCAATCAGCGGCAGACATATACTCTATCTCAGATGAGATGAGGTGTCGTGGATTTTCTAGCACTCTGACTGGGGCTGCACAAGTCTGGTATATGTCTCTTCTAAAGAACTCCATTGAAAACTTTAAGTAGTTACCAGACCGGTTTATCCATAACTTTTACTTTGGAGTGAGGCCACAGAAGAAGACCACACACCTGTTGTATGTTAAGCAAGGGAAGAATAAGAGCCTAAGAGACTACATAGCTAGATTCAATAAAGAAAAGTTAGAAGTTGAAGACTATGAGGAGAACATAGCCATGACCGCTCTCATTGGAGGACTCTAGAAGGGGAAGCTGCTATGGAAGCTTGATGAAGACCCTCTTAGGACGATGGCTGAATTGCTGTCAATAGCAGGAAAGGTGATGAACGTTGAAGAGGCGATGGAAGCAAAATACGAAGACAAAAAAGGAGTCACCAGTGGGGGCAAGTACCCAAAAAAAAGCAAAGAGGGGAAAAAGAGGTCTACAGATGACAAATTCGTTGATTACACCCCTTTGGAGGTCAGTTGCGAGCATATCCTGAATGAGATAAAAAGTGACCGGTCCTTGAAGTGGCCTAAGAAGCTGAGGTCAGCCCCCCCACAAGAGGAACAAGAATCTGTGGTGTGAATTTCACCAAGATTATGGCCATGTCACCGACAAGTGTTTTGCTCTGAAAGATGAAATCGAGAAGATGCTAAAAGAAGGGAAGCTCAGGAAGTACGTTGACAAAGGTGCCTTCAAGAGGGGCCGAGGGGACGACCCCAAAAAAGAAGAGAGGTGATGCATGTTGAGAAGATCCTCCATATCGAAGGGACAACCCTTCAGATGATGAGGACGACCCTGACCTCCCGCCAAGAGATGACCACGTCCCTGTAAAGAGACTTAATATGATATCACTCGGTATTGGGGTGATCTCCGAGGGGCTAGAAAGAGGAGGGTCAGAGGTCGCAAATAGGAAGGCCCATGTAGGTGAGGCCAAGGCAGCTACAAAGGCTGTGCACTCAACCTCTGTTGAGGCAAAGTCAGAAAAGAGAAAGAAGGTTGATATGGACACTCTGATAGTGGAATTCTTAAGAATGGACTTCAAAGGCCTCTTAGGCCTGCATGATGACCCTCTAGTCATCACTACCAGGGTGCACGGATGTCAGGTGCCGAGGATCTTAGTAGATCGGGGTAGCTCTGCAGATGTGATGTTTTGGCTGTGCTTAAAAGCCTTAGGCCTCAACCGTGCTAGACTCGTCCCATACCACTCCCATTGATTGTGCTCAGTGGAGAAAAAGTTCATCCTCTAGGAGTGTACGAGGACGATGTTAACATGGGAGACGAGTGGCCGAGATGGCTTACCAAGAGGGTCAGCTTCTTTATGATGGACGAATATGTCTTCTCAAACTATAACATTATACTGGGGCGAGTAGCCCTCAAGATGTTTAAGGATATGCCCTCTACGATTGATCAGATGATCAAATTCTCGACCCCTTATAGGGTAGGGAAAGTTCAGGGAGACCAGACGATGGCACGGGAATGTTACTTTAACTCTGCTGAAGAAAGAGAGGCGCACAAGAAGGCAACATCCACTTACAATATTGACACCCTTGACCCCAGGGATGAGAAAAAACTTAAGAAAGGAGAAGTCATGAAAGAGGTAGAATCCATCATCCTCAACGAGGATGAGCCAGAAAAAATCATCCAAATCGGCAAAGCTCTAAAGATAGACATAAAAAAAGACCTCATCAAGGTGCTAAGGAGAAGACAGAGTGTCTTTGCATGGAGTCACGCAGATATGCTAGGGATCGACCCAAAAATTATGAGCCACAAGCTCAATGTGGTAGAGGGTGCAAAGCCAGTAAAGCAGAAGAGGAGAATTTATTCTCGAGAGAAGTATGAGGTCATTAGGAATGAGGTCAGGAAGCTAGAAGATGCAGAGTTTATCAGAGAGGTCATCTACCCCGAAAAGTTGTCCAACAGAGTCATTGTCCCAAAAGCCAATGGGAAGTGGAGGATATGTGTAGACTTCACAAACATCAACAAACATTATCCCAAAGACAGCTTCCCTCTCCCCCGCATTGATCAGATCGTAGATTCTATCGCAGTCCATGAGCTCATGAGCTTCATAGATGCCTATTCAGGGTACAACAAGATCTTCATGAGCCCTGAAGACTCAGAGAAAATAGCCTTCATTACCGACAAGGGGACACACTGTTATAGGGTCATGCCCTTTGGCCTAAAAAATACGGGGGCAACGTATCAACGCCTTGTGAATAAAATGTTTGAAGGCCAAATTGGGAAGCTATGGAGGTTTATGTAGACGACATGCTGACCAAAAGCTTAAAGGTCGAGGATCATGTGGCCGGCCTCGAGAGGACCTTTAACACAATGGACAAGTACCGAATGAAGCTCAACCCGGCCAAATGTGTCTTCGAGGTCGGAGCAAGGAAGTTCTTAGGGTTCATTGTCAACCAAAGAGGCATCGAGGCCAATCCTAAAAAGATAAAGTCCCTCATAGAAATAAGGACCCCGAAGACCATCAAAGACATTCAAAGGTGAAGCACCTTATACCTTTGACTTGCTTAAGTCTATACTGTATAAGTGTTCATCTAGTTTGGAAATAGTGACAAAATTGGTTGTCTATCCTAGAATCCAAAAAGCCTCAGAACTTATCTCTCTAATTCTCTTCAATGATCCATGAAGGTATAAATTGAATCACACTACACACAATTAGAAGTGCATACATGTGTTCATATTGCTTAAAATTGAGTGTGTGTTTAATTCCCCTTGAATTGGAGCTTTAATAATTTTTTGGGAATTTTTAAATATTTTTTAAACATTTTTAAACATTTTTTTAAATAAATGTTTTTATTAATAAAATGGGATTATAAAATTTGTGGGGTTAATATTTTATTTTGTAAACTTCATTTCTCACTCGAATGTTTGGTTGGGTAGGATCTCAAAGCGCTAGAGACTTCAGGGTACCTTCTGTAATTATTTTAGACGCGCGTGTGAGAGCCACTCACAAGCCAACACTTGTCATCCTCCGAGTGTACCTATTTGTGTTTCTTTTGTGAGAAGGTTGGATGGTTGATTGCTGATCGTTGGATCATTCCTAATCGAGGGTCTGCATGTGTTCTTAGTTAATCCCGGTGCTATCCATATGAACCAATCAAAATCATTTTTGATCACCGCTGTTTTATAACCTTTGGATCAAGTCAAAATCTGCAAGACTTGATCTCAGCCCTTGATTTCCCTCGAACATCCAGAACCTTCCCTCAGCCCTATATATACTCTCCACTTCTCAGCCTTAGAATACTGTTGGGCATTCATCTTTCTGAGAGAAAAAATAAGAGAGAAGTGAGAGAGAAGAGAGAAGTTAGAGAGAAGAGAGAAAAGAAAAGAGAGAAGAGAGAGAAAGGGAAACTGTTAGCCAAACCCTAACCCTAACCCTAAACACTTCATTTTATGAAACAAACCTTCGTATACACTTTACCCCAAACACAACCTTGAGTGTTTGAGAGAGAGAGTGGTTTGTTCTTTTGAAGCTGTAACCTCTTTGTCCTTGATCTTGTTCACAACTTAAACATTAGTGTGAAGATCTTGTTTCTTTTTCATAGAAACGTTAGATCTACACTCTGCATGTTACATTTTCACTAGATCTGCATATTTACTACTTGATTTAAGAAAATCTTTACTGATTTAGTTTTGAAAATGTTTTATGGTTTCTGTTTTTACAAAACTTAACCTTGACCTAGTTGGATTCACACTTGGAGATTTTCAATCTCACAAATGTTTTCAAAAAGAGATTGATTAAGATCTTGACCGATTTTAAAAGCGAGATATCCGTGGAATCTGGGTTAGAATAAAGGTCAAAAAGGTTTCAAGTTCTGTGAGAAAGAAATAAACTAAAATCACTGCATATAGACTTTATATGTAATTTACTAGGACTGTCTGTAAATCTAAGTGTGTGTGAGTTCATGCATGTGAATAGGAATCACTACACAAACACTTAACACACTACTACACTGGAAGTGTTGTGTATAAGATCAGAGATCATTGAGTCGACGTAAGGAAGCTAAAGCAAAGGAAGTTAGCAAACTGGAAGAACATCATCAACAAATCAGATCTATGAGAAGTTAGAAGGACACCAAGTGGGGTATATTCCTAAACTTAGAATAGGTTGATTTGTGTGCTTGCATGTTGTATTGTTTGTAACTACTATTTGTTATTAGTGGATTTTTACTTTTGTGACTTAGAAGTCACCGTGGATGTTTCCTCTGTTGGGAGAGGTTTTACCACGTTAAAAACTGTGTGTTGATTATCTTCATCTACTCATCTCATTCTATAAGTGTGCTGAATTTTTGAAACTGCCTTAGTTTTAAAAACTGATTAAACAATCTTAATTACTCTCGTACATAAGTTTCTTTGTAAACACATTTTATTTATAATTTTTATTTTCAAAAGAAAAGGGTTTCTCCAACAAACATTTCGGAGTTGCTTATACAGTTTAATCTTGTATTAAACGGCATTAGAAACGTTTTTCAATTGGTATCAGAGCCCTGTTAACTTTTATTTCAAAAGATCTTGTGTTTCTGAAATCGTTTTCTGAAAAACCTAACTATGGACGAGAAGAATGAAAGGTTTGGTAATCTGTCCAGACCTCCACTCTTTGATGGAAACAACTTTGCTTACTGGAAAGTAAGAATGGTTGCCTTCATCCAAGGGACTTTAGGAGATGATGTCTGGGACATTATTGAAAATGGATACACTTATCCTACTAAACTAGCCACTGAAGGAAGTGATGAGAGGGTAAAGAAAATCTTAAGTGAATTTACCCAAGAAGAGAAAACCATTTCTCGAAATAACAATAAAGGCAAGAATGCCATTTTTATGTCTATTAATGAGTATGAGTTCAAGAGAATCTCATCTTGTGCCAATTCTAAGGAAGCGTGGGACACATTAATTACTGCCCATGAAGGAGACTCAAGAGTTAAAGCTGCTAAAACTCAAATGCTTATCCAGCAGTACAACTCTTTGATCATGTCTGATTCTGAGTCTTTTGATGATTTTTACATGAACTTGACTGATATAGTCACTAAGTTGCATGCTAATGGTATTACTTATGATAGAAATGAAATTGTTTCTAAAATCCTAAGGTCATTACCACAAAAGTTTGACAGTAAGAGGTATGCTATTGAGGAAATGAATGATCAAAACCTTACCCCTGAGTTACTCAGTAGCAAACTTAGGACTATGGAAATGGAATTAGACTTTAAGAAACAATTAAATCATTCTCAAAGAAAATAGCCCAACTCTAACTTGAGTTTTGCCTCTAAGATACCCAAACTTGAGTCTAATTTGACCAACTCTGACTCTGATGAGGAGTGCGATATAGACAAAATAGATAATCAGATTGCCTTGATGTCTAAACAATTTAAGAAAATTATCAAATTTCGAAACAAACAGGCAACTAAACAAGGCAAGCCTAATTATCCTACTCTGTCTAATCCCAAACCTCATGAGAGAGGACTTGACAAATATCCTAAGGAAAAAAACTCCAGACCCACTAGAGACCTTAAAAAGATTGAATGTTTTAGATGTGGGAAACTAGGTCACATTGCTCACGATTGCAGAGTTAATCTGAATAAAGCCAACACACACAATAGAGCCAATGTCTGTAAAACTTGGAATGATTCAAGTGACTCTGATGAAGAGGAACTTGAGTCTTCAAATGTACTTGACCCTTGCATGTCCTTTTATGATAAGATCATTTACAATGATGATATGCCTGTGTGTGATAATGATGCTCCTACTCTTACTTGTGTGAATATTGTTTTGACTGGCCTAGATGCCTTATTAACTGAAAATGTTGCTAGTTCTACTACCGTGTGTGTGAGTCAAAGTGATCTCGATAATGACGATGCAAATGGGTGCGTGAGTACTAAAACTGAATCGTTAGGGGTCACTACACACACTTCACTTAGCGACTCAGACACAGATGACCTACCTGATATCCATACTTTGTATGCTAAAACTCTCAAAAAAGGCACTAGACTGGAGAAGACTGTTAGAGACCTGACTAAGAAATTAGATGATCTAAGTCTTATTGTGAAGTTGAATGCTGAAGAGTACACTAACCAGTGTCTGACTCATCAATCTGAAATTGAAACTTTTGATCAAAAATTAAAAGAGTTGACTGAAACTAATGAAACCCTGGAAATGAAATACAAGGGAACATTATTAGAACTGGAGGAAGCAAAAACAAAGACAGCTATTGTTTTCAAAAAAAATTCTATGTTTGAAAACAATTCAAATTGTTTTACTGACTTTGTTTTTGACTCCAAGACCAATTCTGATGATAGAACCGGTATTGGATTTTGCCCTAAGAATAAAACACAAACTACAAATCTTGAACCTATTAAGTTTGTGTCTGGGGGCAAAAGACCAATTGAAACATGTCCAGACTTTCATTTTATTAAAAAGGAATTTAATCAAAAGCAACAACTGAAAGACATTGGAGAGTCTAGTAATTCTAAGGCTAAGACTGCACTTAAGACTAAATACGTCTGTCCTTTGATCAGAAAGGCTGATTCTACCTATAAGACCATACCTCCTAGGAATAGGACTTCTGAACAGAATGTTGTTAAACCCATCTTTAGAAGTTTTCCTAAGGAAGTTCATCCCTCGAGCAATCAATATTTCTCCTACTGTGACATTTATGGTCATTCCTTTGAAGGTTGTTATGCTAGGCGTCTAAACACCCCTGTGTACAACACTTCTGTCTACAAGAACTTTAACTATTCTAGGCAAAATCGTAACAATTACGTCCTTCCAAGACAACCTGATAAGAACTCTAACTATAGAAATAGAAAGACCAAAACTAAGAGTTCATTTAAGAGAAAGGCTCCCACAAACTTTCCTAAACCAAAAGCTCAAATTTTTCACAATAATCAGTTTGCTGCTCCAAATGTTTTTCGACAAAAAGCTGTGTCTCGAAAATTTTATCAAATGAGGGCAAACTTACGCAAAATTAAAACTAGAGCTATTTGGGTTAGAAAAGATGATCTTATACCCCAAATGAAGTGTAACATTATCATCACTGCTTTAAAAGATGAACACACTTCATCTGGTTGGTATTTAGATTCAGGATGTTCCAAACATATGATAGGAGATGAAACCAAACTTTTAAACAAAACCAAATTTGCTGGTGGGAAAGTAGTTTTTGGTGACAGAGTTTCTTCTCAGATCATAGGTAAAGGAACCCTAAAAGAAGAAGGAATGCCTGTTCTCGAAAATGTTCTATTAGTTAAAGGCCTTAAAGCCAACCTCCTAAGTATATCACAATTTTGTGACTCTGACCATATAGTCACCTTTTCAAAGAACAATTGTAAAATTCTAAATGATAAAGGTGAATGCATTATTACAGGATTTAGAACACCTGACAATTGTTATACTGTCAAGACTAGTTCTGAAACCTGTAACATTGTCAGAATGGATGACAATGAGATCTGGCATAATCGTATGGGTCACCTAAGTTATGATATCCTTGGTAGATTGTCTAGTCAAGAGATTGTTAGAGGAATTCCTAAAATTAAACCTATTTCAAGTGCTGTCTGTGGTCATTGCCAGGAAGGAAAAATAGTTAAGACTTCGCATAAAAAGGTTAAAGACATCCTCACCTCTAGACCTTTAGATCTCATCCATATGGACCTTATTGGTCCTTCTAGAACTGTTAGTCTTTGTGGACACAGTTATATTCTTGTCATGGTTGATGATTTTACACGATTCACTTGGGTTGCCTTCTTGAAACATAAATCTGACACGTTTCAGAATTTTCTAAAAATCTTACTTAGAATTGAAAATGATAAGGACACACAAGTAAATCATATTCGTAGTGATAGAGGGGGAGAGTTCATAGACACGGGAATAGTTGAATATTGTGACTACAACGGTTACAAACACGAATTCAGCGCACCTAAGACCCCTCAGCAGAACGGTATTGCCGAAAGGAAAAACCGAACTCTTCAAGAGATGGCACGAGTCATGCTCCATGCCAAATCCCTACCTAAATACTTCTAGGTAGAATCTATTAGAACTGCCTGTCATATCACTAATAGGGTCTATCTAAGGAAAAACTCTAAACAAACTCCTTATGAGTTGTGGTACGGTAAGAAGCCTAATCTGAAATATCTAAGAACTTTCGGAAGTCAATGTTATGTCTGTAAAGACAGAGAACATTTATCTAAATTCGAAGCTCGTGGTGATAAAGCCATCTTCTTAGGATACTCCCCAAACAGTCGTGCTTATCGTATATACAATCTGCGTACTAAGGCCCTTACGGAATCGATAAATGTAATTGTAAGCGACACTATTGTCGAAAATAAGATATCTGAATCACCTATTATGGTTGAATCTGAAAATGATTTCAAAACTGATTCACCAGAAATAGATGACTCATTACCTATTGAGAGTCCAGAAGTACCTGGCTGGGTCTCTAAAGATCATCCCATTGACAACGTGGTCGGTAATCCTATTGAGCCCGTTCGTACTAGATCCCAGTTAAGAAATTATGCTAATTATGCATGTTTCGTCTCCCTTGTGGAACCGAAAAATGTTAATGAAGCATTGAATGACACACACTGGATTTCTGCTATGCAGGAAGAACTTTTACAATTTGTCATTCACGATGTCTGGTATCTTGTACCTCGGCCCCAAAACAAAAATGTTATTGGAACACGTTGGATCTTTAAGAACAAATCTGATGAAAATGGGGTGATTCTTAGAAACAAAGCTAGACTTGTTGCTCAAGGTTACTCTCAAATAGAAGGGATAGATTTAAGCGAGACATTTTCCCCTGTCACTCGTCTTGAATCTGTTCGACTTCTTTTCGCCATAGCGTGTCACTTAAAATTCACACTTTATCAAATGGACGTCAAATCTGCTTTCCTAAATAGAATTATGTCCGAAGAAACGTATGTAGAACAACCCAAAGGGTTCATTGACCCTAAATACCCTAACCATGTCTTTCGTCTGAAAAAGGCTTTGTATGGCTTAAAACAAGCTCCTAGAGCTTGGTATGAACGCATTTCCAACTTTTTGTTGGATAATGGTTTTAAGAGAGGAGGAAATGACCAGACTCTCTTTGTCAAACATTTTGACAAAAACATTATTATAGCCCAAGTCTAGGTAGACGACATCATTTTCGGGTCAACTTCAAACTCCGAAGTTAAATCTTTTTCTGCTATTATGCATAAGGAATTTCACATGTCCCTTATGGGGGAGCTACAACTTTTCGTAGGATTTCAAGTGAAACAGAATTCTGATGGACTATTTATCTCTCAAACCAAGTATGCCTTAGATCTTGTTAAGAAATTTGGTTTAGAGAATGCTAAAGTTGCTAAAATGCCTATGAGTACTACCGTTAAATTAAGCAAAGATGAAAATGGTAAGTCAGTTGATTCCACACTTTACCGTAGTATGATTGGTAGCCTACTCTATCTAACTGCCTCACGACCAGACATAATGTATGCTGTATGTCTGTGTGCTCGTTACCAGAATAACCCTAAAGAGAGCCATTTATTGAGTGTAAAACGTATAATAAAGTACATAAAAGGCACTCTCAATCTTGGACTTAGGTACACCAATGATACCTGTAGCACCATCATAGGGTATACTGATGCTGATTGGGCCGGTTGTACTGATGACAGTAAAAGTACATCAGGTGCCTGTTATTATGTCGGCAATAATTTAGTTGGTTGGAGTAGTAAAAAAACAGAATTGCACATCTTTATCTACGGCTGAGTCCGAATATATAGCAGCAGGAAGTTGCTGTGCTCAATTATTATGGATAAAACAGATGTTAAGCGATTATGGGATTAAAGAAGATCAATTACAATTGTATTGTGACAATCAAAGCGCCATTAACATATCTAAAAACCCAGTTTAACACTCGCGAACTAAGCATATTAAAATAAGACATCATTTTATACGCGAACTTATTGAAACTAAGGAATTAGAAATTCATTACCTGCCTACTGATCTGCAACTTGCAGACATGTTCACTAAACCTCTAGACTATAACAAATTTCTGTATTTGCAAAATTCTATAGGCATGGTATGCGCTGATTAAACTCTTAAGACCTTAAGTTTTACCCTTTGTCCATTTGAGACAAAATGGGGGAGAAATTTGAGTTTTATGAGTTCAATATTTTGTTCATGTTTCATCTAAACTGCTTGATCTTAGTGTGTATATTTGCAGGAATCTCTTCTACTGATTGTCTACCTTTTCTAGTGTAAAAATTTGTAAATAGTTGAGTTATGTAATTTTTGACTTTCTAGGAAATGGGTAGATAGTATCTTTTGTATAGGACTAGGTTTTACTTTTTTGTTCCCTACGAGTTTTAAGCTAACTCAAAGGAGATTTTGTCTCATATTTCCAAAGGGCGAGATTGAAGCACCTTATACCTTTGACTTTCTTAAGTCTATACTGTATAAGTGTTCATCTAGTTTGGAAATAGTGACGAAATTGGTTGTCTATCCTAGAATCCAAAAAGCCTCAGAACTTATCTCTCTAATTCTCTTCAATGATCCATGAAGGTATAAATTGAATCACACTACACACAATTAGAAGTGCATACATGTGTTCATATTGCTTAAAATTGAGTGTGTGTTTAATTCCCCTTGAATTGGAGCTTTAATAATTTTTTGGGAATTTTTAAATATTTTTTAAACATTTTTAAACATTTTTTTAAATAAATGTTTTTATTAATAAAATGGGATTATAAAATTTGTGGGGTTAATATTCTATTTTGTAAACTTCATTTCTCACTCGAATGTTTGGTTGGGTAGGATCTCAAAGCGCTAGAGACTTCAGGGTACCTTCTGTAATTATTTTATACGCGCGTGTGAGAGCCACTCACAAGCCAACACTTGTCATCCTCCGAGTGTACCTATTTGTGTTTCTTTTGTGAGAAGGTTGGATGGTTGATTGCTGATTGTTGGATCATTCCTAATCGAGGGTCTGCATGTGTTCTTAGTTAATCCCGGTGCTATCCATATGAACCAATCAAAATCAGTTTTGATCACCGCTGTTTTATAACCTTTGGATCAAGTCAAAATCTGCAAGACTTGATCTCAGCCCTTGATTTCCCTCGAACATCCAGAACCTTCCCTCAGCCCTATATATACCCTCCACTTCTCAGCCTTAGAAGACTTTTGGGCATTCGTCTTTCTGAGAGAAAAAATAAGAGAGAAGTGAGAGAGAAGAGAGAAGTTAGAGAGAAGAGAGAAAAGAAAAGAGAGAAGAGAGAGAAAGGGAAACTGTTAGCCAAACCCTAACCCTAACCCTAAACACTTCATTTTCTGAAACAAACCTTCGTATACACTTTACCCCAAACACAACCTTGAGTGTTTGAGAGAGAGAGTGGTTTGTTCTTTTGAAGCTGTAACCTCTTTGTCCTTGATCTTGTTCACAACTTAAACATTAGTGTGAAGATCTTGTTTCTTTTTCATAGAAACGTTAGATCTACACTCTGCATGTTACATTTTCACTAGATCTGCATATTTACTACTTGATTTAAGAAAATCTTTACTGATTTAGTTTTGAAAATGTTTTATGGTTTCTGTTTTTACAAAACTTAACCTTGACCTAGTTGGATTCACACTTGGAGATTTTCAATCTCACAAATGTTTTCAAAAAGAGATTGATTAAGATCTTGACCGATTTTAAAAGCGAGATATCCGTGGAATATGGGTTAGAATAAAGGTCAAAAAGGTTTCAAGTTCTGTGAGAAAGAAATAAACTAAAATCACTGCATATAGACTTTATATGTAATTTACTAGGACTGTCTGTAAATCTAAGTGTGTGTGAGTTCATGCATGTGAATAGGAATCACTACACAAACACTTAACACACTACTACACTGGAAGTGTTGTGTATAAGATCAGAGATCATTGAGTCGACGTAAGGAAGCTAAAGCAAAGGAAGTTAGCAAACTGGAAGAACATCATCAACAAATCAGATCTATGAGAAGTTAGAAGGACACCAAGTGGGGTATATTCCTAAACTTAGAATAGGTTGATTTGTGTGCTTGCATGTTGTATTGTTTGTAACTATTATTTGTTATTAGTGGATTTTTACTTTTGTGACTTAGAAGTCACCGTGGATGTTTCCTCTGTTGGGAGAGGTTTTACCACGTTAAAAACTGTGTGTTGATTATCTTCATCTACTCATCTCATTCTATAAGTGTGCTGAATTTTTGAAACTGCCTTAGTTTTAAAAACTGATTACACAATCTTAATTACTCTCGTACATAAGTTTCTTTGTAAACACATCTTGTTTATAATTTTTATTTTCAAAAGAAAAGGGTTTCTCCAACAAACATTTCGGAGTTGCTTATACAGTTTAATCTTGTATTAAACGACATTAGCAATGTTTTTCAAACGGCTCACAGGGCGAGTGGCTGCTTTGAATAGGTTCGTGTCCAGGGCCACAGACAGGTGCTTACCATTCTTCAAAATTCTCAAAAAAGATTTTGATTGGAACGAAGAGTGTGATCAGGCTTTTAAGGAGCTAAAGGCATACTTAGGGTCTCCCTTGCTTTTATCACGGCCAGTGCAAGGCGAACGGCTATATGTATACCTAGTCGTCTCAAAGTCAGCCATCAGTGCAGCCATTGTGAGAGAAAAGGACGGAGTACAAAAGCCTGTGTATTTTAGCAGTAAGGCATTCCAGGGGGCAGAGCAAAGATACCCAAGGATGTAGAAGCTAGCCTATGCCTTGATCCATACATCAAGAAAGATGAAGCCGTACTTCCAGTCCCACACAATGGTCGTCCTGACCAACTCTCCTCTCAGAGAGGTCTTACACAAGCCAGAAAAATCGGGGAGGCTAATGACCTGGGTCATAGAGTTGGGGGAGTTCGACATTGTATATCAACCTAGGGTGGCCATTAAGGGGCAAGCATTAGCTGATTTCGTGGCTGAATTTACCTAGGAAGATGATGAGGCTGAAGATGAGAGCCTCGAAGAGAGGAAAAAATGGCAGGGCAAAATTGTAGCCCCATCTGCAGAAAAGGATGAGACAAGCATCGCTAGAGAAAAAGTGGCCGCGAACGAAGAGGGAAGATATCTTTTTAGACAGGGGTCCCTCACCGAGGGAAATTTCTCAGAATAACAGACTGTGTGGAGCCTCTTCGTTGATGGGTCCTCCTGCAATAGCAAAAGTGGGGCTGGATTAATAGTATCAGCACCTGATGGCACAGACATTGAGTACGCCCTGAGGTTCAACTTCAAAGCCTCCAACAACGAGTCTGAATATGAGGCCCTGATAGCAGGCCTCTCCTTAGCTAAGTCCCTTAGTGTCGACCATATTTTGGCCCATAGTAATTCAAGACTAGTGGTGAATCAGATACTAGGAGCCTACGAGGCTAAGGATGAGAGAATGGCCAAATATCTAGAAAGGGTAAGGGCACTATTAAAGATCTTCAAAGAAGTGAAATTGAAGAGGATACCTAGGCATGACAACGGCCGAGCCGATGCACTTGCTAGGCTGGCCTCAGCAACTAGGGCAGAAGTCAAGAGGATAGTCCCAGTAGAAATTTTGCTTCGACCAACGATCGAAGAAGAAGAGGGAACACTTGGATTTTGCTTAAACATCGACAAAGAAGCTTCATGGATGGACCCTCTAATCAGATACATTAAAGAGGGGGAGATGCCTGAGGAAAAATAAGAAAGGAAGAAGTTGAGATACAGGGCCACGAAATTAACTGTCATCGGAGACACCTTGTATAAAAAGGGGTTCTTGCTCCCCTTGCTCAGATGTGTGAACCCGTCTGAGGTCCCTCGCATCCTGCAAGATGTGCACGAGGGGTCATGCTCAAGCCATATTAGGGGAAGATCGTTAGTAAAAAGGATAGTAACCCAGGGATACTGGTGGTCGACCCTGGGGAAAGACGCCATGGCATACATAAAAAAGTGCGATAAATGTCAAAGATTTTTCATAATCCCTCACCAGCCCCATCAGCCTCTTACCTCCATCACATCCCCATGGCCATTCGCAGTATGGGGAATCGATCTAGTAGGAGCCTTGCCCAGGGCCATCAATAACTACCGATACTTGATCGTGGCAATTGACTATTTCTCAAAATGGGTGGAGGCGGAGCCGATGGTAACGATCACAGAGCAGAAAACTTTCCAGTTTATATGGAAAAACATTATATGCAGATATGGTCTCCCCAACACCCTCATCTCGGATAACGGGACTCAATTCAAGAATACATCTCTGGAGAAGTACTGTGAAAGGGTGAGTATCAAACAATTCTTCTCTACCCCAGGCCGACCTCAAGCCAACGGGCAAATGGAACTTACAAACAGAACAATCCTAGATGGGGTAAAAAAAAACTTGAGGAGGCAAAAGGAAGATGGGTTGAGGAGTTATATGTTGTACTATGGGCCTATAGGACAACGACAAAGAACTCTACCGGAGAAACCTCGATCAGGTTGGCTTATGGCTCAGAAGCTGTCATCCCCATCGAGATTGGGTTTCCTACTCACAAGGTACAATTGTATGACTCCCAGAGAAATATAGAAGAGAGGAGACTTGACTTAGACCTGATCGAGGAAAGGAGGGAAGACGCTAAGATAAGGCAAGTTGCCTACCAGCAGAGGACTGCCAGGTTTTACAACCAGAGGGTGAAGCAAAGGCCAATCACAGTGGGGGACTTAGTCCTCAAAAAGACTTGGCAAAAGCCTAACAAACTCCACCCAAATTGGCATGGCCCATATAGGGTCATTGATGAAGTTTTCCCTGGAACGCATAGACTAGAAAACCTAGAAGGGGAACCCTTTTCCAACCCCTGGAACGCAGATCATTTGAAGAAATACTATCAGTAGTGTTGTAATGTCCTGTCGGACCACAATTGTAATAGGTGTTGCTCCAACATAACACTTGGAATGTTAATGAGAATATCATATTGGCCCCTCATCTTGTGTTTGTCAATTCTACTATGATTGGGATCATCTTCGTGAAACCACCCTCGACTATGATGAGGGCAAATGGTGGGGACGACCCCTCATTTACCCTCAAGAAAGACGAGGGGGGACTTAAAATATAAAACCATTAAGTTGGTGGGAAACCACCCTCGACTATGATGAGGGCAAATGGTGGGGAGGACCCCTCATTTCGCCTCAAGAAAGACGAGGGGGGACTTAAAATATAAAACCATTAAGTTGGTGGGAAACCACCCTCGGCTATGATGAGGGAAAATGGTGGGGACGACCCCTCATTTACCCTTAAGAAAGACAAGGGGGGACTTAAAATATAAAACCATTAAGTTGGTGGGAAACCACCCTCGGCTATGATGAGGGTAAATGGTGGGGACAACCCCTCATTTCCCCTCAAGAAAGACGAGGGGGACTTAAAATATAAAACCATTAAGTTGGTGGGAAACCACCCTCGGCTATGATGAGGGCAAAATGGTGGGGACGACCCCTAATTTCTCCTCAATAAAGACGAGGGGGAATTAAAATATAAAACCATTAAGTTGGTGGAAACCACCCTCGGCTATGATGAAGGCAAATGGTGGGGACGACCCCTCATTTCCCCTTAAAAAAGATAAGGGGGACTTGAAATATAAAACCATTAAGTTGGTGGGAAACCATCCTCGGCTATGATGAGGGAAAATGGTGTGGACGACCCCTCATTTCCCCTCAAGAAAGACAAGGGAGGATTTGGTGAGATTGTTAATTTAAAAACATCACAAGGTAAATCATACAAGAGACAAGCACAGAAGACAGAAAGAGACATTATATTACAAAATGTTATAGATGTTTGTCCAATAAAAGAAAAGCACAAAAATGTGTTACATGAAGAGGGTATGGGCTATAAACAGCCACCCTATTGAGCGACATCAGAGGGAAAGGCTTCGATATCAATGGGAATTTCTTCCACGATGAAGACAGGCCGAGCCTTAGATGTGCCGATACCTTTGGTATGCACTTGGGATTCCACATGTGCTAAGGCCTCGGCAATCAGGGGGTCATCCAACTGAACCGCCTCAAGAGAGGGGCGGACTGAAGAGACAGCATCAGCAAACTTGAGGACGACCCACCGACAGGCCGTCCTGATCCCCCTCTCTAAGTACTTAAGACCGAAGCCTTGAAATTCGTCTAAGAGTTTGTAGGACTCCACAGCATCGGCCTCGGCTTTCTTCACTGCCCCCTCAAGCTCACTCTTAAATTGAGCCCCCAGGTTGATCAAGGCCTCATCCTTTTCTTTAATAAGAAAGTCCTTGGTCTTCAGGTATGCATCGTACTGCCTCGTAAGTTCATCTAGGACCCTCGTATGCTCGGTCTTGGAACTCTTTAATGCTGCCCTGGAAGTCTCTAGTGTGGCCTGTAGCTTAGCCTGCACTGGATAGCTTTCTCGGCTTCATAAAATTTCTGCTAGTTCTCGTCCATCCATTTGGTAGCTGACGTAAAGGCACAAACAGACTGCACAGAAGAAGGCACATGTTAAGGGGCTAAGGAAACAGTTGGTCGAAAAGTTAACTGAGGAAATAAAGTAAAAACAAATACCTGGGCCAGGGTATGCAGACCATAATAATACACCTTTTCCAGTGGCATCTTAGATAGAAAGTCGTAGTCAGCAGCCGAGGGAGCAAAGAACATAGAAGCCTTGGCTACCCTCACATTGGCTATAAGGGAAGATGGTTCAGCTTTCAAAAACGTCAAATTCTGAGACCAATAAGCCCCCATACTAGAAGAGGAGCCAGTCCCCTCAGACGTATCCACCCTCACCCTCGTCCTTGAATCCGACCGAGGGTCAGCAGATACTTCTTGCACTTTTATTTTATGACTATCAGCAGTCGGATCAACAAGTGTCGGCCCCATGTCCTTTGTCTTCCTCGGAGGCTACTGAGGCTCTTTCCCCTTTTTCTTTCCTAAACCAGACAGTAAGCTTGGGGCTGTTATTTCCCAAAGTTGGTCGGAGATATCTGCAGGACAACCTGAAAAGGAGATGACACATCAGAAAGATACAGAAACACAGATAAAATAATTGAAAAATAATCAAAGATTGAGAAAACAACTACTCACATAGTTCTGTCAAGGGGCCGACCCTCAGACCAGCTTCTTTGAGGAAGCGAGGGGTCATTAAATCTTCAAAGCTTGCAAGTCCGCCCTCTTTCCCTCGCTCTCTCAGATAGTCAATGATGACCCTCTACTCCAAGATAAGTCCAGGGTCTAAGCGTGCTTTCATTGAGGGATTAGACCATGCCCTGGGTACCCTCGGACCATCTTCCACGGGCTCACCCTCGGTGGGGAATTCCCAGTCCCCGGAGATAAAGAAAAACCTCTTCTTTCAGTCATTATTGGAAGTCTGAGCCACGTGGAGGAGATTTTTGTCAGACTTCCTGGCCCCCAAATGGAAGTACCCAGGATGTTTAGACGATGAGGTGATGTTGTAACAGACAAGGAATACATCGGCCGAGGGATCGTCGGTAAATGAATTCTTCCAAAGCGAGATATAGCCAAGGATAGTCCTCCATGAGTTGGGAGGAAGTTAAGAAGGGATAACCCCAAGGTAAGATAAGATGTTGACTACAGAAGGGTGTAGAGGGAACCTAACACCGACCCTTAACATCTGCTCATAAACAGCAATCTCTCCCTCATCACCCTCGAAGACTCTCTCAGATGCAGTGGGGACCCTCATACTAATGTTGGGTTGTATGCCAAAGAGATGCCTCCATACTAAGAGATCACGGTCCTTAACTGACGATACATAAGTCAAGGCAGTTGAAGTGTCAACTTGACTATCATCACCATCGGAAGAACCCTCATTGTCGTCCTCATCTCTCTCGTCCCTAGATCCCCCAGCCTCTGGAGGACCATCTGGAAAGGCTACTTGAAATTCAAAGGGGGACAGTACTTTTACAGGGATAGCCTTAGAAGGTGCTGTGCCCTCAGCCTGTCAACTTTGGCTAAGAATGGATGTCTCTCCCCTCCCGGAAGGGCCAGCACATATCGGGGACGATGCTCTCTGATCCATTTCCCCCTCATACGATTGACTCTCGGCTGGACGACCAGACGACCCGCAGGACTCAGGGGGTATTATTATGGTTAATGGGATGGGAAAAATGGGTCATACCCAATTAAGGTTGGCCCCTCTCCTTCTCTCCTCCTCCTCCTCTATTCGCCTAATCTCTACGAAGAACTTCTCTCTCAGGGATGGGAATTCCTTGGCTAAATCGTAAAGCCTCCTAAGCATTAAGAGGAAGGCCCAACACTTAAAAGAATTTAGCTAGCCTAATTACAAATAAGTTTTCAGTTGACCAAGCTGAACTTTTGGATTAAAACCAAAGAAAAAAAGGGTTTCGATCAAGAACAACTCGCCGAAAAAGAACGCCAGAAGGTTATAAAACAACCAAAGAAAAATCGAGTCTTACAAGCCTAAAATAAGAAAGCAAACAACAATGGAAGATAAAGAGGGCACTAGGGCAGAGGGATTACCTGAGAAAGAACAGCGAGACGTCCAAGCTCGAAATGTTGAAGTTATAGAAATGGTGGTTTAAGTCTGTTGAGAAATTAGAGAGAGAAATCTTGGGTGCGAAGAAGAAGAAGAAGAAAGGAAATGACTTCAAAAATTGTTTATCTTGCTAATGAGTGGGACTATTAACCAAGGCAAAACACGGCCCACAAGGAGGGTATCATTAGGGTACAAAATCCCAAGCCAAGTGTGCAGCCGCCACGCCTGGGAAACTGGAATGACAGTGGATATCTGCATAGGTGTCACATCAGCTTGACATGTGTCACTCACCAAACTGATCATACACTCATCTCAAAAGCAACACTATCCCTCAGCCATCTCAACAACATTGATAGCTTAGGGCTGGGGGTAATTGATAGACCCATGTGTACCCACGGCCAGTCCGAGGGCGTCCTCCACCGGGACGAGGCCAAGATGATCTCTCAACCAATATCAGACGACCCTCTAAGGGGCCAACCTCCCATCATGGTCCGAATGACTCTCCAAGGGGCCGACCCCTCATCATGGCCCAGACGACCCTCCAAGGGTCCAACCCCTCATAATGTCCAGACGACCCTCCAAGGGGCCGACCCCTCAGCATGTCCAGAGGACCCTCCAAGGGGCCGACCCCTCAGCATGTCCAGACGACCCTCCAAGGGGCCGACCCCTCAGCATGTCCAGACGACCCTCCAAGGGGGCGACCCCTTAGCATGTCCTGGATGACCATCCAAGGGGCCGACCCCTCATCATGTCCTGGACGACCCTATGAGGGATGACCCTCATCATATCCTGGATGACCCTACGAGGGTATGACAGTATGAGGCCCACACTATGCCAGGCTCGCTAAATGAAAGAACTTTTCCCTCGGCCTCACATCACAGGCCGAGGGTGATGTCATTACAGCGCGTGATTTGGGATAAGTATGGAACAGTGCGCGTGGGACTCACATGGCACGTGGAAGACCGTTATAACAATATCACCCCCTCACGTGAGGGAATATTATGTCATCATTAATCACAGGTGGCATCTACAGGTGTCAGCAGGGTATTGGCTAGATCATCATTCACATGCACCATGCATGCTTGGGGGGTACACTACTCCCCCCAAGACCTATATATACTTGTCATCTACAACCCTCAAAGGGATCGATAATTGTAACCCTAGCTAAAAATCTACTTGTACACATAGTAGAGAGAGAGAGTGGGCTTATGTGCATTGTATCCAAGGCCATTAGTTCCCATACTTAGTGGATCACACACTCACAGTGGATGTAGGCTTAATTGGTTGAACCACTATACATCATTATCTTATTCCTCTTATACTCATCCCCTTCTACACACATACATCTCTATGGTTGCCATTGTTATTACTGTTTGAGCTCATCATCACTTATCTGGTGGTGCTAAATCTTAGCATCATCAGTATGCAGTCATACACACAAGCGTAAATCGATTTATACTTCATTCCTAAACCTTTCAAACTGATCGTCATAACATGATAACCATTTGGAAGCGTATTCTCCTTGGGTAAGATGCCCTTCACCCAATTTAGAATTCATGTCACGATATTGCCAAACAAATCATATTGGGTCTTAAAACTATGCAACCTAACCATGGCATGTAAAGTTTTCTTATCTTTTCACAACCAGAGTATAACGCTTGGGTCACCTTAAATTTTAAACTTTGGTAGTCATCGTTAAGGTTTATCCTGATATCTTCATGAGCACCTGAACCTTGTATATCGTAGTGACCTCATTCTCTTACACTTCATGAACACCGTACGCGTCATCAACTAAATCCTCTAACATATTATGGTTTACGTCATACCCTTCTACATCTATCCTACTTGTTGAAGGTTGTTGTAAAGGTTGCTCGGGAAAAAAAGGAACTTTCAAATCCCCATAAAAACTCCAAAATTGATAATTATCTTGCATACCCCATCTTAACAAATGTAGTTCAACTGTTTGCCACTCAAACACCTTACCATTCTCACGCCTAGCACACGGACATGGAAACTCTTCATCATTATGACATCTCTTTGTGTATTTCACAAATTCATTAGCGCCT
This sequence comes from Sambucus nigra, assembly GCA_949130495.1. Classification (NCBI taxonomy): domain Eukaryota; kingdom Viridiplantae; phylum Streptophyta; class Magnoliopsida; order Dipsacales; family Adoxaceae; genus Sambucus; species Sambucus nigra. The sequence continues at coordinate 246,173,376 of OX422212.1, read as the reverse complement.
CTGCAAAACACATCCCCCGTTATATTTGTCTCACCCATCCACTCTTTGTATTTAGGATATCCCATCACAGCTACTACAAACAATCACCTATTAAAGGTAAGAAGCGTATATTCATGGATTAGTATAAACAAAACTTAGATTTATAGTATGTTTCATTTAATTACGTCTTATTTATATTTGATTTTTAAATTTCAAATTCAAATTCAATTTATAATATTAATTCTTATTTCCTCCATCTCCTCTAAAGGGTGAGTGGTCCTATCCCATTCAAGGTCGTATATTTGTGTCATGCACATTGTTACGATTTGAGAAAAATTCGACAGCATATCTCCACAGTTCTCCAAGTACACGATGTAGATTCACAATTGTGAGTGTTATTTCAATTTATCAATTGAAATAACACTCACACTTGTCAATCTAGTATGTACCCAGAGAATATTAAGATACGACTGCAGAACTTCCTCTAAAAGTAACAAGTTTAAGCCACTAGAAATATTATTATACATAAATTATGCAGTCCTGAACTGTCCAAACGGGACAATTCGAGAGATCTCATTACAGGGGTAATGACTCTATAACGGGTCTAAGGGCTATTGAATGCGTACGCATAAGAGCTAGAAGGCTAGTATCTATGCTCACTATATGTAATTTCAAGTATGTTTCATTTAATTATCATAAATGAAACATACAATATATATGAATTAATAATATATTGTTCGTGACAAATTAATTTTAGAAAAAAGTTGAAAACTCCCCCCTCCCCCAATTTGGACAATAATCCATTGGCCATGCCACTTCCAAAATTAACCAACCTAACATCGGTTCACTATAATCTAACAACAATAGCAATAACAAACCAACAAATGTGTATCTCATACTCCTTCTAATTCATCTACTCAATTAATTCATTTCATCACGTCTTATAAATATATCATCGTTAAAGCTATACAATTAAAGATATACGATTAAAGCTATAGAATTAAAGTTACAATTAAAGCTATATTTTATTATTCAATTTGTCTATTTCAACTGTCACGATGTAATATTAATGTTTAACAACTTAATTCGGAATTCCAAAACAACAACAACATCTAATATGTACAATTACTTAAAATCCTAAACATAAATTCAAACTACCTACTTACTAATTCAAAACCAATAATTAATAAGGGGAATCTAAAGGCTCCTAACTCATTTATATCCAATTAAAAAGTCATAAGTAAATTAACAATAATAATTATAAGTCCCAATTCCAATCCTACTATAACTATTCAGTGAGAAAAATCTCAAATTGAACTTTAAGCGTCTTAAACATGGGGAGAATTCAAATTGAACTTATGTATTAGCAAACAATAATTGGGTATTTATACTTAAGGGTACAACATATATTTTGGTATTTACACATTAATTTCAAGACATAAACTAAACATTAATTTCAACACACACACGCACACCTCCCCCACCCAAGCCCCCTACCCCACCACTCCCCCTTCCACCCCCACCACAAACACACACCCCTGCACACACACACACATGCTCACACACAAACACGGACACACACCTGCAAACACACACATCCCACCCCCATACCCTCTGCCCGACCACCCCCTGCCCCCTCCCCCCACCACACACACACTCACACACACACCTGCAAACACACACACACACTCACCCACCTGCACACACACCCTCACCCCCACCCCCTGCCCCCTCCCCCACAACACACACACGTACACACACACCCCACCCACCCACACACACACACACACACACACACACACACACACATATGTACACCGACATATATACAAAGGAAGAGAAATAAAGGAAAAAATGAACCTGAAAATCGCTTAGAGAGAGAGAGCACTCGCTTAGAGAGAGAGAAAAAGAGGGAAGTGAACACGATGGGAAAAAGAAGAGGTAAGGGTTTTTTTACTGACTAAGTTATCACGGACATATTACGATCTTTGCCTTGACAACTTTATAATGTTATCACGGACTTGTCATGGTCAATGACCGTGACAAAGGTGGCCGGCTAAAAGGTGACAATTTGGACTTTTGGTGTAGTGGTCACAAACAAGTCAAACTCAATTTAATTTAATTTTATCTTTATTAATTAGGTGAAACTAAGCATGCAAGATATTGAATCTAAATTTAATCACTGGATATGAGGGGAAAAAATCCTTTCAGGGATATAACATTTTTTAGCTTTATTACAACTAAGGTATTACAGAATAAATAGACAAACTTATAGACTTAGACTCCACTAAGTATCACAGTTATGTATCCTTCTTTATTGATAACAGAAAGCAGTGCACATCCAACAATGACACACAACAAGCCCCACTTGCCTCGGTGTCCACTCATCAGTCTCAGGAAACTCATTTCTTATCTTAAGTAGTGAAGAATCAACTCCAGAAGGATTAGAACAAGAGATATATTCTTTAAGGTTAGATAAAGTGATTACAAAACATCCAAGGGGTTTGGATTTAGAAAATCAAAGTGTTTGATCATAAAATATGAGAAAAAATGTTTGCAAAGAAATGCAAGTTTGTATCTCATAAATAGGAAAAAAATCTTCAAGTGATACAATTAAAAAGATTCGTTTGAAACCAAGTAAAAAATAATTTATCACATGCCCGTTCAAGCAAACTGGTCCTCATTCGAACGACCTATGCGAAGTCATTTGAATGGCATCGAATGAGATATTGAACGATATTTCAGCATGATGAGGAACAAAATTTGTTTGAAGTTTTGTTCGAACGTCTGATTTCCAACGAGTTGAAGAAATTCGTTTAAATGACCCTCCACAACTCGTTATAACGAGATGCCTTAAAATGATTTTTTAAAAACTAAAAACTATTGAAAAATATTTTATGTTTCCAATGCTTGTAAAATGTTTACTCAAAATCAACCTCTTATACCTTCTCATATGTTATAGTGATGAAATCAACTTTTTGATCTTCGATTTTCGGGTTTGTTCACTAACTTATCTTCAATTAAAGCCTTGAGAATGTATATTATGGTGTGGTGGGTGTAACGGAATATGCCAAACTATAAACATAATGAGAAATCATAAAGTTTTGTCTTACAAATCTCGCCCTTTGGCTATTTCTATACAAAACAAAAAACCAAAAGAGTACCCCCTAAGACAAGTTCAACTAATGTCCCTCTCAAACCCGACAAGGAAAATAAACTTATAAAGGAACTCCCACATAATTTATTCTCCATTTTTTGTCAATAGTAGAAAAAGGGTTATAAGCTAAACCCAAAAATTTAGAATCATGAGTGTACACATTTGAAATATCATCACAAAGTATAGACAAATAATCATATGCGATGAAACTTCAACTAACCAACAAGCTATTTTGTGAATTTTTGAAATTATTTACTATAAAAAAATATACCTATAAATACAAAAACACACACCATGGAATAATATGAAAACATCTTAATCATGTAAATTAATTGAAAATGTGTCGACTTCATGCACGGAAAATTCAACATAGGCATATGTAGTAATGGTGCATGAAGTTAAAGAGACACTAATAAAGAAAGAACTCAATTCAAGTTTTAATGTAAAAAACGTGGAACAAAGTGAAAGTGACTCAACTCATACAAAATTTATCAAATTTTAATTCTTCTCATATTAATATGGACAAACTATTTAATGTTTTTAAAGTAATTTTACTGTGCAAACCCATTAATCTTCAACTTATAACACCCTCAAAATCTCACAATTTAAGCACAAACTCTCAAAACTTTTGAAGGAATGATTTTTACATGCACAATTAGTTCCTAGTACATTTGGTCCATTATTAAACACTATTGAGATGAGAACATCATATTTAACATATGATAAGCAAGTGCAATGTCCAAAAGTCCATGCATGTGTGCGATCAAGGCAATATAATGAGTCCAGCATGAAAGAATTAATCAACAATGAATGACCCAATGCTAAACATATATTATTAAGCACCAAAAAAATATAGACAAGTATAACAACATTATGATTAACTCACATGAACGAGTGAAATAAAATTGTTAATCGAACATCTTAAATGCACATCCGTATATGGTGTAAAATAAAATATAAAAATCTTTTTGAATTTTTGAAAATTTTATAAAAGAAAAGAAATTTTTTGGGATTCTTCAGATTATAACCATAAAAATACAATCTAGTTGTAGGAAAAAATGATAGCAATGTGAAAATCACCCTAAACTAGAAATAATATCCGAACTCAATCAATGGAACAAATATCTAAAGACTTCTTAAGATCCTCAAATCTAAAAGCACCAAAAGGTTTAGTGAAAATATCGTCCAATTGGTGTTAGGTACTCAAGAAGCTCAAGGAAATGATATTCTCCTCAACAAGATCGCAAATAAAGTGTTCACAAATCCTAATGTGATTAGTAAGATAATATCAGACGGGTTTACAAGAAATGTGGATTGCACTCGTATTATCGCAAGAAATAGTCATCGCCCCTCATTAACCCTGTAATCCTCCAACATTTTCTTCATCCATAAGAATTGTGTGCTATAACTCCCAGCGGCTATGTACTCGACCTCTGTTGTGGACAAAGAAATGGATTTTTTTCTTTTTGATTAACCATGATACAAGAGCACTCCCAAAGTAAAAGAATAAGAAATAATTTGACTTATTTATTTGATGATACGTTTAAGTGCAAACAAGTGTGACTCTTTTGGGGTGCATGTTACCATGCATAAACTCTAATACTAAAGGCAATATCAGGATTATTAGTGGTAAAGTAAAGTATACTACATATCATACTCCTATAGAGTGTTTGTTGTACATCCTTACCTAAAGTGTATTTGCTATGCTTTGTCAATAAACTCATGGGTGTGCGAGAGTTCTTAGCGGAGTCCAAACTAAACATTTTTACTAAGTCCCTAGCATGCATATATATATATCCCATTCTCGATTTAACGCACTTGGAGACCAAGGAAGAAAGTAAGTTCACTTACCATACTCATCTCCAATTCTTTCTTCATCTCATCCACAAAGGTGTGAGTATGTTGGGAACATATGGATCCAAAGACTATCTCGTCCACATAGAATCAGGCAACCATGATAGCACAACCCTCTTTTCTAACGAATATTGTCATAGCCACTCCACCTCTCTTACGGACACGAGCTAAGAGATAAAAAGTTAGCCTTTTGTACTAAGCACGTGATTCTTATTTCAAACCTTAAAAGACCTTATTTTGATAAAAGACGTGTTATGGGTGCTTTGGGTCTTTACACCCCTTTGGTTATTTCACATAAACCTCCTCTTCAAGACTGATGTTGAGAAAGACACTCTTGACATTCATTTGGTATAGGTTAAATCATAGATGACATACTATGGGTAGTAGTAAGTGGACAAACTCAAGACTAACAACAAGAGATAATGTCTCGTCAAAGTCTACATCTTCAATTTATGTGTAACCTTGAGCGACAAAATTACCCTTATTGCGAATGCTGGTACCATTCTCATCCATCTTCTTTTTGTACACCCACTCGGTACCAATCATATTAGTCTCTCAAAGTCAAAGGACTAATTTCAAACATCATTCTTTCGAAATTCAATCAACTCTTTTTGTATAGAACTTATCCAATGCTCATCCTTGAGTGCTTCCTCACATTATCGATTTCTATTATGGAAAATTAGTAAAAGTATATAACCGCATTCTTTATTTGGGTGCGAAGTGTGGGATCACCAAGTATGTCGATAAGGTCATAACTCTTTCGAACCCAAGAGGGTAGATCCTCTTTTTCAAGAGTCAGGTCCACCATGGCGATGTAGGTATAATGGGATCATCACTGGGGGTGAATCATTCTCAATGCAAGATCATGATCAATAAACAGAGTTGGTGCATCATATCTAATCGTGACGTTTATCAATTCTATGACGTTGGAGCTTTTAAGGTTATACACTCTATAGGCTCTACTGGACAATGAATATCCTAAAAGTATTCCCTCGTCATTTCTAGAGTCGAATTACCTAAATGGTCTCCATATCTAAGGATATAGAAAGGACTCCTAAAAATTTAGAAATCCGATAGGCTGGGTTTCTTACTGGTTCATAACTCAAATGGAGTTTAAAGTGTGTATAGATAAAGATAAACCCTATTCACCGTGTTCCATGTTGTGTTAGTTGCCTCCGCCCAAAATCATTTAGGCATGTTCCTACGAACGAGTATGAACCTCCCATATCTAGGATAGTCCTATTTTTCCTCTCAACAATCCCATTTTATTGAGGCGTGCCTACCATTAAAACTCTTGTGTGATGCTTATACCACCATAATATGCACCATCACCGGTGTCGATAAACTTCGTGCCATTGCCACTTCTCAATCTAGTGATGGAAATATTTATTGATTTTGAAGTAGACGACACTTGGTTGTAAGGAAATCACAAGCCTCAAACTTTTTCCTAAGAAATCCAACAATGGAATATCTCAAAAAGTCATTGATCATCAGCAAGATGCACTTCTTACCACTAATGCTCTCGGTGATAATTGGACCCATAAGATCCATGTGTATCAACTCTAACACACATGAGGTGGTAATATTATGCAACTTCCTATGGGGACTTTTGATTTGTTTCCCTTGTTGGCAAGGACCACAAACTTATGAAGTTGATTTTCCAAGTGATGGTAATCCATGAACTAGGTCTTTCTTAACTAACCTCACAATATTTCTAAAATTGACGTGACCTAGTCATTTATAACAAAGGTACATAGTGGTGACCTTATCACTATTGCACACTAAAGAGGACTTATTAATGATACCATAGAAATTTTTTATAGTCCTCACACCTTGTAAAAAAAGTTTAGCGGGTTGATAAAAAACATTACATTCCGACTAGTCAAAATTTATCGCAAAGTTAGCATATCAAAGTTGTCTTATACTTATTAAGTTAGACTTCAGCCCTTTGACATACAACACATTGTCTAGCTTAGGAAATCCAAAAATTTCTATGAAACCTTATCCTAATATGCTAGAGCTACTCCCATCGCCAAAGTTGACTTTTCCTTCCTTGTGATCCACATGGTTTGTAAAATTAGACTTTTCACTACTCATGTGCCTAGGACGCCCACCCTTAAAATTCCATTATAAAGTTTCTTGAAACACGAGAGCGACGTGAACAACAAGTAATTTTTCATAAACTTTAGGTGCCCTAGTGGTGGTAATCTTTTGCTTACCTTTATTATTATTAGCACTAGTCATTGTGTTGGAAGTGTTTTCAAAAGTCATAGACATCATTTGAAATTCTTTCGTTAATCTTTTCGAAGTGGTTACTATAAACTAAACTTGCTCTCTATTAATAGGAAGTTCTCTATAGTGGGGTATGGGAGCATATGTGGGAAGGACTCTTCTTAGCTTGTAACAGAACTTAGGTGATCTATTCGTTTGCAATGGGTATAAATATAGATTTATTTTGGTCGACCTTGTTTAACACACCTAGGATGACATGTCCATGGTGGGTTGGGTGGAGGATCGTAAGGATCTAACATAAACTTAGCAATCGATTTGGGTGTGGTACTGGAAGTGGTTGCACCCTTGTAACCTATGTCATGCCTCTATTTAATGCAGAACCTAGGAAAATCATTTCAACTTTCTTAGGTGTGTTCTCTAGATTAATTTGACCTCTGTGCACGTTCGATATCTTTCTCTAGTTGGGAAATTTGGGATTTTAATTTCTTACAATTCTCTAATGATGCTTGAATATCTCTGGTAAGACTAGCCACTTTATTGGTCAATTAGATCTTTTCCCTACCCACCTAAACAAGTTGCTCACTCAAAGAGATCTTTTCTCTACTCTTTGAGGCCTCTCACTCTCTCAAAAATTTCAATTCCTTCCCTAAATATAACACCCTAAGAGTCAAATTATTTTACTTTTCTTTTTAGTTTTTAATGACGCAGTGTAAATTTTGGAGTATGTGTATTGGAGACCACATTCTCCCTCACTCAAATCATCACCGTCAAACTCTCTGGAATGATTTGACTCATTGTTGAGGTTATCATGTTTAGAAACATCCTCATCAGCGTGAGACATAATTGAAGTTCTAAGGTGACTATCCATGAATGCGGTGAAGTTATGTCCATGCAGTGGTTCATCCTCAAAAGCCACTGATTCAACATCACTATTGCTTAAAAGTGGACTTATAGGCAGCTTTGTCTTTGCCTTGTCACTTAAGCGTGGTGGCACACTCATGGGATTTGTGACTTTTACCTTCACACTCATAATACCTTTTCGTTTCATCTTTCTTAGGATACTCACCTCTATCTCTCTTTTGATCATCCTCATAAAAATTCTTACCCGCTTTGTAATTTTTATTTTTCTCAAAATTTTTATTTTCCAATTTGGATGAATTTTTTTTTTTAAACTTTTTTATTTTTTTAGCAAATGGGGAAAGATCACGTTGATCAAGTTTGGAATCAGAGTAAGAAACCTACTTTTTTCGATTTAGCTTTTCAAGTTATTCCTTTTTTTTCTTTTGGGCTTCAGGAAACATGTCTAATTCGTAAGTCTGGAGATCACTTGTGAGTTCTTCTAGAATAATTGTGTCTATTATTACGAAAGAGTTTAGGACGATAACTTTCTCACTAAAATGATATGTGAACTACCTTAAAATTTTCTTAACAACTCTCATTTCTGGAATTTACTCACCCAAATTAAAATAGGAATTCACAATTTCAGACATACGAGCATGAAATTCATCAAAAGTTTTAGTTTCAATCATGCGTATAGTGTCAAATTGTGTGGTGAGGTTTTGAAGCTTAAAATCTTTAACAGCATTGGTTCCTCGTGTGTAAGTTGGAAAATATCCCAAGCTACTTTAGACGTGTTACATGTCATGATACAATGAAATCCGTTGGGCGTGACAACACCAAAAATATCATTCGAACCACGAGAGTTAAAATTACTCAATCTAAATTCATCTTTAGTCAAAATTGCGACTGGCTTGAGACTAAAGACATTTTCATTAGTCTCAGTAGGAGGAGTCTACCCCCTTTCAACGCCAAGACAAATACACTCATCGATTGAATTTAGAGACGATCTCATCTGAGCTTCCCAATAAACATAATTCTTGCCATTAAACAAAGGTGGATTATTGTATGAATTCTGCACATATCCAGCAAGATTTATCTAAATAAATTGTAAAAACATGCTCGGATATCAATTTAAAAAATGTACGGAGTGGTCTGATTATATTGTTAAAGATAAAATCCATAAATTAGGTCACAAACAAGCTAAATTCAATTTAATCTAATTTTATCTTAATTAATTAGGTGAAATTAAGCATGCAAGATAGTGAATCTAAATTTAATCAAACAAATAACAACACGGTATATAATGGAAAACCCTTTCGAAAGAAACTCTTTTTCATCACTGTTACATCTACGGTATTATAGAACAACACAGACTGACTCACTTAGACTCTACTTAGTATCCCAGTTTGGCTCCTTGTTGATTATAAAAAATGATGCAGATCTAGCAGTTTCACACAATAAGCTCCACTTTCTTCGGTGTCCACCGATTAGCCTCAAGAAACTCCTTTCCTATCTTTAGCAATGAATATTCAACTCCACGAGGATTAGAAGAAGATATGCGTTCTTCAAGGTTTAATAAAGTGGTCAGAAAAATATCCAAGGGGTTTGGATTTGAAAAACCAAAGAGTTTAATCATAAAATGTGTGAAAAAAGTCTTGGAAAGAAGTTCAAGTTTGTAGCTCTTAAATAGGGAGAAAAATATCCAAGAGATATGAACATATTGCGTTTGAAATCGAGTAAAAAAATAAATTTTCACATGCTTGTTGAAACGAACTGGTCCTCGTACGAACGACCTATGAAAAGTCATTTGAATGACATCGAATGAGAGATCGAATGATATTATAGCACTATGAGGAAAAAGTTCATTTGAAATTTTTCTCGAACGTCTAATATCCAACGAGTTGAAGAAATTCATTCGAATGACCCTCCATAACACATTCTAACGAGATACCTTGAAAATGATTTTTTTTATTAAAAACTTTTGAAGATATTTTATGTTTTAAACACTTGAAAAATAACCCTAAATATAATGTTTACACAAAATAAAACGCGTCTACCTTCTTCGTATGTTGTAATGAGGAAATCAACAATTCGATCTTTGATTGTCGCATTCAGTAACTAACTCGTCTTTAACTTAAGCCTTGAGAATGTAAATGATGGTGTAGTGGGATGTAACAGAATATGACAAACTATAAAAATAATGAGCAATCATAAAATTTTCTCTTACAGATGTCTTGTTGTGAAACTTATATCATTAGTGTGAAAGAAACAACACAATAGGTTATGCCCAAGACTAATAGACATCAATCGTAAGGCTTTAGGCATCAGATTAGTTGTCTTAGGCGGATGACACCAAGAGGGTGACAGAAGCCGTGTGAGGTGCCAAGAACCACGGTGACCAATCCCCATTTGGTGGTACTAGACCTTTTATGTCACTACTCTAGTGGTAGAAAAAGTTGTCAAATAGTAGGCAGATTGGGCCAAAGTTTTTATTGGTTATTTTGGTCACAACATTTTTTTAGTACAGTTTCCCATAGTTATTTCATTCCTGATGTCATTGAGTCTTTGCGTTTTCCCTTCTTACCTTTTTAATGAGGATGGTTAACCTCCTTAAGTGTGTATAAATAGGTATGTATGCCTTGTAAAGCGTAACACATGTAAGTTACAATTTTTTAGTATAGTGAAAGTGATGCACTTTATGGATGTGGGTAGGATTTTACTAAACCACATAAAATCTTTGTGTTTTTGCACGTTTGTGTGATTATTTTTGCTTTGATACCGTCTTTCATTCCCCCAACAGTTGTTTCAATTCGTCACCACCGGTATCGAAGAAGTACCACTTTTTAACAACAGGTTATAAAAGCCTATGATTGGAAAACTTACGATGCATGAGGCATTTGGTGAATTCTAATGAGTTTTTGTGTTCAGCCGTTATGTTCAAATGAGAGTGATTTCATAAGAGGATAAGGCATCCAAGATTGAGAATCTTGATGAGTCAAACTTTATATTTTTAAAGATGCAAATGGAAGACTACTAATTCCACACAGATTTATATATATCATTCGATGAGATGCCAATAAATATGAAGGTTTTTTATTAACTGATGTTATGTCATAAGTCTCTTGTCACCATAAGTTTTTCATTACCAAAGACAATTACCTCAACATTTAGAATGATAAGAAAAATTAGATCTCACTCATAGACTCCCTTTCCCAATATGTATGAATAACCCTACACAACGAATAAGGAATACCTTAATTAAAGATTGTTTAACTTGATGGTGGCATAAAGTGGATAGGTTATATAACACCTTAACAAGCTTAATAAATTCATATACCAATTTGAAGTAGTCGAATCAATTTTAATGATGGTATCCATGATTCATTAATATTTTTCTTCATATGGTATGTTTATTGATGGAATTTTTTCCCATCTGAAAACATGTAAAGGGGACTACATGGATTCACTTATATCATGGGGTTAACATACAAAGATTTACTTTTTATTAAACTCTATCTTTTTTAGAATTAAGTGAACATACAATACTGTGTGAAGCCAAATCCAACCAAATCTTCAAACCAAACAGGAAGAAGAAGAAATATAGAAAAAATCCCTTTCGGGTAAAACTTTTAATTTAGCACTGTTTAAGATAAGACAAACATTTGTTGACTTACAGACTACGCATAGATTCATTAAGCATAGCGCAAAGATGTCTTCAAATCTTCAACAAAATATAATAAAATCCATCACCGCCTACGGGAAGGAGATGTTCTCTCGGTATCCACCAATCAACATTTGGAATATGCAATTTCGATCTTTTTCAATAGTAAGAGCCTCGGCTCCACAAATCAGCATTAAAGAAAATCTATATAAAGTTTTAGAAATTTGGAATGTATTCTTCTTGGTTAGCATAGTGATCCTTAAAGATCAAAGGGATTTGGATGAAAAACTTATAGAGTTTGATTACAAAAAGAACTCTATAAAGTCTTATTTAAAACCTATCCCTGCATCTCTATTTACAGGTAAAGTTGTTACAAAGATGCATAGATTAAAGATTAGAAAATATTTTAGACAAAAAAAACTGCATACTCGTTCGAACGAATTTCTACCTCGTTCAGACGAGGTATATGTTTTCATTTGAACGTCTTCCAATGCAACTTCGAATAACATTCCAGTGCTGACCAAAATGGAGATGCGTCAGAATTCATTCAAACAAAGGAAAATCATTCTAATTGAAGATCCCTATATAGAACACTCTTAGTGTTAAGGTTAAGGTTTGTATGGTGTTTAGCTATATAGACCTTTATCTAGTTGGACTGAAATTTTGACAAGATATTTTTTGCATTTATGTTGGGTTTAGTATACCTATGCCAGTGCCTCTACTCAGACTACTACATCTCTCAGAATTGATCTTAAAACACTTCAAAGGGGAAGGTATTCTCTCACACTTCATAGAAATTATTTTTAATTCACATAGGACACTATACTGCATTCCATAACATAATTTCTTTTGATTTGTGTTTGTATATTTAAAGAGGATTTTTAAAAAAATTTAAAACTATTTTGAACATTTAAATCAAACTAATTCTTAACTGTAAACTTGTTCTCAATTTTAATTTAAATTACAAAGAATAAAGGAAAATTCATAAGAAAAATATATTTGTGTGTGAAAAGATTAAAAATATTTTTCTGGATTTTTCTCGTATTTTTTGGGACTTTTTCTGATATAATTTTGGTTTTATAATGATTTAAAATCTATTTATGATTCTATTTTAAACATTATTTTTATTCTGGTTTTATATTATCTGTTATGCGCGCATTGTGCTACATTTTATATGCACCTTTATGCGCTTCTGATACAACATTTGATACATGATTTTATGAATGATGCATACGCTACTAATATGCTATTAATACACATTTAAAACCCGGCTTTCTCTTCTCCAACGGTAACATAGCTTAACACAAAAGCCCAAATTTTTGTCTTAGTTGGTTGCAGTTGTTATCCACATGTATATTAGTTAAAAGGTTGATTTCTGTTACTTTGGAGATCATTGGATTACATTTTTATCAATGGCTGAGCTTGCATTTGTTCAATCCGTGTGATTTCATTTCATCCAATCAACACACATACCTCTTCTTCTATAAATTAAGATCTTAGGCTCCCATTTTTAATAGATGAAAAAATCAAGAGAGTGCATAAATTCTGCCCAACTTAAAATCAATGAGAGATTTGATCTTGTTTATAGATCAAGTTTAAACATAAGAACACATATATCATTTTGATTTCTGTTTTGTTTGTTTATTTTTGTTCAAAACGTTTGATACCTTTCAAATTTATTTTCAAAACTCTCCTATTAGGGTTAGGTTTTATTATTTCAATTTTTTAACAAGGAAAACCTAATATCTTCACTTTTGTTTTGTATAGATTAATCCGTGTGAAAGTTATTTCTTCTGTATAGTGTTTAGATTTGTTTTTTAAGATCATTTGTGGTTAGTTTGTTGTATATTTTTCTATATACCAATGAAGATATCGTAATCCCATGTATAAAAAGAAAACTCTTCAAGATTTAAAGGTATTTGGCTTCAAAAACCACATCACACTACTCCTCACATATCTTGTATGTGTAATTTTCTGCCTAGATACGTGTTAAAAACAGTTTGCATGTTTGGTTTTAGCGTTTAGTTACACAAAACACACACGGCTATACACGTTTAATTGTTAAAACTGTTTTAGTTTCTTTAATATGTCTTAGATCTAAATGAAGAGTGCGCGTGCGTTCAAATAAGGAAATTATTTAATTAAATCTCAGTTTTTCAATTAAATCCTAAAACATGGATCTAGGTGTGATTAGAAATAATATGATCATGCAAGAATATTTAATCACACACAAAAATACACAAATGAGGAAAAATCCCCCAAAGGGTCAAAACCTTTTTATTTTCACTATAATTTTATAAGATACGATTACACGGATTACAACGAAAATAAGTGTGACAAAGAAATACCCTCGGGTGTCGATTTTTATGTCGTCGGCTGGAATCTCCCTCAGGAACTCCGGGTGGGAAGCAATGAAGAAGATAGCGGCTTCTCCACAAGTATGAACAAAAGTAAAGCAGTGTTCTTGGGTTTTAAAAGGATTCACAAAAGTATGAGAATGATGTGTGAATCAAAACATGAGTTTTGGGACTCAAAAATATGAAGACTTGAGCTAATAGAACTCTCAAAATCGTCTCTCCGAGTCTTGAAAAATAACTCTCCCGAAGTTGGCTTTTATAAGGAAACCAAAAGGAAGTTTAAGTCATTGGGACTCTTTCTAGCATTAGGTACCCCGAACCGGTTCGTCCCCCGAACCGGTTCACCCTTCAGTTCCCGAAACTTTATTGGTTTTGGGGGGCTAAAACACACACCATTCTTTATAAGGATTTTCTCGGAATTTTCTCCATTTTCAAAAGGACATAACTTCTTCACTGTAGCTGGGATTGAGGTGCCATTTCTTCCAGTATCTTCGTGGCGTCGAGCTCTTCAACTTTCCAAATGATCGAACCTCTGGACGATGGCTGTAAAATTACCAAAATTCCCTTGAACTTTGTTATCTTGACTTCTCTTACGTACCACTTGCATAAAGTCCCTAAAAATGTGGAACGTGAAGTCGTTGAGGCATATGTGGGACACATGATAGAGATGTTGACTGCTTGATTCTTGGAATTCAGATAGAGTTCGTCATGTGAGATCGTGAAGAGACGTGCCTTTTGTAGTGGCGTACGACATACACAAATGTAAGATATCGAACTTGAGAAAAATGTCCTTACAAATCGCCCCAATGTCTATGCCAGTACAAAATAAAAAATCCGAATTATTATCATTCAATTGACCTATACAAATCTACCCTCCCATAAACCCAAAACTGGAAAGATACAAATAAATAAGTCTTCATCGTTTGTTCTTCAAATCTTCAAAGATCTCAAATCTTTTTTCATCAGGGTGTGCAATTTAGTGATCATCAATGTAGTACCTACACACATGAGATAAAGAAAATACCAAGTGATGTATCAAGTTTGAAATGAAATAAACATAGATACCAACATATAACGAATCTCAAAATCTCAAAACTCCCCCATAATATGATAATTCTTTCTCCCCCTTTTTATTATGTCCCTAAATAGACAGAAATGAGAAGCATAAATTTGAAAAATGTCACAAGGAAAAAAAAAATTCTATTTTTGAATTTTTTGAATTTTTTCTCACAAAATATACAACAAATAATCACATCATGAACAAACACATAAACAACCAAGTCGATGATAGCGTAAATGAAGGGGTGTGATCAAATTCGATAGGAAAATTAATATATACAAACATGACATATGTGCACGATAAATATCGTATTCTCCTAACGAATTCACTCAACATCTTCCTTAGGTGTAAAAAGATGGAAATATGAGACATTGACTCAATCTATTCAACAAATCAAAGCTCAAAATGATTTCCACACCAATAACGTCCAAAACGATTTAATGCTTTTTTAGGACTTTCAAGGAAGTGCAAACCCGTTTAAATTCTCCAACCAAACTCCCTCAGATTTATATTTTGAATAGAGGTGATCTAAATTCTAAAACTATGGAGAATTCATGGTGAAACCTAAATGGCCCATATTTGGCATGTATTGCTTTTTATTGCCTTTAAATTTTTCAGGCTCTTTTAACCTCTTGGACCCCGGATAATAAAATTCCTCAATTTTTTAGGTCCGATTTGACGGTGGCTTAATAGCAAAGGCTAGATAAGAACCTTTCATAGCCCTTCACCATTTTTTTTAAAACACAATCTCACCAAACGGTTCTTTACATGCATTCCAATCTTGTCAAGTTTTATCGCATATGGTTCGTTGTATAGATAGAATTCAGATGGAAAATCTCAAGCCAATATGTGATAGACAAGTACAATAATCAAATAAAACTGTGTATGTGTTTAATAAAGGAGATAAGGAGCAAACATGTAGAAAGATATCACTAATCACATCTCAAAGACTCCAAACAATGTAAAGCACATGGATGCGATGATGTAGCGTCCCAAATCACTATCAAATAGTCACGTGGATAAATGGAATGAATTTTGTGACTCGGCTATCTTAAATGCTCATCCTTAAAAGGTGCAAATAAAATACAAAAATATTTTTGTGCTTTTCTAAAAAAATTTATAAAAAGAAAATATTTTTGGATTTTTCAAAAAAATAGAAAAATACTAAAAAAATAATAATACACATGAAACAAACTAGTAATAGGAATCAAATGATATGAACATGACAATGCATCCTATTCTAGACATGAACCAACCCCGCAGTCAACTATGAAAATCCCCATAGACTTCCTAAGACTCTCAAATCTAAGGGCATCTAAAGTCTTCGTGACAATATCTGCCAACTGACGATCGGTGGGTACGAAACTCAGGGATATGAATTTCTCCTCAACTAACTGATGTATAAAGTGCTCGCGTATCCTGATGTGCTTTGTGAGATAATGCTGGACTGGATTACGGGATATGTGTATCGCGCTCGTGTTATCACAGGAAATGGTCATGGTGTCCTGTGAGATCCCATAATCCTCCAGCATCTGCTTCATCCCCAAGTGTTTCATGCAACAACTCCCAACGGCGATGTACTCAGCCTCCATAGTGGACAAAGAGATGGAGTTTTTCTTCTTGCTCAACCAGGAGATAAGAGCAGAACCAAAATAGAAACACCCACCAGAAGTGCTCCTACACCCATCTACATCCCCAGCCCAATCGACATCCGAATAGGCAGACAAATGGTATGAGAGAGTCCCACTCACGTATTTGATAACACATTTTAGAGCGAGTAAGTGTGACTCTTTTGGGGACGCCTGATATCGTGCACAGACTCCAACACTAAAGGCTATGTCAAGTAGAGAAGACTACCTATCATACTCTGATGCAAGGTTTGCTCTACGTCCTTGCCTGAAGTGTCCTTACTAAGCTTGATATAAGTACTCATAGGTGTACGTGCATGCTTAGCGGAGTCTAAACCAAATTTCTTCACTAGGTCTCTAGCATACTTGGATTGTGAGATGAACATCCCATCCTCTAGCTAACGAACCTGGAGACCAAGGAAGAAAGTAAGCTCACCTACCATGCTCATCTCAAACTCACTTTTCATCTCCTCCTCAAAGTGGTGAGCATGTTGGGACCACGTAAATCCAAAGACTATGTCATCCACATAGACATGGGCAACCAAAATAGCCCCGTCATCTCTCTTGATGAACAACGTCATATCAACTCCCCCTCTCATGAAGCCACGGGCTAAGAGATAGGAAGTAAGCCCCTTGTACCAATCATGGGGTGCTTGATTCAAACCATACAAGGCTTTCCTCAGATAGTAAACGTGCTCTGGGTGCTTAGGGTCTTCAAACCCTTTTGGTTGTTCCACGAAAACCTCCTCCTGTAGAATGCCATTCAGAAAGGCACTCATGACATCCATCTGATATAACTTAAAGCGCAGCTGACATGCGATGGAGAGTAGTAAGCGGACGGACTCAAGCCTCGCAACAGGAGCAAATGTCTCCCCAAAGTCTACACCCTCTATTTGTGTGTAGCCTTTAGCGACCAACCTAGCTTTATTTCTGATTATGGTACCATTTTCATCCATTTTATTCTTTAAAATCCACCTGGTACCTATCACATTAGTCTCACTAGGTCGTGGGACAAGTTCCCAGACATTGTTCTTTTTAAATTGAAGCAACCTATCCTGCATGGCAAATATCCAGTGTTCATCCTTGAGTGCTTCTTTATGATTCTTGGGCTCGACTGTGGACCTGTAGCATAAATGACTAAAAACGTTCTCTAGCTGAGCACGAGTCTTGACCTCTAAAGTGGGATTGCCAACGATGGAAGAGGGATCATGACTCTTGCGAACCCATGAAGGTGTGTCCCCTAACACAGGAGTGGGGTCCACAGGGTGTGGGTGAGGGGCAAGTAAATCGCTGTCAGAAAAGTCCTCATCCTCACACTGAAGGCTAGGATCAATAAACGTCGAAGGTTCGTCATCTTGCACGGTGACGTTTATTGACTCCATAACCTTAAAGATCTTTAGGTTAAAAACTCAGTACGCTCTACTATTCGATGAATATCCTAGAAATATTCCCTCGTCGCTCCGGGAGTCAAACTTTTCCAATTGCTCTCTATCCCGTAGGATGTAGCATTTACTCCCAAAGACACAAAAATATGCTAGGTTGGGTTTCGTGCCAATTCACAATTCATAAGGCATCTTAAGTGTGTGTGGACGCAGGTAAACCCTATTCACCGTGTGGCATGCAGTAGACACTGCCTCTGCCCAAAATCTCCTAGAAACTTTACGACATAGAATATAGATCTAGCCATTTCCTGGATCGTCCTATTATTTCTCTCAACAATACCATTTTGTTGAGGAGTCTTCATAGCAGAAAACTCATGTTTGATCCTAAGGTTATCACAGTAAAGATCTACCTTTGCTTCTTTAAATTCTATGCCATTGTCACTACGTATTCTGTTAAAAGTGACTCCATGTTGGTTTTGCAAGACACGACACTTGGTCATTAAAAACTCTACAACATCAAATTTCTCTCTCAGGAAATCTACAATCTAATATCTGGAGAAATCGTCTACCATCACGAGGATATACCTCTTACCACCCAGACTCTCAGTACGAGTAGGACCCATAAGATCCATGTGAATCAGCTCAAGTACCCAAGAGGTGGTAATGGAATGCAACTTCCTGTGGGGGCTACAGATTTGCTTTCCCAGCTAATAGGGTCCATAAACCATGGAAGTTGACTTTCCAAGAGATGGTAAGCCACGTACTTGGTCCTTTTTAAATAATCGAGATAAATCTCTAACGTTTAAGTAACCTAGACGTTAGTGCCACAGATCCATAGGAGTGATCGTCGAGCTATTGTAGATAAGTGGGGATGTGGGCATAGTCCCATAGCAATTATCCTCTGTCCTCACCCCTTGCACTAAAAGTTTATCGGCTTGATTATAGACATTACACGCGTCCCGGTCAAACTTTACTACAAAGTCAGCGTCGCACAGCTGGCTAATGCTGAGAAGGATTGCTTTCAAACCTTTGAGGTACAAAACATTCTCTAGCTTAGGAAATCCTGGTAACTCTACAGTACCTCATCCTACAATGCTAGACTTTCTCCCATCTCCAAAGGTGACTCTACCTTCCTTATACTCCTCTAGGTAGGTGAAAAATGAGACATCACCTATTATATGTCTGGAGCACCCACTATCAAAATACCACTGTGACGTATTATGTTCTTTGAGAGCGACGTGAACAATAAGGGACTTTTCATCTTTCTTAGGTACCCAAGAAGTGGTAACCTTTCGTTTACCCTTGCTGTTGTTGGTTTTAGCCGGGATGCGGGAAGCATTCACTGACGGCAAAGACATCTGTCGAAATTCCTCCATCAAACTCTGTGATGTGGCAGCTAAAAACTAAACACGCTCTCTCAGACTGGGAAAATCATTAGTATGATGTGGTGGAGCAGTAGTACGTCGTGTTCGACCCAAACAATAGCAAAACTCCCCGGGGTGGCCTTTTCTTTTGCAGTACGTACAGAAGAACGCAGTCTTAGGCGGACATGGGTTTGCTTTTCTTGGTCGAACTCTCCTTCGTGGTTTTTTACGATGGCCATATGGAGTCATAGTAAACTCAGGAACTGGTCCAGGTGAAATTTGGGACGTGGAGGCACCATCATAACATATTCCCTGCCTATCACTAAAACCTAAAGCGGGGCCGAGGAGAATCTTTCCCATCTTTCCCATCTTTGAACCTTGACTTCCCGTGCTCTCTCAAGATCATGAGTAAGATGGGCAACAAGGGCCTCAAGTTTCTTCCGAGTTTCCAGGGAGGAATGGAGCTCACTCGTAAGACTAAACACTTGTTTAGTCAAGTCCCCTTTCTCTTTCTCAAAACCACTCTCTCTCCAAATAGTCTTTATTTCTCAACACGGGATGACTCTCTCTCTCAAGGTAGTGTAGGTGGAGGACTCTCTCTCTCTCTCAATTCTTCTAAATCTTCCTCTAAAGCGGTGATCCTAAGAACTAATGCTTTGTTACACTTTTTGGTTTTAAATAACTCATTATATAACTCATCGTAGGCGCGTTAAATATTACTCTCGCTCTCACTAGCATCATCCTTTCCCTCACTCACATCGCTCTCACTGTCGAGGTGTCCCTGTGAAGTAGAATCCTCATCGTCGTGAGGAGTACTAGAAGAACTCACATGACTAGCCATGAATGCGGTGAAGTTACACTCATGCGGTGACTCGTCTCCAGAGTCCACCGACTTGACCTCACTATCGTCACTAAGGGAAGGACAGCTTTGCCCTTTTCTCTGTTCAACCTAGTAGCACACTCAAAAGATCTATGTCCCTTACCGTCGCACTCATAACATCTCTCACTATCTTTCTTAGTAGGTCTTTAAAACCTTTTTCATTTTTCATTTCAAACTTCTTTTTCTCAAACTTCTTTTTATCTTTAAAATTACCATTTTTCTTGAATTTGAGAATTTTCTTGAAATTTTTAGCAAACAGGGCCAAATCATCTAAATCAAAGTAACACTCAGAATCTGGTGTATCTATCTCTCTTTTTCTAGATTACTCTCCCATATTTCTTGCCGACCCCTCACTCTTTCTCTCCTAGGCATTAAGTGCAATTACCTTATCTTTAGGCTTAGCAGATTTAGGAAACATATCAATTTCATACGTTTGTAAGTCTCCTACAAGTTCCTCCAATTTAAGCGTGTTTAAATTACCCATAGAATTTAGCACAGTGACTTTAGGGATAAAACGCTTAGGCAGTGATCTAAGAATCTTTTTAATAACTCCAGAATTAGGAATGTGTTCACCAAGATTAAAGCTAGTATTGACAATATCATATAACCTAGCATAAAATTCATCAAAACATTCAATCTCAAGCATGGTGATAGTCTCAAATTGAGTTGTTAAATTTTGCAATTTAGATTCTTTCACACCATTAGTTCCTTCACGGGTAAGTTGCAAAACATCCCATGCCTCTTTTGACGTGGTGCACGTCATTATCTGTTTGAACTCGTCAGGTGTGACGGCTCCAGAAATAGTACTTAAACCCTTAAAATTAAAATATGACCATTTAAATTCTTCTTTAGTCCATGCAGTGGCAGATTTTAAACTAGTCACGTTCTCAACAGTGATGGAGGGAGGTGCCCACCCTCTTTCAACCAAAATCCACACACATTCATCAATGGCTTTTAAAGAAGATTTCATGCGGGCTTTCCAGTAAGCACAATTAGTCCCGTAAAAAATTGGCATTTTATTATATAATTTCTCCATTGAACACGCTCTTTTTCAAAAATTAATTTTTCAGAAAATTGATATCTTAGAAAAATTTTGCCGAAAATTACACGGTATAATTGTGTAATTGGCTCTGATACCAATTTGAAGAGTGCGCGTGTGTTGAAATAAGCAAATTATTTAATTAAATCTCAGTTTTTCAAGTAAATCGTAAAACATGCATCTAGGTGTGATTAGAGATAATATGATCATGCAAGAATATTTAATCACACACAAAAACACACAAATGAGGAAAAATCCCCCAAAGGGTCAAAACCTTTTTATTTTCACTATAATTTTGTAAGATACGGTTACACGGATTACAATGAAAATAAGTGTGACAAAGAAATACCCTCGAGGGTCGGTTTCTATGTTGTCGGATGGAATATCCCTCAGGAACTCCAAGTGGGCAGCAATGAAGAAGAGAGCGGCTTCTCCACAAGTATGAACAAAAGCAAAGCAGTGTTCTTGGTTTTCAAAAGGATTCAAAAAATTATGAGAATGATGTGTGAATCAAAACATGAGTTTTGGGACTAAAAAATATGAAGATTTGAGCTAATAGAACTCTCAAAATTGTCTCTCCAAGTCTTGAAAAATAACTCCCCCGAAGTTGGCTTTTATAAGGAAACCAAAAGGAATTTTAAGTCATTAGGACTCTTGCCAGCGTCAGGTACCCCAAACCGGTTTGGGATGTACCTCGAACCGGTTCGCCCCCAGAACCGGTTCACCCTTCAGTTCATGAAACTTCGCTGGTTTGGGGGGGCTAAAACACACAGCATTCTTCATAAGCATTTTCTCAAAATGTTCTCCATTTTCAAACGACCATAAGTTCTTCACTGTAGCTCGGATTGAGGTACCGTTTCTTCCAGTATCTTTGTGGCATAGAGATCTTCAAATTTCCAGATGACCAGACCTCCGGACGATGGTTGAAAAATTACCAAAATGACCTTGAACTTTGTTATCTTACCTTTCCTTCATTACTTTGACTTCTCTTGCGTACCACTTGCATAAAGTCCCTAAAAACGTGGAGAGTGAAGTCATTGAGGCAGATGTGGGACACATGATGGAGATGTTGAATGCTTGATTCTCTAAATTCAGATAGAGGCCATCATGTGAGATCGTGAAGAGACGTACCTTTTGTAGCGGCGTACAACATACACAAATGTAAGATATCGGACTTGAGAAAAATGTCCTTACACTAAATGTTGTGAAAGTTTTGAACACTTTTTCACGTATAAACACTTGTGTATATTCTTGTTTAAACTCTTTTCATCTGAATTTAGACATTTTTAAAACATATTGTTTTAAATAAAACTAAGCAAGTTTTGTTAAAATAAGTTCAAATCTGAAATAGGTTTAGAAATTTAAAACTAAACTAGTAAAGGACTTAATTTGATTAGAAAAGATATTTCATTGACTATCCTTGTATCCTTGATTGACCTGCATACTTGACCTCACCTTAACAGAACAATATTGAAACCATATAGACTTGCTTGACTGAGAACTGTGTTGAACAAGAACTCTCAAAACTCATAATATATTGTGTAACAAGATTTTATATTAAAGACTAATTTGAATATGAGTTTTAAAAAGGAATAATAGGTTATTAGATTAAAGTCATTTTTAATCTAAAACTATTTTCGAAGGACAATTTGATAGAATTTAAGTCTTGACTTTGTGCTTAAACTGTTATATCTAGTTTATGCTAAAAACTGTTTATAACGTGTGATATTGACTCTGCATGCTTTATGTGATTATGTTTGATACATAGTCTTCAAATTATATTTCAGGAACTCTGTTTCATTACATGTCACACATTTAGGACTGATCACTCACATATTACACGATATACACTTAGGCACTGAAATTTTTTGTGTAAATATCTTGCAAAGTCTAAGTGTTCAAAAGAGTTGAAAAAAAAATATTTTATGAAATTATTTAAGTTAAGATAGTTTGATTTTAAAGAAAGAACATAAATTTGACAAATATATCTAGGAAACAAACTTTTTTTGCTTATCATTTGTTTGCATCATTTAAGGGTGTGTGAGTCATAGTAGTATAACTCACAACACTTACACTTCACTAAAATAAGTTACTAAGCATTGAGCTGATCCCGCGCTTAAAGAAGTTAGAGGAAAAAGTGAAGACATGAAGAAATAACTTGCACATGACCAACGTGAGGTTGATTTCAGAAGAGCAACCAACACATAGAGGCTTGGTATTTAGGTAACAGAATTCTAATCTAGCTTACTTATGTCTTATATCTTGTTTGTAAATTGTTCCAATTTTTATTTGTCTAGTGGAGTAGATTAGTTTGATCCCTAGAAGGATCCGTGGTTTCTCGAAGGGGAAGGTTTTTTGCCACGTAAAATAAATACCCGTGTGCTTTGATTTTCTGTCTAAACACATCACACGAAAAAAAAAGGATTAAGAACTAGAAACTCGCCTAATAAATTTGAATTTATTATTATCTGTTTAATAACCTAGTTTAATCAAGATAATAATCAGGAATTTAATTAACATGTCGAACCTAATTTAGTTGTTCACCTAGTTAACAATTTAAGTAAAAGTTTAAATTGGTCATGTTTGATTCTTCTATACAAACTCATAGGTATCTTGAGTTTACTCAACTTTAGTTACTTCTGCATACTGTTTTAAAAGTCCACCATTTCCCGCTCACTAATGACCAATAAGAACTCTTTCAAATAACATTTGCTGTCATCATAACGACCTCACAAAAATTTTAAAAAAAAATCATTTTAAAAAACATTTTGAAAACAAACACTTTTAAAAACCACCCCTGAAACTTTAAGGCTTCACAAAGCTACCTCATAACCCTTCTCGGGTAAAGTTGTGATGATTATCTTCAATCTTTCAAATGTCACCAATAATTCTTCTCTTCGAAGACTTGGGAAAGGTTGTGAAGGTGCAGTGGGGTGTAACAAGATAAGCCAAATAAAACTAAATTGAGAAATTATAATTTTTTCTCTTACAAATCTCCCATTTGGCTTTTCCAGTACAAAACACAAACCAAAGCAAAATTTACTCCTAAAACTAATATAACTAATACCCTCCCAAAGCACAAAATAGAAACGCCTAAATGTAAAAGTCTTCATCTTGTGTGGTCCATGAAATCATCACCAAGGAGGAATTACCTACACACATAAAATAAAAGAAATATCATGATGCATACGAGAGTTTAAAACAAATAAAACCTCCCCCTAAATTTGTTTTCCCCCTTTTTGTACATAATAGACAAATGGTTAGAAACTAATCATGAAACTTTAGCATCACATGAATCCAAAAGAAATAACATCACAAAAATAAACAATTAAGCACATGCGATGAATTTCCAAAAGGCTTTCAACCAATTATTTTCTAAAATTTTCAATTTTTCCAAGTACCAAAAGTATATGTATAAAAAGTACATATAGGTACAAATACATCACACCATGGAATGGCACTAAAATATACGAATTATGATAACAAAATGTAATTGTGTGAATATTTTTCACAGGCAAATCAACATAGGCATTTATAAGATAGGCGCATGATGTTAATGAGATACTTCTAAAGAAAAAACTCAATTTCAACCTTAGGTGTAAGAATGTTGAATAAGATTAAATTGAATCAAATTATTTAACATGCCGTGAATTTAAATATTTCTCAAAACAATAACGCTAACTATTAACATTTTTTAAGAGAGTCCGTTGTGCATACCCATTGATATTCTACTTTATAACACCCTCAAAATCTCACATATTTAATAATTCACTCTCAAAGTCTTGAAGATATCATAATGCTCATATGTAACTAAGCATCAATGAAATAAAAATGACCTTGCACTTCTGTTTTTGTATGCATCAGTGAAATAAAAGCATGTATAAACATAGAAATACAATCTAGTAATGGGGATTGAAAGGAAATTTTTGTTCGTTATCAATTTATAATCGTATACCGCTACACCGTCGAAGAAGTTCAAGATCACATCCACATAAATATGGATCCGAATAATCAAGGTTCTTCAACAAACAGTTTCCGTAAGGTTAACTTTGTTAAGGTTACGTTTTAGAGTACCTTAATAATGCACTTAGAGTATTGGGATTATTTTTCATAAAATATTTTATAAGTGTTGGAGCGGAGATTTAAATGTTTTTATTAATTTTTTTTTAATTCATTCTATATAAAGATTTTGTTCTTGGACTCCTTTCCGTGGAAAAATCATAACTAATTCAAAAAAAATCAGAAAAATACGAAATTGGCGGTCACGCGTTCGTATTGAAATTATCTACAAATATGGCCTGAAATATCATTTGATAGCTCATTCGAACGACATCAAATCTCATTCAAACGAAATGGGATCTCATTCAAACGACTCGTCGACTTAGATTTTTATATAAGTGCGTTAAACGAGGCGTATTTCGTGAAGAAGTCCCAGCATTTTACAAAACAAAAAAAATGCAATTTGCATAATCCGTTTGGCTTCTTCCTTTAGGGTTTAATCCCTTTTTCTTTTTTCAATTCACAATTCCCAATATCTTTATGTGAATTATTTTGGAACCCAAAGAACACTACTTTGCTATTATTTATCCTTTGTGGGGAGATCTCTGCAATCGAGGGTTGCGTGATATTGTGGAGTGACTCTCTATGAAGTTTATGATTGAGTGCCATTGAGGATCTTCTGCATGTTGATTCTTTGTGAAAGACTGCGTGTGAACCATTGTTGATTTCTAGTCGATGCTTTGAAGGTTTGACGAAGACACCGTGTGTTACACTTGTGGGCGATTATGAGGTTGTATGTAAGTCAATGGTCTTGTAAACTAATCAAAGTTCTAGAAATAAAGGTTTTGCCCTTCGCTGATTTTCCCTAAATTTTGTGTGGCATGCTTACTTGATTTGTTTTGACACGTAGTTGTATATTTTAGGGATGATCTAAAATTGGTTTAAAATTAGGGAATTTTTGAAAACCACAGAGGCAATTAATATTTTGCATTCTCAAATTGGTATCAGAGCCTGTTGCACTAATTTACTGTGTAGATCCTGTAGTGCAATTTTTTCTGTGGTCATTTGTGTTCCTCTCCTGATTTGTTTTCTCGATGGATTCTAATATTGTTGATATTGTTAGTCATGACGAGTTTGATAAAGTTCACGAACGTGTGAAAAAATTAACTCTTTTGAATTTGAAACTTTGCAAAAGAATTAAGATTTTGAAAGAAAAAAACTCTCGTTTTAAAAATAAGTTTGAATATTTGCAAACGTTTCAAACTCAAAGAGATATTTGTGATGAACACTTTGGTAATTTTTTTATTGACTTTGATTCTTTAAAAGTTGCCAAAAAGGAGAGTGATGATAAAGTCCTAGTTTTAGAAAAAGAATTGGAGGACCTAAAAAATTTTAGGGTTCCTATTTGTGCCGTTGAGGATAAAAAATTAATCGATGATTTTACGGCTCGTGAAGAGACTCTTAGGGATAAGTTTGTTTTAATTAAGGATGAGCGAAATAAACTATTAAGTTTAATTGATAATTTGAAAAAGAAATCCCTATCTTTGGAAGACTCTAATTTGTTGCTTGAATCAAATATTTTAAAGTTGAAAAATAATTTAAACGATTCAAGTAGGTTTGATAGTGATGGTAATGGCTCGTTATGTTCTAATGCTTCCGTTGCTAAAGCCGAAACCATTATTTGTTTTAGAGGGTGTAACAACCCGCGTAATTTTCGAGGCATTTTATAAACTTTTGGAAAAATAAAGGAAAAATAAATTTTGAGATTTAATTATTTTTCTTGTTGAATTATGTTGAGAATTATTTTTGAAAACGAGGATTTTAATCGGTTTTGAAATCGGAGTTAAAATGAATTTTATATGACTTTTTAAGAGTATTAACCCTTTTTAATTTTTCTGGGCGAACTGTCAAAATCCCTGAGGGATCGATCGATCGATCTTGGGAGCCGATCGATCGACTCCCCCAGATTTCTTGCGCAGCAGGTTTTTAGACTTTTGGTTTAACACAACTCTTCATTTCTTTGCCTTATTTAAATGGTTCGTGGGCAGACCTTTTTAACCTACTTTTGGCATAACGTTTCGGCAGCAAATATATTTTATATTCCTCTCCTTTTTATATACACCTTGGCCCTTGAGATTTCTGAGTTCCAACCTTAGATTAGAGGTGTTCTTGGGGTTATTTTTGTTGGTGGTTCTTGGAGGAGATTTTATAGATATTTTGTGTTGATCTTGATGATGTGATTGTGATTTCTGGACAGATTTATCATTGGTTTCTCATCGTGGTTTGAGGTATGCGGTTTTACACAATATGCTCCTTTAAATCTCTCAGGAGATTATTCCGTTGATGTCTTATTAATTGAACTCATATTTGAATTGTTAAATTCATTGAAATCTGGAAAAATAATTATTGAAATTATTTTGATTCATATGGTATTATTCATGTTGTTGTTGAACATATTGTCATGAAATTTTAATATGGCACGGACGTTGGGCACCCGCCAAAATTTCTGCTTCTTGGTCTATGTCTTGATAAAGCATATGCGGATGGGGTGAGGCCTGGTGACCCATTAATGTGTTGTTGAAAAATTATATTGATAAATGCTTATGAGATTTGCATTTTTTATTTGAATATCCGTACTCGTGTTGTACGCTTTATTCACCGCTAATATTTGTTGAGCATCTTTCATGTCGTATTGTGTACTTCCCTATAATTTCTTTTAGTTGGCAGGTTAGCGTGAATTTGGACAATATGGACCAATTGGGATGATTTTAGCGTGGATTATTTGGGAAGAATTTTTAATACAAGTTGGAAGATTTGTATTATTTATTTTGTTGTATAGAGCATTAGCGATTTATTTTATTTCAAGATAGTTAGTTGTATTCTTTCGAGAGACATTTGTTGTATTTAATTTGAAGAATTAAGATTAGTGGGTTTTTTTATATTGTGGGTTTGTTTTACATGCTCTATACCTTATGGATTGTGGAATGAGTTAGTTTTATCGAGTACCGCTCCGCTCCCTCCGGGCGGGGTGTTACAAATGGTATCAAATCTTAGGTATATGTTTACCCTCGGTGCTTGGGTTTTGGGTCTATTGCGTTTTTGTAGCACATAATTGGAGATAGAATTTTATATGATCATTTCGTGTTAGGCATCTAGATTAGATGTGAGGTATTGGAATTTTGGTGACGATTTTAATTTGGAGATTTGTGGCCTGATTTTGAGAGTTAGATTTTTGACGAATTTCGAGGGCGAAATTACATTGTTAATGGGGAAGTGTAACAACCCGCGTAATTTTTGGAGAATTTTATAAACTTTTGGAAAATAGAGGGAAAATAAATTTTGAGATTTAATTATTTTTCTTGCTGAATTATGTTGGGAATTATTTTTGAAAATGGATATTTCAATGAGTTTCGAAATCGGAGTTAAAATGAATTTTATATGAATTTTTAAGAGTATTAACCCTTTTTAATTTTGCTGGGCGAACTGTCAAAATCCCTGACGAATCGATCGATCGATCCTGGGAGTCGATCGATCGACTCCCTCAGATTTCTTGCACTGCAGGTTTTTAGACTTTTGTTTTAACATAATTCTTCATTTCTTTGCCTTATTTAAATGGGTCATGGGTAGACCTTTTTAACCTACTTTTGGCATAACTTTTCGGCAGAAAATATATTTTATATTCCTCTCCTTTTTATATACACCTTGGCCCTTGAGATTTTTGAGTTCCAACCTTAGATTAGAGTTGTTCTTGGGATTATTTTTGTTGGTGGTTCTTGGAGTAGCTTTTGTAGATCTTTTGTGTTGATCTTGATGATGTGATTGTGATTTCTGGGAAGATTTATCGTTGGTTTCTCATTGTGGTTTGAGGTGTGGGGTTCTACACAATATGCTCCTTTAAATATCTCGAGAGTTTATTCCGTTGATTTCTTATTAATTGAACTCATATCTGAATTGTTAAATTCATTGAAATCTGGAAAATATTTGTCGAAATTATTTCGATTCATGTGGTATTATTCATGTTGTTGTTGAGCACGTTGTCATGAGATTTTAATATGGCACGGACGTTGGTCACCCGCCAAAATTCCTGCTTCTTGGGCTATGTCTTGATAAAGCATATGCGAATGGGGTGAGGCCTAGTGACCCATTGATGTGTTGTTAAAAAATTATATTGATAAATGCTTATGAGATTTGTATTTTTTATTTGAATATTTGTACTCGTGTTGTTACGCTTTATTCACCGCTAATATTTGTCGAGCATCTTTCCTATCGTATTGTGTACTTCCCCATATTTTCTTTTAGTTGGAAGGTGAGCATAGATTAGGACGCTATGTATGGACCAATTGGGATGATTTTAACGTGGATTATTTGGGAAGAATTTTTAATACAAGTTGGAAGATTTATATTATTTATTTTATTGTATAGAGCATTGGCGATTTATTTTATTTCGAGATAGTTAGTTGTATTATTTTGAGAGCCATTTGTTGTATTTAATTTGAATAATTGAGATTAGTGGATTTTTTTTAATTGTGGGTTTGTTTTAGATGCTCTATACCTTGTGGATTGTGTAATTAGTTAGTTTTATCGAGTACCGCTCCGCTCCCTCCGGGAGAGGTGTTACAGAGGGTCAACCATTCCTCGGGAAATTAGAAAAGGTCAACCCAAAGGTGTCATTCCACCCGTTTACAATTGTTCACATTGTGGTAGGAAAGGACACCATAGGCATTTCTGTTTTGATCTTCGAAGAGGTCCTAGGAAGTCAAAGTCTAGTATTCTTTTGGTTCCCAAAACCCCGTATCGGCGTGTCACATCTGTTTGGGTTAGGAAATCACTTTTGGATACTTTAGACTTTAAATGTTTTGATTCTCACATTCTTCCACATGATTCGTCACTCTTTATTTCATATCATTTATTTCTTGCATGATTTTTATCATACACTTGTTGTGGTTTCTTGGTATATATTTGCTAGTGTGTTGACATGTATTTTTGAAAAATTTTGAAATAGTCAAAAAGATTTTATTTTGATAAAATTTTTGAAAAATCCAAAAAGAGTTTTGTATTTTGTTTGCACCTTATATGAATTGACATTTGGGATGACCAAGTCACAACATCATGCCATATTCATGTGACTATTTGATAGCATTTTGAGACAATATGTCATGTCATTCATGTGCTTTATAGTGTTTGGAGTCATTAAGATATAATTAAGTGTTATTACCTACATGATTGACTCATTATTTCCTTTGATGCACATGAGCACGAATTTGTTTGAATGTTTTTCTTATCAAATCACATGTCGGTTACTTGTTTTCATCTCAATTATGTCTATTAAAATGAATAAAATAAGATAAAATAAGATAATAAAATGTGTGCATGTTTTAAACCATTTGCCATGAGTTGTTTGAATTTTAAAAATGGTGAAGGGCTACGAAAGGTACTCATTTATCCTTTGCGATTAAGCCACCATTTAATTGGACCTAAAAAATTAAGGTATTTTAATTATCCGAGGTTCGAAGAGGTTTAAAAGAGCCCGAAAAAAAATTTAAGGCAATAAAATGAAATTTATTCTAAAAAGGGGCCATTAGGTTTATTCACCAATTCTCCAATGTTTGACAATTTAGATCACCTCAAAAAGAAAATATACATGAGAGAGTTTAGTTGGAGAATTAAAACGGCGTTGCACGTCCTTAAAAAGTCTTGAAAAGCGTTAAAACCTTTTTAAACGTTATTAGTGTGAAAATCATGTAGACTTTGATTTGTTGATTTTTATTTAAGACGATGTCATCTAAATTCAACACTTTTACACCTAATGACGATTTTGATGCTCATTTGTTAGGAATACATAATATGCATCGTGCACATATGACGTGATTGAGTTTTATTCCCAATCAAATTTTTTCACACCCATTCATACTGTTTCCACGCTTTGGTTATCTTAGTATGAATTCATTGTGTTGTTTTAACACTTTTGTATAAAAAAATTAAAAAATCAAAAATAGTTTGGGAAGTTTTTTGAGCATATCCTGCATTGAGCACGTTTGTTATATTTGTTTGCCTTGTTTACCATGACACCCCGATTTGATTTATTTGGTTTATTATTTTCCTTGTCTATTTCGGACAAATAAAAAGGGGGAGAACGAATTATGATATTATGGGGGAGCTTAAGTATAGGGGAGATTTGATTATGCTTACATGTTTTATATTTATATCATTTCAAACTTGATACGTCACGACATTTTTGCTTTGTCTCATGTGCGTAGGTGCAATTGAAGATTTTTGGATTACACACCCTGATGATGACAAAGAATGTTTAAAGTTTGTTGAAGATTGAAAAAGTTTGAAGACTTTCATTTGCCTTTTTAGTTTTGGGTTCATGGGGGGGTAGATTTGTATAGGTTATATTTTGATTGATAATTCGGATGCTTTTATTTTGTACCTGCACTGACATAGGGGGATATTTGTAAGGACATTTTTGTCCATTATCAATTTATATGACATATACTGCTACACTGTCGAAGAAGTTCAAGATCACATTCACATCAAGATGGATCCGAATAATGAAGGTTCTTCAAAAAACAGTCTCCGTAAGGTTAACCTTGGTAAGGTTACGTTTTATATTACCTTAATAATGCACTTAGAGTGTTGGGATTATTTTTCATAAAATATTTTCTAAGTGTTGGAGCGGAACTTTAAATGTTTTTACTAATTTTTTTTAATTCATTCTATCTAAAGAGTTTGTTCTCGGACTCCTTTTCGTAGAAAAATCATTACTAATTCAAAAAAATAAGAAAAATACGAAAATGGCGGCCACGCATTCGTATCAAAATGGCCTGAAATCTCGTTTGATATCTCATTCGAACGACATCAGATCTCGTTCGAATGAAATGGGATCTTGTTTGATCTTGTTCGTGAAGAAGTCCCAGCATTTTACAGAACAGAAAAACTGCGATTTGCAGAATCCTTTTGGCTTCTTCCTGTAGGGTTTAATCCCTTTTTATTTTTTTAATTCAAAATCCCAATATCTTTTTGTGAATTATTTTGGAACCCAAAGAACATTACTTTGAAATTGTTCATCCTTTGTGGGGAGACTCTACAATCGAGGGTTGTGTGCTATTGTGGAGTGACTCTCTATGAAGTTTATGACTACATGTCATTGAGGATCTTCTGCGTGTTGATTCTTTGCTGAAGACTGCATGTTTGTCCTTGTGGTATAGCTGTGTGTGAACCATTGCATATTTCTAGTTGATGCTTTAAAAGTTTGATGAAGACACCGTGCGTTACACTTGTGGGAGATTATTAGGTTGTATGTAAGTTAATGGTCTTGTAAACTTGTCAAAGTTCTAGAAATAAAGGTTTTGCCCTTTGGGGATTTTTCCTGAATTTTGTGTCGCATGCTTACTTGATTTGTTTTCACACGTAGTTGCATATTTTAGGGATGATCTAAAATTGGTTTAAAATTAGGGAATTTGTGAAAACCACAGAGGCAATTAATATTTTGCATTCTCAGGGATAAATGATGTGAACATGATAATTATCCAATACTAGATGCAAGTCATAACCTCAGTCATTAGTCCGGGAAGAGTTTTCAAAATGAGTAGACATGCTTTGAAATTCATCGATCAAACTTTGAGAAGTTTTGACTAAAATTTCAACTTGTTATCGAAATATCTATGGTGATGTTCGGGAAAATGTGTGGAACCATGTGGGGGGCGAGTGTGGGAACATGTGTGTGAACTCGTGTGGGAGGATATCGAGGAACATGCATGTGTGAAACTCTTCCTAGCTTAAAATAAAACTCTTTAAGGTGACCTCTTTATTTGCACTGGAATCAAACATAAATAGGTTGGGGTCTACCTTAGTTAAAATGCCTATTATGCGCTCTCCATGGTGGGTTAGGTCAAGGACCATAGGTATCCACCACTAACTCGAGACTTGGCTCGGGTGCGACATTGGATGTGGATGAACTTTCATAACCTATTCCTTGCCTCTCATTTAACCTAACGCGAGATCGAGGGACATCTTTCCAACCTAATTAGATGTGTAGTCTACAGTGATCTTGAATCATCTAGAAGGTTCGAAATCTTTCTCTAGTTGGAAAATATGGGATTCAAGTTTCTCACGAGTCTCTAATGAAGCTTGAACATCTCTTGTAAAACTAGCCACAGTGTTGGTCAAATCGATATTCTCCTTACCAACCATAATCAATTTCTCACACAAGAAACTTTTAACTTCTCAAGTTGACTCAATAATGCCTTACGCTCTCTATAAACTTTGACCTCTTTCTCCAAATCAAACACTCTAAGAGTCAAACTTCTATTTTGTTTTTTGGTTCTCAAAAACTCTTTATAAATTTCATCGTAGGCATGTTGAATTCCACCTTCTCGCTCACTCAAATTATCCTCGTCACTCTCATTGTCTCTAGAATGGTTTGACAAAGTGTCTAGTCTATCACATTTATAAATGTCCTCACTGACATGGGATGAACTATAAGTACTAGCATGACTGGATATGAACGCAAGACACGGTTCATGTGGTGATTCATCCTCAGAATCCACTGACTCGATATCACTATCGCTAAGAGTGGCTTGGTATGCATCTTTGCCTTTGCCCCATCTCTTTAGCCTAGTGGGACACTTATGTTCTTTATGTCATTTACCCTCACATTCAAAACATCTCACTTGATCATTCTCAAAAACATTATTACCCACATTGACATTTTTATTTTTCTCAAAACTTTTATTTTCTTTGATTTATGAGTTTGGTCCGATGGGAAATGGGGGAGCATCCCACTCACCAAGGATCCAGGTCTATGAGTTCACGTTAACACAATTAGGAAGGGAGAAACAACGGTCGGGAGAGGATGTGGTGGCTTATGCTCAAAGATTCAGGGAGAGTTACCTTGACGTGAGGGAAGAAGCCAAAGAGTCTAAACTGTTACAATTATGTGCTAAGGGTTTGCTCCCAGAGTACATCTGTCACCTAATTAATGAAACTCACGAGGGGACTTTTGCAAAATTTCTAAAAGCAGAAAGGAATATATCATTGGTAGTTCGGCCAAACCCCATTATGGTACCAATGATGTTCAGGCAGCCCGAGCCACCCGTTGCAGCACGCAGCCAGTCCCCACAAGTGGGATACGTCGATGGAAGTGAAGGAAGAAAACAGCCAAAGAAAGATAACAAGAGAAAGTTTAGGAGAGATAGGGAAGACCCCCCACCGTTACCCTGCACAGTAGAGGAGTATGTTAGCCGTTACAATGCCATGGTTCAAGGAGGAATGGTGTATAAACTTGAGGGCATCCCCACCGTGTAACCAGATGCGGCAACTAGAGAAGATCCTAAGTATTGCCCGATCCATCGAAAAACATCCGACATGAAGTTATTTTACGCTAAGGAAAATCATCGATAAACTTGTAAGGGTAGGGACACTGTAAATCCCTCTGAATAATATTAATGACAACCCACTCCCAGCACATGGGGCTAACTTGGTGGTGGCCTATGACGATGGGGCAGAAAGAGAAGCGAGGGAGCTGACGACGAAGCAAGGGGAGTTCGAAGAAGCTTTGGAAGATTGTACCAGAGGAATGACTAATGTGGTGTTAGCCTATGACGAAGCAAGTTCCAGAGATATGGAGGACATATACAACATCGAAATGGAGGAAATGTACTAAAGCTTGGAGTATTGCGCGGTTTCACGGTCCCCAAAGTTCACCTGGTTCTTCGACTAGGTGGGAATGCCAAAGAAAGTAGGTTGGATATAACCCAAGCAATCCTGGATATTGCGAGGAAGAATACAGTCCCTTCACTGAGATGGAAAGGACCCATGGCCAGGCTGGTGAAGAAATTTCTATCAGAAATAACGTTTAGCAATGCAGATAGGGCCATAAGATTTCCTCACAATCGACCGTTATATGTGATCACCAGCATCAACGGAGTTAGCTTCGTAAGGGCTCTTATGGATAGGGGAGCATCCATAAACATCATGCTAATCAATTCTTTCCACACAGCTAACATTCCAGAATAAACATTGGTCCCTATGCCTTTGGCAATTTCAGGTTATGACAACCAGTCTTCCAAATCTATTGGTTATGTGAATGTTGGGATTGTAATGGGAAATCTAAGTTCCCAGGTAATAAAGAGTGCAACTTCCTACCATTTGTTGATAGGAATGGTGTGGATGCACAACCAATGACTAGTTCCCTCAACTTATCACCAATGTGCCAAAGAAAATATTAAAGGAACTGAAATCACTATACGAGCTACGAAGAGGCCCTTCGCTGTCGAAGAAGCTCGCCTAGTGAACGTAGCATTTTATACAAAGTTAGATAAGGACGCCAGAGTCCTAATGAGAAAAATGGAGGGAGCCTGGTTTCCCTCAATCAGAGTAAGGATGGGACCTATGAACGGCCAAAATGACGAAACCACGAATGACAGAGGAGTAACAGAAGAAGCCCACCAAGTGGTCCCTAGATCAAAGAAAATCTCGAAGCAACTAAAAGATAGGATGCATCCCATAATGGATTTGATGGAACACGAGGTCACACGGCAAAGTGTGTTGGTTCGATTCTCTGAAGGAAGAAGGGCAGAGGCTTCGAGGAAGAGGAAAAGAAAGGAAGTTGTAACGGCTAGCATGTAGTGCAAAAAGATTGTTACTGAGGAAGGGAAGGTGGTTTACTGCTTATGATGGTATGAACGGGAAGTCGAAGGAGCTATAGCAGAGGCTGATAAGGAGGTTGACCCGATATATAAGTGTTTTATGGTGGATCAACAGGGACAATGTATGGTAATAGATAATTACAACATATAGGAGTTCGTAGACGATGTCGCTAAACAACCAGACTACATGACGGACCAACCGAAGCCACAAATGCCAGAATTGGAGCAGCTAACTTGGCAAAAGAAGGGGAGGACCTAAGGCCCATTTTCCTCTCAAAGGATCTTTGTATGGAGAAACATAAGGCTTTAATTGAGCTAATCCGGGAGTTTATAGATGTTTTTGCATGGAAGTATACGTAGATGGAGGGGCTAGATAAAGAAGTAAGCTGCCACAAATTAAACGTAATGCCTTTAGTCATTCCGGTCAAGAAGCAACGAGGACTTACAAGCCTAAGCTGGACTTGAGGATTAAAGAGGAGGTCCAATGCCTGTTGGTAGTAGGGTTCATCAAACTGATACAACACCCACTCTGGTTGTCTAGCATTATCCCAGTGGGTAAGAAAGATAAGAATCAGATAAGGATCGGTATGGATTTCAGAGACTTAAAAAGGGCTTGTCCCAAAGATGAGTTCCCTCTGCCCTCCATTGATAGCTTGATAGATGCAACAACTGGACATAAGATGTATATCTTCATGGATGGGTATGTAGGGTACAACCAGATCAAGATGGACCCTATAGATGCAAAGAAGACAGCGTTTAGAAACCCATTGGGCAACTTCATGTACAAGGTAATGCCGTTTGGACTAAAAAATGCTAGGGCTACTTATCAAAGAACAATGAGGCCATTTTCCATGATTTCTTTCACAAATTTGTGGAGTTTTATATGGATGACTTGGTCATCAAATCAAAAAAGGAAGGATCCCACCTGAGCGATTTGAGGAAAGTATTTTCCAAATGTAGGAAGTATAAACTAAAGATGAACCCGCTGAAATGGGTCTTCGGGGTAACCAGTGGAAAGTTCCTGGGGTTTATGGTGGATGGGTAAGGGGTTCAGATGGACCAAGACAAACAGCGAGCGATCTTGGAAATGCCAAGTCCAAGAACGGTGAAGGAGCTCAAGAGTTTCCTCAGTAAAGTTTCCTACCTTAGAAGATTCATGTCGAGGTTGGCTGAGATAACACACCCGTTGATGCAGCTTCTGCGAAATAATGCAAATTTTAAGTGGGAGGGTGTCCACTAGGAGACTCTCACCAGGATGAAGAAGCTGCTCGTTTCACCACAGACCATGATTCCTCCAAGGGTAGGAATACCGTTGCTGCTATATCTCACATCCACCACGAGGTCCGTCGGAGCTCTGTTAGCATAGAAGATTGACGGTCAGGAATGACCAGTCTACTACCTTAGTATAATCATACATGGTCCAGAGTTCAGGTACAAAAGTTTGGAAAGGCATTGTTTAGCCTTAGTCTTTGTAGCACAAAAACTTAGACATTATATGCTGTCTTTTACAATTCAAATTGTAACGAGATGTGATCCTATTAATTTTTTGTTAGCAAGAACTATATTGATTGGTAGGGCATCTAGATGATTCCTCAATCTATCAGAGTATGACTTGAAATGCGTGGTCCCTTGCGTAATAAAAAGACATGCATATGCAGACCTCTTGGTAATCTTTTCGTATGGGATATTTGAGCCACCACGAGAGAGCATTCCAGGAGATGATTCACAAGTCAATCACTTAGACGCAAGTGAAGAGGAATGGATGATGCAGTTTGATGGATCTTCAGCAAAGAAGAAAGGAGGGGTAGGGGTCATTCTTTCAAGAGGTATGGAAGAAATTTATCTTTCCTTAAAGTTAGATTTCCCTTGTTCTAACAATGAAGCAGAGTATAAGACGTTGGTATTGGGGTTGCTAGAGGCCCTTCAAAGGAGAATTCGTTCACTCTACATCAAGGGGGATTCAAACTTAGTGATTCAGCAAGTAAGTGGAGAATATGCATTGAAACACGTCAGTTTGGCACCTTACAGAATAATCATTCAGAGGCTTCTCAACTAGTTCCATCGGACCAAGATCAAGAGGCATCCTTGAATAATGAATCACCATCCAGACGCCTATGCCACCATCGCTCAGAAGATGATCATGAGAAGTGATGCAACTAAAGTCATGATTCAACGAAGAACATCTCCCTCGGTGGTACAGTCAATTCTTCCAATGGAGGATAACTCTGACTGGAGGTGCGAGATCAGAAAGCAATTGAAGCCTGGGGAAGGAGCAATAGAGATGAGAGGGTTAGCCCAATACTTTAAAAATCAGGGAAACCTTTACTTTAAAAATGTAGGAGGATGGCTGTCAAGATGCATCGGCCCAGAAGAAGTAGAGCGGAGATTAAAGAAAACACACGAAGAGCATTGCAAAACAACTGGGATCCCTCTTGATAGGAGAATTCAAAGGGAAGGGTATTTTTGGCCTAGAATGAAGCAGGACGCAACAGAGGTATAACGAAAGTGTGACAAGTGCCAACTATTCTTCGAGGCAGCTGAATGTCATTTCATTTAAGCTCAATCAGATTGGAGGCAGCCCTATATTGACTTCATTAAAGATGGAGTTATCCCAATAGAGAAGATTGATGCGATTGGACTCAAACGAAGGGCCTCAAAGTTCTATATTCAAGAAGGGCAGCTTTATCATAGAGGGTACTTCAATAGGCCATTGCGTTGCATTACAAAGGAGAAAGAAGACGAAGTCCTCAAATAAGATCTCGATCCAGCTCACATATGAGGAGCAAAGTTGTTTGACCATCTGATGACATTGGGGTATTACTGGCCAACGAAGGAGAAAGACTCTACTGAGTTCGTTCAAAAATGTAAAGTTTACCAGCTGGATGGAAATATGATCCATGCTCCATCGGTGGATCTACACTCTATGGAAACACGTTATCCTTTTCACACTTGGGTGTTCGTCCTGGTAGGGGAAATACATCCTTCTTCGGGGGGAAAATCAAGATTTTAGTGGCGACGGAGTGCTTTACAAAGCGGGCTGAAGCGATCCACTAAGAAGGGAAATAGTAGGGGTGGTGAGCAACTTCATCAGAGAATACATCATTTGCCATTTTTGTATTACAAAGGTTATTCTCTCTGATAATGGAACCCCATCCATTAATTTAGAGGTAACGATGCTCACAGACAAATACTCTATTGTTCATCATACTTCAATGGTGTCATACCCAAAGGGAAACGGTCAAGCCGAAGTAACTAACACAACATTGGTTAGCATTTTGGCCAAGACGGTGGAGGATTTCCCAGGGTCATAGGATAATAAGATACCAGTTGTATTGTGGGCGTATCGAACAACTAAAAGGAATACCATAGGATATACCTCATTTTCCCTTGTGTATGGAGCTAAAGCAATTCTCCTATTGGAGTTGGAAGTTCCCTCTACCCGATATGCCTTGTGAAGTAGCATGCTCCCTCAAAATAGACATGTGAAGTTGGAAGTATTGGACGAACATAGAGATAATGTGATGCAACACTTTCAAATGTACACGAATCAACTCTCAAGGTCATATGGCAACTTGGTGAGACCAAGGAAGTTTGTTGAAGGAGACCTTATTTTGAAGGCAGCAGTGAAACACATCAGAGGGCTTCCTCTATCTAAGTTTAGAGCTAATTAGGAGGGACCTTTCATTGTAAAGGAGGCTCACGATTCAATTTATTGCTTAATTTCTAAGATGGAAGAAGATAAACCATTTAAAATTAATAATAAATGGTTGAAGGTTTATCATGTGTAAAGCAAGTAACCTTATAACATCGATGTATCTAACCATTTTGTTATGAATATTTATAAGTCATTGTTTGTCTTTTTATTGTAACTAGGGTGAGATGGAAGATGGAAAAGTTTGTATTTTATGCAAGCAGTTATAACACAAAGAGGTGGCATGAAAACAAGATATAACTTCTCTTTCATTCATAAATTTGGAGGTTTTACAAAAATGGGCACTATTGCCCAGGAGTTACATAAGAAGGAAAACTGAAAATTTATACAAGTATCTGGGAGGTCATCATCCTAGGAGGAACCACAAGTCTGGAGCAGAGATATAATCTCCAAGCAGACCCAAGGAAGTTGCTAGGCATGCTTGCTGAGCATTGATAGAACATTCCAGCCTTGTCTAAGCTTGAGCACACTCAATGAGGACTTTCTCTCACCTCAGCTTCTCTAGACGCAAAGTTTCTTCGATATCCTCCACCTCTGTGTTAGCATCTTTAAGTAGAGATGTTAGTTCATCCAGTCAAGCTTCCTCAGCTCATTGAGTATCTTGATGCTTCTACAGTAATTCCCTATGACTTGCCAATTGTTAACTCTTCAAGGTCTTCAAGTCTCCAATCATCCCGCTAAATTGGAAGCCATCTCGGCACAACTCCTTTAGATAGCCCAAGAATTGGTTGAGGAGGGGCCTGGTAATGTTTATTATAGGGGTGATGATGATATCAACAATAACGATCACCATACCTTGAAGCCTGTGGCTCATCACGGGAATATTTGAACATAGGCAGTTGACAGTAAAAGTCTCGAGGCGATGAGTTGCAATCTATTCAATCACCAATCGATGGCTGACAGGTAGTTGGGGAGAGCGATGAAGGACTATGAGATAAAACTCATAATGAGCTAGAGCTGGCATAGGAAGCTCACAACTAGATTCACTGTCGACCTGAGCACCTATTGTGGAACCTTGGTTGTTAGTACTCATTTCCTCAGATACAGCTGGTTCCCAATTTAGTGAGGCGACAGGCGAAGTAATCGCTGGAGATTACTCTGCAACGCGAGAAGACTCCCCAGCGGCCTGGAGACAGATCAAAGAAATAATGAGTTAAGTGAAAAAAATCTTAACAAGTGTTTATCATTATTAAGTCATCATTACTAGTGGAGTTTGACAAAAAATCTTAACAAGTGTTATCATTGTTAAGTCACCGTTACTAGTGGAGTTTGAAGAAAAATCTTAACAAGTGTTTATCATTTTTAAGTCACCGTTACTGGTGGAGTTTGACGAAAAATTTTAACAAGTGTTTATCATTGTTAAGTCACCGTTACTGGTGGATTTTGACGAAAAATATTAACAAGTGGTTTTCATTGTTAAGTCACCGTTACCGGTGGAGTTTAAGTGTTTGAAAATGAGAGTCTTCTAGATTGTACATTGTCAAGATAAAGCATAAACAATAACAAATGAAGAAAAAATAGAAAAATACCTCAGCAATAGCTGGAGCAAGAATGGGAGTCACTAAAGACACTACAACGGTGGTAACTATTGAAAGCAGGTTCATCTCCTTCGAAGCCTCCACGACACCCTCAACTAAAGTAACCTCTTCCATAGGGACCTCAATATTGGGTGAAGCTCCTGCATCAACAAAAGGAATTAAGTCCAATATTGGAGTAGAGCTTGAAGATGTCATTTGGCCTTCTGTAGATGCACCAACGCTAATGGGGGCAGAAGAAGCACCAAGATGGGCAGAAGAGACAATGGTGGCCTTAGAAACTGGTAGAATCCCGAAGGATAATGGAGGGATAAGACTTAGATAAAGCTGTAAAAACAAAGCTAAGTGTTAGATGAGGGGAATAATACAGAAAGAAGAGATGCACTTAACACTTAACTCACCTTGGTAATATGACAGAAAGGGGGAATGACATGAATGAGTCCTGTCAATGGAGGTGGAAGAAGGATGTTGGCCAACGATGAAGCCCAAAGGGAAGATACTTCAACCTAAAATACACCAAAAAAAATTAGAAGATACAGCGAAGGGAGAAGGATTAAAAAGAAAGACCTAAAAAAAATTCTAATAACTTATTACCTCGAGAGAAATTTGCATAAGGGGAACAATGTCTAGAGGAACCACAGACAAAGAAGGTGAACCAGATGAAGCTAAGGTAGTCTCCTCTAGCTGAGAGGAAACTCTCATAGGGTCAACAGGGGTAATAAACTCCTTAACAACCTCCACCGTGCATTGGGAGACCAATCGACGAGAAAAAGTTAGCCCGATCATGGGAGAACGGGGGGAGTTACACCAATAGGCCCACTCCTAAAGCGTCCCCCCACAAAAGGACTCATAGGGGGGCTGGGCCTTTCTTCTTCAGCTTCCTGCACCACAGTTTCTAAGAGTTAGACAGATGCAGTTTGTCATAAAAATGAGAAAAAATGCATGTATACCTTTGATCGAGAGGGTGATGATATCACCATTGGTGAGGAAGGAGGGGAAGAAGCAGAAGGAGTTGGGGTGAGATGTACATCAGAAGCCCGTTTCTTTGGGGATTTAGTACCCAAAGTCTTTTTCCTCGTACTAGCAGCACCAACACTTGGAGGAACCTTTGAGATCTTCTTTCGCTTTGACCCTCTTTCAGATGGATCTACGAAGATAGTGGGGAAGGTAGCAGCAGGAGGAACGGTGGGAGCGTGTCGTTGAAACTCAAAAATTATTCGCTCCACCTGTGCTTGAATTTTCTTCCTCAACTCCTCACTCATTTCGACAGACATAGGAGGAGGAACAGAGGCAATGGGGAATGCCTCTAAAGGAGCTTGAAGCTGAGCTTGGGACTTAGACTTTGAAGAAGTCCCACTCTTGGACCTCCCAATTTTTTTGGCTGGTGGCTTGGAGGGTCCTTCGCCAGAAGCTGCTTCGGTTGGAACACCTTCACAAAAAACATCTTCTGTAAGGGCAGGCTGTTTGGGGGTTGCAACATTCTTGGATTTGGGCGTGGCAGTACGAATCATGGGGAAATAAGTCGGTAGCTCCCTGAGAGGATCTTTAGAAGTTTTTCTCAGAGGGAACTCAACCCCAAGAATAGAGTTGCCCTTGAGGCCCAATTCCAAGGTAGACAAAGAAAGAACCAGGGGATACTGGGGGGACTTTTTATGAACTCGCGAATCCAAGCAAGTTGCATAAACCAAAATTTGGTGGAAAAAAAGGTAGATAAACCCCCTTTTCTAGTAGCACTGGGGACGGTAACTCGACCATCCATAGTAGAAGTCACGCTAAGTACTACTGCAGAAAGGTAGAAGGTGCAGGCCACAGCAAAAGTAACCCTCTTATTCGTTAACAGAAACACAGGTCGAGAACCCCTTGATCAAAACTTAACTGCATACTGTAACTATCGGGGCTGGAAGGTTCAGAAGTATACCCTCATTCAGTGAATGAAGGAAGGAACCCAGGGGTGAACAAAAGCACCATGGCTTGTGAAGGATCTTCTATAACCGGAACAAAAGTGATCGTTCTACCTGTAGAAGATAAAAATTCTAAGTATGGGCGAAGGTAGATTCTCCTTATGGCCTCATGATGAAGGAATCTAAACGGTCAAAAATGCCCATTATTTCCTTTTGACTCTGTTTTTTATGGAAGCAAAGGAGGTGAGGGGGTTAATGCCTGGGCTCATGAGATAAGGGACAGATTTGGCAGTAATGGTAGGAAAATGGGTATAGAGGAAACCCATTAAGATAACGATATTGGAAAAATTGGCCAGGTTGTAACGGCCAAGGGACCGTGCCATGTCGAGGTGGGTTCGATTCATCCAAGTATAAAGGGACTCCAAAGCAATGGTGGACAGAGGAAGATTGAAACCCCTGTCCAAACGGATGGAAATGTTTATAAGGTCCATCCTAGGTTGGTCATTAAGTTTTCCAGTCAAGAAGAAATGGGAAAGAAACACAAGAATATAGTCTGGTAAATTCCAAAGATGTACCTTTACTATGGCCTCTAACAAAAGTGACATCCTTCACAATAGGAGCATCAAAAAAATACATGATAAGGGGAGTAAAGGTAGCCTTGTTCGAAGACCTGGTGCAACTGCAGCAAATTCGATCCAGCTCAACTCGGTCAGTAGTTTCTTCATCATCTAAGGCCTCATCAAGATAAGTACACTCACTCATGGGTTCAAGCCCAAGTACCTCACAGACATGTTCTTAGAAAATGGTGAACTCCCCCCAGGCAGTGAAGAATGTGTGAGCTGTGATGTCCCACCTGGAAACCAACACTTGGAGTGCAGCATTGTGCTTAGAAATAGTGAACTCCCCAAACCAGTTGGCTCGATGAAGACTAACCTTGGCAAGAGCTACAGCGTAGGAGCTTTGCTGGTGTGCATGCCAGGAAGAAAAATGAGTTGGAAATCCCCCACGTGCTTCGAAATCGATCTGGTAGTAAGGGAAGTCACCATGATTCAACCTGAAATGCAAAGTCTCCTCTGGAGGAAGATAGCCCCACTTGGATGAATCTTCCTCTTCGTCACCCAGTATCAAAGGGTCATACTTAACTGAAAAATGGCAGGTATTGCATGCATCAGAGAACACATCATCTTTGCCAAAGATGGGAGATCGATGGTAAAAGCATAGTTGCTCCCGATGAGTAACATCCAAGGT
Organism: Sambucus nigra; assembly: GCA_949130495.1. Taxonomy (NCBI): domain Eukaryota; kingdom Viridiplantae; phylum Streptophyta; class Magnoliopsida; order Dipsacales; family Adoxaceae; genus Sambucus; species Sambucus nigra. The sequence goes on along the minus strand of OX422212.1, from coordinate 246,128,896 downwards.
AGTGGCGCTAATAGTGGCGGTGGAAGGAGAAGTGGTAGCAGTGGATCTTGACTGAGCAGCAGTGGTGGTAGCCTTGGGGACGTTTGAAGAAGCCATATTAAGTGATGATGAAAGAAAAAGCTTGGTGAGGAAGGGCTATAGATGAAAATGGAGGAGTACAGCATAGGTGGTGGTGTAAGAGACGATGGAAAAAAGGAAACCAGGGAAAAACTTAGCAACAATGGCGCTCTGAGGATTTTCTCTCTCTAAGAATGCTGGGAGTTGAAGATGATGAAGGCAAAGTAAGAAAAATGGCTAAGTGTTTGAATAATAGATGTTTCAAATTTTTGGGTTCGTCTTTTGAGTTTCCCAGCACACATGTGCAAAGCCGTCGGTAATCATTTCTAATGACACGTGGCGCTTCGAGACGTGTCTTGACACTTAAAAAGACGGCATTACGTCATTAATGAAGTGAAGTATGGGGATAGAAGTGTTTCTTCCAAGACAAGTTCTGGGGTTTGGTGCCAAAATTCTTCTTTTATCAAACATATCCAATAGCTCCCAACACAGAAGTTGTCCCAACGTTTCAAAAAGCTACGATGTCCCCTCTCCACAAGTCCAAACATTATTTAATTGTAACTCATATATATCGGGGAGAATTTTTCTACTTTTTCGAACATGAAAAAATGATGACACATCATAGCCCAAATGAAATAGCACCTTGAAATTGAGAGAATTGCCTAGGGCGAAGTTTACAAGGGATAATTCCACAAGTCTTAATGCTAGGAACACCTAACGGGGAGATTTCATACCACTAGGGGTAGCCCTAACAGAAACACTCACAGCTTACAACTTTGATCCACAAGCAGCGCAGATGGGAGAATTACAAATAGCTAAGGAATCAAAGACAGAATGGATAAGGCTCAATGACAGGAAAAAGTTACGATGTCCCTTCGCTAAATCACTGACAGGCCGCAGTTCTTTGGTTCAGGTACATCAGGGAGAATTTTACTTTTTCCTGGAAATGATAACGACAGAAGTTGTAACGAAGATAGAAACGCCAGATTTTTTTTAAAGTTCATCGGATTGAGAAGTTTTCGTGCCGAAATTTCTTGTTCCCACAAAAAATCTCTCCACTAAGGGGTAAATGTAGGGGGGCTTGAAGATAATCTCTAGATTAGGGATAATCCACCCAGCTAATACAACAGACTCAAGGGACTAAGGAAGCGAGGCAGCTCAAGCGATGTTGCTCAGTAAGGCAGCGATGCAGCTCAGCGAGGCAGATCAAGTGATGCAGCTCAGACACCATATTTTATTTAAAAACTTGGTTTGTTAATAGAGCCTTATTGGTCAATATCCCTGATTCTAATAGGGATTATTTTAAACATGGGGTTGTGATGAAAAATTGATAACACCCCCCTCATTAAATGGGAATGACGTGTACCAAGGTCCTAGATGTCCTCCTTATGGCAATGGGATAGGTTATTCTTTTATTTTTTTAAACTAGCTCTATTTTTGTTTGATAAAATGTGTCATTGACTTTTGTTTTCTTCAATTTAAATTTACAGTTGACAGTAAAAGAAAACCCCCAAAAGAGAGTGATATTAATATAAAATATTTGAAGTTTATCTGGGGTTTGCATCAATCAGTTGCTGGGGAACACATGAGGGTTGCTTCCTATTTATTGAAATATAGGAACGCCGCTTCCTCATTATTGCTCAGCCTACCGATCCTCCTTCTTTGGTGATTGATCTTGAGTAAGATCCAATATCTTCTTCAGTTGTTGAAGAATCTTCCTTTGATTTGGGGACTTCTCTTGCTGATCTGATGACGAAAAAGAGGAGAATCCCTGGGGGATCTTTCAGTAAAGAAGCTGGCCAAGAGAGCTCATCCTTTCGTCCTGTTATTTTATTTAGTCTTATTGTATCTTTTGATTAAATTGACTATGTGCTATAACGACTGTAATGATGTAACGATTGTAATGTCATTCGACGTGAGGTCAAACGGTACTCGCCAGAGACCAGCCCTGGCAGGGCCTGGGAGAGATTTCATGCTCTATCAAATGACCTCACCGTGGAAACTTCAGAGGGACTTGATTTGGATGATTGAGAAGTGATGCACCATTGGGGCTTGTCCTGGCCACATTAGATACACCTGGTAAAACACCAAAAGACCTTAACTGTGGAACCTTGGGTGGAGAAGCCTTGAGTTACATCGGGCACTGAGTTGTGAACCAAATAACCCTCTACTTAATGTCACATCTACTTTATGTGATGTCACTAGCCAGCTAGGCAATGTCAAATCTGCACTTGAGTAAACCACTGTGGTATTCGGGGTTGTCAGATAGTTGGTGATCCACCTCTGTGATGACACCTCCTGACGCACAGTGGTTAGGCAAAAGGCATGTCTTGGCAATTAATGTTTATGATGTGGAGCTAACTAGTCCATCAGGCATTTAATGTTTGTGATATAAATTATGAGGGATGTCTTTCACAGTTATTAATGACTGAGCCACCTCGAGAATGGTGCGGGGGGAGCTATTTATGGGCCTGAACCACTTTTGAGAAAGGGGGATTATTATTCCAGAGTTCTTTTCTGAAGATTATTGGCTAGAGAGAGGGATTGTCATCAATAAAGAAAGAAATTATTGCCAAACTAAAGCTTTTACTCACCCACGATCGTCATTTCTTATGAAGCTTTTAATATCTAATTGGAGACCTTTGAGAGTTGGCGTGTTTGGCTACCTGCCCAGGTGTATCTAGGGTGCTTGCTCCTCTCTCCCTCTAAATGAGTCACTTCTGAGTTCATTATTGTCTTTTGAGTTATGCACGAGTGATTTGTGAGTTCAAGATGAGTTTGTCTTCATTAAGTTGTGATTGTGTGTCTTGTAATTAATCAATAGTGTTATTGGTTAACTTATCATTACTATACTCAAAAGGGGTTACGCCTCCATCTAATCTAAACTACCCTCTTATAGGTTGCATGTGTGCGTCACAATATAACTAATAACACTAAAATCCACGGGTGATTCGGGTTTAGTGGGTGCGTTGGCAGTATCAGCCTTATATTTACGAATGAATTTACCGTTGGGTAGCGAGATTCTTTGATGTTTATATTGTGAGGTAGTTTTTTCTCCTTTTGATAGTTATGAGAGTAGAGCATATTATAGTCTTGTGTAGTGACTGGATACCGAAGGTTTGAGCGATAGTTGACTGTATGGTGAGACTATCTTGCGCGCTATTCCAGGATGGTATATATTATTTTGTGGTATCACCTGAAAGAGTATTGAGACTACATATATATTGTATTGTATCGTAGAGTTCAGAGAGTATAGTTATATCTTTTGATCCCGGTGCATGGGGACTTTTACTGATGTGATTCAGGGTATATCGAATTTAACATTGAGCAAAGAGATTTAGCTTGATTATTAATTTAGTGCTAAAAACTTAATGATAGTGATAGCACGGTGTTGTATTACTCCTTGAGTGATGGGGAGTGAATGATTTGACTTATGTGTCGGGGGACAGGATTTGAGGTATCTTTGTTATGTGCTTTGGACCCACGAATCTTGTTAACCGACAATGCTAGGTAGTAGTGTATCGAGGGGGTTCCTTATTTGTACTTCGCTTGCAAGACATCCCACACATGAACCTTAGCCAACGTCGAAAGTTGGGATATATGTGGACTTTAGGACATGGATCTAGTACAATAGTTGTTGCACGGATATGTGGTTAAAATCATGAGTTGAGAGTTATTTTATGATTTAGGGCTAGTATGAGACAAGTAGCATTTGTGCAGTTATACACGGTATATAGGGTGTATGGGCGCCCTAATTGGTTGGATTTCTAGTATCGTCCGCAGTCAGAAGATGTGAAATGTATGTGTTAAACACAAGCGTATGTGAATAAGTGAGCTGGCACATGGGTATGTTAGAACTTTCCCCAGTAAAGCACTACAAGAAAAATGGGTATTATGGACGGTAAAAATCCATCCCTAAAAGTACACAATCCGTCCCAAAAGAGTATTTAGGACGAATTTTGCAATGGAAAAAATCCGTCCCTTATACTAGGCGTCGTAAATATTTTAGGGATGGATTTTACCATCCTAAATGTTAATTCATGGACGCACTATATTTCACATTAGGGACAGATTTTTTCGTCACAAAAGGTATTACCGTATAAAAATTCTCGCTCTCACGAGTAATATTAGGGACGGATAAACCATCCCTAATACTACTCAGATTTTAGCAGCCCCAATTTGGACGATTTAGAACCGTCCCAAAAGGTATTTTCAATACAAAATAGGTATTAGGGATGGTTTATAACCGTCCTAAAAGGTATTCTCAATTAATACAAATGGGTATTAGGGACGATTTATAACCGTCCTGATTGATAATAAAAAAAATTATCATCAATAATTATATTATTATATGCTTTATGTTGCAAAAATAAATGACGTCTAATATGCATTATAAGTCAAATCATCCAATCATAAATCCAATATATCAACTGCATTCATTGAAACACGTATCAAATAACAATTTCTTCCATTAAACTACATTCATGTCAAAATATTTAAATGAGTACAAAATCACACTAATTAATAAGAAACACAATTGTCAAAAGAAAAGTCTGCCCTAAATTAAGATGATAAATATAGCTGTCACGCTACAAAAATTTCTCTCAGTGTCACATATAGTAAACACGCTAAATACTTCTCTCAATGTCACATGTCTCTTCAACTTTTTGTGCACAACCTACAATCAATAAATAATCATTTTATCAAAATAATATTATAGTAAAATAAAATATCCAAATATATTAGTTAATCGTATCAACAACTTTTTACAATTTTTAAAAAAATTCGACGAAGTCTCCTTCGTTTATACATGGAAACCAACCTGTATAATCAACACAAATGCCCACACGAACATAAAAAAATTGAAAATAAGAATCTCGCATATCAACAACTTTTTACAATTTTAGAAAAATTCAGCAGTCTCCTTTATTTATACATGAAAACCAGCATGTTTAATCAGCACAAATGCCCCCATAGCCATAAAAAATAGAAAATAAGAATCTCGCATATTAAAAACACTTTACAATTTTTAAAAAAATTCGACAGGGTCTCCTTTGTTTATTCATGAAAATCAACTTGTTTAATCAACACAAAAGCCCGCACGGCCAGGAAAAAAAATTAAAAATAAAAATCTCGCTTATCAAAAACAATAAATGAACAATCTACCTGGCACAAACCATTGATTTATTCATGTGTTCAACGCGAATAGAATATAAGCCTAAAATGTTATCCTGCAAAACTGTAGAATCGCCACGCGGAAATATTGGGACATCTCAAATAAAATCCAATTTTAATTATTCCCAAATTTTAGTTAAACCCTAAAACATGCATCTAGATGATTTATCAAATAAAATAAAGCATGCAGGATAAAATAAACAATTTTAGGAAAAATTCCCAAATGGAAAAACCTTTTTATTTCACTATAATTTGTTAATAACAACTTACATGGATTACAATGAAATAGGGTGACACACGAATACCCGCAGGTGTCGGTCGGTGATGATGCTGGAAACAGCACCACCCTTCAAGGTGTTTGTGAGCTCAATTCAATGTTAACAATGGCAGCATAAGGGTATATATACATAAAGTAGAAGGAGATGAGGAGAAGAGGTTTCACACCGGAATATAAGTGGTTCAGCCAATTAGGGCTACGCCCACTGTGCAAGTGTATGATGTGTATCAATATATGAGGGCACTAATGGCCATAGATACAATCTCTCAAGCTTTCTCTCTCTACTGTGTATTTGAACAGAGTGTCAGCTAGGGTTGCTAATTTCGGATCCCCCTCTAAGAAGGAGAAGACAAGTATTTATAGTGCCTGGGGGGTGTAGTGTACCCCCCATGCATGTAAAGAGCATGTGTGTGTTGATCTAGCCAATATGATGAAGACATCTGTCCCTGTCACATGTAGAGAATGATGATGAAATATTCCCCCCACATGGGGGGGAACGATTTGTTATAACTGATTTGTGTCCACATGTCCTTGTCCACACATATGTCAATAAGTGCTCGGCCTCCAAGCTTGGTAATAACCTCAGCCTGGAAGAGTCCGAGGTTGGTAAGGTCTAGCTGCCTATCCAATCCGCGATGAGCCATAGTGGTCTCGGCTTAAGTGGAGCCGAGGATGGGTAGTAGGGTTGGCCTGGGCTGAGGTTGAGCTGGTATACGTCTGAAACATCGGCTGATTCACTGATGAGGTTGGCCTTGGAAGAATTTTGGCTCCTTGTAACCTCGACCTATCCCCGGTCGAGGTTGTCATTCCTTGGTGACCTGATGAACTGTTGTTCCCCTATGTCATGCAGACTCCCCTTGACGAGGTTGGTAGTAGTGTCGGCCAGGGCCGACCTTGCTATGGTCGAGTCTTGTTATCACTGATATAAGGTATTTCCAACGTCGATAATGTCTCGGCCGAGGTTGTAGTCTCTGAGCCGAGGTGACACTTGGGGCATATCAATCACCCCCCAATCCTTAGTTACATGTGAAAGCAGGTAACTGTGGGGTCTCTACATCTCCGAGGTCTTTCTTGTGCCAATGTTCATTTGACACTTGTCCATTGCTGAAGTGAGAGGCGTGCCTGGCAAGCATGTGATGTCAGACGTCCTTTGGGGCTCCCAAGGCAATGATGGGCCTTGGGAAGCCTGCCTCCATATTAAGGGTTTAAACCCTATTTTCCCTCTTTCTTCTTCACTTCTCTCTTTTTCCTTGTTCAACTCGCGTCTGCAGCTTTCTCTCTTTAGGAAGGCTCTGGCTTGAAGCTTTTGGTGGTGATTTCTCGCATTTTCTTCCTTCTCCCTTACCATTTTATCTTCAGGTATCCTCTGCCATCCTTTTTTCTTCATTTTTCCTATCTTCTTCTTACTTTTGCATTTTTCGATTAGTTTTTGGAGATTTTCGGCGAGGTCTCCATTTTTTTTGGCAAACTGTTCTTTGTGTTCTTCGTAGTAATTGCTTAAATTTTAATAGTTTGATCCTTAGTTGAATCATTCCATTTTCCAGTCATTATTTGTTGTTGTTTAGGAGAGTTGAAAGTGTAGGGTCTGCCTCTTATGCTCAGACCCCTTTACCAACTCCTAGAGGAGTTCCCTTCTCTCGGAGAGAAGACTTTAGAGAAAATTAGGCAAATAGAGAGAGCGCAGGAGGAAGCTCGTAGGACAGAGGAATTCCCCCTTAGACCTATATTTCAACCACCTCTGAAGGTTGTATATCCTGAACCATCACAACCAGCTAGCCACGCCGAAGTCCCTGCTGAACCCTTACCGATGTCTAAGTCTGAGTCTTCCACCTCAGACCCTATGTCTGTGGATTCTTTCCAAGAGGCCATGGACTTCTCAAATCAGCCAGATTAGGTCCCTGATCAAGCAGAGGTTTCCAGTCGGGCCTTGTCTCATAAAACTTCAAGCACATTATCCTCTTCCTCAGAGGTTGAAATCGTTGGACCAAGCGTGGCTATTCCACCAATTATGGATGCCATTCCCCTGTCGGCCATCACAGGGGCTGAGTTCGCTCAGAGGTTACCAAGTAATCCCCCAACGTCTGCTCCGACCGACGTTGAGCTAGATAATGACGATGATGATGATGTGAGTGATGTCGACGTCTCTAAGGTGGCCGAGATTGAGAGTACAGTTAGTGAGGTCGACCTTCTTTGCTTCAGATACCTATACTCCATCAGCCCCTCCATAAAGCTCAGGAGACCTCTGAGGGAAGAGAGGGCTTACCACGGTCAAGATGGTGAGATCTACTTGTATGGGTAGATGTTTAAGTTGAGGTTTTATTTACCCATTCATCCCATTATTAGGTCTATTCTAACCTACATCAACTTGGCCCCTTCCCAGTTATCACCCAATGCTTGGAGGGTAATAATTAGGGCCATCGTCTTATGGAGGGCTGTTCATCACTCAGACCTTCTAGTCCAGGTCTTTGAAGGTTGCTATGTCCCTTCGTCTGCTAGAAACCATCCTAGCTATTATCATTTTATAGCTCAGAAGCCTAAAAAGAAGATGCTTTAGGTAACTCAAACTTCCAATCATAACTGGAAGCCACGATATTTCTTTACCTCGGGGCCATGGGAATTTGGCCCATGTGCCCCCTCTTCCCTGCTAGAGCCGAGGATGCCTATAAGGTGGGGAAAGGTTACAATGGCTTCCAAGGCCGACCCTGGTCTTAGCCTACAAAATCTTTAGAAGGTCAAAGACCTTTAAGATCAGGGGATGCATGGTCTGCTCGTAAAATTTGAACACCTGATGACCCTCTACTACCTCTCTGAGACTGGTTTAGGGGGAAGTCCTCTTATAGAGCTTAGTAAGTTTTTATTTTAACAAGTTAAACCTCTGAATATACGTATACCTGATTCTCTAACTCAGACCTTTCTATTTTGCAGAGCGTCTGAAGTGAATATCAGACGAGCTTTGGTAAATAGTAGCACCGAGTTTGATAAAGCTTGCTAAGAAGGAAGGTATGAATGCTCCTCCTCCCCTTCCCTCAACCTCGAAGGCTCAGGCAAAAAAGAAGAGAAGTGTAACCGACACTGCCCCTGAGGATCAGAGGTAGAAGAAGAAAGATGGGGACTCTGCCATCCCAATATCCTCTACTGATGCATTGGCTGATCGTATAGAGCAACTAAAAATTAATGACAACATCATCGGCCACAATCTGCAGGCACTGGATGCCATCGGCTCTGCTATGACCGAGGCAGACAAACATTTTTACCGGTTCACGGACACACCTCTGCTGGTTGAGTTTGGCCTCCATAGGTTTATTCAGGTATGACTTCAGATTTCAGTATAGCTTCAAAGTGTAACCTCTATTTTGAAATTCATATCATATGCACGACCACTTGATTTGCAGGTCCTGGATGCTATGCATCATATCGCCAATTGGACTCTGAGGAAGTTACCTCTCATCCAGAAGGGTCAAGAGGTCGAGAAGGTGCAGAGCTCTCTGAATGCAGAGGTAGATCGTCTGAAGTCTGGCTTTGATGGGTATGAGAAGAAGGTAAAGGAGTTAGAGAAAGAGATCTCCAAGCTCAAAAAGGACCATGCTATTGCTTTGAAGGCCAAGGATGATGTTCTCCAGCAAAAGGTCGACTCTGCAGTGAAGGCAGCCCTTGAGGATGCCTCTAAGGGGATATTGGCTGATTATAAAGTCTCCAATGAATTCATGAGCTTCGGCTTTGAGTACCTCGAAAGAGGTATTAAGGATACTGTTAAATGGGCGGCTGCTAAGGAGAAGGAGGCAGGGAGTTTAAAGTCCTCTAACTTCATAGGTCTGGGTTTTGCTAACCCTCAGCTTGCCCAATCCCTTCAAGAGGTTGAAGAGGAGGTCACTGCCCCTGCAGAGACTGCGCCACTGGATCGTATGGAGATAGAGGGAGTTAACCTCAGAGAAGATGGGGATGAGGTAACCAACATCGTTCAAGAGAATCAAGCAGAGGATACTAGCACTCTCCCTTCGAATCCTTAGACTATTTTATGAATCTTTCTGTACTTTTTTGTAACCCCTAATTATATGTAACCTCTGAAGAACACTGTCAACTCATCATTTTGAATGTTATAATTGGATGGCAACCTCTGAGAAGGGTTTTTATTTCTTCGTTTATTGATTTGCTTGTTGAATTCCTGTGTCATGTGATGTTTTAGCTCTGAAGTCTTGTTGCAATGATGTTTGTTTAAACTGAATTAATAGTCTTACCTCAGACCTTGTCACCAAATAATGATGTTATAGGGTCTGAGGTCATCAACTAAGATGTCATCCTCATAATTAATCTCACCAAACTAATGATGTTAAGGGTCTGAGGTCATCAACTAAGATGTCATCCTCATAATCTCACCAAACTAATGATGTTAAGGGTCTGAGGTCATCCAAGTATGGTGTCTGACCTCAGACCTTGTCACCACAATGATGTTATAAGGTCTGAGGCCATCAACTAAGATGTCATCCTCATAATTAATCTCTCCAAATTAATGATGTTAAGGGTCTGAGGTCATCCAAGTATGGTGTCTGACCTCAGACCTTATCACCACAATGATGTTATAAGGTCTGAGGTCATCAACTAAGATGCCATCCTCATAATTAATCTCACCAAACTAATGATGGTAAGGGTCTGAGGTCATCCAAGTATGGTGTCTGACCTCATACCTTGTCACCACAATGATGTTATAAGGTCTGAGGTCATCAATTAAGATGTCATCCTCATAATTAATCTCACCAAACTAATGATGTTAAGGGTTTGAGGTCATCCAAGTATGGTGTCTGACCTCAGACCTTGTCACCACAATGATGTTATAAGGTCTAAGGCTATCAACTAAGATGTCATCCTCATAATCTCACCAAACTAATGATGTTAAGGGTCTGAGGTCATCCAAGTATGGTGTCTGACCTCAGACCTTGTCACCACAATGATGTTATAAAGTCTGAGGCCATCAACTAAGATGTCGTCCTCATAATCTTACCAAACTAATGATGTCTGAGGTCATCCAAGTATGGTGTCTGACCTCAAACCTTATCACCACAATGATGTTATAAGGTCTGAGGTCATCAACTAAGATGTCATCCTCATAATTAATCTCACCAAATTAGTGATGTTAAGGGTCTAAGGTCATCCAAGTATGGTGTATGACCTCAGACCTTGTCACCACAATGATGTTATAAGGTCTAAGGTCATCAACTAAGATGTCATCCTCATAATTAATCTCACCAAACTAATGATGTTAAGGGTCTGAGGTCATCCAAGTATGGTGTCTGACCTCAGACCTTGTCACCACAATGATGTTATAAGGTCTGAGGTCATCAACTAAGATGTCATCCTCATAATTAATCTCACCAAACTAATGATGTTAAGGGTCTGAGGTCATCCAAGTATGGTGTCTGACCTCAGACCTTGTCACCACAATGATGTTATAAGGTCTGAGGTCATCAACTAAGATGTCATCCTCATAATCTCACCAGACTAATGATGTTAAGGGTCTGAGGTCATCCAAGTGTGATGTCTGACCTTAGACCTTGTCACCAAATAATGATGTTATAGGGTCTGAGGTCATCACTAAGATGTTACCCTCATACTTTCTACCATTAGAGCGCAATGAAGCAAGAATTGACATGGAAACTGATCTCTTATTAATAACCTCATCATAAGATGGTACATTTACATAACTTTTTACAACATCATATGTAATACTTCTTTAGGTGATCAGCATTCTAAGGGTTAGCGAAAGGTTCCCCTTCTAGGTTTTCTAGCCTATAGGTCCCGAGCACGACCTCTTCTGTCACTTTATAGGGACCATGCCAGTTTGGGTGGAGTTTGTTTGTTTGTTTTTTGTAAGGTCTTCTTTAGTACTAAGTCTCCCATGGCAATGGATCTTGACTTCACCCTCTGATTGTAGAATTTTGTTGCTCTCTGCTGGTAAGCTGCTTGTCTGATTTCTGCGTCTTCCCTTCTCTCTTCAATCAGATCTAGGTCTAGTCTCCTCTCTTTCCCATTTTTATCAGGGTCATAGGTATGAACCCTATGAGTTGGGAGCCCCACTTCTGTTGGTATGACGGCCTCTGAGCCATGTGCTAGCATGAATGGGGTTTATCCTGTTGGTGTCCTTGCCGTGGTTCTGTAGGCCCATAACACAAAGTAAACCTCTTAAATCCATCTCCCCTTCACTTCTTCCAACCTCTTCTTGATTCCTTCGAGGATTGTTCTGTTCATGACTTCGGTCTGACCGTTTGCCTAAGGTCGGTCAGGAGATGAGAAGAACTACTTTATCCCAACTCTTTCGCAATACTTTTCTAAAGAGGAGTTCTTGAACTGGGCTCCATTATCAGAGATGAGAGTGTTTGGGAGGCCATGTTTGCATATGATGTTCCTCCAGATAAATTGGAAGGTCTTCTGTTCTGTGATCGTTATCATCGGCTCTGCCTCCACCCATTTTGAGAAGTAGTCAATGGCAACTATCAGAAACCGGTAATTATTGGCAGCTCTTGGTAGGGGTCCTACTAAGTCAATTCCCCATACTGCAAATGGCCATGGGGAAGTGATCGACGTCATAGGTTGATGAGGTTGGTGAGGAACGGTGGAGAATCTCTGACATTTATTGCACCTCTTCACGTAAGCTGCAGCATTTTTTGCCAAGGTTGGCCACCAGTATCCATGTGTAATAATCCTCTTGGCCAAGGGTCTTCCCCCTATGTGACTGGAGCAAGAACCCTCATGAACTTCCTATAAGACGCGGGGAACTTCGGTGGGATGCACACATCTGAGGAGAGGCAACAGAAATCCCTTCTTATATAGGACATCTCCTACTATGGAGAACTTGGCAGCCCTATATCTCAATTTCCTCCTCTCTAGCTTGGATTCGGGTAGCTCTCCCTCTTTGATATATCTGACGAGGGGGTCCATACATGAGTCTCCTAGGTTCAAATTGAGACAAGGGTTGCATACCTCTTCTTCTTCAATGGTCGCTTTTATTAAGACCTCGATCGGAACTGTCCTTCTGACGTTTATCTTCGTCATCGAGGCCAACCTTGCCAATGCATCCGCGTGGCTGTTACTTTGTCAAGGTACTCTCTTCAGTTTTGTCTCTTCGAAATATTCTAACATCATTCTCACCCTCTTAAGGTACTTATCCATCCTTTCATCTTTGGCTTCATAGACTCCCAATATTTGATTGACAACTAACCTTGAGTCGTTATGAAGTAGGAGCCATCTTATACCTAGAGTCTTTGCCAATTAGAGACCTGCTATCATGGCTTCATATTTTGACTCGTTGTTAGATGCCTTAAAGTTGAACCTCAAAGCGTATTGAATGTTGGCACCGTCTGGAGCTGAAAGTATCAGCCCTGCACCGCTTCCATTGTTACAGGAAGAACCATCAATGAAGAGATTCCAAATGTCTGTATCTGATGAGAAATCCCCCTCTGACATGATTCCTTGCTTGAAGAGGTACCGATCCTCCTCATTCTTTGCTACAACGCTCCTGATCTTCTTAGATACGACCTCTTCCTGGTTTCGGAAGACGTTTGGTGCGACCTCTCCCTCTTCTCGGAAGATGTTTGGTGCAACCTCTTCCTGTTCTCAGAAGACCTTATTGTTTGACCCTTCAGCACTCACTAGGTCATTCTCTGCCTCAGCCTCTTCCCATGTGAACTCAGCAACAAAGTCTGCGAGGGCCTGCCCTTTTATGGCTGCCCTAGGTTGATAAGTAAGGTCATACTCTCCCAACTCAATGGCCCAGGTCATTAATCTTCCAGACTTCTCAGGTTTATGGAGGACCTGTCTTAGTGGGGAATCGGTGAGGATGACCATATAATGGGCTTGGAAGTAGGGCTTCATCTTCCTTGAAGCATGCATCAGGGCGTAGGCTAACTTTTCCATACGAGGGTAATTTTGTTCAGACCCTTGAAGGGCTTTACTATTGAAATACACAGGCCTTTGGATTCCAAAGTCTTCCCGTGCTATGGATGCACTGATAGCCGATTCAGAGACTGCTAGATACACATACAATTTTTCTCCTACTATGGGCGGAGATAATAACAAGGGAGACCCAAGGTAAAACTTGAGTTGGTTAAAAGCTTCTTCGTACTCTTCGTTCCACTGCAAGGCCTTTCTAAGCACTTTAAAGAATGGAAGACACTTATCTGTTGCTCTGGAAACAAACCTGTTGAGCGCGGCCATTCTCCCCGTGAGTCTTTGGACGTCCTTGATACTCCTCGGTGTATTCTTATCAAGCAAAGCCTTGATTTTTTCAGGGTTATCTTCGATTCCTCTTTGATTGATGATAAATCCAAGAAGCTTCCCAGCTCCTACCCCGAAGACACACTTCGCTGGGTTGAGTTTCATCCTGTACAAGTCCATAGTATCGAAGGTCTTTTCAAGGTCTGCCACATGAGTGCAGGCCTTTAAGCTCTTCGTCAGCATATCGTCTACATACACCTCCATAGTCTTGCCTATTTGATCTTCGAACATCTTATTCACAAGACGTTGGTATGTCTCCCCTGCATTTTTCAGATCGAAGGGCATCACTTTGTAGCAGTACGTCCCTTTGTCGGTAATGAAGGTTGTCTTCTCTGAGTCCTCTGCATCCATGAAGATATAATTATAGCCTAAATACGCGTCCATGAAGCCCATGAGCTCGTGCCCTGCAGTAGCATCTACCATCTGATCTATCTGAGGTAAGGGATAGCTATCTTTTGGGCAAGACCTATTCAGGTCAGTGAAATCAATGCACATTCTCCACTTCCCATTGGCTTTGGGCACGATGACTGCATTCGACAACCACTCCGGATATATGACTTCTCTTATAAACTCAGCCTCTTCCAATTTTTTTACCTCTTCTCGGATGACGTCGTACTTCTCCCTGGAGTAAACTCTTCGTCTTTATTTGATAGGCCTGGCATCTTTGGTCACGTTGAGCTTGTGACTCATAACCTCAGGGTTGATGTCGGGCATGTCTGCGTGACTGCAAGCGAAGACACTCTGCCTCTTCCTCAAGAAGTTTATCAGCTCTTGCTTGATTTCTATTGTTAAGGCTTTGCCGACTTGGATTGTTTTTTCCGGTTCTTCCTTATTGAGGACGATGGATTCTACCACTTTCGTGGCCTCTCTGATAGTACAAATATAGCACCCTGCCGCGGCATGTACTCTTCTCAGTTCGCTGGCCTTAGGTCATATAGGCCGCGGCCAAACCCCACTCAGTGCGTGGCCAGAACTCACTCGGCATGATCCTTTCATGACCCGATGGCACAGGGTACGGCCCTGTCCATTATAGGCCGCGGCACCCCACCATATGGTGTGCGGCACCCCCTCATCCACAACTGCTGCAGACTTGGAATACGCCACGTGCCCAGGGCATGTGACTCAACGCATTTCCTCATAAATAGAGGACCACACCTAGAAGCTGGGCATGGATTCCATACCCATCCGGGGCAGGCTCTACAATACAGATTCTCTCTACACAACCTCAATAGACCTCTTGGAGACATAATCTACATCACAGCCACCTCCCGGGCTCATCGGAATCTCCAGTACTGCCATGTATTCACCCTTATTTTCATACGTGTACGCCTCTTTAGGCATGATTACATTGTACAATGCGACACACTTAATGAGAATGGAGCAACACAGTGGATGTAGGCCCATTTTGGGGGCCGAACCACTCTATCTCTTGTCTTCTCTATATTTACTTTCTTTACTTGTTTATTACACACTTGACTCTTGACTTGCTAATAGGAGAAGGCCTCGTGGCCAATTTCTCGTATCATCAGATTGGCGCCGTCTGTGGAAAGCGAGGTATTTCAATCTTGTTTCTCTACACATATGAGTTCTTAAACACCTTATTCGACCCCTGAGGGTCCTATGGATCATCTTCTCAAGGGTCGGTTACTGGTTATTGGGCTCCGCTTTACATTCGCCCCCTTTAACGGGTATTTTATATTTCTGAATCTATCTTTGGATCTTCATTTGATGACTTTGGATCTATTTTACATACCCCTGTGATATCACTCCATCTAGATAATGCTGAAAGGCATGGTGGACTTTAGTCTCTAAAAGGTGGATGATTAGGGAAGGGATATATTTACTCCCATTTTTGTTGCCATCTACCTATGATCTAGGGGTTATCATTAAAGTTATGCCATATTGCGCACCGCAAGGGAATTCTCTCATCAATGGACCCTAGTAGGTTTTCTTCGCGTATTGGGGGAGAATATATCAGTTCCTGGGCTCCTATCTTGGGATCTCTCCACTGCCTAGACACGGGTGCGGCCTGTAAGTTCAACAATATCTCATGACGCGACCCCTACTAGTGCGGATCTATTACGACAGTTTAAAATCACCGTGGGGAAGGACTTTAGTGGCCTTCGGATCGACCTTGGTGAATAACATTAAAGGGTTGCGGCAGTACACTTGTGTGCCATACTTGCCGCGGACTCCTCAGCATATCATGGAGCAGTTCAAGTTCCCCTTCCCAATATTCCTATGATCACTCACTTCTGTTAGTTTTGTCTCAGATTCTATATACTTTATAAAGACTAACAAGAACAGAAATGGAAGGAGAATCCAGCCAGAGTGCAGAAGTCAAGGATGAGATTGTGCAACTGTACAATCACCTTAGTCACCTCTATGACATCCATGCCTCACTTCAGACCCAGGTCAATTACCTAACACAGAGGGTGCTAATGCTAAAGGCCGCGGCCTCTCAAAATATAGGCGCGGGGGGAGAGGAAAAAACTCAACCAGCCTTGCCTGCCGCGGCAGTTAAAGAAGCAACGAAATCAACCAGTAGAAGTCAGAAAAGGAGAACAGAGAAATCAGAAAAGAAATCGGGTGTCTATACTCCGTTGATTTTCCCGATTGAAGAGATTTTTGAGTTCATCAAAGAGGACAAGCTTTTGAGGTGGCCAGAAAAGCTGAGAGCTACACCCCACACGAGGAACAAAGCTACCTGGTGCAAATTCCATCAGGACCATGGCCATGACACAGAGCAATGTTATGCTCTGAAGGATGAAGTTGAAAGGCTAATTGGGTAAGGGATGCTGCAGCGATTCCTGAAGAACGCATAAAGGACCCAGCCAGACCTGACAAAGGCTGCATGCCGCACCTCAACCCTAGTATTTCCGATTTCAACTATTTCTGTTTTATGTTTTATGAAGCTCATTAGGGCCTTAATACTCAAGACTTTATGTTTTGTTAACAAAGTCATTAGCTGAAACATGCATATATAAATATATGAATTAGCAAATTTTTCCATATCTGATATCTTTCTTGGTCTCATAATCTGTTATCTCACAAAAAGACCTTTTGTCTCAAACAGATTCCAGAGGAATAATAATAAAATTATCTCGAAGGATTATTTTACTTCGGGATGCACTTATGGAGGGATTGCAATCTTAAACAGCTCAAAAGTTCCTCTCACAAGGTGCAACTGTATCTAATTTTCTGATGATCATATTCATGAAAGCATCGGAGGATTCAAGGAGCTTCTATTAGCCACGGGGGCTTACAATGCTCGCTCTTAGCTTTCGGGATGCGTCATCGAGCCGTGAGGTTTATAATATCTAGCCAGGGATGGCTTTATATATATCGGCAGCTGTGGGTGGCTTAATAACATAACCCATCCTGGAGAGGCTTGATAGTGTCTCGCATATCAGCTGTGGGTGGCTTAATAACATAACCCAGCCTGGAGAGGCTTGATAGTGTCTCGCATATTAGCTGTGGGTGGCTTAATAACATAACCCAGCCTGGAGAGGCTTGATAGTGTCCCGCATATTAGCTGTGGGTGGCTTAATAACATAACCCATCCTGGAGAGGCTTGACAGTGTCTCGCATATTAGCTGCAGGTAGCTTAATAACATAACCCAGCCTGGAGAGGCTTGATAGTTTCTCGCATATTAGGGCCTGGCAACATGACCCAGCCCGAGAAGGCTTGCAAATATCAACGTATGTCTACAGCGGCACATTGTTCGGGTGAACCAGAAATTTGCCGCATCCCACCGTTACGGTTGCAGAGCTCTAAGAGTCATTCTTTCATGAAAGTGCTGAGGCACTAACCACATGAAGCATGAAAAAACCACAACACCTGCCACAGCGTCAAATGCCACAGTGGAGAAGAATACATGCCTCATATCAATTATGCCAAGTCTAAGGAAAGGCTTTCTCAACATGTTCCATGTTGGTTATGGGATGACAAAAGATAAACGGTTCAGACAACCAGGTGCAATGAAAGCAGCTGGGGACCCATGCAATCAGCAAGTCCCAACCTTGAAATCAAGGCCGCGGCAATCAAGTGAAGACGTTTACATGATGCGGTATAATGAAGGACCGCAGCCCGCACACAGCGGCCTTGTGACGCAGCAGTCATCCTACGGGAGTAAAATGGCACCATTTATGAGGGCGCGGACGCTGACAAATAATCATACTACGAAGCAATGGATCTCTGTTCGCGGACATAAAACGTTATGTCTATGGAGGCACGGATGCATTTTCAAAAATGAGGCAATTACGTACAACATTCGTTATGGCAAGCAATGTAAAAAATGCAATGTAAAAAAGCAAGGAATACCAAGAAGTCAATCAGTGGTAAAAACATGGCCGCAGCCTTGGTATTAATAGCCAAAGGTTACAGGATGAAGGCCGCAGCCACAACAGAAGTTAGATTACAAAAAAGGAGGGACGCAGCCCTATATTAATGATACGGAAATTAGGAGATTAAGAGACTGCGTCATCATCATCGTCAGCCTCTTCTCCGCCCGCGGCAGTCTCTGTCTCTCCGTCCGCAGCCGCTGCCTCAGCCTCAGCCCTGAGCCTTGCTTTCTCTTCCGCCGTGGCCTTAAGTTCAGCGATGCACTCTTGATGTTTGGCATCGCTTAACTTCCAGGTAAGAACCTCCTCTTTGTCCTCAGGGAACCTCCAAATAAATCTTTGACGCAGCTCCTGGTAGCCGCGGAGATATGCCCTGTTATTGATAAGGAAGAAGTCCTTGGAGCCTTTGAATGACTCCACGGTATGATCTATGGCTAGCTGGAAAGCGTCACCGTGATCAACTTCCAACTTTTTCATTGCCGCGGCATGATCTTCATCTTTTGGGAAGGACTTGGCTTCTAACTCTTCATATTTCTGCTGGAGTAGGGCAAGCTTGGCATTTGAAATCTCCGCGACACGGGCGGCTTCGGCAGTCTGGGCCTGGGAGGATTTCAGAGATTCCGCGGCTTGCTTAAAATTATCCTCCGCTTCCTCTCTGGCCTTTGTAGCTTTCTCAAGGTCGATGTAGGCTGCCTAAAGAGCCGTGGCAGCAGACTTCTTCCCTGCCTCAAAAGAAGAAGTCCGTGCAGCTTTCAAATCCGCGGTGTGGGCACTCTTCTAGGCCTCCTTCAACCTGTACAAGGCCTCGTACTTCCTCTTCTGGACCACGATCACATCTGCGGCCTGAAATAGAAGACGTTAGAAAAAACATGGAAAAATATGAAATGCAAAAGTTAAATGACAACTAGTACGTACCCTCAGAAGGCTGTGGAGGCCACAGTCCTCCAGATCTTCATGATCTTCTCCCACTAGCTTGTCAAGGTCTGCGGCATCCAAGGCTCGCTTCATTCTCCGCACAGCCTTTGAGGTAGTGTCCCAAGAAGAATTGGGGTCAGGCTGTCTCAATTGGGGCCTTGGTCTACCATCAGGCCCAGACTCTCCGCGGAATTGAGGAGGTGGAAAGTTCGCATTAACCATCACAACATTGGGCGGCGAAGGGGAGGATGACTGAAGGGGCACATCGGTTGACATCAAGTCCGCCGCGGCCAGGTTTTCCCATATGTCATCATCAAAATGGTCACGCGGAAGGTTCTCGTTAACCATTTGATCCGCTACAAGTTCAGTAGTGTTTTCGCCAGGGGCTACGGTAGAGGCAACATTATTTTCGCCGGAGGGGGCTGCGGCAGGCCCCTTGGCCTTGGACCTCTTCCTCTTTCTGCTCCGCGCCGTATTATTTAGGACAATTGCGTCCTCATCCATCTTCGCTAGCTGCGCCTCTAGCAGTTCTCTGTCAACTTCTTCACCTGAAAAGCAATAGTATGAGTCCGAGTTTAAGAGAATAAATGTCCGCGGAGTAAAAGTCATGGCGCAATTAATTACCTTCCGTGCCCATTTGTTGAGGAATGGATTTGTTTGGGAAAAATCCCGCTTCAAATACGGTTGCTGACGTTACAAGTGTGCTGAACATCTTGTGTTCAGCAGGAACTTCCGCGACCTCAGCAACTTTTTTTTCCTGCCGCTTGTTCAAGTGCAGATTGTCAAGAGCTGCAGAAAGAAAAGGCAATTCAAAGGTTAGTGGACGTTACATGTGAAATAAAAGGACGCGGCTATAGTCTTGTACCTAATTTTGAGGGAGACCCCCACTACCGCGGAATTCTATATGTCTTCTCTCTTTCATTATACTCGGGGTGCATCTCCCATCCTTTGCCGGAGATGTAGAAATATTTCCCCTTCCAGTTTTTCACACTGGTCGGTCTCCCAGTGTAAAGGGTCTCGTCCCTGCCGCGGCTGGAGAGGTAGTAGTAGCCCACGAATTTTACCGAGTTCTCCTTTGGATGGTAGAAGTGAAAGAACTCCGCGGGCGTGATGTCCTTTTTGAACAAGTTTTCCCAAAGGATAATCCCGGCAAGAATGGCTCTCCAGCCATTAGGGTCCAACTGCGTTGG
The DNA here is from genome assembly GCA_949130495.1 of Sambucus nigra. Classification (NCBI taxonomy): domain Eukaryota; kingdom Viridiplantae; phylum Streptophyta; class Magnoliopsida; order Dipsacales; family Adoxaceae; genus Sambucus; species Sambucus nigra. The sequence goes on along the minus strand of OX422212.1, from coordinate 246,108,673 downwards.
GGCCAGGTTCATTGCCTGAAAAAGGCGGTGGAAGGGAACTGGAACAGGAAGTCGCTTCCCGTAAATGAAGGCGTGCAGAGGAAAGCAAATTCCATCATCGGATAGAACCGTGCACGGTCTTTGGCTTACGGCAGGGGCTAAGCACGTCAAATTTTTTGGAAATTCGAAGGCCTCAGCCACCTGCTCAACCCATTCTTGGGTCATCGAGTCGCGGATATCGAGTGCGGCCAAGGGTCTCTCTGCCCTCCCAGATATACCTCCTGGGTTATTTCTAACAGCCGCGGCACTGTCTCCTACACCCATTGGATGAGTACTTGAGTTGGCTTCCTCTTCTATCGGCGGAGATTGGAAATCCTTCCCAGATGCAGAGTCCGCGGATTCTGAGTCGATTATCACGCAGTTTGGGCAATCTTTTAGTTTGCAAGGCCCTATTGATCTTAGAGGTGGCATGGAAGTAATCTCGGGGGGATAGATCCCAAAATGCTTTGCCCAAAAGCCTCTCAGGAACTCTTCTGGGTCAAAGCTCATATGGCTGCAGCAGTACCTGAAAAGCAGAGTTTGCAGTTAGGCGCCGCAGCCAATATGGTCAGGAAAAGACTTCAAGAAGCCGCAGAAGGGTATTTTTAAATATTTAAAATGCATCCGTCATTATTTCCCTAACAGTTATTAATGGGCAAACTCTATTACTTATGGGATCGTACTGTCCCAACTAGCCGCGGCCACATCCATATCAGTGGAATATAAGCTGCCGCGGTAAGAAGATAGAATTGCTTTAAGGCATTCCTGGCCACGGCCATTCCTAAATTTTCAGAGTCAATTCGATCTACTAGCAATTACAGTTATTTAACATGGATGTGTCTTGGGTTCATGGAAGTTTGAAGGTTGTTCGAGACTACAAGGTTGGTGATTTGATGCCGCGGATGATAATTTGAGGGACCGCGTCCATTTGGCATGGTATGATGCAGAAGGACCATACCAGTTCACGGGAATGAGTATCGAAATCCTATCATGCTGCGGAATCTATCCTAAACAGTTGATTATCTAAATTCTAATCATTTTTAGGATCAAACTCACAGAATACGAAGAGTTCGATTATGAACACCAAGAACAGTTGTATGTACTTCATATGTAGCATATGTGAGAAAGGGAAAAAACGTACAAACAAAACTCTAGATTTCTAGCAAATGAATCACAAAAAGCAAAATCATATCAAAAGGGAAGAAGACTGTAAATTTCAAAGGCTTTTACGAGAGTATGGTGGTTGAAAAGTCACCTGGAAATGAGAAGCTTGCAATGATCAGCTTCAGACCACCTTGAACCGCCGCACACCGCCTCGGAAGGTTGCCGGAATTTACAAGAGAGAGTGCAGAGTTTTGCTCTCGATGTGCTCTAAAAAGTTTTGGAAACGTAATGAAGTCCACGGCCAGAAACAATTTATATAAGGGAGCGCGAAAGATGAATCGTCGCTTTTTAAGCACCACGGCACCTAGTCTACTTAGGCACAGCCCCAATTGATCTCCCTTGGCGCTACGGCTTGGGGGCTTATTGATAGTACAAATATAGCACCCTTCCGCGGCATGTACTCTTCTCAGTTCCCTGGCCTTAGGTCATACAGGCCGCGGCCAAACCCCACTCAGTGCGCGGCCAGAACTCACTCGGCGTGATCCTTTCATGACCCGATGGCACAGGGTGAGGCCCTGTCCATTATAGGTTGCGGCACCCCACCATATGGTGTGCGGCACCCCCTCATCCACAACTACTGCAGACTTGGAATACGCCACGTGCCCAGGGCATGTGACTCAACGCATTTCCTCATAAATAGAGGACAACACCTAGAAGCTGGGCATGGATTCCATACCCATCCGGGGTAGGCTCTACAATACAGATTCTCTTTACACAACCTCAATAGACCTCTTGGAGACACAATCTACATCACAGCCACCTCTTGGGCTCACCGGAATCTCCAGTACTGCCATGTATTCACCCTTATTTTCATACTTGTACACCTCTTTAAGCATGATTACATTGTACAATGCGACGCACATAATGAGAATGGAGCAACACAGTGGATGTAGGCCCATTTTGGGGGCCGAACCACACTATATCTTGTCTTCTCTCTATTTATTTTCTTTACTTATTTATTACACACTTGACTCTTGACTTACTGATAGGAGAAGGCCTCGTGGCCAATTTCTCGTATCATCACTCTCCTTTCTTCAACTTTGTTTCATCTCTTGGGTCAAGCGTATCAATGCTATAAGTGGTGGTTGCCCTCTTATGGGCCTCTCTCTTTTCGGCCGAGTTGAAGTAACATTCTCGTGCTATGGTCTGGTCACCTTGCACTTCCCCTACCCCATAGGGGGTCAGGAATTTTAGCATCTGGTGGACCGTCGACGGCACAGCTTCAAACTCCTTAAGGGCCATTCTTACTTTGATGAGGTTATAGGCCGAGAAGACGTTTTCATCCATCACGAAAAAATTTATCTTCCGGGTCAACCTCTTAGGCCACTCATCACCCATCCGTATGTCCATCTCATACATGCCCAATGGGTGGACCTTTTCACCGCTAAAGCCCATTAAAGGATGATGATAGGGTACCAGCCTAGCTCTGCTAAGACCTAGGCTCTTGAAGCAAGGCCAAAACATCACGTCTGCTGAACTCCCCCCGTCCACAAGGATCATCTGCACCTTGCATCCATGAACCCTTGTTGTTATTACCAAAGGGTCATCATATGGGGCTAAGATATCTTTGAGGTCGAGTCGAGAGAACCCAACTATAAGGGTGTCCATGTCCACCTTCTTTCTCTTCTGCGCTGTATTGGAAGACGTTAGATTTACAACTTTAAGTTTGGCCACTGACTTGGCCTCTGCCACATGAGCTTTTCTGTCAGCCACTTCAGAGCTGCCTCTTGCAAGTCCTTCGCATATGGTGTCAACACCAAAGGAGATCATGCCAACCCTCTTCACCGGAGTGTTGTCATCTTTCGGCGGAAGGTCCGGATCATCTTCGTCATCACCTTCTGAATCATTGTCTCTTCTAGCTGGGGCATCGTCACGGCATCTGTCATTTCTCTGCTTCTTAGGGTCGTCTCTTTCTCCTTTAGGATCCTTGTAATCGACATACTTCCTCAACTTTTCAGATTTTAACATCTTTTCAATCTCATCCTTCAAGGCGAAGCATCTGTTTGTAACATGGCCATGGTCCTTGTGGAAATCACACCATAAGTTTTGTTCCTCTTGTGCGGAGGGGCCTTAAGTTTCTCTGGCCATCTTAGAGTCCTGTCATTCTTAATCTCGTTGAGGATATGCTCAAAGCTCACAGTTAAAGGAGTATAGTGAGTGAACTTGTCATCGGTCAACCTCTTCTTTCCATCTTTCTTTCTTTGGGACTTCCCGCTACTACCATGGTTCTCATCCTCATACTTGGTGGCCATTGCCTCTTTGTCATTCATGACCTTTCCTACAGTGGCCAGTAGCTCTTCCATAGACCTGGGAGGGTCTTCCGCGAGTTTCCACAACAACTTCCCTTTCTGAAGACCTCCTATGAGGGCGGTCATGGATATATTCTCTTCGTAATCTTCCACCTCAAGTTTCTCTTTGTTGAACCTGGCGATGTAGTCTCTTAGGCTCTCGTCCTTGCCTTGCTTGACATACAATAGATGAGTGGTCTTCTTTTAAGGTCTTACCCCAAAGCAGAAGTGCTGAATGAATCGTTCGGCCAAGCCCTTGATGTTTTCAATTGAATTCTTCGGAAGAGAAGTGAACCAGCTGTGTGTTGCTCCTGTTAAAGTCCCAGAGAAGGCCCTACACTTCATCTCATCAGGTATCAAGTAGATGTCCTCCGCTGACTGATATATCTCAATGTGATGTATAGGGTTGGTGCTACCGTCATACTTGGGAGACACCACGGGTGGCTTGAACTTAGCAGGGGTTGGGAAGCTCACTATCTTAGCCACAAATGGAGAGCCTTCTGAGTAACCCCTCTGTAGTGGATCCCTACTTTTGATGAGGTCTCCAATCTTGTCTTCAGGATGCTGGATGGAGTCATTCCAGGGTCTTGCAACGTCGGCCTGGCTGAGGTTATCCCCAGCCACCTCCAAGGGGTGGACTGAGGGTTCCCTAGCCGTAGCACAACATTGGCTATTGACCTCTTCCTAGTCTCTGCCCCTTCCTGCACGGGGTCGGCCTTGGTGAGGCCGACCTTGTCCGTCTCCTCTTTGCGAGTCGGCTGCACTTCTCGACCTTGATAACCTCTATCTTAGGTCATTCACTGGGCCCAACCTCTCAAAGGCTGACCCTCTGCTCAATCGATCAAAGGCTGATCCTCATTGTTGGGCCTCTTCACCTCTTCTGCCGCCATAACCTCGGCTCTGCTGAAGAGGACGTACCGTATTATTCGAAACCTCATACTGCTCCCAACATTCTTCTAGCGCATCTTCCGCCTCTAGGTCATCATAATTATCCTCTGGGAAAGGGTTTCCTTGCCTCCCCGGGGGTAAGCGCCTAGGGTCAGTAATGTCCCTCCTCCGTTGGGGTGCAGGTTGGTCCTTTATTGGTGCTTGGGGTGGTCCCCTGGCATCAGGATGAGGTTGGAGAGCCGCTGGAGTGATCATTTCCGGTGAAACCCCAGGTGGCCTCATCATAGTTTGGCTGAGCTGTGCAAACTGCTCCTGCATAGCTTATTGCGTTGCAGCCAAAGACCTCAAGGAGGCAGCCACCTCCCCCATTTCGGACTGGGGCGGTGCCTGGCTGGAACTAGGTCCTCCCGCTACGGGCGGCGAAAGAGGCGGTGGTAACTATGGTGCCATATGCTAACACTAAAGAGCTTGAGTAACAGATGAGCTTAATACCTTAACGGACCTCTTTCAATGGTGAAGCAGCTCCACGCAAGGGTGGTGCCTGGTTCACCACCAGAGTCTCCCATGAGGTTAAGCTGAAGAGGAAGAAGTGATAACTTCTCGTTTCCCACAGACGGTGCCAAAATGATGATGCTGGAAATAGCACCACCCTTAAAGGTGTTTGTGATCTCAATTCAATGTTAACAATGGCAGCATAAAGGTATATATACATAAAGTAGAAGGATATGAGGAGAAGAGGTTTCACACCGGAATATAAGTGGTTCAGCCAATTAGGCCTACGTCCACTGTGCAAGTGTATGATGTGTATCAATATATGAGGGCAGTAATGGCCATAGATACAATCTCTCAAGATATCTCTCTACTCTATATTTAAACAGAGTTTCAGCTAGGGTTGCTAATTTCAAATCCCCCTCTAAGAAGGAGAAGACAAGTATTTATAGTGCCTGGGGGTTGTAGTGTACCCCCCATGCATGTAAAGAGCATGTGTGTGTTGATCTAGCCAATATAATGAAGACATCTGTCCCTGTCACATGTAGAGAATGATGATAAAATATTCCTCCCACATGGGGGGAACGATTTGTTATAACTGATTTGTGTCCATGTGTCCTTGTCCACGCATATGTCAATAAGTGCTCGGCCTTCGTGCTAGGTCATAATGACACACCCCAACCCAATTACTTATAATTAAGTCTGGAAGTCAAAGTGAGTCAAACCATAATTAATCTAACCAAACCATAAACACGAGTTTTGATTTCAGAGTCATCATTGTAAATCCATATAACTGAAAACCTTTTTACAACATCAGAGTAATCATGCCCATAAAAACTTTCTTGAAGGATAAGTTAACTTAATTACATCATTTACATTTACACAAAATCATAGTTTCTTCCATTCCTGGCTAACCCAACCCGACCTCCTAGATTTGGCAGTGACATGGCGTTACCTGAAAAATGTGAACATAGGAACTATGAGCAAAATAGCCCAGTGAATGCATCACTACTATACTACTGCATGAATTTAAATACAATAAATCATGTCCATATATGTATATATTAACTTATCCGTCTCATTCATAATGAATGACCAACTTTTCCGAATCATGATTCACATATCCTGTCTAAATAGACAAATCTCCCCCATTCCTGGTCGAGGAGTAACCCCTCATTTCGATAAACCGAAATGAACAATTTCATATTCATTTTATTATGATCATACCAACAACACGATACAAATATCACTTTCCAGTGAGTACACTCACCTTGGTTGACAACTACGTATTCAGGTTTCCTTCTGGTGGAGCTGAACTGGGTTGATTAGGCCTTACACTTGTTAATCCAACTAAATCAGTACTGAAACTCAATCATAAATATTATCCAAACATAATTATGTAACTTTCCATGGCTATACATCAACAATATAATTCCAATTAAGTCACATTCCATAAAACATAGGTAAAGTCAAACAATGATGTACATATTGATAAAGTTACGCACATTCAACCGTAGGAAATACCTTAAGAGGAATTTATAACCAAAGTCAAGTAAACATGAAATTATACTTCTCAATGTATATACACATGAAACACGTACTCAAAGTACCCTTTGTAAGGACGAAATACAAACATTCATTCAAGGGGTACCCAGTACGGCCTGAAATTATGGTCTTACATACTTACCCATCCTATATTCCTAAATTGTACAAATACAGGGGTCCAACCTCATCAATATGAAAACATATATGAATATACTATCCAGTACAAGTGACGGTGTAATTTTTCAAGCTTCCTAGGGCAAGTTATGACCATTTCTCTACAACACAAGAAATCTGCCCTATAAGCTCCTCTATTGTTCCTTCAACTTCCAAGAATTTTCATAATTTTTCTCCAGAATAACTTTCCATGATTTTCAACCCATTTTCATTACACATACTTAATCGTACATAATTAAAGTTTCATAATTTTTTGACTTCATTTGCTATCTCAAACGCTTGACTAAACTTAGGGCATACCAAAGTCAAGTGTACAAACAGCAACTATGCACCAAGTTGAAATCATCATTACGGCCTAACCACAATGAGATAAATTCTAATTTTCGGATATGATATGAATATATGAGTCTAATTTCATATCCAATTGTAATTTCTTAATTCCAATAAGCACGAAAAGATATATGCAAGTTTGAATATAAGGGGTTTCAATACAAAGCAATTTTAAGGGTTTCTACACTCAACTTAACATAAGCTTGCATCTAACCATACATATATATAAAGGGCTGAAACTTTCGTAAACTTATGATGATTTATATCATATAAATCAGTAATATAATATAAATAACAAGAATTACAATTAGGATTACCTTCAGGGCTTTTTACGTAATTTCTACGGATTTTTCTACACTTTTTTTCCTTACTTTTCTTCCTTAACTTCTACTTTCTCTTTCCATAAGCTTAAAACCCTTTCATGGCTGGTTTTGGCTGAAGGATAAGGATATTTCAAGGGTATAAGGTCGGCCAAGGCTGCCTCCCAAGCCAACCAATCAAATTAAACCATTTGGTTTAATAAAAGACAATTTACCACTTAAGGGAATTGACAGATTCGCCCCTTCTCGTAATTTCGACCTAACTTCTTACTCGAACATACGTTTGATGCACCATTTGTTGTGTTACAACCCTATCTCACATATCTACAACTATGTAGTTTTCACCTCAAGTCAATTGTCATGTTACAAGGGTCAAAACTAGTCTTAAACAGGAACATTTCTATCGAAAATAACCAAATCTTGTGTTCGTAAATAATTCGACATTTCATGATTTATGAAGGTTGAATTATACTAACCATAATCACTTAACATTAGATATACTAATAACACATTATTCATATCACATAATATAAACATGATTTAAATATAATTTATCAAAATTATATTCGGGTTGTCACAACTTCCCCCCCTTAGAAAATTTCGTCCCCGAAATTTAATATAAAGGTCACTTACCAAACAAATGGGGATACTGTTTCCTCATGCTATCCTCCGTTTCCCAAGTTGCTTCTTTAACTCCATGGCTCATCCACATAACTTTAACTAAGTGAATAACTTTATTCCTCAATACCTGCTCCTTACGATCAATAATTTCCAATGGTTCCTCGATGTACGACAAGTCTTCCTTCAGTTCAATTGGTTGAGTTTTCAACTGATGAGATGGATCCGCCAAATACTTACGAAGCATCGATACATGAAACACATCATGTAAACGGGATAAATCTGGAGGTAATGCTAATCTATAAGCCAGGGGTCCAATTCTTTACAACACTTCATATGGTCCAATGTATCTTGGACTTAGTTTCCCCTTTTTGCCAAATCTCATAACGCCTTTCCACGGTGAAATACGCAGGAATACAAAATCTCCCTTTTGAAATTCCAATGGATGCTTCCTCTTATCTGCATAAAATTTATGCCTGCTTTGTGCTATCTTTATCCGTTCCCGAATCATTTTGATCTTTTCAGTTGTCATATCTATCAATTCCGGACCCAAAATTTTTCTTTCACCTACTTCATCCCAACACAAAGGCGTCCTACATCTCCTTCCATATAAAGCTTCATAAGGAGCCATACCAATGGTGGACTGATAACTATTATTATACGAAAATTCCATCAATGGAAGATGATCATCCCAACTACCCTTGAAGTCAAACACACAAGCTCGTAACATGTCTTCTAATATTTGAATTGTCCTTTCAGATTGCCCATCGGTTTGTGGATGAAATGCAGTGCTGAACTTCAAACTTGTGCCCATGGCATTCTGTAGACGAGGCCAGAACTTGGAAGTGAATGTTGGATCTCTATCTGATACAATTGACATCGGTGCCCCATGTAAACGGATAATCTCATCAACGTACTGATTCGTCACTTTTATTGTATTTTTTTACCCCGTTAATTTGTACATTCTAGCATTTCCGTGCATGTATTTCCCGGTTCTTATACTCATTTATTGACTAACCCCTGAATTCATCATATATACTTTGTATGTGTCTTTATTGAGCTTTTATAGGTCTCGGGAATGCATTTTGGGAAGTTTGGTTTTGATCCGGAAAGTTTCGTTGACACTTGCACAGTTGGGGGCATTTTGGTAATTTCAGCACTCGGGTTTTGCTCCCGATTTCTTCACGGAAGTTGTAGACCTTCTTCTTATCTTCGCGTGGCCTCCGACGGTGCTTGAATCCAACCTCGAACGAGGAAGTTACGGAAGTTTCGGTGAAGCATGGGACAACTAATGCCTATATAGGCAACTCTTCTTTTTGCAGCATGCCCGAATCGATTCGCCATTACCACCGAATCGATTCGGTTACTTGCAGGGGAAATTCTCTACACTTCCGAATCGATTCGGATTTGGCACCGAATCGATTCGGCCCTGCATTTCCAGCTTTCCTCTTATTACTAGTTTGCCATTTTGGTTGGATTTTTGGGGGATTTATCCCTTGTTTTTCCTTTTTGGTAGTAGATTACTTTTGTTAGATATTTAGTGAGATACAAAAACACTCTCTTCTCTCTCCTAGGTCAAGTTCATTTATGGTTTTCACCAACTTGTAAGGCTTTGATTACTAGTTGAATTGTTGTGATTAATGCAAGATAAGTTCAATTACTTCATCTCTACTTGTTCCACTAGCCTTAATTTGCATTGAATTCCATCCTTTGTATTGGTTTGTGTTTCAACTAGATAACTAATTTAAGTATGTTGTTAACTAGCATGTGTAGTTTAGTTTTAATTATGAGTAGTTAGACTTGTGATTGGGGATCAAAATCCCACCTTGGATGCTTGAACTTAATATTTAGGGTTTGGTTTATAATTGTTCTAATGGAACTTCATGTGTTGGTATTGGAGTATCATAGTTTCTTAACTTCCCTTGTCATGCAAGGGCTAGTGTTTGAAGCTTTACTACAAACCCAACCCACCTAGCAATAATTAATTAAACCCTAATCCTCCATTATTGAGTTCAGTCTCTACATGGTTGATGTTCGGACTTAATTAGTTAAGCTCGATTAGAATTAATTTCAACCAAGCCCTATAATCCCCTTCCTTGTGAATCCGAGGTGGGAGAATGATCCTCGATCCCCTTAATTTCTTGAACTCAAGCTTACCTTAGTTCTTTTCATAGTTCCGTAATCATTAATTAATCATCTGATCATCAATAGTATGTTAGTATAGAGATCACTCTCAATCACATTTCCAAACTATTAAATCATCTTTTACACTTTAACCTTTGTGACGTTTAGAGAATCACTTTACCCCAATTCTGTTCTCTTAGGAGTGTTTCAATCCCTGTGGATCACGATTCCGTACTTACCGGTTATTACTTGTCGCGATAGATTTGCACTTGAATCACAAGCCATATTTTGGGCGCACCAAGTTTTTGGCGCCGTTGCCGGGGATAATGGATTAAATGGGAAACTTCGGAATCGAAATCAAATTCCACAAGCAATGTATGCATGAGAGTGAGACTTTGATATTCATGCTCAAGGGGAAATGGGAAACAACAAGGTCCCATTTTATTCGATACTTATTCTTTTCTTTTCTTTGTTTTGCTTTTCTATTCTTTTCTCTTTTTTTTTTATAGCTTGATTGCAATCCATATAAACAACATCATTCAATCCCGGGAACAATCCCTAATCAAGGTACGGGAGGAGTAAATAAGGGTTTAGGACTCCAATGTGGAGTTGGACAAGGGATTTGGGGTTCAAACGAAAGGAATAATAAGGCTCAAGGGGGTTGACTAGGGGAAACATTTAAGGGAAAGGTCAAGGTCATATGGGTTTAACAACAAGGGCCTATAATCCCTTCCTATGGTTTCATGTGATTCGCGGGACTCAACACCATTGAAAATCATGCTCAAGTGATAAATCAGTTAGTATGCAATCAAAAGAAAAGAAAATGAGATCGTCAACGAGTTCATTGACAAGAAAGAGATAGAGTGGGTGTATACGCTCACAAATGATGATAAGTCTCAATTTTCACTTTTGTAAGGGTATAGCATGCGCCTTAGAATAACGAATTTGAAACACTTTTAAACCAAATCATAAATGATTATTTGTGTATATGCTCAAAGCTTCACAGTTTAATTTTATGATGCTATTCACAATGCAAACAATAACGGGCTAAAGGGTAATAAATCAATGACTCAAAGCATGCTTCATAGCTATACAATAGGATATGTCGATCATATAAGTAATCATAGTAGATTAAAATTTTTTATTTAATTTTTTTTTTACTTTTTTTTTATTTTTTTTTTATTTTTTTTTATTTTTTTATTTTTATTTTTTTACTACTAACATGATAACCGGCATCACAATGGTATACCATACCCCCTAACTTGAATGAAACATTGTCCCCAATGTTAGTAGGGATAAAAAGGGAAAAGGGGTATGAAAATAGTCACCCCGTAAGGAGTAACTCGAGAACCGCGCAACGTCATGCCTGTTACAAGTTAGTACCATAAACAATAATATATACAACAGAGATATATACAAGAACAAATATGAAACCGAAACTGAGTCATTTCATTAATATATAAGAGTTGTGTACATGGGGCAAAATAAAACCAAAATTAGAAAATACAACAATTGTACTCTCTCCTCCCCATACTAACACAACTACCAAAGTACACACCCAACAATCAAAATGAACAACCACCCAAAAATTCAGCAGAAACGGGATCACAAAGGCCTACATATCATCCGGATGGCGGCGCGGGTACTTAGGCGCAGGAGGGTCGCGAGGGGCATAAGGGTCATAGAGGTACTGAGGCACAGAAGCCTCGCCCCCTCGGAGGTGTGAAAATAAATCCATCTGCGCCCGAGTAATCATGGATATATCGCGCTCGTACGCGCCCCGATAAGCAGAAAAATCGGCCCGGAGCGATGCAAAGTCAGACATATACGTGCCCCGAAACTCGGAGAAGTCAGCCTGTAACTCATCCATCCGCACCCCGAGATACGCGATGGGGTCTAGAGTAGATGGGGCTGGCGGTGGGACGGGATGAGGTACATCCGGAATATCCGGCATAGGAGCATCCGCAGGGTCAGGGGCAACAGGGGCATCCGGGGCATCAAAGGCACGCTTCTTTCGCCTCTCCCAATAGTCCTGACCCAAGCTCTTCGCTATAGTCTTATCATTGAACACCTTGGCCAGCCTCGGGATCTTGTAGCTTCCCAAAACCTCACACCCGGCATTCCTACATATCCGGGAAATCAGACGCGCGAAGGGAAGAGTTGTGGTTCCCTTCTCGCTGTAGGCGGCATTCACAATTTAGTGCAAAATGAGGGCGGGTAAGTTGATGACCATGTCATCCGATAAGAGGCTATAAAGGAAGAGGGCCTGTTTGTAGCGAAGGACCGCCTTGGTCTGAGTAGGGATGATGGAGTTAACTGCAATCAGATGGAGGATACGGTGTATATCGGGCATGCCCGAAGTGGGGAAAGTCTCTCCCGCCCAAATTTTTCCGGGTACAAGACGCGCAATGAGTTGGTCCTGTGGAATCTGAGGCGCGTCAGCAAGGACCGGGTAATGATATAGCTCGGGGTCAGATGCCCCGCTAAGGTGCGTAGCCAATATGGTCTTCGAGATAGTGATCCTCCTCCCCCTCACATATGCCTCATACGCGCCGCCGCGCATAGATACTAGAGAAGCGTAGAAACGGTGTACGTGGTCCTCGTTGACCTCTCCCCTCATGGCCAGATGGGCCTCCCAATTGAATTTCGCCAAAAATTGCCGCACAGAAGCGGGTATCTCCTCAACAATCACTTCCTTTTCTATAGAAATCGGGCGACTGGTTTTGAACATATCCCGATACCATTCCATCTCTTCCTTAGAACGGAAGGAGTCAAAACCAGCCCCTCCCCATCCAGTAACCACATAGGAGGTTGGTTTGGTGATCGAAGGAACCTACAAGAAAAATCAATTTGATACATACACAATTAGTGTAATGCATGAAATTAATTTAGTGTGAAATAGGATCGAAATGGAATCGGTGGGTGTGTGTCGGGAAAAATTGGTCGAATTGACGTTACCGACGCACACCGCACTCAAACAAGGGTAATTCAACACCAATGTGCGATAAAATGTGCGAAGATGAAGCATTAGCGCACAAAATCACCATAGGGGCATTTCATCGAACACTTAGTGTGCAGTGTATAGAAAGTAGGGTGTAAATGACATTCTCAATGTGGAAAACCCCCAACAAATACTACTTAAACATCAAAGCAACAAAGTCAAGTAGTATTTGTTGGTTTCTCATCACAATCAGTGGGAAAAATAATGAGTTTCATGCAGAAAAACATGTGGATATGGTGAAAATGCATTTTACCCCACTTACATACCAAATACACTAAATCAGGTATCACATTGAATTAAAAGGGTGGAATTAATACCTTGGATGAGGTTGCCCTAGAAGATGAAGCCATTGGTTGAGTATGGATGGAGGAAGGGAAATGTTAAGGGAGAGGGAAGAATTCGCAGTCAAGGGGAGAAAAGAGAATGAGAAGAGAATGCCCAAAAAAAATAAGGGATTTTAAGTGACAGGGGCACCGAATCGATTCGGTGTTTAACCGAATCGATTCGCATTCTCGAACTCAACACTGGAAGGGGGCCGAATCGATTCGGTAGATAACCGAATCGATTCGCAAATGGAGACCTGATACTTTCTAATTATCGAATCGATTCGCCAGAATTGCGAATCGATTCGCCAACCCAAAGTTGGCTACTGGAAGGGTGCGAATCGATTCGGTGGAAAACCGAATCGATTCGGCTTCTGGGATTTCAGTTCTGCATTGCTGAAATAGGGATTTTTGGTGGATGGTTGGATTGGGCTGCTAAAGGAGGTATTTTTGGACCCTAATGATGAAATCACATATGTACAAAGGGCCCGGGACAAAAATGTTGCACCCCACACATGCCGGGGGATGCTCGGCACAAAAACTCACAATTCTGACGTCCTACAGAGCCCCGTAAACGGGGTCGGACAATGGAATCGTGTCCGAACATGGGTCAAATGGTTCTAGGAAAGGCTTGAGACGCTGACCATTGACCTTGAACAACTTCCCATCAGATGGGTTCTTAATCTCAATTGCACCGTGATGATGGACGGTCTTAACGACAAACGGACCCGTCCACCTAGACCTTAGCTTACCCGGGAATAAATGCAACCTAGAGTCGTATAAGAGAACCTTTTGAAGAGGGTGAAATGTTTTTCTGAGTATGTGCTTGTCGCGCCTCTCTTTCACCTTTTGCTTATAAATTCTCGCGCTCTCGTACGAATCGTTCCGGAGTTCATCCAACTCATTGAGTTGGAGCATTCGCTTCTTTCCGGCCTTGTCTAGATCAAAATTGAATTTCTTGATCGCCCAATAGGCCTTGTGCTCAATTTCTACTGGTAAATGGCATGGCTGGCCGTACACAAGTCTAAATGGCGACATTCCCAAGGAGGTCTTGTAGGCCGTACGATATGCCCATAAGGCGTCAGGAAGCCGAAGAGACCAATCCTTGCGGTCGGGATTGACCGTCTTCTCTAGGATGTGCTTGAACTCTCGATTGGCCAATTCAGCTTGGCCATTTGTCTGCAGGTGGTAGGTAGTTGCAACTTTGTGAGTTACCCCATACTTTCGCATAAGAGTAGCAAACGAGGAATTACAGAAATGCGTCCCGTTATCGCTTATGATCGCCTTCGGAGTTCCGAAACGCGAAAGCATGTGTTCCTTAAGGAACTTCAACACCACCCGATGGTCATTGATTTTGGACGCAATGGCCTCGACCCACTTTGACACATAATCTATGGCCACCAGGATGTAAAGGTTATCAAAAGATGGCGGGAATGGGCCCATGAAATCAATTCCCCAACAGTCAAAGACTTCAAGTTTTAGAATCGGGGAAATTGGCATCATGTTTCGATGGGTTACAGCACCTAATCTTTGGCAACGATCACACGAAACGCAGAATTCGTGTGCATCCTTAAAAAGTGTGGGCCAATAAAGCCCGCATTGCAAGATTTTTGCGGCGGTTTTCTTGGAAGAAAAGAGGCCACCACATGCCTCCGTGTGGGAAAGACGAATTACGCTCACATACTGATCATCCGAGACACATCTCCGGATGATCTGGTCGGGGCAATATTTGAACAAATACGGATCATCGAAAAAGAATCTCCGCACCCAACTAAAGAACTTCCTCTTCTCTTGAGGGGTCCAATGAGATGGAATCGAACCCGTCACGAGGTAGTTCACGATATCAGCGAACCACGGCAGAGAGGAAGTGGAGAACAGCTGTTCATCCGGAAAGAATTCAACGATGGGGAGTTAGTCCTTGGGTGCCTCAAACGTTAAACGCGACAAGTGATCCACGACAACATTCTCTACTCCTTTTTTATCTTTAATAGTCAAATTAAACTCTTGGAGTAAGAGCACCCACCTAATCAAGCGCGGCTTGGCGTCCTTCTTAGATAGAAGGTATTTGAGCGCCGCATGATCCGTAAAACAAACTATGGGGGATCCCACAAGGTATGCCCGGAATTTATCCAAAGCGTAGACAACCGCTAATAACTCTTTCTCGGTGGTTGAATAGTTCAACTGAGCACCGTTAAGAGTTCGACTCGCATAGTAAATGACATGGGGTTTCTTGTCACTCCTCTGTCCTAAAAAAGTCCCAACCGCGAAATCGCTAGCGTCACACATCAATTCGAAGGGTAGGGTCCAATCAGGAGCTTGGATTATGGGAGCGGTGGTAAGCATACTTTTCAAAGTCTCAAAAGCTTCTTGACACTCATCGTTCCATTCGAACGGGGTTTCCTTGGAGAGGAGACTACACAAGGGTCTAGCAATTGAGCTAAAGTCCTTGATGAAACGGCGATAGAATCCTGCATGCCCAAGGAAAGACCTTACATCTTTCAGAGATTTAGGGGCGGGTAAGTTGGCAATGACCTCAACCTTTGCCTTGTCTACCTCAATACCATCTGAGGAGACGATGTGACCTAAGACAATACCCTTAGTGACCATAAAATGGCACTTCTCCCAATTTAACACGAGTTTTTTCTCCACACATCTAGACAAAACCTTCTCTAGCATAGAAAGACAATGGTCATAGGAGTTGCCAAAGACGCTGAAGTCGTCCATGAACACCTCTAGACCACGTTCTACCATATCACTAAACATGCTCAACATGCACCTTTGGAACGTAGCAGGCGCATTACATAACCCGGAGGACATCCTTTTGTAAGCAAATGTCCCAAAAGGGCATGTGAAGGTAGTTTTGTCCAGATCCTTGAGATCAAGTTCGATTTGGTTGTAACCCGAGTACCCATCGAGAAAACAATAATAAGGATGGCCGGACACGCGTTCCAACATTTTGTCAATGAATGGAAGGGGAAAATGATCCTTTAATGTCATTGCATTAAGTTTTCTATAGTCGATGCATACACGCCACCCAGTGGTGGTGCGTTTAGTGATCAATTCCCCTTTCATGTTTTCTACAACGGTGACTCCTGATTTCTTTGGAACAACATGGATTGGACTGACCCATTTGCTATCGGATATCGGATATATGATATCAGCATCTAAAAGCTTAATTACCTCCGCTCTCACAACTTCCTTCATCACCGGATTCAATCTCCGTTGCATCTCACGAGAGGGTTTTGCATCCTCTTCAAGATTAATTTTGTGAGTGCAAATCAAGGGACTAATTCCCTTCAAATCTGCAATTGTCCACCCAAACGCACCCTTGTATCTCCTTAACAACTCTATCAGCCTTTGTTCTTCACCCGCCTCAAGGCTTGATGAGACAACAACGGGATATGTCTCATTTTCGCCTAAATAAGCATATTTCAACTCGGAAGGCAATTGCTTTAATTCAAGTTTGGGGAATCGCACATCCGAGGGAACTTCATACGAATCACGAGGGGGTAAGTCCTCAAAAACACTACACCAATTAACATCATCAACACTCTCGTCCTCATCTAACAACAAGCTCATGAACTTGACCTCTTCATCATAAGGAGAATAGCTATTCTCCAAGTAAATCGGGTTCACAAGACATCCCTCTAAGGGGTCCGATAAATAGGTAGCATCAAAATGCTCTTGTACCACCTATTCTAGAAAGTCCACCTCATGGACTTCATCATCACAATCTCCCACTTGGTTCGAAACATTGAAGATGTTCATTTCCAAGGTCATATTCCCAAATGTCAGGTTCATTTGGCCATTCCTAGTATTAATCAATGCATTGGAAGTGGCAAGGAAAGGACGACCGAGGATAATGGGAGTAGTTCTACCGCTAGTAGAAGTAGGATGGGTGTCAAGCACCACAAAGTCCACAGGAAAATAGAATTTGTCAACCTGTATGATGACATCTTCTACTACACCCCTCGGAACCTTAACGGAGCGATCTGCTAATTAGAGGGATGTTAATTTTTACATGTTTGAACATCTCTAGTATGTCAGAGTTATTAACATTCCCCTTTTTCGACAGGAGCCTTTGAGGGTAAGGCACGGGACTAGGAAGCTTTGAAACCACATCCGACTCTAACGGTGATTTCCCCTCTCTCTGTCCTAAGGAGGCATCTTCGACCTCTAATGGGTCGGGCGAAACCTTCTTAACGACGGTGGGGACACTAGGAGGGGTGGGCTTATCAACAACTTTCCCGCTCCTAAGAACGGCCACAGCCTTAGCACTATCGGGAGGGGGGTTTGAAGTGTCATTGACACTATTTTGCCCCAAGGCCTTTTGAGGTTGAGAAGGGAATTTTCCCTTCTCTTGGATACTTAAAGCCGAGGTCAACTTGGAGATTTCCTTTTCAAGCCTAGAATTCGTGGCTTGTTGAGAGGTTATGAAAGATTGAAGAGTCTCTTCGAGGCTCCTCTTGTTCGGGTGAGCATATAATGGTATAACCGGAGGAGGTGGTCCCGGAGGGGGACCTTGCATTTGAGCTTGGGGTGGAGGAACTTGATTATATGGTTGCTGAAAATTATGAGGTGGGGGATGATTTTGATAATTCGGGGGAGGTGGATTTTGAGAATGTTGGGGCTGCCCATAAGAGAAACCCGGATGGTTTCTCCACGAAGGATTATAGCCCTCACCTAAAGGAGTCATGTATTGTTTCTTGTAAGTGGCCATCGCGTTGGCTTGATCGTGAAGCATCACTTTATATGCCGGGATTGTTGGACAATCCCTCGTTGAGTGATCGCCAACGTCGCAAATGGCACAAGACTCCTCTACAAGTGAGGGAGAAGGATGGGATGGTTCCCGAGCTTTGGCATCCATTGCCTCGATACGCTTGGAAAGTTGGGCTACTCTTAATGACATATCATCTCCTTCGGCAAGGTGATATATCCCATGGCTAGAGGAAGGTGGATTGGATGACCGGGTATTGGTTTTGCTAGGGTCCGAAGTGTCCCACGCTTGGGTGGTCTTGGCACAATATTTGAAATGCGCCCACGCATCATCCGGATCCAAACCAAAAAACTCGTCG
Organism: Sambucus nigra; assembly: GCA_949130495.1. Classification (NCBI taxonomy): domain Eukaryota; kingdom Viridiplantae; phylum Streptophyta; class Magnoliopsida; order Dipsacales; family Adoxaceae; genus Sambucus; species Sambucus nigra. Next base: position 246,090,316 of record OX422212.1, on the reverse strand, counting down.
GAGCACATTGTCTCCACCATTTGTTTTGCATTGAGGGTAAGACCATTATGGAAAAAGGAGATTAATCTCCACTTTTCGAACCCGTGATGTGGGCACTTATGAAGTACCTCGTTAAATCTCTCCCAACATCTCTCAAATGATTCACCTTCCACTTGAGCGAAGGTTTGGATTTGACCCTTTAAAGAGTTGGTGCGATGAGTAGGAAAGAATTTCTTCAAAAATTGCGCTTGCATTTCGCGCCAACTCCCAATGGAATTAGGAGCCAAGGACCAAAGCCAAGTTTTGGCTTTGTCCTTCAAGGAAAATGGGAAGAGTTTGAGTCGTGTGACATCTAAAGGGCAGTTTTGATCGCTAAAAGTAGCGCACACCTCTTCAAACTCTCTCACATGAAGGTACGGTTGTTCACTTTCCATGCCGTGGAAAGTAGGAAGTAATTGAATCATTCCATTACGAAAATGGAATTGCGCGGCATTGTATGGAAAAATGATGCAAGACGGAGAGGTGGTCCTCTCCGGTTGTAAATAATCACGCATAGTCCTATACGGGGGGTCGGGTGCAACCCCTTGACTACCGTGCTCACTTACATTGTCGGCCATTGTTGTGGGATCGGAGTGAGCCCATGTGTACGAAGAAGAGGAGATCGAACTAGAACGAGAAACTGATGGTAAAGGTCTCCAATAGTCCGAGGGCTCACTAGACGAGGGTTCACGAATAGGATTTAAATTGCTACTACTCTCGTCTTACATTTACAAGTGCTTTTGGATTGATTTTTGGAAACCGTGTTGTCACGGTGACCACAGGGAACGATAGTGTAAAGAGAATTTCTAAACCCTAAGATAGTTGCCAATCCCCGGCAACGGCGCCAATTTGTGATGCGGCGAAAAAAGTGTGTTCGTGTGAGGACACAATCGTCGTGTGTTTCGCCGCCGTGATACAAAAGAGTAGAACCTAAGCTACTACTACACTTGACAAGCAAGTAGAGCGGTAAGTCGGGTATCGAGAATCCACAGGGAGTAATTGAATTTTAGATGTTAATTGTTTAATTACTTCAGGAATAAAAGTGTAAAAGATGATAGGTGGTTATGGTGACAAAAGAAAAGAATAAGTTAATGCTAGATTAAAGGAAAGCGAGGATCGGGATCGCATTCTACCAAACGGATCGAAACAACTACTAACTAGAGTTAAGGCTCGAAAGCAATCTAATCGAGCATTTACAATTAAGCATAAACATCACACAAGAAGGAATTTAACCCAAAGTTGCGAGATTAAACATTTAATGGAAAATGGTCGCACGTGGATTAAATTCGGATTGTCGCTATAAACACTAAAGTTGCATGACAAATAAAGTTAAACGCGTAACAATCCAACTTTAATACACGCGGTTTCAATTAAACGCGATTTTGCACTAAACCTAGTTTTCGGAGCTCGGGGCCCGAAAATGGCGGAAATGAAATCACGACCCTATTTATCTAAGGGTGCATGGTGAGTTAAACTAAATTATGCTAATTAAACTAAGAAAGCAAGAATTAAAGCAAGTAAACTAGTTAGAAAGCATTGAAACTAAATTACAAGGCAAGAGAAGAATGAAGAACAAACTATATTAATGGAGAGGAAGTGAATAGTTCAATCTTACAAACCCATGGATTGTCAATCCAAGAAGAAGAGAGAAATGAACTCTCCACACCAAACCCTAACTAAAACTATCTAAATCAGAATATGTGTGTCTCCTCTTATTACAACAAAAACTATCTTATATAGTAAGTTGGAATAAAAGAAAAGAAGAAAGAAAAGGAAGAAAATATCTGCTGGGGAAAAACAGGGGATCGATCGATCGACCCCTGTGGTCGATCGATCGACAGTGAAAAACGTGGCAAAAATAATAAGGCTCGATCGATCGACCCCCAGGCTCGATCGATCGATCAAGCAGGGGCAGCCTGCAATTTCCCCTGCATTGGCATACAATCCAACGTCGCTCAAATCGCCGTAACTTTGTCGTTATGAATCGGAATCGTGCACCGTTCGCGGCCACGCGAAGCTAGCGAGGAGAGATACAACTTCCGTAAAGATGTCGGGCCAGGTGCCCAAACTGTCAAAAGACTAAAATGCCCTTGCGCTTGCGATAGTGTACGGAAATCGAGCGAAACGCATCCGAAGTTCACACTAAGCATCCAAATACCTACAAAAGCTCAATTAACCCCTGCAAAACATGTTAACATAGAAATCCGAGGTTGTCTGGTTAACGAGCATAAATATAGGGATTAAGAAATCCGAGGGGGCTAATAACGCGTATGTTAACGGGTGAAATACGCAATATTTGCGTCGTATCACGTACATACGTGCATACTTGTCAACAGTGTAGGTGGTCTTAACTGGGAGAAAATGAGCTGACTTCGTCAATCGGTCTACAATCACCCAAATAGAATCATGCCCCTTTGGTGACCGGGGTAATCCTATAACAAAGTCCATCGTTATATGCTCCCACTTCCATTCCGGAATAGGCAATGACTGTAATAATCCTGCCGGCTTCTGATGCTCCGCCTTTACTTGCTGGCACACTAAACATTTAGCTACGAACTCTGCAATCTCACGCTTCATATTATTCCACCAGTAATATTCCTTCAAATCTCTGTACATTTTGGTACCTCCCGGATGCATAGAGTAAATAGAACTATGTGCCTCTTCTAATATATCCTTCTTTAAGGGTGGGTCATTCGGTACACAAATTCTATTTTTATAACACAATGATTCATCATTCTTAATCTTAAAGTCACTCTCTTTACCATCCAGGACATCTTGTTTCTTCTTCTCGAGGAATGGATCACTGGTCTGCAAATTTCGTATGCGTTCTCCCAATAGAGGTCTCACTGTGACATGTGCTAATAATCCTCCGCTTTTTGAAAACTTCAATTCAATCCCCATCGACGCCAAGTCAAGAATATTTCCAACACGGGCACACCGTATGCAACCAAGAATTCCGGATGATTTCCGACTCAAAGCATCTGCTACCACATTGGCCTTCCCAGGATGATGATGAATGGTACAGTCATAGTCTTTAATCAGCTCTATCCAACGCCTTTGTCTCGCATTTAGTTCTTTCTGTGTAAACAAGTATTTCAAACTTTGATGATCTGTAAATATCTCACAAGTTTCTCCATACAAGTAATGTCTCCACAACTTTAAAGCAAAAACAATGGCTGCTAGCTCCAGATCGTGTGTAGGGAAGTTTCGTTCATGCATCTTTAATTGTCTGGAAGCATATGCTATTATCTTCCCATTCTGCATAAGAACACATCCTAACCCCTGAAATGAAGCATCTGTATAGATTACAAAAGACTCATTCCCACATGGAATAGCAAGTATAGGGGCTGAAACCAACCGCTTCTTTAATTCTTTAAAACTCCTTTCGCATTCTTCATCCCACACAAACTTCACTTCTTTACGGGTCAACTTTGTCAATGGTAATGCTATTGCTGAAAATCCCTTAATGAATCTGCGATAGTAACCTGCCAATCCTAGGAAACTCCTAATTTCTGTCACATTCTTAGGACTTTCCCATTCAACAATTGCTTCCACTTTCTTTGGATCAACATAAATCCCATTTCCTGAGACCACGTGCCCTAAAAACACAATTTCATTCAACCAAAACTCACACTTGCTGAATTTAGCAAATAATTTCTTCTCTCTCAAAATCTGCAATACAAGTCTCAAATGCTTCTCATGTTCCTCCATACTACGCGAGTAAACCAACACATCGTCTATGAATACAATCACAAATGAATCAATGAAAGGGTGGAATACCCGATTCATCAAATCCATAAAAACTGCTGGAGCATTGGTTAATCCAAAAGGCATCACCAAAAACTCATTGTACCCATATCGAGTCCGAAAAGCTATTTTGGAAATATCACTATCCTTCATCTTCAGTTGGTGGTAACCCGATCTCAAATCAATCTTCGAAAATACTGTGGCCCCCTGTAATTGGTCAAACAAGTCATCGATACGAGGTAGAGGGTACTTATTTCTAATGGTCACCTTATTCAACTGCCGATAATCAATAGATAGTCGCATTGTCCCATCTTTCTTTTTCACAAATAACACTGATGCTCCCCATGGCGAAACACTAGGCCGAATGAAACCTCTGCTTATCAGATCTTGTAATTGCACTTTTAATTCTTTCAACTCCGCTGGTGCCATTCTATATGGAGAAAGAGAAATTGGACCAGTACCTGGAATTAATTCAATAGAAAACTCTACTTCCCTATCGGGTGGCAATCCTGGCAATTCTTCTGGGAAGACATCAGAAAACTCTCTAACCACTGGTATATCTTCAACTTTAAGTGCTTCCTTACTAACATCAACCACATACGCTAAGTACCCTGTACAACCTTTACTCAATAACATTCTCCTCTTAATTGCTGAGATGAGACAATTAGGGACAACATTCCTTTCCCCTGTAAATTGGAACTCCGGTTCACCAGGAAGATGAAATGTAACTTCTTTTCGAAAACAATCAATGGAAGCATGATACGATGATAACCAATCCATCCCCAGTATAATATCAAAATCCCGAATGGCCAACGGTAACAAATCAACATAGAAATCTCTCTCACCCATTCGTAAGACACAATCTTTATAAACATGCTCAACTAGAATTAGACTTTCCATTGGGGTAGAAATATATAAGGCACAATTGAGGAATGAACATGGTCTACCCAAATATGAAACAATATCTAATGCCACAAATGAATGCGTAGATCCAGGATCAATGAGTGCATATAAATCTTTGTTCGCAATAGAGATTTTACCTATAACCACTTCAGGTGTAGCATGGGCATCTTGTAGCGTCGTCGCAAACACTCTTCCTCCTGACCTTGATCCAGTTGCTTGTTCTGTACCTCTCCCCCTGGTGGCACTGCCTGGAGAAGATCCTTTATGAGGCCCCACACTACTGACTGAAATTGTTCTCGCCAACATAGGACAATTCTTTCTCAAATGACCCTTCTGGTGGAAGTTAAAACATTCTATATTCTATAACTTTGGGCAATTTCTCTTTATATAACCTGATGCCCCACAAAAGAAATAAACATTTGGATCTCCTTGCGATGAACCTCTTGAACCTCTTCCACTACTTGCTTCACCCCTTTGAAAACTACTTCCCATGCCTCTACCATGCTGGAATTTCTTCCCTCCAAACCTCGAATATTCTGTACCACTACTCTTTTGATAATTTGGATCAAATCTGCTTCTCTTTACACCTCGTTCTCGATTCCCTCTAGCTTCATTCACGTCCCTTTCTACTAACATGGCTTTGTTCACCAAGGCTGAATAATTAACAGTCTCTAAAGCCGACAACCGTGATTTAATGACTAACTCAAGCCCATCGAGAAATCGACTGCACATATCTTCCCCATTTCGTATAAACCTCGAAGCAAACCGAGATAAAGCTGTAAGTTTAGCTTCGTATTCTCTAACTGTCATACTACCCTGATTCAACAGGAAATATTCTTTCTCCTTTTGTTTTTGATACATCGAAGGAAAATACTTATCATATAAGGCTTTAACAAAAGCATCCCATGAGATCACATTCCCACCTCCTGGAGTAATCAACAAATGTTTTGTGGCATCCCACCAGTACTTAGCCTCTCCTCTTAGCATATACGTTGCCAAGGTCACTCGTTGATTGTCAGGCATTCTCATTACCCCAATAATAATTTCAATCTCTTTAACCCATACTTCTGCCTCTGCTGGATCAACTGCTCCTTCAAATGGGGGTGGATTCATTTTAATAAATTTCTCATGTGAAGTACTCCTTTCTTCCCGGTGTATAACCTCCTGAGCCCTGGCCAATGCTTGTGCCTCCAGTTGCCTGGCCTGTTGTGCTTCCATCTGAGCCATAAATTTAGCCTGCTGCTCTGCCATTAAAGTCATAGCACGTGCCAATTTTTGCATGTCTGTCAATTGTTTCGGGTCAGGTTCTACATATCCATGAACACGTTGTTCAACCTCTGCGTCCGCTGCCATATTTGAAGCCTCGTCTTCTATTCTCTCATTAACATTCCCTCCTTCCATTCTTTTATATCTGAAATGAATCAAAGATATAACAACATACATATATACATATTTTTCCTACCATAATCGTTAGTATCAAATAAAATATATTTTTTTTTTCAACATTCACTGCCAAATCTAGACTCTTCTCACTCCAGAACCTCTAAAACCTAGGCTCTGATACCAAAAGCTGACACACCCCAACCCAATTACTTATAATTAATTCTGGAAGTCAAAGTGAGTCAAACCATAATTAATCTAACCAAACCATAAACACGAGTTTTGATTTCAGAGTCATCATTGTAAATACATATAACTGAAAACCTTTTTACAACATCAGAGTAATCATGCCCATAAAAACTTTCTTGAAGGATAAGTTAACTTAATTACATCATTTACATTTACACAAAATCATAGTTTCTCCCATTCCTGGCTAACCCAACCCGACCTCCTAGATTTGGCAGTGACATCGCGTTACCTGAAAAATGTGAACATAGGAACTATGAGCAAAATAGCCCAGTGAATGCATCACTACTATACTACTGCATGAATTTAAATGCAATAAATCATGTCCATATACTTATATATTAACTTATCCGTCTCATTCATAATGAATGACCAACTTTTCCGAATCATGATTCACATATGCTGTCTAAATAGACAATTCTCCCCCATTCCTGGTCGAGGAGTAACCCCTTGTCATTAATAGACAAATCTCCCCCATTCCTGGTCGAGGAGTAACCCCTCATTTCGATAAACCTAAATGAATAATTTCATATTCATTTTATTATGATCATACCAACAACACGATACAAATATCACTTTCCAGTGAGTACACTCACCTTGGTTGACAACTACGTATTCAGGTTTCCTTCTAGTGGAGCTGAACTGGGTTGATTAGGCCTTACACCTGTCAATCCAACTAAATCAGTACTGAAACTCAATCATAAATATTATCCAAACATAATTATGTAACTTTCCATGGCTATACATCAACAATATAATTCCAATTAAGTCACATTCCATAAAACATAGGTAAAGTCAAACAATGATGTACATATTGATAAAGTTACGCACATTCAACCGTAGGAAATACCTTAAGAGGAATTTATAACCAAAGTCAAGTAAACATGAAATTATACTTCTCAATGTATATACACATGAAACACGTACTCAAAGTACCCTTTGTAAGGACGAAATACAAACATTCATTCAAGGGGTACCCAGTACGGCCTGAAATTATGGTCTTACATACTTACCCATCCTATATTCCTAAATTGTACAAATACAGGGGTCCAACCTCATCAATATGAAAACATATATGAATATACTATCCAGTACAAGTGACGGTGTAATTTTTCAAGCTTCCTAGGGCAAGTTATGACCATTTCTCTACAACACAAGAAATCTGCCCTATAAGCTCCTCTATTGTTCCTTCAACTTCCAAGAATTTTCATAATTTTTCTCCAGAATAACTTTCCATGATTTTCAATCCATTTTCAGTACACATACTGAATCGTACAGAATTAAAGTTTCATAATTTTTTGACTTCATTTGCTATCTCAAAAGCTTGACTAAACTTATGGCATACCGAAGTCAAGTATACAAACAGCAACTATGCACGAACTTGAAATCATCATTACGGCCTAACCACAATGAGATAAATTCTAACTTTCGGATATGATATGAATATATGAGTCTAATTTCATATCCAATTGGAATTTCTTAATTCCAATAAGCACGAAAAGAGATATGCAAGTTTGAATACAAGGAGTTTCAATACAAAGCAATTTTAAGGGTTTCTACACTCAACTTAACATAAGATTGCATCTAACCATACATATATATAAAGGGCTGAAACTTTCGTAAGCTTATGATGATTTATATCATATAAATCAGTAATATAAGATAAATAACAAGAATTACAATTAGGATTACCTTCAGGGCTTTTTACGTAATTTCTACGGATTTTTCTACACTTTTTCTCCTTACTTTTCTTCCTTAACTTCTACTTTCTCTTTCCATAAGCTTAAAACCCTTTCATGGCTGGTTTTGGCTGAAGGATAAGGATATTTCAAGGGTATAATGTCGGCCAAGGCTTCCTCCCAAGCCAACCAATCAAATTAAACCATTTGGTTTAATAAAAGACAATTTACCACTTAAGGGAATTGACAGATTCGCCCCTTCTCGTAATTTTGACCTAACTTCTTACTCGAACATACGTTTGATGCACCGTTTGTTGTATTACAACCCTAACTCACATATCTACAACTATGTAGTTTTCACCTCAAGTCAATTGTAATGTTACAAGGGTCAAAACTAGTCTTAAATAGGAACATTTCTATCGAAAATAACCAAATCTTGTGTTCGTAAATAATTCGACATTTCATGATTTATGAAGGTACAATTATACTAACCATAATCACTTAACATTAGATATACTAATAACACATTATTCATATCACATAATATAAACATGATTTAAATATAATTTATCAAAATTTTATTCGGGTTGTCACACATAACCTCCGCCTAGAAGAGTCTGAGGTTGGTAAGGTCTAGCTGCCTATCCAATCCGCGATGAGCCATAGTGGTCTCGGCTTAAGTGGAGCCGAGGATGGGTAGTAGGGTCGGCCTGGGCTGAGGTTAAGATGGTATACGTCCGGAACATCGGCTGATTCACTGATGAGTTTGGCCTTGGTAGAATTTTGGCTCCTTGTAACCTCGACCTATCCCCAGTCGAGGTTGTCATTCCTAGGTGACCTGATGAACTGCTATTCCCCTATGTCATGCAGACTCCCCTTGACGAGGTTTGTAGTAGTGTCGGCCAGGGCCGACCTTGCTATGGACGAGGCTTGTTTTCACTGATCTAAGATATTTCCAACATCGACAATGTCTCGACCGAGGTTGTAGTCTCTGAGCCGAGGTGACACTTGGGGAATATCAGTCGGCGTCATCAGCAATGGAACAACCGCAGCTACTCCATAAGAACATTCAGTTCTATCTTCAGTAATGAATCCACACGCGGTGAATCCACATGGACACGCAGTCCAATCTTCACAGAGACTCCCTTCATAATAGCACGCAGCTCTCGGTTGTAGAGATCTCCCCACAAAGAATAAATTTCAACAAAGTTAAATCTAGGGTTGCAAAACAATTCACTAAAGGATTGGGATGTTTTGTGAATCGAAAATCAAAGGTTAAAGAACCTAAAAGAAGAAGACAAAAGAATTCTACAGAAGCAGTTTCGTAATAGTTCAAAAATGCAGGTCTTCTTATTAAAAATGGAGTCGGAGACTCCTATTTATAAAAAACTTAAGGCGACGCATCACTCAAACGAGATAGCTAAGTCGTTCGAACGAAAAGGCATTGTCATTTGAACGACAACTTCTGACAACTCCTCGCGAGATAGCTATGTCGTTTGAACGACATAAGCAGGTCATTAGAAGGACCCATCAAATGAGATTTCATGCATGCTTGTAGATAATTTCGATACGAACGTGTGGCCGCTAGTTTTGTATTTTTCAGATTTTTTATGAATTAGTTACGATTTTTCTACAAAAAGGTGTTCGAGAACAAAATCTTTAGAACACTTTAAGTGAAATGCTAAGGAATTAAAACGCAACCTTACCAAACTTAACCTCGCGCAGGCTTGAATGATGAAGATCTTGATATTCGGATCCGTCTTTGATGCTTGAATGTTCTTGAATGCTCTTCGACGGTGTAGCGGTATATGACATACTTAATATTGATAAATGGAATGAAATTGTGACTCGGTCATCAAAATGTCAATCTATAAACGGTGTAAACGAAATACAAAAATCTTTTTAGATTTTCAAAAATTTTATCAAAATAAAATCTTTTTGTATTTTCCAAAATTTTCAAACAGAAAAAATATAACTACAAAATGATACAACCAGCAATAGGCATATAATATCGATATGAGCAACATCCTATGCTAGCAACCAGTAATCACACAAGAGAATCCACAATGAAAGAAGATGTGATAAACGAGCAATGTAGTGTTATCAATTAAGCATGGATACCAAGAATAACTGCATATAAACTGACCAGAAGCAACCCATCAGTACAAAAACCTAAGCATATGAGCACTTAGCTATTAAAATCAGAAGAGAAGCAAAAACAAAATTTCCAGACAAGTAGCTCAAACGACTTAGCTCTGTCGCTCGAACAACGAGGGCATGTCGCGAGATGCGACTTCACGCGAGATAGAGATGTCGCTCAAATGACCTATAGATCTCGCTCGAACGAGAAAACCAAAACTTCCCAGAATGCCAAGAAAATCATACAGTTTTTCCCAGTGTAAAAATTTCGTGTAAACAGTACCTGTAAGGGGCAAACAGATCCAAAACAGTTCGAAAACAGTAGCGAAACACACAAATTCAACAAATAAACCAATGTGCTCTACATCAAAGTGAGTCATAGCACTAGAAAGAATATAACATGATGCTTAGCTAGTGTATGACAAACATCCAACACAATCAACCAAAAGATTTCACATGGGGTGAATCACGCGCAAGAAAATGAGAGTTGTGAACAAAAAGACCATATGCCTCTAAATCCGATTTTCTAACCCAAATAGATTTCTAACGACACGTGGGGGTTTGGGGAATCGAATTTATTCTTTTATTAACCTTCCTAGGTCCATTTAAAAGCTTGTAATAAAAGCGCCTAAGATGACCTTGCCTACCCCATTGTGTGCAAGTGTAAATCGGGTGGTGTGTGTTACCTAAAGGTGGCCCTCTCCGCAAATTTCTCGATTGTTCTCTCCAAATTTGCCTAGGTGGCTCTCTCCTAATGATCTTAGGAGGGTCTCTCACGATGTTCCTAGGGGGCTCTTTCCTAACAAACTTAGGTGCCTCTTTCTTAACAATCCGAGTAGGCTCTCTCACACATGTGGGAATGGGTGCAACATATTTTTCAAGACCAATCCCACCCCTATCCTTTTTTATCTCGATGGTGCCTAAAATCTTATCAAGTTTTTCAGACCTAGACTCCAAATCAAATTTCACTTTACTTGAATCTCTCAATTTCACCTCAAGTTCACCTATCCTAGATTCAAGCAAACGCCTAAAGTCTTCAAAATCTAAAAGTTCCTTTTCATAACCTTCATCACACCTCGAAGACTATCTCTCTCACCCTAAACATATCCTAATTTCTCTTTAAGCGTATCCTCACGTGCCCTAATATCCTTAATCAAAGCATCAGTATTATCATTATCTAAGGGACGTTCATTCAATTTAGCTTTAAGTTTCAAGTTTAACTTTTTTATCTTTAAAGATTCAAAATAAAAATTATTGTAGGAAACTTACACCTCACTCGATTCTTCTTCTTCCTCCTCACTCTTTTCACCCTCACTCTCATCACTAATCACACGGATGGGAAGCTCTCGCCTAGAAGCATAAAAGAATTCTTCTTTCGAATCACTATCTGTAAGGACATAAGTTTCCAATTGAGTCCCTGTATTGTTTTGACTTAATTTCATGAAAAAAACTGTGTTTGTAATATGTCATAGGGAGATTTTTATTTTGTCATAATCCCACTTGGTTTATGACGTATTGAAGAAAATTGAAGACGTTGCGGTAAAGCTTCAAAGAATTAAATTATGTCGAAGCTTAATTGGTGCAAGTTTAATCATCTTCAAAGTTAATTGCATTCCGATATCACTCACGTATGAATGCGTATAATTAATGGTGCTCGAAATTGTTTTTATAAAAGATAAGGATGTAATTTTTATAAAGAAAAATGTTTTAAAATGTTTTTAAAAGTTTTTTAAAGGTTTACACTTCGTTTTTATTCTGACATACTCGAGATAGAGTTTGACTGATTTGGATCTCCTTTAAAAGAGACGTTTTGAACTAAAAGTCAAGAAGTCAATCTGCCACATCAGCTCTTTTAAACGACATAAGGATCTCGTTCGAATGAGATGCTTATGTCACGCGAATGATGTGGCATTGTCGTTCGAACGAAACGATTTTCAAGGCTGCATTTAAATCTCATTTAAAGTGTGTTTCTATCAGAGTTTCGTAAGTGTGCATCTGGAAAAAATAGTATATGTTCCAGTACGTTGTTTTCACATTTTTCTAAGGTTTATAAAGCATAAACACATACTTAGAGTTTGCAAAGATCTGAGTTATCATTCTTATATGCTTACGTGATCTTGCGACACCAAGAAGTTTGTTCTGTCATTGAACGTTAAGGGTTATGCGGTGAAGAAAAGAGAAGGACTTCTTGTTCGACATCGTAGACGAATCAAAGCCATTCGGTGGACACCGAGACATACATGGACGGATGTGTGGTGGACATATATCGTGAAAGACGGAATTTTTACGTGGGCACTGTGAGAGAAGTGGTTAAAGATTAGAAGAGCGTCAAGACCAATGGGGATCGAGTCGTTGAGTGAGTCTGTGTCTATTCATTGTAAATCCACATTCATAGTGATTGTCTGGCTTGGGTCGTCCAAGGTTGTTTTCCCGTTTTGGGTTTTTTCATCGTACATCTGGCGTTGTGAGTATTCTTTATTTTATTTTACTTGCTTTAATCACTAGATGCATGTTTAGGATTAATCAAGATAAAATTTGTTTAAAGTGAGAATTGGGTTTTCACAACTTGGTTTGGTGCAAATTAAAAGTTGGATAATTTTTTGGTAAATTTTGGTTTTGTTTAAAACACGAATATTGGGCACCTTTCAAATTGGTATCAGAGCTAGAAAACATATTTTATTTGTTTTATGATCCCGTGTGTTTGTTTATCTCTCCTGAGTTTGTTTTCTCTCGATGGATTCTCTAAGCTTTGACGATTTACATTGTTTGAATTTAAAGTTTGCAAAACGTATTGAAGTTTTGGAGAAAGAAAATTACGGTTTCAAAAACAGAATTGAATATTTGTAAACGTTTCAAATTCAAAGAGATATTTATCGTGAGCACTTTAGTTCCTTGTTTAAAGATTTTTAATATATTAAAATTGGGCAAAAAGGAGAATGATGATAGATTCCTCGTTTTAAAAAAAGAGTTAGAGGATTAAAAAAATTCTAAAGTTTGTGTCGTTGCGGAAAATAATTTGGTTAATGATCTTGTGGCACGAGAAAAGGATCTTAGGGATAAGTTTTCTCACATTGAGTGGGAGCGAGATAACCTTCTAGGGGTAATTGATAATTTAAATAAGGAGTCCTGAAAGTTTGAGGAGTCTAATCGTTTACTTGAGTCTAAAGTTTTGAAGTTAGAAAATGATTTAAATGACTCGAGTAGTGATGGTAGGGGTTTATCTTGTTCTAGTGGTTTGAATGTAAAGCCAAAACCATAGTTTTTTTAGAGCATCAACCACATCCGAGGGTATTAGAAAAGGTCAACCTAAAGTTTCCGTTCCTCGTCGTGTTTTCACATGTTCGCAATGTGGTAGGAAAGGTCACCTTAGGAGTTTTTGTTTTGATCTTAGAAATGACCCTAGGAAGACTAAACATAGTGTCCCATTGGTTCCCAAAACCCATTTTGTTAGGTATACACCAGTTTGGGTTAGGAAATCTGTTTTGGAGATGCTAAATGCTTCGTTGGTTGATTTTCATATGCATGCACATGATTCATCTCTTGCTATTTCTTATGGATAGTAGCTTGCATGTTTTGCCATACGCTATCCCTTGCATCATGTTTATAATTTGCTAGTGTTATGAAATGTTTATCTCTTTGTATTTTATTCTTCACTTGTTTGAGTCTTATTTGAAAAATACAAAAAGATTTTTTTTTTTAGAAAACTTTTTAAAAGCCAAAAATATTTTAGGTTTTTGTTTCTGAGTTTACATGTTTGATGTGGCGTATTGGTGTGCTTAGACCCCCCCCCCCCCCCCCATTGTTTCATTATCCATGTGACTAGGACATTTGGTCATTATTATTGATGCTTAGAATGATCTTAACCATTGTTTATATGGAGTTGTTTCGATGTTGATATGCATTTTGATTTGACTTTGTATATATGCCAACATTGCACACATGCACGAGTTTATATGGATGTTTGACTTCTCTTGCATATTTGAATTTGGTGAGGTGTTCTTATCTCAATCTTGTAATATATGCGTAAGTAGACTTAAGGAGAAGTGTGCATGTAAGAGCCGTTTATCGTGAGGATTTAAATTGGTAAAAATGATGAGTGATTCACGGGAAAGGGCTGCGAGAGTTCAAAATTAACTCGTCATGAAAGCAACCGTTTAAAAGAGCCCAAAAATGCAATATGTTAAAAAAAGGGAAAAATTAGTTTAGATCATTCCAAAGAAAATATGATATTATTGAGGGAGTTTGGATGGATTAAAAAATTTAAACGGGTTTGCACATCTAATCCTAATGTTGAAAAATTACAATTTAATGCTATCGTTTGTAGGATCATCAAAATTCTGGATTTGTGTGCATGCAGTTAATTAAGCTCACACTCTAATTGTCATATGGCTATGATAAAGTTTGATGATTTATCGATCGTTTTGATGTGTTGGAATTGTGACTCATTTGTTGTAGTTTCACGCCCATTCATTCCATATCCCTGTTTGAGCACATCGGTACTATGTTTGCATGTAACTCACATTGTTAGTTTTTATGAGTTTTTACGTTTTGTGTTAAAAGCCTACTGTCTCAACACTGTTTTTCAGCTGTCAGGCCCTTCCTGGAATTTTTTTGTGGAAATTTTTTCATTGGACAATATTATATATTATTTATGGGAATCTGGGAAATTTTGGTAAGTCGCGAGAAGTCGTTCAAACGACATTTCCATGTCGTGCGAATGACCTTTGTACTTCGTTCGAGCGACGTCCTCAACTCGTTTGAGCGACGTCCCTGGCTCGTTCAAACGACATGCTGGATTCTTGCTTCTGATTGGTTTGCAGTCCACTGGTTTTTTTTGGTATACTTTTTTGGTACTGCTGGAAGCGTGTCTGGACTGACTGGTTTATATGCTGGTTTTATTGGTTCTAAATTGGATTTTTGCATATAGTCTGTTTATCACACCTGATTAGATTGCTATATTCTTTGTGTGATTCCTTGGTTTACTAGCTACAGATTTTTCATCTATTGATCATATTTAGCTGGTTGTTTCATGATTATCTAGCAATTTCACATTGATTCAAATTGGTTTATATTCTCATGCTAGATATTTAGTTTGGTTTATCTTTTCACCGAATTGTCTATCCAAGACAAAAAGGTGGAGAGATGTATGTGATGTAGGGGGAGATTTGTTGAGCATTTTTATTGATATCTGGATTTACATATTGTTTGATTATATTTCTTCCTAATTGGTATCAAATAATTGCTCAGATGTTTCAAATGACTTGTTCGTATTAGAAATATAAATTGGTATCATTTGTTCCTCAATGCTTCACTGGGTATTTGTTTGTCTGTTTCTTGTGTGTAGGTATGCTTCAGTGATTTGATATTTCAAGTCTACATCACATTCAGATAGTTCATGCATGCCGATGCTACATATTCTAGTCCGTGCCCTGTATTTTTTATTTTGGGTTTATAGGATGGGATTTAGGCGTCATACGGCTTGACGGCCCGGCTTCGGCATTTCACTGATTTAGTTTTGTCCCAAAATAGTCAAAGGGCGAGATTTGTAAGGACATAAATTTTCAATTGAGTCCCTATATTGTTTTGACTTAATTCCGTGAACAAAACTGTGTTCGTAATATTTCATAGGGAGATTTTTATTTTGTCACGATCCCACTTGGTCTATGACGTACTGGAGAAAATTGAAAACGTTGCGGTAAAGCTTCAAAGAATTAAATCATGTCGAAGTTTAATTGGTGCAAGTTTAATCATCTTCAAAGTTAATTGCATTCCGAGATCACTCACGTATGAATGCGTATAATTAATGGTGCTCGGAATTATTTTTATAAAAGATAAGGATGTAATTTTTATAAAGAAAAATGTTTTAAAATGTTTTAAAGGTTTACACTTCGTTTTTATTCTGATATACACAAAATAGAGTTTGACTAATGTGGATCTCCTTTAAAAGAGACGTTTTGAACTAAAAGTCAAGAAGTCAATCTGCCACGTCAGCTCATTCAAACGACATAAGGATCTCGTTCGAACGAGATGCCTATATCGCGCGAACGACATGGCATTATCGTTCGAACGACACGGTTTTTGAGGTGGCATTAAATCTTATTTAAAGCGTGTTTCTATCAGAGTTTAGAAAGTGTGCATCTGGAAAAAACTGTATACATTCCAGTACGTTGTTTGCACTTGTTTTCTAAGGTTTACAAAGCATAAACACATCCTTAGAGTTTGCAAAGATCCGAGTTATCATTCTTATATGCTTACGTGATCTTGCGGCACCAGGAATTTTGTTCTATCATTGAACGTTAAGGATTTTACAGTGAAGAAAAGAGAAGTACTTCTTGTTCAACATCATAGACGAATCAAAGCCATTCGGTGGACACCGAGACATACGAGGACGCGTGTGTTGTGAACAGGTATCGTGGAAGACGGAATTTTTGCGTGGGCACTGTGAGAGAAGTGGCTGAAGATTATAAGAGTGTCAAGACCCATGGGGATCGAGTCGTTGAGTGAGTCTGTGTCTGTTCATTTTAAATCCACATTCATAGTGATTGTCTGGCTTGGGCCGTCTGAGGTTGTTTTCCCGTTTTGAGTTTTTTCCTCGTATATCCGGCGTTGTGAGTATTCTTTACTTTATTTTACTTGCTTTAATCATTAGATGCATGTTTAGGCTTAATCAAGATAAAATTTGTTTAAAGTAAGAATTGGGTTTTCACAACTTGGTTCGGTGCAAATTAAAAGTTGGATAAATTTTGGTAAAATTTGGTTTTGTTTAAAACACACATATTGGGCACCTATCACTGTCACTAAGGGTAGAAACATGAGAAATCGGTTTATTCAATTTCTTCTTTCAATTTGTGGTACACTCATCTAATGTGTGACCAGCACCCTCATAACAAGGACACCTCTCAGAGTCATTTTCAACAGAAGATTTAAAACAAGAGTTCATGTGAATTTTCCAATTAACCTTTTCAAAAAGATGAGATCGAAAATCATCAAAAGCACCAAAAGCCATTTTTGTGAAAAATCAGGATCAAAACACAATAACTTAGAGCAACATGCTCTGATACCAATTTGTAGAACCGCTACAGCGGAAATATTGCGACATCTCAAATAAAATCCAATTTTAATTATTCCTAAATTTTAGTTAAACCCTAAAACAAGCATCTAGATGATTTATCAAATAAAATAAAGCATGCAGGATACAACAAACAATTTTAGGAAAAATTCTCGAAGGGAAAAACCTTTTTATTTCACTATAATTTGTAAATAAAAACTTACACGGATTACAATGAAATTAGGTGACACGCGAATACCCGCAGGTGTCGGTCGGCGTTGTCAGTAATGGAACAACCGCAGATACTCCACAAGAACACGCAGTTCTGTCTTCAGCAATGAATCCACACGTGGCGAATCCACATGGACACGCAGTTCAATCTTCATAGAGACTCCTTCCATAATAGCACGCAACTCTCGGTTGTAGAGATCTCCCCATAAAGAATAAATTTCAACAAAGTTGAATCTAGGGTTCCAAAACAATTCACTAAAGGATTGGGATGTTTTGTGAATTGAAAATCTAAGGCTAAAGAACCTAAAAGAAGAAGACAAAATAATTCTTCAGAAGTAGTTTCGTAACAGTTCAAAAATGCAGGTTTTCTTATGAAAAACGGAGTTAGAGACCCCTATTTATAAAAAACTTTAGGCGGCACGTCGCTCGAACAAGATAGCTAAGTCGTTCGAATGAAAAGGCATTATCGTTTGAACGAAATAAGCAGGTCGTTTGAACGGTCCATCAAACGAGATTTCATGAACGCATGTAGATAATTTCGATACGAATGCGTGGCCGAGAACAAAATCTTTAGAAAAATATTTGATAAAAGTATCCCAATAATTGAAGTGAAATGCTAAGGAATTAAAACTCAACCTTACCAAACTTAACCTCGCAGAGGGATGAAAGAAGAAGATCTTGATATTCAGATCCGTCTTTGATGCTTGAATGCTCTTCGACGGTGTAGCGTTATACGACATACTTAATACTGATAACGGACGTATAAAATAATATCCTTACAAATCTCCCCCTATGTCTAAGCCGGTACAAAATAAAAACTCTGAATTATCGAATGAAAGTTACTATACAAATCTAATAACCCCCATTAACCCAAAAATGGAAAATACTAAAATTTTCAAGTCTTCAAATTTTCTTCAAAAATCTTCAAGTTCAAATCTTCAAACCTTGATGCTTTTCTCATCAGGGTGTGCAACATATGATCATCACTTTTATACCTACACACATGAGATAAAGCAAATACCTTCGTGACGCATCGAGTTTGAAATGGTATAAGAATAAATCAATCAATATAATCAAATCTCCCCAATAATGCAAAAAACTCCCCCATAACATGATAATTCTTTCTCCCCCATTTTCTGATGTCCCAAATAGACAGATAAGAAGAAACAAACTAAACATGGAGTGTCACGATAAAAGTGCATAGTAAATATGAATCAAACTACGTGCATGCAAAGGTGTAACTCAAAAACATTCACAAACTATTTTTGATTTCTCAGAATTTTCATACAAAAATACGATACCAAAAATCACACCATGGATTTGAACTCAAACATCCAAGTCATGGAAACTAAATGAATGGGTGTGAACACATTCAATAGGTAAATCAACTCAATCAATCATATGTCCACGATGCATACGTGTACTCCTAACGAATGAACATCAAAAACCACCTAAGGTGTAAAAATTGTTGAATTTAGATGATGTCGTCTTATACAAATCAACAAATCAAAGTCAAAGTTATTTCCACACTAATAACGTCCAAAACTATTTAATGCCATTTCGAGAACTTTTCAAATGACGTGCAAACCCATTGATATATCCATCCAAAACTCCCTCATATATAATAATGCAATTTTATTTTTCTAATGAGGTTCAAAATTCTCAACTTAGGGCAAACCTATTAGCCCAAAATTTTGGCATATTTCATTTTTTATGCCTTAATTTTTTGTGTGGGCTCTTCTCAAATGGTCTCTTTCACGACGTGATTATTATTCACTCGCAGCCCTTTCTCGTGTTCACTCATCATTTTTTATCTTAAACAAATTCCTCACGGGCAATGGATCTTACATGCACTACTTTTATTACTCTCGTATTATTGCACTTGGTTCATTTTAAGGACAGGATTGAGATGAAAACACTCAACCAACATGTGATAAAACAAGCACAATAATCAAACAAATTTGTGCATGTGTGCAATAAAGGAAATCATAAGTCAAACATGTAGGAAGTATCACTTAATTACATCTTAATAACTCCAAACATTATAAAGCACAAAGATGACATGATATATTATCTCAAAACACTATCAAATAGTCACATGGATAAATGGAATGAAATTGTGACTCGGTCATCCTAAGTGTCAATCCATAAATGGTGTAAACAAATTACAAAAATGTTTTGGGATTTTTAAAAAATTTATCAAAATAAAATCTTTTTGTATTTTTCAAAACTTTCAAACAGAAAAAATATAACTACAAAATGATATAACCAGCAATAGGCATATAATATCGATATGAGCAACATCATATGCTAGCAAACAGTAATCACACAAGAGAATCCAGAATGAAAGAAGATGTGATAAATGAGCAATGCAGTGTTATCAATTAAGCATGGATACCAAGAATAACTGCATATAAACTGACCAGAAGCAACCAATAAGTACCAAAAACCTAAGCATATGAACACCGGGAACTGAAATTAGAAGGGAAGCAAAAACAAAATTTCCAGACAGGTCGTTCAAACGACTTAGCTCTGTCGCTCGAACGACAAGGGCATGTCACGAGATGCGACTTCGCGGGAGACAGAGCTATCGCTCAAACGACCTATAGATCTCGCTCGAACGAGAAAACTAAAACTTCCCAGAATGCCCAGAAAATAATACAGTTTTTCCCAGTGCAAAAATTTTGTGTAAACAGTACCTGTAAGGGAGAAACAGATCCAAAACAGTGCTAAAACAGTAGCGAAACACAGAAATCCAACAAATAAACCAATGTGTGCTACATCAAAGTGATTCATAACACTAGAAAGAATATAACATAATTCATAGTTAGTGTATGACATACATCCAACACAATCAACAAAAATATTTCACATGGGGTGAATCTCGTGTAAGCAAATGAGAGTTGTGAACAAAAAGACCATATGCCTCTAAATCCAATTTTCTAACCCAAATAGATTTCTAACGACACGTGGGGGTTTGGGGAATCGAATTTATTCTTTTATTAACCTTCCTAGGTCCATTTAAAAGCTTGTAATAAAAGAGCCTAAGATGACCTTGCCTACCCCAATGTGTGCAAGTGTAAATCGGGTGGTGTGTGTTACCTAAAGGTGGCCCTCTCCGCAAATTTCTCGATTGTTCTCTCCAAATTTGCCTAGGTTTCCCTCTCCTAATGATCCTAGGAGGTTATCTCATGATGTTCCTAGGGGGTCTTTCCTAACAAACTTACGTGCATCTTTCTAACAATCCTAGGAGGCTCTCTAACACGTGTGGGAATGGGTGCAACATATTTTTTAAGACCAATCCCACCCCTATCCTTTTTTATCTCGACGGTGCCTAAAATCTTATCAAGTTTTTCAGACCTAGACTCCAAATCAAATTTCACTTTACTTGAATATTTCAATTTCACCTCAAGTTCACCTATTCTAGATTCAAGCAAACGCCTGGAGTCTTCAAACTCTAAAAGTTCATTTTTCATAACTTCCATTACACCTAGAAGACTATCTCTCTCACCCTCAATATATCCTAATTTCCCTTTAAGCATCTCCTCACATACCATAATTGTGACAACCCGAATATAATTATGATAAATTATATTTAAATCATGCTTATCTTATGTGATATGAATAATGTGATATTATTATATCTAATGTTAATTGATTATGTTTATTATAATCCTACTTTCATAAATCATGAAAGGTCGAATTATTTACGAACACAAAATTTTGTTGTTTTCGGTAGAAAGGTTCCTGTTAGAGACTAGTTTTGACCTTTATAACATTATAAATGACTTGAGGTGAAAACTAGATAGTTGTAGACATGTGAGTTAGGGTTGTAACACAACAAACGGATCATCAAATGGATGTCCGAGTAAAGAGTTATACCGAAATTACGAACAAAGGGCAAAGTTGTCCATTCCCTTTAAGTGGGATTTTGTTTTTTATTAAACCAAATGGTTTAATTTGATTGGTTGTCTTGGGAGGCAGACTTGGCCGACTTAAAACCCTCCCTCTAAAATATTTCTTCAGAAAAACAAATCCTAGGTTCAGTTTGAAGAGGGTTTGGCTTAAGGAAAGAGAAAGTAGATGTTTAGGAAGGAAAAGTGAGGAGAAAAAGTGTAGAAAAATCCGTAGAAATTACATAAAAGTCCCGTAGGTAATCCTAATTGAAAATCTTGTTATTTTTCATATATTTATGATTTATATGATATAAATCCCTGATTTGTTTATTGACCTTTCATGCTTGGGTGCATATGTATGAATATATGCAAGTTTAAGCTAAGTTGAATGCATAAACCCTTAAAATTGCCTTGTATTGAAACCCCTTGTATTAAAACTTGCATATCTATTTGTGTACTTACTGGAATTGAGAAATTCCAATTGGATATGAAAGTAGACTCATATATTCATATCATATCCGAAAATGAGAATTTATCTCCTTGTGGTTAGGCCGTAATGATGATTTCAAGTTGGTACATGGTTTCTGTTTTTATACTTCATTTCGGTATGCCCTGAATTTAGTCAAGCTTTTGAGATAGCAAATGAAGTCAAACAATTATGAAACTTTAATTCTGTACGATTAAGTATGTGTAATAAAAATGGGTTGAAAATCATGGAAAGTTATGCTGGAGAAAAATTATGAAAATTCTTGGAAGTTGAAGGAACAATAGAGGAGCTTGTAGGGCAGATTTCTTGTGTTGTAGAGAAATGGTCATAACTTGCCCTAGGAAGCTTGAAAAATTACACCGTCACTTATACTGGATATTATATTCATATATATTTTCATATTGATTAGGTTGGACCCTTGTATTTGTACAATTTAGGAATATAGGATGGGTAAGCATGTAAGACCATAATTTCAGGCCATACTGGGTACCCCTTGAATGAATGTTTGTATTTCGTCCTTACAAAGGGTACTTTGAGTACATGTTTCATGTGTATATACATTGAGGAGTATAATTTCATGTTTACTTGAATTTTGTTATAAATTCATCATAAGGTATTTCCTACGGTTGAATGTGCGTAACTTTATCAATATGTACATCATTGTTTGCCTTTACCTATGTTTTATTGAATGTGACTTAATTGGAATTATATTGTTGATGTATAGCCATGGAAAGTTACATAATTATGTTTGGATAATATTTATGATTGAGGTTCAGTACTGATTTAGTTGGATTGATAGGTGTAAGGCCTAATCAACCCAGTTCAGCTCCACCAGAAGGAAACCTGAATACGTAGTTGTCAACCAAGGTGAGTGTACTCACTGGAAAGAGATATTTGTATAGTGTTATTGATATGATCATAATATAATGAATATGAAATTGTTCATTTCGGTTTACCGAAATGAGGGGTTACTCCTCGACCAGGAATGGGGGAGATTTGTCTATTAATGACAAGGGGTTACTCCTCGACCAGGAATGGGGGAGAATTGTCTATTTAGACAGGATATGTGAATCATGATTCGAAAAAGTTGGTCATTCATTTTGAATGAGCCGGATAAGTTGATACATAAGTATATGGACATGATTTATTGCATTTAAATTCATGCAGTAGTATAGTAGTGATGCATTCACTGGGATATTTTGCTCACGGTTCCTATGTTCACATTTTTTAGGTAACGCGATGTCACTGCCAAATCTAGGAAGTCGGGATGGGTTAGCCAGGAATGGGAGAAACAAAGATTTTGTTTAAATGTAAATGATGTAATTAAGTTAAATTATCCTTCAAGAAAGTTTGTATAAGTATGACTACTCTGATGTTGTAAAAAGGTTTTTAGTTATATGGATTTACAATGACGACTCTGAAATCAAAACTCGTGATTATGGTTTGGTTAGATTAATTATGGTTTGACTCACTTTGACTTTCAAACTTAATTATAAGTAACTGGGTTGGGGTGTGTCAGCTTTTGGTATCAGAGCCTAGGTTTTATAGGTTCTGGAGTGAGAAGAGTCTAGATTTTGCAGTGAATGTTAGAAATATATTTTATTTGATACTAACGATTATGTTAGGAAAGATATGTATATCTTCATATTGTTATATCTTTGATTCATTTCAGATATAAGAGAATGGAACGAGGGAATGTGAATGTGGAAATAGAAGATGAGGCTTCAAACATGGCAGCAGAGGCAGAGGTTGAGCAACCTGTTCATGGAAATATAGAACCTGACCCGGAACAATTGACAGACATGCAAAAAATGGCACGTGCTATGACTCTAATGGCAGAGCAACAAGCTAGATTTATGGCTCATGTGGAAGAACAACAGACCAGGCAACTGGAGGCACAAGCCTTGGCTAGGGCTGAGGAGGTGATACACCGAGAAGAAAGGAGTACTTCACATGAGAAATTTATTAAGATGAACCCACCCTCATTTGAAGGAGCAGTTGATCCAGCAGAGGCAGAAGTATGGGTTAAAGAGATTGAACTTATCTTTGGGGTGATGAAGATGCCTGACAATCAACGAGTGACCTTGGCGACGTATATGCTAAGAGGAGAAGCTAAGTACTGGTGGGATGCCACAAAACATTTGTTGATTACTCCAGGAGGTGAGAATTTGATCTCATGGGATGCTTTTGTCAAAGCTTTGTATGATAAGTATTTCCCCCCAATGTGTCAAAAACAAAAGGAGAAGGAATATTTCCTGTTGAATCAAGGGAGTATGACAGTTAGAGAATACGAAGCTAAACTTACAGCTTTATCTCGGTTTGCTTCGAGGTTTATACGGAATGAGGAAGATATGTGCAGCCGATTTCTCGATGGGCTGGAGTTAGTCATTAAATCTAGATTATCGACTTTAGAAACTTCTAACTATTCCTCCTTGGTGAACAAAGCCATGCTAGTAGAAAGGGACGTGAATGAAGCTAGAGGGAATCGAGAACGAGGTGTAAAGAGAAGCAGATTTGGTCCAAATTATCAAAAGAGTAGTGGCACGGAATATTCCAGGTTTGGAGGGCAGAAATTCCAACATGGTAGAGGCATGGGAAGTAGTTTTCAAAGGGGTAAAGCTAGTGGTGGAAGAGGTTCAGGAGTTTCAGCACAAGGAGATTTGAATGTTTGTTTCTTTTGTGGGGCATCAGGTCATATAAAGAGAAATTGCCCAAAGTTATTGAGTATAGAATGTTTCAACTGTCATCAGAAGGGCCATCTGAGAAAGAATTGTCCGATGTTATCAAGAGCAGTTTCAGTCAGTAGTGTGGGGCCTCATAAAGGATCCTCTCCAGGCAGTGCCACCAGGGGAAGAGGTACAGGACAAGCAAGTGGATCAAAGGCATGAGGAAGAGTGTTTGCGATGACATTGCAAGATGCCCATGCTACACCTTAAGTGGTTACAGGTAAAATTTTTATTGCAAACAAAGATCTATATGCACTCATTGATCCTGGATCTACGCATTCATTTATGGCATTAGATATTGTTTCATATTTGGGTAGACCATGTTCATTCCTCAATTGTGCCTTATATATTTCTACCCCAATGGAAAGTGTAATTCTAGTTGAGCACGTTTATAAAGATTGTGTCTTACGAATGAGTGAGAGAGATTTCTATGTTGACTTGATACCGTTGGCCATTCGGGATTTTGATATTATACTGGGGATGGATTGGTTATCAGCGTATCATGCTTCCATTGATTGTTTTTGAAAGGAAGTTACATTTTATCTTCCAGGTGAACCTGAGTTTCAGTTTACAGGAGAAAGGAATGTTGTCCCTAATTGTCTTATCTCAGCCATTAAGAGTAGAAAGTTATTGAGTAAAGGTTGTACAGGGTATTTAGCTTATGTTGTTGATGTTAGTAAGGAAACATTTAAAGTTGAAGATATACCAGCGATTAGAGAATTTTCTGATGTCTTCCCAGAAGAATTGCCAGGATTGCCACCCGATAGGGAAGTAGAGTTTTCTATTGAATTAGTTCCAGGTACTGGTCCAATTTCTCTTGCTTCATATAGAATGGCACCAGCGGAGTTGAAAGAATTAAAAGTGCAATTACAAGATCTTATAAGCAGAGGTTTCATTCGGCCTAGTGTTTCGCCATGGGGAGCACCGGTGTTATTTGTGAAAAAGAAAGATGGGACAATGCGATTATGTATTGATTATCGGCAACTGAATAAGGTGACCATTAGAAACAAGTACCCTCTACCTCATATCGATGACTTGTTTGACCAATTACAGGGGGCCACAGTATTTTCAAAGATTGATTTGAGATCGGGTTACCACCGACTGAAAGTGAAGGATAGCGATATTTCCAAAACAGTTTTTTGGACTCGATATGGGCACTATGAGTTTTTGGTGATGCCATTTGGATTGACTAATGCTCCAGCAGTTTTTATGGATTTGATGAACCGAGTATTCCACCCTTTCATTGATTCCTTTGTGATTGTATTCATAGACGATGTGTTGATTTACTCGCGTAGCATGGAGGAACATGAGAAACATTTTAGACTTGTATTGCAGATTTTGAGAGAGAAGAAATTATTCGCGAAATTCAGCAAGTGTGAGTTTTGGTTGAATGAAATTGTGTTTTTAGGGCACGTGGTCTCGGGAGATGGGATTTATGTTGATCCAAAGAAAGTGGAAGCAATTGTTGAATGGGAAAGTCCTAAGAATGTGACAGAAATTAGGAGTTTCCTAGGATTGGCAGGTTACTATAGCAGATTCATTAAGGGATTTTCAGCAATAGCATTACCACTGACAAAGTTGACTCGTAAAGAAGTGCAGTTTGTATGGGATGAAGAATGTGAGAGGAGTTTTAAAGAATTAAAGAATCGATTGGTTTCAGCCCCTATACTTACTATTCCATGTGGGAATGAGTCTTTTGTGATCTATACAGACGCTTCATTTTAGGGGTTAGGATGTGTTCTTATGCAGAATGGGAAGGTAATCGCATATGCTTCCAGACAATTAAAGACGCATGAACGAAACTACCCTACACATGACTTGGAGCTAGCGGCCATTGTTATTGCGTTAAAGTTGTGGAGACATTACTTGTATGGAGAAACTTGTGAGATATTTACGGATCATCAAAGTTTGAAATATTTATTTACATAGAAAGAACTGAATTTGAGACAGAGGCGTTGGATAGAGCTGATTAAAGACTATGACTGTACCATTCATCATCATCCTGGGAAGGCCAATGTGGTAGCAGATGCTTTGAGTCAAAAATCATCAGGGATGCTTGGTTGCATACGGTGTGCCCGTGTTGGAAATATTCTTGACTTGGCATCGATGGGGATTGAATTGAAGTTTTCAAAAAGTGGAGGATTATTAGCACATGTCACAGTGAGACCTTTATTGGCCGAGCACATACGAAATTTGCAGACCAGTGATCCATTCCTTGAGAAGAAGAAACAAGATGTCCTGGATGGTAAAGAGAGTGACTTTGAAATTAAGAATGATGAATCGTTGTGTTATAAAAATAGGATTTGTGTACCTAATGATCCACCCTTAAAGAAATATATATTAGAAGAGGCACATAGTTCTATTTACTCTATGCATCCGGGAGGTACCAAAATGCACAGAGATTTGAAAGAATATTACTGGTGGAACAATATGAAGCGTGAGATTGCAGAGTTCGTAGCTAAATGTTTAGTATGCCAGCAAGTGAAAGTAGAGCATCAGAAGCCGGCAGGATTATTGCAGTCTTTGCCTATTCTGGAATGGAAGTGGGAGCATATAACGATGGACTTTGTTACAGGATTACCCCGGTCACCAAAGGGGCATGATTCTATTTGGGTGATTGTAGACCGATTGACGAAGTCAGCTCATTTTCTCCCAGTTAAGACCACCTACACTGTTGACAAGTATGCACGTATGTACGTTGATGAGATTATCCGTTTACATGGGGCACCGGTGTCAATTGTATCAGATAGAGATCCAACGTTCACTTCTAAGTTTTGGCCCCATCTTCAGAATGCCATGGGCAGAAGTTTGAAGTTCAGCACTGCGTTTCATCCACAAACTGATGGGCAATCAGAAAGGACGATTCAAATATTAGAAGACATGTTACGAGCCTGTGTATTTGACTTCAAAGGTAGTTGGGATGATCATTTGCCATTGATGGAATTCTCGTATAATAATAGTTATCAGTCGACTATTGGTATGGCTCCTTATGAAGCTTTATATGGGAGGAGATGTAGAACGCCTTTGTGTTGGGATGAAGTGGGTGAAAGGAAAATTTTGGGTCCTGAATTGATAGACATAACAACTGAAAAGATCAAAATGATTCGGGAACGGATAAAGATAGCGCAAAGCAGGCAGAAATTTTATGCAGATAAGAGTAAGCATCCATTGGAATTTCAGAAGGGAGATTTTGTATTCCTACGTATTTCACCATGGAAAGGTGTTATGAGATTTGGGAAAAAGGGGAAACTAAGTCCAAGATACATTGGACCATTTGAAGTGTTGGAAAGAATTGGGCCCCTGGCTTATAGATTAGCATTACCTCCAGATTTATCCCGTTTACATGATGTGTTTCACGTATCGATGCTTCGTAAGTATTTGGTGGATCCATCTCATCAGTTGAAAACTCAACCAATTGAACTAAAGGAAGACTTGTCGTACATCGAGGAACCAATGGAAATTATTGATCGTAAGGAGCAAGTATTGAGAAATAAAGTTATTCCCTTAGTTAAGGTTATGTGGATGAGCCATGGAGTTAAAGAAGCAACTTGGGAAATGGAGGATAGCATGAGGAAACAGTATCCCCATTTGTTTGGTAAGTGACCTTTATATTAAATTTCGGGGACGAAATTTTTTAAGGGGGGGAAGTTGTGACAACCCGAATATAATTATGATAAATTATATTTAAATCATGCTTATCTTATGTGATATGGATAATGTGATATTAGTATATCTAATGTTAATTGATTATGTTTATTATAATCCTACTTTCATAAATCATGAAAGGTCGAATTATTTACGAACACAAAATTTTGTTGTTTTCGGTAGAAAGGTTCCTGTTAGAGACTAGTTTTGACCTTTATAACATTATAAATGACTTGAGGTGAAAACTAGATAGTTGTATACATGTGAGTTAGGGTTGTAACACAACAAACGGATCATCAAATGGATGTCCGAGTAAAGAGTTATACCGAAATTACGAACAAAGGGCAAAGTTGTCCATTCCCTTTAAGTGGGATTTTGTCTTTTACTAAACCAAATGGTTTAATTTGATTGGTTGTCTTGGGAGGCAGCCTTGGCCGACTTAAAACCCTCCCTCTAACATATTTCTTCAGCAAAACAAATCCTAGGTTCAGTTTGAAGAGGGTTTGGCTTAAGGAAAGAGAAAGTAGATGTTTAGGAAGGAAAAGTGAGGAGAAAAAGTGTAGAAAAATCCGTAGAAATTACATAAAAGTCCCGAAGGTAATCCTAATTGAAAATCTTGTTATTTTTCATATATTTATGATTTATATGATATAAATCCCTGATTTGTTTATTGACCTTTCATGCTTGGGTGCATATGTATGAATATATGCAAGTTTAAGCTAAGTTGAATGCATAAACCCTTAAAATTGCCTTGTATTGAAACCCCTTGTATTAAAACTTGCATATCTCTTTGTGTACATACTGGAATTGATAAATTCCAATTGGATATGAAAGTAGACTCATATATTCATATCATATCCTAAAATGAGAATTTATCTCCTTGTGGTGAGGCCGTAATGATGATTTCAAGTTGGTACATGGTTTCTGTTTTTATACTTCATTTCGGTATGCCCTGAATTTAGTCAAGCTTTTGAGATAGCAAATGAAGTCAAACAATTATGAAACTTTAATTCTGTACGATTAAGTATGTGTACTAAAAATGTGTTGAAAATCATGGAAAGTTATGCTGGAGAAAAATTATGAAAATTCTTGGAAGTTGAAGGAACAATAGAGGAGCTTGTAGGGAAGATTTCTTGTGTTGTAGAGAAATGGTCATAACTTGCCCTAGGAAGCTTGAAAAATTACACCGTCACTTGTACTGGATATTATATTCATATATGTTTTCATATTGATGAGGTTGGACCCCTGTATTTGTACAATTTAGGAATATAGGATGGGTAAGTATGTAAGACCATAATTTCAGGCCATACTGGGTACCCCTTGAATGAATGTTTGTATTTCGTCCTTACAAAGGGTACTTTGAGTACATGTTTCATGTGTATATACATTGAGGAGTATAATTTCATGTTTACTTGACTTTGGTTATAAATTCATCATAAGGTATTTCCTACGGTTGAATGTGCGTAACTTTATCAATATGTACATTATTGTTTGCCTTTACCTATGTTTTATGGAATGTGACTTAATTGGAATTATATTGTTGATGTATAGCCATGGAAAGTTACATAATTATGTTTGGATAATATTTATGATTGAGGTTCAGTACTGATTTAGTTGGATTGACAGGTGTAAGGCCTAATCAACCCAGTTCAGCTCCACCAGAAGGAAACCTGAATACGTAGTTGTCAACCAAGGTGAGTGTACTCACTGGAAAGAGATATTTGTATAGTGTTATTGATATGATCATAATATAATGAATATGAAATTGTTCATTTTGGTTTACCGAAATGAGGGGTTACTCCTCGACCAGGAATGGGGGAGATTTGTCTATTAATGACAAGGGGTTACTCCTCGACCAGGAATGGGGGAGAATTGTCTATTTAGACAGGATATGTGAATCATGATTCGAAAAAGTTGGTCATTCATTTTGAATGAGCCGGATAAGTTGATACATAAGTATATGGACATGATTTATTGCATTTAAATTCATGCAGTAGTATAGTAGTGATGCATTCACTGGGCTATTTTGCTCACGGTTCCTATGTTCACATTTTTCAGGTAACGCGATGTCACTGCCAAATCTAGGAAGTCGGGATGGGTTAGCCAGGAATGGGAGAAACAAAGATTTTGTTTAAATGTAAATGATGTAATTAAGTTAAATTATCCTTTAAGAAAGTTTGTATAAGTATGACTACTCTGATGTTGATAAAAGGTTTTTAGTTATATGGATTTACAATGACGACTCTGAAATCAAAACTCGTGATTATGGTTTGGTTAGATTAATTATGGTTTGACTCACTTTGACTTTCAAACTTAATTATAAGTAACTGGGTTGGGGTGTGTCAATAATATCTTTAATCAATGCATCAATATTATCATTATCTAAAGCACGTTTCTTCAATTCAGTTTTAAGTTTCAAGTTTGCCTTTTTTTCTCCTTAAAGATTCAAACTACAAATTATTGTAGGCAACTTGCAACTCACTCAATCTTCTTCTTCACCCTCACTCTCATCACTAATCACACGGATGGGAAGCTCTCGTCTAGAAGCATAAAAGACTTCTTCTTCCGCATCACTATCACTAAGGGTAGAAACATGAGAAACTGATTTATTCAATTTCTTCTTTAAATTTTTGGTACACTCATCTAACGTGTGTCAAGCACCCTCATACCAAGGACACCTCTAAGAGTAATTTTCAATAGAAGATCTAAAACAAGAGTTCATGTGAATTTTTCAATTAACCTTTTCATAAAGTTGACATCAAAAATCATCAAAACCACCAAAAGCCATTTTTGTGAAAAATCAGGATCAAAACACAATAACTTGGTGCAACATGCTCTGATACCAATTTTTAGAATCTTTACAACGAAAATATTGCGACATCTCAAATAAAATCTAATTTTAATTATTTTCAAATTTTAGTTAAACCCTAAAACAAGCATCTAGATGATTTATCAAATAAAATAAAGCATGCAGGATAAAACAAACAATTTTAGGAAAAATCCCTGAAGGTCAAAATCTTTTTTATTTCACTATAATTTGTAAATAACAACTTGCATGGATTATAATTAAATAGGGTGAAACTCGAATACCCATAGGTATCGATCGACGTCGTCAGCAATGGAACAACCGCAGCTACTCCATAAGAACATGCAATTCTGTCTTCTGCAATGAATCCACACACAGCGAATCCACATGGACACGCAATCCAATCTTCACAGAGGCTCCCTCCACAATAGCACGCAGCTCTCGGTTGTAGAGATCTCCCCACAAAGAATAAATTTCAACAAAGTTAAATCTAGGGTTACAAAACAATTCACTAAAGGATTGGGCTGTTTTGTGAATTGAAAATCAAAGGTTAAAGAACCTAAAAGAAGAAGACAAAAGAATTATGTAGAAGCAGTTTCGTTACAGTTCAAAAATGCAGTTCTTCTTATGAAAAAAGGAGTTGGAGACTCATATTCATAAAAAACTTGAGGCGGCACGTCGTTCGAACGAGATAGCTAAGTCATTCGAACGAAAAGGCATTGTCGTTTGAACGACAACTTCTTGCGAGATAGCTATGTCATTTGAACGGCATAAGCAGGTGATTCGAAAGACCCATCAAACGAGATTTCACGCGTGATTGTAGATAATTTCGATACGAACGCGTGGCCGCCAGTTTCCTATTTTTTTATGTTTTATGAATTAGTTATGATTTTTCTATGGAAAGGTGTCCGAGAACAAAATCTTTAGAAAAATATTTGATAAAAATATCCCACACTTTAAGTGAAATGCTAAGGAATCAAAACTCAACCTTACCAAACTTAACCTCTCGGAGGCTTGAATGATTAATATCTTGATATTCGGATCTGTCTTTAATGATTGAATGTTCTTGAATGCTCTTCGAGGGTGTAGCGATATACGACATATTAAATTGATAACGGATTTATAAAATAATGTCCTTATAAAAACAATATAAGACACCAAAAAAAAAGATATGTGTAATCAAATAATGTTCAAACCTAAGTCTAACTGTTTACAATTTTTTTCGTATTCTCAACCGGGAGTCCGGTGACTACATGGTAGGTTTCTACGAGTCACATTGGTCTCGTGCGTGGTACTTGTGCCTCTTACGGGATTGTTTTGTGGTTGTTTTAAGTTTTCACCCTTTGATGCCATGTTTTTAATCATAAGTCTAATATTTTGCAAATACTTGTTGTATACTCAAATCGGGAGTCTGGTGACAACATGGTTGGTTCCTATCAGTTACATTGGTCTCGTGCGAGGTGTTCGTGCCTCTTACTAGACCTTGAGGTTGCTTTATGTTTTCACCCTTTGACGGCATGTTTTAAGCCTAAGTCTAATTTTGTGTAAACTATCGTCGTATATTCAAACCAGGAGTCCGGTGACTACGTCGTCAGTTCGCATGAGTTACATTGGTCCCGTACGAGGTTCTTGTGCCTCTTACGGGATTGTTTGGTGACTGTTTTACGTTTTCACCCATTGACGGCATGTTTTAAAGTCTAAGGCTATTTTTTTGCAAATTCGTATTGTTTACTCAAATAGGGAGTCTGGTGACTACTTTGTCAATTCGTACGAGTTACATTGGTCCCATGCGAGAGGCTCGTGCCTCTTACGGTAATGCTTTGTGGAAAATTTACATTTTCACCCTTTGACGGCATATTTTAAAGTCTAAGTCTAATTTTTTGAAAATTCTTGTCGTTTACTCAAACCGAGAGTCTGGTGACTACGTCGTCGGTTCGTACAAGTTACATTGGTCTTGTGTATGGTGCTCGTGCCTCTTACGGGATCGTTTTGTGGCTACTTTATATTCTTAGCCATTGACGGCACGTTTTAAAGCCTAAGTTTAATTTTTTACAAATTCTTGTCGTTTACTTAAATCGGAAGTCCGGTGACTACGTTATCGGTTCTTATGAGTCACATTGGTCCCATGTGACGTGCTCGTGCCTCTTATGGGACCATTTTGAGTTATTTTACGTTTTCACCTTTTGACAACATGTTTCTAAGAGTAAGTCTAACAAATTGCAAATTCTCATTGTATACTCAAATGGGGAGTCTGATGGCTATATAGTCGCTTCATACGAGTTACGTTTGTCCTATGTGAGGGGCTTATGCCTCTTACGGGAGTGCTTTGTGGCTAATTTATGTTTTCACTCATTGACGGCATGTTTTAAAGCCTAAATCTATTTTTTGCAAATTCTTATCGTTTACTCAAACTGGGAGTCCGGTGACTACGTCGTCGGTTCATATGAGTTACATTGGTCCCGTACGATGTGACCGTGCCTATTACGGGACCATTTTGTGTATGTTTACATTTTTCCCTTTGACAGCATGTTTTAAATCCCAAGTCTAAATTTTTGCAAATTCTTATCGTTTACTCAAACTGGAAGTCCGGTAATTACGTCATCGGTTCGTATGAGTTACATCGGTCCCGTGCAAGGTCCTTGTGCCTCTTACGGGACCATTTTGTGATTTTTTTACATTTTCACTCTTTGACGGAATGTTTTAAAGTGTAAGTCTAATTTTTTGCAAATTCTTGTCACTTACTCAAATCGGGAGTCCGGTGACTACGTCGTCGATTTGTATGAGTTACATTGGTCCCATGTGAGGGGCTCGTACCTCTTACGGGACCATTTTGTGGCTGTTTTATGTTTTCACCCTTTGACGGCATGTTTTATAGCCTAAGTCTATTTTTTTCAAATTCTTGTTAATTACTCAAACCGAGATTCCGGTGAGTACGTCGTCAGGTCGTGTCATGTTGGGTTCGTGTTAAGTATTAGTCAACCCTAACCTAGCCCATTTAACTAATCGTGTCAGATGAACAAACACTAACTCGACCTGTTCATTATTGTGTCGTGTCAGGGTTGACCTGCATAACCCATTAAATAAAACATAAAACCAATTTTTTCTTCCCTCTTAACCAATCATAACACTCATAGGCCTACAATAACTTAAAATTTTATTAAATTCAACTTCTTGTGATATATAAATAATTTATCATCCAACTATCTATGAATTTCATACAATTTCTATCAAGATATATAAATCATCTAATATATTCTCCATAAAATATGAATTAAACGGGTCTATTCGTGTCATTTTCGAGTTTTACGTGTTTGACACTAACCCAACCGATTTATTATTCGTGTTAGCGAGTCGTGCCATATTCGGGTTTGTGTTAATAAATCATCAACCCTAACTCGCAAACTTCGTGTCGAGTTCATATCGGGCTATCGTGTCATGTCAAAAATTGCCACCCCTACTTATCCCTTTTGCTATACCAAGAGGGACGAATTTTTAAAACCGTCCCCTTTGCTTTACCAAAAGGGACATTTTTAAAAATTCGTCCCTTATATTAGCCCAGAAAAAAAAAAGCGACGTTTTTTAAAATACGTCTCATTTGCTATACAAAATGGGATGGATGTTGAAAACCATCCCTTTTGTGACTTACCAAAAGGGACGGTAATTAAAAACCGTCCAATTTGGTATATCAACAGGGACAAAATGACACGGCCATCCCAAATACTCCCATCCCTAATACTCATTTTTCTTGTAGTGAAGGAAATACTTTAGCCGATAGTAGATAGGCTCATCGTAGTGGAAAGAGTTAGGAAAAATTATAATGTGTTGAGTAGTCGTCGAGGGGATATGGTCAATAATGATGGAAAATTTTGATGTAATATGACTAGAATAGGTGGGTCACTAGTATTGAACGGTAAGGTAGAGACCGTCAAACTGAGGAGTACCATTAGTAGAAGTGTAATGGGGAACATTATAACAAGATTCGAGTTTGGGGAGATAAGGGTATTGTGCGAAGAGATATCTGAAGCTATTACTACCAGAATTATCCTAATTTAGAGGACGAAATTCCTTTGTAAGGGGGGAAGTAGGTAACACCCCATATTTTTTAGTATTTAGAATTTGATTAATTCTAGGATTTTTAAAATTTCACGTGTTTCGTAATTTAGTTGAATTAATTATTATGTGTTGATTAAAAAATTAATAGGGAGATATAAGGATTAATGTTTCTGGAATAAATTAGTAAATGAATAGTAAATAATTATTTTACGTCATAGTAAGTGATAGTGACATGACAGTGTTATGCCTCAATTGGGAGTCAAGTGTAGACTATATGAAGTCGAGATAGGAAATTATTTTAGAATGACTTAGATGGATATTTTGAGGTCACGGTTGGTTCCTAATGGGTCGAAATAATAGGAATAGTGTACCCGGGTGTGATGATATGGTGTTGGGGCGATTTTAGACCAAACTGGCACCAAAAAAGGGATTTTCGATCATTAAAGAGTCCAGGGTAGATGGAACTCCAAAAATTTAAGAAGTATATCAGCCCATTGGAGTGGGAGGCTAGGGTTAGAACACTTTAGAGAAAGAGTATGCCATTGGAGATGAAAAAGAGGAGAAAACTAGGCCTTCCCACACAGTTTTGCACCACGAACATCGTCGAAATTGAGATCGGAGCAAGGGAAGAGCAACTCCATCATCAATTAATGAAAATTAGACCTTTTGGACCAAGGCAAGTGTTTATCTTGCAATTTATTTAATCATGTTATAGTGCCCATGTAATGTAGGGTTTTGAATTCTTGATTTAAAGGATGTTTTTGGAATTTAGATCAATAGAACTCATGATCTGGGGTAGGAATGCAGTTAGAATTAATCCCTATATTTAGATGATACAAAATTTGATAATTGAGATGGTATGAGAGAATTATTTCTGGGTTTTATGAAGAACATGCATGAAAAGAGAAAAATAGGGTTGTGTAGAAAGACCATTGGTGCATTCATGTTAATTATGGATTTAATGATGTTTTAATGATAGATACTCTTTAAAACCTGTTTATATACTCATATTTTATAATGGGTTAAAATATATGGGTGTTTGGGTACGATTCATGGAGGTTGTGTTGTTAAAATGGAGAAAAATGTAACAGTTAAACGAAGAAGATGAACAGCAGCATTTCGAATCGATTAGGCTTAAGGAGAGAATCGATTCGGGAAGAGAATAGATTCGGCCTCTTCGTCGAATCGATTCGATTACCTAGATTTCACTAGTTTCCTTTGTTTATGCCCGAATTCGCAATTAATCAATCGAGAGACTTTTGAGTTATTACTAAACTATAGTGAGGGACATAGTAAATTACAGTAGACTACATTCTGGTTTGGGTTTAGCCAAAATAAGAGGATTAAGGCTAGGACCTTTGGGCATAATATTAAATTTAAAGAATTTCGAGAATCGGAATGGGTTATGGAGGGCGTGAGTAAACATAAGTGGTGAACCAGTAGGATTGTAATATAGTAACTACTGATAGT
This sequence comes from Sambucus nigra, assembly GCA_949130495.1. Taxonomy (NCBI): domain Eukaryota; kingdom Viridiplantae; phylum Streptophyta; class Magnoliopsida; order Dipsacales; family Adoxaceae; genus Sambucus; species Sambucus nigra. The sequence goes on along the minus strand of OX422212.1, from coordinate 246,053,842 downwards.
AATTAAGGGATAAATAGGACCCTTCGTGTAGTGAGAGATACTCGGGAATATACAATAAGAGGTTAAAATTGAAAATTGATAGTACGTTGAGTATTCGAGAGATATAAATAATACGTATGGGATATATTATAGGTTGTGTGTATGCTTATGTTGGACATATATATAGGCTGTGTGAATTCCTATTATGTGATTAGCTATGTGTGTCAATGTACCTACACTGCCAGCTATCACGGGAGGTTCTGCACAGAGGGAGATACCACTTTTGCAATTCCAGCGGGGTCTGGATTTGTACCCCAAAACATACAACTTAGGGAGGCTCATTATGTGTTGTGTATTAGTGGGACGGATGTGTCATTTTGTTACAATAGGTGTGTACCTAGCCTAAAGGGCTTAGAACTATGTTCCCCTCCATAGTCTGTTGTTTGATTGAGGGTTCGAGGAGACATTATGAGGAGCCGGTAGTCCTTGATTGGTACAAAAGGTATGTGGACTTGATAGCAGAGTACGCATGCATCGCGGTGGTCATTCGAGAGGATGATGTAGTTGTATATATTATAATGTGATAAATATATACAAGTGTGATTATTCTACTTATGTGTGATATTAGAAAAGATAGAAAGTGGGTATCTAAAAGCAACTTAAGTGTGATGAAACTAAATAAATGGTGTTATAATAATGTGTGATTATTCTACTTATATGAAAGTAGGAAGATAGATAGTGCATATCTAAAATTGGCTTAGGTTTGGGAAACTTAATTAAAATGATTCAATAATACTATGCTGGAGATATTAGTTATTGATAGTACGGTAGCGTATTGTATGGGTAGTATGGAGGAGTTGAACCTTTTGTGGTTAGTTAGATACAGATTTCTAGTTAGGTTGGGTCGCATAGCTAGGTAGGATGCGTTATGTGTGCACTGTAGTTGACAAGCGAGGAAACTCAAGGGAGTGTTCTTGGGACTAACTTGTGTATCTAAAACTGTTTTTAAATTGCAATTTAAATATTTGCTAAGTATTTTCAAAAGGTTTTCTCAGGCCATGACCTGTGTAAAATCTATTTTTCTATTTTTCAAAATATTTTAGGTGTCCAGCCACAAGGACGCCAAGCTTGATTACTCATTTCAGGGATGCGTAGCTGCAGCATTATGGAGGCTTGTAGAACTTGATATGGACGCTTCAATTATTCATTCTTAGATAGGATTTCATTTCATAATTTCATTTGGGCTTGTTTCCCCTTCAGACTTTTCATCATTTTAGTTATTCGATATTTATCGGACTTAGTTTTATTTACTTTAAACTTGTAAATGGATTTGGTTTTAGGAATCGATGGTTTATTCGGTATTAATTTTCTTCAGTTATTTATCATGTAATTAGTTCAGACTATTATGTTATTATAGACAAAATATTCTAGGACCCTCTAAGTCTATCCTTAGGTCCTTAGCACCTCTCCATTTCACTATAAACCCTAGGTCATACTCCGAGTACCGATCTAGAGGCCATCGTGTGCTCTCGGACCCCATTTGACTTCGGTAAAGTCTATTATCAGAGAAAAATATCAATGAATATTTGAAGGGATCTGAATCCCCTTTCCAACGGTCTACCCCGTCTGTGAATCGGCATAATAGTTCAAACGAACGGACCATTTTACTATCAAAAATTGATCTGAAGGCCACTGGGCCCTACCGAGCTTCGATTTGACCCCATTTAACTTCATCGTTAGAGCGAAAGCTCTTTGAATCTTCAAAGGGAACTGAAAGACCTTTCCAACTATCCATGCCACGAATAAATAAGCATAACGGATAAAATGAATGGACCATTTTACTGTCAAAAATCGATCTGGATGCCACTAGGCGCTGTCGGGCTCCGATTTGACCCCAATCAACTTCGTCATCAGATTGAAAGCTCTTTGAATCTTTAGAGGAAACCAAAACCCCTTTCCAACGGTCTACCCCATGCGCAAAACTACATAATCGTTCGGACGAACGATCCATTTTCCCCTGAAAATTGATTCGGAGGCCACCGAGCGCTCTTGGGTTCTATTTGACCAAGGTTAACTCTTTAGCTTGAATGAAGTTGAATGAATATTCGAAGGGAACTGAGTACCCATTCCAATGGTCCACCCCTACAGCGAATCAACCTTATGGTAAGGACGAACGACCCATTTTACTTCGAAAGGTCGTGAGACGCTTTTGAGCCCCGATTGACCAAGGTCAACTTTCGAAATCAAGAAAATCTCTTTGGAATGTCGAACTAGCTTAGCATAACCTTTCCATCGGTCTACCCCATGCACTATTCTAACCTATTGTTCGGATGAACGATCCATTTCCATTCGACGATCTCCCGTCTAAAGGTCCAATGAGCACTTCCGAGCCACATTTGACCCAAAATCAAATCCCAATCCCGGGATCGGACCAAAGGAATCTTGAAGGTATCTAAATTACCTTTATAACAATATGCCCTATGCACAATTGGGGTAAATGGATTGCGTTCTACAATCATTTTTTTGAAAAAAATCTGCACAAGACTGCCGATTGGCTAGTCCATTTCCCTGCCTATCGACAGTATGCCAAGGGTTACCTGCTGATTGGTAGGGCTAGGTCCATCCCGATATAAATATAGGGCATGACCTCACCCCCAAAGAATACCTCAGAATCATCAGTATCAGTGATCTCAACAACATTCTCTTACAATCAGCGAAGTTTCCTTATATGAAATTCCTTCCCATCTTACATTCCCATCCTTTTTATATCCAATTTAGAAAAATCTCATTCTCTCTTGTCCAACATTCATCTCAACATCCAAGGGAGATCATCCCAGATCAAGATTAAGCTTCAATTCTTCAAAGAAGGTCCAAAATCCTTCTATCTCTCTTTAAATTTCTTATTTTTGCATTGATTACATAAATCCATAATCTAGCTTTTACTTTAGTTCATACACATTAACATCTCACCTTTTTATTAGTTATATTCCACATGATTTATTTTCTATGAGAAAAATCGAAAACAAACAAAAAGAGGGTTATATTCTATTAATTCCAGTGGGATTATCCATCACACTTTTCCAAAACTAAACACATATTTTTACACACACACATATAATGAAATACCGTTAAAATCTATGGGATGAACCGCACCCCTATGCCGCATGAGAACTACGTGAAATTTGATGCCTTTATAGGGTTAAAACCCGAGACTCAAGTCTAATTTTCCAATTTTTCGATTTTCTAATTTTTTTAATTTTCCAATCTTCTAATTTTTCCAAATTCCTCATTTTTGCATCTATATATTACCTTAATACATATTATGTTTGCAATCCTTGTTAGCGTTTTATCCAACACATATTATCATTTCACCATAACGATCAATATTTAAATAAACGCATAAATTGTATTTTTTCTAAATATTATTTTGGGAACATTCCTATGGATGACCTCACTCTATCTTTTCCATAATATGAGTTGGGCAATTTCGATCTCCGTTATTTATACACGCACACACACTTCATGGAGAAATTAAGGAAAACAGTAACACAAGCCCACGAGATACCGAAAGGGCGGGATGGGTACCTAACACCTTCCTATTCAGCAACTTAGCCCCCGAACTTTTGAACTATTGATTTCGTAGGCATCAGTTTTTCTTTTAGACCTCTCTCTCGAGACGGTCATATGTCCCTTTGCCTGTTTTGTGAAAAATAGGTTGGCGATTCCATCTCCTTACATTCACCCCACACCGACGACGGTCGAAGCGCTCTTAGAGAAAGTGGGCGCAAGACCTTTTCACCCCCTTTTTCCCCCACCTTTGGGAGGAGAGAGGGGAAGATGATTCGAGATGGCCACAGTGGCGACTTTGATGAGGACAATTTTTCATAAGTGGGATGGACTCTCTTTGCATAGGTGTTTTTTTTCTGCTTGTGTGCGTGTGCACCAACCTGTATGTTCCCTTTTTTCTCCTCTATTATTTCTTGTACATATATACTTTTATCACTACTCACTCACACACTTATAGATACTCTCCATGTACACTTCACACTACGTGCACCTAGGGTCACTTATATCCACATGTTTCACACACCACTTGTAGTTGATCCATGCTTAGGTTCACTACCACACACTCACTTGTACATATTCATACATCATTCACTCTCACATATCCATGCTTAGTAAAATCTTCATGCTCCATGTTACATTTACCTTTTTATACTTGTACTTTCTTCTCTACTTATTATAATGCTCATGATGCCAAATAAAGATACTCTCTCTATAATATGCTATTTAAGAATCATGCACTTTACATACTACATCACCAAAGAGCATGGATATTGACCAAATTTTGTCCCATAACTGGGGGGTCACTTCGAGATGGGTATTGGTTCGGTAGGTTGCAGTTATCCTAAGAGATATGACTCTTACCTTCCATTGTCCAAGTACCATCCGCGTATATCAAACGGTCCCCCCATACTATACCGCTTGACCGAAGTCATGCGAGAGGTATATCATAGGTCACTCGTTCACATACGTCGAGTATATCAAATTAGCTCTCACATGTATTGTTCCCACGAAGTAAATAGTGAGGCAATTCATGTACACTCAGGTATATCAACTGTCTTGTCCATATGTACCAATTTCCCTCAAAAGTAGGACGTCTATCGTGGAAGTCATGCTAAAGGGGGGAACCCTTCCAATTAACCCAACATCTACATACCCTCGTATAGGTGTCAAAACTAGGGCACTCATATTTAGTTTGCCGATTTTTACCCGAAACTTTGTCGAAATGATGGGTCGGCATGCCGCCCTAATTATCGCGTGATTTCATCTTTTTTAAAAATGGGACCCTATCCATGAGCCTGGTAATAAGTCCAAACATGTTTTTACATATGTTTTAAACCTAATTTTCCCTGTCTCGGTCCCGTCCAGAATTTCTTTTTGAATTTAGGTAAACCTAATACAAGTGAGAGCATAATAAACATAATAATAATCATGCTGAGACCCTTTTTCTCATTTTTTCTCTTTCCTTACCAAAAGTGTCAAAAATAATTTCCTCCTCCTTTATCAGAAATACCAAATGTATTTTTCCTTCCTTATACGAAAAATAATTTTCCTCCTTTTTACTCCAAAAAATTTTGTCCTCATCTTTTCCAAACAATCTCAAAAATAATTACCATGATTTTTAAAAATAACAGTTTTCCCCTTTCTCTTTCAAATATAAATTCGAACTTTTCTCCTTCTTAGTTCTATCACATACCTGACCTTTGTCCTGGCTCTTATTGGCTTCGGTTTTCCATCGAACCACCCTGAGGCTCTGTCATTTCCCTCACCACTTCCTTCAAATCCTGAATTCACATCAAGGCATTGTGGTGAAGCTGGGCAGACATAGAAATTCCCCATAAAGTGATGTTAGCTTGGGTCTTCTTCAACTAATCCAGGATCTTGTTCTCCTCGAGGGTCATTTCTGGCATAGGAAGATTCTCAACACGTTTTCCTTTATCGATTGCTGATGATTTCAAGTTTGGAACTTGGTAATGCCTTCTGATCTACTCATATGGTTCACAAAAGAGGCAAAAAATAGAAACCCCATTTCCTCATCTATTTAGGGTTGTTCATCCACCTTTTTTATTTTACTAGAATCTCTTTAAATGATATCATTCCACATATGCTGACTATTGGTTTAGTCTTTTCTGTACTTTGCTATTTGTTTGAACTATCGAATTCTTCCCCCCATCCGGTGGTAATGACATCATCTTTCCACGAGAAGTTAATACACTCCACAAACTCAACGGCCTCTTCGTATAGATCCTCCCATTTGATGGGTAGATGTTGAAGTGAAGGGACCAGGCACCCTTATAGTTTCAAAGCATTAATAAGTTTAGACATACTATAAATTTCACCCATCTGTCGAAATAAGTCTGCCATGATCTATTGACTCCATCGGAGGTGCCACCAAATTATATGACCCTTTAGCCCATTTTTTATATTCCAAGAAAAGTGTAATGAATCTCTGGCAGTCAATAGTCATCTTGGAGGGCAATTTTAGCCCAAACTCTAGAAGATGGTTCAACACTGTAGACAATTACATATCTTTCCCTCTAGAACGAGTACGAACAAAAATGCATGATCTTGTAAGGAGTGATAGAGACTGATCGGCGAAACAGTTAGGATGCAAGAGAAAATATGGGAAAACTTGGATGGGTTTAGGGGAATATATGGGTATGATGGGTGATTTACTAGGTACGATCTGGGTAGATGTATCAAATTCTGGGTCTTCTTCTAGAAAGAAGGCATTTGCATGATTTGGGAGTGGATTGTGGGTAATTTTTGGCTTAAAATTGGCTGGTGGGGAAATGATACCCCGGTTAATCAAACGTTGGATTACAATTTTGAGGTGGAAACACTGATCAGTGGTATGGCCGGCAGTTTGGTGATAGTCACAATGGGCATCTGGTTTGAAATTTTTGGGAAGTGGGTTTGGTAATGGACGAGGGTCCAATGGCTTGATAAGATTTCGGATTAAAAGGGCTTGGTGAAATTTGGAGAGGGGAGCTTCAAGCTCGGTGTATTCTTTTTTGACTGGGTTAGGGCAGATTTTTAGTGCCCATGACGTGGCAGGCTGAGAGATGTTGTTAATGGTTGAAATTATGGTACTGGCAGGCTTCTCATACTTTTTAGGATTGAACTATCTAGATACTTTCATAGGCTCAACTTCTATTTTGCAAGACTTTCTTCGTTCCCCACTCTTATTTCTCGAAGGGCTCAGAAATAAGGGTAGTAATGTCTTCCCATCGTCGCACGAACATGGGGCAAGAAGTTCCTCTTCATGATACTAACTTGATCCTATTCAGAAGGTCGGTTGGTCATGGTGGCTTCTTTCTCTCACCACCTTGCTATGAAGTTACTGACAGATTCCCTAGGGCTCTCTTTAAGCATTTCTAAATCATAGAGGGTGACCTCCAACTCTTTGTTATAATTATATTGTGACATGAATTCGCGAGCAACATCTTCCCAACTATGGATTTTGGACTCCTCGAGAGATAAGAACTAGCGAAGAGCGTTGTCCTTAAAAGTCTTCTAGAACATCTAGGCCATTATTTCCTCAAAGGCACCTAGGAGAGTCATGGCTCAGTGGTAAGTTCGGAGATTAACAATTGGGGCTTCACTACCCTTGAACTTCTCAATGCCTGGCATCTTAAACTTTTTTGGTAGCCTTTCGTTAGGATAGGGAGACATATGGGTGTAATTCATGTAATTCCGGGAGATTCTAACTTTGTAAAACTTCTTATTCAACATTTATAGGTCCTCCTTGAATTTTTTCAACTCTTCTTTCTTCGGATCAATGGTCACGGGTAGGTTAGCCCTTGGTTGAGCAAGATTAACTATTTATAGGTCCTCCTTGTATTTTTGAAATAAAAAATTTTAGATCTAAACTTTAGACTATAGGAAGTCTCTTTTTCAAAGTATTTGATAAATAAAGAATGGACCTTAAAGAAATATACACATGCAAAGCAAGATCCAATAAAAAGAGATATCATAAACCCTAAAATATAACATATACTATATCTCTTAGCAAATCTCACAATCTTTAATTAGAAATGTGAGATCTACTGTAAGAAATATTCCTAAGAGAGATACAGGTTGAAGAGGATCTTCAAACAGCAAAACCACACACCAAACTCACTGGAAAACCTAGAAAATATAACTCTCAACTGAAGAGGTTTTCTGACTTTGCTTAAATATGAAAAATATGTGTTTATTTTGTGGGAAAACCAAAGGGTTTGATATTTTTGGACAACTGGTTTTGTCTCTCTTTCTCCACTCTTTTTTCCTCTCTCTCTCTTGTCTCCACTCTCTTTTTTTTATCTCAAATGAGACGAATGTGAAAGTCTTCAAATGGCAAACAAGGGGTCTCTATTTATATTGATCAAGGAAGGATCTAGATGTTCGAAGTAAATCAAGGGTTGCGATCGATTTCACTATTCAACGTTAAAATCTAAGGGCTGAAACTGCACCGTTCTTATTCTCACTCTGATTGGCCCTAACTGTTATCACTTGGATTATCTTCTAAGACATGCAGAACTTTGATAACAAATGATCCAACGATGGTAACCAATGATCAAGTTTGAGAGTGTAAAGAAACATAAATGTAAACAGTAAAAAGCTAACACGTGTATGGATATCACTTATGGAAAAATGCGTGTTTTTGAAATTTTCAAAATACAATTTGTACCCACAAATGTCTCTAGTGCTTTTATATTCTACCTTGGAAGATTTTTAAGGGATAATAACAATTCTAATTAAGCCCACAACATTTAGAACATGATTTTCAATGTTTAAAAATCTTTTTTAAATGTTTTTAAAATGATTTAAAAATCCCTAAAAATATATAAAAATTTGTGCACACACATTAAAACCTATACTCATGAATTGTGTGCTATAGTGTGTTCAAGATATAAGATTACTTCCCTTTTTGTAGATGCATTGGTCTTGGACCAGATGATGTCTGATGATGAATCTTGTAGATACCTTAGAGGGGATGCTCATGAAATTTAATCCTATTTTGTCACCATATCCAAACTAGCTGGAACTCCCATATGGTGCATACTCAAGTGAGTCAACCATATAGTGTGTTCTCAATCTCTCACTTTGGATATTGGAGAAAAAATTCCCTTGAGTAACCTGTACTCGTGGGTAAAAATAAATAAATAAAACTAGATTTTCTATACAAAATAGCTATCTACCCATTTCCATCATAGAACCAAAAATAAGATAAAGAAAATACATAACTCAACTATCATATAGACCATTACCCTAAATCTGTGATATCTACACAAATGATTTTTGAAATTCCTGAAAGAAAACACTTAAGATGGCATATTAGTTGAGTCAAGAGAAATAAAAATATAGCAAGTTACTAAGTATTTCTCCCCCAATTTTTCTCAAATGTACAAAGGGTGAAAAACAGATAAAGAATCATAATAAGAGATCTAACAACCTATAATAATCAATGGGTTACTTCAAGAGTCTCCTACATAAAACAGAGATAGGAGGCATATTTTGTCATTTTTTAAATGACCGTACCCTATATCCTCAAAGACCAATTATCGTCATGGATGTAACCGTAGGACATACTAATAGGTGATGGATAGTTATTCAGGACTAAATATACTAATAAATTTTCATAACGATTGAAATCTCAAGTTATCTAATGGTTTAGTAAATAAGTCAGTTAATTGAAATTTTGTAGGTAAATAGTTTATCTCTAATTCTTTAGATTCAACTAATTCACCAATAAAATGGTGTCTTATCTTGATGTGTTTAGTATGTGAATGTTGAACACGATTCTTAGAGATATTTATCGCACTTTGATTATCGCAATAGAGATGTAGATTTTCTTCATTAATTCCATAGTCACTAAGCATTTGCTTAATCCACATTAATTAAGCACAACAACTTCTTGTGGTTATATATTCAAATTTTGCCATGGAAAGTAAAGTGAAATTTTGCTTTTTACTCCCCCATCATAATAAGTTATTACTTATATAATAACAAGCGTTTGATGTGTTTTTGATGTCATCAGAACAACCAGCCCAATTTGTGTCGATGTATTCTATAATTGTGCTAGATGTGTCATTTGTGTACCATATGCCTAAACTTATTGTGCCATTAACATATTTGATAATTCATTTGACACATTGCAAGTGACTTTTCATAGGTGCACACTGGTAATGGCACAAACACACAGAGCATACATGATATCAGGACGCGAGGCTATGAGGTATAACAGGCCACCTACCACACTTTTATATAGGGTAGGATCTATAGGTTTCCCATATTCACCTTTATAAAGTTTAATTGAAGTACTTATGGGAGTCCTAGCAACCTTGTCATTTTCTAATCCAAACTTTTTCACTATCTCTGTAGCATATTTTGATTGCAAAATGAATAACCCATCATATTCTTACTTGACTTGTAGTCCTAAGAAATACTGAATCTCCCCCATATGCAACATTTGGAACTCCTCCTTCATAATTTTAGAAAATTATTTAACCTCAGAAGGGGAAGTAGAACCAAATATTATGTCGTCAATATAAACTTTAGTTATTAAGACCTTTTTGTTAAAATGTTTAACAAATAATGTCTGGTCATTTCCACCTCGCCAAAACCCTTTATTGATTAAAAAGGTTGATAGGCATTCGTACCAAACTCGAGGGGCTTGCTTTAAACATATAGAGAATTTTTCAAAGTATAAACATGAATTGGGTAATGAGGGTTAATAAAGCCTTTTGGCTATTCAACATAAGTCTCCTCCATCAAAATAGCATTTAAAAAGGTGGATTTCACATTAATTTGATAAAGTGTGAATTGTAAGTGACAAGCTATAGCCAAGAGTAAGTGAATATATTCAAGGCATGTGATTGGGGAAAAGGTCTCCTCAAAATTTATTCCTTCAACTTGAGAGTAACCCTGGGCAACTGAACTAGATTTATTTCTAACTATTATCCCAGACTCGTCTGTTTTATTTTTGAAAATCCAGCGAGTGCTAATAACCCTTTTATTTTCTGGACTGGGTACAAGATACTACATGTCATGATGTTTAAATTGGATAAGATCTTCTTTCATAGCAGCTATCCAGAATGAGTCGTTGAGTGCTTCATTTACATTCTTTGGTTGTATCAAAGAAACAAAGCATGAAAAATGAGCAACATTACGTAATTGGGATCTTGTACACACTGGCTCTTCAGGGTTACCAACAATATTATCTATGGGATGATCTTTAGAAATCCATTTAGGTACTTCATGGGTCTCAGTTGGTAAAGGATCAACTATCTCTAGAAAGTTATATGTAAAATTATTTTCAGACTCAGCCACTATAGTTGGCCCTTCTTCTTTACTCTCGATATTAGTGTCACTCACCATTACATTTATCGATTCCATAATGACTTTGTTACGCAAATTATAAATGCTAATAAGCCCGACTATTAGGGTAGTAACCCAAAAATATGTCTTTGTCGCCACAGGTTTCAAATTTAGACAACGTGTTATCTTTCTTTGCAAACATAACAAGTACTCCCAAAAGTTCAAAAATATTTTAAGTTGGGCTTTTTTCCATACCGAAGTTCATATGAAGTTTGTTTGGTATTTTTTTTGAAGGTACACTCTGTTAATAGTATGACATGCTATTTTAACTGTCTCAACCCAAAAGTATTTTGGCAAGTTCTTAGCATGTATCATTTCCCCTGTCATTTCTTGGATTATGCGATTTTTACGCTTAGCAACACCATTCTGATGAGGTGTTTTAGGTGCACTGACGTCTTGTTAGTAACCATTACAATTACAATATTTTGTTACGCCTAAGTCTTTAAATTCACCTCCTCTATCGCTACGGATTCGATTAACTTGTGTATCTTTTTCATTCTCAATTCTTAAAAGTATTTTTAAAAATTCTCGAAATGCATCATATTTTTGTTTTAAAAAGGCTACCCTAGTAAATTGAGTAAAATCATCCACCATAAAAAAATATAACTGTTTCCACAAAGGCTTACAGTTCTAGAAGGACCCATGACATTCACGTGGATTAGCTCTAGAGGTTTTGTTGCTGAAGTGTCTTTAACTTTCTTATGAGCAGATTTAACTATTTTTCCTTCCTGACATGGCCCACAAACAACATTTGAAATGGATTTTATTTTTGGAAAACCTCAAACTATATCTTGGGAGCTTAATTTGCTAAGATTATCATAATTTATGTGACCCAAACGATTATGCCAGATCTCATTGTCATCAAGTCTGGCTAACCTACAAGTCTCATTACCCAGATTTACTGTGTAACAATAATTTGGGGTCCTGTGACCTGTAAGGATGCAATCACCATTCTCATTTAAGAATTTACAATTTGTTCTTGAGAATGTGACTGTATGGTTGGAGTCACAAAATTGTGATATACTTAACAGATTAGCTTTGAGACCTTTCACTAATAAGACATCTTTGAGAATATGAAGTTCTTTCTCTTAGAGTGTTCCTTTACCTATTATCTGAGTTGATACTCCCTCCCCAAACAAAATATTTCCTCTTAAGAAATCAGTTTTTTTGGATAATTTAGTATTATGTTCGGTCATACGTTTAGAACATCCACAGTTTGAATACCAACCAGAAGCAGTGTGTTCACCTTTTAAGGCTCTTATAACTATATTACACTTTAACTCGGGTATTAGATCATCCTTTCTAACCCATATAGCTCTAGTTTAAAAAGGGTTGTGAGATTTTGGTATAGAAATAGATCTAGAACTTTTTCTCTTAGATTTCTTCTTAGCGTTAGATCTTTTCTTCCTATTCCTATAGTTAGAGTTTTTATTGGGCTATTTAGGAAGTACGTAATGATTTCTACTCTATCTAGAACAGTTAAACTTTCATAAAATAGTGATTTATAGAAAAGCTTACACAGTCTTTTTTTTAAACATTTATTGAGACAGTGTCCATAAACATCGTGGTATGAATAGTATTGGTGGCTAGAGGATTGTCTCTAATTTTTAAAATCTTTGAAAAGAGGTTTAGTAATTGGTTGGACATTGACCTTAGGTCTAGCTGCAACAGTTTTCCATTTAGGTTCAAATATCCTAACATGGGGGCAATCATATTTTTCCTGAGGTTCAGTAGTAGGCTTTGAACAATTCTTCATCAAGATGTCTGGCCCTTTTTGTTTATTCTAAAAATCAAGTTTTATGCATTAAAAATCAGGACATGGATCAATAGGTCTTTTTCTAGAAGACAAAAATTTATATTTTGAGAAGGTTTGGTCTGTGTCTTAATTTTTTTATCAAAAACTATGCATGTTTTGTCTTCATAATTAGTTTTACTAGAGGCAACACAGTCTTCAAACTAATTGGAATTGTTTTCAAACTTAGAAATTTTTTTCAAGACAGTTGAAACCTTTTCTTTAGATTGTTCCAATTCTATCAAAGTTTTCTTGTATTTCTTTTCCAAAACTTCATTTGATTCAGACATTTCTTTAATTTTTTTCAACAAAAATTGTTGTTTTAATTTCATAAGCCAAACATTAATTGGTATAATCCTCAGTGTTCTGCTTTACCATTAGGCTTAATACTTCTATTTTCTAAGATAACTCCTTGAAAAAAAAATCTAGTCTAATGCTCTTCCTAAGGGTCTTAGTTCAAGAATGTTATGTAGATCATCAATTTCAGCCTCTTCTAGTACAGTGTGTTAATTGCCCCCTATCATTTCATTAGTCGCACTCACACACCCATTCGATTCGTCATTAGAGCGATCACTTTGACTCACACACATCATCGAATAAATATTACTAGCAACGTCATCAACATTATTTTGTAAGCAAAGAGCATATAAACCAGTAATTGGTATAACATTATCAATTATAATATATCTAGGCATAACAGCATCAGAATCAGTCTCAGGCATATCATCACAATAAATAATTTTAGCAAAGAAAGCCAAATAGGGGTCAAAAGAACTGGAAGACTCGGGTTCATCTTCTTCAAAGCCACTTAAGTCATCCCAAGTCTGGCATATGTTGGCCTTATCATTTTTATTATCAAGTCTAACTCTACATTTACTGGCATAATGACCTAATTTCCCACAATGATGGAATTTAACATTCTCCATTATCAGTGATGTGTTTGTCTAAATTTCTCTCATGAGTTCTATTATTAGAATGATTTTAATAAGAAGCCTTCCCTTATTTAGAAGCAACATTGTTTCTAAACTTTAAAATTTTCTTAAAATGTTTAGAAATTTGGGTTATCTGATTATCCAAGTTATCTAAGTCACAGTCTTCATCGTAGTCCAAATTAATGTTAGGTACAACAAACTGTGGTTTTAAACTGGAATGATACATTGGGGTTGGTGTGTCTCTTTTGATTATTGGAAATATGTTTCTTAAATTCCAATTCCATCTCTACAATCTTAAGCTTACTACTAAGGAGTTCAGGAGTCAAATATGGGTCGTTTATCTCCTCAATTGCATAACGTTTGTTATCAAACTTAGGGGGAAGGGATCTAAGAATTTTAGAGACAATTTATTTCCTATCATACATAATTCCATTATCATGTAATTTGGTAAAAACATGAGTCGGTCTAATGTATAATTCATCAAAAGTCTCAGTTTCAGCCATAAGGAAAGTATTATACTATTGGATTAACATCTGAGTGTTGGTTACCTTAACACGGTCATCACCTTCATGTGCAATGAATGACGTGCCCCAGGCTTCCTTAGATGTTGAACATATGGATATTTATTTAAATTCATTTTCATTAACAGGCATCTTTCCTTTTATTGTTGCTTAAGGAGGCCAGTTTTTCTTCCTTGGTAAACTCATTGAGGAGTTTTTTAATTCTTACATTACTACCCTCTTCAACATTCTTAGTTGGATGGGTATATCCATTTTCTATAGCATCCCAAGCATCATCTCCCAAATTCCCTTGAATGAAGGCAATCATCCTTACTCTCTAATAAGGAAAATTGGTTCCATCAAAGAGGGGAGGCCTAGACAAATTTCCAAGACGCTCAAATTTCTTGTCCATTGAGATTTTGTTTTTAAACTAGTTTTCAAGAACAGGATCTAATAGCTTTATAAAAATAGGTACTCGGCTCTGATACCAATTGAAAAACCTTACTAATTTGTTTAACACAAGTCAAAACAGTTAAGTAAGTTCTGAATAACTTTTTGAGGAAACTCTTTTATAAAATAAAACCGTAACATAAGATGTGTTTCAAAATTATGAACAAGTTATTTCAGATTCTTGGAAATAGGTTTTAAAGTAAAACCTAGGTCTAGTTTGCAACAGTAGCAGTGAAGAGTAAAAAAACACAAAAGAGACAGAAATTTTTAGGTGGTAAAAACCCCAATTAGGGGAAACATCCACGGTAACATCTACACCACAAACCAAAAAATCCACTAATAATCAAACAACAGTTACAAGATTACAAGCACTAAGCATGCATTCAATGTACCTCGACGAGTTCCTCTCTTTGAGGTACTTCTGATCTGACCTCTTTGACCTTCCTAGCAGTTCCTTTCCCTTCTTCCTCGTCCTTCACTTTTGTTGGCTCAAACAACCATATATCTCTCAAATGAATCACATAATCTAGGTGTTTCTATGCGAGTGACAGTAATAGTGATGTGACTAAAACTACATGCAAGTATGCATCTCACACCTTTCAAGATTTATAATAATAAATCCTATAAATTACACAGTTTCTATATGAGATGCAGAGAGTTCAAATCTTTAAGAAAATCATACTTCAACAAAAAAATTCAGATTTGAAAAAGAATCCTTCTGAAAAATAGATTTATTGTTTCAAAACTTATTTATGTACAATATAATTTCACAAACTATGAAACTTGTATTTTTGAAACAAAAAATTTCAGATCTAAACTTTAGACTATAGGAAGTCTCTTTTTCAAAGTATTTGAAAAATAGAGAATGGATCTTAATGAAATATACACATGCAAAGTAAGATCCAACAAAAAGAGATATCAGAAACCCTAAAATATAACGTGTACTATACCTCTTAGCAAATCTCATAATTTCTAATTAGAAATATGGGATCTACTGTAAGAAAGGTTCCTAAAAGAGATATAGGTTGAAGAGGATATTCAAACAGAAACACCACACACCAAACTCACTGAAAAACCTAAAATATATAACTCTCAACTGAAGAGGTTTTATGACTTTGAGTAAATATGAAAAATAGGTGTTTGGTTTGTGATAAAACCTAAGGGTTTGATATTTTTGGACAACTGGTTTTCTCTCTCTCTCTCTACTCTTTTTTTATCTCTCTCTTTATTTTCTCTACTATCTTCTTTTTCTCTTAAATGAGATGAATGCCAAAGTCTTCAAACGGCTAACACAGGGTCTCTACTTATACTAATCAAGTAATAATGTTGATGTTTATAGTAAATCAAGAGATATTGATTCATCCCGAATATTGCACATATATACCCTCTATACTTATTCATTTTAGTCCGCTCAGGTACTTTAATTCCTATAATTACGCTCGATTACCAAACAACCTCTGTTTTATATGCTAACATGTTATATGAGGTATTATTGAGTTTTTGTAGGTATTACGGTGCTTAGTATGAAGTTTGGATGCAATTTGATAAAGTTTCATTAACATTTGCACGTTCAGGGGCAAATCAGTCATTTTACACTTTGGGATTTTTAGCCAAAGTCTTTACAGAAGTTGAGGCTCCCAGAATATGCTTCGCATGGCCGTGAATGGTTCACAAATCTAAGTCCAAACGAAGTTGTTACGGGCCTTTAAGCGGAGGAAGAAATATAAGGAATTCTCAATGCAAACAATTAAATAAATGACCAATAGGTCCTGACCCAAAATTGCAACAAACAAGTCCAAATGAATGGAAGATGGTCTTTGGTCCAAATGAATTGAATATGCTCTTTGTAATGAAAATGAGGGCAGGTGTTTGGCCAAGCATGGAGGTCTTGGGTTTTTGTTTACTAATATTGCAAGCAGGTCTTGGCCAAATAATGAATAACATTGGGCATTTGTCGTTGTCGCCAGTCGACTGGGTTTCTCGATTTTGCCTTGCGCGTTATGCAGTGGGATCATCTATTTTTCCCGGTAGACCAGTCCTGGCTTATTTCTGGCGCAAGTTGTTACATCCTTTTTTATTTCTTTTCCAATTTTGTATAAATAGCAAGCTTTGTTTATTTTTGTATATATCTTATTTTTATCTCTTACTTTTTATTTTAAGAACCTAGGGTTAGATATTTGGGGTGGAGATTTCCCCTCTCCATTTCTTTGGGCGTATACCTACCTATTAATGTAAAAATTTACTATTCATCTTCTTCCTCTTTTTTTTATGCTTTATTCCTTTTGTTTCTTACTTTATTAATTAGTTCCATGCCTATATAAGTTGTTGTAGTTGATTTATTTCTTGTTTGATTTTATTAATTAATTGCTTTAATTTATGTATTTCATTATGCTTAGTGGCTAACTGAGATTAGGTTGTGATTAATGAAACTCACCTTTGTTTCAATGGGTTGCTTTGCTCTGGTGATGGAGTTTATGCATTTAATTCGATTTGGTTGTCCTTGACTTTACTCCTAGGAGATTTAACGAGGTATATCATGTATGTTCCATTTTTACGACCTTGCCTATGTAATTTTGGGGGTATTTGTTGACGCCAAAATCATAGTAGGCCTTTATGCGAATTTAGGGGGTGACAACTCTAGTTTAATTACTTGTCGAAATGAGATTAAGTCTTAGTAAATTGTAGTCTCACGTAACCATTTATACGCATTAAACTGAGGTGAGGGATATTTGTCGCAATCTATAGTTTTTATTCTGCTTTTAGTTTAAATACCCATTCCTAGTTATCTTATTTTTTATTAACAATTATCTTTTACACTTTTATTGAGAAGTATTAAACCAATAGAACTCTAGCAACTAGTCTCTCTGGATTTTCGATACTCGGACTAGCCGATGTACTCCCTTAAAAGAGTGTAGTCAATAGTCTAGGTTTTTGCACAGCGGTGGGACTCTATCATAACACCTGACGTGCAGCATTCCCCCTATCAATCAAAATGGCGCCAGTGTCGGGGAGTTGTTTGTTTAGAATTTAATAGATTTAGTAATTCATAGTACTTTTTCTTTCTATTTGTATTATTTGTTAACTATTTTTGTAGGACTTCTACATTTGAGGGCCAAGAAACGCTTGAATTTTTCGGTCGCATATCACTTTGTGGAATTCGCCATCTCGAGCCTTCTTTGGGGTAAGCATGTCTTATTCCAATTTTTTTCGGTAATCGTAATGATAATTCTCAAATCCCCCTACACCTATGACTTTTGGTCAATACTTAAAAACCCAAAAAATTAAAAAATCCAAAGTGTCTTTGGATGAGTATTACCAAAGTCAAGTTCTGGATTACGGAAATTTTGAGAATGATTATTCCGATATTGGGCCTCAAAATCCTTATGATAAGAATTTTAAAACGAATTGCAATATCTTTCAAAATTCCTATAATAATGATTTTGGTAGTAGTCCCGAGGATGATTTCTAAACTTCTCATTATCAAGAATCCGCGCCTCGGCTTATGACTTTCGGTGAGGGCTTGCGCCTTCTTGAAAATGAAAATTTTGAAAACCATTATCGGGAAGAAAATCATTGTTGGGACCATGAGTTGGATTTATTATTTGAATCCAACGACGATTTTTCTTTCGAGACTTTTTAACTCGAGGAATGTTTTGAACCAAATGAGGATTTTCTACCTACTTTGGAACAAACCATTCTTGACTTGGCCCATGGTATATTAGATAATGAAAATGAGGAAGAAATGGATGTAGTATCCATTTGCAATGAAATGATTTCTTCTTTGGCCTCAAAGAACAATATTTCATTGAAAATGATCTTATTTCCTTCGAAACTCAATCTTCAAGAAATGATGACTCATCTCTTGAGTTTGAATTTCTTTCACCCCCATCTTCATTCTATATTGTCAAACCGATTTATAACCGATTCAAGTACCTTATGAATCGGTTCAAAACTTTATAGTGTCAAATCATTTCACCAATGAAGAGTACTTGCTCGAGTTGCATTCCATGAACGCATATTTCCCTCCATGTGCTCCACCTCCTATTCCAATCGTAAAATATTTGGAAGAAAACTCTGTTTTTCCCCATGTGTACTTGTTACCCATTTAATCCAAATCCCCCATCATCCCTCCAAAAATTTTAATTGGTGATGGTTCATTTCATCCGCCTTACACAAGACTTCCATTATTTGAACAGAATTCCTATTTTTCGGAAGATATGCATGAAAGGGAGGGTCCCCCGTTGATCCTCCAAAGTCAAATTGTACCCTCAAAAATTTCAACTTCTAGTGTATAGTTAGTTAGAAGTTCAAATTGTAGGTTGTAAATAGTTAGTTTTATTTTATTTTTATTTTTATTTTCTTCTTTATTCTTACTTATTGTCTAGTGTAATTAGATAAGTTTTTGTCATTTGTTTTTGCTATGCTTGGTACTAACATGTTTTGTAGAATCATTGGATTTGTACTTTTACAAGATCGCTCCATTTTGGGTAATATCGTTATTTTTCTCTCTTTAACTTGGTTCTTAATTCACATTGAGGACAATGCCAGGTTTTAAGTTAGGGATGTGGGATATTCTATCCATTCATTGGTAGTTTCTTTCATTTGATTATATGTTATTCCCAAGCATGCTTTTCTTGTCAAAAATTAAAATTTTCAAAAAAGATTTTCTTTCTTTTTTCTCCTTTATTGGGCATTTTGCCTTTGTTTTCGATGATAAATGTAAATAAATGTTCGACCCAATAGACAACTCAATGATGCATGTTCTTGATTTCAGAAGTTATTATACTTTGTCCTCAATTATTGATATTATGAATAAAATTATGAATTAAACGTTAATCCCATGAGCACATGCACTTTTCTTGCTTTATTGATTTCGTTAAAGATTTTTATAACCTCGTAATCTTTTGTTGCATTGTATATACTTACACCTAGTGAGCTTTGGGCTTTTCTTCATTTGTGAGTGTTATACACTTCTCTTTCCTCTTTGAAAATATTACAGTCATTGGTAATCTCACCATTCTTTCATTGGTCGTTCATTAATTAAGTTTATATCTTGAAATGTGTTACTTGAGCATGATTTTCAAAGTTTATTTTGACCCGAGAATTGTATAAATTTTAGGAAATGATCATAGGCCATCTTTGTTATATCACCCATATTGACCTTAACCTTACCTTAAATATTTTCCTAGCCAACCCCTTTGAGCCTTAATATAGCCTTTCCTTTCATAACCTAAAATTATAACCCCAAATCCCATAACCAACTCCACTTGAAAGTTAAAAACCATATATATCACCTTCTGTACCTTTGTTTGGAATGATACGTGGGATTGAATGATGCTCTTGTTATGTGGTTGAAATTAAGCATGTGAGAGTGAGAAAAATAAAGAAAAGAAACAAGTGAAAAAGAGAAAAATAAAAGAAAATAAAAGAAGAAAAGCGAGAAAAAGAAGAAAAGAAATAGAAAGAGAAATTTGTTTATGTTTTGTATAGTGTTCAATAAGCTTTGTTTACTCTCCCATTGTTATATTCAATGCTTAATATGGAAATCACTTTCCAATTCTAAATTGCCCGTACTTTCCATTATCCCGAGTTTTCATCTCTGAGCACTTTGAATCCGTACATATTTCCTTCATTTCATAACCTAAACCCAAAGCTACATTACAACCCTATAAAGTCCTATGTGATCCTAGGGTGATTCAATTTAAAAGTTTAAATAGTTTTGATAATCTGTGAAAATACATTTTTCCTCCTTTAATGAAGGTATCTTTCATGAGATTGCATGTTTTCTATTTTTATATAGCGTTCTTCATTTGTGACCTGTGAGCGGCCTTATTTCAATTTACATTTACTCTTTATGCCCGTGTATTACCTTCATTTCATAGTGATTTCATTTGTTGAGCGTAATGGCCGGTGAGGATTGACATAT
The DNA here is from genome assembly GCA_949130495.1 of Sambucus nigra. NCBI lineage: Eukaryota > Viridiplantae > Streptophyta > Magnoliopsida > Dipsacales > Adoxaceae > Sambucus > Sambucus nigra. The sequence goes on along the minus strand of OX422212.1, from coordinate 246,033,337 downwards.
ATGCATGCTTTAAAGTTTATTATCCGATTTATATAAGTTTTTTCCAACTCATACTTTGCATGTGCTCGCTCCCCTCCCACATTTTAACGTTTTAATTCTACGAAGTTAGTTCTATAATGTTAATGACTAGGGACTTTTTGTGTGAATTCATTCGCTTTGCTAATAACATGTTTGAAATATTTTTCATTATTGTTGGGCATGTCGCAAGTTATTGGGCATACATTTTGAGGAAACCATATGATGTCTGTGGGTTTCATCCCTGAAAGCCCTCACGAGACGACAGTCATCCCCTAGGGTAACCTAGGGGTTTAACGGCTTATTGCATATGCTAAATGCAATCGTTCTCCCACGAAAGTGGCTTATCTCTTTTGTATATATCTCATGTATTGTGGTTTTCTTATAGTTCTTCTTGCTTTGAATTTCATTGCTAAGGAGTAGCAATGCGTAGGTTAGGGGGTGTGATTCATCCCGAATACTGCACATATATAACCTCTATACTTATTCATTTTAGTCCCTTCGGGTACTTTAATTCCTATAATTATGCTCAATAACAAAATACCCTCTGATTTATATATTCTATCATTCTATATGAGTTATTATTGATGTTTTGTAGGTATTACGGTGCTTAGTACGAAGTTTGGTTGCAATTCGGTAAAGTTCCGCTGACATTCGCACGTTCAGGGGCAAATCAATCATTCACACTTTGGGATTTTTGGCCAAAGTCTTCACGAACATTGAGGTTCTTAGAATATGCTTCACGTGGACGCGAACAGTGTGCAAATTCGAGTCCAAATGAAGTTGTTATGGGCCTTTGAGCGGAGGAAGAAATATAAGGAAATTCTCAATACAAACAATTAAATAAATAACCAGTAGGTCCTGGCCCAAAATTGCAGAAAACAGGTCCAAACGAATTTAAGATGGTATTTGGTCCAAATGAATTGAAGATGGTATTTATAATGAGAATGAGGACAGATGTTTGGCTAAGCATGGAAGTCTTGGGTTTTGTGTACTAATATTGCAAGCAGGTCTCAGCCAAATAATGAATAACAGTGGGCATTTGCTACTATAGCCGATCGACCTTGTTTTTCAATTTTTCCTAGCGCATTATGTAGTGGGCTCATCTCTTTTTCCTGGTCGACGCCCCCTGGCCACCGGTCGACCGGTCCTGGCTTATTTTCGACGCAAGCTGTTACTTCCTTTTCTATTTTTTTTCATTTCTTTATTTTCCAACTTTGTATAAATAGCAAGGTTTGTTTATTTATTTATATATCATATTTTTATCTCTTTTTTTTTCAAAACCTAGGGTTAGAGATTTGGGGATTGTTTGTGAAGCTTTCCCCTCTACTCCGTTTCTTTGGGTGTATACCTATTAATGTAAGAACTTTACTATTCATCTTCTTCCTCTTTGTTTTATGCTTTATTCCTTTTGTTTCTTGCTTTATTAATTAGTTCCATGCATAGATAAGTGTTTGTAGTTAATTTATTTCTTATTTGATTTTGTAAATTAGTTGCTTTAATTTATGTATTTCATTATGCTTAGTGGCTAACTAAGATTAGGTTGTGATTAATGGAAATCACCTTGGTTTCAATGGGTTGCTTTGCTCTGGTGATGGAGTTGATGCATTTAATTCGATTGGGTTGTCCTTGACTTTAATCCTAGGAATTTAACGGGGTATATCATGTATGCTCCATTTTTACGACCTTGCGTGTGTAATTTTGGGGGTATTTGTTGACGCCAAAATCATAGTAGGCCTTTATGCGAATTTAGGGGGTGACAGCTCTAAATTTAATTACTTGTCAAAATGAGATTAAGTCTTAGTAAATTCGTAGTCCCACGTAACCATTTATACGCATTAAACCGAGGTGAGGGATATTTTTCGCAACCTATAGTTTTTATTCTGCTTTTAGTATTCTTAGTTTAAATACCCATGCCTAGTTATCTTTTCTTTTTGTTAACAATTATCTTTTACACTTTTATTAAGAAGTATTAAACTAATAGAATTCTAGCAACTAGTCTCTGTGGATTTTCGATACTAGACTGGCTAATGTACTCCTGTAAAAGTGTGTTGTCAATAGTCTAGGTTTTTGTATTGAGGTGGTGAAACAAAAATAACGATTGGCGTACTCACACAGCGCTACCTTTCTCCTTCAATTACGTGTGATCGATTTGACTATTCAACGTTCAAATCTAAGGGTTGAAAGTGCATCGTTCTTATTCTCACTCTGATTGACCCTAATTGTTATCACCTGGATTATCGTCTAAGACATGCAGAATGTTGATAACACATGTTCCAACGGTGGTAACCAATGATCAAGTTTGAGAGTGTAAATAAACATAAATATAACTATTATAAAGCTAACACGTGTAAGGATATCACTAATGGAAAAATGCATGTTTTTGAAGTTTTCAAAATACAATTTATACCCATAAATGTCTCTAGATCTTTTATATTCTTCCCTGGAAGATTTTTAAGGGATAATAATAATTCTAATTAAGCCCGCAACATTTTAAAACATGATTTTAAATGTTTAAAAAACTTTTTAAAATGTTTTGAAAATCCTTAAAAATATGTAAACATTTGTGCACACACATTAACACCCATATGCATGAATTGTGTCCTATAGTGTGTTCAAGAGATAAGATTACTTCCATTTTGGTAGATGCATTGGTCTTAGACTAGATGATGTTTGATGATGAATCATGTAGACACCTTAGAGGGGATGCTCATGAAATCTAATTCTATTTTGTTACCATATCCAGACTAGTTGGAACTCCTATATGGTGCAAACTTAAGTGAGTCAACCATATAGCGGGTTCTCAGGGGCAGGCCCTATAAATCCTGCTATTGAATTCCAAGTCAATGACATCCTGGCTTGTTTTAATTTGTTTCTTAGATGACCGTGGATCCATAGTATCAAGGATGTGTCTTTTTCCCTTCATAAAAAATTTAAGTTCTTTAGCAATGGGTCCATAATAATCATCTTGGGCGACGACAACAATACCAAGAATGCAAGCACTAGTAATTTAGTACTATAAATACAGCATGGGGTAAATGATATACTTATGTCAGGTTTTCGAGTAGAACTGCTTCCACTCCCAGCATGGAACCATATCAAAGATAGGGTTTTTCCGAAGTATATCCCTCATGACAATGTCAGTGTGATCCAAATATTCAAAAACATTCACTTCATGCCCGAACTGTGGAAAGGACGACGACAACAGGGGATACATGAACCCATTGTACTGAAGAAGACCTTTCCTCCTTGTGGCTTGGGGTATCAACCATCATCAGAAGAACTCAGAATGCTCTGCCAACCTCGGTTGAAGAAAATAATAAAAATCGCCTAAAATATCTCAAGAGATTCCTTGAATGGAAGATTCATCAGAGAGGGTGGATATTTCCCCTCTTGTGGATTTCTTGAACCATGGTATAATCATGTAGACAAGAATATGAAGCCAGGAATGGAGACCTTCTTCCAAGACAGCTACTCATGGGTCGAAAGTTTGCATCATCATGTGCGACCACTCATTGAGAAGATTGTAGCTAATACCGAAGATTCTGAGGGAATTTACTCCAAGGATTCATTTAACTTGCCGACACTGGGGATAACCCTATGCATGATTCACTCATGAACTACATCATCGGATCCATCCCACCTAATCAAAGATGCTAATACACCTCTCCTCAACTGGAAAGTTGTATCCGTTCCACCTGCTGAAATACAATCAAAATCTGATGTTTATCCCATTTCCTCTTCTTTTATTTTTCTTGCCTATTTTGATGTAATCGAGGCCTCCTTCGATGAGGTTCTCAACGCTATTTTTCCCAACAATGAAATAAATGAAGATTTTGAGTATCTTGTTGTGCCTTACATTAATTGTCTTGATGCTAATCAAACTCTTGATGATGATGATTTTGCAAATGAACAATTCTTAACTGATCTTAATAAGGTTAATAGCAAATAAGATAACTGAGTTCAAGTTAATGCGGATGAAAATATTCTTATTGATCTCGATTTTAGTAGCCAACTGCGCGAGATTAGGATAGGGTCTACCCATGACGAGAAAGAGCAAACGCATCTCAAAGAATTATTGAAGGAATATGTGGATGTCTTCACAAGGTCCTACGATGACATGCTCGGTATTGATCCTGAGATAGTTCAGTATGAGAATCTAATGCTCTCATAATGAAAACTAGTCAAACAAAAACTACATAAGCTTCACACTAAATGGTCGCTCAAGGTTAAGTAAGAAGTGGTCAAACAATTAAATGTGGGTTTCATTCATGTAATCGAATATCCCACATGACTAGCCAACATCATACTTGCACCGGAGGAAAGGTTCGCATGTGTGTTGACTACTGAGACATGAATAAGGCCTCTCCAAAAGATGATTACCCGCTACCCAATATCGTCATGATTATGGATAACACGACCACTTATGCTCTTAAGTCATTCGTAAATAGGTACGTCAGATCTCATCAAATCAAGATGCACCCAGATCATCAAGAGAAAACTGCATTCATCACCCTTTAGGGAACCTTTACTACACTGTCATGCCATTTGGTCTCAAAAATGCAGGGGCTACCTACTAGAGACTGCCACAACCAACTTTCAAGATCTGATACACAAGGAGGTTGAGGTCTACGTGGATGATATGATTATTAAGTTGAAGACTAGGGAAGGTCATGTTCCCGCTCTTTAAAGTTCTTTGAGCTACTATGGCAATACCAGATTCGACTCAAACCATAGAAATATGTCTTTGGGGTCACCAAAGGAAAACTTTTGGGATTCATGGTTAGTAAGAAAGGGATAGAAGCGCATAAGCCATACTCAAAATGCCAGCACCCCTAACAGATAAGGAAGTTTGGGGATTTTTAGGAAAATTGCAGTAATCATCTGGTTCATCAGCCAATTGACTTTTATTTGTGAAAACATCTTCAAAATCCTTCGAAAGGATTCCACCAAGGTTTGGAATGAAGACTACCAATAAGCCTTTAATCGAATCAAGCAATACATAACCCAACCTCTGGTACTCATGCCGCTACAACCAGGTCTTCCCCTACTCTTATACCTTACTGTAATGGATACTATAGTTGGGACTTTACTAGGACAATATCTTGAAGAGTCCCACAAAGAAGGGTCCATCTACTATGCCAGTTATAAGTTCGTCGGGTATGAAGTTAACTACACTGCCTTAGAGAAAGCATGTGTTGCCCTTATCTAGTTCACCCAAAAACTACGACACTACATGATCGCCTTTCCCATCAAACTTATATCCCAAATAGATCCCATTAAGTACTTATTCAAGAAACCTACCATGTCTAGCCAAGTGACCTGATAGTTTATGCTTCAAGCCAAATGACCTGGTGGTTTATCTCTAACTACCCAGTTGACTACCCTATGGAAGAAATCGATGTTTGGATTTCTAAATTCCCAGATAAGAACATCCTTTATACCTCCCAATAAGACCTTCGATGGTAAATATTCTTTTACGGAGCTGCCAACAAGAAAGGGTATGGCATTGGGATACTCATAATTGCCTCTAGTGACTCTCACACTCAAATTTGTATCAAGATGGATTTTTCCTGCACCAACAACATGACTGGATACGAGGCATGCACGGTAGGCCTCATAATCTCTCTCAAGAAAGGAATTCGATACCTAGATGTCTATTAAAATTTAGCCTTCATCATCGGTTAAGTACTCAGAAGATGAAAAGTCAAAGATGATAAGCTTTTACCCTTCCACGCCCACCTAGAAGAATTGGCCTTCGAATCCCAAGATATCGCCTTCCACTACCTGCCCCGAGCAAAGAGTAACCTAGCCGATTCCCTTTCTACCTATGTCTCCATAGTTGATACACTCGAAGGAATAATAATGGCCCCCTTCCTAATTTAAAAGTAAGGTAAACATACCCGCTGCTACCACAATGAGCTCATCATAGAAGAAGATCCTGATATAGCCGATTGTCGGTACTATGATATTTAGCGCCTCCTCAAGCATGGTAGGTATCCCTAATATTCTAACAAGAAAGACTGAGCAACCCTCCGTAAACTGGATACCCAATACATTGTCTGCGATAAAGCACTATTTAATAGAAACTTTAATGGAACCCATTTACACTGCATCGTAGGGGATGAGATTGAAGAGATGATGCAAAAAATACACAGTGGAAAGTGCGGATCACACATGAATGGCTATATGCTCGCCAAGAAAATCATCCAATAGGGTTACTACTGGACTACCATGGTTCAGGATTGCACCGCTTATGTTCAAAGATGTCTTAAATGCTAGCAATTTTCTAACATCCAACACTTTCCTCCACGGTAATCGTACAACGTAACTTCTCCCTAGCCATTTTCCACACAAGGCATTGATATCATAGGGAAAGTTACACCCAAAGCCTCTAATGGGCATGAATTCATCTTGGCTGCCATTAATTACTTCACCAAATGGGTTGAAGCTGAGTCATACGCAATTCTAAATGCCAAAAAAGGTGGCCAAGTTCATCCGAAAAAATATCATCTTCTGATATGGGGTCCCATATGAGCTAGTGTCAGATAACGGGTTGCATTTCGAAGCAAAGGTTATAGATGTGGTCGAAGAGTATGGAATTTAAAGACACAAATCTTCTCCCTACCGATCTCAAACCAACGGAGTAGTTGAGGCCTCTAATAAGAACCTTAAAGCCATCATCAATAAGATAACTGAAAGTTGCTGAATTTGGGCCGACGAGACCCTTACGCCCTGTGGGGCTACCGCACTTCAGTCTTAACATCTACTGGGACCCTTACTCTTCGGTATACAGCATGGAAGCAATCCTACCTATAGAGCTAGAAATCCCTTTATTACGCATCATGCTTGAGAGCAAAGTCAGTGAGGAAGACTGGCATCAAAGCCGTCTTGACGAGTTGTCACTCTTAGACGAAAGGAGACTGAAGTCTCTATATCATATACAAGGATACCATCGCCGAATAGCACGATCATTCAATAAGAGACTCAAGGACTGTAATGTTCGAGAATGGGATTTATCCCTTAAAGAAATTGTAGAGCCCACCTGGGACACCAGAGGGAAATTCAAGCCCAATTGGAGTGGCCCCTAAATTTTAATGAAGATCATGTCTGGTGACGCTGCTATGCTCACCGACCTCGATGGAGAAGAGATGGCCAGTCCAGTTAATCTGGACTGTCTCAAGAAATTTTACCCCTAGTCCATAATCTTGACGTGCTACTAATCTTCTCATATCCCTTCTATTCTAAAAAAATTATTTATTTCCCTCTACTCAGAACTATGTGGGGCCTGATCCTCTAAAAATATTTTCTCTTTCAAAAATTAAAATCAGTAAATTTTCAAAACCCGCGGAGGTACCTAGGGAGCTCATACCCTTCACATGAGCACAACCCCCTTCTTTTTCAAAAAATGTTATTCTTTTCTTATCCCCTAGAATGATGGTTCATATTTATCTGAACAAAAGGATTGTGTATGCCTTCGCGATTGGTATAGATAATTCAAATGCAAAAACTCATCAAGAGGCACAACAATATAGTTAAATTTTTATTTGTGAAAATTCCGTTACAATTATATCAACATAGGGAGTCAAACAACTTTCCTTGCCAACCTAACTCCACTTTCCTAAAACCAAACAAAAAATAAACCAATTACTCCATACAAACTTCCCAAATTTATTCCCCTACATGACCAAAAACATCACAAAAGCTTCAGAAATAAATTTCCCAAGGACCCTAACCACCGCTGCCAGAGGAACCGATCCCATCATCATCAATATACTGGGGTCCCTAAACTTCCCGTGCCTGAATAGAATGCCATAAGGACTCCATGGAATAGTAATCTCGGACTAGCCTAGGGAAAATAATAACACCTCCCTCCATGGTGTCAGGTATGGAGAACCACATTTGCTCGGTCTCCACGACCAGCATTTTGGCAACTACTCTCCTCCACAACCACTTCATATAGTGCCCGAAAACATGCCCGACTCTACTAATAGACTGGGAAGGACAAATCGATGATTGATGATCGACGATTCTCCCACAAAGAGTCCAGTATCATGTGCAGACGCTTTGTCAAATCCTCCACAGGAAAGAAGTCTAGTGTCTAAGGTGGCACAATCTGCCAATTTGGCACAAGAATCGCCAGGGAAAGTAAAAAGAGGTATACCGGAGGCCAACCAACCGAACATACTGGTATTCCCCCAGTTCTAAGATGGCTACAGTTCCCCCCACTAAGGCACTAACCAATGCAAACCTCGAGCTCCGTGCTCCACAAACCAGTTCTCCCAGCTCTCGATGTCTAGGACCACACTGATAAAATAGTGAGAAAAGAAGTTTGGCACACCTGCCAACGGATATTCAGGAGGGACCACCATCCCGAATCTCTCTGACAACCACATGAACAACATAACGGGGCTACCCCTCAGGAAGTCAGAACGGTCTTCCATCTAGGCATCTAGACCATTCATAGTCTCCGCCAATATCATCGCCGCAGGATGTGATGGTATGACATCCATGAAGCAATGGATGCAAGTTGTGGGTCCACCAATATTTCCCCAGTCACCAATAGTAACTTCTAAGTTAAGAACATGGCAAATCTCCAACATCAATATAGTCTCTTCAACACAACAGATTCAGCACAATCCAACAAAGGCGGCAAGCTCCACTTTACAACAAAGCTTTCCATATCCTTATCCATATACCAACCAAACTTCCAAGGCCTTGCTTCACTCAAAAAAGCCCAAAAAAAACTCAATTTTCCTACTTTTACTCAAAATAAATCCTTTCAAAAGGGAAACTCTTTTCCAACCAAGCCTTCGAGGCCATCTTCTACTCAAACACACTATTTCTACTCTTACTGAAAATAAAAATTCAACAGCAAATTAAAGTGCATGTAGATTAAGCCACTAAATCAAGATAATCAAATGAAATATGCATATATTTTTGCATTTTTTAGTATCTTTTCAGGTGCAATGTCGCTACATCAAGCATGCAAACGCTGAGCTCCCACGGTCAATGATGAATCTACAAGGAATCCCAAAGGGAAAGAACCAGAATTATATTTCACCTCATTTGACGTACCCAAACTCACTCACCATCAACTGCAGTAGCTGCACATTCCCCTCAATCACCCCCATGTGCTGGATGGTCATCCCCCAGGGATAGAAGGTCACCAATAAAATTCCCAGCAGAAAATCAATATCTAAAAAGATCATCAAACAAAAATAATCTCAAAGAAAAGAAGAATTTACCCGATCGGCACTATCTTTTCACATGTTCGAGGTACCCCAAAAGACCATACCAGTACCGTTTGGAACCTCTTACACCCTACCGATCGGCACCCTCCCTGAAATTTCGTTCAAAAATTCTCAAAAAAATGCTAAAAAATCCCCAGAAAATTCCTAAAATTATCAAATCAATTTTAGAATCTTTTCATCAAGAAAAAAATTATTTACCACACTTAAATCCCCAGAGAAACACTTACTTCCCCAGCAGAATTCTCAAAATCAATTGATATCTCCCCGGCAACGTCTCCAAAGGACATCGCAAAAAATAGAAAAATTCCCCAACAAGTAAACATCCAATCCTCGGATTAATTCCTTTTCCCCAGCGGAACCCAAAACTCAAAATCAAATGCTTCCCCAAAATACCCAATGGAACCACAAGTGCACCTGCACCCCTAAGATAATTCCCCTTAGTGGAGTCGCCAAATTTCTCCAAGAAAACTATAAAGCCCTCAGAATTGGCTTGGATCCTCAGAAATTGTCACCTCCACTAAAGCCCTCACAATTGGATTTCACCCTTTGGATTGGTCACCCATACTTAAGGTACTAAGAATTGACCTGGACCCACAGAATTGGCTTTGACCCGCAGAATTGGTCACCTCTACTTAAGCGCTCAAAATTAGATTTGACCTTCAAAATTGGTCGCTCCTACTAGAGCCCTCAGAATTGGCTTTGACACTAAGAATTGGTCACCCCTACTTAAGGTCCCTAGAATATACCTCATCCTTTAGAATTGGTCGTACCCTACCTAGGTCCTCAGAATTGACCTCGACCCACATAATTGGTCACCCCTACTTAAGGTCCTCATAATTGACATCAGCCCATAAAATTGGTCGCTCCCTACCCTAGGTCCTCAGAATTGACCGTTTCCCATAGAATTTTCCATCCCCGGCATTTCCTTAGGTCCTCAGAATCGACCTCGACCCTCTGAACCGATCATCCTCGTCCCTTAGGTCCGTAGAATTGACCTATTTCCTAAAGATCATGTGGTGTCTATTCAAAGGCTTTCACTTATTCCAAGCTCACCCGTTTAGGGGATCTGAATAAACCATATTCTAGGACCCACTAAGTCTCTCCTTAGGTCCCTAACATCCTCCATGTTTCACTACAAACCCCGGGTTATACTTCAAGTACCGATCTAGAGGCCATCGGGCGCTCTCAAGCTCCGTTTGACTCTAATTAACTTTATCATCAGAGCAAAATCTTAATGAATCTTCTAAGGTCTCTGAATCCCTTATCCAACGGTCCACCCTGTGTGTGAATCGACATAACGATTTGGACGAACGGACCATTTTACTACTAAAAATTGATTTGAAGGCCACCGATAGCTCCCGGGATCCGATTTGACCCCAGTCACTTCATCGTCAAATCAAAATTTCTTTGAATATTCAAAGGTCACTGAAACACCTTTCCAACGGTCCACCCCTACTCAAATTGGGATAACGGTTCGGACGAACGAATAATTTTACTAGCGAAAATCAATCTGGAGGCCACCGGGCACTCCCAAGCTCTGATTTGACCCTAGTCAACTTCATCGTCAGAGAAAAATCTCTTTGAATATTCAAAAGGAACCAAAACCTCTTTCTAACGATCTATCCCGTGTGCAAAATGGCATAACCGTTCGGACAAACGATTCATTTTTCGTTGAAAATTGATCTAGAGGCCACTAGATGCTCTTGGGCTCCATTAGACCAAGGTCACCTCTTCAGCTCGAATGAGGCAAAATGAATCTTTAAGGTCACTTAATATCCTTTCAAAAGGTCCGCCCCATTTACAAATCAGCCTTACGGTATGGACAAATGACCTGTTTTACTCTTAAAGGTCACCGGTCTCTTTTGGGCCCTGGTTGACCAAGGTCAACTTTTCGAACCTAAAAAATCTCTTTGGAGTGTCAAAGTACCTCACATAAAATTTCCAAAGGTCTGCCCTGTGTACGATTCTGACTTACTATTCGGACAAACGATCCATTTTCGTCCGACGATCTCTCGTCCAAACAACCGACAAGTGATTTTGAGCCACGTTTGACCTAAACTCAACTTTTGAATTAGGGAGCGGCCTAAATAAATCTTGAGTTTATCTAAATTAACTTTCTAAGGGTATGCCCGGTGCATAATTTGGATTAACAAATTTCATTCTATAATCATTTTTCTGAAAAAATCTTCACGAGACTACCGATTGGCAAGGATAAGGCCATGCCTATCGGCTCCCCCCCTTACCCTATAAATAGAGGGCATGATCTCACTCCCAAAGCAGACCTCAGATCCATCTGCACGAGTGATCTCAGTAACATTCTCTTCCAATCAATGAAGTTTCCTTATGTGAAATTCCTTTCCATCTTACATCCCCATACTTTTCACACCCAATTTGGCAAACTCTCGTTCTCTCTCATCCAACATTCATCTCATCCAAGGGAGCTCATCCAAGATCAAGATCAAGCTTTAATTCTTCAAAGAAGGTCAAAAATCCTTCTCCCTCTCTTTAAATTTCTTGTTTTTTCATTTATTACATACATCTATAATCTAGTTTTTACTTTAATTCATACACATTAACATCTCACCTTTATATTAGTTTTATTGCACATACTTTATTTTCTATAAAAAAAAGGGTTATACCTATAAATTCTAGTGGGATTATCCATCACACTTTTCCAAAACTAAACACATATTTTTACGCACATGCATATAATAAAATCCCATTCGAATCTATGGAATTAACCCCACACTTATGCCACATGAGAACTATGTGGACTTTGATGCCTTTATAGGCTATGTAGGCATCTCGAGTTAAGACCCGAGACTCGAGTCCAATTTTTCAATTTTCGAATTTTCCAATTTTCCCAAATTCCTTATTTTTCATCTATACATTACCTTAATACATATTATGTTTGTAATCCTTGTTATCGTTTTATCCAACACATATTATCATTTCCCCATAATGATCAATATTTTGATAAATGCATAAATCGTATGTTTTTCCAAATATTATTTTGGAAATTTTTTGTGGATTGCCTCACTCTATCTTTTCCATGATATGAGTTGGGCAATTCCAATCTCCATTATATATACACGCACACACACTTCACAGAAAAATTAAGGAAGACAGTAACACAAGCCCATGAGAGATCGAAAGGGTGGGATGGGTGCCTAACACCTTCCCATTCCGTAACTTATCCCCTGAAATTTTGAACTATTGGTTTCGTAAGCGTCAGTTTTCCTTTGATGCCGCTCTCTCGAGACGGTGACATGTCCTTTTGCCTGTTTTGTGAAAAATAGGCTGGCGACTCCATCTCCTTACATTCACCCCACACAGACGACAGTCGAAGCGCTCTTAGATAAAGTCGGTGCGAAACCTTTTCACCCCCTCCCCCCCCCCCCCCCACACACACACACACACCTTTGGGAGGAGAGAGGGGAAGATGATTCGGGATGGCCACAGTTATGTGGATGGTTTGGTGAATGTATTTATTTCCCGCATGTTTTTATATTAATGCAAGATAAAATTTAGCATGACTTAATTTAACATAGGTGGTTAGTAATTTAAAAAGGTTTTGACAGTGATGCGAAGAATGAAACAAATGAGATTCCTGCTTGTTTTATTAAAGGCCTAATCACGTGATTAATGTAGGCGGGGAGTTACATCAAGTTATTTCTTCGACTCATTCATTCAATTGTTCTTCATAAAGCATGACTGGTCATGATGTTACCTTCCCGTTAGGGGGTTTCGCAAAGGAGTGTAACATCGTCGTCTAGGACCTGACTTTCATAGCGTATGTCCCCTTGATCTCATTTAACTGAGAGGTGGTGGGGACGTTGAAAGAGTGTGTTCCCTCCTTACAACTTGTACTTAAAATAGAATGTGACTCCTGGCATGTGAACGGTAAGACTAGTTGGCACTCATATTGAATAAAAATCTGATTATTAACACTCATATTGAATTATAAGTCGGTATTTTTCAACGGTGGGGATTCAAATCACTTTCCACACAAAGCGCCAAATTATAATGGATATTAATCCTATATTGCAAAAGACCAATTCAACCCCAATATTTAAGTTCAATATAAAAAGGACACATATATACATGGTTCGACAGGTCAGCCTATCTATGTACATGAAAAGGGTAGGAGAGAGCTTTATTAATGGAGAAAAGATAAGGTGACTCGAATGTTGGGGTTTCTAACTGAGAGGCCAAGTCGTGGTTATAAGAGTGTGGTAATTCATCATTACTATTTATAGATACAAGTTCCCCATGATTCTAGGTTACTTCCATCGTGATCAGTTATCAACGTTGATATTATCTTTAAGGTAGTTGAATGACAATAGGTATGTATCCGTTTAAATCTAGTTGTTATCTCCCTTGATTCTCCCATAGTGGGTCCGTGATCTTCAAACGACTACAAAGCCTTAATTTCTCAATGCCATATGTCATGTCACATGTCTTATTTGGCTAATAGACCCTTTAGTTATTTAATTATTATACTTGTTTCGAGATTCTAGACTATTGGGCTTGATGATTAGTCACATGGAACTAACAGTATATACATATATGGGTTTGTTTCTATATTTTAATTATTCATCCAATGTGTTCGGTTTAATTTATTATTTATAGTTGGGTCCTATGGCCAGTGTTTACAGACATGTGAACTTAAGGTTTCGTAAGTTAATGGTGCAATTGATCAGATACAAAGGACTACAGGTATACATATGGTTTTTTCTTTTTAGATTATTCACTCGATGTACTAGGTCTTGCCTTGATGTAGAGTTTTATCAAATAACCTGTGTTAATTGTTTTGGGCATGTGTATAGGAGGGTCTCTAATCATGTAGACATGTGGTGTATACATGGGGAGTTCCACATTTGGATTATTTTCCCAACATATTATTCCCCATTATAGTTGTGTGCGTGTGTGTGTGTTCACTAATTTTTTTATGGGTCTTTTACTGTTTGGGATCCGGTAGTTTTTCGTTATTGTGGGTTGGGGTCCTCTAGTTTTTATAATAGTTGGATATGGTCTAAAATTGAGGAAAATAGTTAGTTAACCACTTTGACTGTTAGTTTACCTCATTTCTCTTCTAAAAGGACCATTTTGACCCTAAAAACCCTAATATGTATATTTATATTAATACATTTATATATACATATACACACACGTTAATATTTATAAATATTTATTTTTAATTTTAAAAAATTGTTTTAAAATGGACATTTTTCTTGAAGTCTTTATATAAACTGTTTAAAATGTACATTATGTTGAAAAATGTGTATTTTTTTAGATATCCACATATATTGCCTTTCTATTTCTTTTGGGATACCTTACTATATCCTATAAATAGGGTGATACCCCTTGAGTTTGTAATAACAATGAAATAAAAAATTTATCCTCTCCCAAAATTCGCTTCATGTCACTTTTATTTTACAACACGTTATTATCATGAAAAACACAAATTCATTGGATCCTCCCTTTATTTTCTCATCTACATATGAACTATTAACAAAGAAGAACACGAGGACTCTCATGCTATTTTTTATTTACTCAAAAAAATCAATAAGTTTGTCTTGATACTTATTTTATGTGTATAGTAAAAGTCATATTACCTTTTTGTTTATTTATACGCACATGAATATAAACCTATTGAATTCCTTTTGGATGTAATCATTACGAACTAAAATTTGACATCATCCCATATGTATTTAGAGCGTGTATATGGTCTAATTCTTTATTGAAGGTATTCATCTCAATATAATATATAACTTTTGTGGTTAGTTATCAATTTCCTTATCAAAGGTGTTCATCTCAATCATTACAATATATTTTTTCTTTGAACTTGATCTTAAGCAATGTATTCTTACTCGATTATTTCATGTATATTTATCCTGAATGGTATTGAAGGAAATAACCCAATGAATAAATAAAATTTTTAAACCCATATAAAAATAAATAAATAAAATAAAACTATGTGATGATAAGCATGGACCCAAAAGGGTTATTTGTCATTAATTAATGCGTGTGAGTATATTCCTAGTTGGGTTCATATCGATATATCTCCATATATTAAAATTTACATATTGCTTTAATTGACCATTCTTTTGTTTTTCATAATCTTGCATTGTCATTTTATTAATATTAATGTGGTTTATACAAATTCTTATTATTTAGTATTTAATTTTTATGAATTGATCTCCTAATTGTTTGATAATTTTATACTTTAGTTCAATGCCATTAGTATATCGTTACTTTGTCTATTGAAGGATATATATTGGCATCATTATTCTCATATTGTTCATATAATCTAATGACATTAGTCTAAATACTTACAACTATATTTATTGTTAACGTCCAGAATTGGAAATAAATAATAATAAGAGAAAGCATTGATAAGAAATAATTATGGTGAAGAATGGGGAAGAGAGAGTGAGAACGAAAGGGGTTTTAAGTGGTTCATCCTTTGAATTGTAAGCCTACATCCACGGTGATATTATTATGATTCTGTGTGTAGTTACCACTTAAGGTTTTCTTAATACAACCCCAGGTTTGAGAAGGTATCCAAGAAGAGGTGGTTTTCTCACGTATATGTATCCTCTTTATAAATGGATATAAGATATTTACAAAGAGATGGAGTGCCCTTATAATTTGGGCAGTTAAACCTTTACACACGTTTATCAAAATGTACACCTACATTCCTTGAGGTGCAAAACTATTTAGATAACGAGACTTCTGGGTAATCATGAGGTACCCAATCTTGGCGGCTATGATTATACGTGATTAATAAGGTATGTTTAGCATATAAACTCTCACAGGGATATATGTGTACCCAATCTTAAGATAATTAGGCACGCCGAGCATTCTTACTGAGATGACCTCTTCAAGTGATGAGGTCAATCACAATAAGAAAATCTCATTAGACTATTGGAGTTTATTCTATGATAAGATTATATAGGTAAAACAGAAAGCCCCCAAGACCTATAGAATGAATGTCTCAATACGTGGCCCACTGAGTGGGAGAGGTGTTATATGATGTTCATGCTCTGCTGGTGGAGGTCGTCTCATTGGCTCATCTTGGTCGGCACATTATAGTCGACACATTATGATCGGCACATTATGGTCGGCCATAAGAGGAGTAGATTTCCTTCGAGTTTCTCATGACTTATCATGGATACGTGTCAAGAAATTAAAGAGTCCTTCTGTGTAATGATGGCGACCAGTCACACGCGTTGATTCTCTGTACCACCGTTTTAGTTTTTAGCCAATTTACTGACGCTTTGTCTGCAATGTTCGTTTAGTATTTTCATCAAAGGGTATAAATACATGCCACCTTTTTTGTTTGCTTCACTTATAAGATTTACACTAGCATTGAAGAGAGAGAAATTCCTTGAGCACCATTTCCATTGTCTGCCAATTTGTTAATTATCTCTGCAACTCAATTTTTCAGTGCTTCCTCCTTCATTCTTCGTTGCTCATTCATCCATCGTTTAACTTTTCTAGGTATGTTTTTCTTTATCTAGGGTTTGATCATTCTGGTATTTTATTGGTTGATTTTTTTATTTATTGATGATGCTTGGATTTAGCACCACCGGATAAGTAATAGTGAGCTCAAACAGTAGCAGCCATGGCAGCCATAGAGATGTATAAGTGTATAAGTATGTAGAAGGGGATGAGTATAAGAGGAATTAAGACAATGATGTATAGTGGTTCAGCCAATTTGGCCTACATCCACTGTGAGTGTGTGATCCACTAAGTATGGGCACTAATGGCCTTGGATGCAATGCACATAACCCTCACTCTCTCTCTACTGTGTGTACAAGCAAAGTTTTAGCTAGGGCTACAGTTCATGGATCGATCCCCTGTAGGGTTGTAGGTGACAAGTATATATAGGTCTTGGGGGGGTGTAGTGTACCCCCCAAGTATGCATGGTGCATGTGAATGATGATCTAGCCAATCCCCTGTTGACACCTGTAGATGCCAAATGATGACATAATATTCCCTCACGTGAGGGTGTGATTTTGTTATAACGGTCTGCCACGTGTCATATGAGCCTCACGCGCACTGTTCCACGTGTCTCCCAAACCACGCGCTATCATGATATCACCCTCGGCCTATGAGCCGAGGCCGAGGGCAAAGTTTCTTTCGGTAGTGAGCCTGGCCCAATTCTGGCCTCGTACTGTCGGCCCCTCGTACTGTCGTCTGGGGCCTGGTAGAGGGTCGGCCCCTCGTACTGTCGTCTGGAGCCTGGGTGGAGGGTCGGCCCCTCGTACTGTCGTCTGGAGCCTGGTGGAGGGTCGGCCCCTTGTACTGTCATCTGGAGCCTGGGCGAAGGGTCGTCAATAGATTGGTGAAGGGTCGGCCCCTCGCATGGTCGTCCGTTTTGGAGGTAATCCTCATCCAAGTCGAGGATATAAACGGGTATATCAATCACCCCCCAGCCCTTAGCCATAGGTGTTGTTGAGATGGCTGAGGGATAGTGTTTTAAATGAGATGCATGTATGATCAGTTAGATGAGTGACACCTGGGCAGATACTCATTGCTGTTTCAGTTTCCAAGGTCATGGCGGCTGCGCAGTGCACTTGGGGCCTTGTGCCCTAATTATACCTTTCTTGGTAAATGGGTCCACTCATTACCAAAGTATTTAAGAGATTTTCAAACTCTCTCTCCCCTTCTTCTTCTTCTTCGCGCCTAAGCATTCTCTCTCTAGAAACTTATCAGCTTCCATCGCCATTTGCAGCCTTCGATTCTTCCAAGTCTTAGCAACGTTTTTTGCTCTCTTTATCAGGTACTCTCTTTCACCCAGCGCTTTCTTCTGCCTTCATTTCTATTTGTTTTTTAGGGTTGTGAGGCTGCATTCTCTTTAGGTTGTGCCATAACCTTTTCCGACGTCTTCTCCGGTAACTGGTTCTTGGGTGTTCTTGACAAAACCATTGAGTTCCTTTGTTTAATCTAAAAGTCAAACCTGGTCAATTTCCCACTTGTTTGTAGCTAAGTTAGCTGAGTTTGGTGTAATAGCTAAGTGTAGAGTCTTCCTTTTAATGCTTAGGAGGCTTTATAGCTTAGTATCTGAGTTCCCGTCCTTGAGAGAGAAGCTCTTTACCGAGATCAGACGAATAGAGGATGAGGAAGAGAGGAGACGAGGGGCCGACCCTAATTGGGTACGACCCATCTTTCCCATTCCTCTTGCCACCATAAGACCATCTGAACCTTCTGAGTCTTGTGGGTCGTCAACTCGTCCTGCCGAGACACCCAACCCAAGTGAGATGGACGAGAGTGTCTCCTCACCAACTGGTGCTGGAACTTCTGGTAGAAGGGACACACCTAACCTTAGCCCAGGCCGAGAGGCCGAGGGTATGGCCCCCTCTGAGGCTGTCCCTGTGACAACCCTGTCTCCCCACGCCTTCCAAGTGGCTTTTCCCCAGGGTCCTCCTGCAGGTGACGAGGGGGAGAGAGCTGAGGACGAGGACGATAATACAGATGATGAGGTTGATACCTCCCACGCCTCGTCCTTTATCTCCTCTGTTAGGGATCGAGACCTCCTGATATGGAGGCATATTTATGGAGTGCCCTCCGGGGTAACTATAAGGGTTCCCTATGAGACTGAGAGGGTTTTTGATTGTCAAGAGGGAGCGGTTGCAGTCTACGAACAAATGTTCAAGGTTGGAGTCAGGCTCCCTCTTCACCCTGCCATTGCAGATATCCTGTTTGTCCTCGGCGTTACCCCCTCTCAACTTCCCCCCAACTCTTGGAGGACGATCCTGGGCTATATTTCCTTGCGGAAGAATGCCTTCACCGACGAGCCCTCGGCTGACCTATTTTTGGGCTGCTACAACATCACCTTCTCGTCCAAGCAGCCTGGATATTATCACCTGGGGGCAAGGAGGTCTGAGAAGAAACTCCTCCATGTGGCACAAACTTCCAACCATGATTGGAAGAAAAGGTTTTTCTTTATCTCCGGGGAGTGGGAGCCCGTTGCCGATAGTCCGAGGGTCCCCAGGAAGTGGTCTAACCCCTCCATGAAGGCCAGGTCAGACCCTGGACTTAGTCTGGAGGATAAGGACATCGTAGATTATCTGAGAGGACGAGGGCGAGAGGGTGAGCTTGCCAAATTTGAAGACTTGATGATCCCTCGGTTCCTTAAAGAAGCTGGTCTGAGGGTCGGCCCTCTGACTGAACTATGTGAGTTATACTGAACATTTCCTATTCTTTGCTTTTTTCCAAGTGTTTCCTCTTTAGATCTGCACTTTTCTAACGTATCGTCCTCTTATCAGATCGTCCTGCAGGTACACCAGACTATCTTTGGGAAATGACGGCTCCCAGCTTGTTATCTGGACTGGCCAAGAAGAAGGGGAAGGAGCCTCAGCAGGCTCCGAGGAAGACAAAGGCCGCTGGGCCGACGGTGGTGGAGCCGACCACAGACAGCAATAAAAGGAAGGAGCTTGAGGCCCCTGTTGAGCCTCGGCCTGATTCTCGGACGAGGGTCAAGGTCGAAGCCTCTGAGGGGACGGCCTCTTCGTCCAGCATAGGGGCCTTTTGGTCTCAAAACCTGGCACACTTGAGGGCCGACCCCTCGTCACTGATCACCAACTTAAGGGCAGCCAAGGCCTCAATGTTCTCTGCTCCTTCGGCCTCTGACTATGAGTTCTTAGCAAAGATGCCTCCTGCTAAAGTGTACGACTATGGTCTGCACTCCCTTGCACAGGTATTGGTCTTGACCCACCTCTTTAATTTCATTCTTTCACTAACTGTTCCCTCGGCCCCTCTTGATATCTGTTCATTTTTCGTGCAGTCTGTTTGTGCCCTCACCTCAGCCACCAAGTGGATGGCCGAGAATCAGGTGAAGTTCCATGAGGCTGAAAGGGCTATTCAGCATGAGGCTGATCTTCAGTCTGAGCTTGACACTGCAAGGGCCGAGTTGGAAAGTCCCAGGACTGAGCATGCAAGGATCCTGGACGAGCTGACGAGGCAGCACGATGAGGACATTAAGGCCAGGGACGAGGACATTAAGTCCAGGGACTTGCTTCTCAAGGAAAAGGACGAGGCCTTGACCAACATGGAGGCCAAGTACAAAGCTGACCTTGAAGCAGCCATTACGAAATCCGAGACCGATGCTGTTGAGGATTACAAAGCTTCTGATTAGTTTCAGGGTTTCGGCCTTGAGTACCTGGATAGGGGGATCAGGACGGCCTGTCGATGGATCGTCCTCCGATTTGGCGATGTCGTCTCCTCAGTCCGTCCCTCTATTGAAGCAGTCAGTCTGGACGACCCAATAATTGCTGAGGCCCTGACTTATGTTGAATCTCAAGTACAGGCTGAGGGGGTCGGTACATCTGAGGATCAGCCGGTCGTGATTGCGGAAGAGGCTTCTTTGGTAGATGTCGAAGCTCTGCCCGCCGATGTTATCCCTTAGGGTGGCTGTCTGTAGCCCATACCCTCATAATGTATTTACTATTTTTGTGCTCTGTATTGTAAAACACTTGAATATTCTCTCTTTTATCAATACCATCGTCTCTTTTTCTACTGTCGTCCATAATTACTGTCTTCCATATTTAATTCTTTTATGGTTTGCTGTCTTCGTTAATGCTACTAAACCCTCTCTCGTCTTTTTTGAGGACCAATGTGGGGTCGTCCCCCAATGTGGCCTCATCATAGCCGAGGGTCATTATAACCAAACATGGTTTTTCAATCAAGTGGCCCCTCGCCTTTCTTGAGGATCATGGTGGGGTCGTCCCCTCCACTGGTCCTCATTATAGCCGAGGGTTTACCAAATTAATGATTTTTTAATGAAGTCTACCCTCGTCTTTCTTGAGAACAGTGGTGGGGTCGTCCCCTCCACTGGTCCTCATTATAGCCGAGGGTTCAACTTACCAAATTAATGGTTTTTTAATGAAGTCTACCCTCGTCTTTCTTGAGAACAGTGGTGGGGTCGTCCCCTCCACTGGTCCTCATTATAGCCGAGGGTTCAACTTACCAAATTAATGGTTTTTTAATGAAGTCTACCCTCATCTTTCTTGAGAACAGTGGTGGGGTCGTCCCCTCCACTGGTCCTCATTATAGCCGAGGGTTTACCAAATTAATAATTTTTTAATGAAGTCTACCCTCGTCTTTCTTGAGAACAGTGGTGGGGTCGTCCCCTCCACTGGTCCTCATTATGGCCGAGGGTTCAACTTACCAAATTAATGGTTTTTTAATGAAGTCTACCCTCGTCTTTCTTGAGAACAGTGGTGGGGTCCTCCCCTCCACTGGTCCTCATTATAGCCGAGGGTTCAACTTACCAAATTAATGGTTTTTTTAATGAAGTCTACCCTCGTCTTTCTTGAGAACCGTGGTGGGGTCGTCCCCTCCACTGGTCCTCATTATAGCCGAGGGTTCAACTTACCAAATTAATGGTTTTAATAAAGTCTACCCTCGTCTTTCTTGAGGACAGTGGTGGGGTCGTCCCCTCCACTGGTCCTCATTATAGCCGAGGGTTCAACTTACCAAATTAATTGTTTTTTTAATGAAGTCTACCCTCGTCTTTCTTGAGAACAGTGGTGGGGTCGTCCCCTCCACTGGTCCTCATTATAGCCGAGGGTTCAACTTACCAAATTAATGGTTTTAATAAAGTTTTCCCTCGTCTTTCTTGAGGACAGTGGTGGGGTTGTCCCCTCCGCTGGCCCTCATTATAGCCGAGGGATCAACTCGCCAAATTATGGTTCTGTAGATGTTTCCATGCATACTGGAACTGATAAATAGGGTGAGGGGAAACACATTTCTCATTAATTTTTAAGTGTCCTGTTGTAGCAACTCTTATTACAACTATGGTCTATCAAGACCTTACAACACTACTGGTAGTATTTCTTCAAGTGATCTGCATTCCAGGGGTTGGAAAAAGGTTCCCCTTCTAGGTTTTCTAGTCTATAGGTCCCAGGGACAACTTCATCGATGACCCTATAGGGGCCGTGCCAATTAGGATGGAGTTTGTTGGGCTTTTGCCAAGTCTTCTTGAGAACCAAGTCTCCTACTGCTATAGGTCTCTGCTTCACCCTCTGATTATAAAACCTCGCGGTCCTCTGCTGGTAGAAAGCCTGCCTTATCTCAGCGTCCTCCCTCCTTTCCTCAATCAGGTCCAAGTCAAGTCTCCTTTCTTTCGCGTTTCCCTGGGGGTCGTACATTTGGACCCTATGAGTAGGAAACTCGACTTCGGTGGGGATGACGACTTCTGATCCATAAGCCAGCATGAATGGGGTCTCCCCGGTAGAAGTCCTCACTGTCGTCC
The DNA here is from genome assembly GCA_949130495.1 of Sambucus nigra. NCBI lineage: Eukaryota > Viridiplantae > Streptophyta > Magnoliopsida > Dipsacales > Adoxaceae > Sambucus > Sambucus nigra. The sequence goes on along the minus strand of OX422212.1, from coordinate 246,010,804 downwards.
TGTATGCCCACAGTACGGCATATAACTCCTCGGCCCATCTTCCTTTTGCCTCCTCAAGCCTCTTCTTGATTCCATCTAGGATTGTCCTGTTTGTTACTTCGGTTTGCCCATTGGCCTGAGGTCGGCCTGGGGTGGAGAAAAATTGTTTGATATTTACCCTCTCACAGTACTTCTGCAGAGAGGCATTCTTGAACTGTGTCCTGTTATCTGAAATGAGGGTGTTGGGCAGACCATATCTGCATATCACATTTTTCCAGATGAACTGGAAGGTCTTCTGCTCTGTAATTGTGACCATCGCTTCGGCCTCTACCCACTTTGAGAAGTAGTCAATCGCTACAATGAGGAACCGATAGTTATTGACTACTCTTGGTAAGGGCCCTACCAGGTCAATCCCCCACACTGCGAACGGCCACGGAGACGTGATGGAGGTAAGAGGCTGATGGGGTTGATGAGGGATGGTAGCAAATCTTTGGCATTTATCACACTTTTTTACGTATGCTGCGGCGTCTTTCCCCAAGGTCGGCCACCAGTAGCCTTGGGTGATCACCTTCTTCGCTAAGGATCTGCCCCCGATATGGCTTGAGCACGATCCTTCGTGCACATCTTGAAAAATGGAAGGGACTTCTGAGGGATGCACACACCTAAGTAAGGGGAGCAAAAACCCCTTTCTGTACAAGGTGTCTCCGATGACAGTGAATTTTGCAGCCCTGTACCTCAGCTTCTTCCTCTCCTGCCTTGCTTCTGGCATCTCACCCTCTTTAATGTATCTGATCAGGGGGTCCATCCACGAAGCTTCTTGAGAAACATTTAGGCAATTACTGAGTGTTTCCTCAGCGTCCTCAATAGTTGGATGAACCAAAATTTCCACTGGGACCGTCCTCCTGATGTCTGTCCTAGTCGCCGAGGCCAATCTCGCAAGGGCATCAGCACGGCCGTTGTCTAGCCTGGGTATCCTCTTTAATTTTACTTCTCTGAAGCCTTTCAGTAGTGACCTCACCTTCTCGAGGTATCTAGCCATTCTCTCGTCCTTAGCCTCGTAGGCCCCTAGTATCTGATTCACCACTAGCCTTGAACCACTATGGACCAGAATCTGGCCGACACTAAGAGACTTGGCTAAGGAGAGGCCTACTACTAAGGCCTCATATTCAGCCTCGTTGTTGGAGGCTTTGAAGTTGAACCTCAGGGCGTATTCGACGTCTGTGCCATCGGGTGCTGACAGTATCAGTCCAGCCCCACTTCCACTGTCACAGGAGGACCCGTCAACGAAGAGGCTCCACAGAGTCTTTCCCTCTGAAAAATTTCCCTCAGAGAGGGACCCCTGTCTAAAGATGTATTTTCCCTCTTCGTTTTCAGTCGCTTTCTTTCTAGCAGTTCTTGTCTCGGCCCTATCTTCGGGTGTGTCGGCGGGTCTGTCTTCTGTATCCGTCATCCCAAGGGTCTCACCTTCGACCTCATCATCTTCCCAAGTGAACTCAGCCATGAAGTCTGCCAATGCCTGCCCCTTAATGGCAGTCCTAGGTTGATACACAATGTCAAACTCCCCCAGCTCTATAGCCCAGGCCATCAACCTACCTGATTTTTCTGGCTTGTGTAGGACCTGCCTAAGAGGAGAGTCGGTGAGGATGACCATTGTATGGGACTGGAAGTACGGCTTCATCTTCCTTGAGGCATGGATCAAGGCGTAGGCCAACTTCTCCATCCTCGGGTATCTTTGCTCTGCCCCCTGGAGTGCCTTGCTGTTAAAATACACAGGCTTCTGTATTTCGTCTTCGTCTCTCACAATGGCTGCGCTGATGGCCGACTCTGACACGGTGAGGTACACGTAAAGTCGTTCACCCTGCACGGGTCATGACAGCAGTAAGGGAGACCCTAAGTATGATTTTAGCTCCTTGAAAGCCTCATCACACTCTTCACTCCATTTGAAGGCCTTCCTGAGGATCTTGAAGAATGGTAAACACCTGTCTGTGGCCCTTGACACAAATCTGTTCAGGGCAGCCACTCTCCCTGTAAGCCTCTGAACGTCTTTAATGGATTTGGGGGTCTTCATCTCAATAAGGGCCTTTATCTTTTCAGGATTGGCCTCGATGCCTCTTTGGTTGACAATGAACCCCAAGAACTTCCATGCCCTGACCCCGAAGACACATTTGGCCAGGTTAAGCTTCATCTGGTATTTGTCCATCGTATTAAAGGTCCTCTCCAGGTCTGCCACATGATCCTCTGCCTTCAAACTCTTGGTCAGCATGTCATCCACGTAGACCTCCATGGACTTCCCAATTTGGTCTTCGAACATTTTGTTTACGAGGCGCTGGTACGTTGCCCCCGCATTTTTTAGACCAAAGGGCATGACCCTATAGCAGTATGTACCCTTATCAGTGATGAAGGCAGTCCTCTCCGAGTCTTCAGGGTTCATGAAGATCTGGTTGTACCCTGAGTAGGCATCCATAAAACTCATGAGCTCATGGCCTGCGGTAGCGTCTACAATCTGGTCAATGCGGGGGAGAGGGAAGTTGTCTTTGGGGCAGTGCTTGTTGAGATCTGTGAAGTCCACACACATTCTCCACTTCCCGTTGGCCTTTGGGACAATGACTGCATTAGACAACCATTCAGGGTAAATGACCTCTCTGATAAATTCAGCGTCTTCTAATTTTTTGACCTCATCCCTGATGACCTCGTACTTCTCTCTAGAGTAAATCCTCCTTTTCTGCTTTACCGGCTTCACTCCCTCTACCACATTGAGCTTGTGGCACATGATTTCAGGGTCGATCCCCGGCATATCTACATGACTCCATGCGAAGACGCTTCGTCTTCTCCTTAACAGTTTGATGAGGTCTTCCTTGATATTGGGCTTCAGAGACTTGCCAACTTGGATGGTTTTTCCCGGGTCATCCTCATCGAGGATGATGGGTTCTACCTCCTCGGTGGCCTCTCCTTTTTTGAGCTTCGTCTCGTCCCTGGGGTCTAGGGTATCAATGTTGTAAGTGGCTGTAGCCCTCTTGTGTGCCTCCCTTTCTTCAGCGGAGTTGTAGTAACATTCTCTCGCTGCCGTCTGGTCTCCCTGAACTTCCTCCACCCCGTAAGGGGTTGGAAATTTGATCATCTGATGGACCGTAGACGGCACGGCTTCAAACCCCTTGAGGGCCACACGCCCCAGTATGATGTTGTAGGCCGAAAACACCTGCTCATCCATCACAAAGAAACTGACCTTCTTGGTGAGCCATCTCGGCCACTCGTCCCCCATCCTCACATCGGCCTCATATACCCCAAGGGGGTGAACCTTTTCCCCACTGAACCCAATCAATGGATGATGGTAGGGGACGAGTCGAGCACGGCTGACACCCAAGGCTTTGAAGCATGGCCAAAACATCACATCTGCAGAACTATCCCCATCTACCAAGATCCTCGGCACTTCGCATCCGTGCACCCTGGTAGTGATGACGAGAGGGTCATCGTGTGGGGCCAAGAGGTCTTTGAAGTCCATTCTTGAAAATCCCACTATCAGTGTGTCCATATCAACCTTCTTCCTTTTTTCTGACTTGACCTCCAGGGAAGTCGCGTGTACCGTCTTCGTCACTGCCTTGGCCTCAGCCACATGGGCCTTCCTGTCGGCGACCTCAGACCCTCCTCCTGCAAGACCCCTGGAGATCATTCCCACTCCGAGGGAGATCATATTAAGCCTCTTGACAGGGCCATGGTCGTCTCTCGGCGGGAGGTCAGGGTCGTCCTCATCATCATAAGGGTCATCCCCTCTTTTTTGAGGACCTTCTCTGCATGCATCGCCTCGCTTCTTTCTGGGGTCGTCCCCTCGGCCCCTCTTGAAGGCACCTTTGTCGACGTACTTTCTGAGCTTCCCTTCTTTTAGCATCTTCTCAATCTCGTCTTTCAGAGCAAAGCATTTGTCCATTACGTGGTCGTGGTCTTGGTGAAACTCACACCACAGGTTCTTATTCCTCTTGCCGGGGTCTGCCCTCAGCTTCTCAGGCCACTTCAGGGATCGGTCACTCTTAATCTCATTGAGAATCTGTTCACAGCTGACCGTCAGAGGGGTGTACCCCGCGAACTTGTCATCCGAGGACCTCTTCTTCCCCTCTTTGTTCTTCTTAGGGTATTTACTCCCACTAGAACCTCCTCTTTCGTCTTCATATTTTGCAGCCATCGCCTCTTCGGCGTTCATCACCTTTCCTGCTGTTGACAACAGTTCAGCCATCGTCCTCGGAGGATCTTCAGCAAGCTTCCATAACAGCTTCCCCTTCTGGAGTCCTCCAATCAGGGTTGTCATAGCTATGCTCTCCTCATAGTCTTCCACCTCCAACTTATCCTTATTGAACCTGGCTATATAGTCCCTCAGACTCTCACTCTTCCCCTGCTTAACATAGAGCAGGTGGGTGGTCTTCTTCTGTGGCCTCACCCCAAATCAGAAATTATGGATGAACAGGTCTGCCAACTGCTTAAAGTTTCCAATGGAATTTTTTGGAAGAGACGTGTACCAGACATGCACAGCCCCTGTCAAGGTACCAGAGAAGGCACGACACCTCATCTCATCTGAGATAGAGTATATGTCTGCTGCTGACTGATACATCTCCACATGGTGGATGGGGTTGGTGCTCCCGTCATACCTTGGCGTGACCACGGGTGGCTTGAACTTTGACGGCGTGGGGAAGTTAACTATCTTTGCCACAAAGGGTGAGCCTACGGTGTACCCCCTCTGAAGAGGGTCTCGGCTCTTCAGTATATCACCGATCTTATCCTCTAACCACTGGATTGAGTCATTCCAGGGCCTCACAGGGTCGGCCTGGCCGATGTTATCCCCTGCCGCCTCTCCGAGGTGGACGAAGGGTTCTGCTGCAACAGGCCTGTGTCGGCTGTTCACTTCCCTTTAGCCGTCGTCTCGTCCTCTTGGCCGGCCATCTGCTTCCTCCCTCCTGGATCTTGCAGCACTTCTTGGCCTGGATAACTGTTCTCGCATGTCATTTACTGGGCCTAGCCTCTCAAAGGCCGACCCCCTGCTCAAGCGATCAAAAGCAGAGCCTCTTGGGCGATCATCAGGGTTTGGTCTCCCGCACTTTCCCCTACTATCCTGGAGGGGTCGCACAGTATTGTTGGAGACCTCGTAAGGTTCCCAGCACTCTATAGGAGTCTCCTCTCCCTCCAGATCTCCATACCTATCCTCAGGGCAAGGGTTTTCTTGCCTCCCCAGGCGTAGACGCCAGGGGTCATCGACATCCCTACGCCGCTGAGGGGGTGGCAGGTCTTTGCGTGGTGCCTGGGGTGATCCCCTGGCCTCATGCTACCCTGGAGCTGCTGCCGGAGTAATCATCTCAGGTGAAACCCCTGGTGGTCTCAGTATGTTCTGGCTTAGAGCTGTGAACTGCTCCTGCATCATCCGCTGGCTTGCTGCCAAGGACTTTAGGGCTGCCGCCACATCAGCCATCTCAGACTGAGGCGGCGGCTGACTGGAACTGAGTCTTCCCCCCTCATCCGGCGGGGGAAGTGGTGGTGGTGGCATCTCAGGTGCCATGTGCTTGAGCTATGAAAATTGAACTGAAGAAAATACTGGTGAGCTTGGGAACCTTAGTGGGTCTCTTTCAATGGTGAAACACCTCCTCTCAGGGGGAGTGTTGGTTCACCACCAGAGTGCCCAATGAGGTCAAGCTGTACAAAGGAAGAGATGTCTTCTTGTTCCCACAGACGGCGCCAAACTGATGATGCTTGGATTTAGCACCACCGGATAAGTAATAGTGAGCTCAAACAGTAGCAGCCATGGCAGCCATAGAGATGTATAAGTGTATAAGTATGTAGAAGGGGATGAGTATAAGAGGAATTAAGACAATGATGTATAGTGGTTCAGCCAATTTGGCCTACATCCACTGTGAGTGTGTGATCCACTAAGTATGGGCACTAATGGCCTTGGATGCAATGCACATAACCCTCACTCTCTCTCTACTGTGTGTACAAGCAGAGTTTTAGCTAGGGCTACAGTTCATGGATCGATCCCCTGTAGGGTTGTAGGTGACAAGTATATATAGGTCTTGGGGGGTGTAGTGTACCCCCCAAGTATGCATGGTGCATGTGAATGATGATCTAGCCAATCCCCTGTTGACACCTGTAGATGCCAAATGATGACATAATATTCCCTCACGTGAGGGTGTGATTTTGTTATAACGGTCTGCCACGTGTCATATGAGCCTCATGCGCACTGTTCCACGCGTCTCCCAAACCACGCGTTGTCATGATATCACCCTCGGCCTATGAGCCGAGGCCGAGGGCAAAGTTTCTTTCGGTAGTGAGCCTGGCCCAATTCTGTCCTCGTACTGTCGGCCCCTCGTACTGTCGTCTGGGGCCTGGTAGAGGGTCGGCCCCTCGTACTGTCGTCTGGAGCCTGGGTGGAGGGTCGGCCCCTCGTATTGTCGTCTAGAGCCTGGTGGAGGGTCGGCCCCTCGTACTGTCGTCTGGAGCCTGGTGGAGGGTCGGCCCCTCGTACTGTCGTCTGGAGCCTGGGCGAAGGGTCGTCAAGAGATTGGTGAAGGGTCGGCCCCTCGCATGGTCGTCCGTTTTGGAGGTAATCCTCATCCAAGCCGAGGATATAAACGGGTATATCATTTATCTTAGTGATTGCTTTGTTTATACGACCATTGAATTGGTTGGCCTATGTTTAGACAATTTAGCACTTAAGGAAATGTATGAATTCCCCCCCCCCCCCCCCCCCCCCCACGTCCAGAAAGTGTATGAGTTTGTTAGGAGTGTAGAACTAGAGTGCCCTAGTATCACTGAAAGGAGGTTTCCCCGTCCTATACAGGTGATTAGACTGGAGGAGGAGCCTGGCCATCCCCATTTTACCCCTAACTCTCCTTCTAATTGTGGTTCTTCCGTTAATCGAGTTGTGCCCTATATTTCTTCCCCTGTTCTAGAAACTCCTCATTTTGTCCCTTCTGTTAGTGAGGGTAAGCTTTTAAATACTGTGTTTATGGATTCCCTAAACCCTGATTCCTTGTTTAAAGATCCTTTTACTGACAGGGCTAAAAATAATAGACCAAAAAGTGTGAGCCCCCACCTATCTGTAGCGGGGTCTCATACTGAGGTTTCTGGGGACAACGAAGAGGAAGAAGAGAATCCCATTAGCTCTTCCAGTAACTATAATACTACTGAGACAGATGCCCATTGGTATCAATACATTGTGAAAGATGAGGAGCTTAATGCCATAAGAGAGAAATGTTCCCTCCCTATAGTTATTCAAACTAGAATGCCAGACGTTTTTGAGAGGTGTTACTCTGTTCGTGACTCAAAGGAAATTTGCCTTACCTTGTGGGATTTCTAGGTAGAGATAAGTCTTCCTCTTCATCCCACCATTTATTCCATTTTGAGAGGATACAGAGTGACCTTAACACAACTAGCCCCAAACACATATAGGACTATTCTGGGGGCAATGATGTTCTAGAAGACTAGGATATGGTTTGACTTGATAGGGGACCTTTTTCAGTACATGTACAGCTTGAAAGATAATACCAAATCCCTCGGTTACTATTAATTTTCTATAGGAAACCCAAATATAGGATGGTCACAGTGGTCCAATCTAGTAACCACAATTGGAAAGGTTCGTATGTGTTTATCAAGGGAGATTGGGAATTTAGGGCCCATGAAAGGGACACGTCATGTAGGCCCCCAGAGAATGGAATGGGCCCAATGACATGGGTAATATTTTTTCTACGTTCGTCTTTATTTTTCTTATTCTGTCTTAATTTATTGCACGGAAGTTGCTGCAATATTTTTCTTATTGAGTATTTCAGTGAAACGAGCTCCCACACTACCAAAGTCATTGGTTGATCTAGTTGTCTCATATTTTGAGAAGAATACCCCTACTTTTGAGGATCTATTTTCTATAGAGAAGTTTATTACTATTGGGTCTCACACTCCTCTGGATGGCAGAATCCCTTTAGAGTTTGAAATTCCTCAAGACGGTTGGGTGGCCGGAGAAGAGTCCACTGATCAAGTTGTTGATAGGGAAGGTAGTTTAAAAGCAGGTAGGTTGTAATGTTAATTTTTTTACCCTTTTTCTTCAGTTGCTTGTTCGTAATAACATATTTTTTACTTATCTTACTAGGTGGAGAGGAATATCCTTCTAATAAGACGTTAGGCATGGATCCTCATTTTATTAACCGCAAAGTGCTAGCTGAATCTCATCAGAAGAGAGTTGGGGTTGGCCAAAAGCAGGTAGAGGCAAAGCATGCAGCCATTTCTTGGTCAGCTGACGAGGCTACTCAGCGTCAGGAGGCAGTTGTAGCTTCTAAAGGTAAGTGAAAAGCCCCTATGGAGCCGTCAGCCAGAGATAAGAGATCGAGAAAAGAGAAGGAAGATAGGCAGCCCCTTCATAATATGTTGAGGGAAATTATCTAGGCACCCGAACGGGGGGTTGAGTCAGGTCCTGGCCACACGTCTCATCATGGGAAGGTTCCAGAGTTCAATTTCCACCCCGACCACAAAGTTACATATGAGGATTTGAGGTCTGATCCTGACTCTGTCTTTTATTGTGCCCAAAATGTTATGGATCGGCTTAACTATTGGGGTCATATGAAGGACTTTGAGTTCTTGCACTGTTGCGATCTTGATTCCCTTTTGACCCTAGCCTAGCATCGAATATCTATGGTATGTATCTCTTACTGATTTTTAGTTACTGGTTTATAAGTGTCCCAGCCGACCCCAAATAGTTGGGAAAAGGCTTGGTTAAGTTGAGTTGGTTTATAACTGTCACATTATCATACCTCAATCTTGTTTATTGCTCATGTTCTAGGCGTCCATAGACTGCACCATCCTGCGAGAGAAATACCTTGTTAATCATGTGCTTATAACGAGGTGGTCGAGGAGAATAAGATAATGAAAGCCAGTTATGAGAAGGTTTTTGAGGAGTTAAAAGAGAAGAACAGGTAGTTGGTGTCCAGGATTGAGGAGCTGAGTAAAATAGAGTAGGAGAATGTGGCCCTCGAGGAGAAGTCTAATACTGACGATGCCAAAATCCAATGCCTGAATGATTCTCTCACAAAGGATAAGGAGATGTATGAAAAAGAGCTAAAGGTTGCTCGCGATGCTTTGGCCAATGTCGGTACCGCTGTTGTTGAAGCCTTCAAGTCGTCGGCGGACTTTAAAACCAAGTGCCTGGGCTATATCTTGGATGGGTATGAGGTAGGGGTGTTCAGAAAACCGAATGGATCGGCGGACCGAACCGAACTGAACCGGACCGTCATAATTTTTCCGGTCTTTTTTTTTAATCGGTCCGGTCCAGGTTTTTTTTTTTACAGACCGGTCTAACCGGTCCGGTCCTCGGTCTCCCTTAATAAATATCCAGTCTGGATCGACCCGGACCGATTACTATAATATATATGCATTTAATTATATATATATATATATATATATATATATATATATATATAATATATATATTAAGTATAACACAACACAACACACGCACAGCGGAAGCACACACTAGAAACAGAAAGGGAAGGGGTACGCTGGTCCAAAAATAAGTAAGGAAGGAAAGTTGGAAACATAAATAAACCCTACTCCTTTTGTTTCTTTTCAGCGCCGTTCCCAAGCTATTCCACTCCCTTTGTTTTTTTTCTCTCTCTTGATTGAAATAAAACTCTTAGTTCAGCGTCGTTCCCCGCCCCGCCGTTGCCGTTCCCTTCCCCCGCCGTTTTCCTCTGATATGTGTCGTCGTCGCCGTTACCTTCCCTCCGCCGTCGCTTCCCTTCCCCCGCCGTGCCGTTGCTTCCCTTCTCTCCTCTGATCTGCGTCGCTAGTAGCTACTGATGGTAAGATCTGTTTTTTTTTTAGCTTAAAAAAATCAGTTATTTTTTGTTGCAAACACTGTATTGTGCTGGGCTGTTTTTGGATAAATTGGATAAATTTGGAATGTCAAAATCTTCTGTGATCAGTCTCTTTTGAAAGTATATAAGTAGAAGATAGTGTTCCTGAAGTATTTTCCTTGGAAAAAAATGTAATTCAAATCAAGCATATTTGTGAAGCATTATATTCTTTTGATGGCCTTCTTGTTCTTCTGTGTAACCTCTCTATTTTTCTTTTTCCACAAAATTTTATTTGTAAAATGAACCGGATTCTTAATCATCTTCCTTTTTAAGGTCATCAATTTTTGGTCTATTTTATACTTTTTGCATTATATTATGCCTGTATTACTTCCTGGCATTTTATCTTTTATTGCAGCATGAGGTTATTATTACTATTGTTATTGTTATTATATATATTATCCTTTTTGATAGTGATAAGGGAATTGTCTACTCTGCTCGAGCCTATAAAATTCCAGAATGTAGCCGTGCTGCTGTTGGCACACCATTAGTCCATGTATGTCACCTTCCCTCTCACTCAGCACATGGTAAAATTTGGGTTGTTTTTGGATAAATTTGGGTAGTTTTTATGATATTCGAGCAGTTTTTTATGATAAAATTTGGGCAGTTTTTATTAGATTAGGACCGACAAGTTTGACCGGACCGACCATATAAAAAACCGGACCGACTAAGCCCGAAAAACCGGTTTAATCGGTCCGGTCTTGGTCCTTTTATTTTTAGGACCGGTATAATCGGTCCGGTCTTTAAATTCATTAAAAATCGGATCGGATCGGACCGCGAACACCCCTAGTATGAGGAGCTAAAAAAAAGGCTGCTACTCATTACCCCGATATTGTTGAGACTGTGAATGCCTGGCACGGATATGACAAGGAGGCTGCTATACTTACTTGGGGAGAGGTTGATGCTTTGCCTGCTGATGCCTGAAGTGATAGATTTCTTGTGTAAGTTTTTTGTGACTCATATTTCTACTTAACATTGGTTTCTTGTAACTTTGAACATATCCTTTGATATAATCTTTACTATGATTATGTCTTTTAAAAATTCGACTTGGCTTATTCATTATCTTATTGCTTTGTTGAGAATATTAACTATAATGTTTTTACCTGGGCAACCTACAAGGTCGTTCAGATATTTTTGGTAGTGAAATAGTGATTAACATGAGTATAACTGTGGGCGACCTATAAGGTCGAACAGGTATCAGCTGACCACATTGCGTTGTGACCCATAAGGTCATACACCAGTCATAATCAACTACCTCGTTCGTGACTAATGAAGTCATACAAGGGTTTGGTAAAACTCAAGGGGTTTGAGTTATTTAACTATTCGCAACCCGTGAGGTCATATAGTTTTTCTAGCTGACCACAATGTTCCCAACTTTTGAGATCGTACATGTAGCCAGCCACCTCGTTCGTGACCCGCGAGGTCATATAAGAATTTGGTGGATTTGTTAAAACTAGTTCACTATCAACCTGGTATGGTTATTTTGATGTTGTTGGTTGTGCCACTTTGTATGCTTATCAAATGCACAAAAATTAATAAAATAATAGAACAAACTTTTCTTTATTAATTAAAATGATGCTTGCTATAGAAATCAATTAACTAATTGGCTGCTGATAATATTTCCTAAGATGCTCCGAATTCCAGGGTTTTTGAACTGCTCGCCCTCTAAAGTCTCAATTCGGTAAGTCCCCGTCCTGACGATGCTGGTTACTCGGTACGGTCCGTGTCAGTTCATCTTCAGCTTGTTGTTCTTTTCTATTACCTTATTGAGGACGTAGTCACCCTCTTTCAAGATGCTTTTTTTTACCCGGCGATTGTAGTAGTGTGTCACCCTTTGCTGATAGGCAAAAACACGCAATGCAGCATTTTCTTTGACTTCCTCCACCAGGTCGAGGTCTAACTTTATCGCCAAATAACTCAGTGGGAATTAAAACTGAGGACTCTATGACTAGGGTGTCCTATTTCAGTGGGGACTAATTCTTTCGTTCCAAATGCGAGCATGTACGGTATTTCCCCAGTGGAAATCCGTGGAGTGGTTCGATATGCCCTGAGTATGCTATGAAGCTCATTAATCCAGTTCCCCTTTGCCTCGTCGAGTCTTTTTTTAATTATATCCAAGTAAGTATTATTGGTGACTTCGGTTTGGACGTTGCACTATGGATGACGGGGCACTGAGTGCATCTTTTAAATCTTGGATCTGGTGTCGTAGGCTTCAATATCTTGGTTGTCAAACTGTGTGCCATGATCAGTGATAAATGTGAAGGGTATGCCATAGCGACATATGATCATCTTCCAGATAAACTAAAATACCCTCTCATACGGCATTTCTACCAGGGTCTCAGCTTCCACCCATTTAGAAAAGTGTTCTACTGCCACCACAAGGTATTTGTATCATCCTTTTGTTCTTAGCAACGGTCCGACCAGGTCTATAAACCACATGGCGAACGGCCAGGGTGATACAAACAGAGTTAATGGATCCCTTGGAGAACTATGGATCTTTGTGAATCGTTAACACTTATCATATATTCTCACATAATCTGTGCAGTCTGCCTTAATGTTCGGCTAGTAATATCCTTGGGTTTCTATTCGCTTAACCAACGATCTTTCGACCGAATGTTCCCCACACCATCCTTTGTGTACCTCATTGATGAGATTGTTAAAATCTCATGGATGAACACATTTAAGAAGTTATACGGTGTACCCTCTCATGTATAATACCCCTTCTTCCAAACATATTGGGTTGCCTTATAGCACAGCTTTTTAGATTCGTGTGAGTTGACTGGAAGCTTTCCTTCTTCAATGTACGCCCGTATGGGATCCATACAGGAAGGTCCTAGACCTATCTATGCTATGTGATATGGTTCCTCAATGATCCTCTACACAAACACTTCAATCTGTATGGTTAGGTCATCTGCTCGCACATTTTCTAACCTGGGGATTCTCAACACTTTTGCTTTTGTGAATTTGCCAAACTATTTCTAGGTACCTTACCATGGATTCTTCCCTAGATTCATCAACTCCCCATATCTGGTTGACGACCAATTAGGAGTCACTATGTGCTGCAATATGCTTGGCGCCCATGGACACTCCTAGGTCGAGCCCTGCGATTAGGGCCTCATATTATGCCTCATTATTAAAGTCTTCAAACTGGAAGCGCACGGCGTATTCCACATCTATATCATTTAGTAGGGAAAGTATGATGCCAGCACCACTCCCTATCAAACAGAACAATCCGTCGACATATAACTTCCATATCGAGTGATCTAGTGTGAAGTCACATTCCTTTATTTTCTTTCACTTAAAGAGTCGGTGAGACTCGTCATGTTGTCCCTTTTCTCCTCTAGTAGAGCTCTCTCCTTGAGGAGTTTTCACTGAGTTTCTTGCACTCGTGGTTTTTTCCAGGCATGGTAGTTCATTACCGAGGGTAGATATCTCTCCCGAAGGAGTCTGCTTCGTTTGTTTCTGATCTTAAGTGAATTATACATTGAAGTCTGCCAATACCTGCCCCTTTATTATGGTCCTCATCTCGTATCGAATATCGTACGCACCTAATTCCACCGCTCATGCCATGAGTTAACCAAGTTTTCCAGGTTTGTGCAGGACTTTCTGCAGCGGTAAGTCGGCATAGATCACTATGGTGTGAGCCTAGAAATATAGCCTCATCCTTCGCAAGGCTTACCTTAATGCGAGGGAAGGCTTCTCCATTTATGAATATCGGACTTTGTCCCCTTGGTAGGCGATGCTGGTATAATAAATAGGTTTCTTAACCCCTTATTCCTGCCTCACCAGCATTGAGTTGACGGCTTATTCGAAGACTGCAATGTATAAGTAAAGCTTTTCCCCTATAATAGGTCGCGACAGGAAGGGCAGGGAGCCCATATATCTCTCCAGTTCTATGAGTGTGTGTTCACACTCTTCGTTCCATTTAAAGGACTTTCGGATCACTTTTAAAAAAGTCAAACACTTGTTAGTGTCTCTTGATACAAACTTATTGAGCATTGCAATGTGCACGGACAGTCTTTGCACCTCCTTCTTCATTATTGGGGAAGTCATGCTAAGAAGTGACTTGATATTGTCAACATTGGCTACGATCCCTTGCTGGTTTATGATAAACCCTAAGAACATCCCTTCCTTCACCCTGAAGATGCACTTTGCGAGATTCAGCTTCATTTGATATTTCTCTAATTTGTCGAAGGTCTGGTCAAGGTCCCTGATGTAGTCGACGAACACTTTGCTCTTGGTGATCATGTCATCCACGTAGACTTCCATGTTAACCCATATCTGGTCCTCAAAGACTTTGTGTACCAGCCTCTTATAGGTAGCGCTCATGTTCTTGAGGCCTAATGGCATGACATTGTAGCAGTAGGTGACTCTATGGGCTATGAAGGAAGTTATTTCTCTGTTCGAGGGCTTCATTCAGATCTGGTTATAGCCGAAATATGCGTCTATAAAACTGAGCAACTGGTGACCTATCGTGGCATCGACTAGCTGATCAATCCTTGATAGCGAGAAAAAGTCTTTCGGGAAGGCTTTATTCAAGTTGATGAAAGTGACACACATTCTCCACTTGTTAATTTACTTTCGCATCATAACGATGTTGTCCAACTATTCCGGGTACACGACTTCATTAATGAAGTTAGCTTTCTACAGTTTGAGGACTTCGTCATGAACAGCCTGATTTTTGCAGGTATAAAAAACTCCTCGCTTCTACTTAACCGATTTGGCACCCTGTATTTTATTTAGCTCGTGACATAAAAAGTCAGGGTCTATTCTCGCCATGTCCTCATGGCTCCAAGAAAACACTATTTTTCATTGCCGTAGAAAGCCAATAAGCTCTTTCCTCATAAGAGGATCCAATGACGACCCAATCTGTACTGTTCTATCTGAGTGGCTATCGTCAAGTGGGACTGTCTCAATCTCTTTGGTTGGTTGCCCTTTGACTAGCTTTGCCTCGTCTCTGGGATCGATGGTCTCGATATGGTAGGTACTCATCATCTTTTTTCGTTCTTCCTGATTTGCCAAATTAAGTAACATTCGTGCACCACTTTCTGATTTCTTTTTATGACGCCTACCCCAAAGTGGGTTGGAAACTTCAAATATTAGTGCACTATGATGGGACAACTTTAAATTTCTTCAAGTCGGCCCTTCCGAAGATAACATTTTATGCTGAGAGCACGTTCTTGTCTAGGATGAAGAATCATATTTTCTCTATTCGGTTGATCATCCAGGTGCCGGCTATAACTTCTAGTTTTATTGTCCCTAATGGGTACACCCTTTCTCCTAAAAACTCGATCAGAGACTGATGATAGGGCATGAGATCCACGTCTTCCACCTTCATCTTCTTATAATAGTTGTAGAACGTTACGTTCATAGAGCTTTCGTTATCCATCAGGATCCTCGCTACTCGTCCTTCTTGGATGATCATAGTGATAACCAGAGGGTTGTCGTAGGGGTATAACACCCCTGAGAGGTCATACCTTTAGAAGACAATGATCAACTTGTCTTTATTCACCTTTCGTGGCCTGTTGTTAGAGCTTGATGTCAGGTTGACCTGTGCTTTCTCACAAGATTGGGCCTCATTAAGGTAGGCCTTCCTTTTTGTTGGGTCTTCTCCACTGTTGGCTCCACCTCTAGTAATGACATGACAGTCGAAAGCTATCATGTCGACATCACGTATGGGTTCCTTGGTCTTTTTTGGGAGATCTGGATGGTCATTCGAGTCGTCGTCCCTTACCCTTTTATTGTCGGCTTCTCTCTGATAAGGCGACTCTGAACGTCTCTTACCTTTGCTTTCTTCTAGATTTGATTGGTCACCATTGTCCATGTATTTTTTACAGCTTTCCCCTCCTTTTCATCCCTTCAATCTCATTCTTCAAGGCTATGCAGTGGTCCGTGTTATGGTCGTAGTCTTTGTAAAATTCACAATACTTGTTTTTATCTCTCTAATTTGCTAGCAGCTTTAGCTTTCTCGGCCATCTGAGATTTTACTTTCCTGAATTTATTCCAGGATGTGATGGACTCTAACCGTGAGGGACGTGTACTCATCATACTTTCTCAACTCGTCTCCCTTCTTGTCATTTTGCTCCTACTTCTCGTTATTTTTACCACCAGAGGGTTTTGAACTGTTCGACTCTTTAGCTACTATTGCTTCTTCGGCATTCATAATCCTTTTATCTTTTTCTAGCAGCTCAGTCATGGTCTTGGGTGGCTCCTTGGATAATGCTCAAAATAGCTTGCCTAGTCTCAACCCGCTCATTAGGGCTGTGATGGCAGTGGGCTCATTGTAGTCTACTACCTCCATTATTTTAGTGTTGAACCGGGTGATGTAGTCATGGGTTCTTTCATCTGCCCTTTTTTGGACACCAAGCAAGTGGGAAACTTGCTTTCTTGGCTTAGCACCAAAGTAGAAATTGCTGACGAACAAGTCGGCCAACTGCTAAAAACTCTTGATTTTTCCTCTGGGCAAACTGTTGTACCATATCTGAGCCAAGCAGATTATGGTACAGGAGAATGCCCGATATATCATTTCATATGGGATGGAGTAGATGTCAGTGGTGGCATGGTATTGTTCAATATATAGGATGGGATTCGTATTCCCATCGTACAATGGAGTGATGAATGTTGGTTGAACTTTGCCGAAGTAGGGTATGCTACGATAGAGGGCACGAAGGGCGATCCTTTTATGAAGTCGCACTGAAGAGGATTACTTAACTTGGCCATTTCATCGAGACGGTCCTCCAAGCGCTAGACGGAGCCTTTCCATAGTTGGTTGTCAGTTGGTTCGTCTACTCATCCTCGGCTTTTGGACGAACTCTCCTCCTGGGAGGTCTACTCGGCTTCAGTCGACGCTCTTGCAGAATGACGAGAGATCTTGGTAGCGGACCTTCCTGATACGCTTCTTTAGTATCGATCGCACGATGAAGCCGGCATTTTTTAGGGGTTAAAATATGGGCCCAATTGGTCAAACACTAATCCTCTACTCAATCGCTCAAATGCACTAGGGTGTTCCTCTAAATATGACTGATCGTCAAAGCGACTGGGTGATTCGATGGAGGAAGTAGCCCCAGGATGGTGCGTCTGGTCCTTTTACGAGCCAGTTTGCCTAGAGGAACTGGTATTAGCATCGGATCCCATATTTAGTCTGCTGGGATTTTACAGGGCTCGCTTACAGTATTCCTATTGCCTCTCCTTTTAAGGCGCTGGAGGGAGTCGCATGTTACCTCTCCTAGATGCCTCAAGTCTGGGAGTCACATCCTCTGGGTTGGGCATCGGTGGCCTGGTCTGGAGCATGTGTGTCAATTGCCTGACACTATCCTGCATTGCCTCTTACCCCTTAGCGATGCCTACTAATATGATATGTAGGTAACCCTCCCCAGTAGGGGTAGGGTGGTGTCGGTTCCTTCATCATGCGACTTATTTTAGGGTGATCCTCCATTCAAACTATCTATGTTGACAGTCTAAGTAAGATATTTTAGGTAGGAACTGCAATGGATTGTGACTACGTTCCCATAGACGGTACCAATTTGTTAATATCCCGAATTGAAAATAACAAATAATAAGAGAAAATAATTTATAAGAAATAATTATGGTGAAGAATGGGTATGAGAGACAGTGAGAACACAAGGGGTTTTACGTGGTTCAACTTCTGAATTGGAAGCCTACGTCCACGGTGATATTATTGTGTTGTGTGTAGTTACTGCTTAGGGTTTTCTTTATACAACCCCAGGTTTGATAAGGTATCCAAGAAAAGGTGATTTTCTCACTTATCTGTATCCTCTTTATATATAGATGGAGTGCCCTTATAATTTGGGCAGTTACATCTTTACACGTGTTTATCATAATGTACACATGCATGCCTTGAGGTGCGAAACTATTTAGATAACGAGACTTCTGGATAATCATGAGGTATCCAATCTTGGAGGCTATGATTCCATGTGGTTAACAAGGTATGTTTGGGGTGTAAATGCTCACAGAGATATATGCGTACCCAATCTTAAGATAATCAGGCGAGCCGAGCATTACAATTACTGAGACGACCTCTTCAAGTGATGAGGCCGAGCACAATAAGCAAATCTCATTAGACTATTGGAGTTTATTCTATGCTGAGATTATATAGGTATAACATGTATATAGATATATAATTATTTATTTATTTGGGGCCCAAATAAGGCATATATCGATTTTAATTTCGGGTCAGAAGCTCTCAAATCATTTTAAAAATGGAAGCTAAAGTTATCATGATTATTTAAATTTTGGACTTATATTCCAATAATATATTCCCTAAATTCATACCTGAAGTTTAGATTATTTATATAACAAGGCAAGGGATACTTTAAGTACCCTAACAATTATTTATAATTTGGACCCAAAGCTCCAACAAATACTTTTTCATATAATAAAATATGAAGTTTTAATTATTTCTATAATAAGGATAAGGACATTAAAGGACCCACGATGATTTTTTTATAGTTTGGACCTGAAGTTCCAAACCATGTTTATCACTTATTAAACTTGACGTTTTGACACAAAAGGTAGGGACTTCAAAGACCCTAGATAATAATAAAATTGAACCCAATGTTCATAATCTTATGTGTCGAACAAAAATTTCTTACAAATAAATAACAAGAACTTAACTATCTAGTTTTTAATCAAGTAATTAACGTCCTAATTCCAAAACTGAAATTCCAATTATTATTGAACTATTCTTTGTGATTATTTTACACTACACAATATTTTTCCCTAATTGTAATTTATTAATTGAATGGTTTAAGATGCCAAGTATTTTTAAACTTGAATTTTAAGTACTTCATATTTGGGGGGTTAATATTCTTAATTGGTTCCAAGATGAAGATCCACACCTCCAATCTCAAAACATTTGTGATGCCATAACACTTGATAATTCTATGTCCTGGAAAGACAAAGTTAAGGCTCTCATTTTTCTGAGGAATCACAAACCTAAAATTTAAAGACTGAGTACTTGACCATTAACAGCTAGAATTAATGTGAAATACTTCACTTTGTCTCGTCGACACCACTGTACTGCTCAATGTGAGCAAGAAATGCGAAGGATAACATATCTTCTGGGAATTGAAAATTAATTACCCGATTCATCCAATGGTGTAGCAAAAGTGACCAAATCTTATGTACCTACAGCTAATGCGCTAGCTGAAAATAATGTTCTAGCGAGACAAATTTTGATTTTTTTAAAAATGAATATGTTTCACGCCAAAATCATGGAAGACATATAGGTTCCAAATATTCATCTCCTCGAAATCGGAGATCAAATGAAATTGCATGCCCTCATAACTCTCTAGACTAGGTTGTGAAGAGAAGATCCATTTTCTCTTAAACTCTAAAGAGGTTAATGTCTTAAAAAAGACACAAGTCCCTGAATTGGCTATGCAAGCCCCTGAAGAGGCAAAGGTACCTAATAACAATACTAAGATATCTATGTTTTACACATATTCAAAATAAATGTGGGATCGCAATAAGATAGTCATCTATGACATATTTTCAGATGTAGTAGCTAAACAAATTTAAAATGGCAATGATGATTATAATGAACCGCGTACTATACATGAATGTCTACAAAGAGAAGATTGACCAAAATGGGAATTTTCCATCAACAGAAAACTGGAGTCTATAAATAAACGTGGTATATTCCTGGGGTACGAACCCCAAAATATGTTAACCTAGTAGGTTACTGTAAGAACATAGTTCTCCTTTTTGTCTTAATTCTAGATTCACAAAACTTAGTTTAGGTTTATATCTTTTGATTGAAGATCGTCTACACAACCAAATTATACACTAATGACACAATGACATCAAAGACGTCATCAATATCCATCACACTAAAGTACAAGCCACACAAACAGGTAATATATATGGGAAAAATTATTTCTTGAAATATATAAATAAATTTTACTTTGGTGAATTTTTCAATGAATTTTTAAAATATTTTTTGGAATTCTCTAAAGAATGTTATAGGCTTTTTCTACGTGTTAAGGTATAGTATTTTTAGTGACACATATTTACTGATGCTTAAGAATGTCCATAAAAAGCTAACCTAAAGGTCTCTACAAAAATACTTAAACATAAAAACTCAAAACTAACCAGTTTGCCCTACAAGCGATCCGAGGCGAATTCGTGAATTTTAAGTGTCACGGTCACGGGTGACCTACCATAGTCGCGGCCTTTGTTGGCGCGATCATGAGTCTGGTCTGGGGAACCTTGTGTCAAAATCATTATTTATGTTCTTTTAAGAGTTTTTATTTGTCACAATTATTTTAACTTATCTTGTAAAACCAATTTAAAGACTATGTCTTGATTAGGTTTTCTAATACCTCTTTTTAGTTTTGTAAATAAATTTTGTGATTCAAAACCCCTAAAAGCTCCCAAGTACACTACTTGATGTTTTGTTCTCTTTTTCATGTTTTAGAAAATCTTTTGCACATTAAATCACATATTTAAATGGTGTTTTCTAAAACATAATTTCCCACAATTTAAAATATAAATCTGTAGAGGTTTGGCTTTGGTTGCGATCAAAGCATGCCGAGTTTAAAAATCGGTGATCCGGTTTACTTGGACTTCAATTGAAGGCACGTTTATGAGACTAATGATCCAGAAATTAGAGTTTTGATGGATATTCAATCAGACTAATATGTTTCATAGATCGGTGAATATTGAGGCTTGAGGGTTATGGTTATCAAGTCAAAATTGTGGTGGAGATTGACAAAACTAGTACTGTGGAGGTTAGAGGTTCGGAACGACAACAATTTGTGGTTGCGGTCAAACCAAGGGTTGTAATATGTGTTTGTCCTTTTGTAATCCCTGAAACATTTTTTTAATAATGGACTTGTGTGTGGGGTGGGTGCATATGATTTTTCCAGAGAGTGTTTCCATGTTAAATGATTGTATTCCTATTTGTGTGATTATTTTTATTTTTTTCCATTGTTAATTGCTATCACCTCATATGAAATTTGGACCCAATTATTTAATTGGTAAATTTTAAAATTTACTTAATTAATTTCATTAGGAAAAAATTAAACCGGTTATTTAATTTGCACCATATTTACCTTGTTTTAATTAATTTGAATTAGAATTAATAAATTAACCTTAGATAAAAAAAATCAGGATTTAAATTAGAAATAATTAATTTGAGATTATATTATTATATCGACCCATATAGAGACTCGTGTTTTTTCAAAATGGTATCAAATCAGGTATCTATTTTTACTTAGGCATGAATCTGGGAGGTTTTTCTAGGGAGGATCAACTCATTCCTAGACCACCTTTATTTGACGGATCTAACTACGCATATTGAAAAGTGCGTATGAAATTTTCTCTTAAGTCCCTTGACGAGCTTGTTTAGTCAGCCTTAGAAAAGGGGTGGATACAACTCATAACTAAGGTAGGAGAGATACTTATCTGCAAACCCATAGAAAGTTAGAGTGAAGATGACCATAGGTTATTTAACTATAGTTCTCGAGGACTTAATGCTTTATTGTTTTCGATTACACCGAAGGAGTTCCGCCAAATTATGATGTGTGAAATGTCTAAAGAGGCTTGGTAGATGCTCTAAGTTATCCACGAGGGTACTGATTTTGTACATGTCTCAAAGCTTTAAAATCTCACCACTTTGTTTGAGATGTGGTCGAGGCTAGAAAATGAGAATTTTTATGATTTATATGATAAATTGTCTGATATTTTGAACTTATATTTTCATTAGGGAGAGAAAATGATGGACAATAAGGTAATGCGTAAACTTTTGAAGTCCTTACCTCCTAGGTTTTCAATACACTTCACGGTCTTAAATGTTTTAGATAATGTCGATAGGATGAAGGCTGAGCAGCTCATCGGTTAGCTCCAAACTTTTGAGTTAGAACATAATAGACCATCAAAAAAGGAAAAGGTCATAGCTTTTAAAGCTTATATAGAAGATGAAATTTATTCCGACGATGAATCCGAAATTGAAAAATAATATTTTACCCTTTTGATAAAAAAAATTTAGAAAATTTATCAAAAATAAACCTGATTTTTCTAAATCTAAAATTTTTTTGAAAAATAAAACCAATAAGGTTGAAAAATATTCGAGGAGACAAGATAAGGATTCGGGTAGGTGTTATGTTTGTGAGAGTGTAGGCCATAGATCATCCCATGAGCCTAACTTTATCGCCACTTTGGAGTTAGATGAAGTTAGTCTTGAATCTTCTCTTATTGAAGATAAGGTTGAGGGAGTTGGTAAGGAATCCAAATTTGTGTGCTCCATGATGAGATAACCTTATAAACAAATGGCGATGATGAGTTCAACATCGAAATGGCTCCGAGCTTTATGAGATGGTTCTCCAATTGGATAAGGTGAACTTTAAGTTAGGCTCCAAGCTTAAGATGTATAAGGAGGATATTTGTGTCCTTAGGGAGAAATATACACTTTTGGGAACTTTTCAGGCCCGTGGTGAATCTAATCTTTTTGATAAGCTTAAATAAGGGGATAAAGATAGAGAGAGAGCTTAAACGAGAAGGTTGCTAGCCTAAAGTGAGCATTACTTGAGTCGTCTCGAACTCAAACATTGCTTAAAGATTAAAATTCTAGGCTAAAAAAAGACTTAGAGGTATATGTACAACTTGTGGTTAACTTAAGGATAAACCAAAACAACTCAAGAATATGCTTTTGGGATCAGCTCAATCCTTAAATGACAAGACAGGACCTGGCTATGACAATACTTTAGAGTCTATTCTGAAAGTCGAGGTCAACATTGTCAAAGATCCCAACTTATCCCCCACCTAATGATTTCCCCAAGATGATAAAGGTAATTATCTCTCAACCATATTTTGGTACTCATTGTAAAATTAATGGTTACCATAAGGGGTATTGTTTTCGTCTAGAGGAAGACATATGTAGGTCTTCTAATCCGCATTTTGGAATGATTGAAAATTTGTATGAACATGTAGAATACCTAGTTAAGATTTTCCAACAACTCGTGGGTGAGTTAAAGAAATCTTCTCCTCCCCACGATGGTAGAGTTATGAGAAGGACTAGGCATAGGAGAGGGAGTCGCAATAATGAGGTATCTCGTCCCAATTTTGACGTCACTTAAGCCATTTATCTTTCTAGGTTAGGATTTTTGTGTTATACATTGATTACATCGTATTTATATCCTATATAGACATCTACTATATGTACTTTATTTTTTGGGATTTTATTTTGTTTGGTTTGGTTTAGTTATATAAATGAAAATTACAAAAAATTATGTTGTTTTCTTTTGTGCCATTTAAAGGAAAAACACAAAAAAAAATGTTTTGAAAAATTTATGAATATACAAAAATATTTTCATTTTTTATTAATTTCGCTTATATGGATATATAATAATGTTTGAGATGATTGGAAATATTTGAGAATACACCTTGTTATTTTATACCCTATTCTTGATTGGAAACTTAATAGGGCGAAGTGACTTTACATATGTTTTGTTTGACCGTTTAGGAATCCATTAAGAAACTTATGTCGCATATGTAGTAGTCATTAGCATATCATACATTCATACATGATTTGAACTAGTGTGTATCCTCAATTTTGATCCAAAAAGTTTAACATTGCATGTGTTTGCATTCGATCGAATCATATATTATTTTTTGCTAGATTTTTAAAAGTGTGCACGCAAGAACCATTACATGTGAGGATTGATGTAAAAATGATGAGGGTGCAATGGTAGGTTCTATCCAAAGTGTGGTGAAAGCTCCATTTGGAAAAATAGCTATATATGTGTTCATGAGAGAAAAGAAAAAGTGAAATATCTATGCTAAAGCATACACTCATAAAATAAAAGAAATCATTCGAAAAGAGAACTTTTGCGGGAGATATAAGTTGAATACCAATGGGTGCGCATTTATTTTGTCTAGCATATTTTTTTGGCCTTAATGACTTCCCTAAATTTTGCATGTAAACTTTAACTCTTAATTGGCATGAGACCTTTATGAACATAGCCTTTTTACAATAACGTTGACTTTTCTATTTGTTCAACTATAGGTTGAACATTGGGTTCTTAGTAAATATGGGTGGTATAGTCTATTTTCATATTTTTATATCATTCCCTTTCCCGTTAGATAACTTATGTGGGGTTGCCGATTTTGGATATTAATCTCACATTAGTGAACCACTCGTGTCTACGTCATTTTCTTAAACTAAAATTTGAATATTTTGTGTTTAAATAGATATACAAGTGTATTCAATGCTATATCCTAACCATGATATATAATTATATATACAATATATATATTCTTTTTATTCATGTCTCATAGTATATATTTCACATATTTTGTAAGGACACAAATTTCCAATTGAGTCCTTTGTAGTTTTGGCTCAATTCCGGACAAAAACATTTTAGTCATAGGATAGAGTTATTGATCATCCTTCAAGCCTATGACGTACTAAAGTTGAAGACGTAGCGGCCAAGTTTAAAGCTTCATCAAAATGCCGAGTTTAAAGTGCCTCATTTTTACGTCATCAAAAATGTTCCAATGCTCCTAAGGTATGAATGCATTTGATATATATATATATATAGGAGCTCGGAAATTAATTGGGTGTAATTTATAATTTTTATAAATTAATTTTAACGACTTTGTTTTACTCAAGAAAATATTTTTTAGTACTTTCCATAAAAGTTTTGGGCTAAAAATTAATATTTCCTTTTTCTGATTTTTTGGAACGTCGTTCGATGCACACTGGAATCTCGTTCGAACGAGATTGCCAGGTTATTCGAAGGAACTGGCCAGGTCGTTCGAATGAGATTTCGGACGAATTTAATTTTTTCCATTCTGGAACTTCGTTAGTTAATCCATTCGAACGAGTTTTGGCGGGAAAAAAAAATTTGGCAGTTTTTGACGGTTTTCCCACTTTTTCCACTACTTTTCCCCACTATCTTTTGCCAGATTTGATAAGTTGCGGGAACCAACTTTTAGAACCAACTTTTTCATAGCCTACTAACTCCTAGAGAGTGTTTATGAGAGTTTAACTTTCCAAGAAAAAGTTCATTGTTTTGTGTGTTTATTCTTTCAAGAAAAACCTTTTAAACACTTGTTTTACACCCAAAGTTTGTTTATCCAAGTTCATATATACGTATACTTTGCTTGGAGTGTTTGGCACCGGTTTATCTCTACATCTGTTTGAAGAGAAGTTTGGGTTTTCTTCTACATCCCATAAAGAAGAAGAGTTCATTTTGCTGCAGCATTCATACGTGGTGAAAGACACCATGTGTGATTGACGGTGTACCTATGTCTCATTGGTGAAGGCCGAGATTTCGGTGGAGCTCCGGGGTTGTCTACTAGGTGGACGTGTTTACAAGAAGAAGCGTCGAGGCTTGAGAGGGATCGAGTCGTGTGTTGTAAGTCTTTCTGTCTTGTAATTTATAAATCCATACTTAGTGGACTTAAGGCTAGGGTCGTCCGAGGTTTTTTCCCGTTGTGGGTTTTTCCTCGTGCATCGTGGCGTAGTGATTTATTGTTTATTTTATCTTGTTATACTCACCTAGAACGCATGCTTAGGTAATTCAAGATAAAATTTGGTTTTAATCACTACATGTTTAATTTGGTGCTAAATTAAATATTGGGTAATGTTTAGTTAATTTAATTCAAGTCAGTTTATTTAATTTGATAAAATTAGTTTGGCCTAATTGGTTTTAAATGAAAATTTTAGCTTAGGCAAATTTCTAAGACTTGAAAATTTAAGTGAAATTAACATAAGTGTGTGTTACATTTAATTTCACTATGTTTAAATTTAATTTAGAAGAAATTAAAAAAAAAATATTTGAACCATCAACTCGCTTTCGTATATCTATTTAAAAAGGAAATAAATGTTTTGAAAAATTAAAATTTGGGGGCCTCGTGTTCCAACAAGTGGTATCAAAGCCAAAGCGATAAATTATTTCGTTAAGATCCTTTAAATAATTTTTGGCTAAAATGGAATTTTTCCCATTCTCAAAATTTTCTATTTTCAATGGTTCTAATTACGCGTACTGGAAAGCGCGTATGAAATCGGCACTTAAATCTATCGACGAGAGGGTTTGGTTATCTGTAGTTAACGGGTGGTCTCCACCAACTCATTTAGTAGAAAATGAATGTGTTCCCAAACCGGAGGATAGATGGAGTGAGGGTGAATTTAAACTTTCTAATTTTAATTCCCGAGGTTTAAACGCCTTGTTTAGCGCTATCACACCGGATGAATTCCGACGCATTATGACGCGTAAGACCGCTAAAGAAGCGTGGGATATTTTACAACTCACTCATGAAGGTACTAGTGTCGTTAAAGCTTCGTAACTCCAAAACCTCACCACTCAATTTGAAACCATCAAATTGAACGATAAAGAAACTTTTGATGAATTTTATGCTAGACTTTCCGATTTTGTTAATTCATCTTTTAACTTGGGAGAAAAAATACCCGACAACCGAGTTGTAAAGAAAATTTTTAGGTTCCTACCCGATAGATTTATTCCAAACGTGATCGTTTTAAATACTTTACCAACTTTAGCCTCTATGAAATTAGAAGAGCTCGTAGGTGATTTACAAACCTATGAACTAGACATGTTTCCCTCTAAAACTAAAAAGAAAATTGAAAACGGCATTGCTTTAAAAGCCCGGAAAGAGGAAAAATAAGTAGTAGAGAGCGAGAGTGATAGTGACTCAGAAGACATGGCTATGTTTGCTAGAAAATTTCAAAAATTTCTTAAATTGAACAAAGATAAATTTAAAAATGATTTTAAGAAATTTGATAAATCTAGGCATGACAAAGCCGAGAGATCCCTAAAACTATTAATGAAAATTTAAATAGGGATGAGTCAAATAAATGTTTTGGTTGTGAGGGTTATGGCCATAGGGCTTCTGAGTGCCCCACTAAACTAAGGAGAGAGGGTAAGCGACCCATTTCATATAATGCGACCCTTAGTGACAGTGATAAGGAAGAGGGACCCGATTCCCCCACTAAGCCCAACTTTGTGGCTTTTATGGCTAGTCATGTGAGCACCGATAATGAATCTTCTCATGAAGATATTCAAACACATGACACTTTCGAGGTCAAAGTTTATGATTCCCTTATTTTTTATGGTAGTGAGAGTGAAGAAGAAAGAGAGAGTGAAAATGAAGAAGAGGTTGATGTGAGTGAACTTCAAAACGCTTTTCAAGAATTATATGAAGAATCAATTAAATTAAAAAGAGATAATTTGAATTTAGAATCTTGTTTGAAAGAGCGTGTCAAGGTCGTTGATGAGAGTTCATTAGTAGAAGGCCTTGGGACACGAGAGAAATCTCTTCGAGAGAAGCTAGAATATATAGAAGGCGAGAGAGATAGCCTTAGAGGTTTAATGGAATACTTGAAAAAGGAGCTTCTCGAGTTTGAAGAGAGAAATGGTTTGTTAGAGTCTAGAATTTTAGAATTAGAAGAACAATTAAAAGACTCTAGTAATGTCAAATTTGATTTGGAGTGTAGGTCCGAAAAACTTGATAAAATCTTGGGCACGGTCCAAATCAAAAATGACACTTGTGGTTTAGGCTTCGATACTTGTAATGAATCAACTCAAAAAGCCAAAACCAATGTTTTAAGAGAATCACCGAGGAAAGCCTTTCGAGATCAATCCTTAGGTCCCATTTTTCGACGTGTTTTTACTTGTGCTCATTGTGGTCGAAGAGGTCATCTTAGGAAATTTTGTTTTGATCTTAAATGAGTTCCTAGAAAATCCCACCATAAAGAAACCAAGGTAGTCAAGATTCCTACACCCCAAGATAGTCACTCATCATTAGTTTGGGTTAGGAGATCCGACTTGGTAGCTTTACAAGATATGGTATTTGATTCTCATTTACTTTCACATGCTCCCTCCCTTGCAAAATCAAAAGGTTGAATGTGTTAGTTTTGCTTGCGTACTTTAGGTTTTGTACTCCATGCTATATTATCATGCTAAATGTATGCTTGTTTAGTCATTACTCTATTCCATATCTTATGAAATCATGACATGTTTATCTTTTGTATTATATTCCTTTCATTTTTGTTTGCATTAAATGAAAAATACAAAAAGATTTTTGTTTATCATTTGTGTTTCATTTTTTTATAATTTAGGATTAATGAAAAAAAAAATACAAATGATTTTTGTTTGTCTTTTGAGTAAATATTTTTATTTTTGGTTAAAAATTAGAAAAACTCAAAAAGAATTTTTTTTGTGTGTATTTTAGTTTGACACACTTTATGTGGCATATACTTGTGTTTGAATCCCATCTTTTACGCTCTCATGTGGCTAGAACTTTTGGTTTAGATTGTCAATCCTTATTATGTTCTTTACCATGCCTATATGGAGTAGTTGGATTTTGTGTTGATTAAATGGATTCTATTTCTATATTCCTCAATTCACACATGCACGAGCTCTTTTGAAATTTAACTTTCTATGTTATATTTGATCTTTGTGAGGTGTTCTCCTATCAATTTTGTCATCTACATATTTGTGACCTAGGAGGACTAGTGCATGTCAAAATTCGTTGCACGTGAGATTTGTGAGATAAAAAAATGATATATAAAATGTGCACGGGGAAGGGCTCCGAAATGATTTATTATCCTTTGAGATTGTAAGCCACCGTTTGTATGGACCTAAAAGAAATACGTGGTCCAAAGGCCTAAAAACAAAAAAATGGCATTAAAAGAAAAATAATTGCCAAGGCGTATGTTTTATTGATATATTCATTCAAAAGAATAATATATATGCTTACTGAGAGAGATTGGATGGTATATTAACGATTTGCACAATGTCCGTTTATCCTAGTGGCGCTATCAATGTCATGACTCTATTGGTTTGTTGAATCATCAACATGCTAGGCTTGTATGCATTGTGTATGTTTGTTCATTGAGTTCAATATATATTGTCACGTGAGGTTATATTCAAATGTGATGAAGTTTGCAATCAATTGAGAACTCCGTGAACATGTTTTAAGTGATTGGGTCTAAATTTAATTGTTACTAATTCACACCCCAACACTTCCGTTTCCACGTGACACATTTTTGCCATACGAGTGTGAAAAGCTTATCTTATTTTGTGTCATTTGTGTTTATATATATATATATATATATATATATATATATATATGCGTGTGCATCTTTGGTATATCTAAAGTATGTATATATATGATATTTTTGTTTAGTCTTTGCCTTGCATTCTAATCCATATATGCTTTACTTTATAATTGGTATCCATCTTGTTGCATTCTTTGTTGATATCACATGCTTAATACGTATGTATCATATTGGTATCTATTTCTTGCATCTTAGTTAGTATCCATTATTAGTTGTTGGATTAGTTGTTGCCTATGTGATTTCATGTTCTTATCACTTTATGCATCATTTTAAATTTTTTTATCCTTTATCTATTCCTGAACAAAAAGGGGGAGAATGATAGGGGAAATGATAGGGGAGAAATGGATTCTAATCCTATTATTATCGTATCTTAGTTTAGGGTGATTTATCTTAGGGGGAGACATCTTTCTAAGAACGTAAATTATTTGATAAAGGGGAGAATTAATTTAGGGGGAGTAATTATTTAATTGTCTTTAATATTTTGATATTCCTTATGCGTTTAATGTGTTTGCTTAAGTGTGCGGGAATTATATTCTAAGTGGCAACTTTCACCGACAAAGATTTTAATACTTGGGTTGTTTGAGTCAAGCATTGTAATTTTATTTTGGGTGGGACTTTTTGTCAGTCTAGTAGAGCTTGACGGCCCTTTAGGATTTTTGCTGGTTTTTGTCCCGAATTAGCCAAAGGGGGAGATTTGTAAGGACACAAATTTCCAATTGATTCCTTTGTAGTTTTGGATCAATTCCTGACAAAAACGTTTGAGTCATAGGATAGAGTTATTGATCATCCTTCAAGCCTATGACGTACAAAAGTTGAAGACGAGCGGCCAAGTTTAAAGCTTCATCAAAATGCCGAGTTTAAAGTGCCTCATTTTTACGTCATCAAAAATGTTTCAATGCTCCTAAGGTATGAATGCATTTGATATCTATATATATATATATATATATAGGAGCTTGGAAATTAATTGGGTGTAATTTATAATTTTTATAAATTAATTTTAACGACTTTGTTTTACTCAGAAAAATATTTTTTAGTACTTTCCATAAAAGTTTTGGGCTTAAAATTAATATTTCATTTTTCTTATTTTCTGGAACGTCATTCGATACACACTGGAATCTCGTTCGAACGAGATTGCCAAGTCGTTCGAACGAACTGGCCAGGTCGTCGAACGAGATTTCTGACGAATTTTCTTTTTTCCATTCTGGAACTTCGTTAGTAAATCTGTTCAAACGAAAAGTCGTTCGAACGAGTTTTGGCGGGAAAAAAAAATTTGGCAATTTTTGACGGTTTTCCCACTTTTTCCACTACTTTTCCCCACTATATTTTTCCAGATTTGATAAGGTGCGGGAACCAACTTTTTCATACCCTACCAACTCCTAGAGAGTGTTTTTGAGAGTTTAACTTTCCAAGAAAAAGTTCATTGTTTTGTGTGTTTATTCTTTCAAGAAAAATCTTTTAAACACTTGTTTTACACCCAAAGTTTGTTTATCCAAGTTCATATATACATATACTTTGCTTGGAGTGTTTGGCACCGGTTTATCTCTACATTCGTTTGAAGAGAAGTTTGAGTTTTCTTCTCCATCCCATAAAGAAGAAGAGTTCGTTGTGCTGCGACATTCATACGTGGTGAAAGACACCATGTGTGATTGACGGTGTACCTATGTCTCATTGGTGAAGGTTGAGATTCCAGTGGAGCTCTAGGGTTGTCTACTAGGCGGAGGTGTTTACAAGAAGAAGCGTCGAGGCCTGAGAGGGATCGAGTCGTGTGTTATAAGTCTTTCTGTCTTGTAATTTGTAAATCCATACTTAGTGGACTTAAGGCTAGGGTCGTCCGAGGTTTTTTCCCGTTGTGGGTTTTTCCTCGTGCATCGCGGCGTAGTGATTTATTGTTTATTTTATCTTGCTATACTCACCTAGAATGCATGCTTAGGTAATTAAGATAAAATTTGGTTTTAATCACTACATGTTTAATTTGGTGCTAAATTAAATATTGGGTAATGTTTAGTTAATTTAATTCAAATCAGTTTATTTAATTTGATAAAATTGGTTTGGCCTAATTGGTTTTAAATGAAAAATGTGACTTAGGCAAATTTCTAGGACTTGGGTTAAATTGATTGTGTTTAAGTGAAATTAACATAAGTATGTGTTACATTTAATTTCGCTTGGTTTAATTTTAATTTAGAAGAAATTAAAAAAAATTATTTGAACCATCAGCTCGCTTCCGCATATCTATTTAAAAAGGAAATAAATTTTTTTAAAAATTAAAATTTGGGGGCCTCGTGTTCCAACATATTTATATTCTAGAAATCATTAGTGTTGCTAGGTTAATTGAGGTTGGGAATATCACTACTAGAAAAATGACAATTAACGACAGCTAATTTCCTATCCCTAAAGCTCATTTGTTGTTCCCAATAGTATTTAGGACAGTCATAAGACAGGAAGATATGTCCTAATAGGTGGGGATCATAAAAGGCTAAAAGGGCAGCAACTGTTGTCCTTTTTGAGTTTTTAAGATTGCAACTGCTTTTAGCTCCGTATTTTTAAATCTAAATACTACTATATATTTATAAGGATGGATGTTTTTCTCCTTTAAAATGAAGTATTAGGGACAGAAGTGGTTGTTCCAAATATATTTTGGCGCATAAAATGTGGCGGCAAATAGATTTTAGCGCACAAAATGTGACGCCAAATTGATATTTTAAAAGACAATTGTGGCTGTCCTAAAAGATAAATATATTTTTTTTATAAACTATATTGTGGTCAATCTAAATTCAATCTCTAATATAATAATAGTAAATTAAGAAACAAAACAAAAAGTCATATTATACCAAAATTTAACCATTAAAATAATAACAAAACCAAATAGTATCAAATCACACTTCAAAAAATAAACACCACCACATGCTTTCAAATTTTCATTTCCACTTCTAAGTTAGTTATATCAATACACAGTCAAGAATGGTTATCTGAAGTATCAATTGTTGCCACTGGTGGTGGTGGTAGCAGGATGTGCGGCTCCCATATCATACGAGCGATTTTAATCCTATCTTCTGCTAGAGTTTCTCTCATTTACTAAATCGGCATGCCCCATATAAATTTCTTCTTGATGATGATTATCTCCCACCTCAACCTCTTCCCGATAACGACTCTCTCACTCATTTACCTCCTTCTCTAGTCGAGCAATCGTGTTATGATAATAATGAGATGATGTGGTTGAATGTGAAGAAGTTGTTTTAATACATACTCCCATACACAATGCTCATCCATGTTCGTAAGTTCTTATCACGTCCTCAAATATATCATCCCTCACTTCAAACTTATTTTGTTGATCAAATGGCAGCACATCCAATTGTATTTTAATCGATTCCTACAAATTGAGAAAAAACATATAGCACAATAACCCTCTTTCGTAACTAGAATTTTCAAACATCCAATAAAATAAAATTTGTAATGTAACTAAGTCATATACATTACAATTATCAACATATTTATACCTCTCTACCATCTGCTCCATCATCGACATCGTATGTGAGATCCTTTTTCTTACCTGTCCATCTCCAAACACTCAATTTTTCGATAGACTCTTATTTTGACTTTATCTTATTTATATAAAAATAAAAAACATGCTAACAAAATCCGAAAAGAACATGTATATAATCATACTTTAGTATGCTAAAGGTTTAAGGCAAGTTGATCCATTATCACCTAACCTATTCATTATAATTGCTGAGGCTTTCTCTAGAAACCTTAATTCCCTTCTTCCTAAGTAGTTTGGCTATAAGATGCCTATTGGTTATCCCAAATTCAATCATCTTGCTTGTGTAGATGATGTTATCATTTTTTCTTCAGGGTCTTATAAGGATTTAAAGTCTATTATGGAGGTTATCAAAGAGTATGAGAGAGTTGATGGTCAAAAACTCAACATTTCTAAATCCCAAATGTTCTATTCCTAAAAATTATCTCCTGTTGCTATCAAGAAAAATAAAATCTCACTGGTTTTACTAACAAAAATATTCCTATTTTATATTCGGATTTCCCTTTATTTTTCAATATCTTGTTTAGAAAATCAAAATGGCTCTAACTGGATGGAAAGCTAGACATTTATCTTTTGTAGGCAGGCTTGTCCTCATTAGAAGTGCCCTTACTACAATTCCAATACACAATATAGTTGCTTTTAATCCTCCCAAGCAGGTTCTTTAGAAGATTGAAGCTCTTTTGGGAATGTTGTTTTGGGGGTCTAATAAAGGCTCTTCAAAACACCACTGGTGTAAGTGGAGTGTGATATCTCTGCCCATAAAAGAAGGGGACTTAGGTATATGGAAACTTGATGATATTAGGAGAGCTATTTCTATTAAACTTTGGTGGAAGTTTAGATCAGGTGATTCCATATGGACAATGTTTATGAAAGCTAGATATTGCATAAACTCTCACCCTCTTACTGTTAAGCCTAAATCATTTTCAAACACTTGGGGGTAGGATGTGTAATGTCAAACAAGAATCTTAAGAACACATGAAATGGAGAATTAGCATAGGAGATATAGATTTCTGTTGGGACAATTGGTTGGAATCAGACCCTATTGGAGATGTTTACAACATTCCCAAGAATTTTTTTGGAAAATAGAAGATGGGATTTGGACAAACTGAAATTGTTTTTCCCTGTGGATCTAATTAATCAAATCACTCAAAGTCGAATTTGGAATTTGGAAAAATATGGTTTAGTCTAGACTGCTTTTAATTCAAGTTCTTTCACATTTTCATTTGCTTGGGATATAACTATAACTCTTCTCTAACTAGTTCTACTCAATTCATATGGGATCCTAGCATTCCTCCTAAAATGTCAAATTTTTCTTGGAAAATACTTAAAGACGTGCTTCCAAATGATGATAAGGTAAATAAAATTGTAGTTAGAGGTCCTTCCAAATGTGTTTGTTGTAAAACTAATCAAGAAGATACTTCTAATCGTTTATTTTCCTCAAGTGAAATAGTTGTTAAGGTGTGGGACTTATTTAGTGCAAAGTATGCTGTAATTTCTCAAAAAGGTTAAGTCAGGTAGAGACTAATCTCTTGGTAGGGTTGCTCTAATTCTTCTTCACATGTTTTATTCACTCTTCTCCCCATCCTCATCTGTTGGCATATTTGGATTAACAAAAACTTGGCCAGTTTTGAGAATTATCCTATGTTCTTCCCTAGAATCATTAAGAACATCCAATATAGTTTTTCTTTGTGCTTTAAAAGGCCTAGAATTTCAAAGTCCATAGTTATTTTAGTGCATTAGTCTCTTCCTCCAAAAGGCTTCTTGAAATTCAATGTCGATGGTAGCTCTTTGGGTAATCCAAGCATCAGAGGTTATGGTGGGGTCTTGAGAAATTATAAAGGGGAAGTGATTTGGTTCTTCTTCAAAGCTTTAACAATCAACTCAAGTCTAGAAGCACAAGTTATTATTATTGTTCTTAAGGGGATTAATTATTTTCAAGACCTCAAAGACTATGCTCTCATTGTTGAATTAGATTCAAAAAATTGGATTGATGTTCTTCTCCTTAAAGCTTCATGTCCTTGGAGAATTCAATGGCATGTGGATCAAATTCTTTCGTTGATTTCCAACCTCAAGTGTAGTTTCATCCATGTACATAGTGAGGAAAACATGGTTGTTGATTTCTTATTCAAGATTAATAGCTTGTAGAATAAATCTATAATGTCCCGTCATCTTGATCTTCTGCCTAAGTATTTCAGTGGCACTTTAAGATTATATAATCTCCAAACTCCTTACATTAGGAAGGTGTATTATTGATTTTTTTTCATTTTATCTTAAGCTTTCATTTTTTGTATGTAAGCCTCTAGTGATGGCTCTTCTCACCTGTATATATTTGTATATATCAATAAAAATACCCTATTCTTATTTTTTTTAAATACAAAAGTAAGAACATATGTATTTACTTGTTGCTTACTACAGAAATTGAAGTTCTCCCAATTCTAAGGTGGGAACAAAGATATGCTCGATTAATGATATTCCGATCTGCCACTCGTTGTAAGTGAAAATATATAATGTAATGACATTTCAAGTAACTTACCATTGTATAACCTCCACACCGATTCAATGTATTAT
Organism: Sambucus nigra; assembly: GCA_949130495.1. Lineage (NCBI taxonomy): Eukaryota > Viridiplantae > Streptophyta > Magnoliopsida > Dipsacales > Adoxaceae > Sambucus > Sambucus nigra. The sequence goes on along the minus strand of OX422212.1, from coordinate 245,975,748 downwards.
TTTTAGAAAATTTCAACGAAGTTTCCTTTATTTTTACATGTAATCCAACATCTTTAATCATCAGCATAACATCAATAATATAAAAAAAACATGCAAAATCCCTTTAACCTATTCAATGTATTATTTTCTGAAAGTCCTTCGCCCACACTGCACTCAAATCCAAAACAACCCCTAACTCTCTCACACACCCCACCTGAGCCCAAAATAGTCCCCAAAAAATAGATGTGATCCAACATGTTTAATTATCAACATCAATAATTAAAAAAATTAAAAAACATATAAAGAGTTGTGATTCGAGATGTGATATCTTTGTTGTTTCTTGACCTTAACATTTCATTAAAACTTTCCACTAATTTAGATTGTCTTGGGGTGTAATTTCTAAACGATCTGCGTCCATGTTCAATTCTGTACAATACTTCTTCTTGGTCACATACTTAAAGGATCTCCATTATATTCCAAGCCTATGATAACATAGGTTTTAGTAATTGTCTGGTTCATTTGTGCTAATCTAATAACAGAAAAAATACATTAGTTACAAATATTAGTGATTCTAAGTATTCGATTTTATTAACACGAGATTAATTTAATATTACCTGCGCTTGTTCCCAAACAAAGTCAAGCTTTCGTTGATTCACTTTCGTCCAAGACGGCAAAGTCAAAGGAAACAAATCCCCTTGGCGTGCTTAATAGCCGAGTTGACTCACCAACTTCTTCGCATATGACCCAATTGGTTGGTAATCTTCATCCCAACTAACTATCTTTTTCTCACCGTTACCCCGTTCATCCCATTATTTGGAACTCCCTTTAACTTTCCTCTTAAAGGAAGATGTACCATAGTGTCACATGTTCAAAAGTAAAGAGCAAGCATATATAAAAATTTATAAAATCCTGATGTATAGATATCTTTTAGTATATACCATCATGTGAGATGCATTGCAAGTCATTTCCCCCTCCACGGGAGGGTGTACCATCGATATTTCTTGTTTAAAAAACAATATAAAACACTATATAAAACAGGAGGGTGTAAGTATTTTATAAAGCATTTTATAAAATTTACAAAGGTTGGACTTTTCGTTGATTACAATTAAGTTCCAAATTATATCATTCGGCTTTAAATAGATGAACCTACCAACTCCAACACACCAATCATCTCCACTTTGCACTATGTTGTCATTTATTTTCTTAAGGTCTGAATGCCTAACATTGAATTTAAATGATAAATTATAGACATAACTACCACAATATTTGTTCTCTATTATTCATCAGTACCACATTTTTTGTTAATGTTTATTTGTTTAATTTAACACTCTTGAAAGATGCATTTAACAATGACTTATGTGATGTCTGTCCATATACTTCTTAGAATTGAATATCGTAGTATATGATGTTTATTTCTTGTTCAGACGAATAAATTGTGCATATATGTGAATGTTGTGTTAATTTTTAATACTTTGATATGTATTTCAACAGGTTATTTACACTAATGTTGCTTTAGATCTAGAGCTGATATAGAACAGGTTATTTACACTAATGTTGGCCAGTGGTCCCCTAAGTCTGAAGTTTGATCTGTTGTTGAGTCAGGTTGGCTATTCAAGGTAGCAACTCAAATTATTGGGACACAGTGAGCTGGCCTAATAATCCATTGTTGCATAACATGTACGAGATAAACAATAGGGCATTATTATTTATTTCTTTGCTAGAGGTGAGTTTCCCAGAAGTTGAACATGTACCAATATAATGTTAATTCAAAAATATCAAAATGTTGAGAATTGTGGCGATTTCAAACCAATCATATGTGTAACTTTATCTATAAAGTGATAGCTAAGATTCTAACCACTAGACTCTCATATGTTCTTCCTAATATCATTGATAAATCTCAAACATGTATCATTAAAGGAAGGCGAGTATATTTATTTCCTTTTATATTGATGAATCAATTGGATTGAAGACTATATGATTAGGTCTAATTTGTAGCGTATATATTAAGTATTCATAACCAATACCATGTTGTTGGGTGTTTGAAATAAATAGTTGTCAAATAAATATGAAACTATCTGTTATGGCATGTTATGATAGCACCAAACATGGGGGTGGAAAAATGATATGTTAGTGTGATAATGTTCCTTGATCATTTAAGAGAGAATAAAAAATGATATGGGTTTGTCTTGTTCATGTTGTTTTATAGTTTTCAAAACTTGACTCTATTTATGCAGAATACCTAACCAGTGAATCATAACTGGATAAACTAGGACAAAATAATGCATATACATTTACATTTATTATTGACCAACCATTTGTGCTAAATACCTAACCATTTATTTATGCAGAATACCTAACCATTTATTCATAACTAGATAAACTAGAACTTAACTCTAGTTTAGTATCTTAATGTAGGAGCTTTTTATTTTTTACCAAGATCACAGATGTTAGCTAAGAAAAAAATGTACTATTACAATGTCCTATAAGAATAAGGAACCCAACAAATGTGGGATAGTCTGGCCTACATCAGTTTTGTAGGAAAATTTGGCATGGCAATAGCATATAAAGGATCACATGTTTAGATGTTAGCATAATGTTATTGGTGAATAATTTCAGAGATTTATCAACAGATGTGGGATAGTCTAGCTTACACCAGTTTAGAATTTGGCTTTTGATATGAGATAGTGTCAGAGAGTTGCTCAAACATGTCTCGCATGACATTATAATAGGTGTATAATTTCACCATGTGGTCCACTCAACAAAATTAATTGCTATTAGTCAATAACCGTTAATTAATCATAACTCGAAAAATTCACAACCAAAAACAAATGAAGGGAACTATTTATGTCATTTTCATTCGAATATTGATCCTAGTCCCTATAATTCTTAGCTACAGGTACATGCATGCCAGATGTGAAATAACCTCCACATAATCGAGAGGGTAGATTTTCCATCCAAATGTTCAATTTAACATCCAAATACTTAATTTTTTACCCTACTTCTTTGAGATAGTTCTATGCAATGGTGGTGGGGAATGAGTTATATGTTCTTACCCCCAGCTTTCTACACTTCAACTAAAGTTGGATCATTAGGACCAATTTGTTTTACAATAAGGGAATATATTGGTATATTGGTTTTTAGTTATCATCAATGGTCAAAGTGCAGGGTTTTTCAAATCTTCTAAGGGTTTCAGACAAGGATATAATCTGTTATACCCAAATACATTACCTCAAAGATAATAAATGTGTTGAATTATCTATCTTGTGCATCATGTGATCACGTTTTTGTGTCAAAAATGTAAATGGGAGATGCAACAGATGAACAACCAGCTAAAACAGATTCGAAGCATGTGGGGATGTGTGAAGACTCATAGCATAGATCCTCATGTTATCTATGGTTGAATTGTGACTCAAATGTATGACTTGTAGGAGAATAATGTTTCTCAAGTGTATGACTCGTAAGAGAAGATTTTCGCAACCAGGCAATTTGGTAAATCGTCACTTGAGTACTATATCACCCTCAAAGATTTTCATTTTTTTCTCTCACACTCAAGAAGAATATTTTCTAAGGAGGAATACTGATAAAGAACTTTCAAAATAAAGCTCTTGGTGTAGTGTAACACAAGAAAATAATAAATGGCGCAAATGAGTATAATGTGTTCAGTGCAATATTTGAACTCCTCAAGAAGTAAAAATTTATATACCTGAATTTGAGATGGGGGTGATGCATGTACCGCTCCTCTAGTAAGCGAGGATCTAATCCTAATGAATCTTTTACAAGAAAATAATGTTTTTTATTAGTTGTTATATTAATAAAAAAAAATATGATAAAACATAACAAATCATATGATAAAAATAAGAGAAACATGTGTCATAATGCTTACATATAAATTTACAACTTATCAATCCTCATTATTCGTTCATATCATCCTCAAAATCATCACCTTCATGCATAGATGTATCAATTATGAATCCATCTACATTTTATCTCACCCAAGATATGTTTTGATCATGTTTCCAATCTTGCACACCAAACATAACGAATGGACAGGCTTTTAATTCTTCTTTTGTCGTTGAATAAATATCAAAACTATCTTTAGGAATCATTTGAACAAATATATACCAATGTGGTTCCTTAGGATCTTTCACATACCACACTTGTTCTGCTTCGGATGCAAAGATAAAAGGCTCATCGCTCGATCGATTATATTTGTACAACAAGTGGTTGAAATTTACTAATGTAAAGTTAAACTCATCTACTCATTTCCCCAAATGATTTTCTATCCAACTGTATTTGAATAGTACAAACTTTTTGCCATTAAAATATTATATTTCAATAATGTCAGTCAGTTGTCCATAGAAAGTAACGTCCTCGGACAAAGGATTAGAGTCTCTTTGACTAGCATAGCTCTTTTGTTCTGCTTTTAAAATAACTCCACTATTCAGAGTTTTCCAACGAATATCAACTTCCTTTGTTCGAAATCGAAACCCTCGAATAATATATTACTTGAAGATTAATGCATCCTCCAGAGGATCCAATGCCAAACTCAATATTTCGTTAAATAATTCGATATCTTTTGACAATCCATCCACCTAATATTTCAATAAATACGAAAACTATGATATAAATATAGAATTAGAATACTAAGAATGAATAAACATACTTAGATAATCCTTAAACCACGTGTGGAAATGTTTATTGTGAAGGCATTGCACAAAATGTTATTGTGAAACGTGAGGATATTGTTTTGAAGTTTCTCAAAATATCATAGGCATGTCGAGTTAGAAAGGGCATTCAATAATTCATAATATATAAAAATTACTTAAGGTTAATATATAACTTACTCAATAAATGGTGCAACTACATCACTATTAACAAGCACATCTTGATGCGTTTGTATACAAGTTATTGAATCAAATCAAAATTTTAGTCCTTTCCTCACACCACACCCAAGGTCATTACTTTCATCATCATATTTGAAAGGCTGGCAAGACTTAGTTTCCTCATAATTATCCATATATCTTGAGCAAAAAGTGGTGCATTCTTCCATAACAACAGATTTAGCAATTGAGGCCTCAGGATGAGCAGGACTGCGCATAAAGAGTTTTAGAGTATGAAAATACCTTTCAATTGGATACATCCAATCTTATATTATTGTACCAGCAATGAAAAACTCATCAACCAAATGTATACGAAAGTGCTCAATCACATCAACGAATCCCGGTGGGGATATTTTCTCAAGGGTGCAAAGTGTAAGAGCCATACGATCTTCCAATTTTTCAAAGTAAGCTAAAGTATTTGCACTTGAGCGCAACACTGAAAACAGTTGCTTAGTTCAATTAATGATTTGACAACATGTTTTGTCATTACCCTCCGTAGTGCAATTGGAAATAATTGTTACATTAAAATGTGATTGTCATGGCTCTTCAGTCCCCATATACTTCGCTCTTGAAGGTGAACGCATCTCAAAATATTCGATGAGTATCCATCTGCTACTTTGACATCCTACAAAACTTTAAGAAAAATATCCTTCTCTTTGTTGCTCATTGTAAACTCCGTTAGAACTATATGCTTCATATTTTTCCCGTGTGTTTGGGGATGTAGTTGTTGTCTGATGCGCATCTCTTCTAGGTCTATTCAGGCCTTCAAATTGTCTTTAGCTTTATCTTTAGTGCCCACCAATGTAAATAATATATTATCACACGCATTTTTTTCAATATGAATAACATCGAGATTGTGGCAGATCAAATTATGCTCCCAATATGGCAATTCAGAAAAGATACTTTTCTTTTTCCAATTTAATCTTGTCTTTAATGCCACATCTTTTGTTGTCTTCGCACACTCCTTTTCTAACTGTTATATTTTCCTCTTTCTAAAAACATCTTCCTTCTTGTATTCAGTTTCAATGTCGAGCTCATTTAAATTTTGCAAAACTTGTGATCCTGATAATTTCAATGAAGGTGGTCTGAAATCAACATTGCCATTAAAAGTTGTTTTCTCTTTTCGAAACCTATGGCGCAACAGTAAGAATCGATGATGGCCCCAACAACAATACTCTTTACCATTCTTTAATTGAGTCACTTGATGATCTTTATTACAACAAGGATAAGAAAATTCACCTTTCGTATACCATCCCGATAGCATAACACGTGTCGAGAAATGATTAATTGTCTACAACAACGCTGAACGCAACTGAAAAATTATTTACTCAACATCATAAGTAGTCACTCCATCACTCCATAACTCTTTTATCTCATTGATCAATGGTTGTAAAAATACATCAATCTTATCACCAAGCCCTTTTGGCCCATTAATAAGAATCAATAAAATTAGGTTTTGTTTCTTCATACATAACCATAGGCACACGTTCAAGGTCGTGAGCACAACCGGCCAAGTATAGTGAGAAACGCTCATTTCACTAAAAGGATTGAATCCTTCAGTTGCTAACCCAAGTCTAACATTGCGATCATCATTCACAAACGATGGATTACTCTCATAAAACGATTTTCAAGCACAAGAGCCTGTCGGATGCCTTTTCACACCATCATCAATACTATCCTCGATGTGCCATTTCATTAGCGAAGCAGTATGTGATGACCAAAACAATTTTTAAAATCATGGTTCTACAGGAAAATGCCTTACCTTTTTTGCAGCTACTTTTGTACTTTGATTACCTTATTGCACTTGATCAACATCACTGCCAACATTTGATTTATATCTGGAAGCCCCACAAATGACACACTTCTCTAGTCTCATTTTCATATCGAAATAACATACAACTGTTAGGGCACGCATCCCATTTTTCATACTTAAACCCCAAATCAGTATAATCTTGTTAGCATGATAAAAGTATTTTGGAATTCTGGAATTAGGGAATGTCTTCTCCAATAGTCTCAGCAACATCGTGAAAGAACTATTCATCCATCCATTAAGTTGCTTTAAATGCAAGAGTTCAACTACAAATGAGAGTTTAGTAATGCCCTCTGGACAATTTTCATTTAACTTTCTTTTTGCCTCTTTTAGGGGTTTGAAATATCTTGGCAAGTTACCATCAGGCACAACATCTTCTACTCCATGTTCATCACTACACTAATTTTCATGTGTCAATGGAACCCCCTTCCCTTTTGAACCATTGCAATCATATTTCCCCCTAAGCTTGATTCGTATGATATATCATCAAATGGCACATCATTACCAAAATTAAATGTGTTATCATCTAATGCATCGATCAACTCCCCATGATAAATCCCATCCTTATAACTCATGTCAAAGTCATGCATCTCTATGTGACCCTTCACAATGTGTAGGTTGTGGTAAACTCGGTTTACACATTTACAACAGGGGCATTTTATGCGTGATGATTTCATATTCTTATTCATATATGCAAAGCTTATAAACCTTTCAACCCCATTTATGTATTCTATTAAATTCCAATCACGTGATCCGATCCAACTCTTATCCATATCAACTCCTAAGACGTAATTTGATAAATCCTTCATCACATAACCAAAAATATATTAGCATACATATATAAGATATACAATTTAAGCATAACAAGTGTACACATACATATACATATACAAGATATAGAGAGTTGGTGTAACATAATATTCAAGAAAATGTCATTTGAGCAATGTTTAAGGCTTTTATATATTGTAGTGATGAACCTCCTTAATAGTGGTTTCAACTAGGAAACACGTAGGCTTAGGAGGTAGAGTTTTGAGTGTCACTGTAAGACATTGTGTTCCAAACATGCCCAAACATGTGTTGACTTGTTAAAAAAAGAGTAGCATTTTATTATTCTGGACATGTTCAGACACATTGGGGATACGCTTACACACGTTGGGTGTCGAGACAAGGAGTTAAGTGTAAAGATGCTTAATTCATGAAATCAAAGTGTAGAGCATAATTTTTTTTGACAATTATTGATGTAAAAATAATTTACACACACATATATATAAATAATCACTCAAATTTTCATCCCCTGATCCTAAACAAACCATCCTTACAACTCGACCACCCAAATCATCGTTCACCATCATTGCCTTAGATCATAAATAAACCAACCTTACAATCCCTTCAATATTTTACCCTTAAATTCTTTAACTTTTGTTGTTATCTCTGCATATGATTTTTGTACTTATAAGAAATTCCATCAACTTCTGTTGTGATGTGTTTACAATAGATGTTTATGTTTTGATGTCAATATAAATAATCAAATCGGTGATGTCAATATAAACCATCATGAATTCACTATGATCAAATTCTCCCCATTATTTATGTAAGCGTTCTTTTTAACTAAATTGTGACTTCATGGTGAGATTCACTACATGTGGATCCCCTAGTTTCTCACAATAATATCAATAAGACGTAATATTACTATCAAAAATTTATCAGTATGTTTATTTCACTCAGTGATAAATAAAACTTCTATGGTACATAGTCATCTAATTTGCAATGTATAATTCATAACTAATTTGTAATGTAGTTCATAATTTACAGTTCGTAAGTTATGAACTTGAATGACTTTGAATTGCAGAATATACGAACTTGAATCATAACTAATTTGCACTCGATCAGTTATATAATTGATCGTAAAATAAGTTATATAATCAACCACAAAATCAAATGGAACATTAGTTCTATAAGAGCAAGCCCACATACAAATCGCAAAATAAATTGAAATATTATATCACAAAATCGTAAAGGGAGAAAGTATACCTTTAGGTGGGTTTCCAGGACAGAGAGAAAGAGAGAAAGACGACATTTTTAAGAACGAGAGAGAGAGAGAGAGAGAGAGAGACGACAGTTTCACGAGAGAAGAGAGAGACGACAGTTTCACGAGAGAGAGGGAGAGAGAAAATGAGGTTTCACCATTTGTGTAGGGTTTGGCTTTGATCGGGTGAGAGAGGAGAGAAAAGTGGGTGAGTAAGGTTTGGGTATATGGTTGGAGTAAGTTATTTGGTAAAAAAAAAATATTTGACCAAAAAACTAGAAGAGGGAAGGAAAAATAAATGGGGGAATGGGAGTAAAAAAAAATAAGGGAATCGAAAACTTTAAAGGATGGCTATTTGGTGTCTCTGTAGACCTATTATAAAGGACAGCAAACATTGGATGTACGTAAAACTATTATAAAGGATGCTTAAAAAATTAATTGTCCTTTATTGTAGAGTAAAAGGATAGCTAAATTTGGTTGTCCCTTATACATTTTTTTAAATGACAGCTTAAAAGTTGTTACTAATACCTGTGTCCTTAATTATCATTATTCTAGTATCATATATTTCATTTATCCCTTAGTAATTATCCTTAGTTTTTTATGTAATGGGGATAAGATAAATTCGCATGTTTAAGTTTATTTGTTCTAAGTTATTTTTCATGCTTGTAAGTGTCATCTAGGAGAGGCTCTTTCTCATATCTTAATAAATTGTGGGGTTTTGTCTCCCTCTTCCTAAAAAGAAAGTTTTTTTCTCTTTAGTGAGATACTTTGAAGTGTCTGTCTCTATTTTTTCCTTTAGCTTTTCCCTTTGTATATTCGTGACAAAAAAGGGGGATAGTTTATAGATTAAGAGAGAGATATTTTTAAAGGTTTTAAATTTAGGGGGAGTAATAATATTTGAATGTGCATTACATTTTTCATTCCTCATCTTGATTAGTTTATATATCAGTTGTATCTTTTATACTTCACATGGTATATGATACATGTGTAGGTGGCAGGTTCCGTGAGTACATGTTGAAGATTGATCAATCATATCTTACATACTGAGTCTTGAGAGGTTAGGGACTGGGTAGAAGTTGATGCATAGGATGATGTTTATATTTTATGTTGTGTCATTTTTAGCTTGTCGTGAAATTGACAAAGGGGGGGATTTGTAAGAACATGGTTCTCCTTATTGCCTTATTTCAGGATTGACAAAACCTGATTTAGGTTTGTGTCATTTTGATTGAAGGACGTCTATACAACCAAATTCTACATCAATGATACAATGACATCAAATGTGACACCAATATCCATCACACCAAAGAAGAAACCACACAAGTAGGTATTACATATAGGAAAAATACTTTTTTAAATATAAAAATCAATTTTACTTTGGTGAATTTTTTAAAGAATTTTAAAATATTTTTTGGGATATTTTAAATATTTTTATATGGCTTTATTAAGTGTTAAACTAAAGTATTTTCAACTACACATCTTTACTGGCACTTAATAATGTCCCTAGATAGCTCTAATCTACGGGGCTCTTCTAAAAAGTCAAAAAGTTATTAAATCAAAACCAACCAGTGTACCTCGCAGGCAATCCATGGCCAAGCCGCAAATTTTGAGTGTCACGGTCACAGCCTTTGTTGGCACGGTCGCAAGTCTGGTCTGGGGAACCTAGTGTCAAAATACTTGCTTAAGTTATGTAAGTGTATTTATTTTACGCTACTCTTTTAAGTTATCTTGTAAAATCTATTTAAAGACTATTTCATGATTAGGTTTTCCAATACCTCTTTTTAGTTTTGCAAAGAAATTTTGGGAGCTAAAAATCACTAAAATCTCCCAAGCCCACTACTTGGTATATTGTTTTTTTTCATGTTTTAGAAAACCATTTGCACATTAAATCACATATTTAAATTGTGTTTTCGAAAACATAATTTTTTCACGATTTAAAGTATAAATCTCAAGTTTGGCTTTGGTTGCGATCAAAGCTTGCTGAGGTTGAAGATCGGTGAGCTGATTAACTTAGGTTAGGATCTAAGGGACGTTTGCAAAAGTGGTGATCCAGGAATCAAGTTGGAGTGAAGATTCGAGCAGACGCGTTTGTTTCATTGATCATTGGATACTGAGGCCGAGGGTTGTGGTTCTCATGTCAAAGTTAGGGTAGACATCAACAGAATTAGTATTGCAGAGGTTAAAGGTTCAGAACGACAATGATGTGTGGTTGCGATCAAATCAAGTGTTATAATCTAGTTGTCCAATTCCCAGTGCGAGAGCGGATGCGAGTGTTCAAAATTATCGATTTTCAAATTACTGGAATTTGAGAGCGTCACTAGTGTGTCAATATATTTAACATATAAATTTATATATTTAATATATACTAATAGAGTAATATTATCAATATAATCGATATTTAATTTTTAGGTAATCAAATAAGTAAATGTCAAATATACTTTGAAAGACATGTAAAACAAATAATATGAATAATAGCATCATTAGCATCTTCTTACTGAATTTGAGTCCCACACCTTGAGTTGCTTCCTCTTTATAAAAGATTTGTTTCATTACTTTGGTTTTCATGGGCCACTTTCTAATTTAAGTAACGAGTATTGGGATTAAGTTTACAATATTCTAGGTTAGGCTTATTAAAAGAAGTTGGCTCATAAGTTAAAGTTTTAATGACAATTTATTTTGAAGGTTAAAGATTTGCAAGTGTTAATAAGATGAGTTTGTTCTTGACTTTTTGGATTCTTGAACTTGACCAGCCCAATCTGCGAATTAACTACAAATATATACTGAAACCCAAAATTTTTGCTGTGAGGGCGGGTCTATCAGATCGTCACCCTGGATTGGAGCACTAAGGTTGTAACTCGTGTTTGTGAACTTGTGTGTGAGGTTAGTGTGTGTGGTTTTTCCTGAGAGAGTTTTTACATTAAATGATCGCATCCCTATTTGTATGATTATTTTCATTTTTCGCCCATTGTCAATTTCTATCACCTCATATGAAATTTGAATATAATTAATTAATTAGTAAACTGTAAAATTGATTTAAATAATTTCATTAGGACTAAATTTGGCTATTTAATTTGCATAATATTTATCTTATTTTAATTAATTGAAATTTTAATTATTAAATTATCCTTAGATATAAAAATCGAGACTAAAGTTGAAAATAATTAATTTGAGATTAATTTATTTTTTCGATTCATAAAGATAGTCATGTTTTTTCAATTATAAATTGGTGTTTGTAAGAACGTATCCTACGATATATGTGAGAAGCCGCTAACATGGATTTATATCTTATTCTAAGGATTCTTATGGTTTTAAGTTAGTAGATTGTGCAGATTTTGAATACCTCTTTGATTCTCATAAGAATCGATCTCAGACGCATTTATACTATTATATCTTAGCATTCACTTAACCACTTGTATTGTTGAGATTTTTAATTCAATGTATTTATAATTCTTTTTTCTTCGCTCATGAACTTCAGAAGAAAAATGGGATTGAAATCGAAAAAATACGTAAGTGACAACCTAATGGATTTGTTTACAAAGTCCCTATACATACCAATCAAGTGGACCCTTTTATTGAGAGAGAATCAAGATTCATTTTTCAAGAATGTTTTAAGAGACAACATTAATCACACCAAAATTGTATTCCTTTTTCTTTATTAAAAAATTAATACTTTTAACAAAAATTGTATTTTTTTTTCATCACTAAAAAAATTAATGTATAATTTTCATATATAAAAAATTAATAGAAAATTTTACATTTTTAACAAAAATCAAGTAAAAAACACATACAATTTTAAAAAATAATTAAACACAATGTTTTTAAATACATTACAGCTAAAAAAACAGGTGAAAACAATTTTAAAACATAACATTTGGGAAAATAGTTTCAATAATTTTGTAAAATATGACGATGTGATAATTGATTAAATACGCAAAATTCTAATTTGGCACACTTATTTAATTAGAGTCTATCTTTAAACCAAATTAATTCAGCCCCTAAACATGCAACTACGTGACAAACCAAATAAGATATAGCATGCGACACAAAATTTCATGAAAAATTCCCGAATGGCAAAACCTTTTATTTCTAGAACTCTGACAAGTTTACAAGACCCTTGACTTACATACCATCTTGTTTTCGCCCACAAGAGTAACGCACGGTGTCTTCGTCAAACCTCCAAAGCAACGGCTAGAAATAAATCAGCAATGGTTCACACGCAGCTATACCACCAAGACGCACAGTCTAAAATCTTCACAAGGACTCCTTCCATAATAGAACGCAACTGTCGATTGTAGATCTCTCCCCACAAAGAATGAACAAAAGTAAAGTGTGTTCTTGAACACCAAAACAATTCACCAAAGCATATGGGACTTTTGTGAATTGAAAACAAAAGGGTTAAAAACCCTAAAAGAAGAAGTCAAAAGAATTTTGCAGATTCGCAGTTTTCTATATTTCAAAACGCTGGGACTTCTTGATGAAAACGAAACCATTTAATGAGTATTTATAGAAAATCGCGTTGCCTCGATCGTTAGAACGAAAAGGGGATCTCGCTCGAACGAAGTACACGTGTCGTTTGAACGACATCACGTGACATCTCAATGTCGCTCGAACGAGATGGGATCGCGCTTGAACGACCTGAGCGTCAAAATTGAGGAACGCTGCAGGAATTAGAAAATTACTCATTCTCAAATTTTGACGAAAAAAGTCTGCTCCAACACTTAGAAAATATTTTGAAAAAATATCCCAAAGGTTTAAATGCAAAATTAAGGTATTTAAAACATAATCTTACCAAAGTAAACTTTGCGGAGGCTTTTTGATGAAGAACCTTGATATATTCGGATCCGTCTTGATGTAGATTGCTCTTGAACTTCTTCGACGGTTGTAACGGTATACGACATAATTAATTGTGACGAACATTTATAAAAATATGTCCTGACAAATTCTTTACTAAAAAACTGTTCTAATTTATGTATACTAGGTTTTCCCACATGCGTTGCATGTACGATTGAATTCAAGTATTTAATTAAAGCTTTAAAAGTTGAAAAGTTGACATTTTAAGTATAGAGATCCATTACCAGCCGAAAAACCCATTCCAATGTTATCTTTTATTGCTAAAGACGTTGAAATTATTATAAGCTAAATAAAATCATGTGAGTTGAATAGAAATATAGCTTGAACATTGGTAGTAATCAAACTCAGTAAGATCAATGTATTGTAGCAATGAAAAATCACATCAGTAATCAAAAATAAATTAAAAGAAAATGGTTATAAAATAATATTCTATCTTATTGCACCACCTGCCGCGGACGACACTCTGACATACAGAAGCTTATAGGTCGCGGCCCTACTCAGCATAGGGCGCGTCCCTACCCAGCGCAGGGCGCAGCACATACCATTTGGCCTTAGATACTGGCTGCAGCCTTATATTACAGGGTGCAGCACCCACAGCTTTAGCCCCATGCAGGATGCAACACTCAATATGCTTGCCTTACAGGCCACATCCCTCTCATTCACCGCAGCTCCAGACTTGATATGCGTCACATGCCCAGGGCACGTGACACAGCTCACATAACTCCTATAAATAAAGGTCCACACCTCGAGATAGGGGGGAGATTCTACTATACCTGGCGAATCCTTGCCAAATTATCTCTACGCAACCTCAACGTACAACTTGGGGGCTACTCACCTCCATCGTAGTCATATCTCCGGCACTCCCGGAACCGCTACAGCCATGTATTCTTCTCTCTCATCTATCTTGTACGCCCATTCGTGGCATTATAAACTTGTACATCAATGATATGTGAATATAATGAGAGTAGAGCACCAAAGTGGATGTAGGCTCATTTTAATAGCCGAACCACTCTATATCTTGTCTTTTATCCCGCTTTACTTGCTCTATTTAATTATTATGCACTTTACACTTGATTTGCTGATGCGAGAACGATAAGTGGACGATTTCTAGTATCATCACACACTATGCATATAAAACCATTTTATATATTTATAAGTAATATATTTAGGTATTAAAGTAAATACTCAACCGACTCTATGAATGTTTAAAAGGAACTAATCAGATATTGAAATAACTTAATCATGTTAGTTCTTTTTGTAAAGACATACTTCACATAGTCCGTATTTACATTGCTTATGTCATATACCGTTACACCCGTTGAAGAATGTTCACGATTATTTGGTCAAGACGACAGATCTGAATATCAAGCTTCTTCAATAACAAACCTCCACAAGATTGATTTTGTTAAGGTTGTGTTTAAAGTTCATTAATGTTTCATTTAAGCGTTGGGATATTTTTTTCTAAAATGCTTTTATCAACGTGAGGCATTTTATTGAGTCAAAATAATTTTTTTAAGACCTGTAGGTGGAGTTTTAAAAGAAAATATTTTTCGCTTCAGTCGTTCAATCAACAAAGCCATGTTGTTCGAATGACAGGCAAATGTCGTTCAAACAACCTCTTCAAGCGACATTACATGTCATTAGAAAGGTCGGGAGAACCTCATCTGAAGCACTTCATCTAATGGCCTCGTACTGTTTCATGTTTTTTAAGGTCGTTAGATAGATCGCGCGATCATGGATCAAACAACATCTGTAGTCATTCAAATGACCTTGACATCTCGTTCGAACGACCCCGCCGACTCAAGTTTTTTTATAAATAGCTGTTTCGTAAAACTTTTTTATGGGAAAACGTTTGCTGAACGAAAACTGCAAATCTGCAGAATTTTTGTCTTCACTTTTAGGGCTTAAAAACTTTGTTTTTTAATCACAAATCATCACAATTACTTTAGTGAATCATTTTAGAACCCAAGACACAATTTTGTTGAAGTTTCTCTTGTAGAGACTACATCTCTACTGCTGATTTGGTATCTCTTGGGGGAGTTGTTGGCTGACGATTGCGATCACTTGGGAAGACTCGAGGGTGTTCCTTGCTGAAGACAAAGTTGCCGTTCTTATAGATTCTTGTGAAAGCCCATTGCTGATTTCAAGATTGCCGCCTATGTGAGTTGCTGCGATAAATTCATTGCAGATTTTCTGTAAGTGTATTGTACTATGCGATTTACAAACATTTATAAAAATAAAGGTTTTGCCCTTTCGGGAGATTTTTCCTAAATTAGTGTGTCCAACAGTTTATGATTGTTTTATGATGGCATGATCAATTTATTCACTTAAATGAATGGTTTAGGGTTTAATTAATTTGAATCAAAGATTGACTTTAATTAAATAAGTTTAAAAATTAAAAAATTGCGAATACAACAAGTAATCGATATCACACCGCATACATTCTCACTTTTCTTGTTAAGTTAAGATCAAATGTGAGGTATTGATGGATTACAAACTAAGATTTCATATATTTAAGGGTTAATTATACTTGACCCCCTGAACTTTATCCCCTCTTATACATTTTTACCCTAACTTTCAGTTTTCTTAGATAACCCCCTGATCTTCCAACATGACTACAAATAACCCACCCCTACCATCTAACTCTATTAGATTTTAGGAGGAAAAGTTAGGCATGTGTGGTACATGTGACTTTTGAAGGTTCATTTGGTAATTTTAACTTCTTTTCTTACAATCCCTAAATTATAACTCATTTTTATATTTTCTTTTCTCTCTCTCTTTCATCCCTTCCCCTCTCTCTCTCTCTCTCACACACACACACACGCGGATGACTACCCCCACTCCCTCAACACCAGCCCGCCTATCACCCCGTCCTCGCCACCCTTGCTGTCCCCCGCCCCACCCCACCCCTACTACCCCTTATAAAGGGAAATTTAACTTATATCCATCGGGTTTCCACCCTACCCGCACCATAATAACCCGTCTAAAATAAACAGCCAAGTATGGTGTTAAAAAATTGTTAATTAAACGGAGCGAGTTCAGATTTACTATATATATGCATAACCTGTCATGCCCCGCCTTGTCCCGTTTATTTCTTACATTTATTTCAATAACCTTATTTGATATATTATTTACACCAAACCTTAGATTTTACACCAAACCTTATTTAATGTAGCAGATTCTAATACATCCTGAGCGAATTTTTGACCCGTGTAATTTAGATGGCAGGGGAGGGCGGGGGCGGATTTGGGGAAGTTTACACTTAATGGGGTCGCGGGACGGGTTAAACTAAACCCCTAATGGGTTGAGGGGATGTTTAAATATTTTTTCCGCCAGGCGGGTTCGAATTTTGACAAACCCATCCCGAACCCGACACGTGCCATCCCAACTAGTCTCTATCCCCGACCCTACTGCCCCCAGCCCTTGTCTCCTCTTAAAGGTTGATTTACCCCTCTAGTCAAGACTTCTCCTTATTGTCGAAACCCTCCGTCGCCCCTTGGTCACCATACCACCTTGAAGTGCTTCAGGTAAGACCAAGGTGTAAGGAATTCCACAACTATCCATCTATTTTGGAGCTAGAATCGTTTCTTTGATTTTGTCCCCGAGTTTCTTCGCATTGTGTGAGCCTCAAGCCTCTCCCTCCGTAACAATCCCCTGTCGTTTTTTCTGGTTGTCCTTTAAATCAGGTTAACTAGTGGGTTTTGATTCTCCTGTGTTTGATCGATCGATGTTGGGTTGTTTTGCTAGTGTTGTTGGAGTTTGGATCTAATGCTTTGGGTTTCCTTTGTGATTTATTGTTACCATTTGTGTGCTTTGCAATGTATATGTTGTGATATTTGTGTCGTGCCAAGTGTTGGATCAAAGTTTGATTTAAATTTATAGAAGATTAAGATAAATGTCATGTTCCTTTCTATATTTGAATTTTTAAAACAATATTTAAATTTTTAGAACAATGTTTTTCAAGTTTATTTGTGCAGTCCCTTCAAAATTAGGAGTTCATTTTTTTTATTCGCGCCAGCGGCACCATTTTTCATGTTATTTTTAGTACAGGAACTAAATTTATAAAATTATTTAGAGTGTCCTATTTTTATACACTTTGAGAATTATGAAAGACCTTTCCCCAAAACTTTCTTAAATTTATAATGGTTAGATTAATTTTTCTTTAATTTTCAACATTTAAGGATTTTTTTCTAAGTAATTTTTAGATTTTATTTTGTTTTTTATAATTTTAATTTTGTATTTGAAAATATCACAAATAATCTATAAAATTATTGAATTGTTTTTATTTTAATTTTTTATTGGAAAAATAAATTTCTTTTTTTTTTTGGGGGGGGGGGGGGGGGGAGGGGGGGAAGATTTTTTTCTTGGAAATATGTTTTATTGGGGGCAAAAGATTTTTTCTAAAAATACATGGTTTCTAATATTTCGAGTAATTGAAAAGTCCCTTTCAATATTTTTTCAAACTTTTAGAATTCTTTTAGTTATATCTTATTATTTTCAAAAAATTCAATATTTTTTGTTCTTATGCCACTTTGAAGAGACCTCTATTGAAAAAATTATTGAATCTTTTTTCAATTTTTATTGGATATCTACTTTGTTATAAGAAATCTATTTTTGTTATTAGAAATATGTATTTTAGTGGGAAAAGTTTTTTTTGTTGGAAATATGCTCTGATGGGGTAATGGTTTTTTTTTCAAAATTATATATTTTTTTTAATATTTTGAGTATTTTATAATATTAAAAATACTATGGCTAGAAGAGAAAATGACAATGCATTTTCACTTCTTTTTTTTTATAGTAGTTGAGACATACAAAATTTAAGGAAAAAAACTATAGAAAACTTTTTTTATTTTTTTTATTAACAAACCATAAAATATCCGAATCAACTTACACACATTTGGACTAACTACTTGCGCACATTTGGATTAATTCTTATTTGCGATTCCGCTACCCAAACATTGATTTGATAATATCGAACATCGAGATAAGGACCAAACTCAATCCACCTTCAAAACTGTTTTAGTAATAGCGTTGTAACACCGGACCAAACATTTGAATTTTATCCCAAACATTTGAAATTTTAGTTTGCAAAAAATCAAAGTGGATCACGTGTGTGAATTATTTGGTTGGGTCGACGGTAGTAGACGGTGGCAGGGTTTGAAGTTAAATTGTAATATGCAGGTGCAAACATAAATAATTAAAGACCGATGAGTACGCAATTCTCATACCCAATATAAAGGATAAGATAATGATTACACGAGTTTGGAATATTCAAGAGAAAAGTGCCAGTTGCCTTTTCATGGTAAAGAAAGAAGTTTAAATAGAATTCCACTATTCTCACTTCAAATTTATATTTCTCCACCCTATCTTTTTGCTAAAATATTTTACTATCTTTACTTTTCACATATTTATATTCATCTAAAGTGAGATGAATATAAATATGTGAAAAGTAAAGATAGTAAAATATTTACAAAAAAAAAATATAAATAAACTACATAAATAATAAATTTCCAAAAAAATTATTAATACATTTATTTATTAAAAAAATGCTTCTTCAAATTCTTTTTATCAAAAAAATATTGACGTTTATTATATCAAACAAAAATACCGAACAACATTATTTCAAAGAAAAAATGATCGAAACTTTTATTATAAACTATATTTTTTAACCTTTAATTTTTATAAAAAAATTAAATTGTGACTTTATTAAGTTTTATTTTATATTTTAATACATGACATGACACAAATAACGTAATTTATAATTTTCATACCATATTAAATACAACATAACATGATCACAACAAATTATTCATGTTATGTTGTATTTATTTTGATATGAAAATTATAAATCACACTATTCGTATCGTGTCATGCATTAAAGTGTAAAATGCAAAAAATAGTAATTTATCAAAATCACAACTTAAATTTTTACAAAAAAAAATACAATTTTATGAAAAAAATTATGTTTAATAATAAAAATTTCGTCCAATTTTTTTTATAAAAATGGAAGTCCATTTTTTATTTGATATAATCACCGTGAACATTCTTTTTTTATAAAAAAAATAAGAATGTCCATTTTGTATATAAATAACAGAGCAAATTTTTTATTAACACTCTTTTTAATAAAAATAATAATAAATAATAAGTTGTTATATAAACAATAGGATTTTTTTAAAATAAAAATTGACTTATTTTTTATATTTTTAGAATATTAAAAAAATTCTTTTCCTAAATATATCAGAATTTTTATATTCAAAAACATTATGTTTTTTAATTCCAAAATAGTACGTATTTAAAAACCGTTTTTTGATTAAATTCAATTTCTGTAAAAATAATAATAATTTTTTCCTCAATATTATGTATGTTCAGAACATTTAAAAATTATTTTTCAAAATATTAAATTTGTTTACATTCAAAATATTATATTTTTTTTATTTTCAGAACAATATGTATTTTAAAATAGATTATAAATTTTTAACAACATATTATATTTGTTCAAACTTTTCTTCTTTTTTTTTGATAAATGAGATAATTTTTTTGAAAATTTATTATTTATGTGATTGTTTATTTGCATTTTTTTTTAAATATTAAAAAAAAAATTATCCTTCAATTTGTACTCTCAATTGAATTGATAATAATAAAAATTAAAGTGAAATGAATATAAATATATAAAAAATAAGTTTTAAAGGTAATAAAGTCTTAACAAAAAAGTGGAACGAGGGAAGGTAAATTTGAAGGGAAAATAATGACTCTTTAAATAATGCCAAATAGAACAAAGTGGAAACTAGATCAGGGTCCCTTCGATTCAAAAGTGTCAAATTTTAGCATTTTAAAAATACAAATTTTTTATTCAAAAATAGTTCCTTTGTTCAAAAAGTTGTGAAAAATAAAAATATTAAAAATAATTTTCATTAATATAAAAAAATTACCAACAAAAATGATTTTTTTTAAAATAATTTTCAAAGAAAAGACAAATATACAGGAAAAGTCTCTGAAAATAAGCAATTTTGTCAAAAAGAAATGACACATGAATATAAGTAAAAGAAAATAAGTGAGAACATAATCTACTAATTCATTTCTTCAAAACAGAGAAGTGCAAAACAGTTGCCACAAACATGGGCATATCACAGAACAAGATAGGACAGTAGCAGAAACAAGGATCATTAACGAAGACCCAAACCCCTAACCTCTGTATAAAACATAAAAAGGTCAAAAAATAAAAAAATAAATCTATTCTCTCCAGCTACCCCCTTCAGAACCCCCTCGGCTACCTGAGTAACGAGAGCCACCATCACCATGCCCACGGTCACGGCCACCGCCATAACCTCCTCCTCCGCCACCACCTCCATATCCACCGCCTCCCTCACGACGGCCATATCCACCACCGCCGCCCTCACGTCGACCTCCACCACCGCCACCGCTACGGAAACCACCTCCGCCGCCACCACCGCCGCCGCTTCTGGACTGGGCTTCATTAACGGTAATATTGCGTCCATCAAGATCCTGTCCGTTCATTCCCTCAATAGCGTCCCTCAAGGACTGCTCGTCCTTGAATGTAACAAATCCAAATCCCCTCGATCTGCCCGTCTCACGGTCATTAATGATCTGAAAAAGCATCAAACAAAATTTCAGATACATATGTCCGTAGTTAAATTCAATTGAAATATATGTATGTATATAACTGACTCCTAAAATCGATCGATCTTCGCCTTTTAATAAAAACGGAAGATGAACGTACCGTTTCAGGTCAGTAAAAGTAACATATAGAAGAGATAACAGTAACACAGTAACAGATGAATCAATAACAAAAGAACAGAGCAGATCGGGTCAGATGTGACGAAGCCGAATCGGATCTCTGGCACAAACGGACCTTCGAATCGACGATCTCGCCGTATTGAGCGAAGGCGTCCTCGAGGGAACGGTCGGTTGTGGCCCAAGCCAGGCCACCCACGAAACATCTGTACTCAACATCTGCAGAAGCCATTGATAGATACTAATTGAAGGAAACGGCAGACAAGTAAGTGATTAAGAGGGAGGTACGAGATTCAGGTATGCTCTAAGACCCTCTTTATATAGCCGCGGGTGGAGATTTATCTAGGGTTAGCTCCACGCAAGATATTTTGCTGATTTTGTTCACTATGGTTAGGTTCGTGGGTGGTTGAGTTATCGTCCGTTTGGTTTCTCTTACAAGTTCATCCCGATAGAGTTTAATTAATGTCGTCGTCTTAAACTTTACTTTCTCACACTATTTTTATTAACGTTAATCCATCCTAGAAGGTAGAAATTAATTGTCACGTAGGGCATGTTTGTTTGCACCTTTGAAATCTGAACTTAAGACATTCAAATTTCACAGGAAGTAAAAATATGTTTATTTTTCATAGAATTCAGATAGCAACGGTAATATTTTTGAGTTAATGGTTCAGAGGGCTAAACCCTCTGAATCTGAACACTTAAATCTGAATCAAAGTTTGTTTCTAATAATACCCTTGAAATGACTGTAAAAAAATTGTTTTTTCTACTAAATAAAAAAAAAACTGTTTTCATAGATAATAAAAAAACTGTTTTTTCTACTAAATAAAAAAAAGTTGTTTTCATAAAAAAAAAATTCTACTGAATAAAAAAAGCTATTTTTTCAATAAAAAAAAAAACATTTTTTCTACTAAATAAAAAAAAAGTTGTTTTCATAAATTAAAAAAAATTATTTTTTCTACTAAATAAAAAAAAAACTGTTTTCACAAAGAAAGAAGCTGTTTTTTCTACTAAATAAAAAAAAACTGTTTTCATTATAAAAAAAAGATGTTTTTTCTACTAAATAAAAAAAAAGATGTTTTTTCTACTAAATAAAAAAAAAAGTTGTTTTCATTATAAAAAAAACTGTTTTTTCTACTGAATAAAAAAAAGATGTTTTTTCTACTAAATAAAAAAAAAGATGTTTTCATAAAAAAAGGAAGCTGTTTTTTCTACTAAATAAAAAAAAGTTGTTTTCATAATGTTTTAAATATACGTTTTGTATATAAAATAAATATAAGGGTAAACTGGTCCAAATAATCTGCATTTAGATTCCAGGCATAAATTTACAAACAAACAGTATACATTCAGAAGTTTCATTCAGACAGTAAACAAACAATTTTTTCAAATTCAGACTTCAGACTTCAGATTTCAAATTCAGACTTCAGATTCAGACAAAAAAACAAACGCAACCTTAGTATTTTAAATAATCAAATCACACAAAATATCAAAAAAATCAAAAAGAAAAAAAACGATTTTCAACCACCGCCCATAAATTACAAATTCAAATTGCAACTCTTAGGCTCCTAAACAAGTACGCAATTTGCAAATTCAAAACACGTTATAAAAACCTTGAATCTAAAACACAATTCAATGAAATTCTAAATTTATTTATTCGGGAATAAGCCTCAACACCTCACACGACAATTCATTACTCGACAAATACCAGTCCATATCAAAATCAGATTTCTATTTCTCCTTATTATTATTATCATTTAAATTAGATTTTTAATGTGAATAGTAAATTACTATTCATGCTCAATATACTTATGGTCAGCTTATTAGCGTTGTCATCCAAGAAGGTCTTTCTCTTTGTAATGACCTTAAGCTACAAAGACAGCTTAAGAAACATAATCTTTTTGGAAAGAAAGAATTAGGAGAATTTTGTGACCAATTTGCTTACAACACCCTTGAGACTTCTACTCATAAAGTCTCAAGTCTCCAAAGGGAATAAGAAGGTTCCTAAAAAAATCCGATAAAAGTAATAAGAAACATACTAACGTTTCTCATAATCAATGGAATAATTCTAAAAGAAAATTGGTAAGGAAAAAGAAAACCAACAAATTTAACCCTAAATGTTTCAAATGTGGTAAATATGGCCATTTTGCTAATAAATGCAAAACGGAAACTAAAATTAATAATCTTCAAATTGATGACCATTTGAATACTCAATTATGCAAACTCTTGCTTAATTTCAGTTCCTCTGAAGAAATAGAGGACTCCTCTAAGAACAATGATGAACTTTATTATTTTCAAAGCTCTAGTGACTCAGATATCTCCGAGAAAGGAGATTGTCACTGTAATCCCTTAATTGAGAGATGCAATCATCTTTAATCCGTTCTTTAGATGAATGGATTAAGTCTTAATGTCCTTTATAGGCGGCAAAAATCCATGATTGATGTTATCAATCAAGTGACTGACCCTGACATTAAGCTCAAGTTAATTAAATCTTGTTATACCTAGAAAAATGTTCCTAATTCTTCAGACTTCTTTTCTAAAACCCAAGAGTACAGCCTTAAGGAGGTACTTAACCGAAAAAGGTGAAGAATTCAATAAACCCGTAGCATTACTGACCTAAGACATGAAGTCAATACCCTTAAAAATGAGTTAAGACAACTTAAGGATCAGCATAATAATATGCAAATTGAGATTAATAATCTCAAGAATGCTTCAAAACATTCTAATCCAGAAACTTCAAATCTTAAGGATTTTGTGGATTATTTGGGTGTTATTGATCGTGTACCTAGTAAAAAATGGCACACTACTGTCAACTTGGTTATCAACAATGAATTTACTTTATATAATATCATTGCCCTCGTTGATAGCGGTGCTGATATGAATTGTATTCAAGAGGGATTAGTACCCACTGAATACTTTGAGAAGTCGACTCAATCCTTGTTTGATGTTAGTGGTGATAGCATGGGCATTAAATATAAATTAACTAAGGTTGCCATTTGTAACAATGGAATTTGTTTAAACAGTACCTTTTTGCTTATTAGCGATTTATCCCAGCAAATAATTTTAGGTACTCCCTTTTTATCTTTGCTTATGCCAATTGATAAAGTTGATTCTAGTGGAATATATACCACTATTCAAAATCAAAAAATTATTTTTGAATTCATTACTCAACCTGAAATTAAGAAAATTAACTCTTTGACAAATAATATTATTTTCAAAGAAAACCATTTAAATTTTCTTCAAAAAGAAATCTTTTTTTTAACTATAAAGTGGAAGATGATTTTACCTAATGTACTGCAAAAAATTAATGTTGTTAAAAACCAATAAATAACTGAGGTTTGCAGTGATATCCCTAATGCTTTTTGGGATAGAAAGAAACATATTGTTTCTCTTCTTTATGAAACTGATTTTAATGAAAAATCCATCACTACCAAGGCCAGAACCAGTCAAATGAAGACTGAATTTCTTGACCTTTGTAAGAATGAGATTCAGACTCTTTTGAATAAAAAGATTATAACTAAAAGTTATTCTCCTTGGAGTTGTACAACTTTTTATGTTAATAAGACTGCTGAAAAGGAACAAGGTGTTCTTAGGCTTGTAATTAATTACAACCCTCTTAACAATGTTTTGTAATGGATAAGATATCAAATTCCTAATAAAAAGGATTTACTTGATCGGCTTAACTCTACCACTATCTTTTCCAAATTTGATTTAAAATATGGATATTAGCAGATCCAAATTGCCCCACAAGATCGGTATAAAACTGTTTTTGTGATTCCATTTGGCCATTATCAATGGAATGTTTTGCCTTTGGGGCTTAAGCTTCTGAATTTCAAAATATCATAAATGAGATATTTAACCCTTATTCTGATTTTTCTATTGTCTATGTTGATACCAAATATAGTCTGCTGACATGGACCAATCACCTGAAGACACGTGTCAGGTTACATGGCAAATATCGATACTCCAGACGAGCAACTCAAGTCCACCGAGCAACTAAGAAGCCACGAACAACTCAGGGCCCCGGGCAGCTCTGAGCGTGTCGAGCTACTTAGACGGTCCGAGCAGTTTAGGCGGTTCGAGCTACTTAGCGTACAGCGCACCCAAATCAAAAGAATCAGGAGAGACGACTGCGCATTAAATACCATTTATTATCATACAGATATATATGTCTACTAGATAACAGCGCATAGTCATTTCATTTCTATCGCCTCAAGGCTATAAATACATTGTAACCTCCTCATTAGCAGGGGACTCGAAATTTCTTGGTAAATCCATTATCGAGAATTCTGCAAACAGTCATCAATAACAAATACAGTGGACGTAGGCCATTCTTTCAAGGCTGAACCACTTTAAAAATCCTTTGTCTTATATTCTTATATTATTTTTATCTGTGATTAAATAATTAGATCAAAGTCTAGTTTTTTACATCAACAGATTGGCGTCGTTTGTGAGAAACGACTGTAATTAGCGTTTTTTCACCTAAACAATTCATTATCAAGGGCTGATAATCCTGAATCCAGTAATCGAAATGCTAGAAATCCCCCAAATCCATCTGCTCCCCCAAATGTCCAAGATCTGGCTGGTATAATGGCTAATTTGGCCCAAGGCCAGACCGCCATGCAAGAAACCATGCGACAACTCATGCAAACTATCCAAGGTGGAGCGCCAGCCCAATCAGGACAACGAAGCATTCAGAGAAATACCCGATTGCCTTCTTCGCGAACCAGGCAAACGTTACTCCTGGAAGAATCTCATTCTAGACGCACCGATTCATATCGTACGAAGAGATCCAATGATCCTTCTTATCATCCTGGAAGGACTTCCTCGGTACGAGCTACAGACACTCAACAAAATATCACTCTATCTCCAGAAAGGACCAGTGCTCTTAAAAGATTGAGTAGAGTTTCTCCCTTTGATCGTTTGGGTCCTAGGAGGAATAGAAGTCCCCCTAGGATGGTGTCGAGGAACTCTCAACGACCATATGAGTTAAAGGAAGGCTCTGTCCAGTCATGACCAGCTGCTCGTCGTGAAAAATCCCAGAGGCAAATTCAACACGATCAGTTGCTCGGACCAATAGGCCTGAGGAGGGAAATGATGCATGGAAAGGATCTATTCAGAGGTTGAAAGATAGGTTAGGGGAAATGGCTAAGGCTAGGAATCCTTTACAAAGGACTTTTATCTGAGAAACACCATTCATACAAGAAATTGTAGACTTCCCCACACCGTCAAAATTCAAAGCCCCAGTAGTAACACCAAAATATGATGGAAAAACTGATCATGTTCTCCATATAGAACAATACCAGGCAGCTGCTGATATTTATGCTGTTCCAGACGAGATGCGATGCAGGGCATTTTCAGGAACCCTCACTGGATCTGCTCAAGTATGGTGCAATAATCTTCCTCGGGAGAAGATTGCGACTTTCTTTCAACTGGCCGAACTCTTTATTGGGAACTTTTATTTTGGAGCAAAACCAGTTAAATGAGTAGTACACTTGTTAAGTGTTAGACAGAAGACAGGTGAGAGTACCAGGGATTATATTACTCGTTTCAACAATGAAAAGCTCGAAGTTATTGACTACGAGGAGAAGACAGCAATCACTGCTCTGATGAGTGGATTAATACCAAATAAATTGTATTACACTCTAGTCAAAGATCCGCCTACAACCATGGCAGAGTTAATGGCAAAAGCAGCCAAAATTATGAACGCCGAGGAAGCTATGGCTGCGAAGAAAAATTTGGACACCAAAGAGACCAAGGTTGAGGGTGATAAGACTGAGAAGAAAGAACAGAAGAACAATGGTGGTAACAAGCAGTCAAGAGCAAAGCAAGCATTGGAACAGATGAGGAAATTTGGAAATTATACTCCTTTGAAGGTAGATATAAACTACGTTCTGGAAGAGATCAAGAATAGCGAGGAGTTAAACTGGCCTGAAAAAATGAAGACAGATCCTGATAAGAGGGATAAGTCTAAATATTACGAGTTCCATAAGGATCATGGTCATATGACCAAAAACTGCATAGCTCTCCAGAATAAAATTGAAGAGCTCATTAGGCGGGGAAAATTGAACAAGTATGTAGATCGCCGAAATGGTGGAAGGAGCAACGATCGAGCATGGAAGAGGCCTAGATCTCCTCGTCGAGGAAAAGAAGATAAGAAGAGAAATCATGAAGAAGATCGAGAAGATGATCAAGATGACCCCGACCTCCCCAAAAGACCAAAACAACCAGAACGTGAGGTATTTTCTATTCGTTTTGGATCATTTGATTGCAATGTTATTACTGGTGGAGATGCAGTAGGTGGAGACCTTACTGCAGAGAGGAAGGCTTACCTCAATGAGGCTCAAGCTTGTTCGTATATTCAACGGATAAATCTAGCTGAAGATGATCGCCCGATGAAGGTGAACAAAGATAAACTGGTCATCGATTTCTCTAAAAATGACCTCGCATGTTACACCCCAAACCCAATATCCATGCTAATTATTTTCTTATTAGAATAATTAGATCATAATCTTGAGCCCATTGGAAATATAATTCATTTATCAATATTTTCCTACACAATGTGCACAATGAACATAATATTATTCTTATTCCATACCGAAATCAATATCAGAGTCGTAATTAAGTAGGCATACAATAATGTGATTAACTATTATCAACTCAATCCATGTTAACTCAATATATAC
Source organism: Sambucus nigra (assembly GCA_949130495.1). NCBI lineage: Eukaryota > Viridiplantae > Streptophyta > Magnoliopsida > Dipsacales > Adoxaceae > Sambucus > Sambucus nigra. Next base: position 245,947,773 of record OX422212.1, on the reverse strand, counting down.
AATATGTGAGTATATTAAAATCTTTAGTGTGACAATGACAAAATCCCCATACTTAAACCCCAGCTCTTTCCAACGGTGCAACTCTCAAAGTTACCGGTCATATGGTACTCTAGCTGGCAGCATACAAACCTGAAATTGTTAAAATATAAATCGTAAGCATTAAGCTTAGTGAGGTACTCCTTCCCTGAAATGAAATAACAGTTCTATATCAAATCTGTGGATATTAATCCAACCAATCTTGCCATACAATGAATTAACAGTTATATATCAAATATGTGGATATTAATCCAACCAATCTTGCCATATAATGAATTAACAGTTATATATCAAATTTGTGGATATTAAATCCAATCAATCCTGCTCGTTGGCACTAACAAATCCTGGATCATAAGGCCCAAATAATTCTGCCCATTGGCAATGATAATTCTGCCCATCAGCAATAGTATGTCTGCCCATTGGCAATAGTAATCTACCCATTGGCAATAATAAGTCTGCCCATTGGCAATAATAATTCTCCCATTGGAAATAATAAGTCATCCCATTGGCAATAACAAATCCTGGAACATAAGTTCCAACAAATCATTAGATCTTTGTCCAATTCCAATCCTGGATCATAAGACCCAAACAAATCCTGAATACCGGAGTATTCAAACCAATCCTGGATCATGAGACCCGAACAAATCCTGAATACCGAAGTATTCAAACTAATCCTGGATCATGAGACCCAAACAAATCCTGAATACCGAAGTATTCAAACCAATTCTGGATTATGAGACCCAAACAAATCCTGGATATTTTAATATCCAAACAAATCTTGAATACCGAAGTACTCAAACAAATCCGCTCTTAGAGCTATATTCATATTTATATATGAAACAAATCATAAGTACACTCACCTCGACAGTTTAACTGGCTTTTCCCTTGCCTTTATCTGGTATTTGTTCAATAAGATCTTCTTCCCTTCCTATCATTCTTACAATATTAGTATCATCATAAGAATATCAATAATCCAAAGAATGATTTAAACATAATTCAATCCATAAGCATCACATGATTCCATTCAAATCATTTATCACAAGTGAAGTTCCACCCAAATCCATGTTAATATATTTAACATATCCAAATCATAGACCAAATATAAATTCATTTACTCTTGGTAATTCAATCACTGTCTTATTAGTATTCCAATACAAAAGACGGTACATCATTTCAAGTCTCCTAGAGCAAGATATGCCCATTTCTTTACCACATAGCAAATCTACCCTATAGGCTCTTTTATCGTTCATTCAACTTTCAGGAATTTTCATAATTTTTCTACAACATAAATTTATATGATATTTAACCCAACATCAGTAAACATATTAAACAATACAAGATTAAAATTTCATAATTTTTAAGGTTCGTTTGCTATGTCAAGCAAAACATCTAACACATGGCGGCCATACTTTAATGCTTAGGGAAGATTTCGTACCCGAACTTCAAACTCTCACCAAAGACTCATTTCTTGGTATTTTCATATGATTTTCGGATATGTAATAAATATATGAGTCCAGGTTAATCTCCAATTATAATCAATCAATTTGAGTAAGTATAGAGAAATATATGGAAGTTTGAATAAATAAGGTTCCTAAACAAAACAATCTCAAGGGTTTACACATTCAAGTTTACTTAAACTTGCATCTATCCATAAGTACATATAAAGACATGGAATTTCAGTAAACAAATGATTATTTCAATCATTTAAATAAGTAATACAAAAAAATAAACAAGATTTATGGATGGAAATACCTTAGGGGATTTTACGTAATTTTTCTCTGAATTTTTCTTCAATTTCTCCTCACACTTTCTTCCTAAACTTCAAAACTCTCTTTCTTTAAGCTTCAAATCTCTCATGGCTGAGTTTAGATGCATAAGGAGGTAATTATAAGGGTTTGAAGTCGGCCAAATCCACCACCCTTCCCAACCAATCAAAATATAACATGTGACATTATATAAAACAAAATATCATTTAAGGCTACATGACTACTTTACCCCCGTTCGTAAAAAGACAATATCTTCCCACTCGGATGTCCGTTCGATGAACCGTTTGTTTTGTTATAAACCTAAATCATATATATACAAATATCTAGTTTACACCTCAAGTTCATTGTTATGTCATAAAGGTCAAAACTAGCCTCCAACAGGAACATTCCTATCGAAAACTTTAAAATTTCACATTTGTAACTAATTCGATATTTCATGTTTTATAAAGGTAGGATTAAACTAAACATAATTACTCACATTATATATATACTAATAACATATTATTCATATCACATAAGCTAAAAATGATTTAAACATGATTTATCATAATTATATTCGGGTTGTCACAATTCTCCCCCCGTTAGGAAATTTCATCCCCGAAATTGACATACCTTGGTTGTCTGAATCAAACAAATACGAATAACGCATCTTCATGATATCCTCACTCTCCCATGTAGATTCTTCCATGGAATGCCTTCTCCACATAACCTTCACAAGTGGGATCACTTTTTATCTCAATATTTGTTCTTTTCTATCGACGATTGATAAGCACCCAAAACTGTACAATTTATACCCCGAATAGATGTACTTTAGTTGCTAATTCTCGACAATATGGGTCTTATGCGCGTAAATGTTTATCATGCAGGATTAACTGTAGTTGCGGTGCCAAAAGCTACATTTCGAGGTCAATTACAGTTACATTGGAGCTAAATACCAACCCCGTAATATTACCCGAGCCTAAACTTGTCCCTAAACCGTCACCCAAGACCCGTGTGTGTTGGTTTGTTCCCTTTTATTTTATTTTAATTTTTTAGATTTTTAGTTTGAGTCATTTTAATTTTAGGATTATTTTAGCATTTTTTAGGTTTTATTTCCTATTTTTATATTTTATTTCTAATTTTATTAATATAATTTTATTTTATTTTATTAAGTTTTTAGTTTTAGTTTTTATCTTATTTTATTTTACTAGGATTAGTTTTTAGGAATTTAGTTTTATTAGATTTTATTTTCTTTATTTATTAGGACTTTAGTTTTAAGTTTAATAGATTTACATTGTTATTTCTTTTTAGTTTTATTTTTATTGAGTCTTGATTTTAATTTTTAGTATAGGAATTTAATTTTTAGATTTTTAGTTTTTATATGTTTTATTTTATTACTTAGATTTTATTTTTATTTTTAGTTTTATTTTATTAGGGTCCAAACTAATACACACACTACCCAACTTAGCCTACACACCTATACCCACTAACCTATCCTACACCCACTAATCTATCCTACACCCTCACCCTCACACACATTCCCCTACACCCACACACACCATAACCTACACCTCATCATCTTCTCCAAATCACCCATCTTCTCTCTCCTCTCACCAACACCCACAACCTTCATCTTCCAAACCCATTTCTCTCTCCTTCTCCATTCCCACCATAGATCAACCCAAACCAAACACCACCAGCTCTCACCCCCTCAACCCTCGGAAAAATTCCGGCGGACTGCCCCTCTTGCCACCGCCCAGCCGCCGGCGACCTTCCACCCTCACCTCTGCCAACAACAACCCGTCCCAATCTCCCCCTCCGCGCGAACCCTCTGCCCTCTCCATTCCGGCGACTTCTGCCACCGCGGCAACCAGCCAGCGAACCCGCCATCTACCTCACCCTCCTCCCATGTCCAGCAACCCTCCACCTCCATACCCATTTTCCAAATCAAACCCAAAACCCATTTAAACCCATTTGCAAAAACCCATTTCCAGCTCCTACCCTTGCCAACCCAAACCCATTTCTCATAACCCAAAAGCCAAAATCGTGTTCTGCCAATAAAAACCCATGTGCCAAATCTTACCCCACATGCCATTTTACCCTTTTACCCTAAATACCCCTCAGCTACCTTTCTAACCCCAATACCCATTATACCCCCATTTAACAAATCAGATTTTATCCTCCCCAACCTCACCCACATGACCTCACACCCCTCATGTGCACACCCTAACCAATTTTCAATTGTACCCCTTTGCTCCATTGCATATAAAATGAAGAAGAAGACCCATTTGTAAAAATTCTAGATTAGAGAGAGGAAATTGTAGAGAGAAATTTTAGGGTTAGAAATAAATAGTAGATTAGAATTAGTTTTTTTTATTTTCTTCTTTTCAATTTAAATTGAGTGAAAGTAATTCTAGTGAGAATCAATTTGTGTGTTAGTGCTTCATGTGTATTTGTTGATCATTCAAATTGAGAGGTGTATGCTTCAAATTGGAAGACTAGAGTTCAACTTTCTCAAAGAGATTTGGTTTGCTTGTTCTCTTCCCTTCTTTTATTATTTTATGCCTTTGAATATTAATTTGTCATATTTTATACCATGTTAGGCTAAAACCCCTTTCAAGGGGTGGGGTGAAACCCTTATTTGATATTATTTTAGTTTAATTAGTTTGCTTACTTGAAATATCCCTTTGAATGTTAATTTTGATCCCTCACCCTTAGATTTACGCATCGAGAGAGGGTAAATGATTTTCGAGAGAAAATCGAAATTCTAGTGATAATACCCATTTTAGATTCGAACTAGAGATAGGGGTTTCTTAAGCGGGGTATTATCATTTGAATTTCAACTCTAAATTTAATTTCTAAGATTGACATAAATTCTAATTGATCGATCCTAGCGGGTGATTAATTAAAAGGAGTGTTGATCTAATTTTCTAGAGTTGTGAGGTGTTAATTTTAATTTTCTAAAAGATTACTATTATAATTACACTTGCAACGAGAGTTGATTTGTAATTTTGATATTAATTTGGGAGAATTCAAATAATTAAATTAATTAATTAGAATAACTAAAATTTGTGGTGTAATCTCACTCCTTGATTGTTCTCACAATTATTTTCCTCACTTTATCTTTTATTTTAGTGTTAGAACTTATTTTTTTATTTTAGTCACTTTTTAGTTAGTTGTTTAGATTAGTTTAGACCTCACCTCACCCTTTTGTTTTAATATTGAAAAAGCTAAAAAAAATAGAAAAGTGAAAAAGCACTAAAAGAAAATAAAAGGTGAATTACAATTGAATTTGTTCCATGTGCTTTACTCCCTAGAAAGTGGATTGATACCCTTACTTACCGCTACACTTGAGTTTATTATATTTGTAGGTATGTGAGGTTTTGACTAACTTGACTTTCAACAACAACGACATATACGCAAAAGTCAAGTTATCAAATGGCGCCGTTGCCATTTGATACCCTTACTTACCGCTACACTTGAGTTTATTATATTTGTAGGTATGTGAGGTTTTGACTAACTTGGCTTTCAACAACAACGACATATACGCAAAAGTCAAGTTATCAAATGGCGCCGTTGCCATTCTTGGGATTGTGAAGCTCGGAGCGGATTTCATTTTGTATTTCATTTATTTATCGCATTTTTTTAGTGCCATTTTTTTGTATTACTTTAGAAGGCTTGTATTAGGATTTCTATTCTTGGCTTGTATTGCGGTGCATAGGACACCATTTATTTTTCATTTAAAATTGTAATAATTGAAGCCAAGCGTGATAGGGAAACCGGACAAGGTAGAGAGAGGGCGCCCATTGGCGAGGATTTAGAAGCCTCTCTACCTTGGGTCGGTAGGACTCCCGGGGACGACTGAGATAGGCGTGATCTCCCCCCGGTCGACTCAAATTTTTCGGCACCCCACGGCCTAAAAACCGTGGGAGGTACATTTCTTACACTCTCGCGCCTCTCCTGTTAGCGAGTCAATTATGTTGTGTGCTCTTATTTGATTTTATTCTCGCATTTATTTTTGAATGGTGTGATGAATTAAATTACTAAGACCTACACCCGGTCACTCACGAGAAGGGATTTCATCACCCGACTCACTCGCTTACTATTTGTGTGCTACCCTAGCCATCACTAAATTTAAAATCAATCAACTAGGTGGCCCAATAGGAGAAATTTTTGCAAAGGCGATCACTCATAGAAATTCCGTGATTTTTATCGCCCGCGGACTTAATTAAAATTTGACTACCCTTTCGCTAAATCTAAAGATAAAAATTGGCTATGTGCTAGTTAGGAATTTTTCTTGACTTGTGTGTGTGTCCAATTCATTTTTCGGTAGTCGGTTTTAGTTAGTCCGTCCAAATCAAAGAGTCCATATTTTCCCCACCTTTTTTTCCAAAAAAAAAAAAAAAAAAAAAAATCCAAAAATATTTTTCTTTCTTTCTTTTACCAAAAATATTTTCTTTTTCCCATTTTTCCAAAAATCCAAAAATATTTTTCTTCCTTTATTTTTCAAAAAAATCCAAAAATATTTTTCTTCCTTTATTTTTCAAAAAAAAAAAAAAAATTCAAAAATATTTTCTTTCTTTCCTTTTTAGAAAACAATCCAAATTTTTTTTATTTCTTTCCTTTTTAGAAAAAACCCAAAAAATCAAAAAAATATATTTCTCTCCACATGGCCGAGGAACGTCCTTTACGGGACTACTTTGGTCATTTTTCATTGACACGTGACACGTGTGAGAGTAATCCTGAGCGGTCTCTTTATGATATTCTTCATGATTTCACCTCTCTCACGAGTACCGTTGGTACTCTTGACCCATCTATGCACTCACCTCCTATTCCATCACCCTTGGTGTCAAGTGTCACCGTGCCTCCTCCTTTGTTGTGCACCCACTGTTCTAATGCCGATCACATGTCCCATGAGTGCCCATACTCTTCATATCCCTACGCACCCACCATGGAACATGTGTATCCATATGACACGGTTTCGGAACCCACCTCGGCCTACTACCCTGCTATACCTAATCCCGAGTTGTGTGAGTCCTCGAGCTATTCGTGGAGGCCTGATCACCCTTCCACGCAATACGTATCCCAACCCGATGTTGTGGATCCTCACACGTTCCAACAATCGTCATGGCAACCTTGTGCACCTAGTCACGATCAGTTTTCTCACTACACACCCCATAAGTATCAACCATCTGTCCATCACGAGAGCAATCCTTTCGTGTATGATGCACTTGGCCCCACCCCACACACTTCATTTGAGTATTCTCCATATAGTCCTGATTATAGCGCGTTGTGTCCACCTCACCCACCACCACCACCCATCATTCCACCAACACCTTCATCCACATCCACTCTCGAAACCCTCTTGCAAAAGTTCATACTTGAGCAAGAGCAAGCAATTCAAACTCAAGCTCTCCAAAGGCTTGAACAAAGGTTAAATGAATTGGTGTGTGCGCGAGAGTCGGATATTCCCATGACCCCACCCATCGTTGCCACCGAGTGTGACGATGATGTGTCCCCTTGTGACACAGAATTTGAGTGTGACCAACCCTACCACCCCGAGAATCTTGAAGTTGAGACCATTCCATGGTCCGGGTCCCAAGTCGACAATTGTGTTGACTTACCTTTCATTAGTGAGCCTGATCCAACCCCACCCTGTCCTTATGAACCCATCATTGCGGTTCCCACTCACTTTCCCGTCGAATCCAAAAAAATGCCTGAGTCTACACCTATCGAGCTTCACCCTTGTGTTCCCGAGGAACCACTTCATCCTAGGTTAGCTCCGGCTACGAGTGCTCACCAATTTCCCGAGATGGAATCCGTGATAGTTCCTAACTATTCGGATATGGATGATGTCCCACCATGCATGGCTCCCGTTGAGCCCGATATTTTTAGTGATTCCTCTATCTCCGATCTTGGTGCCTCGTTTGATCCACCCATCCCATTTACCGATGCTACTATTATGGCGAAGTTGACAACTCCATCTTTAGAACCCACACTCCCTTGTGAGTATTCCTTTACTCCTCCCAATGAGTGTGTGTCTCCCACGCTTGAGTTGGATCATCTTCCTCCACCATTTATCCCACCCGACCCACCCATTATCCTTTCTACCCCACCACCTGGTTTGGATCTTGATTTTGCACATTTCAAGTTTCCATCTACATTTTTAGATCCTCACCTAAAGCCATCCACCATCTACGAGAGTATATTTTATTCTACTCTCCACCGTGACACCGAGCTTGTTCCTCCATGCACACCATTCTCTTGTGATGTTGACTTTTCCCATCCACAGCTCCCTGGTGTGTCACGGCGCGACCATTACCATCGCCCATTCATAGAACGGTCGTGTAATTTTTATGAGGCCCACCCCATCACTATTGCCAAACCATTTTGCCTCCCTCACCAATTGGAGCACTATGCTTATAGGGCCCTTGTTGCCCTCACCTTTCGGCCCAATAAAGCTCGAGACCGATGCCTCTTCACCCTTACCTTAATCCCCACCCACCCATGGTCCACCGATGCTTTGCATCGTGTGATGCACTTCGCCATACAAGTGCATTGACCCCTATAGCCCTGATCCAGCAAGACTGACGCTTCAGTCTTGTTTGGGGGTGATTCTCATCACCCGATTCTTCTGCCACCCCGCGCCATCATAGATCCTATCCTTAGGGTGAGATTCCATCGGTCTGGCTGAAGACGTTAAACTTAGTGCTACCGGGAGGCAGCCCGCATTTCTTGTACTAGTCTTATCCTGTTTGGGGGTGGTGTTTCACATCACCCTATGTTTTACCATGCTTATAGACTTGTACACATTTTTTTTCTTATCATTTATTCAGGTTTATTCTTGGCTTCACATGTCCACTTCATTAGCGGTTCATTCTGGTAATCTCTTTCCTACCTTATGCTCTCAATTTTAAAAATCATTTTACTTAACATCGAGGACGATGTTCCTTTTTGTTTGGGGGTGGGGAATTTTATCAAAATCGTGCCTCTTTTGAAAAATTTTGATTGTTGAACCTGATTTTTAAAATTTCGTGCAGTTTCTTTCATCTCACTCATTGATGTGAATTTTCAATCATCCATCTTTTAAAGTCTAGGAATCAAGCTAGAGAATATTTTTTCTAAATAGCTTATGTAATACATAACAAGGCATTTTGCACCATGAATTTCTAGACTCAACAAAATTTGCGCACTTATCACGTCATTACGTTTAGAGTTGAAGAGTACTATAATTCTAAAGAGAACCTTAAGGATCACTAGTAGAGACTTTAGCTTGTGAGATTTGTGCCTTTCACCCTTTTTCAGTGTTTTACTCAATCTCCGAGTCACAAGTTGATTCAACTTCTTTTGGGTCCGCACTTAAATTGTTGTATGATCTCATTTTCTTTCATAAAAATTTGGCTTGATCACTGAGAATGACATCTTTTTCGAGTTGTAAGAAACACGTGTCTTGAAATTTGTCCCGAACACTAGATTTTCATCCATACACCTACCACTTTTTCCCATATCACAGTTCCATACACTTCACTCATTACATTCCCATGCTTTCCCATATCTCATATATATTCCCCTCACCATCCATATATTTCCCCACACATCCACCTATCACCTCCATTTATATCATCCATCATCATTTTCAAATAAAAGAGTGTGATTTCAAATGTAAATGTCTTCATTGTTTGTTTGAAAAATGAGAGGAAAAAAAAAAAAAAAAAAAAAGAAAAAAATAGAAAAATAGCAAATTATAGAAAAAAAAAGAAGAAAAAAAAAGAGAAAAAAGAAAAGAAAAAGAAAGAGAGTTGTAGTTAATTTTTGTTGAAATAAAGACATTTGTTCCTAAAGTGTATACACTCTTCTTTCGCATCCATTTCACATCCATCTTTTTCACATCGCATATCCACCATCCATCACCATTCTATCCTATTCTACATCACTATCCTACTTAACTCATCTCATCCAATCCTACCACATTTCATTTCCCCTCACCCATATACATCCGTATCTCCCCTTGGTGTTCGGGCAAATGAAAGTCAACGTGGTGAATAACTCGACGTTCTCACTATAGTGATTAGCATTCCTTTCATGAGATCATTTTCTTTCTAATTGTTCGTTCTTTCTTATGTGTGTGTGAGACGTTTGAACTTGCTTACATTTACTCACCTCCTCACACACAAGAGCAATACAGAAACCCTAATCTCGAGAGTTCGTTTGAGAGATATATATCCGTGAGATTTGAAGTTGAAGCGTTGATTCCGACAAGGCAATCTAGGAATTACTTTGATGATACTCGACCCGTTTTGACTGATTCACACTACACACGTTGAGTTCTAGGAAGGATGTGCCTTGAGTATTTACTTAGCTAACTTTTTACAAATTCTAGCTTGTATTTCTCAAAATATTTCTCATGTGATGGATTGTGCGATTATTCTACGTCTAATAAGAGATTGACTGCCTTTCAATAAATATTTTTGCAAATAAAGAATTTTGTGGGTATATTCCCTGCAAACCCTCACGAGACACAACTCGTCCTGTAGGGCAACCTATAGGTTTAAAGGCTTGTTGCACATGCTAAGTGCAATCGCAAGTGCCCGCGAAAGTGGTACATTTTTTGTTTCTTATCTTTCTCTTTCTCTCTATCTTATTGCTCGAGGACTAGCAACGCTCTGTTTGGGGGTGGTGTGATAAGCACCCAAAACTGTACAATTTATACCCCGAATAGATGTACTTTAGTTGCTAATTCTCGACAATATGGGTCTTATGCGCGTAAATGTTTATCATGCAGGATTAACTGTAGTTGCGGTGCCAAAAGCTACATTTCGAGGTCAATTACAGTTACATTGGAGCTAAATACCAACCCCGTAATATTACCCGAGCCTAAACTTGTCCCTAAACCGTCACCCAAGACCCGTGTGTGTTGGTTTGTTCCCTTTTTATTTTATTTTAATTTTTTAGATTTTTAGTTTGAGTCATTTTAATTTTAGGATTATTTTAGCATTTTTTAGGTTTTATTTCCTATTTTTATATTTTATTTCTAATTTTATTAATATAATTTTATTTTATTTTATTAAGTTTTTAGTTTTAGTTTTTATCTTATTTTATTTTACTAGGATTAGTTTTTAGGAATTTAGTTTTATTAGATTTTATTTTCTTTATTTATTAGGACTTTAGTTTTAAGTTTAATAGATTTACATTGTTATTTCTTTTTAGTTTTATTTTTATTGAGTCTTGATTTTAATTTTTAGTATAGGAATTTAATTTTTAGATTTTTAGTTTTTATAAGTTTTATTTTATTACTTAGATTTTATTTTTATTTTTAGTTTTATTTTATTAGGGTCCAAACTAATACACACACTACCCAACTTAGCCTACACACCTATACCCACTAACCTATCCTACACCCACTAATCTATCCTACACCCTCACCCTCACACACATTCCCCTACACCCACACACACCATAACCTACACCTCATCATCTTCTCCAAATCACCCATCTTCTCTCTCCTCTCACCAACACCCACAACCTTCATCTTCCAAACCCATTTCTCTCTCCTTCTCCATTCCCACCATAGATCAACCCAAACCAAACACCACCAGCTCTCACCCCCTCAACCCTCGGAAAAATTCCGGCGGACTGCCCCTCTTGCCACCGCCCAGCCGCCGGCGACCTTCCACCCTCACCTCTGCCAACAACAACCCGTCCCAATCTCCCCCTCCGCGCGAACCCTCTGCCCTCTCCATTCCGGCGACTTCTGCCACCGCGGCAACCATCCAGCGAACCCGCCGTCGACCTCACCCTACTCCCATGTCCAACAACCCTCCACCTCCCTACCCATTTTCCAAATCAAACCCAAAACCCATTTAAACCCATTTGCAAAACCCATTTCCAGCTCCTACCCTTGCCAACCCAAACCCATTTCTCATAACCCAAAAGCCAAAATCGTGTTCTGCCAACAAAAACCCATGTGCCAAATCTTACCCCACATGCCATTTTACCCTTTTACCCTAAATACCCCTCAGCTACCTTTCTAACCCCAATACCCATTATACCCCCATTTAACAAATCAGATTTTATCCTCCCCAACCTCACCCACATGACCTCACACCCCTCATGTGCACACCCTAACCAATTTTCAATTGTACCACTTTGCTCCATTGCATATAAAATGAAGAAGACGACCCATTTGTAAAAATTCTATATTAGAGAGAGGAAATTGTAGAGAGAAATTTTAGGGTTAGAAATAAATAGTAGATTAGAATTAGTTTTTTTTTATTTTCTTCTTTTCAATTTAAATTGAGTGAAAGTAATTCTAGTGAGAATCAATTTGTGTGTTAGTGCTTCATGTGTATTTGTTGATCATTCAAATTGAGAGGTGTATGCTTCAAATTGGAAGACTAGAGTTCAACTTTCTCAAAGAGATTTGGTTTGCTTGTTCTCTTCCCTTCTTTTATTATTTTATGCCTTTGAATATTAATTTGTCATATTTTATACCATGTTAGGCTAAAACCCCTTTCAAGGGGTGGGGTGAAACCCTTATTTGATATTATTTTAGTTTAATTAGTTTGCTTACTTGAAATATCCCTTTGAATGTTAATTTTGATCCCTCACCCTTAGATTTACGCATCGAGAGAGGGTAAATGATTTTCGAGAGAAAATCGAAATTCTAGTGATAATACCCATTTTAGATTCGAACTAGAGATAGGGGTTTCTTAAGCGGGGTATTATCATTTGAATTTCAACTCTAAATTTAATTTCTAAGATTGACATAAATTCTAATTGATCGATCCTAGCGGGTGATTAATTAAAAGGAGTGTTGATCTAATTTTCTAGAGTTGTGAGGTGTTAATTTTAATTTTCTAAAAGATTACTATTATAATTACACTTGCAACGAGAGTTGATTTGTAATTTTGATATTAATTTGGGAGAATTCAAATAATTAAATTAATTAATTAGAATAACTAAAATTTGTGGTGTAATCTCACTCCTTGATTGTTCTCACAATTATTTTCCTCACTTTATCTTTTATTTTAGTGTTAGAACTTATTTTTTTATTTTAGTCACTTTTTAGTTAGTTGTTTAGATTAGTTTAGACCTCACCTCACCCTTTTGTTTTAATATTGAAAAAGCTAAAAAAAATAGAAAAGTGAAAAAGCACTAAAAGAAAATAAAAGGTGAATTACAATTGAATTTGTTCCATGTGCTTTACTCCCTAGAAAGTGGATTGATACCCTTACTTACCGCTACACTTGAGTTTATTATATTTGTAGGTATGTGAGGTTTTGACTAACTTGACTTTCAACAACAACGAGATATACGCAAAAGTCAAGTTATCAACGATTGCAAGTGGTTCTTCCACATAGCTCAAATCTTCTTTCAACGCAATAGGTTGTTCCACCAATACATGTGAAGGATCTTCTACATACTTTCTTAACATAGAAAAATGAAAAACATCATGTAACCGAGCTAACTCTGGTGGTAACGCTAACTTGTAGGCAACCATCCCGACTTTTTCAAGAATTTCATAAGGTCCAATGTAGCGTGGACTTAATTTTCATTTCTTTCCAAACCTCATAACTCCTTTCCATGGCGATATCCGAAGAAACACATAATCCCCTTTCTGGAATTCCAAATCTTTTCGTCGTTTATCGGCATAACTTTTTTTGTCTACTTTGAGTTGTTCTCATTCTATCTTGAATAATCTTCACTTTTTCAGTGGTGACTTCAATCAATTATGGACCCTCTATCTTCCTTTCACCAACTTCACCCCAACATATCGGTGTACGACATCGTCTACCGTACAATGCTTCATATGGAGCCATACCAATAGTAGACTAAAAACTATTGTTATATGCAAATTCTATCAAAGGCAAATATTCATCCCAATTACCTTTGAAATCAAGCACACAAGCTCTAAGCATATCTTTCAAAATTTGTATTGTCCTTTCAGACTGCCCATCTGTCTGAGGATGAAAAGCCGTACTAAACTTCAACTTAGTACCCATAGCACACTGCAAGCTATCCCAAAATCTGGATGTAAAAGTGGGGTCTCTATCTGAAATAATAGATATCGGTGCTCCATGCAATCGAATAATTTCATTAACATACAATCTAGAATACCAATCAACTGTAAACGTAGTCTTGACTGCTAGAAAATGAGAGGACTTCGTCAATCTATCCACCACTACCCAAATCGAATCTGACCCCTTCTGAGATCGGGGAAGCCCAACCACAAAATCCATCGTTACATGATCCCATTTCCATTCCGGTATTAGCAATGGCTGAAGCAGACCAGTAGACTTCTGATGCTCCACTTTCACTTGCTGACATATAAGGCACCTAGCAACAAAATCAACTATTTCCTTTTTCATATTATTCCACCAATAACGCTCCTTTAAATCCCTATACATTTTAGTACTACCAGGATGCATAGGGGTGTGCACGGTTCGGTCGGTTCGGTTTTGACCGGATTTTTTGAACCGAACCGACTATTTCGGTTTTTGATTTTAAAGGACCGAACCGGACCGAACCGGGTTGAAGAACCGAACCGAACCGAACCGGGTCGGTTTTGGGCAGGGCCAGTTCGGTTTACGCATCGGTTTTTGACAGGGCCAATTTTATACAGGGCCAGATCGGGTCGGTTTTTGGCAGCAGAGCAGTTTTTTTATTTTTTGAATAAAACATAATTTTTTTTTCATTTTATATGCTGTTTTTTTTCAGCTTTCATATGCAAATACAAACAGTCCTAAAATTCTTCATATGCTGTTTTTTATTTTTCAACTTTATTATATGCTGTTTTTTTTTCAGCTTACATTATATGTTAATATTTTCAAAGTTCTTCATATGCAAATACAAATATTCCTAAAATTACAATAATTTCAGATTATAATAAATTACAATGATTTCATATTACAATAATTTCAGATTACCCGTGATAATTGTCATAATTAAAAACAGTTCAAAGTTCCAAACAGTCCCAAAATATAAATGAGTCCAAATTAGAATTACATTCCCAAAGTCTTAATAAGTCCAAATCAAAATCTTCCAAAGTCTAGTTATTACATTCCAAAAGTAAAATGCAAATGTCATAAATCAAGTCCCATAACCATAATGGGTAATCTGCTAAAACAAGCTTCCAATTCAAACATCATCCTTCAAGTCTTTTTCTTTGTCTTGGCATCCCAATAACTCTGAAAAATAAAACAATAAAATATTAGCATTTTAACTTTGAAGTATCAAATATATTTAAACAAGAAAAAATACTTTTGAAACATAAAAATTACCCGAATCAAGTTTCTCATATTCCTCAATCTCATCCATTGCATCATGAAGACTAATCGGGGTGGTTGAAGTTCGAATCCAATTTTGTGTGCAAATTAGGGCCTCCACCGTTTTAGGCAACATTGAGCTACGAAAAGAATCAAGTATACGACCACCGGTACTAAAAGCGGATTCGGATGCAACGGTGGAAACCGGAATGGCTAATATATCACGCGCAACATAAGAGAGAACTCGATACTTGGAGGAATTAATCCTCCACCAACCCAAAACATCAAAATTTGCTACGTTCTCTTCACATCTTTCGGCCAAAAATCTATCAACTTCGGATTTATTTGCAAAGGTATCTTCCTCCTCCAAATGTCTCTTGAATTGAGACGCCAAAAAAGCACGTCCATCCTCATCCTCATCATTAACACCATCTACACCCCCAGTTGACTTGTCAAATTTTTGTGAAGACGAACCACTTGATTTGGGCCCGTTGGACTTATCATACCACCCGAACAAAGAATGCAACCCATCTTCCACCTTTCGTGACATATCCTTTGCCACATCAATGTCAAATAATTGTTCAAAATAAAACTTGACATATAACAACTTATAGCGAGGATCAAGCACAATTGCGACAAACAACAAAAAATTCACTTTCTCAATATTCCAATACTTATTAAATTTAGCCCTCATATTTGTCGCCATCGTCGATAGAAAATAATCATCACTTTGACTCATTTGAACCAACTTACTTTGTATCAAAACGAGTTCATGAAAAAAAGCATTTGACGTGACATGCAAAGAGCCGGAAAATCTCATAGTGGCATTGTAAAACATCCTAAGAAACTTTACTAGTATCCGAAGTTTCACCCAATCAATACTTTCGGGAGGACCCAATATCACCCTTCCAACTCGTGTTCTTCTCTCTCTTCATCTTCCTCCTCATTTCTAAATTAATCTTTGTAATGATCATCATCATCCTCCATTCTCTCAAATGCTTTTTCAAACTTCTCCGCCGCTTCTAACATCATATAAGTGGCGTTCCACCTAGTTGGGACATCTAAGCACACTAAACTTTTACTTTCAATTTTCTCCTTTTCAACACATAATTTGAATTTTGACAATCGGGACGGAGACGATTTCACATACCTAATCGCATTACGCACCTTGACAATTGAATCATCTAATTCCTTTAAACCATCACACACAATAAGATTTAGGATGTGCGCACAACATCTTACATGCATATATTCATGTTCCAAAATGGTACTTTTCTTACTTTTCGTCTTTTTTTTCAAGTATTGAATAGTACCATTGTTGGAACTTGCATTATCAACGGTGACGGTGCAAATGCTCTCTATACCCCAATCACGTAAGCAATCCTCAACTACCTTCCCTATTGCATCACCCTTATGACTCTCAACTTGACAAAAATTAAGAATCCTTTTGTGCAAGTTCCAATTTTTATCAATAAAGTGTGCAGTTAAACACATGTAATTGATGTTTTGGATTGAGGTCCATGTATCCGTAGTAATACAAATTCTTTGACCACTTAATGCACTTTTGAGGGCTTTTTTCTCTTCCATATAAATATTAAGACAATCTCTAGCAACCGTTGTTCGATAAGGAAGTTTAGTCATTTTGGGTTGAATGTAGTTCATTAACCTTCTAAAACCCTCACCCTCCACAAATTTAAAAGACAACTCATCGATTATAATCATTTCGGCAATACGTTTTCGACAACCTTCAACGGTGAAATTAACAGCCACAAGATTGCCGCTCCCCTCCTCTTTTTTTTGTTCAAAAGACAGAATTTTTTGTTTTTTATCCTCATTCTTATATTTGTAAACCTTGCATTGATTATTTATGTGATTAATCAAATTGCGAGTTCCGTTATTTTTGGAATCACAAGCATAGGTAGCCCCACAATAATTACACGCAGCCCTAGGTTTTTTCGAGTCTTTTACGATGGTAAAATGATCCCAACACCAAGCTTTTCGTTTAGAAGCATTTACCTTTTTTGGAGAATCATTTTTACCCTTTACTTCTGCTTCTCTAGACCTTGGATCATCAACATCCACTACTGAATCCATATTTCTGCCCAAAAGAAAAATCAGATATTAGATATCCCATTTTTTAGATATCAACTAAAAAAACAAATCCAAAACAGGTAACTAAAAAAAATATCAAATATCAGATATTTGATATTTGATATCAACTAAAAAACATTTTTTAGATATCAACTAAAAAAACAAAACAAATCCAAAACAGATATCAAATATCACATTTTTTTTTGTATATCACATTTTTTGTAGATATCAAATATCAGATATTTTTTTTAGATCCAAACTAAAAAAATCAGATATTAACTAAAACACATCTCAACTAAAAAAAATACAGATATTAACTAAATCAGATATTAACTAAATACAGATATTAACTAAATCAGATATTTTTTTTAGATCCAAACAAAAAAAATCAGATATATACCACATTTAATATCAGATTTTAACTATTAACTAATATCAGATTTTAATATCATCTTAATAATAGATTCTAATATCATCTTAATACCAGATTCTAATATCAGATCTTCGAAGTAAAAAAAAAATATCAGATATTATATTAGAATTTTTAGATCTTTTTTAGATCTAAACTAAAAAAAAAAATCAGATACTTTTTAGATCTAAACTAAAAAAAAAAACTGAACTAAATACATGCGTGTGCGTGTGTTTTAATATCAGATTTTAACTATTAACTAATATCAGATTTTAATATCATCTTAATACCAGATTCTAATATCAGATCTTCGAAGTAAAAAAAAAAATATCAGATATTATATTGGAATTTTTAGATCTTTTTTAGATCTAAACTAAAAAAAAAAATCAGATACAGATACTTACCTGAAGTACACGGTTTTAGCCTTTAGGTGCCAAAGTGAGAGGTGAGAGAGAGATTAGCTTTAGCAAATTAGCAGCGTGTATTGTTGTTTGTAACTTAGGAACTAAAAAAAACTCTTTAGCAGCGTGTGTTGTAGCTTTAGCAGGTGATGAGATGAGAGAGAGATGAGAGAAATGGGGAAAACTCTTTTTCAGATGTTGTGGAAATGAGAGAGAGAGGCGGCGTGTGTGTAACTTAGGAAGTTAGGTTAGGGTTTCATTTCTTTAGTGTGCAGCGTGCGTGCGTGTGTTAACTTAGGTGTGTGTGCGCGTGTGTTTTAACTTAAGTTAGCCTGTGTGCGTGTGTTTCTCCCCTGCTAAGTGCTAACTAATATATATGTAGATATAAAATTAAAAAATATATTATTTAATTCGGTTCGGTTCGGTTCAAACCGAATATTCAAGTCCCAAAACCGAAAACCGAACCGACACCATCGGTTCTGTTTCTGACCAACCCGAACCGACCCGACCCTTAAAAAAGACCGGCCCGAAATTTTTCGGTTCGGCTCGGTTTTGTCGGATTGATCGGTTTTTCTGCACACCCCTAAGGATGCATAGTATAAATGGAATTATGAGCCTCATCTAAAATTTCCTCTTTCAATCCACACACATTAGGCACGCATAATCGCTGCTTATACAATAAAGTGCCATCATTCACAATACAAAAATCTTCAGACTTACCATCTCGGACATCTTGTCATTTCTTCTCAAGAAAAGGATCTTGACTTTGAAAATCACGAATACGGGTAGCTAACAAAGGCCTCATGCTTACATGAGCAAAGAACTTGTCCCCATCGTCTAGCTTCAATTCTACTCCCATCAGTCTCAACTCCATGATGTGGGAAACTCTAGCACATTGAATACAAGATAACCTGCCCGAAGCCTTCTACTCAGGGCATCTGCAACTACATTAGCCTTCCTTGGGTGGTAGTGAATTGTACAATCATAGCCTTTAATTAACTCCATCCATCGCCTCTGCCTCAAATTCAACTCCTTTTGAGTAAATAAATACTTAAGGCTTTGATGGTCAGTAAAAATTTCACATACCTCACCAT
Organism: Sambucus nigra; assembly: GCA_949130495.1. Taxonomy (NCBI): domain Eukaryota; kingdom Viridiplantae; phylum Streptophyta; class Magnoliopsida; order Dipsacales; family Adoxaceae; genus Sambucus; species Sambucus nigra. The sequence continues at coordinate 245,928,732 of OX422212.1, read as the reverse complement.
ATAGATAATGACACCATAATTTCAAAGCAAACACAATAGCAGCAAGTTCCAAATCATGTGTACGATAATTACATTCATGTGTACTCAACTGCCTAGAAGCATAAGCAATAACTTTACCATGTTGCATAAAAACACAACCCAAACCCTGATGTGAAGCATCGGTATAAACCACAAAACCATCTCCACTGTGTGGAATAGTAAGAACATGTGCAGTTACCAATCTCTTCTTCAATTCTTCAAAACCATTTTCACAATCAGAATTCCATTCAAACTTAATATATTTTCGAGTCAATTTAGTCATTGGCAAGGCAATTGAAGAGAATCCCTTAATAAACCTTCTATAATACCCAGCTAAACCCAGAAAACTTCTCACCTCAGTGACATTATTGGGCCTCTCCCATTTTACAATAGCTTCCACCTTCTTGGGATCAACACATATACCATCTCCAGAAATAACATGGCCTAAAAATACAACTTTTGATAGCCAAAATTCACATTTTCTAAACTTAGCATACAATTGCTTATCTTTCAACACATTCAAAATAGTTCGGAGATGCTTTTCATGTTCAACCATATCCCGTGAATAAATCAGAATATCATCAATAAAAACTATCACAAATGAATCAACGAAAGGATGCAGTACCCGATTCATAAGATCCATAAATACAGATGGAGCATTAGTCACCCCAAAAGGTATCACTAGAAATTCAAAATGACCATACCGAGTACGAAAAGCAGTTTTAGAAATATCACTCCCCTTCACCCTCAACTGATGATAACCTGATCGCAAGTCTATCTTTGAAAACACTTTAGCACCCTGTAACTGATCAAACAAATCATCTATACGAGGTAAAGGATATTTGTTCTTAATTGTAGCTTTATTCAGTTGCATATAGTCAACACACAAATGCATAGTGCCATCTTTCTTTTTCATAAATAAAACTGGTGCACCCCATGGAGATACACTTAGCTGTATGAACCCTCTATCAAGTAAATCCTGTAACTGAATCTTGAGTTCTTTTAATTCAACAGGTGCCATTCTATACGGTGCCATAGAAATAGGTGTTATTCTCGGTGCTAATTCAATACTAAATTCAACTTCTCTCTCTGGCGGTAATCCAGGCAATTCGCTAGGAAACACTTCTGAAAAATCTCGTACTATAGGAACATCAACTAATTGTTAAGCCCCTTCGTAGTGTCAAGAACATATGCAATAAAACCCTCACAACCCTTACTCAATAATTTCCTTGCCTGAATAGTAGAAATAATACAACTAGGAACAATTTTCCTTTCCCCCACAAACTTAAATTCAGACTCACTAGGTAATTTAAAAATAACTTCCTTACGAAAACAATCCATGGTTGCATGATATTTGGATAACCAATCCATTCCAAAAATTATGTCAAAATCAGAGATACCCAATGGAAGTAAGTCTATAACTGTATCTCTAACCCCCACAGTCAAAACACAATCATGAAAAACATATTCAACTACAATCATATCCTCCATAGGCATGGAAATACCCAACCCCACCTCTAAATGAGTACATGGTCTATTCAGATATATGGAAAATACATATGACACAAAAGAATATGTGGAACCAGGATCAATCAGAACATAAGCACTTCTATCAGTAACAAAAAGTGTACCTATCACCACATTCGAAGTAACCTGAGCTTCTTTCATCGTAAAGACTCATCCACCTGGCCTGGAACCATTAGCTTGTCCCATGCCTCAGGTTTCATATATAACAACCGAGTTATAACAACCAACACAAACAGTTTATAATACTAAATTATTGGTTAGTACATAAATAATTCATAAATATCAAATCAACTCAATAACTACCATCTAACCGTCACACACGTCCATAATTAATAACCTAGACGCTCTGATACCACTAATTGTCACACCCCAAACCTAATATCCATACTAATTATTTTCTTATTAGAATAATTAGATCATAATCTTGAGCCCATTGAAAATATAATTCATTTATTAATATTTTCCTCCACAATGTGCACAATGAACATAATATTATTCTTATTCCATACCGAAATCAATATCAAAGTCGTAATTAAGTAGGCATACAATAATGTGATTAACTATGATCAACTCAATCCATGTTAACTCAATATATACAATATGTGAGTATATTGAAATCTTCAGTGTGACAATGATAAAATCCCCATACTTAAACCCCAGCTCTTTCCAACGGTGCAACTCTCAAAGTTACCGGTCATATGGTATTCTAGCTGGCAGCATACAAACCTGAAATTGTTAAAATATAAACCATAAGCATTAAGATTAGTGAGGTACTCCTTCCCTGAAATGAAATAACAGTTCTATATCAAATCTGTGGATATTAATCCAACCAATCCTGCCATACAATGAATTAACAGTTATATATCAAATATGTTGATATTAATCTAACCAATCTTACCATATAATGAATTAACAGTTATATATCAAATTTGTGGATATTAAATCCAATCAATCCTGCTCATTGGCACAAACAAATCCTGGATCATAAGGCCAAAATAATTATGCCCATTGGCAATGATAATTCTTCCCATCAGCAATAGTATGTCTGCCCATTGGCAATAGTAATTACCCCCATTGGCAATAAGAAGTCTGGCCATTGGCAATAGTAATTCTACCCATTGGCAATAATAAGTCTGTCCATTGGCAATAATAATTCTCCCATTTGCAATAATAAGTCTGCCCATTGGCAATAACAAATCCTGGAACATAAGTTCCAACAAATCATTAGATCTTTGTACAATTTCAATCCTGGATCATAAGACCCAAACAAATCCTGGATATTTTAATATCCAAACAAATCCTGAATACCGAAGTATTCAAACCAATCCTGGATCATGAGACCCAAACAAATCCTGGATATTTTAATATCCAAACAAATCCTGAATACCGAAGTATTCAAACCAATTCTGGATTATGAGACCCAAACAAATCCTAGATATTTTAATATCCAAACAAATCTTGAATACCGAAGTATTCAAACAAATTCGCTCTTAGAGCTATATTCATATTTATATATGAAACAAATCATAAGTACACTCACCTCGACAGTTTTACTGGCTTTTTCCTTGCCTTTATCTGGTATTTGTTCAATAAGATCTTCTTCCCTTCCTATAATTCTTACAATATTAGTATCATCATAAGAATATCAATAATCCAAAGAATGATTTAAACATAATTCAATCCATAAGCATCACATGATTCCATTCAAATCATTTATCACAAGTGAAATTCCACCCAAATCCATGTTAATATATTTAACATATCCAAATCATAGACCAAATATAAATCCATTTATTCTAGGTAATTCAATACTTGTCTTATTAGTATTCCAATACAAAAGACGGTACATCATTTCAAGTCTCCTAGAGCAAGATATGCCCATTTCTTTACCACATAGCAAATCTACCCTATAGGCTCTTTTATCGTTCATTCAACTTCCAGGAATTTTCATAATTTTTTTACAACATAAATTTATATGATATTTAACCCAACATCAGTAAACATATTGAACAATACAAGATTAAAATTTCATAATTTTTAAGGTTCGTTTGCTATGTCAAGCAAAACATCGAACACATGGCGGCCATACTTTCATGCTTAGGGAAGATTTCGTACCCGAACTTCAAACTCTCACCAAAGACTCATTTCTTGGTATTTTCATATGATTTTCGGATATGTAATAAATATATGAGTCCAGGTTAATCTCCAATTGTAATCAATCAATTTGAGTAAGTATAGAGAAATATATGAAAGTTTGAATAAATAAGGTTCCTAAACAAAACAATCTCAAGGGTTTACACATTCAAGTTTACTTAAACTTGCATCTATCCATAAGTACATATCAAGACATGGAATTTCAGTAAACAAATGATTATTTCAATCATTTAAATAAGTAATACAAAAAAATAAACAAGATTTATGGATGGAAATACCTTAGGGGATTTTACGTAATTTTTCTATGAATTTTTCTTCAATTTCTCCTCACACTTTCTTCCTAAACTTCAAAACTCTCTTTCTTTAAGCTTCAAATCTCTCATGGCTGAGTTTAGATGAATAAGGAGGTAATTATAAGGGTTTGAAGTCGGCCAAATGCACCACCCTTCCCAACCAATCAAAATATAACATGTGGCATTATATAAAACAAAATATCATTTAAGGCTACATGACTACTTTACCCCCGTTCGTAAAAAGACAATATCTTCCCACTCGGATGTCTGTTCGATGAACCGTTTGTTTTGTTATAAACCTAACTCATATATCTACAAATATCTAGTTTACACCTCAAGTTCATTGTTATGTCATAAAGGTCAAAACTAGCCTCCAACAGGAACATTCCTACCGAAAACTTTAAAATTTCACATTTGTAACTAATTCGATATTTCATGTTTTATAAAGGTAGGATTAAACTAAACATAATTACTTACATTATATATATACTAATAACATATTATTCATATCACATAAGCTAATCATGATTTAAACATGATTTATCATAATTATATTCGGGTTGTCACAATTCTCCCCCCGTTAGGAAATTTCATCCCCGAAATTGACATACCTTGGTTGTCTGAATCAAACAAATACGGATAACGCATCTTCATGATATCCTCACTCTCCCATGTAGATTCTTCCATGGAATGCCTTCTCCACATAACCTTCACAAGTGGGATCACTTTTTATCTCAATATTTGTTCTTTCCTATCGACGATTGCAAGTGGTTCTTCCACATAGCTCAAATCTTCTTTCAACGCAATAGGTTGTTCCACCAATACATGTGAAGGATCTGCTACATACTTTCTTAACATAGAAAAATGAAAAACATCATGTAACCGAGCTAACTCTGGTGGTAACGCTAACTTGTAGGCAACCATCCCGACTTTTTCAAGAATTTCATAAGGTCCAATGTAGCGTGGACTTAATTTTCATTTCTTTCCAAACCTCATAACTCCTTTCCATGGCGATATCCGAAGAAACACATAATCCCCTTTCTGAAATTCCAAATCTTTTCGGCGTTTATCGGCATTACTTTTTTTGTCTACTTTGAGCTGTTCTCATTCTATCTTGAATAATCTTCACTTTTTCAGTGGTGACTTCAATCAATTCTGGACCCTCTATCTTCCTTTCACCAACTTCACCCCAACATATCGATGTACGACATCGTCTACCGTACAATGCTTCATGGATGCTTATTCTGGTTAAAACCAGATTAAAATGAAACTCGAAGACAGGGAGAGTACCTCTTTTATTACCCCTAGGGGTACTTATTGTTATAATGGTATGCCTTTTGGATTGAAAAATGCAGGTGCAACATATCTGCGGCTGATGAACAAGGTGTTTGCAGAGCAAATCAGTTACAACATGGAAGTTTATGTTGATGATATGCTGACGAAGAGCAAGAAAGCTACTGATCATCTAATTGACTTAGGTCAGACCTTTGATCAACTAGATAAATATCAAATGAAGTTGAACCCTACCAAATGCATATTCGGAGTACGAGAAGGCATGTTCCTTGGGTATATTGTCAACCAACGAGGAATTGAAGCAAACCCTGAAAAGATCAAGGCTCTATTGGGACTACGATCTCCAACAACGAAGAAAGAAGTGCAAAGTCTCACAGGGCGTGTTGCAGCACTTAATAGATTTGTATCACGAGCAACTGATAGATGTCTCCCATTCTTCAAAACACTCCGAAAAACATTTGAATGGAATGATGAATACGAGAAGGCCTTTCAAGAGTTGAAGAAATACCTGGGAGCATCTCCACTATTGTCTAGGCCAGTGATGGGAGAATGACTGTACTTGTATCTGGCAGTTTTGGAGAATGCAGTTAGCTCGGCATTGATAAGAATGGAGGATGGGGTGCAAAAACCAATTTATTACACTAGCAAGGCCTTTCGAGGAGCAGAGATCAGATATCCAAGATTGGAAAAGTTGGCACTAGCGTTGATCGAAGCGAGTAGAAGAATGAGGCCATACTTCCAAGCTCATATTATAGTTGTGTATACAGACATGCCATTAAGGCAAGCTCTGCACAAATCAGAGAAATCAGGAAGATTGATGTACTGGGCGATAGAATTGGGTGAATACGATATAATCTATGAGCCTAGATCATCGCTTAAAAGGCAGGCAGTGGCAGATTTTATCGCAGAGTTCACATATCCTGATACTTCCGAAGAGCAGAAATTGAATACCGACAAGCCTATGGATGTTACAGGATCATCAAATTTAAATCCCGACCAACTTAAGTTGGCGAACGAGCAAGAGAAAATGGTCGATGAGCAGCAAGAACTGCTAGAGGAGGATATGAGGAAGCATCAAATATTCCACCGATGAACTCTGTCTGACCAAGAGTTTGATAATGAGATACCTGTTTGAAATTTATATGTAGATGGCTCTTCTTGCACTACGGGCAGTGGAGCATGAGTTATTTTAAACAGTCCCGATGAGATTGATGTGGAGTATGCTTTGTGTTTTCAATTTAAGGCTTCAAATAATGAGGCTGAATATGAAGCTATGACAGTGGGTCTCATTCTAGCTAAAACTATGAAAGTAGAGCAGGTCGTTGCATTCAATGACTCACAGCTGATTGTAAATCAAATGTTGGGAGTATATGCAGCAAAAGGAGAATTAATGATCCAATATCATGCGAAAGTAATGGAGATGGTATCGAGCTTTAACGCAGTACAGTTGGTTAGAATACCAAGATTGGAGAATGTAAGAGCAGATGCCTTAGCTCGGTTAGCCTCAACCACGCGCATCGAGCTACGAAGAATAATCCCAATAGAAATATTGGCTAGTCGGAGCATTGAGAAAGATCTAGAGATGAACTTCATTGCCCTTGATTCAGGACCATCATGGATGGATCCTATCAGGGCCTATATTGACGAGAGAATTTTGCCAACTGATAAACTCGCAGCCAAGAAACTGAAGTTTAAAGCTGCTCGTTATGTATTGACTAATGGCATTTTATATAGACGAGGAATTATAGCAGGTCTGCAAAGATGTGTGCATCCCTCCGAGGTAAAAGATTTGATTGAAGAGGTTCATGAAGGGTCCTGTGGTGCTTATGTAGTAAGTCGAACGCTGTTGTAAAGAATAATGACGCAGGGATATTATTGGCCGACGATGAGGGCTGATTGTATAGCCTATGCCAAGAAATGTGACCAATGTCAACGTTTCTCTTCAATCTGAAGAACTCCCCAGGCCTTATTAACGCCCATCACATCCCCTTGGCCATTTTCTATGTGGGGGATAGACTTGGTCGGGCCACTCCCAACTACCAAGGGAAGATTCAAGTACCTCGTAGTCGCGATGGATTACTTTACTAAATGGGTGGAGGCTGAACCCCTCATTGATATGACCTATGACAAATTCTATCAATTCATTTGGAAAAATATTATTTGTAGATATGGTCTCCCACATGCATTCATTACCGACCATGGGACTCAGTTTGACAACGAGGAGTTTGCGGCATATTATTATCAGTCAAACATATTAAAAACTCACTCTGCACCAGGCCATCCTCAGAGCAATGGACAAATCGAAGTGACAAACAAGACGCTGCTGAATGGTTTGAAGAAGCGACTAGATGCTGGGAAGGGAAATTGGATTAACGAGCTACATTTTGTATTGTGGGCTTATCGTACTACACCGCGAGCAGCAACAGGAGAATCTCCATACATGCTGGCATTTGGAAGTGAAGCTGTTATACCTGTCGAGTTGGGCCTCCCCACACACAAGGTGCTGAATTTCGATTCTCCTATCAGTGACTTGATGAGGCGATTGGATCTAGATATGCTCGAAGAAGTTAGAGAAGAAGCAGCAATCAGGAATGCTGCATACCAACAACGAACATCTCAGTTTTACAACAAGAGGGTAAAAAAGTGTGATTTGAAGGAAGGAGACTATGTGCTCAAGAAAGTAATTCAAAAGCATAATAAATTGGAAGATAACTGGCATGGACCCTACAGAGTAACAGAGGTTGTTCATCTAGGAACCTACAGGATTGAAACCTTGGAAGGAGAAGAATTTAAGAATGCATGGAATGTTAAACATCTACGTAAGTATTATCAGTAGTAGAAGTTTCTATGTAATGGAGTTTTCTTCAGTATGAATAAAGTGTTAAAAGTTTTACCCAGTTCTCTCTTTTTGGTGAAATTTTTCGGAGTATTAGTGCTACACACTACGCATCAAGTTCAAAATAAAAACCCACCAACTACGGTTGGTCGGTAAATAAAAATCCACCAACTACGGTTGGTCGGTCCACCAACTACAGTTGGTCGATAAATAAAAACCCACCAACTACGGTTGGTCGGTCCACCAACTACGGTTGATCGGTAAATAAAAACCCACCAACTACGGTTGGTCGGTAAATAAAAATCCACCAACTACGGTTGGTCGGTAAATAAATTTCACCAACTACGGTTGGTCGGGAAGCAAAATATCTCCAACTCCTATTGGTCGACAAATTATTTTCACCAACTCCGGTTGGTCGACAATTTAAAATAACACAGGACTTTTTTTTATCTTTTTACAGATATACGTATACATTCATCATTAAATAAGAGAGATATTTTGTAAAATATTTCCAAACCCATAACAATTGCAAAGAAAACTAAAGATTTCTTCATTAAAACCAGAATAAATTACATGTGATAAATTGCAGATTACATAAATGAAATTCATTACATAAACAAACCCTATTCTATAGATTTCTTTCCCTCTGCTTTTGACACAGGGTCTACCCTAGCTGGAGGATCATCAAGACTGTAAGGGGAATTTATGAAGTTCAGATCTTACAACATTCTAACATTAATTATAGAAGGACGATCAAGCAGATGTTTTGGCCTAGATATTTCAAAGTTTGAATGGATACTGTAGTCATCAAGATACTTGGAAATTAGAACACGAGGAATGGCCCGGGCTAGAATCCAACTAAGGTCAAGCTTGAAAGGAGGCACAGGTAGATCAAGAACCCCAGGAGTGTGGTAATCCCATAAAAAATGACCTCTCTCCAATTTGAGAACACAAAGAGCATTCAACCATCCCTGTTTGTACCCTTCGTTGTTCGACTGTTCTAATCGGGCATCAAGATGGCAGAGTGCTTCATTGTAACCAGCCATCCAAAACTCTCTGGGCTGTTTGTGAAATTGGTAGGTCAATCTCTCCAGCTGCTCGTGCAGATTCTTCACTAGAAGTTCTTTATTCTCCAAGACAAATCTTTGAGTAGTAAGTTGCTCGTTGAGGTTCGGAATCTTCTTGGACATCTCTGCTAAAGCTTTATTCTTCACTACCAGCTGAACTGCCTGATTTTCCAAAGAGGCTTGAGTTCTTGCCTCTTCATTAGTAACCCGAGTAGCCCTAGCTCGTCCCCGAGAAGATCTTTCTCCTTCGCGAGCAAAAGTGGAGGGTCCAACTCTCTTTAATGTTTCCAATTCATCTCTCAAATTGGCATTTTTGACCTCCAGGAAAGAGAAACCTTCATCGTTGACAGGAACTAAGGCTCCCGAGGAAGAAGCTGCAGACTTGAGTTGTTTTATTTCCTCTTTCAAGGCTATGTTTTCTTACTCCAACAATTTGGCGATCTGCCTATGCTCCTCGACCTCAAGCTTCAAAACGCTCTCTTTCTTATTGTGGGCAGAGATGAACTTATCATATCCTTTTTCAGCACTGAGTTATTGATATTTCTTCTCGTACCCTTGGTGAAAAAGTGCGGAAGATTCTTTGTACTGCTGCTGGAGTTCCTCTATTATTCCTTGAAGATACTCGATCATCTCATAATAGGCTACATTATTGGCAACAACTCGGTCTAGCAAGAACTTCAGATATTGGTAAGCTTCCACTGCTCGCTCAGAGGCATCTGAACCCAGAATATCAAAGATTTGTGACTCATTCAGATCAGCATGGCCAACCTTGAAGTAGTCATTGCATTTTTTCATTAGTGCAGTATCATGAGCTGACAAGAGCTCCATCCTAGCCATAAACTAGTAAAAAGAAGAGATAGAAAGAATCAATAAGAATGCAGACAGAGCAAGTAAAGAAAAAGTCAATACATGAACAACAAAAAGCTCGAATTTTTATTCATCAAAAGATAAATACAGAGTTCAGGATTACATTCAAAAGAAATAATAAAATCAAAGCCCGAGCAATTTTACACCTTCTCCTTGTGTTTTGCAACTTCCTCAGAAAACTGGGATGAGGAGGCTGGTTGTTCGGATGATAGCGGCAGTTGCTCGGCTGAAGTACTGGGAGGCTGAAGTTGCTCGTAGAAAGTCTGAACAATTAAAACAGGAGGAATTTGGTCTCCAATCATCATGGAGGACTCTTCTGAGGCATCTTTATCCTCTTCTTCTTCTCCGGAAGAGGGAGGAGGGCCATGAGTGTGTTGTTGAAATAAGTCGAAATCTTCAGCAACTTTCAGCTCTTGTAGGGATGCCACCCATCCATCCCTGAAGTATTTGAGGCTGGCGTATTCCATTTGATAGCATCCAAACACTTATTCCAGCCCTTGTCCCAACCTACAATGAAGGATTTTTTAACAGCTTTCTTCCTTTTAGCTTTCTCTAAGGAAGTCCTCTCAGTAAGAAGTTTCTCGGCAGCCTTCAGTTTCTCCTCCACCTCCAATTTCTGGCGTTCAACATCGTGAAGCCTCCTAACTTCTTCTTTAGCAACTTTGAGCTTATTCTCAAGCTCTTCAGCATTCTTGAGCTTCTCCTCAAGCTCTTTATTTTTCTTCTCGAACTTCCCCAATTTCTTCTCCAAATCCTTGGAGGCTTCCACAGCTCGGTCCCTCTCCTGCTCAACGAATTTAACGTGCTTCTCCCAAGCAATTTTATTCTCCTCATACTTCTGATGAGAGTCTTTCAAAGACTGCGTTAACCCAGTAAAATCCTCTTCTATACCTCCTGAGGAGATTGACGACTTGGTGGCTTCATCCTTCTTCAGAATTGTGTTAAAACATGTTACCAGCTGGAAAAATAAAATAACTATAAGTCAGTACAGGGACATAACATTGAAAAATGAAAAGTTAGATTAGTAATACTTACTGAGGCAATATGTTGAGCAGCCAGGGTAGTAACTTTGTCGCGAGAAAGAGTGTCTTCGATACCCTGGACTTCTGGGATAATCCAAGACTTCACCGAGCTCATTGGAGAGCTCGGAGGAACAAAAGTGGGAACACCACCTTCAACATTCAAAGATTGAGAGACATGATCTGCTGGTCTCTCAGTAGAACTTCTCTTTAAACTCCTTGGATGAGCAGGAACATTCTCAACCAAATATGTTGTCTTGGTCGGTGATATAACAATGACCTCGCTTGGAGGAGAAACAACAACAACCTTAGTCGGAGCCACAGGGGGATTTTCGACAATCTTGCTCGGAGCCACAGGGGGCTTCTCACTGAACTTCTTGGTAGCGTTAGAAGGGGGTACCTCTACAGTCCTTATCCCCTATCCTGGGACGTCTTTTTTACTTCTCTTTGTCTCCACAGCAGGAGAATCAGATTTATCGAAAAAAGAAGGGAACTTTTCTTCTCTTCATTATCTTACCAATGGGAATACTTGATTAAGATGAAGAACCCTCCACACTAGAATCAGCAGCTGGTATCTGATCAAGACTAACAATCACTGGACGAGCAGTAAAAGAAGAAGTGTAACTCTTATACTGCAACAAATAGGAGGCCGATCTAATGTGCTCCTCGGCCACAGTTTGGTGCAAACTCCAGATAAGTTTCAAATGTTTCAAATTAACCTCTGTCTCCTTTAGAGAATTTCTTTTGCTATCAACTGCAAATCAGAAAAAATGAAATGTCAGTGATACATTTTGTCAAACACCAAGAAAACAACATTTCAAAAAAATAAAACTACATATTCCATTGCCATAGGGGGGACACCTGGGACCCTGATATACATCATCTCCACTTAATGGAGCATGTTGCCAATTTTTCATAACAACCCGATGCTCAAAGTAATCCCTATTGGCATCTGGAAGATTGACCACTAAAGCCCTATTTAAAAACCTAGTTTTTAAATAAAAAGTACTATCACTGATAGCCCATCTATAACAAAACATAATCTCTGGGATTCCTAAGCGGGTTCCATGGAGTTGATTTAACCTATGGACTCCATTAACTATTCTCCAAGTATTCGGTGCTATTTTTGCAGTAACAACATCAAAATACTGACAGAACTCCAAACATAAAGGATTGGGAGGAAAAGAAAAGCCATACTCGGCCACAAAGAGACTTGGGAACCAATGTCCCTCAGCCAAAGAAAAATAGTCAGAAGGTTCAGAAAGCTCCTCCAATATGACCCAGGAAGGAATAAAAAATTCAGAACGAAATTTATCAAGCGACTCAACAACGTAAACCATGATGAACAAAGTAAATAAAAAAAAATGAAGAAAATCTTACAGGAAAGGAGTGAATCGGTTGACAACGAACGATGGAAAAAACGAACGCACAAGATAGAGAAGAAATGGAAGCTCAAAGATACAGATTTGAAAAAGTAAGAGACGATGGGATTTTCTGTAGCGCTTAAATACTTTACCTCGAGAAAGGAGAAAAACAATGATTACCAGGATGGACGATTGCGTATCCGACGGCTAAAAAGAAGAAAAGGGCATAAATAACGAAGCGGTTATGGAAATTTAAAATATTTATGAGGACTGATACTGTGCATTTAAAAAAGGAGTTGTATACAACAAATACCTTCCTAAAAACCATACAAACCGAAAATCTAAGCAGCAGAATGTTCCATACTTTTCTTCAACATCAAACTACGAAACATTGGGGGCTTCTGTTGATACCAAATTTAGTCTGCTGACATGGACCAATCACCTGAAGACACGTGTCAGCTTACATGGCAAATACCGATACTCCAGACGAGCAACTCAAGTCCACCGAGTAATTAAGAAGCCACGAATAACTCAGGGTCCCCGAGCAGCTCTGAGCATGTCGATCTACTTAGACGGTCCGAGCAGCTTAGGCGGTCCGAGCTACTTAGCGTACAGCGTACCCAAATCAAAAGAATCAGGAGAGACGACTGCGCATTAAATACCATTTATTATCATATAGATGTATATGTCTACTAGATAACAACGCATAGTCCTTTCATTTGTATCGCCTCAAGGCTATAAATACATTGTAACCTCCTCATTAGCAGGGGACTCGAAATTTCTTGGTAAATCCATTATCGAGAATTCTGCAAACAGTCATCAATAACAAATACAGTGGACGTAGGCCATTCTTTCAAGGCTGAACCACTTTAAAAATCCTTTGTCTTATATTCTTATATTATTTTTATCTGTGATTAAATAATTAGATCAAAGTCTAGTTTTTTACATCAACAGTCTATATCGATGATATTCTCATCTTTTCACAATCGATTGATCAGCACTTTCAACATCTAAAAAAATTTAAAGATGTTATTGAGACTAATGGATTAGTTGTTTCTGTCCCTAAAATGAAAATCTTTCAAACTCATATCAGATTTTTAGGGCACAACATTGGGAAAGGGAAAATACTCCCTATTGATAGAACTATTGAGTTTGCTTCTAAATTCCCTGATGAATTAAAAGAAAAAACTCAACTCTAAAGATTTCTTGGTAGTCTCAATTATGTTGGTGATTACTAGAAAAATCTTGCACAAGATAGTGCAATTCTTTACACCAGGTTGAAGAAGAACCCTGCTCCATGGACCTTAGAGCACACTAAAGTTGTTCAGAAAATTAAACTGAAAGTCAAACAATTACCTTGTCTAGATTTAGCTAATCCCTCATTTTCAAAAATTGTTGAAACTAATGCCTCTAATATTAGTTATGGTGGAATTTTAAAACAAATTAATTCTTTAACTAAAAAGGAAGAGTTCTTTCATTTTACATTTGACTATTGGAAAGACGCCCAGAAAATTAGTCTACCATTAAAAAGGAAATTCATTCGGTTGTCAAATGCATTACAAAATTTCAGAATGATTTGTTAAATCTAAAATTTTTACTACGTATTGATTATAGTGCTGTAAAACAGGTTTTGCAAAAGGATGTAGAAAATATTGTTTCTAAACAATTTTTTTCCAGATGAAAAATAAATTTATCTTCGTTTGATTTTGATATTGAACATATCAAAAGTGAAAACAATTCTCTTCCTGATTTTCTAACCCGAGAGTTTTTGCAGAACCAATGAGTGGCCCCTCTAGAGGGTGTGGCAGAGGCCGTGGACAATCCCACCAAAGGCCTGAAAAAGAGAAGATGGTGATCAATGAAGATCAATATCCTCCGATGCAGGATTATTTGGAATGTTTTCACCTGAGCGCACAAAACAAGGGAAAATTGAGTTCCCCTCCTGACCACTTTAACAAAAAGAAATCTGCTAAAGAGGTTTTGCAAACCATTAAGCATGATTTCATTCCTAATCAAAGGACTCCGGAATTGATGCTTATCCTCAATATAGAGGACGAGAAGCATATGTCTTCTCCCTAGGAAATTAAGTATCTTTACTTTGATACACATAAGTATGATGTGCAAGAAGGAAAATACCGAACGGTATATGAGGCTATCCTCGAAGAAACTGAGTCTGTGGTATTTAATCACACAAATAAACATCAAAATAATTTCAAATCCCCTATTGCTTATAGCAAGGAGGTCCTGAAGAGGTTCATCTCTCCCTGAGAATGGGGAATTCATCCGTTGAAATCGCAAAAATTGAGTTCGTAAACTGTATCCTATAATTGCTGGGATTACGTCTAGGCTTGGACAAAAGCTTTTTATCATCAAAATGTTGAGCACAAACATACTTAGTTTTTTAAATTGTGCCCAAACTCTTTAAAAGACATTTACCCAGGATGGGTTATCAATTGGTGAGACAAATTTGGCCCAGGAATTGATATGTTCCCTGATGAAATTACCAAGGAAATTTTTTTCCTACCTTGGACTCAATTTCATCCTAAGCTTAGAGGGAAAAATAATGTCCCAGTAGGGCTTAATACCCTACTATTTTTTTACTGAAACTAGCATTCCTTGGATCTCCAGATGGGATCTTCAATATAGAATTAATCATCCCAAGGTTCCTCTACTTGAAAGAATCTTTTATTATCAATGGTGGAGTGGTATTGATATTGTTAATACCGTTTCTATAATAAAAGATATTCTGAAACATTATATGTCCAATGGTGGAAGATTCACCCCCTCCAGCTGAGAAGATGACGCCATGAGCTAATCCTATTAAGGATTTAAAGTTTTCCCTAAAGAAGCAATTCCCTAAGGCAACTAAGCAGGATCTTCTATAGAAGGTGATGGATTACACCCAAAGTCAGTTCAGATCGGCTTTCAACTACCCAGGAGAAAATACAAATCCTATTCCTCATCCCTCTGATGATTATGCATCCATGGCTTCAGTCAAGAATGAGAATCCTTTCTTCTATCTTGCTGGAGAATCCCAGAATCCAGAAGATGACGAATTTATTGGGGACATATTTGATACCGACATCCCCACTGAGCCAATGATGGAGGCTTTCTTCAACTCACTGAGTTCAGCATTTCCAACTCAAAGATTGGACGATAGATTTTCTAACCCGGACCTAAAGGCTACAGCATGACCTAGATGACTTGAGATAGATGGTCCACCTAGCCCCGTTGTCAGCACGCCAACGCATGAAGACAAACCTATCTCCATATCAGCAGCTCGAAGAAATTATGGTAGGACCCATTGGCCCAACAGTCGACGCCCCATGACAAATGGTAGGACCCATTGGCCCAGCAGCCGACGCTTCAAGATAAAAGACTTTATCAGCCTCGAATATGGAGGGACCCACGGGTCATTTTTTTAGGAATTATTTATTCCTTTTCTGATTGTATAAATTGAGGGCTTTACACCCTCATTTCTTACCTCTTTCTTTACACTCTCTCTCTCTCTCTCTAAATTTTTAATAAACTTGTGGACTTTTCGACCTTATTCCGGTGGACTCTCTTATAAGTTTGTAAGTTTGTTTTAATTTTTGTCTGTGATAATTTCAGTTTGTAATAAAAGTTTGTAATATATTTCTGTTATTACTCTATTAATATTAATCCTCCCTTTTATGTTTTGAGTAGAGATGTAGCATGGGTTGGACATGTGTTATCATTTGGTTGTCGGCACCCAATTATTTCCCTAAATCTTTCTTTGCCATGTCCAATGTGCACATAATTGTAAACGAATGCATATGATTGATCTGAGTTGTCAGTTTGTTTTATATAAAAACAAACAAAGGAGGTCAGGCGAGCCATTACACATTCATCCCAAGACTTTTTCGACCTACGTTCCAGAGATTCGGGATGTGGGTTTGGATACCGGGTTAGGAGTAGGAAAAGTGTAAGTCATCCCACCTATAATTTATATGCTTTAGATATTTGTTTATTTTATACTACTAAATTACTGCTTAAATAAGGTGTAGGGATTTATTAAGAAATTTTATTACTTAGACCTCAAAGATTTGTGGACACATTTTTTCACCCCAAATAATGATTGTCCCTGGGAAACAGAGGTGGAAAACTAAGTGTTGTTTGAGAGGGTGGACATTTAGGTGTTGCTTATATTCCTTGAAGGTGTGTATGCGAATGTGATGGCTTGGTCTCACGAGCGAGAATTCGATATTGCACTTATATACCTATTTGTTAACAAGATCAAAACCTACGTAGTTTGAGTTGTACTCTTACAAATGTACTTGTGTGAATGTGTGGCGTTTTGAGATATTGGCATCTCAAAAGGGTGGTATGTCGATATATCGGGGTTTGTGGTGCTTGGAGGAGGGGGTAGAATTATTGGTGTCACTGAAAATGATATGGCGTGGGCGGAGTATCAAGTTGGGCATTATGTGGTTTTTGAGAAATAATTGGATATCTCTGAGAATACTACATTGTCGGGATGTATTATGGGGTGATGTGTCATGGGACACATCATAAAGCTTATGCTCATGGGTTGGACTCAATATTGCACCTACATACATATTTGTCTATGGGGTTAAAGCCTACTCAGTACTAAGTGAAAATGGTTTGGAAATATTGTGATATCTCATGTCCAACCTGTCGGCGATGGTCATCACCTTTAAATCTCTTAGCGAATTGCTCGCCCTGTGCTAGCACTCTAAGTAGCTGGCTAGAGCCCACTTGTGCCTGAGAAGACTCCTCACACTCTGACACCTTCGGCCCTTAGCCTGCTATTAATCTCTCCCTCTTGGGTTCCTTCTCTTTCTCCGTCTCTCTCAAGAACTCGTGGTGATCATCACAATATAATAAAGAGGCATCTACCATATGGAGGAATGTGGTAAATGTCAAATTTTCCAACAACACCTACTTAATCTTTCAATTAATACCTATCACAAATCGGTCCGTCTTCAAATCCTCATATATCTCCACCTTTAGGGCAAAGTATATAAGATGAGTGAACTCTCACTTGAACTCAATAAAGGTCCTACACTCCTGCTTGAGCCTATCAAAATGTGCTCTCAGTTTCCTCTGTTGCGAAGATGGGAAGTAATTTCCCTTAAACTCGATCTAAATATGCGATAGAGTCATCTTAGACCTCTCCTCTAGGGTGGTAATAATATCCCACCAATTTAGGGCATCTCCCACCAACATGAAGCTTGCCAACATCTATTTTTGGACATCTATACACTCAACCAACCTCAAATGTCGCTCAATGTCACGCCTCCACTAAAGCACTACTATGGGATCAGAGGATCCCGCAAACTCTAGAGGGTGTCCCTTACCAAAGGCAGTCCTAGCACGTTCCCAAGCGGAGGTTGTATCTCGAGGAATGTGTACAGGTGCAGCCACGGGCGACTGCGGTTATTGTTAGAGGGATGTCATTGTCGTCGCAATGACTTGGGCTATAATACTAGCTAAATCATTCGACGCCATAGTCGGTGCTTGCCCCTGTAGTGTGGCACATAGTGGTTGTTATGGCAGCTGAGGTGCATCGCCTTTAGACTTGGCACTCCTTGTGGTTCTTTGTCGGCCTTGACATCTCCGAGGGTTCACCATTTGAAAGATAGTAATCCAAAACGTACTAATAAATTGTATATAAGACTAAGATTTCAATTGTTAAATGTAATGTTCTAAAGAATCAAAGAATACAAATGTGGAAGTACTGATGAACGCACTCATGACCCCTAGGACACTATAACCTCGAATGCTCTGATACCAATTGTGACACTACGTAATATTGAAAAATAGATTGATGAGTTCTCTATTCAAAAAGTACCATATTCTAAACAGGTGAATACCATTATAGGCATGCGAGAAAAAATAAATTGAAAATAAAACTAAATATCCACAAAGAAAGATACCCCAGTACTCTGATATTGTCCAAATGAGTCAAATATACATGCAAAAACAACTACTATATGTTGTACAAATTATACAAATGTGAATTTATATCTTTCTATACTATAAAAAAAATGATAGATCTGGTATGCAGACCAATGACACCTACATCCTAATGTAAATTAGCAACAAAAGGATGAATGACAACAACACTATCGATTAAGGTTGCGAAATAGGCGGCCTCGGTCCTGGAACATTAAATTCGTAATATTAACGTCAAGTTTAAAGAGAGTAAAAGTATAACGGAAGTTGTAATAAGTCATAATTATGCATCTGGCTCTAGCTTTTTAACATCTTTTAGAATTACCTCACCTTACAATCCTAATATTATGGGCATCTAAGATCCCAAATTTCAAGTGATCCCATGGTTAAGTTTTATTCTACACATATGAAAATAAAACATTGAAATTCAAGATAACATAACACTAATCAAGTGTAATGGTGAAATTAAGATAGTCTTAGAGTATAAAGATCACATAAGTAAATCAAGTAACAAAGGCCTAGCTTTAATGCCTTCGGAAATCACTCGCATAACTAAGTATAGTCTTAGTTCGTCCCGAACCAAAGACCTCATCAAGGAAAGAGATATATTACCACGTTTAGCCATCAATCATATAACCTACCATACCCAAGGCTATATAAAAGAAATATCCCTGTAATCCATCTCGGACAAGTGTACTCAGACGTGAAACCCAGTGGTAAAAATTGACTAAGGCATCTCGTCTACTCATCGAGGTACCATAGTTGTCTGAGTCGTACGAGCCCCTTTAAATTGAAATCTCCCTTTAGTTCGTTAACTACGAGTACTCGCGCATGGTGTACATCACATACATAACACAACAATTTATACCCATCTTAACTATGGAATTAGAGTGCCGAGTTAAATTCATCCACTTAATTTCATTTAAGAGGGATTAAGGAATCCATTCATTACATTACATTTAAGTAATCCAATTCATATTATAAACAAGATACTATGCTGTAGAGGGGGCCTAAAGGTAATCCTGGGATTAGGGATAATCCACTAATTAGCAACAGTGTTCTGAGGATAAGATCAGCGTGGCAACTCAAGCGTGGCAGCTTGGCGTGGAAACTCGTACTTTAGCTTATTGTTACTTTGCCATATTATAGCTTTGTTTATATTGACTACGAGTTGTAATGACTGTAATGTTGTAACGAGAATAATGAATGGGTGTGAGGTCGAACGGTACTCGCGAGAGACCAGGCTTGGCAGGGCCTGGGAGAGCTTTCATGCTCTATCGAACAACCTCACCGTGGGAACTTTAGAGGGACTTGGTTTGGAGGATTGAGAAGTGGGGCACCGTTGGGGCTTGTCCTGACCATCTTAGATACACCTGGTAAAACACCGAAGGACCCTGACCGTGGAACCTCAAGCGGAGCAGCTTGGAGTTCCATCGGGCATTGAGTTATGGACCAAACAACCCTCTACTTAAATGTCACATCTACTGTGGGTGATGTCACTAGCCTTCTAAACAATGTCAGACATGCACTTGAGTAAACCACCGTGGTATTTGGGGCTGTCAGATAGTTGGTGAGCCACCTCTGCGACTACAACCCCCTTACACACAGTGGTTAGGCAAAATGCATGTCTTGGCATTTAATGTTTATGACGTAGGAGACAACTAGTGCATCAGGCATTTAATGTTGTGACATAAAGTATGAGGGATGTCTTTCATAGTCTTTAATGACTGAGTTGCCTCGGGGGTGGTGTGGGGGGCTATTTAAGGACCCCAACCACCTCTGAGGAAAGGATGATCTTTTTGAGAGTTCAAAAGTTATTACTAGAGAAATTTATTTACTAGAGAGATTTATTAAAAGAACCAGAGAGTTCTGCCACCCACCATTTTGTCATTTATTACGAAGCTTTTAATACATAACAGAGATCCTTGAGAGTTTTAGTATGTTTTGCCTGCCTACCAAGGTGTATCTAGGGTGCTTACTTCTCTCTCCCTCTAGCTAAGTTATTTCTGAAGTTCTTTATTATATTGTGAGTTATACACGAGAGATTTGTGAGTATAAGATGGGTTCCATACATTCCAAACTGCTCTTTGTGTCTTGTGGCTAAATCACTAGTGCTTTTCTAACTAACCTTTTCATCACCATACTTAAAAGGGGTTACGCCTCCATCTTATCTAAACTACCCTCTTACATTTGGCGACTCTGCTGGGGAGGAATTCTTCTAAGGAAGGAGTATGGCGCAAGATAACGTTAATCGAAGGCTCAACTTTGATGATATCCAACACAGTGAAGAGCAAGCAGCGGTAGAATTGGAGGCTTTAAGGAGCGGAGCTCCTCGAATAGTAGTGCCCCCAGTTCAGACAACAACGGGCGCTCAAGGAGTGACGCAGGCTTCCACGAGCGCTGGGCTGGGACCTGCCCAGATGACCCTCCTCATGAGCAAGTTCTATGAGTTTTTGCAAACTCCTGCAGCTTCAACGGTGCTGGGAGGACTTGAGGCCAATTCCTTCGTAACACCAGGGGCAGCTCCAACGGTTCCACCGGGCGCAGGTACAACGGGAGCAGCCCCGGCAAGCATACCCTCCGTCGTGAATCCGGCAATGGGAATCTCCGGAGTATCAACGGCGCCAGTCGTAACGATGGCTCCAACTGTTACGGTCATTCAGCCAACACCCCCATTGGTTGTTGCCCCATCGCCCATGGAGGAAATGAGGAGAGAAATGCAAAAGGAGATGTTAAAGTTTGTGCAGGCTTCCTCACAGTCTATAGGCGAGGTAACTTCAGTCTATGATGACTTTAGGACACCTTATCCTCAGGAATACAACGATGAGCCTTACCCGAGGGATTATATTCCCCCCATCTTTGAAAAATACACAGGGAAGGGTGGGAATCCGAAAGAGCACATTAAACGTTTTATTGAGCACCTAGGGGCGCATTGCAACAACAAGAAACTCAGGTTGAGGGAGTTTTCCAAATCCCTAACCGATAAAGCATACACGTGGTATTCTCATTTGGCCCCTAAAAGTGTTTCCACGTGTGAAGAGATGCATGTGCTGTTTGTCCAAAAGTTCTTTCTAGCAGAGGATGAATTCACTCTAACCCAACTAGGGAGAGAGAAGCAACGACCAGGAGAAGACGTGGTGGCGTACGTTCGGAGGTTCAGGGAAAGGTCTCTGGACGTGAGAGAGGAGGCCAAGGAATCCAAACTATTACAAATCTGTGCCGAAGGACTACTCCCGGAGTACATCTGCCATCTTATCAATGAGAC
Organism: Sambucus nigra; assembly: GCA_949130495.1. Taxonomy (NCBI): domain Eukaryota; kingdom Viridiplantae; phylum Streptophyta; class Magnoliopsida; order Dipsacales; family Adoxaceae; genus Sambucus; species Sambucus nigra. Next base: position 245,907,089 of record OX422212.1, on the reverse strand, counting down.
GCGTGAGGGAACTTTTTCGGCGTTCTTAAAATCTGCAAGGAACATCTCATTGGCCGTACGACCAAACCCGGTGGCGGCGCCTATGATATTCAGACAGCCGATACAACCTGGGGGAGGAAGGCCTCAACCCCCACGGGTGGGATACACCGAAGGAGCAGATGGGGGTAGGGCGGCGAAGAAGGACAACAAAAGGAAGTTCGGAAGGGATAGAGAAGACCCACCACCGTTACCATGCACGATAGAAGAGGCGGTGAGTTGTTATAACGCCATGGTCCAAGGTGGAACGGTCTACCTGCCAAAAGGTGTTCCTTCGGAGGAACCCGATGACGCAACGAAGGCGGATCCTAGGTATTGTCAGGTTCATCGAAAGATCCAGCACCCGACAGAGAGCTGCTTCACACTAAGAAGAATCATTGACAAGTACATGAAGGCAGGGACGCTGCAGATCCCCCCACAAAACGTTAACAACAACCCGCTTCCAGCACATGGGGCCAACTTGGTGACGGCCTACGACGATGAGGCGGAAAGAGGAGAAGGAAGGTCAACAATGAGGCAAAGGGAATTCGAAGAAACTCTGGAACGTTGCACCACAGGAATGGCTAACGTAGTTTTAGCCTACGATGAAGCAAGCGCTAAAGACGTGGAAGACGTATACAGCGTTGAGGGTGAGGAAATAGAGGCAGTCGTTGAGTACAGCGCAGTTTCAAAATCCCCAAAATTCGCTTGGTTCTTCGATCAAGTGGGGATACCAAAGGAGAGCAGACTGGAAATAACTCAGGTGATCCTAGACATCGCGAGGAAGGACGCGGTTCCCTCGTTGAAATGGAGGGGACCCATGGCGAGGCTGGTGAAAAAGTTCCTATCATAGGTGACCTTCAGCGATGCAGATAGAGCTGTAAGGTTCCCTCATAATAGGCCCTTGTATGTGACGGCCAGTATCAATGGGGTTAGTTTTGCAAGAACACTTATGGATGGGGGCGCTTCCATCAACATTATGCCGATCAACTCCTTCCACGCAGCTGATATCCCAGAAGAAAGGTTGGTCCCCATGCCTCTGGTAATTTCAGGGTATGACAACCAATCTTCCAAATCCATTGGGTATGTGAATGTGGGAATTGTAATGGGAAATCTGAGTTCCCACATCAAGTTCCATTTAATAGAAAGTGCAACTTCCTATCATTTACTAATAGGAAGAGTGTGGATGCACAATCAAGGTTTAGTTACTTCAACATATCATCAATGCGCCAAGGCGAATGTCAAAGGAACAAAAGTGACCATTAGGGCTACAAAAAGGCCTTTTGCTATCGAGGAAGCTCACTTTGTAGATGCGGCCTTTTATACGGAGTTGGAAGAGGACGCTCGAGTCCTAACGAGAAGAATGGAGGGGGCATGGGTTCCCTCGATCAAAGATAGAATGGGGCCTCTGAACGAGCAAAGTAAAGAAGAAACGAGTAACGAAGGGGTAAGGACCGAAGAAACCCATCAGGTGATCCCTCGACCTCAAAGTACCACAAGGCAGCTCAAAAACAAAGTAAGGCTTGGAGTGGATCCTATGGAGCATGAGGCCCAGCGGCAAAGCGTGCTGAGTCACTTTTCAGGGGGAAGGATCGCTGAGGCTTCGAGAGAAAGGAAGAGGAAGGCCGTGGCAACAGCTACCAACAGGCAATGCAAGAAGGTGGTCACTGAGGGGGGAAGGTGGTATACCGGTTATAACGATGTGAGCGGGCGGCCGAAGAGATCGAGGATGGGGCTGACCCGTTATATGAGTGTTTCTTGGTGGATCCGCAGGGACAGTGTATGGTGATAGACAACTCCAACATACAGGAGTTCGTGGAGGAGGTCGCCGAAGAACCAGACTACATGGCAAATCAACCAAGGCCCCAGGCACAAGAGTTGGAGCAGTTGAACTTAGCAGGAGAAGGGGAAGACCCAAGGACCATCTTCATCGCGAAGGATCTCGCTAAGGAGAAGCGAGAATCCCTGGTTGGGCTAATCCGGGAGTTCATAGATGTCTTTGCATGGAAGTATACCGAAATGGAAGGGCTGGATGAGGAAGTGAGCTGCCACAAGCTAAACGTGATACCTTCAGCCATCCCGGTGAAACAGGCAACAAGGACTTATAAACCTGAGTTGGACTTGAAGATTAAGGAAGAGGTTCAGCGTTTGTTGGCAGCAGGATTCATCAAACCAATACAGCATCCCCTGTGGCTATCTAGCATTGTGCCAGTAGGGAAGAAGGACAAGAGCCAAATAAGGATCTGTGTGGATTTTAGAGATCTGAATAGGGCTTGCCCCAAAGATGAGTTCCCTCTACCCTCCATTGATAGCCTGATAGATGCCACGGCTGGGCATGAGATGTATAGCTTCATGGATGGGTACGTAGGGTACAACCAAATCAAGATAGACCCCGCGGACGCAGAGAAAACGGCATTCAGAACCCCGTTGGGCAATTTCATGTACAAAGTAATGCCGTTTGGACTTAAGAACGCGGGAGCTACTTATCAAAGAACAATGATGGCCATTTTTCACGATTTCTTCCACAAATTTGTAGAATTCTATGTGGACGATTTGGTCATCAAATCGAAGAAGAAGGAGTCCCACCTAAACGACTTAAAGAAGATGTTTACTCGATGTAGGAAGTATAAATTAAGGATGAACCCATTGAAGTGCGTCTTTGGAGTAACATGCGGGAAGTTACTAGGCTTTGTGGTTGATCGACAAGGGGTGCAGATGGACCAGGATAAACAACGCGCGATCTTAGAAATGCCGTGCCCAAGAACGGCGAAGGAGCTAAAAAGCTTCCTCGGAAAAGTCTCCTACCTCAGAAGATTTGTACCAGGATTGGCCGAGGTAACACACCCGTTGATGCAGCTGCTGCGAAAAAACACAAAGTTCAGATGGGAAAAGGACCACCAGGAGTCTCTCGATGAGTTGAAGAAGCTGCTCGTTTCACCACAAATCATGGTTCCTCCGCAGGCAGGAGTACCGTTGCAGCTGTACCTCACCTCAACTACAAGGTCCGTTGGAGCTTTACTGGCACAAGAGATTGACGGGCAAGAACGGCCGGTGTATTACCTCAGCAGGATCATACATGGGCCAGAGATTAGATATAGCAGCCTAGAAAGGCATTGTTTGGCCTTAGTCTTTGTAGCACAAAAACTTAGACATTATATGCTGTCTTTTACAATTCATATTGTAACTAGATGTGATCCTATTAAGTATTTGCTGGCTAGAACTATCTTGATTGGCAGGGCAGCTAGGTGGTTCCTTATTCTCTCCGAATATGATTTAAAGTGTGTGATTCCTCGTGCCATCAAGAGCCAGGCGTATGCCGATCTGTTGGCAATCTTTCCATCAGGAACGTTTGAACCACCTAAAGAAGACATTTCGGGAGACGACTTGCAAGCCAACTATCTGGATGCAACCGATAAGGAATGGACGATGCAGTTTGATGGGTCTTCGGCAGAGAAAAAAAGAGGGGCAGGGGTCATCCTTTCAAAAGGAACGGAGGAGATTTGCCTTTCCTACAAACTAGATTTCCCTTGCTCCAATAACGAAGCAGAATACGAAGCGTTGGTGCTAGGGTTGCTGGAGGCTCTTCGAAGGGGAATCCGTTCTCTCTGCATCAAGGGTGACTCGAACTTAGTAATTCAGCAAGTTAACGGAGAATATGCGTTGAAGCACATGAGTTTGGCACCGTACAGAACGATCATTCAAAGGCTCCTCAGCCAGTTCCACCGGACCAAAATCAGAAGACATCCCAGAACGATGAACCGTCATCCAGACGCTTATGCCACTATTGCTCAAAAGATGGTCATGAGGAGCGATACGACTATCGTTACGATCCAACGAAGGACAGCTCCTTCGGTGGTACAGTCAATACTACCGATGGAGGGAGACGCGGATTGGAGAGGAGAGATCAGGAAGCAACTGGAATCCGGGGAAGGAGTTATGGGACTAAGAGAGTTAGCCCAATACTTTACAAACCAGGGAAATATTTACTACAGAAATGCAGGGGGATGGTTATCAAGATGCATTGGGCCAGAGGAAGCAGAGCGGAGGTTGAAGAGAACACATGAGGAGCATTGCGAAACAACTGAGATACCTCTCTATAGAAGAATTCAAAGAGGGGGATATTTTTGGACTACAACGAAATTGTGATAAGTGTCAGCTATTTTTCGAAGCAGCTGAGTGCCATTTCATAGAAGCCCAAACAGACTGGAGGCAGCCCTATATCGACTTTATTCAAGATGGAACTGTCCCAACGGAGAAAGTGGATGCGATGGGACTGAAGCGAAGGGCCCCAAGGTTCTATATCCAAGAGGGGCAGCTTTATCGAAGGGGGTACTTCAATAAGCCATTGCGTTACATCACGAAAGAAGAGGCAACTGAGGTCCTCAAACAAGCCCATGACCCAGCTCACATAGGAGGGGCCAAGTTATATGATCAGCTGATGATGTTAGGATATTATTGGCCAACGATGGAGAAAGACTCTGCCGAATTTGTTCGAAAATGCAAAGCTTGCCAACTTCATGGAAATATGATCCATGCCCCATTGGTGGACTTACATTCTCTGGCAACGCCTTATCCTTTCCACACTTGGGCGTTCGACCTCGTGGGGGCGATACACCCTTCGTCGAGGGGCAAGACATGGATACTGGTAGCAACGGAGTGCTTTACAAAATGGGCTGAAGCAATACCACTCAGAAGGGCAACGGCTGGGGTAGCGAGTAACTTCATCAGATAGTATATCATTTGCCGTTTTGGGATCCCAAAGGTTATTCTCTCAGATAATGGGACTCCCTTTGTCAACTCAAAAGTAACGATGCTTACAGACAAGTATTCCATCGTTCATCACACTTCAACGGTGGCATACCCGAAGGGGAACGGTCAGGCCGAGGCAACTAACAAAACTCTGGTTAATATCCTGGCTAAAACAATGGAGGACTTTCCAGGATCATGGGATGACAAGATACCAGCAGCGTTGTGGGCCTATCGAACGACGAAGAGTAAGCCCACAGGGTACACTCCGTTCTCCCTTATCTACGGGGCTGAGGCAATCCTTCCAGTGGAGTTGGAGGTTCCCTCTGCTCGATACGCCTTGCGAAGTAGCATGCTCCCTCAGAACAGGCATGTGCAGCTGGAGGCATTGGATGAACACAGAGACAACGCAATGCAACATTTTCAAATGTATACAAGGCAGCTCTCTTGGGCATATGACAACCTGGTAAGACCAAGGAGGTTCGTAGAGGGAGATCTCGTTTTGAAAGCAGCGGTGAAACACATTAGGGGACTTCCTCTGCCAAAATTCGCAGCCAATTGGGAGGGACCTTTCATCGTGAAAGAAGCTCATGATTCAGGTTATTGCTTAATTTCTAAGTTGGAGGAAGACAAGCCATTCAAAATTAATAATAAATGGTTGAAAGTCTATCATGTGTAAACAATTAAGTTTGTACCATCGATGTATCTAGTCTTTGATTATGAATATACAAGTTTTATTGATGACGTGAAGTATAGACACCGATATGAAAGCAGTCATAACTCAAAGATAAAATGGGAAAATATACATTCTTTCATTCAATAAACAAGAGAGCATTACAAAAAATTGGGAACTATTGCCCAAGAATTACATAAATGGACGAAGAAGGAAAATATATACAAGAGTTTGCTACCCTAAAAGGAACCATAGGTCCGGGGAAGAGAAAAAATCCCCAGGAAGGCCCGAAGAAGCTGACGAAAAGGAGCTTTGAGCGTTGACAGCAACCTCTAGCCTGATTTGCACCTGTGCGCGTTCAATAAGAAGTCTCTCCCGTTTCAGCTTGGCCAAACGCAGAGCCTCTTCGGCATTCTTTATTTCTTCATCCGCTGATTCCAAAAGAGGTGCCAGCTCAGCTAACTTAACTTCCTCAGCCCGTTGGTCCTCCTGGTGCTTCCTCAACAGTTCCCTCTGGCCGATCAACTGCTGACTCTTCAAAGTTTTCAAATACGCTATAAGCCAATCGAAACGAAAACCGTCACGACCCAATTCCTTCAGAAAACCCAGAAACTGATTAATGAGGGCTCGGGTAACACTGGAAGTGGGAGTATTGGCAATCTCAGCAACAACGATCGCCATGCCTTGCAGTCGATGACTCATCACGGGAATATTGGACCGTAGGCAGTCCACGGTGAAGGTCTCGGGGTGATGGTTCACCAACTGCTCAATCACCAAGCGATGGCTCACAGGCATTTGGGGAGAATTGTGAAGCACCATTAGGCAAAAGGCAGGAGGAGTTAAGTCAGGGAGAGGCAATTCGCACCCAGATTCACTTTCTGCCTCAACACCAGTCGTGGAACCTTGGTCAGCATGGTCAGATTCTTTCGAAACAGCAGGTTCCCGACGTGGTGTGCCCATAAGTGAAAGAGCTGGTGAGGAATCCTCCTGAGCAACCTGAGAAGAGATATAAGAAACAGTGAGATTATAGTGTTTTCATTGTTAAATCACCGTTATAAGGTGGAGATTATATAAAAATCTTAACAAGTGTTTTCATTGTTAAGTCACCGTTATAAGGTGGAGATTATATAAAAATCTTAACAAGTGTTTTCATTGTTAAGTCACCGTTATAAGGTGGAGATTATATAAAAATCTTAACAAGTGTTTTCATTGTTAAGTCACCGTTATAAGGTGGAGATTATATAAAAATCTTAACAAACGTTTTCGTTGTTAAGTCACCGTTATAAGGTGGAGATTATATAAAAATCTTAACAAGCGTTTTCGTTGTTAAGTCACCGTTATAAGGTGGAGATTATATAAAAATCTTAACAAGTGTTTTCATTGTTAAGTCACCGTTATAAGGTGGAGATTATATAAAAATCTTAACAAGTGTTTTCATTGTTAAGTCACCGTTATAAGGTGGAGATTATATAAAAATCTTAACAAACGTTTTCGTTGTTAAGTCACTATTATAAGAAGGAGTTTATGCAGAGAATTAAGAAAGTACCTGAATCACAACAGGGGCAGGAGTGGGAGTCATCACGGAGGTTAAAGTGGCAGGAACCGTTGGGAGGGGACTTGTTACCTCATCAGCCTCAACGGGTTCTCTGGCCCCAGAAACCTCAACCATCGGCATAGTTCCCTCGTCCACATAAGGTACCAAAGCAAGAGCAAGGGGTTCATCGGGAATAGATGAGGGTGGTGAAAGATCAGGAGAAAGCTGCAATATAAAAGCCAATGTTAGTAAAGAGGAACAAATACAGAAAAAGGGCGAAATGTATCCAAGAATAACTTACCTCAGTCAGAACGTTGAAAAGGGGCACTGTGGTCAGAGGTCTCGCCAGCACCGTTGGACGAAGAATGTTTGCTAGCAGCGAGGATACTTCGACCTAGGGCAACCAACATCCTAAATTTAGCACACAGAACGGGGTGAAAGAGAAGGAATGCCAGATCAGACAAATTTAAATATGAAATAATTACCTCAGGATCACCTGCAGCAACCAGAACAATGGGGAGAACAGCCTCAGAGGAAGCCAGTGAGCCAGAGGGGACTGGAGTAGGCATCTCAGATTGTCTTGTCTCTGGTGGCGAAGAGACATCCATGGGCTCTATAACCTCACCCTCCACAACTGCCTCCCTCGCCCGTCGTGAGATTGAATGACGGGCGTAAGTAAGCCCGGTCATTGGCGAACGGGGTGGGGTCGTATCGGATGAGATGGCCCCACAGCGACCGCCCACGAAACGGCTAATGGGGGGACTTGGGGGGCTAGGAGAACGAGGCCCCGTTTCTTTAAGTCCCTGCACCAAAGTAGTTAAGAACAATATATATAAGCAAATCCGGCTTGCTCTAACCAAAGAGGAAAAGAGAACAAGATAAGTGCACATACCTCAGATTGGGAAGAAGAATGAGAAGCTTGCACCGTGGGAGCTTGCTTCCGCTGGGACTTGGTGCCTAAAGTCTTCCTCCTTAGCCTTGTCACGTCACTGCCAGTGGCTTGAGGAACCTTCGAACTTTTCCTCCTCCTTGCAGCTGGCTCAGTGGGATCGACGACGATCGTGGGGAAGGCAACCGAGGGAGGAACGACGACAGCGCGCCGTTGAAACTCTGCATTCACCCGATCTACCTCAGCCTGCGCCTCCCTCCTTAACCTCTCGGCCCTTTCAGGAGATATGGGAGGAGGAACGGAGGCTATGGGAAGGGCTGCCACAGGATTCTGGGATTTGGACTTTGTTTTTTTCGTGGAGGCCACCCCACTCTTGGCCTTCTTAGTCGACGGCTGCGAAGACCCTTCATCAGCAGTAGCTCCAGTCGAAGGAGCAGTCTTCCTGGATACCCCAGCACTTTTCGCTTTGGGTATGGCAGTAGGAGTCATGGGGCATAACGGAGGAAGCTCTTCGGAAGGCCTCTTAGGGGTTTTGCTTATAGGGAACTCAATCCCCAGAACGGAGTTGCCTTTGAGTCCCAGCTCCAACGCAGAAAATGAAAGAACTGGAGGGTACACAGGCTCGCCATCTATGAATTCAGCAATGTTAGCCAGTTGTTTTGGCCAGAACTTCGTGGCAAATAGACTGGTCACATTCCCTTGCCTCTTGTTGGAGGGAATGATGGCTCGCCCAGCCATTGATTCACTTATCACCCACGCAGCAGTGGAGGAAAATAAGGAACATGCCTCGCTAAAGCTAACCTTTGGGTTTGAGGATTGGAAAACTGAGTGAGGAGCCCCCTGATCAAACCCAAATTGACGACTACACCGATTGGGGTTATAATGTTCGCTGGAATATCCCCACTCGGTGTAGGAAGGCAGATACCCCGGAGAAAGGAGAAGCACCACGGCTAACTGAGGATCTTCAATGTCTACCCCCACCTGAACCACCCTGGATTCGTGCTGAAAGAAATCACAAGTATGAACAAAGGCGTCCTCTCCGTAAGGCCTCATAACAAAGTCCTCAAAACGATCAATTGAGGCGATCAGCTCTTTTCGGCTCTGCCTCTTGTGATAAATATAAGAGCGTGGGGGCAGAATGGTTTCCCCAGAAGGAGGACGGTTGGCCTTGGCGGCTACAACAGGAAAGCGCACGTAAAGAAAGCTGGTTAGAAGGACGCTGTTAGCAAAATTGGCCAGGTTATAACGGCCAAGTGATCGTTCCATGTCGAACAACGTTCTGTCAAGCCAGGTGTAGAGGGACCCTAGGGCAATTGCAGCCAAAGGAAGTTTGATGCCCCGGGCCAAACGAAGGGATATGTTGATAAGGTCCCTTCGGGGCTGATCGTTTGGTTTTCCCGTCAAAAGAAAACGGGAAAGAATCACAAGGATGTAAGCAGGGAGCTCTAACGAAGTACCTTGGCCAGGGGCATCCGTTGAAGTTGAAGAACTACCTTCATTAGAACCCTTGAATAAATAGTTAATCAGCGGAGTGAAGGTAGCTTTATTTGAAGAACCGATGCAACTTCGGCATATTCGGTCCAACGCCAAACGGTCAGCAGTCTCTTGGGCGTCGAGAGGTTCATCGGTATAAGGCTCATGACCTGTTGCTTCGAGCCCCAGAAGCTCGCAGACATCTTCTAGGGTTATCGTGAACTCTCCCCACGCAGCAATGAATGTGTGAGTCGTCACGTTCCAACGAGAAACAAGAATGGGGAGAGCAACATTATTTTTGGAGAGATTAAACTCACCAAACCATTTGGCCAGTTGAAGGCCAATCTTACTCAAAATATCACCATGGGAACTCACCATGTGAGAGTTCTAAGCAGCAAAATGGGCAGGAGAACCACCTGGTGCTTCGAAGTCAATTTGGGACCATTGGAAGTCCCCTCGCTCCAGACGAAACCGGAGAGTCCCCTCTGGAGGAAGAAAGCCCCACTTCGAGGGTTCTTCGTCCTCGTCACCCAGCACTAAGGTCTCAAACTTGCATTCAAAGTTGACAGTCTTGCAAGCAGCAGCAAAGCTATCATCTTCGCCAAAAATGGGAGAGCGACGATAAAACCTTAACTGTTCACGACGGACAGCGTCCAAGGCAGAAGCACCAGTAGTGGTGGCAACAGCAGTAGCAGGCGGCGCACTGGTTGAAGAGATGGTGGGGTAACTTTGAGATGCCATGACAGAGTGTTAGAGCAAACAAAAAATAACCTTGAGTCAGAGGAGCCTGAGCACGACAATGGCGGAAGAGCAACCACATGAGGTGGCGTAGAAGATGAGATCAAGAACAGGACGGCACAAGCTCGAACAGCAATAGAGGTTTCAGACGATCAACAATGGAAGCTCTTTCTCTCTCTCTCTCTCTAAAAACGAAGGAAATTTGAAGCAGGTAGTGGCAAAGTAAGAAAAAGAAAGGTTTTAAGTGATTTGGCCGTTTAATTTTTAAAGTTCGTCGTTTAAGTTTCCCACCATTGCACATGTGTGGCCGCCTGCAATCATTTCAAATGTACACGTGGCACTTCGGGAAGTGTTCTGACATGGAAAAGACAACGCTACGTCAATTAATGAAATGACACCTAGGGAACAGCCACCGTTACCTTCCTAAGCAAGATTAAGTTTTGGGCGCCAAGATTTTCTCTGACATATCCAATAAACCCCCCAACAAGGAAGGTGTCCCAACGGTTCAAAAAAGCCACGATGTCCCCTCGACAGAAGCTCAAACGTTGTTTAGTTATGACTCAGTTATATCGGGGAGAATTTTTCGCTTTTTCGAACATTACTGCGAGAATATTAGCAGGTCCTTCGGGAGAATTTCAGATATTCAAGCTGAAACGGTTGAGACTCAGCATTAGGAAAAAGCAGCAGGCCAGACAGAGAAGGTTCATCGGATTAAGAAGTTTTCGTGGAGGCACTTCTTGTTCCCACAACAAATCTCTCCACGAAGGGGCAAATGTAGAGGGGGCCTGAAGGTAATCCTGGGATTAGGGATAATCCACCAATTAGCAACAGTGTTCTGAGGATAAGATCAGCGTGGCAACTCAAGAGTGGCATCTTGGTGAGGCAACTCAAGCGTGGCAGCTTGGCGTGGCAACTCGTACTTTAGCTTATTGTTACTTTGCCATATTATAGCTTTATTGATATTGACTACGAGTTGTAATGACTGTAATGTTGTAACGAGAATAATGAATGGGTGTGAGGTCGAACGGTACTTACGAGAGACCAGGCTTGGCAGGGCCTGGGAGAGCTTTCATGCTCTATCGAACAACCTCACCGTGGGAACTTTAGAGGGACTTGGTTTGGAGGATTGAGAAGTGGGGCACCGTTGGGGCTTGTCCTGACCATCTTAGATACACCTGGTAAAACACCGAAGGACCCTGACCGTGGAACCTCAAGCGGAGCAGCTTAGAGTTCCATCGGGCATTGAGTTATGGACCAAACAACCCTCTACTTAAATGTCACATCTACTGTGGGTGATGTCACTAGCCTTCTAAACAATGTCAGACATGCACTTGAGTAAACCACCGTGGTATTTGGGGCTGTCAGATAGTTGGTGAGCCACCTCTGCGACTACAACCCCTTGACACACAGTGGTTAGGCAAAAGGCATGTCTTGGCATTTAATGTTTATGACGTAGGAGACAACTAGTGCATCAGGCATTTAATGTTGTGACATAAAGTATGAGGGATGTCTTTCATAGTATTTAATGACTGAGTTGCCTCGGGGGTGGTGTGGGGGGCTATTTAGGACCCCAACCACCTCTGAGGAAAGGATGATCTTTTTGAGAGTTCAAAAGTTATTACTAGAGAAATTTATTTACTAGAGAGATTTATTAAAAGAACCAGAGAGTTCTGCCACCCACCATTTTGTCATTTATTACGAAGCTTTTAATACATAACAGAGATCCTTGAGAGTTTTAGTATGTTTTGCCTGCCTACCAAGGTGTATCTAGGGTGCTTACTTCTCTCTCCCTCTAGCTAAGTTATTTCTGAAGTTCTTTATTATATTGTGAGTTATACACGAGAGATTTGTGAGTATAAGATGGGTTCCATACATTCCAAACTGCTCTTTGTGTCTTGTGGCTAAATCACTAGTGCTTTTCTAACTAACCTTGTCATCACCATACTTAAAAGGGGTTACGCCTCCATCTTATCTAAACTACCCTCTTACATATGCATTAATTTTGGCCAGGAGTCATCCCAAAAAAATCCTAATTACCAATTATTAAAAAATAAGAGAAATTGCAAAATATCTTAAGGCACCGATCAACCACGGGGGTGGGGCCAGACGATCGCATGCTTCAGTGTTTTAAACTTTTCCCCCTATGAATTTCGTTTTCTCCAACATAACAAAATTCAATTCAATCCTTCATTAATGATAAAAAACCTTCATATAAAATTTAATATTGTATATGTAATACCCCGTAATTTTAATGATTTTTAATTATGGGATTACTTAACCTAATGGGGAAATTATTTATAATGAATCCGAATTTAATTAAATAATTACTAGTGGGATGAGAGTTAGTATTTATCGGTGATAATTATGTTGAATATTACTTAGTGGGTAAAGTAATATATAATTATAGAAATATTAAAGTTATCGTGAGTGAAAAATACGACAGTTATGAAAATTAAGTCGGGATGCGCATGTCAGTCGTGTCGGGACTGAATTAATGAAATAAAAAGTAATTCATTTATAAGTCACCCGTATGGTCATTCCGACTGCGTGAAAGTGTCCTAAAGGGTCGAGATAGTCAGAAAAGCCTACCCGAGGGTTTAGCTTGGGTCCCGGGGCATTTTTATGCCAAATCGGCACCCCGAGAGGGTATTTTAGTCATTTTTATTTTAGGTGTAATTAAACCCACGAAAATTCTAAGTCTATATCAGCTGCTAGGGTTAGACTTTGTAGAGATATCAAACACAAAAACTTGGGAAACCATAGGAGCAGGAGAGTGAAGAGTTTCTAAGGCTTTAACTACCATTGGAACACCGTTTGCGCCACCATAGCTGCCAACGTATAAATTGGAGAGAGAGGATCAACCCCATACCTTTCATCACCAACGGACCAAACCTGCTACATAAAGCAAGTATTATCATGCGTAAATTTACGATAGATATATGATCCATGTAAGATTATGATGAACTTTTTATGAAAATATCATGTTTTAGAGGAATTTAGATAGTGTAAATCAAAATTCTTGGGTGAATATTTAAATGGAATATGATTATTTATTCATGTAGAATCAAACCCACGTTATTAAAATCAAATTGATTGAAGAAATTTGGAAATTTCATGTTAAATTGAAGATAAAGTCAAAACTAGGATTATTGAGACTAACGATAGAAATTGGGTGAATTTATGCATGTTGATGTTGTTTAAATGATTTGGGTACGTTAAGAATTGTTCAAACATGTTGATATAGGTTCTGGATTACATGTATATCAATTTGGAGAGGTGCAAAGACGAATTTGGTGGTTAAAAATCTTGAAACCAGTAGTTGTTTAAGAAAATATGGGTAAATAATTGTTCGATCGATCAATCGACTCAAGAATGGAGATCGATCGACTAATCGATCGATCGATCGACCCATTTCATCGATCGATCGACTCCCCTGGGAATTGTGCATTATTTCCTTTTTAATATTTAATTCAATCCCATCTTTTAGAAACCTTTGGTGTGGATTAATTAATCATAATGTGACTTAGGAAAGGGCAATAGGATATAGTTAAGACCCGAAAAATATTATTTATATATGGGATTGAATGGGGAAATTACGAGTGTTAATCAAATGAGTTACGGTTAGAAATTATGTAAATTTGGGTTTAAATTGGATAAACGATAATTGAAGGTTAATACTTGTAGTGGGGGTATATTTTAGTGACGAAAATAATCCAACTTAATAACCTGTTTGGGATAAGGTACTTACAGTTATGCGTCATGAGTTACCGCATTAAATAAAATATTACGTAAGATATTCGAGATATAAATATACGAATGAGACATGTAAAATGGTACATGAGTATACTTAAATGGATTTTATATATATACTTAGATTGTGTGATTACCTATAGTATCGATTATTATTTGAAATGCATCATACCGCGCTACTTACTATCACAGACGTTTTCGCGCTAGGATAGTCTTGTTCTATTGAACCCATCGGGGGAATACGGACTTGTACCTTAGAACCATAGAACCTTGGTACAACATATCTGTGAGTGATAGTGCAGACGGTCGTAAGGGTGAGTGTGTATATGCGTCTCCCTCATGACTTGGAACTATGATTCACCTCCATTAATTGTGATTTGTGCTTTATGTGGTTCTCGAGTGATTATGAACCTATAGTCCTTCATATAGAATGTGATATACTCGGACTTGATAGCAGAGTATGCAAGCACCATAGCTAAGTCTCGGGGTGCTTTATAAGTATATATGTATTATGATAGTGAAGACTATGTTTGTATTGGTGATTATTCTACCATGTTGCCTAGTAGATGAGAATGGTATTATATATAAAATATGTTAGAATTATGGGAACTTATATGAGTAAAGAAATACTTAAATCGATGAATAATTATTGGAAATGCAATAATGCAATATTCAGGTAATATTGGTGGACACAAGGACTTCGTCATCGTACTGAAAGACTTAAATAGAACTAGTTAGGTGGGATAGTATAACTAGGATGGGTTAGGAGTATACGCTAGGCGTGCACAATAGTTGAGATGTGATGATTTCAAGTGAGAGCACGTGACTAACATGTATACAATATATGATATTTATGTAATTTAAATACTTGCAGTTTTAAAAATATTTTCAACTCGGGCTCTGACCCGTTTTCTGTCAAATCTACTTTGTTTTCGTAAAAACCTTTTAGGTGTGGAGCCACAGAGACGCCAGGCAGGAGTTACATTCAGTTGACATGTTGTAGCTGTTGTGGATGTTACAGGATCTCGATATTAGACGCCTCCACATTTATCTGTGATTCATTTAGAGACATTCACTTAAGTCAGGGCATGTTGCCCATTCTTATTTAGAGATAGTAGTTTACAGTCAGTCATTTACTTTTCAGTTGTTGAATTTACTTCACTCAAATTATTGTATTTGGGACTTTGAATGGATGTGTTTACTCCAGACTCAGTTATTTTATTATGTCGTTTTAATTCCTATGAGTTATTATGGGATGGTGAATGTTTAGTTAATCTTTTAATTGCTTATTTATCTTAATAAAATAAATAAAACTTTGCCTTTATTTTTAAATACTAGGTGGTTAGTAATTAATAAAAGTTTTTGTCAGTGATGCTAAGACTGATTCCAACTGGATATTCTGATTTAAATTTAATAGAGGACCGATCACCCGGTATTTAATTAAGCAAGGTGTCACAGGTGGTATCAGAGCATCAGGTTCTAGAGTCTTTAGGATTTGTGCAGCTTATTATGCTTCCAGCGTAGCTTTCTTTGATATAAAGCCCTATATTTAGGATTGTTGTATTCAATAATTGCGCGTTTTACTTCTTCAGCTATTTTGACATATTTACTGTGGACTTATGAATATTCTCTCTTATTTCATATGCCTCCCAGACGTGCACAACGAGCTCCTAGGGATGCCCAGCCCGAGCCCCGGCCAACTCCGGTCCAGGGCACAATGAATGTTGCGGAGGTTGTCGCTATCGTAGCATAAGCGGTAAATGCAGCTTTAGCTGTGGTACAACAAGACCCACCCAGACATAGGCGGTGGCCCCAGCACCAGATCATGCGTTCCCTTCTGCTTGGGAGTGAGTTAGAGATGCCTTCCAAAAGGCACATCCTCGAGAGTTCGCAGGGAGTTCCGGTGTTGTAGTAGTGAGCCAATGGAAAAAAGATATCCAGTGGCACTTGAGGATGTATGAGTGCACCGAGGTTAAGAGGCAAATACTAGCTACTTTTAAGATAGTGGGAGATGCAATGCAGTGGTGGGAGTCTATTACCACTGTTGAGGAGAGAGACATCATGACTATTCAGGACTTCTGGGTGCGGTTCGACCGTAAATATTTTCCTTCCGCCATTCAGACTGAGATGAGGAGGAAATTACTGGATCTCACCCAGGAAGGGAATACCGTTCTAGAGTTCGAGGAAGAGTTTATGAGATTGATTAATCTGGTACTGGATGAGGTACCTACTGAGGGGAAGAAAATTTAGATATTTATGGACGACTTGACTTGGAGGATTCGTCAGCACCTTTTGGGTAATCTTTCAATGGGTACATACACTGATGTACTTAACGCCGCCCTACTACACTGCCAGGATCACCGCTTCTATCTGAAGGGAAGCAAATGAGCGGGGGAGTCCAACCAGCAGGGCAACACATGAGGAAATGGTGCCAGTGTGGCACAATCGGCTCAGGGTCAGCAGCGACAGTGTGAGCAGAGTTCCCATCAGGGGACCCTGCTAAGAGGTTCAGATCAGGTGACTACAAGCAGGGGCATCAGGGTCAGTCTTGTCAGCCGGGCCAGCAGTAGACCTGTAAACGGATCGGATTCGTACTGGATCAGGCAAATTCAAATCCATATTCATTTATATTAAACGGATTCAGATCCGATCTGTTTATTAATTAGATCGGATCAGGAAAATCCAAATCCATATCCGTTTATGTTAAACGGATTTGGATCCGATCCGATTATTTGATTATCCGTATATGTCAAACTTGATTTGTAACATTTTTATTTTCAACTCTTATTTCATAAATTTATTTTGCAAATGTTCCAAAAAAACACATAATGAAATAAAGAACTATTATAATAAATATTTAAAATATATATTTAAAATATTATTAGATAAAATATATATTGATTAAAGATATATTATATATAATTTATATATATATATTAAAAATATTAATAGGATCGGATTATTAATGGATCGGAGTATATGAATCCAAATCCGCTCCATTTAATAAGCGGGTAATCGGATAATCAGAATTTAGGCATGATCCATATCCACTTAAACGGATCGAATTCGGATAAGATCCAATCCGTTGACAGGCCTAGCTAGCAGCGCTTTCAGCAGGGCCAAGGGAAGGGTGGTAACGGCCAACAGGGTCGAGGTCAGCAGAATCAGAGGGGAGGAGACTTTGGTGGTAGATGCTTTGGCTGTGGCAAAAATAGCCACCGACGTCGGGATTGTCCTGAAGGGGGCAGGGCCCCACAACAGCAGCAGGGTGCTCGACAGGAGCCCCAGCGATCGATCTTTCCAGTCGACCTCCCAGCACCACCACAGATGCCAGTCTTACCATATATTCCAGCAGTTCCAATTCAACAGGGATAACTACAGTACGGGCGTGTTTACAACATTCCACAGGTCGCAGTTCCTCACGCTCCACCCACAGTTGAGGGTATGTTTTCTATTCAGAGGACTTTGGGGAGGATATTATTTGACATGAGGGCTTCACACTCTTTCATTACCACTAGATTTGCACGTACTACGGGATTATTAAACACGACAGATAGTACAGTTACTAGTGTAGATTCGCCATTGGGCTATGGGTCACTGATATTCTTTATATGTTGGGGCGTGGGTACTTATTTTACGTGCTGATATGCTCGTATTAGATATGTCCGAGTATTATGCTATTATTGGGATGGATTGGCTAGTTACGTATAAAGCCATAATTGACTCCTATAGTTGTAGTATTATGTTCGTCGTACCGGGGCAGGAGATGTTTTTGGTGGCGATGCCTCGTCCCGAGGGAGATTCGTCCACTCATTTATATTATATAAAGGAGGAGACCTCTAAGGAGGTGGTGATTCCACTAGATTCGATTCTTGTTATTCGTGAGTTCACTGATGTATTTTAGGACATACCAAGACTACCGCTTAGCAGAGATATAGAGTTTGTGATAGACTCGACGCCAGGCGCTCTGCCAATATCCCATGCCCCTTACCGTATGGCTCCGACGAAGATGAGGGAGTTATGGGATCAGATCGAGCAGTTATTGGGATAGGGCTTCACCCTTAGGAGTACCTCGCCTTGGGGCGCTCCCGTACTGTTCGTAAAGAAGAGAGATGGGTCGCTATGGTTGTGTGTTGACTACCGAGAGTTGAATAAGGTCACGATATGAAATAAGTATCTATTGCCCCAAATTGATGACCTATTCGACCAGTTGAGGGGTGTTGCCTACTTCTCGAAGATAGACTTGAGGTCGGGATACCATCAGTTACGTATCAGAGAGGAGGATGTGTCTAAGACTGTCTTCTTGACACGATATGGATCCTATGAGTTCAGGGTTATGCCATTTAGGCTAACTAACGCACTGGTTGTGTTTATGGACTTAATGAACAGGGTGTTCAGAGAGTTCTCAGATTAGTATGTCATTGTCTTCATAGATGACATCCTGATTTATTCTCAGACCGAGGAGGAGCATGCCGAGCATTTAAGAAAGGTTTTGCAGACACTACGTGAGCACGAGCTGTATGCGAAATATGAGAAGTGTGGGTTCTGGCTGAGAGAGGTTCACTTTCTGGGGCACATTGTTTATGAGGACGGGATATTCGTAGATCCGGGGAAGGTATCAACAGTGAGGGAGTGGGGGCAACCCATAACGCCAACAGAGATACATAGTTTCTTGGGGCTGGACAGATACTATAGGCGATTTATTCGGGGATTCTCGAAAATTGAGGGTCCGTTGACTAATTTGACTCGCAAAGGGGTGTCATTTATCTGGGATGATGCCTATCAGTTGGCTTTTGATGAGTTCAATGACAAGTTGACTTCAGCACTAGTTCTAGCACTGCCCAGGCGGGGAGTGGAATACCTGGTGTATACTGATGCGTCCTTGCTAAGACTTGGGGGTGTGCTTCAATAGGAGGATAATGTGACACCCCGCCTAATTAATTACCGGGTGATCAGTCCTTAATAAATTAATTTTAGAATATCAAGTTGGTTCAGATAATGCATCACTGTCGAAAACTCAACTTTTAATTTAATAAAACTAACCACCTAATATTTAAAAAGGTTGGTGCCAAAATTTTATCTTGTTATTAACCATCATCATAATTAAAGGAAAAATATTTAATCATCACCATACATCACAATATCATAAGGAAATAACTAATTGAATTTAAATAAAGAACTGGAGTAAACACTTCAAGTCAAAATCCCATACAATAATCCAAATACATGAAATCAAAGTCTAATAATAGAATTAATCAACTCTAAATATCTAAATGTAAAATAGGAGGGACGACATGTCCAACCGAAATAAATGACTGATAGATAAGGAGAAATAGAATCAGAAGTGTCCACTAGCAATATCCTGTAACTTCCATATCAGCTACAACTCGGCAAATGAATGAAATCTCCTAAGTCTGGTGCCCCTGTGGCTGAGCACCTAAAATAATAAAACAAGAAAATAGATTTGCAGAAAAACGGGTCAGACCCCGAGTAGAAAACAGTTTAGATATAGCAAGTGCTTAAATTGACTAATTAGAACAAATATTATTCAAGTTAACTTAGCGTACTCACTTGGGATGCTCAGCTCTCATCTAATGTGCACACCTACCGAGCCTAGCTACCCATACTAGTCACAATACTCTGCCTGACTATACGTAGTATAACCACTATGCCGGATATAATATTTAAACAACCCGAAGACAATATATCTCTATTAGTTAAGATTACGTTTAAAGATACTATAACCCATTCTCATAGCATTCTTAATTCTCAACTGGTGACCCAGTAATTATATACTTTAACAAAGTAGCCAATATGCAACATAGAATAGAAACTCAGTATACATATAAAAATCTCACTATGTATACATACTAATACATATATCAATACTGCACCCATGGTTAAGAAACCCCTAGTGCTAGGCATACTCGGCTATCTAGTCCCATTGCAAACGCTCACGCATGAAGGATAATAGGTTCAATCTCTTAGGAACCAATAAAATATATACACATATTAGAGGCGAACATATTCCCAAGCCGATGGGCTACGCATATACCTCCTTTCGATAGCCAGTATCTAGGTATGTCATACACATAATATTACAAGTAATAATAAGCATGCACATAATTTATACAACTTAATAGATGCTCACGCAACCCCATTTACCATTATACGTAAGTAATATTAACATTATTACTCTCCCCGATATTCATATATATATAACCTCTCTAGGACTTACACTCTTTCCTAGGCTTCCATACACGTTCGATACCTCGAGGATCATTACACCCTTACTTCCCTAAAACTTTGGATTTTATGTCACCCGTTACTCACGTAGGTTAACACACTCGCTTAGATAAACCTAGGATGATTTTTAACTCGTTCGTACCCTAAAAACCCATTCTGGAATCAAATTAGAAGTCAAGGGGTTCTCGTTCGAACGAGTTCATTCGAACGAAGTTCCCACTTTGAATGAACTCAACAACTCTTTAGAAGAGTCATTGGAAATCTCGTTAGAAGGCTCGTTCAAACGAGGTCATTCGAATGACCTGTGCAGGTCTTTGAACGAGATGTCTGAACTGACCCTGTTTTTCCCCAAACTTATTTTTCTCCAATTTTCATTCTCCAATCTCATTCCAAACTCCACCCAATCCCAATGTAGTTGTTTCTAAACAATTCTAAATTACCATAGGACACTCCCTAACACAAATTAGAGGTTAAATCCTTATGAACCCAAGAGAATCCAATAAATTTCTCAATTTCTTATAAATCTCTTTGATATGATCCCAGAAATTTCTAATCATTCAAACCCCCCAATTAATTTCGTGATTTCAACATTTAATTACCAACATTAACAGTTCTAAGAAGGTAATTTATTCTACATGCCAACCTATCTCCAATTCATGGGGTTTCTTTACAAATCAGTCAAATTAAACTCTAGTTTTCATTACAACAATTTCATCTCATCTAATCTAATCTAAATTAACAGGAATAATATATGCTAAAAGAGGAGAAATATAAACACTTGCCTTGGAATGGATTTCCAATTCTCGGACTAAAATTGGTATGAGAATGATCCTCTTGACACGATCTACGCACTGGTGTAATTCTTGGTGTGAAAGCTTGAGTTCTTGGCTTAGGGCTCCAATGGAGTCTTTTTCTTCCTTGGTTCTCTCTCTCACGTATGTTGAAAATTACCAGTAACCTCTAGTCCACGTTGCTTTTAATTAAAACCTAATTTTCATCCATTTAATTTCCTAAAAATTCCAAAAGACTAAAATACCCCTCCGGGGTGCTATTTTGGGCTAAAATGTCTCGGACTCCAAATAAAACACCTGAGTAGTGTTTTCTGACTATTTCGATCCTTCTGGACACACTGGCGCACTCAAAATAGTCGTTCGAGTTATATAAAAATAATTTACCTTTTTACTCCCCAAATATATAATAGTGACACGACTCGTACGCGCGTCCCAAAGAACTATATTTTAACTGCCGTGTATCTCGTCCCCGGCCATATTATTATTTCTGAAACCATCTATTACGTTACTCACTATGTAATGTTCAACATATTTATTACTCAACATGATTTCAACATAATTATTTTCGATAACTACTAACTCTCGTCACGCTAGTAATTATTACCATTAAATCGAATTAATTATGAATTAAATTTTCTCCCTTTAAATTAATTAATCCCAATTTCCATAATTTCATAAAAATAAATATGCATAAAAATACGGGGTATTACAGATAAGGCTATTGCTTATGCTTCCCAAAAGCTTAAGCCTCACGAGATGAATTACCCCACCCACGACTTAGAGTTAGCAGCAGTCGTGTTTGCACTTCGGATATAGAGACATTATCTTTTTGGGGAGAAATTTCGCTTATTCGCAGATCACAAGTCACTGCAGTACCTGTTTACGCAGCAAGAGTTGAATATGCACCAACGAAGGTGGCTTGAATTTTTGAAGAACTATCAGTTTGATATTCAATATCACTTAGGGAAGGCTAATGTGGTAGCAGACGCGTTGAGGCGTAGGCCAGCAGGTGAGGTGGTCGAGGTGTGAAAGGAGAAATGGAAGGAGCTGGGACATCAGGATGCAGTTTCTCGCTCATTCATGTTAGTGATGACGGTTACACCCGAGATCTTTACTAGGGTGATACAGGCCCAGGCAACAGACTTGTTCTGTCAGGATCGGATCGTACAGCTTCTAGCCGAGGGGGCAGAGTCGTATTTCGTGAGTTCAGATGTGGGTTTACACTTCAATGGAAGACTGGTAGTTTCAGAAGGGGAGGGTTTACAACATGCGATGATGATGGAGTCGCACGGTTCACGATTCGTGATACATCCCGAAAGGGATAAGATGTACCCGGATATGAGGTGATAGTACTGGTGGAGTGGAATGAAGAAGGACATTGCCGAATTTGTTTTAAAATGTGCCACTTGTCAGGTGATAAAAGTGGACCACCAGAGACCGCTAGGGCTCCTACAACCGTTAGAGATCCCTATTTCTAAATGGGAGAGCATTTCCATGAATTTTATCACAGGGTTGCCTACATCGCAGAGGGGGTCATGACTCCATATTGATGATTGTGGATCGACTGACTAAGGTAGCCCATTTTTTGCCAGTTCAGACTGATTATACTATGGGACATTACACTCAGATCTTCATTACGGAGGTAGTGAGACTCCACGAGGTGCCCCTTGATATTGTGTCCGACTGGGATAAGATTTTTGTGTCCAGATTTTGGGAGAGCTTTCAGGAGGCCATGGGTACGGAGTTACAATTGAGTTCGGCCTATCACTCGCAGACTGATGGGCAGACTGAACGAACAAATCATATGTTAGAGGATATTTTGTGAATGTGCATCTTTGATTTTGGCGGGAGCTAGGAGCAATATCTTCCACTGGTGGAGTTTGCTTTTAATAACTTCGACCAGCTTACTATTAGCATGACTCCATTCGAGGCGTTATATGGTAGGCCTTGTCGTTCTCCAGCGTGTTGGCTAGAGGTGGGGGACAATAAACTACTTGGGCCAGAGGTGATTCAGGATACCTCGACCAGGATTGAGATGATTCAGAGCCGTATTCGGGTTGCTCAGGATAGACAAAATAGCTACGTCGATGCCAAGAGGTTCTTTAGGGAGTTCAATGTGGGGGACCAGGTGTTGTTATGAGTATCTACCATGAAGGGGGTAATGCGGTTTGGGAAGAAAGGGAAGTTGGCACCAAGGTACATAGGGACATTCTCTATTATTGAGCGGATTGGGCCAGTAGCTTACAAACTTGGGTTATTAAAGCACCTGCATAGGATTCATGACGTGTTCCCTATTTCTTAGCTGAGGAGATATCTTCATGATGAGTTGACCGATAATCATATTTCTTTATAGGACAAAGATCTACAACCTAATAGTTCCTACGAGGAGGAGCCAGTTACGATCCTAGACCGCAGCGAGAGCAAACTGAGGTCAAAGGTAGTGCCATTAGTACCTGTTCAGTGGCAACATCATAATGTCGAGGAGTCTACCTGGGAGCACGAGGACGAGATGCTCAAAAAGTATCCCGAGTTATTCTTGCTAGGTATACCGTTATATTTTTTTTCGAATTTGGGGTGAATTCCGTTATTAGGGGGGAGTATGTAATACCCCGTAATTTTAATGATTTTTAATTGTGGGATTAATTAACCTAATGGAGAAATTATTTATAATTAATCCAAATTTACTTAAATAATTACTAGCATGACGAGAGTTAGTATTTACGTGTGATAATTATGTTGAATATTACTTAGCGGGTAAAGTAATATATAATTATGGAAATATTAAAGTTATCGTGAGTGAAGAATACGACAGTTATGGAAATTAAGTCGGGACGTGCATGTCAGTCGTGTCGGGACTAAATTAATGGAATAAAAAGTAATTCATTTATAAGTCAACTGTACGGTCATTTCGAGTGCGCCAAAGTATCAGGAAGGGTCGAGATAGTCAGAAAAGCCTACCCGAGGGTTCAGTTTGGGTCCTGGGGAATTTTTATGCCAAATCGGCACCCTAGGAGGGTATTTTAGTCATTTTTATTTTAGGGGTAATTAAACCCACAAAAATTCGAAGTCTATAGCAGTTTCTAGGGTTAGACTTTGTAGAGATATCAAACACAAAAACTTGGGAAACCATAGGAGCACGAGAGTGAAGAGTTTCTAAGGCTTTAACCACTATTGGAGCACCGTTTGCGTCACCATAGTCGCCAACGTATAGACCGAAGAGAGAGGATCAACTCCATACCTTCCATCACTAACGGACCAGACCTACTACATAAGGCAAGTATTATCTTGCGTAAATTTACGGTAGATATATGGTCCATGTTAGATTAGGATAACCTTTTTATGTAAATCTCATGTTTTGGAGGAATTTAAATAGTGTAAATTAAAATTCTTGGGTGAATATTTAAATGGAATATGATTATTTATGCATGTAGAATCAAACCCATGTTATTGAAATCAAATTGATTGAAGAAAACTGGAAATTTCAAGTTAAATTGAAGATGGAGTCAAAACTAGGGTTCTTGAGACTAAAGATGGAAATTGGGTGAATTTATGCATGTTGATGTTGTTTAAATGGTTTGGGTACATTAGGAATTGTTCACACATATTAGTATAGGTTCTGGATTATATGTATATCAATTTGGAGAGGTGTAAAGACGAATTTGGTGGTTAAAAATCTTGAATCCCGTAGTTGTTTAAGAAACTATGGGCAAATAACTATTTGATCGATCAATCGACTAAAAAATGTTGATCGATCGACTGATCGATCGATTGACCCATTTCATCAATCGATCGACTCCCCTGGGAATTGTGCCTTGTTTCCTTTTTAATATTTGATTCAATCCCAACTTTTAGAAACCTTTGGTGTGGATTAATTAATCATAATAAGATTTAGGAAAGGGCAGTAGGATATAGTTAAGACCCGAAAAATATTATTTATGTACGGGAATGAATGGCAAAATTACGAGTCTTAATCGAATGAGTTACGGTTAGAAATTATGTAAATTTGGGTTAAAATTGGATAAACGATAATTGAAGGTTAATACCAGTAGTGGGGGTATATTTTAGTGACAGAAATAATCCAACTTAATAACCTGTTTAGGATAAGGTACTTATAGTTATGCGTCGTGAGTTACCGCGTTAAATAAAATATTGCGTAGGATATTCGAGATATAATATACTACGAATGAAACATGTAAAATGGTACGTGAGTATACTTAAATGGATTTTATATATATACTTAGGTTGTGTGATTACCTATAGTATGGATTATTATTTGAAATGCATCATACTGCGATATTTGCTATCACAGAGGTTTTTGCGCTAGGACAGTCTTATTCTGTTGAGCCCATTGGGGGAATACGTACTTGTAGCTTAGAACCATAGAACCTTGGTATAGCCTATCTGTGAGTGATAGTGCAGATGGTCTTAAGGGTGAGTGGGTATGTGCGTCTCCCTCATGACTTGGAACTATGATTCGCCTCCATTAATTGTGATTTGTGCTTTATATGGTTCTCAAGTGATTATGGACCTATATTCCTTCATATAGAATGTGATTTACTCGGACTTGATAGCAGAGTATGCAGGCACCATAGCTAAGTCTCGGGGTGCTTTATAAGTATATATGTATTATGATAGTGAAGACATTGTTTGTACCGGTGATTATTCTACCATGTTGTCTAGTAGATGAGAAGGGTATTATATATAAAATATGTTAGAATTGTGGGAATTTATATGAGTAAAGAAATACATAAATCGATGAATAATGATTGGAAATGCAATAATGTAATATTCGGGTTATATGGGTGGACACAAGTACTTCGTCATCATAGTGAAAGACTTAAATCGAACTAGTTAGGTGGGACAGTATAACTAGGATGGGTTAAGAGTATATGTTAGGCGTGCACAATAGTTGATGGTTGAGGATTTCAAGTGAGAGCACGTGACTAACATGTATACAATATCTGGTATTTATGCAATTTAAATACTTGTTGTATTAAAAATATTTTCAACTCGGGCTCTGACCCGTTTTCAGTCAAATCTACTTTATTTTTGTAAAAACCTTTTAGTTTCCCAGCCACAATGATGCCAAGCATTGGTGTTTCATTCAGTTGACGTGTTGTAGTTGCTGTGGAAGTTACAGGATCTCGATATTAGACGCCTCCACATTTATCCTTGATTCATTCAGAGACATTCATTTGAGTCAGGGCATGTTGCCCATTCTTATTTAGAGATAGTAGTTTACAGTCAGTCATTTACTTTTTCAGTTGTTGGATTTACTTCATTCAGATTATTATATTTGGGATTTTGACTGGATGTGTTTACTCCAGACTCAGTTTATTTCATTATGTCGTTTTAATTCGTGTGAGTTGTTATGGGATGGTGAATGTTTAGTTAATCTTTTAATTGCTTACTTCTCTTAATGAAATAAATAAAATTTGGAATCTGTTTTTAGATACTAGGTGGTTAGTAATTAATAAAAGTTTTTGTCAGTGATGCTAAGACTGATTCCAACTGGATATTTTGATTTAAATTTAATAAATGACTGATCACCCAGTATTTAATTAAGCTGGCTGACAGAGTATACACATAATATATTTACATATAAACTATGATTGGAACTCAATTCTATTGTTAAAATCCTAATAAAAGTTCAAGAACCCAATTAAAAAACCCATTTTATCTCTAAAGAAGCCTAACATTTCAATTCTCAACCAACTGATTGCAATTATGTACATATTATATAATAGATACTAAGGTTTTGGATGGATTATAATAACAAATCAGAACATATTCAGATTCCAATCAAAACACGATAATTATTGGGAAATTTTAATCAAAATGATTTTAAATCAATCTTGATTACTTTCTAATTGTGTTAATTACAAAATTACTTGATTTAAATCATCTAAATAATATTTTAATTACTTAGTTAGGGTTTTGATTCAAATAAATTGGCATAATTTACAATAAGTTCAATTATATAGTAATTCAAATTTAAGTTGCCTCCAATTGTGTAAAACTAAGGCTCAAATCTTTAAAATCTTATCTCTTATTTTTAGCCTTCTTCTCACCAAGCTCTTAGATCTCCAGTTTGTGTTTTGTGTTAAAATGATACTCCTAATGGTTCAATCCTAACTATTAAAGACCTACTTGGGCTTTTTAAGTAACTAATCCCAAAATACCTAATTTTAAATAGTCTTAACCCTCATAATCCATCATCCTCATAATCAATAATAGAAAATAACACATATCCTATTATTCGACCCACTAGTCATATTTTTCTTGTATCATAATTAAAATATTTATTAATATTTTTCTAGATCTAAATTCCAAATCTTATTTATATAGAGATAAGTAAGTTGTGACATTACATGTCACTTAAGCACATGTTATATTTTATTTATTATATAGGGAAAATACTGGATATTACAAGTTGAGTTGGGGTAAAGAGTTAAAACGAGATAATAAACTCATTCTTAGTACATTTTAACTACACACTTTTGCTTTAGTTTTGTCCGCGAGATGGGTTTTATTAATAGTTTAGAAGTGGTGAGAAGAATAAATCTTTGAATAAATAGTTTGGGCAAAGGTTTCAGGTTTTATTAAGCCAAAAAATGCTTTGTACATATATATATATATATATATATATATATATATATATATATATATATATACTCTAAGAGTGTGCTTTAGGTTATTACTACTCAAAACGGAAGATCATACCAAAATTTAAAATTTTATGTTTCTAATTTTAATCGATGTTAAAACAACAACTATAACCTAAAGGATTGTGTGAGAAGAATATTAAATTATTTAATCAACACATCAAATTTTAATCTTCATTAATCATTTGGGATATAACTAATGCAGAAAAAGTAAATCACTCCACAAAATCGAATGTACGAGTAATGGAAAAATCCCCCGATCAAGGCAACAATCTCACTAAAAACTTGGTACCTTGAACTAACTCAAAAATTTTCTTGATTTCACTATTGATGAAATCTAAAAAGAACCACATGATCACAAAATCTCCTAAGGATTATATGTCCTAAGTTTAAAAGATTAATATGACAAAATTTTTGGAAGGTTCACAAATTTTACTTCTTCTTCTTTAATATTGATAAACCTAAGACGAGGATGATCAAGTGCACAAAGTTGAAAGAAGGAACATATATGAACTAATTTTCTTTCCTGAGAAATATTTTACATTCTTAAAATAAAGAACACAAAAACTCTAGACTTTTCTTGAAATTTTTTCTCTTAGATATATATTAAGATTTATGAAAGAAAAATATTAAATGGGGTATATAACCTATCAAACCCACACTCCCACTTTTCTTAACAATGAAGAAATGAGTAGGCTAAAAAATATCATCACCAGAAGGAGATTTTTGGAAATATCCAAAGAAAAGGTCTTTTATTTTGTAGAAAAAGTAGATATGCGACAATCTTCGTTAACCCTTCGTTATAGAGAAGGTTCAACTTCGATGGAGCGAGATCTCAACGAAGCGAGGTTATGAGACCCGCCTGAGTTTTTTTATGAGACAAAATATACGAGGTCATGACTCTCGAGATATGTTGCTGGAGAAAAATCCTCATTTGCTATAGCGAGATATCAACGAAGAAAGTTGCGAATACCTCCAGGAATTTTGCAAATAATCTTAGAGAACTCATGGCCATCGAAGGTAAACCTTCATTGTAACGAATGTTCTAAGACATTACCCATATTCCTTTTAAAAAATAAATTTTCATAGACAAAAATACTATGAAATTTGGAGATGAGAAAAACACGCTACAAGGTTTGTAAAACTTTCATCATTTTATTTTTCATAACCATGAAAGCTAAGTTTGCTAGGTCATATTTACTTTCATCATAAAGTGATTGATGCGATAATAGGACGAAAGAAATCGAGTTTAATATCTTAAAAGTTGATGAATCTTTCGGGAGACCTCTTGGACAAATTGTTTTTTGGAAACCGGAATAAGAAAATATATCTAAGCAAGGTCTAGTACGCTAAAAATCGAAAATGGTCGTGGTAGGGTGGTCATGCAACTGAATCGTGACCCCCTTTCAGGTATAAATAAAATCCATTATGTTTTATTTCTCATTTTCATCATATCTCTCTCTCACTACAAAAACCACTGGTTTCCACCCTCGAATACCACTGTCATTACCATTGAATTCCACCACTGCCGCCTCTCTCTCACTCGGTTGACTCTCTCTATGTCTCTCTCTCTCTCTCTGTATATGTATATTTATGTATATGGTTGTGTACATATATGCATGTTATATACATATATATATGTTTGCATGCATGTATGTAAAAAATAACGGCCTTTAGCATTCAGTTCCAAGTAACATCTTTTAGTGTTGCAAACTCCCACTATTTAAACTTGAACTCGGTGCATTATAGTCAATTTGCCAAAATTACATACTCGTGTGGCAAGATCACAAAATCATACTTTCCAAATGCATGTCAGTAATTTTTAATACACAACCGCATAAAATTAATGAAAACCAAGATGATGATATTGAGAAATGAATTAATGTTTATCTTTTTTATATGTGTGTTCTCACATTTAATTTAAATTATTTAGATGTCGTAACATAATTTTATGTTATTTCCAATTGCTTAAGAAAAATAGGAATGACAAAAAATAGTAAATTGATCGTTTTTAAGTTCAAAGAAGAAACTTGTAATATGTTTATATATGTATACGCGTATAATATAAAATACCCTTTAATTGATATAGTTAATAGTTAGATTGGTTGTTGAATAATTATGTGGTAGGAATGATCTAGTTAATTACTAAAGCATGATTATTAACATTTTTCGTATTGCAGTTGTACTTTTGTTGATACTTTTTCATCTCATTCTGTGTGCACATGCAATTGGAGAATAATTATTGAAGTTAATATTATTCTAAGTGCTTTCTTTATTGATGTTGATAAAGTTAAGTTCCCTAGGGTTTGTAGAGAAAAAGACCATCAAATTTATTTTCATAATTTTTAATTTTCTTCCACCAATTTTTGTAGTGTAAAATAATTTACCAATTTTAGTCTTGATCGAAGCATGCATTTAGGTGAGTATAAGTAAGAGTAAAATAATTAAATCACAATACGACGATTTACGAGGAAATCCCACAACAGGAAAACCTTGGACGACCCTGACACACAAGTCCACTACGATATAGGCTATTTACAAGACCAATTTAGACTTACTTACATGCACAGTGCCTTCAAGCCTTGACGCACGTCCTTGCTCCTTATCACCTTATTCGTAGTCACTGTTTCATGCCTTCTAACAACCACATAACACAAGCTCTTTCCCACATCTCGATATCCCAATAATTTTACTTGTCTCGAGATCAGTCCACCCGTCGCACAACACTAAACATGATATCTACCACAGGAAATATTCACGGTATTAAGAGCAAACCACTTTAATGCAAAAACATGGAGATTTCAAAATAACATATGTATGTATGATTTTTGAATCTCAAACTTGGTTGTAAACAAAGGTTTTGGTTTGGGTGATTTTTCTCAAAACAAACACATAAACTTGGAAAGCTTTTTAACAAAGTTTGGGAACTCAAAAGCTTGGAAAAATCTCTCTAAAATGCATTGCTCCACAGGATGTTTTCCAAAAATAAGATAAGCTTGAAAAATGAAGTTTACATTGGAAAACACGCCAGCTTGTTCGAAAAAAATTGGATCTTATTCGAACGAGGCTACACATCTTGTTCAAACAACATCTAATAAGACTTCCAACGAGATTCCAGAGGATGCTAGAAATGTCTCGCTCGAAGTTCGTTGGATCACTGTTCTAATGAGGCATGTAAACACTTCGAAAGGCAAGCCTAAGATTGTTCTAACGATATGCCAAATTTTCAAAAGCCATTTTAAGAATCTTATAAAACCTTTTTATGAATTAACACCCAAAATCCAACCCAAGGAACAAACATAAACATGTATTCATACCTCATTGAGATCCCTCAGATGATGAAGATTATACATGGATTGAAACCCGATGTATACTCAATGTCGCTTTATCTTTATCCACTACAATATTTAATAGCATGTCACAGTCTTGAAGGATAAATAACTCAACTCCTAATCTATGACTTAAACAAGTTTTATCCAAATGCGAAATTAATCCAATACACACAAATTGAATCGATTTGGAAATGCGTCCTAATAAATATCCCCCTTTGGCTATTCCGGGACAAAAGTCAAAATGATAAACTACTGGCCATCAAGATCACTAAGACTTAATCCCCAACTCCAAAAGGATAAACGTACAAACGCTTTATAGACACAAACTTGAGTAACTTTGCTTTTGTGTAAACCTTTACCGAATTGCCGCTAACGTTCACACTTAAACACACTTTCAAATGCAAAATAAGAATATATAAAATACATACTAAAGACCCTCCCATTTTTTCTAACCATCTCTATTTAAAAAAGGATGTATCCCCCTAAATTAAAGATTTCCCCCACATAAAAAGAGTTAGATACCATTTCTTCCTCTTTTTGTTCATGAATAGACAAAGAATAAGGTCCACAATAATAAACTACATCTCCCCCAAAATGTTAAAACATGAAAACATAAGGAAATAAAGTATATCATGTAATTGTACGAAGAAAGTATATAATGACAAACAATTCGACAACATGAGTACAAATAATCCAAACTACGAACAAATGATATCAACAATGATGCAAGCATTTAAGTATAAGATACTAATATGATCATAGCATATGGCAATATAAATAAAATATTAATCATAAAGAAACGCATGGATTAAAGAAAACGTAAAGACTTAAAACATAATACATACCATATATATAACCATGAGGCGGGGGATAATTCCCTAAACGTTAGTTATGGAAGTAACTTACGTCGAGTAAACACTAGTAACCTACGAGTCATGATTTCAGATTCGAAGGAAACCAATTTAAACTTTTCTTAAATTGTTAACTAATTAATTAACCAAGATTAATTCTAATTAGTCAATTTTAGTCCATATTTTATTATCTTGATTTAAGAGGGAGTGTTAAAATAGATAGTATAGAGATTCAATTATTAGGTGCGTTTATAGTAATTAACCTACGTTTTCGTGTTGGGTGTATATGCATAAAATACAACACACAGTTATTTATTTAACGTCGCAAAAACCCTTCCCCTGGGAAAAACGACGGATCCTTCTAAGGATCAAAACCTAACTACTTCCACTAAAACAAAACAAATAGGAACGAGTTACAACAATCAACAATACTACTAAACTAGATAGAAAGCGATTACCTATACCAAGCCTCTCCCTGGTTGCTCTTCTGATCTCAACTTTACCTTGTCCTTGCAACTTTTGTGTTCTTCACTTCAAAGCATCTCCCTTTTGCTTTCCTCAGCGCAGGATTTGCTCAGTGCCTAAGTGTCCTATTTCTAGTGAAATGTTGTGCTGTGTGTTATTCTATATTGACACACACACACACACACACACATATACACACACACACACACATACACACACACACACACACACACACACACTTAATGATAAAACCGAATGATATGCAACAAATCATGTATCCTAGATATCCTTTTAAGTCTTATGTTCCTTTTGTTAAGTTAAGTCTTCTTGAGTTAGAACTATTTCAGCAAACTTCTTTTTCAAATATTGAACACTCAGACTTATTCAGATATGTACACAAATATAATATGTGCCTAAGTGAGTAATAGTGTACTAAGTGAGTGCACAGAACTATATGAAATGAAAATGATCAATGCTTAAATCACTAAGCAATATGTTATGCAAATATAAGCAATAACAAAAAGTAAACAAGATCAAGTAATATATCTCTAAGGGAGAGTATATATATATACACGAATATTTGACTCACCAAAATATATATCAGAATATGCTCAAGTCAAATACACAATCAAACAAACTGTTTTACTTAAAATATGTTTAGATTAAAACAATCTTTAATCTAACACCCTATTATGCCTTTTAACAGTTTTAACAAGGTCAAGATTCACACTCCTTGGTCCAGGATAGTTCCAATAGGTATTCAGTTCAGCCACTAGATATAAGGATATTTAAGATGTATGTTCTTTAGAAATTAGTCCTTAATAATCTTAGTTTTAAACTTCTAAACCTTTTATAATCAGATATGAACTAAATTAACACAAAAAATCCTTAATATGATTTAAAACCAACTGTTTTAAAATTAATATAACATCTGAAGCAAGAATCGTGAATCTTGTGTGATTTTTGTGTTCAAAGTTTCACACAAAAATATCTAAGGCAAATCTAATAGTTATAGTGTATGACTTGTGTGTTTTGTGTACCTAAACACAAATATAGAACATGAAACTTGATTTACACGATTTAGACAGGAAATAAGACCTAGAACATGAATTGGAAATCTCAACAGTTTCAACAAATAATCGTGTACAACATGTGTGATTTTTGTGTATCTAAACACAAGACTAATGCATGCAATAATTATTAACACGGATCTTGACAAAATCCACAACAAATACAACAATATTCCATCATACACACATGAATAAAGATCTATGAAAAATAGATCTAAACATATACAAAGAAGAGAGGAGTTTCACTTACAAAAGATTTTAATCTTGAAAAAACAGAAGTGAAATCGAGAGTATTAAACAAACTTGAAGACACAAAGCAAATCCATGTGTAGAAATTACGCTATAAATCTCTCTCTCTCTCAATCTCTTGAAATAAATTCGACAGATTTTCGGTATGATCTTTATTTTCTCAGCTGATTAAAATGGGAGCCCTAGAGTCCTTATTTGTAATGAAATGAAGAAGATTGTGATTGGTCTCTACAAATGAGACAAGAATTGCAAAAGCAAGATAAAAGCCGTTGATAACAATCTAATCGGAGGGCCATAAAAGAAACACAAAGCTTTGGCCTAAATGGGCTACATGTGGATAACAACTGTGCTCCACTAAAAGCGAAATAGTGTGCCAAAAATGAGTTGTTTAAAATGTTATTGTTGGAGACAAAATTAGATGGCGTCATTTTTAAGAAAAATAATCCAACTGTTAAAAAAACTGTAGGTTGTATGAAGTCAAGTCAGTGTCATTTTAAAAAAAATGATATAACCATCTATATTTATAATATGAAATCTAAAATGACAAACTTGACAACCAACATCTATCACATATAATATAACATGAATTTGGTAAGATATGGTCAAATCGGAAAATTGAAAGGTACACGCCAACTGTTAAACATCTAAGGGATATAGTCTACATGACATGATAGGGTCAAATCGGGTTCAATGTGTACAGTCCAAAGTTATGAACCAAACGACAGACTATGCTAGTGTGAAATACGGACAAAAAAATGTGCAAAAAAATTGAGACATATATGTATATATATAAGGTATCATGAAGTATACATACGAATATATTAACAAGTAACAAATATTATAAATATAATAAAACACATATAATATAAATGCTAAGAAATTAACATATTCATTAACATAAATTAACATAAATTTGTGTGCGTGTGTCGAACCAATAAACACAAA
Source organism: Sambucus nigra (assembly GCA_949130495.1). Classification (NCBI taxonomy): domain Eukaryota; kingdom Viridiplantae; phylum Streptophyta; class Magnoliopsida; order Dipsacales; family Adoxaceae; genus Sambucus; species Sambucus nigra. Next base: position 245,872,657 of record OX422212.1, on the reverse strand, counting down.
TATGCTAACTCACAGATTTCAGGAAAAAATCCCCGAAGGGAAAAACCTTTTATTTCACTATGAATTAAATCGCAATTTACAATCATAATGAAATTTGCAATAAGTTTACCATAGCACACCTACATAGACATGCAGCCTAGAGTCAGCAATGGATTCCACGCAGTGAACCCACATGAACCGCAGTCCAATCTTCAGCAAAGGAACACCCTCAAGTAATCCTCAATGACACGCTGTCAATCGGCCCAATACCATAAAAGGCACCTAAATCAGCATCATAAAATTCTAGCAAAATATGTATTGGGTTCCACAAAACAACTCACATAAAAGTAATTGGAATTTTGTGAATTCTTAAACAAAAGATTTGAAACCTTAAATGGGAGAAGAACGCATACTGCCAAAGTAGTTATAGAAAGACAAACTGAAAGACTTTTCTCTCAAAAAGTGCTCTGATAAAAACAAATGACTTCTCCGAATAAAAAACATAAGCTGAATGCTTTATATAGTAATGATTAAGGAGACAGCTCGTTTGAACCAGAAGGACGGTCGTTCGAACGAAGTTGCATCTCGCTTGAACGATCTCGCTTGAACGAAGTTGCATCTCGCTTGAACCAGCTTGATCTCGTTCGAATGAGATCAGCGTCAATCCCAATGTCCGCTATAGGACTTAGAAAAAAACTCTTAAACTTTAAAACCTTTCTTGAACGAAAACTTAACAAGTATGAAAAACCTTTTCCAAACAAAACTTTATAAATACATTTTTTTATAATTTAGAAAAAATTTCTAGCCTTTATAAAAAATATCCCAACACTTTTAATATGAAATGCAAATGGAACTTAAACATATTTTTACAAAAATCATCTCGTTGGGCTTGAAAGTTGAAGTTCACTTGAAATTCGGATCCATCTTTGAAGATGTAACCTTTCTCAATTCTCTGACGACTTGTAGCGGTATACGACATATTTAATTGTGACTGACATTTATAAAATCATGTCCTTAAAAATCTCCCCCTATGTCTATGCCGGTACTAAATAAAAACATACGAATTATAAAAAAAATGACCTATACAAATCTACCCTCCCAAGAACAAAAATGGAAAGATAAAATGCTAAATCTCCAAACTTTGCTTCAACAATCAAATCTTCAAATCTGATAGCTTTTCTCATCAGGGTGTGCAAAATAATGATCTTCAATTTTTGTACCTACACACATGAGACAAAGTAAATACCTTCGTGACGCATAGAGTTTGAAATGATATAAGAGTAAAACAATCAATATAATCAAATCTCCCCCATAATGCAAAAACTCCCCCATAATTCGTTCTCCCCCCTTTTATTTGTCCGAAATAGACAAGGAAACGAATAAACCAAATAAACATGGAGTTTTCACGATAAAAATGCATAACAAATATGAATCAAATGAGACTGATGCAAAGGAGAACTCAAAAGCTTCCACAAACTATTTTAATTTTTTTAATTTTTCACTAAAAAAATAATTTTACAAAAATCACACACCATGAATTTACACCAAGACAACCAAATCATGGATACAGAATGAATGGGTGTGAATATATTCAATAGGCAAATCAACTCAATCAAACATAACATATGTACATGATATATATGTGTACTCCTATCGAATGAATCTCAAAATCTTCCTTAGGTGTCGAAAGGAGTTGAACTTAAATAACATCAACTCAATCCATCAACACATCAAAGTCAGGAATAATTCCCACACTAATAACATCTAAAACTCTGAATGCTTTTTCGACGTGTAAACCTGTTTTTCATATATATCCATCCAAACTCCCTCATAAATAATAATCATTATATTTTTCTTTTGAGGTGGCATCTTCTTGACATATTTATCTTTTTATTGCCTTCAAATTTTTTGGGTTCTTTTAAACGGTGGCTTTCACGACGAGTTAATTTTTTTTACTCTCGTAGCCCTTTCACATGATTCACTCATCATATTTTATTGCAATTAAATTCCTCACGGTAAATGATTATTACATGCACTACTACCATTGTCAAGTCTTATCGCATATGGTTCATTTTAAAGATAGAATTGAGATGACAACACTCCGACCAATATACGATAAACAAGTACAATAATCAAACAAATCCGTGCAAGTGTGCATTAAAGGAACTTATGAGTCAAACATGTAGGTAGTAACAACAAATCACATCTCATTGACTCCAAACATTATAAAGCACAAAAATGAAATGATGATGCATATCAAAACACTATCAAATCATTACATGAGTATGGAATGAAATTGTGACTCGGTCATCCTAAATGTGGATTCATATACGGTGTAAAGCAAAACACAAAAATCTTTTCTACTTTTTCAAAAAATTTATCAAAATAAAATCTTTTTATATTTTTCAAAAATAAAAAAATCTAATACAAAAAATACATACTAGTAATAGGCAAAAGTTATCATCATGCAAATTAACCTATGCTAGCAAACATGTCTAAACCTCAACCGTTAGGTGCGGTGGGGTTTTCCAAAGGTGGCGACATCCTATGAAAAACCTCAATCAAATCATGTGAAGTTTTGACTAAAAACGTTACCTGCTCCCTAATATGTGCAAACTCTCTCGTGTAATCATCCGGAGCATCAGGTTTGGGTGCGTGTATGAACACGTGTAGTAAAAAAACGTGACACATGACCCAACTTAAAACAAAACTCCCTAAAGTGTTCTCTCTTCTTACAGTGTGTGCAAACATAAACAAGCCTAGGTACACCTCTCTCAAAATATATCCTACGCGCTCTCTTATTAGGTACGGGACGCCTAGGTGAGTTGGGTTGAGAGCTATGTGAATCTGACACTAAAGTGGGAACTGGCTCGGGTGCAACATGTGATGTGGATGCACCATCATTACTTATTCCTAAACTCTCACCACTACCCAAAATGGGATTGAGAACCACCTTTCCTTCATTCTTAGATGTGTTTCTAAAGTGACTTTAACCTCCAGGGTGTGCTTAAGATCTCGCTCTAATTGTGACACGCGGGTTATAAGATCACTCTTTTCCCGGCCTAAAGCTATCAACTGATCACTCAAAGAAATCTTCACCTTCTCGAGTTGATTCGCTTTGACCTCAAACTCTCTAACTCTATCTCCAAATATCGCAACCTAAGCTTTAACTCCTTATTCAATTTTTTGTCTTTAAAGTCTCGGCGTACAAATCTCTAAATGCGATCTGGAGCTCACTCCACCCTTACTAGTGCACTCACTCTCAAACTCGCTAGAAACACTCAAATCCTCATTGTCGTGGGACAAATTGGGTGTGCTCACGTGACTGGCAAAAAAGGCAACAAACTTTCTTAGTGAAGACTCATCCCCAGATTCTTTCACAACATCCTCACTATCACTAAGGGTGACTGGTATAATAACTTTCTTGCCCTCTCTCCTAAGTCTAGTGGGACACTCAAACGACTTATGCCCTTTCCCCTCAAACTCAAAACAAGTTACTTTTCCTAAAATCTCCCTCACCTTCTTTCTCTTTCTCACCGCTTTATTTGGCCTTGTTTTTCTTTTTCTCAAAAAACTATTTATTGGAAGAATTTTGTTTTGAAAATTTGAGAAACTTTTTAAAATTCTTTGCAAGCATGGCAAATCAAAATCAGACTCATCCTCAGACTCGGACTCACAAAAACTCACTTTATTTTTCTTCTTAGACTGGGCTTTAAGTGCTATCCCTTTATCCTCAGGCTTGACAGTGTCAGGAAACATGTCAATCTTATATGTCTGGAGGTCTCCTACCAGCTCTTCTAATTTTAAATTGCCCAAATTACCTAAGGTATTTAAAACGACCACTTTAGGGATAAAACATTTTGGCAGCGATCTTAAAATCTTTTTGACCACTCGTGCATCAGGTATAGGCTCGCCAAGATTTAAACTAGTGTTGATAATGTCAGACAAACGTGCATAAAAAGCATCAAAATACTCAGTCTCAAGCATGGTAATCGCTTCAAATTAAGTATTTAAAATTTGAATTTTAGACTCTTTGACCGCGTTAGTGCCTTCGTGGGTGAAATGTAAAACATCCCACGCTTCTTTAGACGTGGTGCACATCATAATACGTCGAAACTCATCGGGGGTGACGTGTCTGGAAATTTCACTAAGCCCATGTGAATTAATAGTGCTCCACCTAAACTCATCCTCAGTCTAATCTGACGCAGGTTCTAAATTCGTGACATTATTTACGGTGACAGCGGGAGGAGTCCAGCCTCTTTCACAAATTAACCAAACTCTCTCATAGATTGCTTTTAAATTTGATCTCATGCGGGCTTTCCAGTAAGTATAATTAGACCCGTCAAAAATTGGCAAGCGATATATAAGTTTTCACTCAAAAACATTGCGACAATTTTTAAAAATCAGATTTTTCAAAATAATCAATATCTCAGAAATTTTGTGGAAAAAAATAATACACAATAAATTAGTGTAACCTGCTTTGATACCAATTTGATAGCATGCGTAGTCAAAACGTATCAGACAAACAAAAATAAGGATTACGTGATAAATTAGCGTAACCCGCTTTGATACCAATTTGTAAAATCGTGTGCGATATCGATTTAAATAAATTCACAAATTCCAACATTAAAATTATTTAATCAGAGTCAATTTTAAACCAAATAAAACTAGCCCTTAAATAAGCAACTATGTGTGTTCGTGTGTCAAACCAATAAACACATATATGCTAACTCACAGATTTCAGGAAAAAATCCTCGAAGGGCAAAACCTTTTATTTCATTATGAATTAAATCGAAATTTACAATCACAATGAAATCTGCAATAAGTTTACCTCAGCAAACCTACATAGACACACAACCTAGATTCAAGAATGAATTCCACACAGCGAACCCACATGAAACGCAATCCAATCTTCAGCAAATGAGCACCCTCAATTAATCCTCAATGATACACTCTCAATCAGTCCATGTCCATTAAAGGCACCTAAATCAGCATCATAAAATTTCAGAAATATATGTCTTGGGTTCCACAAAATAACTCACATAAAAGTAATTGGGATTTTGTGAATTGTTAAACAAAACCTTTGAACCTTTAAATGGGAGAAGAACGCATACTGCTAAAGCAGTTATCGAAAAACAAACTAAAAGACTTTTCTTTTAAAAAGTGTTCTGATAAAAATAAATAACTTCTCCGAATAAAAAATGTAAGCTGAATGCCCTTTATATAGTAATGATTAAGGTGGAAGCTCATTTGAACCAGAAGGACCGTCGCTCGAACGAAGTTGCATCTCGCTTGAACGATCATAGCTGTCATTTGAACGAGAAAGCATCTCGCTTGAACCAGCCCGATCTCGTTCGAACGAGATCAGCGCCAACCCCAATGTCCACTACAGGACTTAGAAAAAAAAATCTTAAACTTTAAAGCCATTCTTGAATGAAAACTTAACAGGTTTGAAAAACCTTTTCCAAAGAAAACTTTATAAAAAACTTTTTTTATAATTTAGAAAAACTTTCTAGCCATTATAAAAAATATCCCAACACTTTTAATATGAAATACAAATGGAACTTAAACATATTTTTACCAAAAGCATCTCGTTGGGCTTGATTGTTGAAGTCCACTTGAAATTCGGATCCAACTTTTGTAGATGTAAACTTCCTCAATTCTTTGACGACTTATAGCAGTATACAACATACTTAATTGTGATGAACATTTGTAAAATCATGTCCTTACAATTTAAAAAAAATTAATTACATCAATAACTTTCAAAATATTTTTAGAATGTTTTTAAAATTATTTTTAATCAAACAAATGCACAGTCATGAGGTATGATGTAATGCAGTGTGGTGTACTGGCGTGTCCTATGTGAATCATATAATATTCCTATGAGCCAATTTGCAAGGGTGTGAGAGACTACATTTACTAGAATTTGTGTGAGACGAATTTTGAATTTTGAGGCGTGCAGTCGACTAAGTAGAGGGCATAGCATTATACTAGACTCAAACAAAAATAGAAAAAATATCTTGTCAAAATTCAAGTCCAATTAGCAAAAGGTCTATATAGCTAAACACCATAAAACACCTAACCCTAAGAGTTTTCTATATAGGGGCCTTTAATCTCCCTCATGGACTAATTTTGACAAAACCCTTGAGTACATCAAGTGCATACTAAGGTAAAATAAATCCTAGAGTTTCCCATACAAAAATTTTTCTAACTACCCACCCCGTCCTAGAAAGTAAAAAACTCAACACGACGAACCAAGAATATTCTAGAAAAGAGAAAATATGATTCTTCCAAGAAAAATGTGAGAAGCATGTGTTCAATTAAATTCAGAATATGTGCAGAATATATGCAATATAAATCATCACTAGATCAAAACTATGAACTCATATCACCCCATTTTGACTGAATTAGACAATGGTTGAGAGTAAACTAGAATATAATTATAAATTTGCAAAATAAGCGTCTCTTACATACAACATAGTTCTAAAAGATACCATTATTAGTAGATACCTTTATCCTAAAACCTCAGAGATAGTAAAATCGGGATGCAGAAACAAACAAAATCTAATTATCAAGCATAGTCATTCCAATAATATATCAAAGTTTTTCAAAAGGAGATTTATCTCAAGACTTAGTAAATATATCAACAAGTTGTAAATCAGTAGCAACATGTTCAATGATGAGCTCTTTCGATTCTACTAACTCACGGATAAAGTGATAACGAATGTTAATATATTTAGTTCTACTATGCTGGACATGATTTTTAGGGATATTAATTGCACTCTCATTATCACAATAGAGATAGACTTTTGACTGAAAAACACCATAATCATGCAATATTTTCTTAATACACAATAATTGAGCACAGAAGGCACCAACAACAATATATTCAGACCCATCAGTAGATAAAGTAACAGTAGCTTGTTTTTTACTAGACCATCCTACTAGATTATCTCCTAAATAAAAGCAACCACCGAAAGTGGAATGACAATCATATGTGCTACCGCCCCAATCCGCATATGAGTACCCAATTACTCACAAGTAGAATCATTGGAATTCCAAAGTCCATAATCAATTATACCTTTCACATATTTTAAAATATTTTTGGCACAAGTGAGATGAGACTCTTTAGGGTCGGATTGAAACCGCACATAAATGCATACAACATATTGAATATCGAGTCTAGACGCAATTAAATAAAGTAAGCTCCCTATAATACTACGATATAAAGTAGGGTCAACAGCAGTGCCATGTTCATATTTAGTTATCTTAGTCTTAATAGCTATAGATGTGGTAGATATTTTAGCATTTTCAAGTCCAAATTTATTTATCAAATGATTAGCATATTTAGATTGTAAAATAAACAGTCCATCATCACATTATTTAACTTGAAGTCCTAAAAAGTATCGTAACTCCCCCATAAGCGACATTTTAAACTCACTACTCATGGATTTAGAAAAACAATCCACTTATTTTTTAGAGGTAGAACCGAAGACAATGTCATCAACATATATTTGAGTATTCAAAACATCCTTATTAGATTTCTTAATGAATAAAGTTTTGTCAGCAATACCTCTACTAAAACCATTATTAGATAAAAAGGTTGTCAATCGCTCATACCATGCACCAGGAGCTTATTTTAAACCATATAGGGAATTCTTAAGTCTATATACATGATCAGGCTTATGTGGGTCATGAAAACCTTTCGGTTGTTCGACGTATACTTCCTCGGACCAAATTCCATTTAAAAAAGTAGATATTACGTCCATTTGAAAAAGTTTAAAACGTAAATGACAAGACTTAGCAAGAAGTAATGTCATTGATTCGAGACGAGTCACCAAAGCGAAAGTCTCATCACAGTCTATTCCTTCTATTTATAAGTACCCTCGGGCTACGAGCCTAGCTTTGTTTTTAATGAATATGCCTTTCTCATCGGTCTTGTTTTTAAAAATCAATTTTATGCGAATGACTTTTATATCCTTGGACCTTGGGACTAGATACCACACGTCATGATCCTTGAATTGGGCTAGCTCCTCTTTCATCGCATCAACCCAATAAGAATAATTGAGTGCTTCATTAACTGATTTTGGTTCCACACGGGAGACAAAGTAGTCAAGTGATCCACTTGATGACATAATTGGTTTCTAGTTCGCACAGTCTCAAAGACATCACCCACAATACCTGTGGAAGGATGGTCTTTAGAAATCCAGTTCGGTACAGCCGGGGTTGAAGTAGGTAACGACTCATCTAGTGTTTAAAACTAGTTCGTTTTAAACATTTAAATCAAACTCAATTTCAACAGGTGGGTCTTTACTTGGTTCCTCAACTATACTATCAATTACAAAAACATTAATAGAATCTATTATGGTCTTGGTACGTAGATTGAAAAAACGATAAGCTCTACTATTTTGAGAATAGCTTAAGAAAATGGCTTTATCCCATTTGGCCTAAAATTTAGAAAGATTTTCCCTTTCATTAGAAATATAACAGGGAGCACCAAAGGTTAGAAAATATTTTAAAGTAGGCTTTTTATTATGGCATAATTTATAATATATAGTTTTGGCTTTCTTTATAAGGTAAACATGATTAATAATATGAACAACAGTAATGCAAGCATCGTGAATCGTGTGTGATTTTTGTGTTCAAAGTTTCACACAAAAAAGATCTAAGGCAGATCTAACAGTTATAGTATATGGCTTGTGTGTTTTGTGTACCTAAACACATATATAGAACATGTAAATTTGTTAACATGATTTAGACAGGAAATCAGACCTAGAATATGAATTAGAAATCTCAACAGTTTTAACAAATAATCGTGTATAATGTGCATGATTTTTGTGTATCTAAACACAAGACTAACGAATGCAATAGTTATTAACACGGATCTTGATAAAATCCACAATAATTATAGCAATATATCAATACACACACGAATAAAGATCTATGAAAAGCATATCTAAACATGTACAAAGACGAGAGGAGCCTTGAAGACGTAAAGAAAATCCATATGTAGAAATTACACTCTAACTCTCTCTCTCTCTCTCTCTTGAAATAAATTTGACAGAGTTATGGTATGATTTTTATTTTCTCAGTTGATTAAAATAGGAGCCCTATAGTCTTTATTTATAATGAAATGAAGAAGGTTGTGATTGGTCTCTACAAATGAGGCAAGGATTGCAAAAGCAAGATAACTGCCGTTGATAATAATCTAATTGGAGGTCCATAAAAGAAACACTAAGCTTTAGCCTAAATGGGCTACATGTGGATAGCAGTTGTACTTAGGGGTGCAATCGGTACGGGTTTTTACCACACCGTACTATTTTGATCCTATAAAAAAATGGATTTGGTTTCATATTATGAAATACCAAAAACTGATTTTACCAAAACCGAAAATACCGTAAAAAATTAGGTTGGTTTTGTTTTTTAGATTATAAAAACCGATTTACCGAATTTATCGTACCAACTTATTGTACCGAATCTATCGTACCAAAATTATCAAATTACTGTACCGAAATACCGTACCAAACTTACCGCATATTACCATATCAATACCGCCCACCTAGGTTTTTCGAAATTTTTTGTACCTTTGTGTAATGTTTTATAATAGAAGGTATTAAGTTTGTGGGGCAAAAATACAAATAAATTTTATTCTAATTTCTACAAACGCTATCTGTTATAAAATATACACATGCGGTTTTATAACTTTTAACCTAACTGACTCTCTCTCTCCTTCCTCACACACGATCCCTTTCTCCCTCGCGATCTCTTTCCTTTCCTCTCTCCGCCGCACAAATCCAGCAGCAATAGGAGCTCCCTCCGGCTCCGAGCATCTCTGCTCCTCCTCTCCTTCACCCTCTCCGCCGGCATCTCAACCGCATGCACCCCAAGTTCCCCAATCGCATCTGAGTAGGAGCAGAGCATTCATTCAACTTCTTTTAAAGCTCCAAGCAAACAACAGAGCATCTGAGTCTTTTAAGAGAGAGATTAAGCCGTAAGCAAGTAATTTTTTTTAATAATTTTTGAATAAGTTAAACATCTATTCTATATGGTTCAAATTAGTTTACTGTAAAAATTAATTTTTGACATTCTTAGTTTATTGTAAACAAGATTTACCGAATGCATAAACCAATTTCAAATTCTGGTATTTACCAGGAAAAAACCGAATTGAAACCGAAACTAAAAAACCCCAAAAATATCGAAAAAACCGAAAAATCGTTCGGTTTGGTTTTGGTTTTGTTTTGATGTACCGACCGGTAAATTGGTACGGTATAGTTTTACCATTTAGATTTTGATTTTGGTATTGGTAAGGGGTCATACTGACCATACCGTACCAGTTTCACCCCTATTTGTATTCCACTAAAAGAAATTTAGTGTGCCAAAATGAGTTGTTTAAAATGTTACCGTTCGAGACAAAACTACACGACGTTGTTTTTAACAGAAATAATCCAACTGTAAAATGATATAACCATATATATTTAAAATATAACCATATATATTTAAAATATGAAATCGTGCATGACAGACTTCACAATTAACATCTATCACATATAATATAACATGAATTTGGTAAGATATGGTCAAATCGACAAATTGAGAGGTACACGCCAACTGTTAAACAACTAAAGGCTATAATCTACAGGACATGCTAGGGTCAAATCGGGTTCAATGTGTACAGTCCAAAGTTATGAACCAAACGACAGACTATGCTAGCGTGAAATACATACAAAAAAGTGTACAAAAAATCGATATATATATATATATATATACACACACACACACACATAAAAGGTATTATGAAAAATATATACGAATACATTAACAAGTACCAGGTATTATACATATAATAAAACAAATATAATATATATGCTAAGCAATTAACATATTCATTAAAATAAATTTATTAAAAAAATTAATTTAAAAAAAATTAATTGCATCAATAACTTTTAAAATATTTTTAGAATATTTTTAAAAAAATTAATCAAATAAACAAACAGTCATGAGGTATGATGTAATGCAGTGTGGTGTATGTGACACCTCGCTTAATTAAATACCGGGCGATCAATCATTTATTAAACTAAAATCAAGGTGAACAGTTGGTTCATTCTTAGCATCACTGTCGCAAAATGAAATTTTCAAATTTAAACGCCCTAAATAATTAAGCTAAGTGACAAAACAATTTAAAACTTTATTTCCATCTTTATTAAATTCCAATTTGAAAACCTTTTTAAATAACGAACAGTTTAAGAATCACATAAGTGCTACGGATAACAATCATCACAAAAGAATTAATCCATCTAGATTAACCAAACCAAACTTAAACTATAAATGAAATCATCTTGACAAGAGTTAATACCCAAAGAGTACCGAATACTGAAAATAAATGAACATACATCACTGACAAACCTACACTGAATGGGAAATGGGTGACACATGCCCTAACTATGAAGAACTATAACAAGAACCAAATCAATGAAGAGGTCATCTAAAACAAAGGCCTGCAACTCCCACATAAGCTACAGCGCGTCCAATCCAAAGAACCTATGCATGACGCCCCTGTGGATGGGCACCTATAATATATACAAATATATACAAGAGAGAAGAGATAGCAGAAACGGGTCAGAGCCCGATTATAAAACAGTTTAAAAAAATAGTTTAGCAAGTATTTAAAATGCTTACCTGCTAATGCAACAACCATGTTAGTATGCGACACTCTCTTGAGAATTATCACCTCTCATCTAGTGTGCACGCCTACTGTACTAATGAATCTCATAAGTCTATCTCACTTATTCTCCATAAAGTTTCATCACTTGAAAATGATATTCACTTTAGAAAATCAATCTCTTCTAGATTTATTACGTTATTTAGAATAACTCCATACCGTTATAAAGTTTTCGAATACTTATAGTGAAGTTGAAGAATTTATTCATTACTTAACTATTAATACGCACAGTAGAAAGTTCTCATATAGATATACGTATATATATTAGTTACACGTATAATATATATACTAACGACCCCCCACATAAAATCTATAGTGCAAGGTTTCCATATATAAGTATATATATACCAATCACTCATATAATATATATATATATATATACTATCTGCACCCACATACAATCTATGGTGCTGGCATACTCTGCTATCAAGTCCCCGTATCACTCGTACTAAGGGAAACACTAGTTCGGAATCACTCTCGAACTGCGTTAACACAAAAACACATATAAATGGAGGCGAGTCATAGTTCCAAGTCTCTAAGAGGTCAGCACATACTCTCACGTCTCTTAGGACCGTCTGACTATCAATCAGATAGCCTATACCAAGGAATCCCATGTTCTAGGGTACAAGTCAATATCCCCCATAAAGGCCCAATCGAGATAAGACCGTCCCGTCGCGAAAACCCCCGTGATAACAAGTAGACCGAGTATGATTTTTATACAGATATAATATATGAACAATCACACAGTCATATATATATATATATATATATATAGACACACACATACACACACACACACATCCACATTGCTAAATTAGGTGCGCTCACGACCCATAATTATAATTATCCGTTATCACACATTTTACTCGATTATTTCGTATAACGGACTCGTTATTTGTATTCTCATTTATTATTCACTTCATACTCACTTCTCCTCTCTCGAAGCATTCTAAGTATAATTTCAGTACGCATTCACTCACTTACGTTCTTGTCTAACTCTCTTATGAGTCCCGATGTTTTTTATTAAATATACGCATGATTTCTTATACACATGAATAATTCCTTGTTAACCCAAAATCCCATTTTATACTAAAATGTTACTCAACGGGGTCTACCTAGGCCCTACTGGTCTTCTCTCTATCCCATTACACTCCAACAACAACAATCAAGGGTTCCCATACATCTTAATCGGATTAAATCAACGGATGAGAAATATGTAGTTTTCCAGGAGTAATCGATCGATCGATGTCAGGGGGTCGATCGATCGATCAAGCAGTTCTTTCCCAGAAACTGCAAATTAAACCTACGGGTTTCATCTTTCAATTTCTCCAGAAACGTCATTAACAAGTCTAAAATTCTCAAATAACGATACTACAAGTTCTATATACATATATACAAGATTTCCTACGTGAAACATGTATAAAAACATCAACGATATCGAATTAATGGGGTAAAATTGACATAATCTTCAAGAACCCTAATTTTGAAAGAATTATCCATTCCTCTAATTATCTCCCAGATTTCTTGTTTCTAAACTCATAGTAATTCATGGGTAATCCTCTACATGTGATGGGTATATCCAGAATATATTAAATCTCTCTAAACATACGATTTAAAGTCTCCCAATTAACAATTTCTTTCATAAAACATGATCTTGGCAATCCTAAACTAACATGGGTGAGGCATTAACCAAAAATAAAGCAAGATAGATACTTGCCTGAAATTCAAGATTCTGATTTCGTGGATGAAATGGTATGGTTGCGTTCCCCGTCGTGCGATCTACGTTTTGGTGGTGGTGGCGGTGCAACCGGATGAGTTCTTGGCCTTGGATTGCTTGGAAAACTTCCTATCTTCTTCTCTAATGGCCGTTCTAAGGTTTTGAGTCTGCTAAACCTAAGAGATAACTCCAAATGGCTGATTTAACCTAATTAAATTCGTGGGTTTAATTACCCAAAAATGCAAGATGTCTATAATACCCTCCCGGGATGTCAAATAGGCCTAAAAACTCCCCGAGACCCAAACTAAACCCCCGGGTACACTTTTTTGACTATCTCGACCCTTTCGGACACATTGGCACACTCAAAATGATCATACGGGCAACTTATAATTTATTCACTTATATAATAATAATTTAGTCCTAACACGACGCAGGCACGTCCCGACTGAAATTTCCATAATTGCCATTTTATTCACTCGTGACAATTTTTAACAAAAATCAATTCTACATATTACTTTACTCAATAAGTAATATCTAACGAATCAACAAAATTTCAATAATTACTAACTCTCGTCACGCTAGTAACTATTTAAAACAACTTTCAGGATTAAAATTAAATTAATTTATCTCAATTAAATTTAATAAATCCCTAAATTTAAAAAGCCATAAAAATACGGGGTATTATAGTGTACTCGTGTGTCCATGTAACCTATAAAATATTCCTATGAGCCAATTTGCAAGGGTGTGAGAGACAACCTTTATGAGAATTGATGTGAGCCGAATTTTGAATTCTGAGACGTGCAGTCGACTGAGTAGAGGCCATGTCATAGGTATACTTGTCAAAATTCAAGTCCAATTAGTTGATGGTCTATATAACTATACACCATAAAACACCTAATCCTAAGAGTGTTCTATATAGGGACCTTCAAACCGTACATATAACAATGAAGCATATCTATATATAAGTATAAATGACCAAAAAAGACACAAACACATAAGTTTTACACACTCGTATAATATAAATGTGTCTAAACATGGTGATACAGAGTGAAGGGACATGAACTAAAAATAAGAGAAAATCCAATCACTCAAAAATGTCCAAGTAGATCTATTTGACCGTAATAATTTATCAACTGTCGATTTAACTTCACATGTCAAATAGAGAACTTATAAGGACAAAGAAATACAATGCACTCGCCTAGAAATTTTGATGATTCTCGAATCAATAGCGTCAAAACAATTAAGCGCAGCTATGACCAATTGTGCAAACCCATTGATCTTCAACTAAACACCCTAAAAAAATTATCATTTTTATCTTCTTTTTTTCTTATGAAGATATCAATTTTTTTGGAAGCATCAATGTAAAAAATTTATCCTTTGCATTTTTTCTATTTTTAATACCTCTCAATATTTTTAGGATGTTGCCAATGATGGCCTTTCATGTAAAGGATAATGCTCCTTTTGTAGCCATTTTTCGTGCATACATCAATTTTTAATAAATCACCAAACTCACGGGCAATGGTTCTTACATGCACAACTCCACCACGGTCAATTTTTTTTATGTATATGACCAAATTGTTGGGAAAACACCTCACTTAGCTCATGTAGGATATGAAGTTAAAATCTAAAAGAGATCATCAAACTGTATGCAAAGGCATAAATAAAGTGAATCTATCGTACAAATTAATATAAACTACTTAATGTAAATATGTTTAAGAACAATCTAAGCATTAAAAATCATAACCAAATGTCCTAGTCACATGAGTACATGAAATGAATGGGATTAAAACACACCTATATGCCACATAATATGTGTAGACTAAATACACAAAGCCCAAAATCATTTTGTGTTTTTAAACATTTTTCAAATCAACTCAAAAGACAAATAAAATCTATTTATGTTCTTCTCATTAATACCCAAAAAATGGAAAATCAAAATACAAAAGATAAACATCATACAACTATCAATAACATATAACATGAAGCACAAAAACTAGTGTATAAAAACATGTAAGCGATCAATCATAAGATATAGCATGCGATGAATCGTGTGAAAGTATGCGAGAATTAACATTTCTACTATTAAGTGCCTCCAAATCAGATCTCTTAACCCACATAGGTGCAACATAACGATCTAGGGTTTAAGGAACCTTGTTGACTACGATATTAGACTTCCTAGGACCATTTCTACAATCATAACAAAAATTCCTATGGTGACTTTTCCTACCACAATGTGTGCAAATGTAGACATGAGAAATGTTACCTTTGGGTTGACCTTTTCTAATGCCCCTAGCATGGTTGACTATCTCAAAACTTTGGTATTGTCTTTAGCAGTGGAAGTATTAGTATCTTTACAACCAGTTCCACAGTTGTCATCTTTGATTCAGATGGTGCCTAATATTTTATCCAATTTTTTTTACCTACACTCCAAATCAAATTTGAAATTACTCGAGTTTCTCAATTTCTTCTCTAACTCCATAATCTTAGACTCGAAAAAACCCTTGGACTCTTCAAACTCAAGAATATTCTTCTTTAAAACCTCCATCAAACCACGAAGGTTATCTCTCTCACCCTCAACATAGTCGAGATTCTAAGAGATTCTATTTAAGAGTATTCTCATGGGCCTTAAGATCCTCAATCAATTTAGCATCTTCATTTCATATGGTACGTTCTTTTATCGTAGCTTCTAAAGGCAAGGTTGACATTTTCAACTTCAACGACTCTGTATATAACTCTCGAAAGGAAACTTGAATATCACTATTCTCCTCCTTATATTATTTTTCTTTATCTCTCCTCTCTTCACTAGCTTAGGAACTTAAATACCAGACATCAGAACTCTAAGCGTAGGGAAGCTCTAATACCAATTTATAAGGTCAAAATAAATAGTGTTTTTATATCACTTATAACTATAGAAGCCAATTTTAAATATATTTTATCTTTTTATCCTAAACATGCATCTATTGTGATAAAATAGATAAATCAAACCAAGCAATCAACAAAGGCCAAGTTTCAGGAAAAAACCCCAAAGGGAAATACCTTTTATTCACTTAGAAATCTACAAGATAGTCGACTTACAAACTACTTGATAACTTCTACAAGCATAAAGCGCTAACCTTCACAAATCTCTAATAAACAACTATGACCCTCGCATGAATCACAAGACCGCAGTCCACCGTCAGCCTCAACCTTCGTTTCCAGTAGTGAATCCCCGTAGGTATCATAAGTCAGCCATGGAGATCCTCTCCACAAGGTGTATGCAAAGATACTAAACTTTTTAGAGTTTTAAACGAATTCACAAGAACAATATTAAAGGATGTTTTGTTGTGAATTAAACGGTGTTTTACAACATAAAAAAGTGAAGAACTTTTACAAAAGTTGTGCAGAAATGTATCTGACAAAAGTCTTAAACATTTTGATCACGCAACTGGTATTTATACAAAACTTAAGGCAGTGTGTCGTTCCAATGATATGAATAGGTCGTTCTAACTAGATATAGATCTCATTCGAATGAGATTTCATCTCGAGTCTAATGACCTTAGAAAAATCAAAACAAAAAGCTTTGTTTGATCCAAATTAGAAGCATCCTTTCAAACGAGGGATATAACGACATTGTAAAGTCATTTGAACGACAGTATCATGTCGTTTGAACGAGTGGAATGAGATTTTAAAAGTCCGCCTACAGTAAGCTCAAAAAATATTTTTTAGAAAATAAAAAGCCCTCTCATTTAAAAACAAATAAACATCCCAAATATAATTCCGTAAATTAATTCAAACTCTAATTTTTTTTATACCTTATCAGAATGTCGGGAAGTCTTCAAACTTGGATATGCTTGAGTTCGGTTTGTCTTGACAGTGTGTGACGATTCGTAACGAGATATACCAAACTAACCTAAAGTTATGCTATGAACAATCCTAGATAAATTATTCTTACAAACCTCTAACTTTGGCTATTCCGGTACAAAACAAACAAACATTACCAAACACCAAGTTAAAATCAAAATCTCTTATGACAAAAGTACTAACACCCTTCCCAACCCTAGAACGGAATGACATAAGTCTCTCTGTTTTAAAACTTCTTCTTCTTCCCTTTCTTTGTCTCCCTCTGTGTGTTTTTGAATTTCACTTTAAGTACCTACACACATGAGACAAAAAAATATACCCTCGTAACTTAACGAGTTTGAAACAAAGTAAAACTCATAAATAAATTCTCCCCCATAAATCAAACTCATTTTAATTTGCTCCCCCTTTGTTTTTATCCGAAATAGAAAAAGAATCAGAAACATAAACTTTAAAGTAAAGCATCACAAATATGAAGATAAGATATTATCATAAAAAGATATAAATTAAGCATATGTAATGATCATCTCAAAGGCAAATAAAACCAAATATTTTTAAAAAAGTTCAATTTTTCTCAAAAAGAAACAAATTTCAAAAAACAACATGTAATACCATATATAATATATGCAAAATATCTCAATAAACATCCGACACATATATATAAGTATAAACGACCACAAAACATGACACAAAACACATAAGCTTTACATACAAGCATAGTATTAATGTGTCCAAACACGTGGGATGGAATGAATGGGCTTGAACTAGACACAAATGAATTACAAACCAAACACTCAAATATGTTCAAGAAGTTCTAATTGACCGCAAAACTTTATCAAACTAAGCTTTAGCCTCAATTGACAAATAAACTTGAAGTTAATGAACAAAACAAACACAATGCACACAATCCTAGATTATTGATGATTCTACAAATCAATAACGTCATGAAAAAATAAGAATAACTAGGTATCATTGTGTAAACCCATTGATCTTTAACTAAACACCCTCAAAAGATAAACATGGTTGTATTTTCTATTCTTTTGAAAGATCAAATCTGGCATATTTTTTTTATTGCCTTTATTTTTCCTTGGGCTCTTTTCAAACAGTGGCTTTCACGACAAATTCACAGCCCTTTCTTGTGTACACTCGTATTTTTTTTAATATTAAATAAAATCTCATGGGCAACGGTTCTTACATGCATAAAACTTCCATAGTAAAAAAATATGTAGATGACAAAATTGATGGGATAACATCTCATCAAACTCAAATATACATCATGAAGTCAAAATCCAATAAACTCATGCATGTGTGTGCGGAGGCATATACAAAGTCGAATCCATTAAGCAAATCAATTTTGAAACAACTAAATTAACACGGTTAAGATCAATCTGAGTATCTAAAGTCATAACCAAATGTCCTGGCCACATGGAAATTAGGGAATGAATTGGATTCAAACGACCAATATGCCACACCAAATGTGTAAAACTAAAATACACAAAAATTAAAAATCTTTTTGCATTTTTAAATTTTTTTATCAAAATAAAATCTTTTTGTATTTTTCAATAAAATATCAAAAGAAAATATTTTTTGTATTTTTCAAATATGACTCAATAAAATTACAATACCCGCCCTAAGAATAAATATATTTGATATAAATTAGGTATTTTATTCGGGAAAAATATTTGGAGAAAATAGGTGCATGAGTATTGAGCCAAACTTATACAAAAGTGACGCGTCGCACAAAGGGATTAAAAAGAAAATTTCACGTTGCATGGTCCGCATGGAGGGACATTTAGGTTCTAAGGGTTAAAATTAATATATTGTTAAAGTTCAACATAAATTAGTCGAGGAACGGAGGTGACCCGAGGCATTGTTAGTATTATACAATAATAGTGCCGGTATGCGACATAACAAAGTAGAACTTTACACAATTTTTCTAGAGTTCCTCGTTGGTGATAAAAATATGATGAACAAATTTTTTAGGTACTAAAAATATATACAAAAATGCTATGGGGTCCACTTTGGGAAAAGAGAGCAAAATTCACACCAGGGACGGTCGATCGCCCCCTGGCCGCGATTGATCGCGCCTAGCTGGTGGCTTGTGCGGGAATAAGAAACGAGTTATTGTCCAAATCTCAACCTTAGGATATTTTGAGATCTCGATGTATGGGAGATTTATACTTGATATAGGATCTTGAGGGGATCAGAACCTTTCCATTTAAAGCCATAAAGGTATGTGGTTGGGATATAAGAGAGAGAGAACCGTAGAGAGGAGGCCATTTTCCCCACACTCTTTTTTAGCAGATTTTAACACTCTCTTGTAACACCCCGTATTTTTGAAGAATATAGAAATTAATTAAATTGGTGATTTAGGAATTTATTAATTTAGAGAAATTATTTAATTCGATGGTTTGGATTTAATTAATTCAGTTTAAGTTTAATTTAACGTGTGCCGTAATTTGAGGTGTGTAACAACACGCGTAATTTTTGGGGTATTTTTCAAAATAAAGAGGAAAAATAAATTTTGAGATAAAATTATTTTTATTGCTCAAATATGTTGGTTATGATTTTAGAAGAATAAAACATAAACTGGAATTGAAATCGAAGTTAAAACGGATTTTATATGAATTTTTTTATATTTTGCCTTATGGCATTTTTAAGAGAAACTATCAGATTTTAGGCATGATCGATCGATCGATGATTTTCATAGATCAATCGATGGTCCCAGAAAACGTGAACAACAAGTATTTTAGAGGAGTTGTGGTTTGTAAGGACAATTTGTCCATCTTTATGTATATGTTATGTCATACGCCGTTACAAGATTGATGGTTGAAAAGATCACATCGTCATCAACGAAATCTGAAATCCGAAGATCAAAAGAAGAAGGAATCTGGAAACAGTCAGCCGGACCGGTCCGCCCCAAAATAAAAAGAACCGATCCGACTGCAGACCGATCCACCCAGGACCAGACCGGACCGCCTTGCAAAATGAGTCCAGAGAGCACCGAACCGATTGCGAACCGAATCGGCTTCAAATTAAAAGAACCGATCCGCCATCGGACCGATCCGCCTGAGGCCCGGACCGATCCGCCCTGGATAAACTCTGCCAGATCGTGTAGTAGATTTTTTAGGGTTTTGACTCCTTATTTAAACCACGATCAGTAGTTGGTTTCTATAAGACTTTCCCACGTTTTTCAGAGCATATCAACCCTAAAGTCTTCACCTATTGAGTCCTATGATTCTAGGTTTTTAGATTCACACATCTTCCATATCTATGTGAATCAAGTTTGGGAACCCTATAACACAAACTTTGTTGTTGTTCATCTTTGTGGAGAGATCTTTGCAACCGAGGGCTGCGTGTCATTGCTGAGGGAGTCTCTACAAAGTTTTATGGCTGCGTGTGATTGAGGAGAGCTGCGGTTCTTCCTGCGTTGTTTGGGCTGCGAGTCCTTGGAGGGTGCTGCGTGTATTCTCTTGCTGAGTTCAAGACTGCGTGTCTTTGTGGGTTGGCTGCGCATTGATCCATTGCAGATTTCTCTATGTAATTGTAAGTTGCGGCTTGTATATTCATAGTGAAATAAAGGTTTTACCCGAAAGGATTTTTTCCTGAATTCTGTGTCTCAGCATATTTTTTGTGTCACATGCTTTATTTATTTATCGGTTGACACACGCACCTTAGATGAATGATTAGGGGCTGAAATTAAATAAGTGTGCTATATTTGAAAGTTGCGAAGTTAATCAATTATCACATAGTCTTGTCTTCTCAAATTGGTATCAGAGCGGGTTGCGCTAATTTATCGCGTATTCCTATTTTCCACAAAATCGTGTGATATTGATTTTTTAAAAAAAAAAAAACCAGTTTTGTGAAAATTCTCATTTTTTCCTATGGAGCACTTATATAATCAGATGCCTATTTTTGACGGGTCTAATTATGCCTACTGGAAAGCTCGTATGAAATCGATTTTAAAATCTATTGACGAGCGTGTTTGGTTGCTTTGCGAAAATGGTTGGACTCCTCCCACGGTCACTGTTAATAACATCACCAGTTTAAAACCCGTGTCAGCCTGGACTGAAGATGATTATAAAGTGTCCAATTTTAATTCCCGTGGTCTGAGTGCTATTTCTGGAGCTGTCTCTCCTGATGAGTTTCGCCGTATTATGACGTGCACCACGTCTAAAGAGGCTTGGGATGTTTTGAAATTGACACATGAGGGTACGAACGCTGTTAAAGAGTCAAAATTACAAACTTTGGCCACCCAATTTGAGACTATCACCATGTCTGAGTCCGAATGCTTTGATGATTTTTATGCACGTTTGTCGGACATTGTTAACACATGTTTTAATTTGGGTGAGGTGATTGATAACACGCGTGTCGTTAAAAAGATTTTGAGATCTCTCCCAAAACGCTTTATTCCTAAAGTCACTGTTTTGAACTCTTTGGGAAATTTGAAATCACTTAAGTTGGAAGAACTTGTAGGAGATCTTCAAACCTATGAGATTGATATGTTTCCCAAAACCATTAAGGCTAAGGATAATGGCATTGCTTTAAAGACTCATTTTAAGAAAAAGAAAGAAAAAGTTTGTGAGTCCGATTCTGAGGGAGATTTTGATTTTAATGATATGGCCTTGTTTGCGAAAATTTTTAAAAATTTCTCAACATGAACAAAAATAATTCTTCCAATAAAAGGATTGTTTTTGAGAAAAATAAAAAGAAAGGAAAGGCCAAAGAAAGTGGTGAGAGGGAAAAAGAGAATAAATCCGATGAGGAGTGTGAGGAAGTTTTTGAGAACATCACTTGTTTTGAATGTGGGGGTAATGGACATAAGTCGTTTGAGTGTCCTACGTGGCTTAGAAAGAAAGGAAAGAAAATAGCTATGCCCGCCACACTTAGTGATAGTAGTGAAGGTTAGGGTGATGAGACTAGTGGTGAGAAGTTTGTAGATTTTTCTAGTCGTGTGAGTACACCCACCTTGTCCCACAATAGTGCACACGAATGTGATAGTGATGGTTTGAGCGCTTCAAGTGAGGGAGAAAGTCAGAGTGAAAGTGGAGATGAAAGTGAGCTCCAGAAAGCTTTTAGAGATTTATACACCGAGACCTTGAAAACAAAGAAGTATAATAGGGATTTAGGTCGTCGGGTTTTAGATTTGGAGAAAGAGAAGGAGGTTTTGAGAAAGGAGAAGTGTGATTTGGCCGACACGTTGTCTAGTCTGACGACACGTGTATCCCAACTCGAGAGTGATCTCGAACATGCCAGGGTGGTCAAAGTCAAGTTTGAGAACGCACCTAAGAAGGTTGAAAAGGTGGTTCTTAAGGGTAAAGGTGAGAAGTTAGGAATAAGTCATGACGGCGCTTCTTCTTCCCAATTAGCACCCGAGCCGGTTCCCACTTTAGTGACAGTTTCACATGTGTCTCACCCTAACCCACCTAGGCGTCCCATTCCTTTTAGGAAAGTGCGTCCTAGAGTTTTTGAGAGAGGTGTTCCTAGGACACCTTAGGAAATTTTGCTTTAAGTTGGGGTATGTGTCACGTTTTGCTTCTACACGTGTTTCTGGCACACATGCACCCACACATGATACTTTACATGCTCCCGGAGACTACATGAGAGAGTTTGCACATTTAGGTGAGCAAGTTAAGTTTTTAGTCAAATCTTCACAAGAATTGATGGAGGTTTTTCATAAGTTGTCACCACCTTTGGAAAACCCCTCCGCACCTAATGATTGAGGTTTGACTTGTTTAGTAGCATAAAGTGATTTGCATGATGTCATTGTTTGCCTATTGCTAGTATGTATCATTTTTGTATATATTTTTGTTTTGAAAAATTTTGAAAAATACAAAAAGATTTTATTTTGACAAAATTTTATTTGAAAAATCCAAAAAGATTTTTGTATTTTGTTTGCACCGTTTATGGATGAACACTTTGGATGACCGAGTCACAACATCATTCCATTTTTTCATGTGACTATTTGATAGTGTTTTGAGACAATAGGTCAATTCATCCATGTGCTTTATAATGTTTGGAGTCATTAAGATGTAATTAAGTGTTCTTCCTACATGTTTGACTCATATTTCCTTTATTGCACACATGCACGGATTTGTTTGATTATTGTGCTTGTCTTATCACATGTTGGTTGGGTGTTTTCACTTCAATCCTGTCCTTAAAACGAACCAAGCACGATAATTTTTTATAAGGAAATTGTGCATATAAAAACCGTTTAGTGAGTTTGTGTGATTTGTTTGATAACGGGGAGGGGCTGCGAAAGTTAATCATCTATCCTTTGCGCAAAAGCCACCGTTAAAAAGGACCTAAAAAATTGAGGAATTTTTTTATCCGAGGTCCAAAGAGGTTAAAAGAGCCCGAAAAAATTTAAAGGCAATAAAAAGATATTCATGCCACAAAGGGGCCATTTAGGTTTTTGCACCAATTCTCCAAAGTTTGAGGATTTAGATTACCTCTAAAAGAAAATATATATGAGGGAGTTTGGTTGGAGAATTTAAAACGGGTTTGCACGTCCATGAAATTCTTGAAAATGCGCTATATAGTTTTGGACGTTATTGGTGTGGAAATCATTTGACTTTGATTTGTTGATTTGCATAAGACGATGTCATCTAAATTCAACAATCTTTTCACCTAAGGATACTTTTGATGTTCATTCGTTAGGGGTACACATATGCATCGTGCACATATGATTGATTGAGTTGATTTACCTATCGAATGTGTTCACACCCATTCATTCCATTTCCATGACTTGGTTGTTTGAGTCTAAATCCATGGTGTTTTTTTTTTTTTTTTGTATCATATTTGTTCATATTGGTATCCTATCTTTGTATGAAAAATTTGAAAAATAAAAAATAGTTTGTGTATTTTTTTTGTATATCGTGACACCCCGATTTTGCTTATTAGATTCATTCTTCTCATTTGTCTATTTGGGGACATCATAAAAAGGGGGAGAAAGAATTATCATATTATGGGGGAGTTTGAATTTTGGGGGAGTTTTTGAGATATAGCTTATGTTTTTATCATATATTGATATCCATGTTTATCTCATTTCAAACTCAATATGTCACGTGGTATTTTCTTTATCTCATGTGTGTAGGTACATCCTTGATAATCCCATGATACACACCCTGATGAGAAAAGCGTGAAGATTCCTGAAGAATTGAAGAACAAACGATGCAACCTTAGTCATAGGTACCTCTTTCAGTTTTTGGGTTCATGGAAGGGTAGATTTGTATAGGCATTGTTCATACTTGATAATTCGGATTTTTTTTATGTTTGTTCCGGCATAGACATAGGGGGAGATTTGTAAGGACAATTTGTCCATCTTTATGTATATGTTATGTCATACGCCGTTACAAGATTGATGGTTGAAAAGATCACATCGTCATCAACGAAATCCGAAATCCGAAGATCAAAAGAAGAAGGAATCTGGAAACAGTCAGCCGGACCGGTCCGCCCCAAAATAAAAAGAACCGATCCGACTGCAGACCGATCCGCCCAGGACCGGACCGGACCGCCTTGCAAAATGAGTCCAGAGAGCATCTAACCGATTGCGAACCGAATCGGCTTCAAATTAAAAGAACCGATCCGCCATCGGACCGATCCGCCTGAGGCCCGGACCGATCCGCCCTGGATAAACTCTGCCAGATCGTGTAGCAAATTTTTTAGGGTTTTGACTCCTTATTTAAACCACGATCAGTAGTTGGTTTCTATAAGACTTTCCCACGTTTTTCAGAGCATATCAACCCTAAAGTCTTCACCTATTGAGTCCTATGATTCTAGGTTTTTAGATTCACACATCTTCCATATCTATGTGAATCAAGTTTGGGAACCCTAGAACACAAACTTTGTTGTTGTTCATCTTTGTGGAGAGATCTTTGCAACCGAGGGCTGCGTGTCATTGCTGAGGGAGTCTCTACAAAGTTTTATGACTGCGTGTCATTGAGGAGAGTTGCGGTTCTTCCTGAGTTGTTTGGGCTGCGAGTCCTTGGAGGGTGCTGCGTGTATTCTCTTGCTGAGTTCAAGACTGCGTGTCTTTGTGGGTTGGCTGCGCGTTGATCCATTGCAGATTTCTCTATGTAATTGTAAGTTGCGGCTTGTATATTCATAGTGAAATAAAGGTTTTACCCGAAAGGATTTTTTCCTGAATTCTGTGTCTCAGCATATTTTTTGTGTCACATGCTTTATTTATTTATCGGTTGACACACGCACCTTAGATGAATGATTAGGGACTGAAATTAAATAAGTGTGCTATATTAGAAAGTTGCGAAGTTAATCAATTATCACATAGTCTTGTCTTCTCATGGTTTGATTCAAACTCTTATATTTTTACCTTATAAATAAGGATCGCCGGATATTGTTTTGGAACAGCCTTGGGGCACAAAAGTACTCAGAAAATATATTTTTATTTCCTCTCTTTTTATACACAAACATGCCCTTTAATTTATGCATTCAACCTTAGGTTTTTGAGGTGTTCTTGGGGCTGTTTTGAGGTTAATCTTAGAGGAAATTTTGTGGATCTTTGAGGACTATTTTTTATGGCGTTATCTGCATTTCTGGGAAAATTTATGGTTGGTTTCTCATCGTGGTTTGAGGTATGGGGTTTTATGCAATATGCTCCTTAATCTCGCGAGTATTATTATCGTTGTTTTCTTGTGATTATTGACTCATATTTGAATTGATAAATTCATTTGGAAATCTGGAAATATTTATTGGAATCTAATATTCGATTCATGTGGTATTATTATTGTGTTGAGCATGTTGTTATGAGATTTTAATATGGCACGGAGGTTAGGCACCTGCCAATATTCCTTTTTCTGGATATGCTAAAAAAAATGCATAGGCGCGGTACGGTGGTGAGGCCTGGTGACCCGGTTAATGTGTTGTTGAGAAATTATATGGATATAATTGCTTATGAGATTCACATTTGATTTGAATATTCGTACTCGTATTGTTATGTTTTATTCACCGCTAATATTTGTTGAGCATCTTTCCTGTCGTATTGTGTACTTCCCCATATTTTCTTTTAGTGGCAGGTCAGCGCAGATTTTGGGGCGCTATGGAGATTGATTTTAGCGAGGATTATTTTGGGAAGATTTTTAATACAAGAGAGAAGATTGTATTATTTTGATGTATAGAGCATTGGAGATTGTATTTATTTTTCGAACGAGATGTTGTATTTTTAATTTGAGAGACTTGGTATTTATTTAAAGAGATTTGAGATTTGTGGTTTCTCTTTTGTTATTGTGGTTTTTAGATGCTCTATACCTTGTTATATTGTGGATTTGATTAGTTTTATCGATAGTAGCGCTCCGTTCGCTCTCCCCGGGCGGGCAAGGTGTTATAGAATGGTATAAGAGCTTAGGTATACGACCACCCTCGGGTATTAAGTTTTGGGTTTGTTGCATTTTTTTGACGCGTATTTTGAAGATAGAAATTTTTAGAGAATCGTTTCGCGTTAGGCATCTAGATTAGATGTGAGGAATTTATTTTTGGTGACGAGATTATTTTTGGAGATTGTTGGCCTGATTTTTGAGAGTTAGGTATTCGGCGAATTTCGAGGGCAAAATTCCATTGTTAGTGGGGAAGTGTAACAATCCACGTAATTTTTGGGGTATTTTTCAAAATAAAGAGGAAAAATAAATTTTGAGATAAAATTATTTTTATTGCTCAGATATGTTGGTTATGATTTTAGAAGAATAAAACTTCAACCGGAATTGAAATCGGAGTTAAAACGGATTTTATATGAATTTTTTTATATTTTGCCTTATGACATTTTTAAGGAAAACTGTCAGATTTTAGGCATGATCGATCGATCGATCGATGATTTTCATAGATCGATCGATGGTCCCAGAAAACGTGAACAACAAGTATTTTTAAGGAGTTGTGGTTTGATTCAAACTCTTATATTTTTACCTTATAAAAAGGGATCGTTGGCTATTGTTTTGGAACAGCCTTGGGGAACAAAAATACTCAGAAAATATATTTTTATTTCCTCTCTTTTTATACACAAATATGCCCTTTAATTTGTGCATTCAACCTTAGGTTTTTGAGGTGTTCTTGGGGCTATTTTGAGGTTGATCTTGGAGGAAGTTTTGTGGATCTTTGAGGACTGTTTTTGATGGTGTTATCTGCGTTTCTGGGCAGATTTATGGTTGGTTTCTCATCGTGGTTTGAGGTATGGGGTTTTACGCAATATGCTCCTTAATATCGTGAGTATTATTCTTGTTGTTTTCTTGATTTTATAGACTCATGTTTGAATTGATAAATTCATTTGGAAATCTAGAAATATTTGTTGGAATCTAATAATCGATTCATGGGGTATTATTATTGTGTTGAGCATGTTGTCATGAGATTTTAATATGGCACGGGGGTTGGGCACCCGCCAATATTCCTTTTTCCGGATATGCTAAAAAAATGCATAGGCGCGGTACGGTGGTGAGGCCTGGTGACCCGGTTAATGTGTTGTTGAGAAATTATATTGATATAATTGCTTTTGAGATTCGCATTTGATTTGAATATTCGTACTCGTATTGTTACATTTTATTCACCGCTAATATTTGTTGAACATCTGTCCTGTCGTATTGTGTACTTCCCCATATTTTCTTTTAGTGCCAGGTTAGCACAGATTTTGGGGCGCTATGGAGATTGATTTTAGCGAGGATTATTTTGGGAAGATTTTTAATACAAGAGAGAAGATTGTATTATTTTGATGTATAGAGCATTGAGATTTATTTTAGTTGTTGTATTTTATAATCCTAGAGACTTGTTGTATTTATTTGAAGAGAATTGAGATTAGTGGATTCTCTTTTGTTGTTGTGGGTTTTAGATGCTCTATACATGGTTATTTGTGGATTAGTATAGTTTTATCGATGAGTAGCGCTCCGCTCGCTCTCCTCGAGCGGGGTGCTACAAGGCGGAAATAAAAGGATTTTGTAAAGTAACTCAAATGGTGATTCTGAGGCCACGGTTGGTTCCAAAAGGGTCTAAATAGTTGGAAAAGTATACCCGGGTGTATAGTTTGGGTCCCAGGGTAATTTTAGACCAGCTCGACACCGTTTAAGGGTGTTTCGATCATTCAGGAGTTCGAGGTTTAGAGAACTCCCAAAATTGTAGGTTTATATCTTCCATTAGAGATAGGAAGCTAGGGTAAACACAAAGCTAAATGAAGAGAGGCCGTAAGAGAGGAAGATGAGGAGAGAACCAAGGTTCCTATGCCATTTTTCGCCTCGAACGCAACGAAATTGAGATCAGAGTGAGGGGAGAATAACCATAGCATCACACAAGGCCTTCTATTGAGAGACAAGTGTTTAAATTGGATTTTATTATAAGCATGTTATAATCCCCATGTAGAGTAGGGTTTGATTTACATGTTTTTGGGAGATTTAATGTGAATTTGGGTGGGTATAATCCATAAATTAAAGTAGGGATGCATGTAGAGATATTCCTTTATGTTGGTAACACGAAATCAGAGGGTTTGGGATGATTTGTATGAATAAAATCTGGGTTCTTGTCTATAGAGATTAAGAACATGAGAAAACTAGGGTTTTGTGTTAATTGAGGAAGAAATAGATTCTTGGATTGAATCATTAATGTTTTGGTGAAAAATTTTCACTGGAAATAATCCCTATGAACTAGAATAAGGTGTAGTTATGTTGGTTTAAAGTTTGGTATAGAATCATGAGGTTTTGATGGGTGAAAACTTGGAAAAACGCAACTGCGTACAAGAACTGGTTTTCAGCAGATTTTCTAATCGATTCGGTCCTTAGCCGAATCGATTCGTCTTGGCGAATCGATTTGGGTGAAGGCCGAATCAATTCGTTTTTTAAGATTTGTGAAATTTCCCTTTAAGCCCTTAAAATGTGATTTATTAATTGGGAACCTTTTGTGACATCCTTATAATATAATGAAGGATATATTGGATGGCAGTAGGCCTTGGTAAGTTTGGGATTTATCCATATATGTGAGAGTTTAAGGCTAAGGTTTGATGGGCTTAACGGCTAACGTAATAATTCAAGAGAATGCGAATGGATTACAGAGAGGGTAAGGGAAATTATGAGGTGGACCAGTAGTGTATTTGTGAATTAACTACTGAATTAACTTAAGAAGTAACCATGGGTCTTTCGGGTAGAGAATCATGCCCGGGAATATGCAATAGTGAATTAATATTGTAAATTAATTGTACGGTGAGTATTCAAGAGATAAACACTATATACGGATTATGTTTATAGGTTGAGTGTATACCTATACAGATTATGTTTATAGGTTGAGTGTATACCTATACTGATTATGTTTATAGGTTGAGTGTATACCTATACGAATTATGTTTATAGGTGGAGTTTAAACCTATACAGATGGTATTCAAGGGTTGGACGTATGCCTATGTGCGATATATGGATAATGTTTTGTGTATACCTACTATGTTCTTCCATATGTGTGTGAGCATACCTACGCTGCTTTCTATCATGGAGGTTCCCGCGCAGTGGACGATCCCACCTTGCCGATTCCGGGGAGGTCTGGATTTGTGCCCCAGAACATAGAACTTATGGCGGCTCACCATTTGTCTTGTATTAGTGGGATCGGCCTGTCGTTTGGGTACGTTAGGTATGTGTGTAGCCTAAAGGCTAACTATGTTCGCCTCTATTGTTTGTTATTTGGTTTGATTGATAGTTTAAGGAGACATTCTAAACCGATAGTCCATGATTAGGTACGAGAGGCACTTGGACTAATAGCAGAGTATGCGAGTACATACCGTTATGACCAGATAGGGAGATGTGGTATTTTATATATATATATATATATATATACTAGTGGGGGTGCCTGTGCCGTTGGCACGACTATCCCCCCCCCCCCCCCCCCCTTTTAATAAAAAAACAAAACTCTATCTATTTAAAAAAAACAAAAAAAAACTTTTTATCTTAAAAACAAAAAACCCTTTAAAAAAAAATCTACTTTTAGCATGATATTTTATGCATGCCCATGCATGCATAAAATATCATACATCTAAAGTTAAAATATCATACATATATTTCACCATCCACATCACCAACTTTATTTTATTTATATGTACACTCATGGATGTGAAATTTTACGTATGCGTGATAGTAATGATAATAGATAGTGTAAGGGGGAGTATATAGTGTAAATAATGATTAATCTACTTATGTGTGATAGTAAGGGGAAGTAGATAGTGTATATCTAAACAATGTTTGATCCACTAACACTAATGTGAAAATAATAGGAAAAATAGATAGCATATATCTTACATGAAAGCTAAGTAGGGAAACTTTAAAAAGGTGAATGCTAGCATATATGAAATGTTAATTTGGATTTAATAATAACATAAGGGAGATGTTAATTATTAAGTAAATTGATAGCATATTGTATGGGCGGTACGAGTTATTTAAAGGAGAACTTAACTGAGGACTCAATGATAATTAAGGATATACTGTAGCGTACTATATGGGCAGTACGGGTGAGATAGATTCGTTAGTAGTTAGTTAGATACTAGAGACCTAGTTAGTTTGGGTAGCATGACTAGGTGGGATTAGTAGCAAACATTGGGTGAGCACTATAGATGAAAGCTGAGGAACTTAAGGGAGTGTTTGTAACCTAACATGTGTATCTAATAACTATTCATTTAAACTACAATTTAAATGCTTGCTAAATATTTTCAAATGATTTTTACTTGGACTCTGACCCGTACTTGAAAAACTTTTTTTCAAAACCTTTTAAGTGTCTAGCCAAAGGGACACCAAGTAGGATGATCTGTTCCAGGATGCTTGGAGGATTTGGACTTAGTCGCTTCAGTTACTTCATTCATAATGTAGGTTGCAGTTCTATATTTCTTTCGAGCGTGTAGCCATCAGTTATTTCTTTTATGTCAGTCAGACTTTATATTCAGATTTTTATTCATGTTGAACTTTTTGATTGGAATTGGGAACCGATGTTTTATTCGGTATTATTTTATTTCAGCTATTTCTCTGGTGATTATTCAGATTATTTATCGTTACATGGAATGTTGATTATTGTAATTATTTTTGCTTGTTGTTGTTGTTTAAATAAAAAGATAAAATTTGACACCGACATTTGAATACTAGGTGGTTAGTAAATATTTAAAAATATTTTTGATAGTGATGCTAAGAATGAACCAAATGGGAATCCTGTTTTAATTTAATAAAGGCATGATCACCCGGTATTTAATTAGGCGAGGTGTCACAGATCAGGTTCTAGTGTCCATAGGATCTGTACGGCTTTTCACGTTTAGTGTTCTTTGATATAGATCCTTATCCTAGGATTGTTGTATTCCTCTGCATATACAATTTACGTTCTCCTGCTATTAAGTATAGTTGATTCGATTCATATACGAGTTCAGTTGGGCTTCGTACACTGAACATGATAGGACGACCAGCGAGGGCCGTTAGAAAAATTACAGGAGGAGAGGCTCAGCAGAAGACATGGAGTATTCTGAAAAAGGTGACCGTGATAGAAGTCACCATGATTATGGTTCAGACAAGTGACAATAGGATAGTCACTCGAGAAGAGTAGTTTCCCCAAGCACTGTCGTAGATAACGGTAGTACAATTTCAATTTCAGCCAGTGCAGTCGGCAAGGAGGAAGTCATATGGACTCTTTTAAAGAGCCATCTATAAGTATTTGGGGAAGAGAATAAGTGTGATAAGACAATGTAAGGAGATAATCCAACAACAATTGTGTAGGGTGGAGTGCAGCGACACCTATGATTAGATTTCATGGTGACAAACTTTGGCGGGCTTTTAGAGACATCCTTGAGGCCACCTTTAGAGTTGGGGGGTCCTCCATCTTCTCCAACATCTACACCATTTTTAGAGCTCTTTGAGGTGGGTTTTTGCTAACCTTGGTCTAGGGTTAATGCTAAGTATAAATTTCTTTTAGTTATTTTACATATATTAGGCTCAATATACGTAGGATTTGTGATAGTTGCATCCATGGAATTTATTGGTTGATTTCTATGACCTCATGAACAAATGGGTCTCAAATAAAGGTTTTAAAGTGGGTTTTGAATTAGACAAAAATTCAGATTACTATTAATGGACATTTTTATGGAATAAAAATGTAAGAAAATGTATGTGTGGGTATTTTAGTAAAAAGAAATAATGGATATTTTTATGAAATAAAAACGTAAGGAATTAGTATTTGTGTGTATTCTTAGTAGAAAGGAGTAATAAACATTTTTATAGAGTAAAAATTTGAGAAATGTTATTTTAATATATTTCTAGTGAAAGGAAAATAATAGGTATGTTATGGAACAAAAATGTTGATAATATTGTTTAGTATGTTTTCTAATAAGACTAACAATGAACAACTTAGGAATAAAAATGGATATTTTGTAGAACAAAATATTGAATAAGGTATAGTATGAGACTACTAATGCTAAATGGAAGAAATGTTAAGTTATAAGAAATAAAAAGCAGTCTTGTGTAAAGGGTGCAATTTTATGTGTTAAGGATGTTAAAGTAATGAATGTGAAAGTTGGCAAAGGTGTGGTATTAGACAAATGTTAAAATTGTGTAGTGTTTTCAATGTTAAGTTGGAAACTTAATAACCACTTTTGAGAAATAACACTTGTTAAGGAACCAAATTACAAGTTTAGTAGACAAAGGGTAAATTGGTAATTTACTTAAAGTGGAACATTTTTATGGAATAAAAATATTAAAGAATATGTTACACTAATGAGTGTGAAAATAAGTTAAGTCCTAAAGCGTGAATGGTTTTAGTATAAATCACGTGTGTGTGGATAAGGGACTTAAAGAAGAAAAGAAACAATTTTCCAAGTTTTAATGGCAAAACGGACGGTTAAGTCCGGATTTTGGCTTCAGTCGGGTAAAAGTAAGAAAACGGAATAACGTGGACATGTGTAAAGTGTTAAACACATTAAAAAGGACTCAGATGAAATTGGGAATAAGCAAGAAGGTCCCGAAGCCCTTGGGTGAAAAGTCCTAAATCATTGGCTAGAGCATATGATGCGCATAACCGTCGATATGGACCCATGTAAGTACGCAGTATTAGAAGATTTCGAGAAAAAATAATTTTTTTTTGAAACATATCAAGAAATGGGTTGTGTGGTAAAATATTTTAATACAACCTAACTTGAATGAACATAATAAATGTTCCGATAAAGATCAAATGGATAAGTAAACGCGTAAATCTATTAATGTCCGTAAGAGAAGGCAAAAAGATAAAGTAAGTGGGTAAATGGGTAATTAAGCAACCAAGTTGTTAAACCCAAAATTTGCATAGGAATGTATGGAAAAAGGTTTTCAAATGCCAAATGGGTATTTTCTATCACATTGAATGCGTGTGTTGAAATAGTTATTTTCAATGAGAATACTAAAGTGTAATGTAATAAATGAAAGGGGTTAATTCCGGTAAAGAAATGGGTTTGAATCAAAGAAATCGCAATGGTTTCAAGTGTTTAACCGAGTGTGTTAAGCAAGGCGAAATTCTAAGTATGACTAATGGAAGTCTTTACTAGATTAAGGTAAATTAATCTGGATAAGTAAGAGTTTTCAAAAGTACAACGGTTAACGCATTGTCATGTGTATTTACCAAAGGTATACGTATGCATATATATACACATAAATATATTTTTCGCATGCATGTGGTTGTAGCGTGTGAGTATTCCTTTCTTCCATTTATTAAATACCACTGGGCATAGGCTCACATCCCCACTTTGTCACGGCAGGTTGGGAGTAGTTTCATATTTTGAGGGCATTATACAAGTAAGCATATTTTATTTATATTTACATTAGTATCTCTGTTTACTTGGACTTTGGGGTAATTTCCATGGGTCCCTCACATAGTTTACCTTGAAAATTGGAATTACATGCTAACAAGTGAAATGTTAACTAAAATAAAACTGGACTAGTAACATTATTTAGGTTGTTTCATTGCACTTCACACCTAACGCTTGGATCGAATCGGGTTGACTCACGGATGACCCATAAATTCGGGTTGGGGCATTACAAAAATAAAATAAAAATAGAAAAAGTACACACGTCATAACATTAGCAAACATATATCATGAAACACAAACTAGGGTATGATAAAAAAATCATGCAAGCAATCATCTATAAGATATAGCAAGAGAAGAATCATATGCAAGAATGCGAGAATCATCCAATCTAACATTTAGAATCTCCAAAACGGATTTCTAACCCAAACAAGTGTATACCTAACTCGACGGGTTATGGGAACCGACGAGATACTACATTTAAACTTCCTCGGACCTTTTCCAAGCTCATAACAAAAACGCCTAAGGTGACCTTTCATACCACAATGTGAATATGTGTAAACATGAGGAATGTTACCTTTGGGTTGACATTTTCTAACGTCCTTAGATTTGGTTGAACCTCTAAAACGAACAATGGTTTTGTCTTTAACACTCGAAGCACTAGAAACATGTGAGCCATTACCATCACTACTCAAACTACTCGAGTATTTTAAATAATCTTTTAACTTCAAAATTTTGAACTCAAGCAAAGAATTAGACTCTTCTAATTTTAGGAACTCCTTCTTTATATTTTCAATAATTCCTAGAAGGTTATCTTTCTCCCCCTCAATGTAAGCAAACTTATTCCTAAGAACCTTCTCACGTGCTTTAAAATCATTAATCAAAATTTTTTCTCAACGGCACAAATATTAACCCTAGAATTTTTTAAGTCCTCTAATTCTTTTTTTAAAACTAGGACTCTATCATCACTATCTTTCTTTGTCAATTTTAAATCTTCAAAGTCATGGTACAAGGCAACAAACTTCCTATGAACGACATCTCTTTGATTTTGAATAGTTTTCAAAAGCTCTAAAACATTTTTAAAACGAGAATTTCTTTTTTAAGAATTTCAATTATTTCGGCAAACTTCAAATTCAAATGTGAATTTATCGAGAGACAAAAACATAAGAGAGATGAATAAACAACCACCTAAATTGTAGTGAAACCAAGATCCTTGTTTAGTGCTTTCTAAAAAAAAATCAGGATCACTCGATAACTTGGAGCAACCTGCTGTGATACCAATTTGTAAGCGCATGGAAGCTCTGATACCAATTTGTAAGGTCTATCACTAACAAATGAGGAAGCCAACTTTAAATAGATTTTATCTTTTTATTCTAAACATGCATCTATTGTAATAAAACAGATAAATCAAACCAAGCAATCAACAAAGACTAAGTTTCAGGAAAAAACCTCAAAGGTAAAAACCTTTTATTAACTTAGAAATCTACAAGATAGTTGACTTACAAACTATATGATAACCTCCACAAGCATAAATCGCAAATATTTGCAAATCTCTAATGAACAAAAGTGATCCTCGTAAGAATCATAAGATTGCAATACTTCGTCATCCTCAGCCTTCGTTTTCAGTAGTGAATTTCCTCAGGTATCACAAGTTAGCCATGTATATCCTCTCCACAATGTGTATGCAAATATGCTAAACTTTCTAGGGTTTTCAATGAATTCACAAGAATAATATTCAAGGATGTTTTGTTGTTAATTAAATAGTGTTTTGCAACATAAAAATGGAGAACTTTCGCAAAAGTTATGCCGAAGCGTATCTTGTAAAAATCTTAAACGTATTAATCACGAAACATATATTTATACAATATTTAAGGCAACGTGTCAGTCGAACGATATGAACAAGTCCTTCTAACGAGATATAGATCTCATCCGAATGAGATTTCATCTCACTTCTAACGACCTTAGAAATACCAAAACAGAAAGCTTCGTTCGATCTAAATTAGAAGTAGCCTTTCAAATGAGGGATCTAACGACATTGCCAAGTCATTTGAATGAGATGAACGAGATTTTGAAAGTCCGCCTACAGTAAGCTCAAAAAACATTTTTCAGAAAATAAAAAGCCTTGTTCGTTTTTAAAAATAAATAAATATACCAAATATAGTTTTGTAAATTAATTCAAACACTAAATTGTTTTATACCTTATCGGGATGTCAGGAAGTCTTAAAACTTGGAGGTGCTTGAGTTAGGTGTATGTTGATGGTGCATGGCAATTTGTAATGGGATACGCCAAACTAGCCTAAAGCTTTGCTATGAAGAATCCTAGAAAAAATATTCTTACAAATCTCCCACTTTGGCTATTCCGGTACAAAACAAACAAATAATACCGAACACCAAATTAAAATTAAGATCTCCTCACAAAAATACTAACACCCTTCCCAATACTAGAACAAAATGGCATAAGTCACTCTGTCTTCAAACTTTTTATTCTTCCTTTTCTTTATCTTCATCCGTGTGTCTTTGAATTCCTCTTTAAGTACCTGCACACATGAGATAAAAAATATACCCTCGTGACGCATCGAGTTTGAAACAAAGTAAAACTCATAAATAAATTCTCATCCATAAATCAAACTCATTTTAATTTGCTATCCCCTTTTATTTTAATCCGAAATAGACAAAGAAGCAGAAACATAAATTTTAAGTAAAGCATCATGAATATGAAGATAAGATATCATCACAAAAAATATAAATCAAGAACATGTAATGATCATCTTAATGGCAAACAAAACCAACTATTTTTGAAAATTTTCTTTTTTTTCTCAAAAAGAGACAAATTCACAAAAAAAACATAAAATACCGTATATAATATATGCAAAATATCTCAATGAACATCCGGAACATATATATAGGTATAAATGACCACAAAACATGACATAAAACAAAAGCTTTACACACTAGCATAGTATTAATGTGTCCAAACATGTGGGATGAAATGAATGGGCACGAACTAGACACAAATGAATTACAACCCAAATACTCAAATATGTTCAAGAAGTTCTAATTGACTGCAAAAATATTATCAAACAAGCTTTAGACTCAATTGAAAAATAAAATTAAACTTAATGAACAAAACAAACACAATGCAGATAAGCCTAGATTATTGGTAATTCTACAAATTAATAGCGTCATAACAAAATAAGAATAACTAGTTATCATTATGCAAACCCGTTGATCTTCAACTAAACACCCTCAAAAGAAAAACATGATCATATTTTCTATTCTTTTGAAGTGACTTCTTTTAAAAGATCAAACAAACTAAACTATTTGGTCCCTTTTGGCATATTTTTCTTTTTATTGCCTTTATTTTTTCTTAGGCTCTTTTCAAACAGTGGCTTTCATGACAAGTTCACATGCATTTCGGAGCCCCTTCTCGTGAATACTCATATTTTATTAAATATTAAATAAAATATCACGGGCAACGGTTCTTACATGCACAAATCCTTCATAGTCAAATAAACATGCAGATGACAAAATTGATGGGAGAACATCTCACTTAGCTCAAATATACATTATGAAGTCAAAATCCAATTAACTCGTACATGTGTGTGCTAAGGCATATACAAAGTTAAATTTATTAAGTAAATCAATTTCTAAACAACTCCATAAACATAGTTAAGATCAATCCAAGTATCTAAAGTCATGTCCTAGCCACATGAAAATTGCAAAATGAATTGGATTAAAACACACCAATATTCCACACCAATTGTGTAAAACTAAAATACACAAAAATCAAAAATCTTTTTTCATTTTTCAGAAATTTTATCAAAATAAAATCTTTTTGTATTTTTCAATAAAATATCAAAAGAAAATATTTTTGTATTTTTCAAATATGACTCAATAAAAAAATAGAAATAAAAAAAGTACACACGTCATAACATTAGCAAACGTATAACATGAAGCACCAACTAGTGTATGACAAAAACAATTATGCAAGTAATCATCTGTAAGATATAACAAGAGAAGAATCATGTGCAAGCATGTGAGAATCAACTAATCTAACATTTATCATCTCCAGAATTTTAGGGACGAAATTTCTTTATAAGGGCGGGGGGGGGGGGGGGGGGGGGGGGAGTATGTAATACCCCGTACTTTTACGTATTTGAGATTTAATTAATTCGAAAATTAATTGAGAAAAATACGTTATCTACATTACACGAGAGAAGTAATTTAATACGATTTAATAATAACTATGATTATTTAATATTAATCAAGAGATAGATACTAATTAATATTATGATATGAAACTTACTAAGTGCGAATAGTAAATAATTAATGATTTTTGGTATACGTCATAGCGAGTGATATAAGCGTATTTGATTTTATCTCAACCGAGAGTCGCATGTAGACTATTTTGAGGTCGATATAGAAAATATATTTTAAGTGACTTGGATGACGAATTAGAGGCCCCTAATGGTTCCGAATGGGTCAAAATAGTCAGAATAGTATACCAGGGGGTATAGTTTGGGTCCCGGGTCAATTTTAGACCAAATCGACACCTATTGAGGGCATTTTGGTCATTTGAAAAATAGAGGTTAAGGGAACTACAAAATTCTAAGTGTTATATCAGATGTTTAAGACTTAGGACTAGGGTTAGAAACAGTTAAACCCAAGAGAGGCCATCAGAGAGAAGAGAGAAATCATTCCCAAAGCTTAAGGAGGCATTCTTGGAGGATTGAACCTTGTCTTGCACCCTAAGCATCCAAGGAGCGAGGATTGGAAGAGAAGATCATCACTCCAACATATAATCCACTAAATCATACCCTACAAACAAAGAGGCAAGTTATTTATTGTAATATTCATGAAGTTATAATATCCATGTGTAGGGTTTTAAGATTGTTTTGTTAAATTAATGTTCTTGGTAGAATAAGAATGATTTTTATGCATGTTGGGATAGGATCTGCATGTAGAACGATTTAACATATGTATAAGATCAACAATTAGAGGATAATTGGTCTTTAATATGAATTAAATCTGGGTTTTGATGAATATTAGAGGAAGAACATGAAAACCTAGGATTTTTGAGATTAGAGGCGTAAATCCATTTCTGAATGATTTGTAATGTTTTGATGCAAAAAGTTATGTTAGAAATTGTCCTTATACATGTGGGAAGGGTTTGGGACAATTAGTTTAGAGTTTAGTGGGTGAACATGGAAGATTAAGGTGCGTAAATGGTGAAAAATGTACTTGCTATAACTACAGAAAAGAGTTGCAAAAAAACGAACCGGTCCAGTCCAGATTGATCGATTTGGTTATGTCTTTACACAATGAGTTTTAAAAAAATGAACCGATCTAGGCCAAAGAGGTGCAGTTCGGTTTGTTCTTTACAGAATTGATTAAATTCCCTAAATTAATACGAAACTTCCTTTTTGGCCTTAGTGTTCCTAAATCGATGTTGTTGAAACCTTTAGGAATTTTTAATAATAATAATAATAGACGATTTGTGATATTATGGTGGGCCTATTATGGAGGTATGAAGTAGTCTTATGGAAAATTTTAAGACGAGACTGAAGTCGAGAGGAATGACATCGTAATTAATCTGAGAAACAAATAAAGAATTACGAGAATTTAATAAATGGATGTATCGATCAGTAAGGTAATTAGACTTATCTACAGAATTTAGAAATGGGGTAACTAGGACCCTTAGAGTTGTGTGAACACTCATATAAATACGATAGCAAGATAAATCATAAAATAAATTATACGGTAAGTGTTATAGAGAAATATACTAGGTACCAATGTGAATCATTAAGTTGTGTGCAAACCTATAGTATAAGTACTTAGGTTGTGTCATTACCTAAAGTATATTAATATTATTGGGGTCGATGTGTATCCAGACCAATACGTGAAAGTTTGAATTTGGGGTCGATGATTATCCAGACCAAATCGAAAATAAATAATATTGGGGTCGATGGAAAATCCGAACCAATATACATATGCATAACATTTACATTGGGGTCGAGGGATATCTGGACCAATGTAAATGATAGGATAATTGGGGTCGATGGATATCCGGACCAATAATCCTTATATTATATATTGTGTGCGAAATATATATACCTTATGATGGCCTACTGGGTGTGATAGTATATTTGTAGATTTATGGATATACATCTAAAAGACGAATTAAGAAGAGAAACTTGATTTACCCTAACATGTGTAAGTGTTGCATGAGGAATAAATTGTATATGGGACGTGAATGAAAATAATGTACTGTATGGGCGGTACGGGGAACTTAGACGAATAGATAAGTTCATATAATACTATAGTCTAGTTAGCTTGGGAAGTATAGTTAGGCGGTCTAAGTATAGAACGTTAGGGGTGCACAATAGATGAGAGGTGAGTAAACTCAAGATAGTGTACGATAACCGAATATGTATAAAAAATAACCGATTTGAAAAATGTAATAAATGCTTGCTTAATATCTTCAAAATGTTTTGTGTTAAACACTTGCTATAAATATTTTCTAAAACCTTTTAGGTGTCCCACCACAGGGTCGCCAGGAGTGACTTTATTCTAGGGACTTGGAGCTGTAGCACTGTAGATGCTAACAGGATTGATTTGATTAGACGATTCCTCCATTCATATCTAGTGTAGGATCTCATTTTATATTCCTTGAATGGACATGTTATCCGTTGACATTATTTCGGTTATTTTAATTTCGGACTAGTGTTAATTTATTTCATTTGTTTTTTGAGTTTTGCCGATGGTTTATTCGACAAGACTTTATTCATTCATATATTTTGATGGTTTGGGCTTTAGTATTGTGAATGTTTATATTAGTTTCCACATGGTCATATTTATTTGTTTAAAGAAAGATAAAATTTGACACAAGTCTAATTTCACTTAGGTAATTAGTAATTAAAAGTTTTCGACAGTGATGCTAAGAATGAACCATATGAGAAACCTGTTTTAATTTAATAAAGGCCTAATCAACCGATGTTTAATTAGACGGGGTGTCACAGATGGTATCATAGCATCAGGTTATAGTATCATTAGGATCTGTATGGATTACTATATTTTTAGCGCATCGTTCTTTGATATAGAGCCCTATTATTAGGACTGTTGTTTTATCTGTGCGTGCGGTAAGATATTGTGCTTATGCTATTAGATTTTGTATAAACTGTGTACTTATAAAATTTGATTTATTTTTAGATGCCGGTGAGGAGAGAGCGAGCCGAGAGGGCAACGCCAAGGACGAGGCGCGGGAGGACCCTCAGGAGCAACAGGTACTGCCACCACCACCAGAGATGATTTCCACTACTCAAGTGGCAGTAATAGTGGCACGGGCCGTTGAGACAGATATGAGGGCCATGGCAGCCCACTTTCCCTAGCCTCAGCAGCCCGCAACACTAGCTATTCAGGCCCAACAAGGGAAACCCACTTGTCATAGCACCCGA
Source organism: Sambucus nigra (assembly GCA_949130495.1). Classification (NCBI taxonomy): domain Eukaryota; kingdom Viridiplantae; phylum Streptophyta; class Magnoliopsida; order Dipsacales; family Adoxaceae; genus Sambucus; species Sambucus nigra. The sequence continues at coordinate 245,831,180 of OX422212.1, read as the reverse complement.
GTTTCAGGGCGGTACAAATGTAGTTGATGCATGCCAATGGAAGAAGAACATTCAGCGCCATCTGCGCATGTTAGATTGCAGTGAGGTACAGTGACATTTTCATCATTTTGGCACCGTCTGTGGGAAAGAGAGGATTCATCACAAAGACCCTAAAAAGAAAAGAAGTGATAAATGTCGAGAAGATGCCCCTATCAGAAGAACTAATGACTCAGATGATGATGATGACGGCCCTGACCTCCCACCAAAGGACGACAATGTACCAGTAAAGAGGATCGGTATGATCTTTTTTAGTGTGAACACTATCTATGGAGGATTAGCAGGGGGTGGCTCAGAGGTAGTTGATCGCAAGGCTCATTTGGCAGAAGTGAAAGCAGTAACAAAAGCCGAGGTTGTGAACTTGTCTTCTACAAAGGTTAAACATGAGAAGAGGGTGAAGGTAGATAAGTACACCCAAGTAGTCGACTTCTCACGACTTGATTTCAAGGGTATCTTAGCTCCCCACGATGACCCTTTAGTCATCATCATGAGGGTGCATGGGTGCGAAGTGTAGAGGATCCTTGTTGATGGGGGAAGTTCGACAAATGTTATGTTTTGGCTTTTTTTCAAGAGCTTGGGCCTTAGCAGAGCTAGGCTTGTCCCTTATCATAATCCCTTGATTGGATTTAGTGGTGAAAAGGTTAATCCATTGGGTATGTATGAAATGGATGTAAAAATGGGAGATGAATGGCCTAAGAGGTTGACCAAAAAAATCAATTTCTTTATGATGGATGAAAATGTCTTCTCAGCCTACAACCTTATCATGGGATGAGTAGCCCTCAAGAAATTTGAGGCAGTGCCTTCAACAGTCCACTAAATGCTAAAATTCCCAACTCCTTATGGGGTAGGGAAAGTGCAAGGTGACCAAATATCGGCACGTGAATGCTACTTCAACTCTACAAAAGAGAGAGAGGCTCATAAGAGGGCAACAACCACGTACAACATTGACACCCTTGATCCCAGAGACGAAATAAAGCTTAAAAAGGGAGAGGCCATGGAGGAGGTAGAATCCATCGTCCTCAATGAGGACGAGCAGAAAAAAACCATCCAAGTCGGTAAAGCCCTAAAGCCTGAGATCAAGGAGGAACTAGTGAAGCCGTCAAGGAAAAGACAAAATATTTTTGCTTGGAGCCATGCAGACATGCTAAGTATTGATCCTGAGATTATGTGCCATAAGCTCAATGTTGTAGAAGATGCAAAGCCTATTAAGCAGAGAAGAAGAATATACTTAATAGAGAAGTACGATGCCATCAGAGATGAGGTTCGAAAGCTTGAAGAGGCTAAGTTCATCAGAGAAGTTATATACCCTGACTAGTTATCTAACGCTGTCATAGTACCCAAAAGTAATGGGAAATGGAGGATGTGTGTAGACTTCATCGATTTAAACAAGTCTTTCCCAAAGGACAATTTTCCTTTACCTCATATAGATCAGATGGTGGATGCCACAGCTGGACATGAGCTTATGAGCTTCATGGATGCATATTCTAAGTATAATCAGATATTCATGGACTCGGCAGACTCAGAGAAGATAACCTTTATTACAGACAAGGGGACCTATTGCTATAAGGTCATACCCTTCGGGCTGAAGAATGCAGGGGCTACTTACCAACGTCTTGTAAATAAGATGTTTGAGGATCAGATAGGCAAGTCCATGGAAGTTTATATAGACAACATGCTGGCGAAGATTCTGAAGTCCGACACTCATGTGGCCGACCATGAAAGAACTTTTAACACCATGGACAAATACAGAATGAAGCTCAACCCGTCTAAATGTGTCTTTAGGGGTAAGAGCAGGAAAGTTTTGGGCTTCATCGTTAATCAAAGGGGGATATAGTCTAACCCTGAGAAGATCAAGGCTTTGCTAGAAATGAAGACACCCAGAACTATCAAAGATATTCAGAGGCTGACCGGACGAGTAGCTGCACTGAACAGGTTCGTATATAGAGCTATAGATAAATGTCTTCCTTTGTTCAAAGTTCTTAGAAAGGCCTTCGAATGGAATAAGGAATGTGACATAGTTTTTAAAGAGCTGAAGTCTTACCTTGGTTCCCCCTACTCCTATCTCAGCCAATTCAAGGTGAGAAGCTATATGTATACTTAGTTGACTCAGAGTCAGTCATCAGTGCTGCAATAGTAAGAGAAGAGGATGGGTTACAAAGACCAGTGTACTTTAATAATAAAGCACTCCAAGGGTCTGAGCAGCAGTGCACTCGGATTGAAAAGCTAGCCTATGCTTTAATACATGCTTCTCGGAAAATGAAGCCATACTTCCAGGCCCACTCCATGGTTGTCCTTACTGATTCCCCATTAAGACAGGTCCTTCATAAGCTTGAGAGGTCAGGAAGTTTAATGACCTGGGCAATCGAGTTGGGGGAGTACGATATTATTTATCAACCCTGGGTTACCATCAAGGGACAGGCACTTGCAGATTTTATGGCCAAGTTTACTTGGGATAGGGCCGACGTCGAGAAGAATCAAGAGGCTTCAGGTGAGCCAATAGAGAGAAACATCGGCCGAACATCGGATGAGGCCGAGATAAGTACCGTGAGATAAAGAACAATGGAGAATGAAGAAGAGAGATACCTCTTCAAATAAGGGACCTTAGTAGAGGGTAATTTTTCTTTATATGAAACCATCTGGAACCTCTTCGTATATGGGTCGTCTTGTGAAAGCGAAAGTGGAGCCAGGCTGATAGTGTCGGCACCAGAAGGTACAGATATTGAATATGCGCTAGGGTTCAACTTTAAAGCTTCCAACAACTAGTCAGAGTACGAGGTATTAATAGCAAGTCTCTCCATGGCAAAATCCCTCAATGTCGGTCAGCTCCTAGTCCAGAGTGACTCAAAATTAGTCGTGAACCAAATCCTGGGGGTGTATGAGGCTAAAGATGAAAGGATGGCCAAATACTTGAAGAGAGTGAGAACGATGCTAGAAAGCTTCGAAAAGGTAAAGATAAAGAGGATACATTGGCTAGACAACAACCGAGCTGATGCACTCACGAGTTTGGCCTCAGCAACAAAAAAAGATATAAGGAGAACTATGCCAGTCGAGATTCTGCTAAGGCCGACTATCGAAGAAGAGGTTACTAAACCTTGCTTAAATATGAGTTTAGGGGCCTCATGGATGTACCCTCTTATCAAATACATTAGAGAGGGACTACTACCAGAATCAAAGCTGGAAAGGAGGAAACTAAGGTTCAGAGCTGCAAAATTCTCTATTATAAGTGATGTCTTGTATAAACATGGATTCCTACTCCCTCTCCTCAGATGTGTCCACCCTTCAGAGGTTCCACACATTCTGTACGATGTGCATGAGGGCTCTTATTCAAGCCACATAGGAGGGAGGCCATTGTCTAAGAGGATAATTACTCAGGGATACTGGTGGCCGACCTTGGCCAAGGACCCAGCTGCGTATGTGAATAGGTGTGATAAGTGTCAGAGGTTCTCCACTATTCCCCATCAGCCTCATTAACCTCTGACTTCTATAAGTTCCCCTTGGCCATTTGCAGTATGGGGCATTTATTTGGTAGGACCCTTACCAAGAGTTGTAAACAACTATAGATACTTAATCGTAGTAATTGATTATTTCTACAAATGTGTGGAGGCCGAGCTAATGATCATAGTCACTGAGCAGAAGACCTTTCAGTTCATCTAGAAGAACATCATATGCAGGTATGGTCTTCCAAACACCCTCATCTCAGATAATGGAACCCAATTCAAGAATGTTTCCTTAGAAAAGTACTGTGAAAGAGTAGGGATCAAACAGTTCTTCTCTTCTCTTGGCTGACCCTAGGAAAATGGTCAGACTGAGGTCACAAACCGAATAATCCTCGATGGGATAAAAAAGAATTTAGAAGAGGCCAAAGTAAGGTGGATAGAAGACGTATATGCTTTGCTTTGGGCTTACAGGACGACAGTGAGGACAATCACATGGGAAACTCCATTTATGTTAGCCCATGGCTCAGAGGACATCATCCCAACAGAGATAGGAATTCCCACTCATAGAGTTCAGATATGTGACCCTCAGAGAAATGAGGAGGAGAGAAGACTTGATCTTGATTTGATTGAGGAAAGAAGAGAGGATGCAGAGATAAGACAAGCAACTTATCAGCAGAGAACTATGAAATTCTACAATCAGAGGGTAAAGTCAAGGCCGATAGCTATGGGAGATCTAGTCCTGAAGAAGACGTGGCAGAAAATAAATAAGCTCCATCCTAATTGGCATGGTCCTTATAGGGTAATCGATGAGGTTGTACCTGGTACCTAACAACTAGAAAACCTAGAAGGGGATCCCTTCTCCAACCCTTGGAATGCCGACCACTTGAAAAAATATTACTTATGATGTTACAATTATTCTATCTTTTTGTAATACATGTATCAACTTATATGGTTGCCAATGAAAAAGTAGCAACATTGTGTTCATACTTTGTTTCAATGTATGTATGTAACATCATTTATTTTGTGAAAATATAAGGGTAAAACCCATAATTTGGTGACCTCAGACCTTTAACATCATTAGTTTGATGACAATATGAGGGTAAACACCATAATTTGGTGACCTCATACCTTTAACATCATTTATTTGGTGAAAATATGAGGGTAAACACCATAATTTTGCGACATCATACTTTTAACACCATTTATTTGGTGAAAATATGAGGGTAAACACCATAATTTGGTGACCTTAGACCTTTAACATCATTAGTTTGGTGATAATATGAGGGTAAACACCATAATTTGGTGACCTCAGACCTTAAACACCATTAATTTGATGACAATATGAGGGAAAACACTCATAATTTGGTGACCTCAGACCTTTAACATCATTAATTTGTGAAATTACGGGGGTAAACACAATAATTTGGTGACCTCATACCTTTAACATCATGAGTTTGGTGAGAATATGAGGGTAAAACACCATAATTTGGTGACCTCAGACCTCAAACATCATTAGTTTGGTGAAGTTATGAGGCTAAACACCATAATTTGGTGACCTTAGACATTAACATCATTAGTTTGGTGACAATACGAGGGTAAACACCATAATTTGGTGACCTCAGACCTTTAACATCATTAGTTTGGCGATAATATGAGGGTAAACACCATAAATTGGTGACCTCAGACCTTTAGCGTCATTAGTGAGGTGAAATTATAGGGTAAAACATCATTAGTAAACATCATAACTTGATGTGGTGAAATATGTGAATGTGTGGAATATCACAATTATAGAACAACAAAACATCATACGAAGCAATAGAATCAGAAAAGTCCAAACTACTTATGATCATATCATCAAGAGGGTTCAGAATTACAATATAGAGTATTAAGAGCCTTCATCAGAGTTCATAAAAACTAGAATTACAAACAAAAAGTTTATCAAAATTACAACTATTGAAAAGCTTCACAGGGAAAAGTTGTCGAGCAGTAAAAAAGCCTAAGACTCGGTAGGAGCCGACCCACCAATAGCTGCAGTCGTCTGGCCAAGGTTGATGTTTGTAACTTCAACTTCGTTATCATGATGGGTACCGTCTTTTGTCTCCGTGACCTCAAGAGGTGCCATCTTGGCTGATGCAGCGTCACTCTCTTCAACCTCCTTTAAAGACTGAGCAAACTGAGGATCTCTAAAGCCGAGACTAGCGAAATCCTCGGTAGTCAAGATCCCAAACTCATTCTGCTTCATGGCCGCCCATCTGCTGGCCGCTTTGATACCCCTCTCTAGGTACTCAAATCCGAAGCTGACAAACTCGTCAGAGACCTTGTAGTCCTTAATGGCTTTCTATGAGGCATCTTCCAGTGCAGCCTTGACTGCAACATCAACTTTAGATTGTAGAACGTCATACTTTGCCTTCAGAGCTTTGCTATGGTTCCTCTTGAGCTGAGACATTTGGTTGTTCCTCTCCTTGATGAGTCATTTTAACTTTTCAACCTCTGCATTCAGAGAGGCCTCAACCTTTTCAGCTTCCTTACCCTTTTTAATAAGGGGCATCTTCTTCAAAGTCCACTCAACAAGGCGATTAAAAGATAAGACAACCTGCAGAAGAAGATCAGATGTACGAACCATATGAGTAATAATTTCTACAAACCCGAGGCAACACTTGGGAAAAAGATAGATAAAAACTGATACGTGGATTGACTTATGGAGAGCAAACTCGGATAATAAAGGGACATCCAATGCACATAGAAAATGCTTATCTTCCTTAGTCATTATTGTGACAATAGCATCGGCAGCTTTTAGACTGTGGCCGATCACGCTATTTCCAATTTTGAGCTGAGATAGATGAGCAGCCAGGGCATCGTCAATAGAGATGGGTATGGCACGATCTATGGCGTGAGTCTTACTTGGACTCGTATGCGCTGGGTCAGTTAAAGACTTACTCTTTTTGCTAGCATCGACCTTAGAGGTGCCGACGCTCTTTTATTTGTTCGATGGGGGTACATTTTTGTCACCTCGCTTCACCATAAGCTTCACAAGATTAGGAGAAGACATCTCCCAAAACTCGTCTGAAATGCCTGCAGGTCGCTCTGCAAAATATAAGTCTCTGAGTTAGCCGATCAGATAGATAAAAATATACGAGACATAACTTGGGTAAGAAAAATGCGGAGACTTATGAAGTTCTTCTAGGGGACCCCCCCAAACCTGTCTAAGAAAGGTAATAGGGGGTCATCATATGTTCATATTTAACAAGATGACCTTTCTCGCCTTGATTACGGAGGTCCTAGATGTTCTTATAATGGTCCTGGTTAAGACCAGGGTCATCTTTAGCAGCGAGTGAGACCTTCCCCCATCTCAGAGGGGTCCTTGGAATCGATGTTCCAGAAGCCTCGTCTGTACCAAAGTCTCAGGCCCTAAAAATAAAGAAGTACCAAGGTTTCCAATTATAATTTAAAGTTTAGGTAACCAAGAGAATCTTATTCTCAGATTTCCTGGATAAGAAATGATAATATCCGGGTTGATTTTTTACAGACGAAGGGACATAACAACCAGTAAAAACCTAAACTTGAAGGTCTGAATGGTGGACAACCTTCCAAAGGACGATGGACCCAATCATAACCCTTCATGCATTTGGGGACAATTGGTAAGGGGTAAGATTTATGTGTGAGAGTATAGCTCTGATGGCTGGGTGGATAGGAAGACGAAAGTCCAACTTAAACATCTTCTCATAGATGCAAATTTCTCCATCTCGACCGTCGAAGGCCCTATCGTCCCTAAAAGGTTTCCTAAGGATGATTGAGGAATCTATAGAATAGAGGTGCCTGAAGGAAAGAAGGTCGTACTCGTTCATGGTACTCTCATACTCTGCAGCATTAGAGGTATAAAGTTAACTCCCTTTACCATCATCACTATCCCTAGCAACTTCAGCCTGGGAACTTGTAGGGACACCTCCAGGAAACCTCTTTGCAAACTCAACCCCGACGGCAGTCGATAGAGGAATGGCATTAATAGGAGGGGGAACTGCTACGCTGGGCCCAATAATTTCTATGGAAGAAGATCCACGCGAGGTTCTAGCCTCTCTATGGGACGAGGCTCAGCTCGAAACTTTAGTGCCCTACGAAACCTCACCTTTCCTGGGAGAATAATCCATAGCCTCTTGAAAAGAGTCCATAGATTTGCCTACCTCAGACGTTGACATTGGGTCTAAAGAGGCGTTATCCTCAGACATTGGTTTAGGAACCTCAGCAGGCTCTACAGGCTCAGGGTATATGACCTTCAAGGGTGGAGGGAAGATTGGTCTGAAGGGAAAGGCCTCAGCCCTATGAGCCTCCTCTTGGGCTAACTCTATTTGCCTAATTTTTTTGAAGGGCTTCTCACGCAGAGACGGGAATTCTTCGATTAGTTTATACAAAGGTTTGAGCATTCAGAAGACGACACTACACTTGAATAGTTCGAACTAAAAAAGGATAAACAGGAAAATATTTTGTGCTACTCAAGCTAAGATCAAAGCGTGGAATCCAAAGGGTTTCAAACAAGAACACCAAGAACTCCCAAAGAATGGCTGGAGAAGATGACCAGAGGGTCGCTAGGAAGCCAAAAAGGAAGTGTTTTTGGCTGAAACAACCCCTAGATAACCTAGTATGGCCCCAAAGCCACTCAAGTGTTACAAAACTAACCCTATAGCCACTCAACAGTGGCAGAAAGCCTCACCGGAAAAAGGAAAAGATCATCGAAAAACTAAACTATAAAAGTAATGACCAGAAATGGAAAAAGAAAGGTCAAAGAGCAATACCTGACTGGCCGCGAGTGAGGGAGGAAGAGATTAAGAGGCAAGGAAAACCTTGAATCGCAGTAAAACAATGGAGGGCTTGAGAGAAAATTACAGTTAAAAAAAAGCTATAGGCGGGAAAGCTAGAAGAAGAAAGAGAAAATGAGGAGAGAGAGGGGGCTTTAACTCTTCTTAATTATGGGGCATAATTTTCAAGGCACCCATCATTGCCCTAGAGAACCCAAAAGACGCTGTCAAAATCGTCATACCTTGGGGAGTACGTTAGTCACTTCAATGAGTGACATGTGTGAAGGAATCACTTTACGCCCCAAGATACCAAAAGTAAATCAGCCTCGGCCTAACCTACACACCCCTCAATCACCTACTCATATAGGAGACTAAGGGCTAAGGGGTGATTGATATGCTCGAAGTGCACCCTCGTACTCATGGTCACGTACCTCGTCTTGTCTCACAACCGACTTGACGAAAAGCTTATAACAACCATCAGAATGGTCATCTTCTGGAAGGTCGGCCTTTCATTTACCAACCTCGGTTGGTCATCAGTAGGGGTCAGCAGCGTCTTATGGGCTCAAGCTATGGCCAACATCATACTCTGCCTCAGCTGACGTTACATCCTACCTCGTACATAACCACGACCAGTCTTTCAGGCCGAGGCTATATTGATGATTAATATAACGAAGTAACTATCGGACTCCTCCAACCTCATACTCGGCCAGGCTGAGGTTACAACAAGTGATATTACAGGTCCGTGCATACACAAGCACATGGAAGACTGGGAGTATGTGACAATTCAGTTATAACCGAATCATTCCCCTCACGTGGGGGAATATTTGGTCATCATTCCTTAAATGTGGCACAACCAGGTGTCCACTTATGATTAGTGTATTCAAATCATACATGCTCAATGCATGCTTGGGGGGTACAAGACACCCCCCAAGCACTATAAATAGATGCCTTCTCCTACCTTGGAGGGATAAAAAAGAATAACAACCCTAGCAGAAACTCTGTTTGTATACACAATAGAGAGAGAAAGTGAGAGATTGTATCACAGGCCATTAGTGCCCTTATTATAGTGAAATTACTCACACACTCACAGTGGACATAGGCCAGATTGGCTGAACCACTTATACACTGGTGTTTTTCCTCTTCTCCTCACCTCACTCTACTAGACATTTACTCTTGTGTTGCTATTATTATTGCTAGTTTGAGCTTATCGACACCTCATACAGGTGGTGCTGTTTACCACATCATCATTGGCCACCTTCAGATTAACAACGACAGCACTTCAGTAGGGGGAGTCAGTGACCACCGTTGAGGAGAGGGACTTAATGATGATTTTAGAGTTCTGGGTGCGGTTTGATCGCAAGTACTTTCCTCCTGCAGTGGAGTAAGATATGAGGAAAAAATTTGGGGAGGTATGCTAGGGTGACCGCTCTGTTACCAATTATGAGGAATAGTTCACCCGTCCGGTGAACTTTATGCCAGACGAGGTGAGAAATGAAGAAAGAAAAAAGGCAAGGTTCATGGATGGCTTGGCCTGGAGGATCAGGCAACATTTGATTGGTAACCCTGTGTTGATGACTTAAACGAATGTCGTTAACACCGCTCTATTACACTATCACGATTACCACTTCCACGGGAAGGGAAGCAAGAGAGTATTAGAGTCTAGCCAACAGGGAAAGGCCGGGGGGAGTAGCGTTAGTGGGGCACCACCCCAATAGCAACAAACAATGGGTACGCAAGGGCAGAACTACCAGCATGGGAAATCTACCAAGAGGTTCAGATTTAGTGGGCACTGACCAGATATGCAGGGTCAACAGGGTCCCCAGCAGCACCAAGTTCCTCAGGTTCATCCGGGATAAGGGAACCAGGGGGTGGCTAGCAGGGCCAATTTCAGGGCCAGTAGGACCAGGGTAAGAGACAGTTCCAGGGTCAATGCTTCACATGTGGCCAGTAGGGTCGCAGGAGTAGAACTTATCCGCAGCAAAACGGGGCGCAGTGTCAAGGTGACCAACAGGGGCAGCGGGCTCCGATAGCTCCAGCACTGGCCCACATCAGCATCATCAGGTCCATATGCACTATGGGCGTGTGTATAACTTTTTAGATATACCGATGCCTCCAGCACCACAGGCGCCGCCTACAGTAGAGGGTACATTTTTTATCCATGGGTCTGAGGGTAGAATACTTTTTTATACCGGAGCATCTCATTCATTTATTAAGATTAAATTTGCACGAGCCGCCGAGTTATTAAAGACAGCCGATAATCTCCTTATGTGTGTTGAGTCACCGATGGGTAGTGGTTCGTTGATACATTCAATTTGTAGAGGAGTTAATATTATGATTGGAGGACTGAGTCTAGTGGTAGGCCTTCTTGTGTTAGACATGGAGGGTTATGACGTGTTCTAGGTATGGATTAGTTAGCAGGCTACAGAGCGATGGTAGATTACTGTGAGAAAACTATTGTGTTTTTAATTTCTGGACAGGAAATGATCATTATGGAGATACCTCTTCTCGAGGGAGGATCGCACACTCATTTATATTACATCAAGGACCTTAGATTTGATTCCTATGGTGAGGTACTTCAAGGATGTATTTCAGGAGATACCCAGGCTGCCACCGATTCGGGAAAAAGAATTTGTTATCAACTTACCACCGGGGACGAGATCGATTGCTAGATCACCATACCGCATATCCCCTTCAGAGATGCAAGAGTTGAGAGAGGAGATTCAGTAGCTCTTGGGTCAGGGTTTTATTCTACGGAGCACATCGCCTTGGGGTGCACCGATATGATTCGTGAAGAAAAATGATGGTTCGCTTCACTTGTGCATGGATTACAGGGAGATGAATAAGGTAACGATATGGAACAAGTATCCATTACCTAGGATTGATGACTTGTTTGATCAATTGAGAGGGGCTGCGTACTTCTCCAAGATCGATTTGAGGTCAGGCTACCACCAGTTGTGTATTTGTGAGGAGGATGTTCCGAAGACCGCTTTCCTGTCGCGGTATGGATCCTACGAGTTCAGGGTGATGCCATTTGTGCTCACCAATGCACCTGCAGTGTTCATGGATTTCATAAATAGGGTATTCCTAGATTATCTGGATCAGTTTACGATAGTTTTCATTGATGATATCCTAGTTTACACATGGACAGAGGAGGAGCACACCGAGCATTTACGTATGATTCTACAGACGTTACGAAAACATAAACCGTACGCACAATTTGGTAAGTGTGGCTTTTAGCTTTGGGTGGTACAATTCCTTATCCATATTGTGTCCGACAGGGGCATAACTGTTGATCCGAGTAAGGTATCGGCAGTAAGGGAGTGGGGGTAGCCCACGATACCGACTGAGGTTCGCAGCTTCTTGGGGTTGGCCGAATATTACCGTTGCTTCATCAAGGGGTTCTCAAAGATTATCGGGCCTTTAATGCATTTGACTCGTAAGGGATTACCATTTGTGTGGGGCGACCAATGTCAGTTGGCTTTTGACAAACTAAAGGACCGATTGACATCAGCACCTGTACTTTCATTGCCTAGGAGTGGGGTGGAGTATCGATTCTACACGGATTCATCCTTATAGGGACTTAGGGGGTGTGTTACAGTAGTAAGAGAGGGCGATAACTTATGCGTCTAGGAAGCTGAAGCCCCATGAGAAGAATTACCCCACCCACGACCTCGTGTTGGCAACATTCATTTTTGCATTAAGGATATGGAGACATTATCTATTGGGGGAGCAGTTTACATTATTCACAGACCATAAGTCACTTCAGTATCTCTTCACATAAAAGGATCTGACCATGAGGCAGAGGCGGTGGCTAGAATTCTGAAAGGACTACCAGTTTGATATTCAGTATCATCTTGGTAAGGCTAACGTGGTTGCAGACGCGTTGAGCCAACGACCTACTAGAGACTTATCAGAGATATGGAAAGCGAAGTGGAGTGAACTTCGATAGAAAGATGAGGATGCCACATCGTACATGGTAGTAATGACTATCACTCCCAAGATCGTTATGTGGGTAGTGAAGGCACAGGTAAAGGATCAGTTATGTCAGGACATGGTACGTCAGTTACTAGATAAGGGTGCAAAGTCTTACTGAGTCAGCTCAGAGGCAGGCTTGCGCTTTAATAGGTGATTGGTAGTGCCCAAGGATGAGGAGTTTGTGACACCCCACCTAATAAAATACCGGGTGATTAGTCCTATATCAAATTAAAGTAGGAATCTCTTGTGGTTCATTCTCAACATCACTGTCAAAACCAATTAATTACTAATAACCTATTAGGCCTGATGTCAAATTTTAAAATTTCTAATATTTTTAACTTACAGCACAATTAAAACCGTTCACATAGTAATATAAACAACAACGGAAATAAAAAAATAAATAATCGATAACTCTCGGTGAAACATTTATACAACCAAATCAAATGCGTATAAAAATGTCGAAAATAAAATAAATGACATCGTTGGGCAACATGCCCGAATGTAACTTACAATACCTCCTATCCAGGCCACAAGGATGGAAGCATTTAAATCAACTCCTGCCAACATCCATGGCTGCAGCAGCAACGTCTGACTTAAGAGAATTTTCATCCAGGTGTCCCTGTGTATGGACACCTAAAAGGTTTTTGAAAATATTTGAAAGTGGTTCAGAGCCCGATTCATTTTGAAATTATTTAACAAGTGTTTAAAAATACTTTAATATTCAAAATATGATATTCTCCGTATTTAAACTGGTGTCGCACTCACATGAGATACCCCTCACCTATCATCGAACAGTGCACCCATAATGCATGTATTTTAAACACCCTAGTTACCCTACCCAGCCTAACTAGCATCTCACCAAAATTCTAAATACCATATGCTATCTCAACAACTCGTGCATGTAAAATTCTAAGCTATCGCCAGAGCTTATGCACAATAATATTCTCACTTATAATTTATCCATTTATTTTGAATAACTATCACTAGTTATAATACACTATTCACGCTTTAGTGTTTCCAGTCTCGTATATAATATTCTCATCTTATATACGTATATCATATATTTTATTCCAGATTTTATACTCCCGGATGATCCAGAATATATCTCACATTTCATTCTTTATCTTGGTCCATGTATGTATATATGTTTTCACATCTCATATATATATATATATATACAATATACTAAACACATTGAGTATATCCAGAATCATATATCACACACTAGAGAAGTATATTAGCCATCCCTCAGAGCTATAACTCAATGGATGCAATATCTAGAATGCTATCATCCTCCAAGGAATTTCTCACACATTCTCCCGGGCAGCCAGGTCGGAATCTCACACCAAACCCTAAATCAAACACAAACGTAGGGGAAGCGGTCATAGTTCCTCACTTGAAAGTGAGATCGAATCATACCCAAGACGTCTCACCCAGAATAAAATCAGACTGTATAATAACTGGATGACTATGACCTGGAGCTATACTCACCTTGTTCCTCAAGCCAAGGGATTCACCCACATCGTGCAACTTCCCATGATAGCACTAGAGGGGTATGTTCCACATAATTATATAAATCACACACATATATATTTATAATAATATCATATATATACCGTCTCTATACCCGTGTATCTATATATCAGCAAATTCGGCTATTCACGCCTATCTCTTTTGGCATTAGCCTATAATCTCGAATATACCAATTCGTATTAATTTATAAGCATTCACACAACTTACTTAATACCATAAGTAATCACTCACTTGTGATATAATTCTCACATTAATCTTTCCCATATATTACCTTATCACAACTAGCTAGTATTCTAATATAATCATACTCCCACATTCGGATTTACTCACTTATATATATATATATATATAAACCCGCAAAAATAATTCCTCGAGTGTCGTTCTTCCCAAACACTCCTAAAATCATATCCCGAATTTTATTCCCACTAATCTAAGGTTCACACCTCACCCATCTAATCATTTAGAAGTCCTAACACTCATTTTAGGATTCCCTAATATTAATCTCCAAGAAACAATTTCCATTTTATCCTTAAAACCCAAGGATTTTTTTTTCCAAAACTGTGAGGCCTGAATTGATTCGGTTGAGACCAAATCGATTCGCCCCCTACCGAATCGATTCGCACCTTACCGAATCGATTCGAAAATGTACAAATTTCAATATGTTAAGGGTTATATCTTCTTCTCCAACCCATATTTCATCCCAACACTCATTCAACCCAATTCCCATGGATCTTAACATCACGCAACAACAATATAAACATCTACACACTAAATTATACCCAAAACAAAAATTAATTTCAAGGGATTCCTCAATTTGTTCAAGAATTATTAAACCCTAAATCTTATAAACCCCAAATCCTCATTTCTCCAAATTTCTCACTAAAACTTATACCATTAACATGGATTTTAACTTAGATTTCATATGGAGTTAATATCACAACAATTTATATGAAATCAATTCTCAAAAAATCATTTTTGATCCAAGAATCCCAACCCAAATTACATAATTTTCTCACCAATTATGATATGAAATATAAACACAATTAAATAGTTAAAGCAAGTTAAACACTTGCCTTGTTCGATAAATTCGACCACCTCGTATCGGGATCCGCCGGGCTTGGCCAGAAATCTCCTCTTTCTCCCTTATCTTCATTACCTTCCTTTTTCTTCTTTCTTTCTCGCATGGATTATAAGAGAGAATAAGGGGTTATCCCTTATTAAACCCAAAATTGACTCGTATATACAAATACGAGTCCCTATTAGTCCAAAAGGTCCCTAAAACCCAAACACTACCCCGGGTACTCTATTCTGACTATCTCGGCCCTTTCGAGACCAACCGTGCACTCAAAACTCCCATTCAAGTCACTTATAAAAAATTTACCTTTTAAATTCAATTTGACTTCACGCGTATTTCTCCTAATAAAATATTATTCCCCGTCGCTTTGCCCAACCGCGACTTGATATAAATAATTCAACTTCATTTACTTATTCACGTAAGTAAATGTAACACACATCAATATTAATCCAAAACTCGCCAATTAATATTTAACACACACTTCAAATTTTCTTTCACTTGAAATTTTCAATTTATTAAATTACACCCACTCATGTAATTTAAATATCCATAAAAGTATGAGGTATTACATACTTCCCCCCTTATAACGGAATTTCGTCCTCAAAATTCGAATACAACCGGTACTAAGACTTAGGATATTTAACGCAACATCCTCTAGTACACGAAATCAATCTTAAGGTAAGTCTCAATTAGTATAGCCCCCAACTTTACAGCAAATTTGTTCAACTCTCTTGTTACTGATATTCTCCATCAGTTACAAGGTCACACATCAATGACGGCACATCACATTGTGCTCCTACCAATGACATTCGAATAAGACGAGCCTATACGTCACTAGCCCTATTATCTCAAAATTATTGGGAGGCCATACATCATTAAGTGCAAGCTTCCCGTATTCATTCTAACAAAAAATTCTCATCCTAAGAGAAATTCATAAAAACATCTGTCCACTCATGTCAGTCCTCAAAATATCAATTCATGACGACGTAACTTTTACGACAGTTAAAAATACCCAAAATAGTTTGTGGTTCTTCAGCTTTAGGTAACGGACTCTAACTCTCGTCCAATCCAAAATTCTAATATCCGTTTCCCTCTAAACTGAAGCACCTTATACTCTTGACTCACTTGAGTCTACATTGTATAAGTGCTCATCTAGTTTGGAAATAGTGACAACATTGAGTCCCTCCCCTAGATACCAAAGAGCCTCAGACCTTCAATTCAATTCATTCCTCATGTTCGAATGATCAAAGGTATATTCACAAACACTCATACACATTAGGATTGCATACATTGTTCATTTTTTGCATTAAATTGTTTGTGTGTGTGTTGTGTATATTAATTTCCCTACAAACATTTTAAATAATTTTTTGGGAATTTCTAATGATTTTAAAACAATTTTTTCTTAAATAAAAATGGAATTAAAAAGTTTTGGGGTTATTCTATAATTTCTGGTTGTTGGTTTTATCTCTGTTAAGTTCACTTGGGTAGAAATCGAAAGCGCTGGAGACTGTAAGGATGTCTATGTAATTAGTTTGAGACGCGCGTTTGTGGTCCGTTATTTTCCTTACACCTGTCGCACTCCTATTGGTTGGTTGTGTGTTTCTTTTAAGAGACAAAACCAGTGTTTATTATCAGCCCTTGGATTAAACTTATCAACGCTCTGCGTGCGTCCTTGTTCAAATCCCTGTGAACCTCTATCCTCCAATCAGAAGCAACTTAACTCACCGCTTATCTTTAACCATTATATGGAAGTCAATATGGGAAGACTAAATCCCATCCCTTGATTTCGAACCTCTTTCTCGATCCTTCTCATCTCTGTATTTAAAGAGGCTAACCCTTAGCCTGTAGAAGACTTTTTGCCACTTCGTCATTTCGAGTGAGAAGAGATAAGAGAGAAGAGAGAGAAACCAGAGAGAGAGAAAAGAAACCCTATTCATCTAAACACCTCTTCCAACCCTAACTATTTTTCCAAAAACCAGTTTATACCAAACACCAACCCTGAGTGTTTGAGAGTTTTTGAGTGTTGGTTTGAAAGTTGTTTCGTGTTTTAACCTCTTCGTTTTAAGATCTTGTGTCCAACTTAAAAATTAGGTTAAATCTGAATTTCTGTTTCATAGAAATCATAGATCTGGTCATTTTATGTTATATTACACCTAGATCTGCATTATTTGTTTCTCGTCTTGAGAAATCTTTTGTTGATTATTTTTTTGTAAATTTTTTCGTCTTCAAAATCAACAAAATAATTTTCTATTTCTAGTTCTTTTGAAACAAGACCTTTGACCTAGTTGGAATCACACTTGGCGGTTTTCAATTTCAAAAACATTTTCAAAACCCTGAAATTGATTAAGATCTTGAAACGTCTTACGAGCAAGATAGCCATGGATTCTGGGTTTATTTTAAAGGTCAAATAAGGTTTAAGTTTCTTAAGTAGAGAGAAACTGAAAATCACAACATATAGATCTAATTTGTAATTTGTTAGGACTGTTTGTAAAAATATACGTGAATGTGTGCATGCATGTGTTAGAGCACCATCACAAACACTTACAGACTACAACACTGAAAGTGTTGGTAATAAGATCTTAAAACTAGAGTCGACATAAAAACAGGAACAAAGTGGAAGTTAGCAAACTGGGAGAACCACATCAGCAATTAGAACTGCAGAAAAGTTAGAAGGACACTAGTGGGTACATTCCTAAACTTGTATAGGAATGATTTGTGTGCATGTGTGTTATATAGTTTGTAACTGATATATTTTGTTTTAGTGGATTTTTGGTTTGTGACTTAAAAGTCACCGTGGATGTTTTCTCAGTTGGGTGAGGTTTTACCACGTCAGAAATCTCTTGTCATTAATCTTTCTACATATCCTCATCTCATTCTTGCTGGTGTACTGATTTAATCTTTTAAGTTTTATTTTTCAAAACTTGTTACAAATGTTGAACTGATCTCGTGCATGTTTTATTAAACACACCTTGTGATTAAAACTGATTTAATTTAAAGAAAAGAGTTTCCTCAAAAAATGTTCGGAGTTACTTAAATAGTTTAATCTTGTATTAAGCGGCTTTAGTAACAGTTTTTTCAATTGGTATCAGAGCTTTGGAAATCTTTTTAAAAGATCTTGTGTTTCTGAAATTGTTTTCTTGAAATCAAAACAATGGACGAGAAAAATGAAAGATTTGGCAACTTGACCAGACCCCCTCTCTTTGATGGAAACAACTTTGCTTACTGGAAGGTAAGAATGGTTGCTTTCATACAAGGAACCTTGGGAGATGATGTCTGAGATATTGTTGAAAATGGACACACTTATCCTACTAAACCAGCCATCAAAGGAAGTAATGAGAGGATTAAGAAAGCATTAAGTGAATTCACTCAAGAAGAGAAGCAAACTTCTCGAAACAATAACAAAGGCACGAATGCCATCTTTATGTCCATAAATGAACATGAGTTCAAAAGGATCTCATCTTGTGCCACTTCTAAGGAAGCTTGGCATACACTTATTACTGCACATGAAGGTGACACTAGAGTTAAGGATGATAAAACTCAAATGCTTGTCCAGCAGTATAAGTCCCTAATTATGTCAGATTCTGAATCCTTTGATGATTTTTACATTAAATTGACTGATATTGTGACCAAATAACATATGACATACATGAAATTGTATCTAAAATTCTAAGATCATTGCCATAGAAATTTGACAACAAAAGATATGCTATTGAGGAAATGTGTGATCAAAATCTCATTCCTGAATTGCTTAGTAGTAAACTATGAACTGTGGAAATGTAATTAGAATTTAAGAAACAAATGACCTAGTCCTATAGGAAACAGACTAGTTCCAACTTGAGTTTTTCCTCTAAGTTGATGAAACCTAAGTTCACTATTCCCAATAATGATTCTGATGAGGAATGTGATATAGATAATTTGGATAATCAAATTGCCTTGATGTCAAAACAGTTTAAAAAAAATGTCAAATTTAGAAATAAATTGGCAAACAGACAAGGCAAGCCAAATTATCCAACTCAGTCTAACTACAAACCTCATGAGAAAGGTCAAGACAAACATCACAAGGACATGATACCCAGCAAAGACTTTAAAAACATTGAATGTTTTAGATGTGGAAAACTAGGACACATAGAACAAGACTTTAGAGTGAAACTGAACACTGCCAATAAACATACTAGGGCCAACATTTGCAAAACATGGGATGATTCAAGCGATTCTGAAAATGATGAACCTGAATCTTCTGATGTTTTTTATCCTTGCATGTCTTTCTTTGCAAAGATAATCTACAATGATGATATGCCAATGTATGAGAATGATGATAATAGCTCTATTTCTGATGTTATGAATCATGCTGCTACTGGTTTAGATGCTTTAATTTATGAGAATATTGCTAGTTCTACCACGGGGTGTGTGAGTCAAAGGGAATGTGATAATGGCGATGTTAATGGGTGCGTGAGTTAAAGAATTGAATCCTTATGGGTCACTTCACACACTACACTTAGTGACTCAGACACTGAAGACCTCCCTGACATTCACACACTTTATGCGAAAACCCTCAAGAAAAGCACTAGAATAGAGAAGATAGTGAAAGATCTCACTAAGAAATTAGAAGACTTAAGTATGATGGTTAAACTTAACGCTGAAGAGTATACTACCCAATGACTAACTCATGAAAATGAAGTCAAAAGTTTTGATAAAAATTAAAGAATTTGATTGAAGAAAATGAAAAACTGGAGAAAAAATATAAAGGGACATTATTAGAATTGGAACAATCCAAAGAGAAGACAGCAACAATTTTCAAAAAAATTGCAAAATTTGCAAATAATTCAAACTGTTTTGATGGTTTTGTTTCTGATTCAAAAACCAATTCTGATGATCGAACTGGAATGAGGTTTTGCCCAAATTTGAAGACATAAACTAAAAACCTTGAACCAATCAAGTTTGTGTCAGGAGGCAAAAGACCTATAGAAACTCGTCCAAATTTTCATTCTCTGAAAAATGAGTTTGATGAAAAACAATCAAAGTTTGATATTGGGGAATCTAGTTACTCTAAGTGTGAAAGTCCACCTAAGGCTAAATATGTCTGCCCCCCGATTAGGAAGAGTGATTCTACCTTTCAAACTATACTCCCTAGGAATAAGGTTCAACTCCAAAATGTCATGAAGCCTATGTTTAGAGACTTTCGTAAGGACAAACCATCCTCAAGCAATTTATATTGCTATTATTGTGACTTATATGGTTATTCCTTTGAAGGTTGCTACTCTAGACGCTTAGTCAACCCTGTCTACAGTACTCCTGTGTACCAAAACTTTAACTATTCTAGGAGAAGCCATAACAATTATGTTCTTCCTAGACAACCAGACAAAAACTCTAACTATAGAAAGAGAAAGATCAAACCTAAAAGATCATTTCCAAGAAGGATTCATAAGCACTTTCCTAAGACAAATGCTCAAGTTGATCATAAAATTCAATCTCATGCGCAAAACATTTTTCAACAGAAATCTAATGCTCGTAACTTTTATCAAACGAGAGCAAATAAGCGCAAAATGAAAACAAGAGCTGTTTGGGTTAGAAAAGATGAGTTATTACCCCAAACGAAGTGTAATATTCTGATTACTGCTTTAAAGGCTAACACACTCCCTCTGGTTGGTATTTAAACTTTGTATGTTCAAAGCACATGACTGGGGATGATACCAAACTTTTAAATAAAACCAGCTTTGCTAGAGGAAAAGTTATGTTTGGTGATGGTGTATCATCTCAAATCATTGGTAAAGGAACTCTACAAGAAGAAGGTTACCTTTACTTGAAAATGTGCTTCTAGTAAAAGGTCGTAAGGCCAACCTACTTAGTATCTCACAATTTTGTGACTCAAATAATATTGTCACATTTTCAAAGAATAATTGCAAAATTTTAAATGAAAAAGGTGAGTGAATAATTACAGGACTCAGGACTCCGAACAATTGTTATACTTTCCAGAACAGTACCGAGGTCTGTAACATTGCCAGAATGGATGACAATAAGATATGGCATATTCGAATGGGTCACATAAATTACGAAAATCTTAGTAGATTGTCTTCACAAGAAATAGTTAGAGGTATTCCTAAGATCAAACCTATTTTAATATTGTCTATGGATCTTGTCAAGAAGGAAAAATCATTAAGGCCCCTCATAAGAAAGTCAAAGATATCCTTACCTCTAAACCCTTGGAGCTCATTCATATGGACCTAATGGGTCCTTCTCGAACTGTTAATCTCTGTGGACACAGTTACATTCTTGTTATGGTTGATGACTTCACCAGATTTACTTGGGTAGCTTTCTTAAAACAAAAGTCTGACACTTTCCAAACCTTTTTGAAGATTTTACTTCGAATTGAAAATCAGAAAGACACTCAAGTAAATAGAATTCGTAGTGATAGAGGTGGAGAATTCTTAGATACAGGTGTTATAGATTATTGTGACTACAATGGTTACAAACATGAATTTAGTGCTCCTAAGACTCCTCAACATAACGGTATTGCTAAGAGAAAGAATCGTACCCTTCAAGTGATGGCACGAGTTATGATTCATGCCAAGACTCTACCTAAGTATTTTTAGGTAGAATCTATTCGTACTGCGTGTCACATTATCAATAGGGTCTATCTTAGAAAGAATTCTAAACAAACTCCATATGAACTATAGTATGAGAAGAAGCCCAATCTTAAGTGCTTAGAACCTTTGGTAGTACGTGTTATGTCTGCAAAGATAGAGAACACTTATCCAAATTTGAGACTCGTGGAGATAAAGCCATATTTCTAGGATATTCTCCTAACAGTAGAGCATACCGTGTTTATAATCTTCGCATAAAAACCTTAATGGAATCCATAAACGTTATTGTAAGTGACACTACTATAAAGAGTAAGACTGGAGAACCATCTATTGTGGAAGAGTCTGAAAATGTTTTAGAAAATGACTCTCCAAAAATAGATGATTCTTTACTAATTGAGACACCTTAAGTACCTAATTGGGTTTCTAAAGACCATCCTATAGATAACGTTATTGGTAACCCTAGTAAGCCTGTACGTATAAGATCTCAATTAAGAAACTATGCTCATTATGCATGTTTTATTTCCCTTATGGAACCAAAGAATGTAAATGATGCATTTAATGATCCTCATTGGATTTCTACAATGCAGGAAGAACTTCTTCAATTTGTCATTCATGATGTTTGGTATCTTGTACCAAGGCCTGATCACAAAAAGGTTATTGGCACACGTTGGATATTTAAAAATAAATCTGATGAAAATGGGATAGTTATTAGAAACAAAGCAAGATTAGTTGCTCAAGGATACTCTCAAATTGAAGGAATAGATTTTAACGAGACTTTTGTTCTTGTTACTCGCTTAGAATCTATTCGTCTTCTTTTTGCGATAGCTTGCTAATTATATTTTATGCTTTACCAAATAGATGTCAAATCTGCCTTCCTTAATGGAATATTGACTGAGGAGACCTATGTAGAACAACCAAAAGGGTTCATTGACCCTAAATATCCAAATCATGTCTTTCATCTTAAAAAGGTTTTGTATGGCCTAAAATAAGCGCCAAGAGCCTGGTATGAGCATCTTTCCAACTTTCTCTTAGACAAAGGTTTTAATAGAGGTGGAAATGATCAAACCCTTTTTGTTAAACATTTTGACAAACATATCTTTATAGCTCAAGTTTATGTTGACGATATCATCTTTGGATCAACTTCCCCCTCAAAAGTTTTTTTTTTTTTCTGAAATTATGCATAAAGAATTTCAAATTTCTCTTATGGGGGAGTTACAATTTTTCTTGGGTCTTCAAGTCAAACAAAATTCAGAAGGATTATTTGTTTCGCAATCAAAATATGCTTTAGAGATAGTTAAAAAATTCGGCCTTGAAAGTGCAAAAGATGCCAAAACTCCCATGAGTACTACGGTCAAACTGTCTAAGGATGAAACTGGAAAATCCGTAGATCAAACTTTATATCGTAGTATGATAGGAACCTTGCTATACCTTATTGCCTCGCATCCTGATATTACGTCCGCTGTTTGCGTGTGTGCCCGTTATCAAAACAATCCTAAAGAGAGCCATTTAGTTTGTGTTAAAAAGAATTATAAAATACATTAAATGCACTCTAAATTTAGGACTTTGGCACACCAATGATACTCCTAGCACTATAATAGGATACACTGATGCCGATTGGGCAGGGTGTACTGACGATAGTAAGAGCACATCAGGCGCATGTTACTATATTGGTAATAACTTGGTAGGTTGGAGTAGTAAGAAACAAAACTGCACTACTTTATCAACAGCTGAATCTGAATACATAGCCGCTAGAAGCTACTGTGCCCAATTACTTTGGCTTAAGAAAATGCTAAGTGATTATGGTATTAAAGAGGAACAATTACATCTCTATTGTGATAATCAAAGCGCGATCAATATCTCTAAAAATCCTGCTCAACACTCGCGAACTAGACACATAAAAATTAGGCATCACTTTATATGCGAATTAGTTGAGACTAAGGAATTAGAAATCAATTATCTTCCTACTGATTTGCAACTCGCAGATATGTTTACCAAACCTTTGGATTACAATATGTTTATTTCTTTGCGTAAATCGATAGGAATGGTTTGTGCTGATTAAACTCTTTGGCTTACATATTTTTTCCCTTTGTCCATTTGAGACAAAATGGGGGATAAATTTGAGTCTTATGAGAGTTCATTTATTTTGTACATATTCTAAAAAGCTTGATCTTAGTGATTATTTGCAGGATTCTGTACAGTTATTCTCAACAGATATAATAGGTTAATGAATTATAATTAGTTGAGTTATGTAATTTTCTTTTCTAGAAAATGGGTAGATAATTTTTTTGTATAGGAATAGGTTTTTCCTTTTCTATTTGTTGCCCTAAGAGTCCAAGTTGACTCAAAGAGATTTTGTCTCATATTTCCAAAGGGGGAGATTGAAGCACCTTATACTCTTGACTCACTTGAGTCTACATTGTATAAGTGCTCATCTAGTTTGGAAATAATGACAAAATTGAGTCCCTCCCCTAGATACCAAAGAGCCTCAGACCTTCAATTCAATTCATTCCTCTTGTTTGAATGATCAAAGGTATATTCACAAACACTCACACACATTAGGATTGCATACATTGTTCATTTTTGCATTAAATTGTTTGTGTGTGTGTTGTGTGTTAATTTCCCTTAAAACATTTTTAATAATTTTTTGGGAATTTCTAATGATTTTAAAACAATTTTTTCTCAAATAAAATTGGAATTAAAAAGTTTTGGGGTCATTCTATAATTTCTGGTTGTTGGTTTTATCTCTGTTAAGTTCACTTGGGTAGAAATCGAAAGCGCTGGAGATTATAAGGGTGTCTGTGTAATTAGTTTAAGACGCGCGTTTGTGGTCCGTTATTTGCCTTACACCTGTCGTACTCCTATTGGTTGGTTGTGTGTTTCTTTTAAGAGACAAAACCAGTGTTTATTATCAGCCCTTGGATTAAACTTATCAACGCTCTGCATGCGTCCTTGTCCCAATCCCTGTGAACCGCTATCCTCTAATCAGAAGAAACTTAACTCACCGCTTATCTTTAACCGTTGGATGGAAGTCAATATGGGAAGACTAAATCCCTGCCCTTGATTTTGAACCTCCTTCTTGATCCTTCTCAACCCTGTATTTAACGAGGCTAACCCTTTGCCTGTAGAAGACTTTTTGCCACTTCGTCATTTCGAGTGAGAAGAGAGAAGAGAGAGAAAAGAGAGAGAAACTAGAGAGATAGAAAAGAAACCCTATTCGTCCAAACACCTCTTTAAACCCTAACCATTTTTCCAAAAACCAGTTTATACCAAACACCAACCTTGAGTGTTTGAGAGTTTTTGAGTGTTGGTTTGAAAGTTGTTTCGTGCTGTAACCTCTTCGTTTTAAGATCTTGTGTCGAACTTAAACATTAGGTTAGATCTGTATTTTTGTTTCATAGAAATCATAGATCTGGTCATTTTATGTTATATTACACCTAAATCTGCATTATTTGTTTCTTGTCTTGAGAAATCTTTTGTTGAATACTTTTTTGTAAATGTTTTCATCTTCAAAATCAATAAATTCATTTTCTGTTTCTAGTTCTTTTGAAACAAGACCTTTGACCTAGTTGGAATCACACTTGGCGATTTTCAATTTCAAAAACATTTTCAAAACCCTGAAATTGATTAAGATCTTGAAACGTCTTCCGAGCAAGATAGCCCTGGATTCTGGGTTTATTTTAAAGGTAAAATAAGGTTTAAGTTTCCTAAGAAGAGAGAAACTGAAAATCACAGCATATATATCTAATTTGTAATTTGTTAGGACTGTTTGTAAAAATAAGCGTGAGTGTGTGCATACATGTGTTAGAGCACCATCACAAACACTTACACACTACAAAACTGAAAGTGTTGGTAAGAAGATCTTGAAACAAGAGTCGACGTAAAGACTGGAACAAAGTGGAAGTTAGCAAACTGGGAGAACCACATCAGCAATCAGAATTTTAGAAAAGTTAGAAGCACACCAGTGGGTACATTCCTAAACTTATATAGGACTAATTTGTGTGCATGTGTGTTATATAGTTTGTAACTATATATTTTTTTTAGTGGATTTTAGGTTTGTGACTTAGAAGTCACCGTGGATGTTTCCTCAGTTGGGTGAGGTTTTACCACATTAAAAATCTCTTGTCATTAATCTTTCTACATCTCCTCATCTCATTCTTGTTGGTGTACTGATTTAATCTTTTAAGTTTTGTTTTTCAAAACTTGTTACAAATCTTGAACTGATCTCGTGCATGTTTTATTAAACACATCTTGTGATTAAAACTGATTTGATTTAAAGAAAAAAGTTTCCTCAAAAAACAGTTCGGAGTTACTTAAATAGTTTAATCTTGTATTAAACGGCTTTAGTAACAGTTTTTTCATAAACAACCAGAGAGAGAATGGTAAGGGTTTGCCACACAAAACCTCAATAAGCACCTTGTCCATAACATCCAGGTACGAGTGTTACACACAACTCTACCACCGAAAATTTCTCCTCCTAATTACCGTACTATGCTTTATTTCACTTACAAGCTATATCAGTTGTGGAAGTGAAATAATTGCAGTGATTCCAAAATCACATTCATACAGTTTTACTAGTATTCAATCACCTCCCGTATACTCATCGGGCTATAGGTGGTATGATTTGCCCAAAACAAAACATCATCCCCACTGCTTCCTAAAATAGCCAATCGGAGGTGGGGTTCAAGGATCTCATCCTAATTCACAACAATATTGGGTAGAACCTTGCACCGGTGCAATCCTTTTTTTCAAAGAAGGGATTGGGCACACTATATAATAGTGTAACTAACCCCAAAGGAATACCAATTACTTACTTTTGGTCAACTTGTTCCACACATTCTAAGGAAGTCGTGACCTTATCCTGATGTTGGCAACCTATCATAGAAATTTACTAGCCTGACTGCCCCTTCCTTGACTAGAATTTTTGGTTTGATACAAAATTTTCTAGTTAATTATATGCACCAACCTATTTCTATCTATAAGTGGTGCACGGGGAGACAACTCACTATGTCCCACTCAACAACGATTTCCACTTATAACGTCTCACATTAATTGGTACATAATACTCCCCTTCTTTCCCCAGGTTAGTGAAAGTCTCGGGCCGTGCGCTTTCCGACATAAAGCGCACTTTTGAGCTCTGTATACCTTATTGACATCACCATTATATTTACGCACAAGTCACTCTAAATATTCGAATGAGTTAGACTTCGCTCCAATTTCCCACAATAGTTGGATTTTCCTCTTCTCAAGAGATATCCTTGTAAATAGTTTCTTACAACCTTCCAATTCATCTTGGGTGTGCTACTCTCATTGCACACATATACTTTGATCCTCGTCTTTATCACACGACGCTTAATCCATCCTACCATTTCAACTTCATTTATAACTTCCCCATAGGCATATACTCCACACATATATTCCCACGTCCCTTTAACTCAGACGATTCTAAAATCAGCTAACCAGGGTGCCCACACACCCTATAATCCATGCATATTAATGTAAACATTACATGCATCTCACACGTAACACGCGTTATTCGGTTTCCCTCACATTCACATCGAGGCTATGATAGTTGGGTATTCTTAATCATCTCATAAATCAAAATTTAACCCTTCTCATCATTGTCCCACTCTTCAACTTGTGGTGAAAAACTTTAGTGTTTTGTCACAGCACTACCGGCTTCTCTAGATTTAAATCGTAATACAAATTTTAACTTACAGTTATAACTACCTACTTGTATAATGACCGAGGTACCAGACTCATGGACTAATGACCAAACTTCTCCCCATTTCAACGTTGCGCTAAGTTTCGTGTGTGGGACGTCTCGCAAAGCGAAATCCAAACAAGGAACCCTCCAAATACACTACTACCTAACATTGTTGGTCATAAAAATCCATTAGGACCTTAGTCCATAGAATATACCCCTGAATTCCCGTCTCTCTCTACTCTCGACATTTACCAAGATCCATGCATATTTCATCTCGCATTTGCATTTAAACAAGGAACTTACCCCACCCCACCCCCCCAAATGTACTATCACTTAGCATTGGGGGTAATCACCTTCCATAACCCTCAAACACACAATCGGGACTCTCAAAATTCTCCCCCCGCACATATAAATATCAATATGAACTCCCACACCTCTAAAGGAGTGATATGACAATGCGCTCCTCTTATCACTAAGTCCTGAGCACTAAACATAATAACGAGCTAAATCTCTCCGCTCAACAGTAAACCTAATACGCTCCGAATCATATCGTAAAGTCCCTACACACCGGGATCAAATATCTCGAGATAACTATACTCTCTGAAGTCTCTATAATAATATAATATAAATGCGAGCTCGACCCTCTCGCAGGTGAAGCATCGCTAAAACAACAATCCTACCCTAGAGCAGCAACCCCGATAGCCTTCTAATATCTAGCCACTATCGTTCTAACCATATATATAACCATTCTACACTCAAGATAATATTATACTCGTATAACACATCACTAAATCGAGTAATCACAATAAAGATATATACCACTATCAATACACCCGCTCATCTTTCACGAATGACACCAAAGATATAACCCCGCCATACCAAGGAAAACATATAAACATAATAATAATGTTATCGATATACACACTAAACTCATCTTACATGTGAGTCTAGCGATAATCAAAGTATCGTGACTCATTCGTGTCACATAAAACATGCCTCATTCTCCGAGGATAAAACTCATATTTATATCTTGCCAATCACCCTGGATACCCAAATGGTCTCCGAACATAACACGCTTGTCCGAACCAAACCAAAGACTACTTTAATCATTGCCCTTACTAGGCACCATACTCTTGTCCCTTTTTACTCACTTTGGGTAAAATTAATGCATATGGTCGTACTCTCCACAAAAATATCTATATACATAATCCACTTATCTCCGGTCATACTGACTGTATTAAGGTTGTCCCTCTCTGGGACTCTGGTAGTCTCAATTCTGATGGCTACCCCCGTTGTTCTCTTGGCTCCGCTAGCACTAAGGAACACACTGCTGGCCTCAACCGCCCTGAATGAATTCACCGTCACTTGGTAAGAATTCAACTATTTGAATCATTTAGATGGGTCCCCTGATGGGTCTCCCCCTTGCGGTATTTCACTAACACCGTTTCATCCAGTCTTACTCCTCGACTAAATCTTTTAATTCTTTTATCTCCCTTAACAACGAAGCGTTAATATCTCAATTGTCAAAATACGACATTGACACTATCTGCATCAACCGTCCAAGCAGAATTCCCCTTAAGTGCTAAAAACTCTTCTCACGAGTCAGTTACCCATTTAAACATTTTCTTCTCCATTATACCTACCTCAACCGGTACACAATTAGCTATATAAATAAATTCATTTTCACAAGTGGACCTCTGTTCGGCCCTCCTGTGATAAGTTCAGAAAACCCTTCACATCTCCTCCTAAACATCTGATGAAGGAACTTATGGTCAAACCGTACCTAAGATCCTTCCATTAACACAACATTTCACTTTCAAAATTTGGTGGTTAACTCCCACCATTATAATTTTTCTCTTACGAACCAAGAAAATTTAACCCAATTTTCACTTCCGGGTATACCACACTCCGTCATATTCCAAAGACTCTGGATATCTAACCTCCATTGGCTTACACATAAAATTTTTGCATTTCTTAAAATTTCCACTGTTGGTCCTCTTCAAAGACCTGTCTGACTCTCTCTCCCACTCTAACCGTGTTGGGTGAGTCTAATTTGGCACCACTTTTTACTATAGCGGTATATGGAAATCATAAGCTACACCCTAGCAGTCTTTACAGCTCCTAACTTCCCGAGCAATAACAGGGGTGACCTTAACTACGATCATTAACCCCCAAAATACTTTACAACTCTAACTGAGTCGTGTCTCCTGCTGTTATCATAATGGACCTCGTCTGATCATCCATTTATTGTTCTGCACACGAACACACCTGAACGCAAATAAGATTTACTAATATCTATACATAATAGCAGGAGAATGAAATCTCACCATAGGAATCAGCAATCCTAAACATATGGCTCTATAATAAATAAAAGGCAACACTGAAAGCGTAGTATGTCCGCACATATTCCTAAGGACACTAGAACCTAATGCTCTGATACCATCTCTGACATCCCGCCTAATAAAATACCAGGGGATCAGTCCTATATCAAATTAAAGCAGGAATTTCATGTGGTTCATTCTCAGCATCACTGTCGAAAACCAATTAATTACTAATAACCTATAGTCCCGATGTAAAATTTTAAACTTTATAATATTTTGAACTTAAAGCACAATTAAAACCATTCACACGATAATATAAACAACAACTGAAATAAAAAAATACATAATCAATAACTCTCGGTGAAACATATATATAGCCAAATGGAATGTGTATAAAAATGTCAAAAATAAAACAAATGACATCAGTTGGGAAACATGCCCGAATATAACTTACAATACCTCCTATCTAGGTCACAAGGTTGGAAGCATCTAAATCAACTCCAGCCAACTTCTACGGCTGTGGCAGCAACGTCTGACTCGAAAGAATTTTCATCTAGGTGTCCCTGTGTCTGGACACCTAAAATGTTTTTAAAAATATTTGAAAGTGGGTCGCAGCCCAATTCATTTTGAATTTTTTTAGCAAGTGTTTAAAAATACTTTAATATTCAAAATATGATATTCTCCATATTTAAACTAGTGTTGCACTCACATGAGATACCCCTCACCTCTCATCTAATAGTGCACACCTAACGCATGTATTTTAAACACCCTAGTTACGCTACCCAGCTTAACTAGCATCTCACCAAAATTCTAAATACCATACGCTATCTCAACAACCCGTGCATGTAAAATTCTAAGTTATCGCCAAAGCTTATACACAATAATATTCTCACTTATAATTTATCCATTTATTTTGAATAACCATCACTAGTTGTAATACACTATTCACGCTTTAGTGTTTTCAGTCTCATATTTAATATTCTCATCTTATATACGTATATCATATATTTTATTCCAGATTTGTACTCTCGGATGATCCAGAATTTATCTCACATTTCATTCTTTATCTTGGTCCATGTATGTATATATATTTTCACATCTCATATATATATATATATATATATATATATATATATATATATATACACTAAACACATTGAGTATATCCATACTTATATATCATACACTATATAAGTATATCAACCATCCTTCAGAGCTATAACTCAATGGATGCAATCTCTAGAATGCTATCATCCTCCAGGGAATTTCTCACACATTCTCTCGGGCATCCAAGTCATATCTCATATACATACATATATATACATATATGTGTATATATATATATACTAAACACATTGAGTATATCCATACTTATATATCATACACTATAGAAGTATATCAACCATCCCTCAGAGCTATAACTTAATGGATGCAATCTCTAGAATGCTATCATCCTCCAGGGAATTTCTCACACATTCTCTCGGGCATCCAAGTCGGAATCTTACACCGAACCCTAAATTAAACAAAAACGTAGGGGAAGCGGTCATATTTCCTCACCTGAAAGTGAGATCGATTCATACCCAAGACGTCTCACCCAGAATAAAATCACACTATATAATAACTGGACGACTATGACCAGGGGCTATACACACCCTATTCCTCAAGCCAAGGGATTCACCCACATCGCGCAAGTTCCCATGATAGCACTAGAGGGGTATGTTCCGCACAATTTTATCACTCACACACAAATATATTTATAATCATATCATACATATACTGTCTCTATGCCCGTATATCTATATATCAGCAAATTCGACTATTCACGCCTATCTCTCTTGGCATTAGCCTATAATCCCGAATATACCAATTCGTATTAATTTATAAGCATACACACATCTTACTTAATCCCATAACTATTCACTCACTTGTTATATAATTCTCAGATTAATCTTTCCCGAATATTAGCTTATCACAACTAACTAGTATTCAAATATCATCATACTCCCACATTCAGATTTACTCACTTATAATTGGCACACACACACACACACACACATACATACATACATACATACATACATATATATATATAAACCTGCCAAAATAATTCCTCAAGTGTCGATCTTCCCAAACACTCCTAAAATCATATCCCAGATTTTATTCCCACTAATATAAGGTTCACATCTGACTCATCTAATCATTTAGAAGTCCTAACACTCCTTTTAGGATTCCCTAATATTAATCTCCAAGAAACAATTTCCATTTTATCCTTAAAACCCAAGGAAAAAAATTTCCAAAACAGTCAGGTCCGAATCGATTCGCCCCTAGTCCAAAAGTCCCCGAAACCCAAACACTACCCCGGGTACTCTATTCTCACAATCTCAGCCCTTTCGAGACCAATCGTGCACTTGAAATTCCCGTTCGAGTCGCTTATAAAAAAATTACCTTTTAAATTCAATACGACTTCACGCGTATTTCTCCGAATAAAATATTATTCCCTGTCGCTTTACCCAATCGCGACTTGCTATAAATAATTCAATTTCATTGACTTATTCCCGTAAGTAAATGTGACACACATCAATATTAATCCAAAACTCACCAATTAATATTTAACCCACACTTTAAATTTTCTTTCACTTGAAACTTTCAATTTATTAAATTACACCCACTCATGTAATTTAAATATCCATAAGTGTACGGGGTATTACAGAGTTGAGACATGCAGTTATGACTGAGTCTCACGGTTCTAGATTTGCGGTACATCCTGGTGGGGATAAGATGTAGTAGGATATGAGGAGACAGTACTGGTGGGCTGACATGAAGACGGACATAGAAGAGTTTGTCTCCAAGTGTGTTACTTGTCAGCTTGTGAAAGTTGACCATCAGAGGCCTTCGGGGATGTTGCAACCACTTGAGATTCCAGTGTGGAAGTTGGGGAGAATCTCGATGGACTTTATCACTGGGTTACCTACTTCACAACGGGTTCACGATTCGATATGGGTGATCGTGGATTGACTAACCAATGTGGCTCACTTCTTTCCAGTTCGCACAGACTACGAGACGATGCAGTACGCACAACTATTCATTTTAGAGATTATTAAGATGCATGGGGTCACGATAAATATTGTTTCTGATAAGGATAAAATTTTTGTGTCACGCTTCTGGTAGAGCTTTCAGGAGGCCATGGGCACAGAGTTACAGTTAAGTACGGCGTACCACCCGCAGATCGACGGGAAGACTGAGAGGGTGAATCTAATGCTTGAGAATATGTTGAGGATGTGGACCATAGATTTTAGGGGAGGGTGGTAGATATACCTTCCATTGGTAGAGTTTGCATATAACAACTCTTACCAATTTACTATCGGCATGGCACCGTTCGAGGCATTATATGGGAGGCCTTGTCGTTCTCCCACATACTGGTTAGAGGCAGGGAACAACAAGTTGTTGGGGCCCGAGTTGATTCAGGAGACTACTACCAAGATCGAGTTGATTCAAGGATGTATTCGAATAGCTCAGGATAGGCAGAAGAGTTATGCCGACGCCGACAGGAGAAATGTGGAGTTAGAGGTTGACGACCAGGTATCGGTTCGAGTATCTTGTGTGAAGGGGATCATGAGATTTGGCAATAGAGGGAAGCTAGCCCTGAGATATGTGGTACCGTTTCCTATTATAGAGAAAGTGGGACAGGTAGCATATAGAATTGGACTTCCAGAGCATCTTTAGCGGATACACAACGTGTTCCATGTGTCATCGTTGAAGAAATACAAGAGGAGTAAGAGAGCCTTCCGGCACGTGACCATTGAGGAGATTGATTTGCAACCAGACGTCTCGTATGAGGTGATGCCCATGGCTATTTTATATCGTAGCGAGCATAAACTACGGTCAAAGGTGGTGCCATTAGTACAAGTTCAGTGGGGACACCATAATGTTGACGAGTCAACGTGGGAGCGGAAGGATGACATTCGAGAGAAGTATCCAGAGTTATTCATCACAGGTATGTCTTAATTTTGGGGACAAAATTCCTTTGTAAGGTGGCGAGTATGTAATACCCCGTACTTTTACGTATTTGAGATTTAATTAATTCAAAAATTAATTGAGAAAAATACGTTATCTATATTACAAGAGAGGAGTAATTTAATGTGATTTAATAATAACTGTGATTATTAAATATAAATTGAGATGATAGATATTGATTAATATTATGTTATCAAATATACTAATAGTAAATAATTAATGATTTTTTTATATACCTCATAGCGAGTGATATGGGCGTATTTGATTTTATCTCCAATCGGGAGTCACGTGTAGACTATATTGAGGTCGAGATAGGAAATATATTTTAAGTGACTTGGGTGATGAATTAGAGGCCACCAATGGTTCCGAATGTGTCAAAATAGTCAAAATAGTATACCCAAGGGTGTAGTTTGGGTCCCAGGTCAATTTTAGACCAAACCGACACCTATTGAGGGCATTTTGGTCATTTGAAAATAGAGGTTAAGGGACCTACGAAATTCTAAGTGTTATATCAGATATTTAATACTTGAGGCTTGGGTTATAAATAGTTAAACCAAAGAGAGGCAATTAGAGAGAAGAGAGAAACCATTCCCAAAGCTTAAGAAGTCATTCTTGGAGGATTGAACCTTGTCTTGCACCCTAAGCATCCAATGAGTGAGGATTGGAAGAGAAGATCATCACTCCAACATCTAATCCACGAAATCAAACCCGAAAAACAAAGAGGCAAGTTGTTTATTTCAATATTCATGAAGTTATAACACCCATGTGTAGGGTTTTACGATTATTTTGTTAAATCAATGTTCTTGGTAGAATAAGAATGATTTTTATGCATGTTTGGATAGGATCTTCATGTAGAACGATTTAACATATGTAGAGGATCAATAATTAGAGGAGAATTGGTCTTTAATATGAATTAAATCTGGGTTTTGATGAATATTAGAGGAAGCACATGAAAACCAAGGATTTTTAAGATTAGAGGTTTAAATCCATTCTTGAATAATTTGTAATGTTTTGATGCAAAACGTAACATTAGAAATTGTCCTTATACATGTGGGAAGGGTTTGGGATAATTATTTTAGAGTTTAGTGGGAGAACATGGAAGATTAATGATATGCCCCAAGTGTAACCTCGGCCAAGAGACACCAACCTCGGCCTAGAGACACCAACCTTGGCCGATATTATGGCCGACATTGGGCATGTCTTGGACATGCGATATCACCCCTCGGCCAGACCAAGGTCGGCCCAGGCCGACACTACCATGAGCCTCTCCAAGGGACCTCATAAGGATCAACAGCACTCGCATATAACTTGAAATGGCAACCTCAGCCATACGTAAGCCGAGCCTGCAGGATGCCGCCAGATCAACCTCGTATCAGGCAGATCCTGCCCATTGTCTCGGCTAGGATCAAGCCGAGACCTCCATGGAGCACTCGGACTGAACAAGTATCAAGACTCACCAACCTCGGCCTCACCAAGGCCGAGGTCATAATACCAGGCGCGATGGCCGAGCACCTGCTGGCATCCAGATAAGGACACGTTGACACAAATCAGTTGTAACAAGATTATTCCCCACACGTGAGGAGAATATTGCATCATCATTCTCTACATGTGACAGTGACAGATGGCACTCCCACATTGGTGAGGTTACCACACACATGCTCATTACATGCATGGGGGGTACATTACACCCCCTAGGTACTGTATATAGGGGTCATACCCTACCTTGCAAAGGCATCCAGATATTCAACCCTAGCTGAAACTCTGTCTAGATACACAGTAGAGAGAGAAAGCTTGAGAGATTGTATCCATGGCCATTAGTGCCTTCATTCAGTGATATTGCTCACACACACTCACAGTGGACGTAGGACAGATTGGTTGAACCACTTATATACTGGTGCCCTCTCCTCTTATCCTCATCTCATTATCTTACCTCTTTATATAGCTGTGCTGCCATTGTTATTCTTATATTGAGATTGAAAACACCTTATCTGGTGGTGCTGATTCTGGCATCATCATTTTGGCACCGTCTGTGGGAACGAGAAGCTATCTCTTCCTCTTTTTCTGCTTAACCTCACCGGAGACTCTGGTGGTGAACCAGGCCTCCCGCTAGCGCGGAGCTGTTTCACCATTGAAAGAGGTCCTGTGAGGTACTAAGCTAATCTGCTACTTAGGCTCTATAGTGTTAACATATGGCACCAGAATTACCACCGCCTCTTCCGCCGCCCGGGGGTGGAGGGCCTAGCTCCAGTCAGGCGCCCCCCAGTCCGAAATGGTGGAGGTAGCAGTAGCCTTGAGATCTTTAGCTGCAACACAACAAGCCATGCAGGAGCAATTTGCTCAGCTCAGTCAAACTATGATGAGGCCACCTGGAGTCTCACCGGACATGATCACTCCGGTGGCAGTTCAGGCTCATCCTGACGCCAGGGGACCACCCCAGGCGCCGATGAAGGACCAGCCTGCACCCCAGCGGAGAAGGGACGTTGCTGACCCTAGGCGATTGCGCCTGGGGAGGCAGGGAAACCCTTGCCCAGAGGACAGGTATGATGATCTAGAAGCTGAAGAAGCCCCAGAAGACTGTTGGGAGCCGTATGAGGTGTCAAATAACACTGTACGGCCTCTTAGGCAAAGTCAAGGATGTGTCGGCCGAAGAGGTGAAGAGGCCCAACAAAGAGGGTCGGCCTTTGATAGGTTGAGCAGAGGGTCGGCCTTCGAGAGACTGGGCCCGGTGAATGACCTAAGACAGAGGCTGTCGAGGTCAAGGAGCGCAGCAGGCTCTCAGAGAGGGAACAGGCAGGGTCGGCCAGACCAAGGCCGACCCTGTGAAAGAAGAGGCAGGGAACAGGAAAAGGTCAACAGCCAACGTGTCATGGCAGAAGAACCCTCTGTCCATCGCTGGGAGGTGGCAGGGGATAACCTCGGCCAAGTTGATGATAGAAGGCCCTGGAATGATTCCATCCAACGCCTTGAGGAGAGGATAGGAGACCTCATTAAAAGTAGGGACCCATTACAAAGGGGTTACTCAGAGGGCTCCCCATTTGTGGTTAGGATAGTGGGGTTCCCAACCCCAGCTAAGTTCAAGCCTCCTACAGTGTCTCCCAAGTATGATGGCAACACTAATCCTGTACACCATATCGAGATGTACCAGTCAGCAGCAGACAATTACTCGATACCTGATGAGATGAAGTGTAGGGCCTTCTCGAGGACCTTGACAGGGGCTGCGCACAGTTGGTTTACCTCCCTTCCGAAGAACTCAATTGAGAACTTCAAAGGCTTGGCTGAGCAGTTCATCCATAACTTCTGCTTTGGGGTGAGGCCTCAAAAGAAGACCACACACCTGTTGTATGTCAAGCAGGCCAAGGGTGAGAGCCTAAGAGAGTACATAGCAAGATTTAACAAAGATAAATTGAAAGTGGAGGATTATGAAGAGAACATAGCCATGACCGCCCTTATAGGAGGCCTACAGAAGGGGAAGCTATTGTGGAAACTGGCGGAAGACCCCCTAGGTCTATCGCAGAGCTACTGGCAACCGCAGGGAAAGTAATGAATGCTGAAGAGGTAATGGCCGCCAAGTATGAGGAGGAGAACCGCGGTGGAACTGGGAGGTCCCAGACCAAGAAAGAGGGGAAGAAGAGGTCAAGAGATGACAAGTTCGCTCACTATACTCCTCTGACTGTGAGCTGCGAGCACATCCTCAATGAGATTAAGACTGACCGGACTCGGAGATGGCCATATAAACTGAAGGCCCCACCACATAAGAGGAACAAAAACCTATGGTGCGAGTTCCATCAGGATCATGGCCATGTCACGGATAGATGCTTCGCTTTAAAAGATGAGATTGAGAAGATGTTAAAGTCTGGCAAGTTGAGGAAGTATGTGGATGGTAAGGCTCCAAAGGGTGGAAGAGATGACCCTAAGAAAAGAAGAGATGACAGATGCCGGGGCAATGTCCCGGCCAGAAGAGACGATGATTCGGAAGGATATGACGAAGACGAACCGGATCTTCCGCCAAAAGATGACAACACCCCGGTGAAGAGGGTCGGTACGATCTCCTTTGGTGTTAGCACCATATGTGGGGGATTTGCAGGAGGTGGCTCTGAAGTAGTCGATAGGAAGGCTCATGTAGCAGAGGCCAGATCAGTGGCCAAGCCTGAAGTTGTGAATCTAACGTCTTCCGATGCAGTGCAGAAGAGGAAGAAGGTAGACATGGACACCCTCGTAGTGGGGTTTTCCAGACTCGACTTCAAGGGTATCTTAGCCCCCCATGACGACCCACTGGTCATAACAACAAGGGTGCATGGGTGCGAGGTACGAAGGATCCTCATAGACGGGGGGAGCTCAGCAGACGTGATGTTCTGGCCTTGCTTCAAGAGCCTAGGTCTTAGCAGAGCAAGGCTGGTGCCTTATCATCACCCATTAATAGGCTTCAGTGGCGAAAAGGTCCACCCCTTGGGCATGTATGAAATGGACGTACGGATGGGTGATGAATGGCCTAAGAGGCTGACCAAGAAGATAAACTTTTTCGTTATGGACGAAAACGTTTTCTCGGCCTACAACCTCATCATAGGAAGGGTGGCCCTTAAAGAGTTTGAAGCTGTGCCGTCGACGGTCCATCAGATGCTAAAATTCCCGACTCCTTATGGAGTAGGGGAAGTGAAAGGGGACCAGACCACGGCGCGAGAGTGCTACTTCAACTCGGCCGAAGAGAGAGAAGCCCATAAGAGGGAAACCACTACTTACAGCATTGACACTCTTGACCCAAGAGACGAAACAAAATTGAAAAAGGGGGAGGCCGCGGAAGAGGTAGAATCCATCGTCCTCAATGAGGGCGAGCCGGAAAAAACCGTCCAGGTCGGTAAGGCCCTAGAGCCAGGAATCAAGGAAGAGCTGATAAACTTCCTCAGGAGGAGACAGAGTGTCTTCGCATGGAGTCACGCGGACATGCCTGGTGTTGATGTAAAAAACTAGATCGCTCTAATTTTTCAATCACAGATAAATAAATAAGACAAAGATTTTTAAAGTGGTTCGGCTAGGAATAAAGCCTACGTCCACTGTTATGTTATTGCTGAGTGTTTGTGGAATTCTTGATTACAAGTTCTCTCAAGAAATTCCGGTCCCCTTGAATGAGGATGATACAAGGTATTTATAGCCTTTAGGCTGTACATGAAAGGTCCAATACATTAAATGATATACATATGAAAGGGTAATACATTTAATGCAGCGTGTGCGTCAAGAATATAATGAATAGTTGAACAGTTGTCCGTCTGGTAATTAATGATACGGCCGAGATGCAGTTCGGACCGCCTTAGTTGCTCGTTGATCAAGAGTTCCTCGAAGCGCATGTAGTATCTCGGTTCCTCGGAGTGACCTCCTCGTTCCTCGGAGAAAGTATGTAATGGTTGAAGGAATGATCTTCCTCATTGTTATTGTGCCAGGTAGGTTAACACGTGTCTTCTTATTATTGGTCCACGTCAGTAGATTAAGTTTGGTATCAACAGAAGCCCCCAATACTTCATGCTTGATGGGTTATTTGAAAGGATGGAGTATTTATTCTGCAATGTTGCTCGGTGCTCGTGAAATTCTTGATCTACCTTCTTGATTTGTTCAACACAAAGTTCATTATCTCCTGGACGAAGTATGATGCAGGCTGATCGATGGTTTGTTAATCTTTCTTTTGAGTAACTCCGTGTGCTATGTATCACCCCTGGGAATTTGGATGTAGCCATGCCATAGTATGCAGCTTGTAGCTTGTCATAATCTTCAAGTATGTTGATCGGTTTGCTAGATGACCAACTGCCTCTTGTGCCGAACAACTGAATGCTAACTTTACGTGCTTGATTTTTCTGATTTATGATCCTCTGAATACTTTGTCGAGTAACATACTAGCTTTTGAACCCAACTCTTCAATCTGATTAGTACCAAGCTAGTGGTGGACTTCGAAACATTTTCATATAAAATTCTTCTTCATTATTCGTCGAGACAGTAGTAGCAAAAGATCTCAGTGCTGCAGATGCTGATTTTGACTTCTACCTCTGCTCGGGGACGAGCAAGAGCTTCTCGGGGACGAGCAAGAGATTCTCAGGGACGAGCAAGTGCTTCTCGGGAATGAGCTAATGCTTCTCGGATAGATCATCTGTGATGAATATCAGAATGTTGAAAGGTCTTAACTTCATAAACTCCTCTTATATTTTAGATGATCCTCCTGCTGGTGAGGAACCTGTTTCAAAAGTAGAAGGAAAAGAAACCAATAGAATAGGAATCTCAATGTATTTTGTTTTTTTTGGATTTAATGAAAGATTTTCATTTTTTATTCGCAATCTTAATTGCTATTGTCTTGTAAAATACTTTACATCTGTGCATATGTAAAAGATAACAATATTGTGTTGTTCATCGACCAACTTAGTAATAAAAAGTTACAAGTATTAGTAACGTTGCTCGATCACTTAATAATAAAGTAATGAGTATAAAAATGTTAAAATTTTTCCAACCAACTAAGGTTGTTAAATTATGCTTGTCGACCAACTACAGTTGATGGGTTTTTATCCCCGACCAGCCATACTTGGTTCAATTTCAAATATTTTCATAAAAAGTGTTCGACCAACTAAGGTCAATAATTTGTCCTCGTCGACCAACTACAGTTAGTGGGTTTTTATCCCCGACCAACTATACTTGGTGTATTTTGGAATATTTTGTTCTTCAAAGAACTTTTTGTAATAATATTACCTCCCGACCAACATAAGTTGTAATATGAGAGTATATTTTTATCTTACCAACCGTAGTTGATCATGCTGGTGTACACTTTTTGGCTCCTTAAAGCTTTTGGCTCCTTAGAGCATTTTTTGGCTCCTTAGAGCATGTCCTCCTAACCAAAGGAGGTTGGCTACTTATAGCACTTTTGCTCCTTAGAGCTGTCCTCCTAACCAAAGGAGGTTGGCTACTTATAGCACTTTTGCTCCTTAGAGCTGTCCTCCTAACCAAAGGAGGTTGGCTACTTATAGCACTTTTGCTCCGTAGAGCTGTCCTCCTAACCAAAGGAGGTTGGCTACTTATAGCACTTTTGCTCCGTAGAGCTGTCCTCCTAACCAAAGGAGGTTGGCTCCTTAGAGCACTTTTGGCTCCTTAGAGCACTTTTTGGCTCCTTAGAGCAATTTTGGCTCAGAGCACTTTTTGGCTCCTTAGAGCAATTTTGGCTCCTTAGAGCACTTTTTGGCTCCTTAGAGCACTTTTGGCTCCTTAGAGCTTTTGGTCCATTAGCTCTGAGGATATCCTGGCGCTGAATGAACCTTCAAAATGTTTGACTGATGATAATAGGCAGCAAACTCCTCGTTTTTAAATTGTGTTCCATGGTCTGTGATGAAGGCATGAGGGAGACCATATCGGCAGATGATGTTCTTCCAAATAAATTGGTACACCTTCCTTCTCGTATGTCATGTCAATAAGTGGCTCAGCTTCTATCCACTAAGTAAAATAATCTACTGCGATGACGAGGTATTTGAATCTTCCTCGAGTCGTCGGCAATGGTCCAACCAAATCAATCCCCACATGGAAAATGGCCAAGGATAAATGATGGGTGTCAACAATGTTTGTGAAGTTCTTCGGATGGAGGAAAAGCATTGGTACTTGTCACATTTCTTGGCATAAGCTATACAATCAACTCTCATCGTCGGCCAGTAGTATCCCTGCGTCATCACCTTTTGCAAAAGTGTTCGTCCTGCTACATGGGCTCCACAGGACCCTTCATGGATCTCTTTAATCAATTCACCTCGGAGGGATGTACACATCTTTGCAAACCTGCCATAATTCCTCGTCGAGCAGCTTTAAACTTCCATTTCTTGGCAGCGAGCTTATCTTCCGAATACCATTATACCGAGCAACTTTAAACTTCCATTTCTTGGCAGCGAGCTTATCCTCCGGTAATTATTCCTCCTTAATATATGCTCTGATAGGATCCATCCAAGATGTTCCTAAATCAAGGGTAATAATATTCATCGTCAGGTCTTCATCTATGCTCCGACTTTCTAATGCTTCAATTGGTATCGTTCTTCGCAGCTCGGTACGAGTAGCTGATGCTAATCGGGCCAAGGCGTATGCTCTCACATTCTCCGTTCTTGATATTCTTACCAGTTGAACAGCAACAAACTCTGATACCAACTCCATCACCTTTGCTTGATACTTGATCATCAATTCTCCTTTGGTTGCATATATTCCCAACATTTGATTTACGATCAATTGAGAATCACTGAAGACAATAACCTGCTGTGCCTCCATAGTATTTGACAAATTAAGACCTGCTATCATGTTCTCATACTCAATCTCATTATTAGAAGCTTTGAATTAGAAACGTAGGGCGTATTCCCTGTCGACCTCATCTGGGCTGTTCAAAACGATCCCTGCCCCACAGCCTGTAGTGAAAGATGATCCATCTACATATAGCCTCCATATAGGCAACATTTGTCTTCTAATTTCTGGTCTGACAGAGTTCCTCGGTGGAATACTTTTCGCTTTCTTTCATCATGTCCTGATACTTCTGAATACAACTCTTGAATTTCGATATACCTCCTGAACTTCAATATTCCTCCTGAACTTCAATATACCTCCTGAACTTCAATATTCCTCCTGAACTTCAATATTCCTCCTGAACTTCAATATCAAAAGTAATTCCTGAGAAAGAAAAACAACTCCTGAATGATGATTAGTCGGGGTTGAATTTGATGCTCGACTGCATGATGATATAAGAATGTGCCACCAAATGAACAAATATATCGGTAATAGAAGCCCCCAACTGTGGAATGTGAACTTTGAATGAGATTTATCGACCAATACCAACCGGAGTTGGATTTTATCTACCAATCGGAGTTGGATTTTGTCTACCAACCGGAGTTGGATTTTATCTATCAATCGCAGTTGGTGGTAATTGATAATGAATGATGAAGACTTCCTCGGAGCTGACCAACAGATTGTTGGGAATAAGATAATATAAATGCTGGATACCTCCTCGGAGATGACCAACAAATTGTTGGGAATAAGATATAATAAATGCAGGATACCTCCTCGGCGATGACCAACAGATTGTTGGGAATAAGATATAATAAATGCAGGATACCTCCTCGGCGATGACCAACAGATTGTTGGGAATAAGATAATATAAATGCAGGATACCTCCTCGGCGATGACCAACAGATTGTTGGGAATAAGATAATATAAATGCAGGATACCTCCTCGGTGATGACCAACAGATTGTTGGGAATAAGATATAATAAATGCTGGAGACATCCTTGGAGCTGAATAAGATATAATAAATGCTGGAGACATCCTTGGAGCTGAATAAGATATAATAAATGATGGAGACATCCTTGGAGCTGAATAAGATATAATAAATATTTGTCGAGCTCCATGCTGAAATGAGAATAGAATATGCATCCAAATAGATATAAAGAATAATTAAAAATAATAAAGTGCCTCGCCGATCAGTCAAGGTAGAATCATATAATGCTGAACAAGAATAAGATCTTTCAGAACATAAGAATATGACCGAGAACGTTGTCAGGCCTGAATATAAATAAGAATTATCCGAACGAATGTTGTAATTCTCCTTAAAGCTGAATAAGTATCTTGTCGAGGCATAATTGCAGAATGCCGAATAAGAATAATATTTTCCAGAACATAAGAGAACTTTGTTGGGCCTGCATATAAATAAGAATTACCCCGACCAACTATCCGTTGGGGGTGAAATATAATAAATGTTATAGTTCTCCTCAAAGCTGAATATGATAATAAGTATCTCTCCGAGCTCCATGTTGAGATGAATATAGAATATGAATCCCAATGGATATATAGAATCATTTGTGCTGGAGCAGATATCTGGGCCTGAATATAAATAAGAATTACCCCGACCAACTATCCGTTGGGGGTGAAATATAATAACTGTTGTAGCTTTTCCTCGGAGCCGAATATATATAGAGAGAAGAAATTTTTTCGAGTTCCATGCTGAGATAAATATAAAATATGAATCCGAACGGATATAGAATAATTTGTGCTTCAGCATTCGTTGGCATTGAATCTTGTGCCTGTAAAAATTAATAATTTGCTCTACCATATGTGTAGGCTGAATTGATTAGTCATGAGAATAATTTACTCATCCAATCAATATATGATATGTATCAGCATAAACATTTCAAAATATGAAATAATATGTTTTATGCCAAATGTGTGTGAGATGGACAAATTATTATCAAATATGCATCATAAATAAGACGTAAAGTTTTTTGTAAATTTATTTAATCTCCAACAACCAATCAGGTATTAGTTGCTGTTTAAAAATATTTTTGGGGTGATCATAAGTTAAAAAGACTTAAGCCCCCTGCTTGTCCCCAAGCCGAACTCGTGTTTAAAGAAATATCAGGGGTGCTTAGCATTTTTTAATACCCCAAGATTCTACTGCTGCCGACAAACGACATGGATGTTGCCGACCAACATTTAAGGATATCTCAAGTTA
The DNA here is from genome assembly GCA_949130495.1 of Sambucus nigra. Classification (NCBI taxonomy): domain Eukaryota; kingdom Viridiplantae; phylum Streptophyta; class Magnoliopsida; order Dipsacales; family Adoxaceae; genus Sambucus; species Sambucus nigra. The sequence goes on along the minus strand of OX422212.1, from coordinate 245,787,222 downwards.
TAGAATATATGGTTGGATGACTAGAATATCTCGAATCTTGAGATCAAAAAAATAACATTCAATGTAAAATTTAAGCCTTAAGAATGTTAATTAAATGAATAAATATATAACCCACTAGATCGTGTGATTTCGTCAAAGAAATCTTGTGATGTGAAGAACGAGGGGCCAACATATCAAATTTGTGCCCAGAGTCTTGATATGGTCATGATTATTTTACTGATCCTCTTTTATAAGAGGTGGGTAATGATTTTTCAGTTGAGAGAAAATTATTTTTTATGTTGATCCCTTCCTATTCCCAATTTGGAGAGATAAAAATATGGTGAATGATTAAAGTTATTCCCAAATTTATATAAAAAATCAATCAATTTGACTTTATTGACATAGATGGAAAATGAACCAAATTAAGTATATAGTTCATAAAAGTGAATGCAAAGAGACTCAAACTTGAAGAGATAGATAATATATATGGGTCATGATTTCCATGAGAAGACTTTTCATTGTCTTTAACCTTTTCCCATTCTTTTATTAAAAATATGATGGGAATTTGAATAGACATCAAATATCTTACAAAATTTATTTCAAAATCAACAATGAAAATGATCAAATCTTATCATCGTCGTATATATTGGTATATGTAATAATTTAAAATATTTATTCCATGATATAAAATTGAAACTTGAGAATCAAGCAAAGAATTATGATTTATGAAATCTACTATTTTTCAGATTTCTAAATAAGAATTAATCTAACAGTTATGATTTAAAAAATCATGATATGCAACATTTTGCAGATAAAAATTGGACAATTAATTTATGCATATAAACATAAAAATCATGATTGAATCAAAAGATTTATGTATAATTGATTATACATAGAGAAAATAAAAACTTAGCTTTTGGTGGAGAACAACGCTTGTAACACGTTCCCACAGACGGCGCCAATCTGTTGATGTAAAAAACTAGATCGCTCTAATTTTTCAATCACAGATAAATAAATAAGACAAAGATTTTTAAAGTGGTTCGGCTAGGAATAAAGCCTACGTCCACTGTTATGTTATTGCTGAGTGTTTGTGGAATTCTTGATTACAAGTTCTCTCAAGAAATTCCGGTCCCCTTGAATGAGGATGATACAAGGTATTTATAGCCTTTAGGCTGTACATGAAAGGTCCAATACATTAAATGATATACATATGAAAGGGTAATACATTTAATGCAGCGTGTGCGTCAAGAATATAATGAATAGTTGAACAGTTGTCCGTCTGGTAATTAATGATACGGCCGAGATGCAGTTCGGACCGCCTTAGTTGCTCGTTGATCAAGAGTTCCTCGAAGCGCATGTAGTATCTCGGTTCCTCGGAGCGCATGTAGTATCTCGGTTCCTCGGAGTGACCTCCTCGTTCCTCGGAGAAAGTATGTAATGGTTGAAGGAATGATCTTCCTCATTGTTATTGTGCCAGGTAGGTTAACACGTGTCTTCTTATTATTGGTCCACGTCAGTAGATTAAATTTGGTATCAACACCTGGCATTGACCCTGAGGTGATGAGACACAAGCTCAACGTGACCAGAGATGCCAAGACGATCAAGCAGAGATGAAGAGTCTACTCCAAGGAGAAGTACGACGTCATCCGAGAAGAGGTCAAAAAGTTGGAAGAAGCCGAGTTCATAAGAGAGGTAACCTATCCGGAGTGGCTCTCAAATGCAGTCATCGTGCCTAAGGACAATGGGAAGTGGCGAATGTGTGTGGATTTCACTGACCTGAACAGGTCTTGCCCAAAAGACAGCTATCCCTTACCTCGAATAGACCAGATAGTGGATGCAACGACGGCGCACAAGCTCATGAGCTTCATGGATGCTTATTGAGGCTATAACCAAATCTTCATGGACACCGAGGACTCTGAGAAGACAGCCTTCATTACTGACAAAGGGACGTACTGCTACAAAGTGATGCCCTTAGGTCTGAAAAATGCAGGGGCAACATATCAACGTCTTGTCAATAAGATGTTCGAGGAGCAAATAGGTAAGACCATGGAGGTATATGTAGACGATATGCTAACGAAGAGCTTGAAAGCTTGTACTCATGTAGCAGACCTTGAGAAGACCTTCGATGTTATGGACTCGTACAAAATGAAACTCAACCCAGCAAAGTGTGTCTTCGGAGTAGGAGCTGGGAAGTTCCTGGGGTTCATCGTTAACCAGAGGGGAATCGAAGCGAACCATGAGAAAATTAAGGCATTACTTGACATGAAGACTCCTAGGGGTATCAAGGATGTCCAAAGACTTACGGGAAGAGTGGTTGCCCTTAACATGTTTGTTTCTAGGGCAACGGACAAGTGTCTTCCCTTCTTTAAAGTTCTAAGAAAGGCCTTCCAATGGGACGAAGAGTGTGAAAAATCCTTCAACCAGCTCAAGTCCTACTTAGGGTCTCCCTTATTGCTGTCTCGGCCCATCGCTGGAGAAAGGTTGTTTGTGTATCTGGCAGTCTCTGAATCAGTCATCAGCGCGGCCATCATAGGGGAAGAGGATGGGATCCAAAGGCCTGTGTACTTCAACAGTAAGTCCCTTCAAGGGTCTGAACAAAATCATCCCCGAATGGAGAAGTTGGCTTATGCCCTAATACATGCCTCAAGAAAAATGAAGCCTTACTTCCAAGCTCACTCCATGGTAGTCCTCACTGACTCCCCACTAAGGCAGGTTCTGCACAAACCTAAGAAGTCCGGAAGATTGATGACCTGGGCCATCAAACTAGGAGAATATGATCTTACCTACCAGCCTAGGACAACCATCAAGGGGCAGGCCCTCGCAGACTTTGTCGCAGAATTCACCTGGGAAGAGGCCGATAGAAGTTTGGAAGAGGTCGAGACAGAGAAAGGCTTAGATGACGGCGAAGAGACGAACCATAGTGTCTTCCAAATTCGAAAGAGACGGCACCAAACGTCTTCCAAGATTGGGAAGAGGTCATCTCAGGCAAAACCCAGAGCAGAATAGAAGAGAACGAAGAGGATCGATACCTCTTCAAGAAAGGGGTTATGAGATAAGGGGTCTTCTCATCAGATACAGACGTCTGGAGACTCTTTGTTGATGGCTCTTCCTGTGATAATGGAAGCGGTGCGGGGCTAATACTCTCGGCCCCAGATGGCGCCAACATTGAATACGCCTTGAGATTTAACTTCCAGGCCTCAAACAACGAGTCCGAGTATGAGGCTATGATAGCAGGTCTCTTATTGGCAACAACTCTTCGAGTAAAGCGACTCCTACTCCATAGCGACTCAAGGTTGGTTGTCAATCAAGTATTGGGGATATATGAGGCCAAAGACGAAAGGATGGCCAAGTACTTAAAGAAGGTAAGAAGGTTGTTAGAATATTTTGAAGAAGCAAAACTGAAGAGAGTGCCTTGACTGAGAAACAATCACGCTGATGCATTGGCAAGGCTGGCCTCGGCAATGAAGACAAATATGGGAAGGACCATTCCAATCGAGGTCTTAGGAAAGGCAACTATCGAGGAGGATGAGGTATGTAGACCTTGTCACAATGTGAACTTAGGAGACTCATGGATCGACCCGCTCGTCAGATACCTAAGAGAGGGAGAGCTGCCTGAGTCCAAGCTAGAAAGGAGAAAGTTGAGATACAGGGCTGCCAAGTTCTCAATGGTAGGAGACGTCTTGTACAAAAAGGGGTTTCTATTGCCTCTCCTCAGATGTGTTCATCCCATGGAAGTACCCCAGGTCTTACAGGAGGTTCATGAGGGTTCTTGCTCTAGCCACATAGGGGGAAGGCCCTTAGCCAAGAGGATCATCACTCAGGGATACTGGTGGCTTACTTTGTCCAAGGACACTGCAGACTATGTGAAGAGGTGCGACAAATGTCAAAGGTTCGCCATTATCCCTCATCAACCCCATCAACCTATGACATCAATCTCTTCTCCATGGCCATTTGTGGCATGGGGAATTGACTTAGTAGGACCCTTGCCAAGAGTTGTTAACAACTATAGATTCTTGATAGTTGCCATTGACTACTTCTCAAAGTGGGTGGAGGCAGAGCCGATGATAACAATCACAGAGCAGAAGACCTTCCAGTTCATTTGGAGGAACATCATATGCAGATATGGCCTCCCAAACACTCTCATCTCGGATAATGGGACCCAGTTCAAGAACTCCTCCTTAGAAAAGTATTGCTTAAGAGTGGGGATTAAGAAGTTATTCTCATCTCCTGGTCGACCTCAGGCAAATGGTCAGACCGAGGTCACAAACAGAACTATCTTGGACGGAATCAAGAAAAGGTTAGAAGATGCGAAGGGAAGATGGACTGAAGAGGTCTACGCTGTGTTATGGGCCTACAGAACCACGACAAGGACACCAACAAGAGAAACCCCATTCATGCTGGCACATGGCTCAGAGGTCATCATAGCAACGGAAGTAGGACTCCCAACTCATCAGATTCAGACCTACGACCCTGACAGCAATGGGGAAGAGAGGAGGCTAGACCTGGATCTTATCGAAGAAAGAAGAGAAGACGCAGAGGTCAGAAAAGCAGCCTACCAGCAGAGGGTAGCGAAATTCTACGACCAGAGGGTAAAGTCAAAACCCATAGCAGTGGGAGACCTAGTGCTAAAGAAGACCCTACAGAAAGCAAATAAGCTACACCCAAACTGGCATGGCCCCTACAAAGTAACAGAAGAGGTTGTGCCTGGCACTTACAGGCTAGAAAACCTAGAAGGAGAACCTTTCACTAACCCATGGAATGCTGACCACCTAAAGAAATATTACATATGATGTTGCATAAAATTTTATGTAAATGTGCCATCTTATTGAGAAGAGGTTATTAATAAAGATCAGTTTCCATGACAGTGCTTGCTTCATTCTTAGATCAGAGATATATTATGGGGATAACATCTTAGGTGATGACCTCAGACCCTCATAACACCATTCAGTGGTGACGAGGTCTGAGATCAGACACCATAATGAGATGACCTCAGACCCTTAACATCATTAATTTGGTAAAATTTATTATGAGGCTAACATCTTAGGTGATGACCTCAGACCCTCATAACACCATTCAGTGGTGACGAGGTCTGAGCTCAGACACCATAATGAGATGACCTCAGACCCTTAACATCATTAATTTGGTGAAATTTATTATGAGGTTAACATCTTAGGTGATGACCCCAGACCCTCATAACACCATTCAGTGGTGACGAGGTCTGACCTCAGAGACCATAATGTGATGACCTCAGACCCTTAACATCATTAATTTGGTGAAATTTATTATGAGGCTAACATCTTAGGTGATGACCCCAGACCTTCATAACACCATTCAGTGTTGACGAGGTCTGAGCTCAGACACCATAATGAGATGACCTCAGACCCTTAACATCATTAATTTGGTGAAATTTATTATGAGGCTAACATCTTAGGTGATGACCCCAGACCCTCATAACACCATTCAGTGGTGACGAGGTCTGACCTCAGACACCATAATGTGATGACCTCAGACCCTTAACATCATTAATTTGGTGAAATTTATTATGAGGCTAACATCTTAGGTGATGACCCCAGACCCTCATAACACCATTCAGTGGTGACGAGGTCTGAGCTCAGACACCATAATGAGATGACCTCAGACCCTTAACATCATTAATTTGTTGAAATTTATTATGAAGCTAACCTCTTAGGTAGTGACCTCAGACCTGCATAACATCATGCGTTGGTGATAAGGTCTGAGATCAGGACCATTGGTCGAGTTTAAACAAGACCATTGCAAATACAAGCTTATAAAGAGGGCTTCAGAGGTTGAAGCTCATTACAAATTTATTTCTAGCAGACACCATAATAATGGAACTAAGAATGAAAAGCATCACGTGGCATTCAATGAAAAGAAAGTGAAGAGGGTCCTCATCAGAGGTTGATATATATATATTCAGAAATTTGATGTTCAATTATTACAGACAAAAGTTCCAAAATACAGATAAATTACAAATAGAAATAAAAAAATATCCTAAGAGTCTGAGGGGGAAACGCTGACACCCTCGGCTTGGTTAGAGCCTCGGCTGCATCATCACAAGGGTATGCCCCTCCAACCTCGGTGACCTCCAGAGTAGCAGTCTCGGCAGGAGCAGCAGCCTTTTCCTCAACCTCTTGGAGAGCTTGGGCAAATTGTGGATCAGCAAAGCCGAGACCCACGAAGTCAGAGGCCTTCAGAGTGCCGGCCTCTCTCTCTATGATGTCAGCCCATTTAGTAGTGGCTTTGATACCTCTCTCAAGGTATTCAAAGCCAAACCCCATGAACTCATCAGAGGATTTTTAGTCAGCAATGATCTTCTCAGAGGCATCCTCAATAGCGACCCTGATAACCGAGTTGACCTTTTGCTGAAGAACGTCATCTTTAGCCTTCAGTACAGCAGCGTGGTCCTTGCCGAGCTGAGAGATGTCCCTCTCCAACCCCTTCACCTTTTCCTCAGAGCCCTTCAGCTCAGACTTGAGGCGCTCTATCTCTTCATTCAGAGCACCCTGGACTTTCTCGACCTCTTGCCCCTTTTAGATGAGAGGCAACTTCCGCAGAGCCCAGTTTGATAGAAGGTGCATAGCGGTCAAGCCCTGTGTATTTAGTGAACATGAGTAAAGTTGAAGAAGAGTCAGATGTTACACTTTGAAGAATTTGCATTAAAGGACCAAATTATACATGAACGGCTCTGTGAAGGCCGAACTCAACCAACAGGGGGGGTGTCCATAGCCCTGTAGAAGCGCTTGTCAGCCTCGGTCATTACAGAGCCGATGGCATTTACGGCCTGCATGCTGTGGCCAACTACGCTGTCAGTCAACTTCAACTGATCCAGACGGGCCGACAGGATATTGGCCGAAGAGATAGGGATAGCAGCCTCAGTGGTCTTCTTCTTCGGCCTCTGATCCTCAGGGGCATGTTTTTCGGGACACCTCTTCTTTTTGGCCGGGGGCTTAGAGGCCGAGGGAGCTGGGGGAGGAGCGTTCAGACCTGCCTTTTTGGCAAGTCTTGTCAAGCTCGGTGCATCCATCTCCCAAAGCTCGTCTGGGATATCCCTTGGTCGCTCTGTAAAAAATTAATAGACCTGAGTTAGATAAATCAGATAAGAATAAACTTAGAGGTTAAACTTAACAAAAATGCTTACCCAGCTCAGCAAGGGGACTTCCACCCAGACCTGTCCCAGAGAGGAAGTGGGGAGTCATCAAATGTTCAAACCTGACAAATAGGCCATTTGCCCCCTGATCCTGAAGGGCTTTCACCTTCTGGAGGTTTTGAAGACTTAGGCCAGGGTCGGCCCTGGCAGATATGGTGACCTTACCCCACCTCAAGGGCATCCTCTGCTCTATATGGGACGAGGGAACACATGGGCCAAACTCCCATGACCCTGTGGCAAAGAAGTACCGAGGCTTCCAGTTATGGTTGGAAGTTTGGGTCACCTGAAGCAACTTCTTCTCAGGCCTCCGAGCTACAAAATGGTAGTAGCTCGGATGATTTTTGGGCGAGGAGGGGATGTAACAACCCGCAAATACTTGAACTGGAAGGTCTGAATGGTGGACGGCCTTCCATAACACTATGGCCCCTATTAGGATTCTCCATGCATTAGGAGAGAGATGGGAGGGGGCCAAATTAATGTAAGAAAGGATGGATCTGATAATGGGGTGAATGGGCAGACGAAACCCCAACTTGAACATCTGCTCGTACAAGCAGATCTCCCCGTCTCGGCCGTGATAAGCCCTCTCTTCCCTTAGAGGTCTCCTAAGTTTTATTGAGGGGCTGATAGAATACAGGTATCTAAAGAAGAGAAGTTCTACCTCAGTAATAGTACTCTCGTGCTCTGCCGCCTCAGAGACGTCGACATCAGACTCAACCTCATCATCATCCAGCTCAACGTCGACCGGAGCAGATGTTGATGGGTTACCAGGAAACCTCTGAGCAAATTCTGCCCCGGTAACAGCCGACATAGGGATGGCATCAATTGGTGGTGGTATGGCCACACTCGGCTCAAGAATCTCAACCTCTGAGGAAGACCCTGAGGTGCTTGAGTGGTTATGGGACGAGGCTCGGCTGGAGACCTCGGCCTGATCAGGGGCCTGATCAGGCCTAGGTGTGAAGTCCATGGCCTCTTGAAAGGAGTCCACGGACATGGGGTCTGAGATAGAAGATTCAGACTCAGACATAGGTATAGGATCAGCAGGAACCCCTGTCTGATAGAAGTTCTCCGGGGGGTCGGGATATATCACCCTCAGAGGTGGTGGAAACAAAGGTCTAATGGGAAACTCTTGTGACCTACGAGCCTCCTCCTGAGCTCTCTCTATTTGCCTAATCTTTTCTAAAGTCTTCTCTCTAAGAGAAGGGAACTCCTCAAGAAGCTGATATAAAGGTCTGAGCATCAGAGGACGACACTACACTTGGGGATTTTCCTAAACTCCAAAAGTTACAAACAAGACTGGCTAATAAGCAAAGGAATTTAAAGATCAAACTGCTTAAAATTGGGAAGAAAAACTCGCCTGAAACTATGGTGGTGACGCCAAAAAACTAAGAAGGTCGCCGGAAAGTACGAAAATAAGGGTGCTTGCAGGTAAAATGAAGGAAAAAGTATAGAAAGCCTTACCTGAGGAGGAAATGGTAAGGAAGTGAGGAGGAAGCGCGAGAGATCACCACCCAAAAGCCTTGAATCAAAATCTTTCTAGAGAGAGAGAATTGCAAAAACGCTGGAGGCAGAAATGGAAGAAATGGAGAAGAAAGAGAGAAAGAAGGGTTCAAAACCCTTATATACTCAGGCACGACTCCCAAGGCCCATCATTTCCTTGGGAGCCACAAAGGACGGCTGACAGTACACGCCAACCAAGTAAGCATGTTCTAGCATTGGACAGGTGTCAGGCAGGTATTGGCTTGGAACGGACAGGCCTCGGAGGTGTAGTAATCCCCTAGCTACTTGCTCTCACATATGACTAAGGGCTGGGGGGTGATTGATATGCCCCAAGTGTAACCTCGGCCAAGAGACACCAACCTCGGCCTAGAGACACCAACCTCGATCGATATTATGGCCGACATTGGGCATGTCTTGGACATGCGATATCACCCCTCGGCCAGACCAAGGTCGGCCCAGGCCGAAACTACCATGAGCCTCTCCAAGGGACCTCATAAGGATCAACAGCACTCACATATAACTTGAAATGGCAACCTCGGCCATACGTAAGCCGAGCCTGCAGGATGCCACCAGATCAACCTCATATCAGGCAGATCCTGCCCATTGTCTCGGCTAGGATCAAGCCGAGACCTCCATGGAGCACTCAGACTGAACAGGTATCAAGACTCACCAACCTCGACCTCAGCAAGGCCGAGGTCATAATACCAGGCACGATGGTCGAGCACCTGCTGACATCCAGATAAGGACACATTGACACAAATCAGTTATAACAAGATTATTCCCCACACGTGGGGAGAATATTGCATCATCATTCTCTACATGTGACAGTGACAGATGGCACTCCCACATTGGTGAGGTTACCACACACATGCTCATTACATGCATGGGGGGTACATTACACCCCCTAGGTACTATATATAGGGGTCATCCCCTACCTTGCAAAGGCATCCAGATATTCAACCCTAGATGAAACTCTGTCTAGATACACAGTAGAGAGAGAAAGCTTGAGAGATTGTATCCATGGCCATTAGTGCCTTCATTCAGTGATATTGCTCACACACACTCACAGTGGACGTAGGCCAGATTGGCTGAACCACTTATATACTGGTGCCCTCTCCTCTTATCCTCGTCTCATTCTCTTACCTCTTTATATAGCTGTGCTGCCATTGTTATTCTTATATTGAGCTTGAAAACACCTTATCTGGTGGTGCTGATTCTGGCATCATCAATTAATGTGCGTAAATGATGAAAAACGTACTAGCGATAACCGCAGAAAAGAATTGTAAAAAAACCAATCGCTCCACTCCAGATTGATCGGTTCAGTTCTGTCTTTACAAAATGAGTTTCAAAAAGGACAATTTCACTTAGGTAATTAGTAATTAAAAATACGATAAATCGTAAAATACGATAGCAAGATAAAATTTGACATAGGTCTAATTTCACTTAGGTAATTAGTAATTAATTTTTTTTCAACAGTGATGCTAAGAATGAACCATATGAGAAACCTATTTTAATTTAATAATGGCTTGATCAACCGATGTTTAATTCGAAGGGGTGTCACACTCCACAAGTATAAAGTTCAAATCTTCGTAAATCTCTAATGAACACTATGATCATCGTAAGAAACACAAGACCGCATTCCTCCATCAGCCTCAACCTTCATTTTTTATAGTGAATCTCGGCAGGGATCACAAGTCAGCCATGGAGATCCTCTCCACAAAGTGTATGCAAAGATACTAAAATTTCTGAGGTTTTAAATGAGTTCATAAGAACAATATTCAAGGATGTTTTGTTGTGAATCAAAGGGTGTTTGCAACCTAAAAAAGTGAAGAACTTTCGTAAAATTTACGTAGAAACGTATCTAGCAAAAGTCTAAATGTTTTGATCACGAAATAGGTATTTATACAAAACTTTAGCTAGCGCGTCATTCGAACGATATAAACAGGTCGTTCTTATGAGATATAGATCTCATTCGAACGAGATTTCATCTTGCTTCTAACGACCTTGAAATAAAATCAGAATGCTTTTTTTTATCCAAATTATAAGCATCCTTTCAAATGAGGGATCTAACGACATTGGAAAGTCGTTTTAACGACAATAACATATCGTTCTAACGAGATTTTAAAAGTTCGTCTACAGTAAGCTCATAAAATATTTTTCAGAAAATAAACATCCAAATATAATTTCGTAAATTAATTCAAACTCTAAATTGTTTTATACCTTATCGGGATGTCGGGATGTCTTCAAACTTGGAGATGCTTGAGTTCGGTTCATCTTGACGGTGCGTGACAATTTATAACGGGACATGCCAAACTAGCCTAAAGCTACGCTATGAACAATTCTAGAAAAATTATTCTTACAAATCTCCTCATTTGGCTACATCTTGTAGATAGAAAGAATATAGAAAAGTACAAATGGTACTTCACTCGAACCCTTAATTTTCTCTCTCAAGCCCTCAATCCCCACGATGGATGCGCTTTCCTCGGTGACTAGCGGTGGATCCTCCACTTCCAAAACCAGAACCCTCATCTGAGGTGGTAGGTAGCACAAAGCAGGAAGGAACCGACTTCTTGATATAATCAGATATGGAGGCCATCCAGTCCTTGATATCCCTCAGCCAGTTTGTTGGCACCCAAACATACTGCATGCAAAAAGAGCAATAAAAAGATGAATCAGTCAGTAAAGAAGCAAAGAACAATCAATAGAACAAGAGAAAAAGAAAGGATATACCTCAGGCATGTGGGCCAATCCTATCGAGGTGCTAGTACCCCTACCTGAAGCCGTGGCGGGTGGAGGCATGTTCTCCACATCATAGACATAGGAGGGCACCAACCATCTCGTCACAAAATCCAGATAATCATAGCTCGCCACTGTATCTGTATAGTGCGTAGAGGTCTCGTTGAATATCGCTACCACCCTAGCATCATCATACATGTCCCTTACCCGCCTCATATACATAGGGGTGCTGACGAAGGGACCACAACCTCTTCCTCCACAATATGCCTCACCACCCTCTCTCCACTATACCAAAAAGGCTAAATTGGCACCCTTTAGCTGGCCAGCCTTGTCACGGTCATTGATCGTGACAAAAAAAATACCCATTTTTTTATCACGGTCAATGACCGTCATAAGGCCGTGATAAAGACTTGTCACGACCATTGACCGTGACTAGTACAGTTGTCACGGACTTGTCACTGTCAATGACCGTGACAAATACTTATAATATTGTCACGGTCAAGGACCGTGACACGTCCGTGATAATTTATTCAGTAAAAAAATCCCTACGCTTTCTTGTTTTCCCACCGTTTTTTGTTTTCCCTATCTTTCTCTCTCTAAGCGATTTCTCTCTCTCTCTCTCTCTCTCTCTCTCTCTCTCTCTCTCTCTCTAAGGTATGTTTTTTTTCCTCTCTTTCTCTTTCATTTCTATATGTGTGTGTATGTGTGTATATATGTGTGTGGTGGGGGGCAGGGGGTGGTGGGGGTGGGGTGGGGTGTGTGTGCATGTGTGTGTGCATGTGCGTGTGTGGTGGGGGGAGGGGGAGGGACAGGGGCTTGGGAGGGGAGGGACGGGGGGGCTGGGGGGGAGGGTGGTGGTGGTGTGAGTGTGTAGGTGTGTGTGGGGGGGGGGGGGGGTGAGGGGGCAGGGGTGGTGGGGTGTATGTGTGTGTGTGTGCAGGTGTGTGCGGTGGGGGTAGGGGTAGGGGCAGGGGCAGGGGCAGGGGCAGGGGTTGGGGGTGGTGGTGGTGGTGGTGTGGTGTGTGTGTGTGTGGTGGGGCAATATCAACAATTGTATAGCTTTAATTAATAAATTGTATAGCTTTAATTGTAACTTTAATTGTATAGTTTTATATGAAAGTTAATTAATAATTAGTGCCCATTTCATATGAAAGTAGGATTGCCCCTGATTGTAAATTAGTAAATTAATAATTGTATACTTTAATTGTTAGTTTAATTGATAAAATGAATTAATTGAGTAGATGAATTAGAAGGAGTATGGGATATTTGTTATTGACATTGCTGTTGGATTATAGTGGATCGATGTTGGGTTGGTGAGTTTTAAAAGTGGCATGACCACTGGATTATTGTCCATATTAGGGTGGGATTTTTCAACTTTTTTTGAAAATTACTTTGTATATCGAACAATATATATATATAGTATGATAATTAAATGAAACATACTTGAAATTACATATAGTGCGCATAGATTCTAGCCTTCTAGTTCTAATGCGTACGCATTCAATAACCCTTAGACCCGTTCGAGAGTCATTACCCCTGTAATGAGATCTCTTGAATTGTCCTGTTTGGACAGTTTGGGACTGCATAATTTCTGTATAATATTCTTAGTGACTTAAACTTGTTACTTTTGGAGGAAGTTCTGCAGTCGTATCCTAATGTTCTCTGGGTACATACTAGATTAACAAGTGTGACTGTTATTTCAATTGATCAATTGAAATAACACTCACACTTGCCAATCTACGTTGTGTATTTGGAGAACTATGGGGATATGCTGTCGAATTTTTTTCAAATCGTAACAATGTGCATGAGCTGTTAAGTATATTACAGAAAAATGCGGTCTTGAATGGGATAGGACCACTCACCCTTTAGAGGAGATGGAGGAAATAGAAATTTCTATTATAAATTGAATTTGAATTTAAATAAGACATAATTAAATGAAACATACTATAAATCTAAGTTTTGTTTATACTAATCCATAAATATACGCTTCGTACCTTTAATAGGTGATTAGTTGTGGTAGCTATGATGGGATATCCGACATACAAAGAGTGGATGGGTGAGACAAATAAAATGGGGGATGTATTTCGCAGAATGCTAATGAATTTGTGAAATATGCAAAGAGATGTCATAATGACGAAGAGTTTCCGTGTCCGTGTGCTAGGAGTAAGAATGGTAAGGTGTTTGAGTGGAAAACAGTTGAAATACATTTGTTAAGATCGGGTATGCAAGATAGTTATCGATTTTGGAGTTTTCATGGTGAATTGAAATTTCCTTTTGTCCCCGACCAACCTTCACAAAAACCTTCAACAAGTAGGATAGATGTAGAAGGGGACGATGTAGATCATAATATGTTAGAGGATTTAGTTGATGGTGCGTACGGAGTTTATGAAGCATAAGAGAATGAGGTTACTGATGATGTAGAAGGTTCAAGTGATCGTGAAGATATCACGATAAAACTTGACGATGACTACCAAAGTTTAAAATTTAGGGCGACCCAACCGTTATACTCTGGTTGTGAGAAAGATCAAACAACTTTACATGCTATGGTTGGTTTGCACAGTTTAAAGACACAATACGATTTGTCTGGCAATAGTGTGATAAGAATTCTGAAATGGGTGAAGGGCTTATTACCCAAGGAGAATACACTTCCAAATAACTATCATGTTATGAAGAACAGTTTGAAAGGTTTGGGAATGAAGTATAAATCGATTCATGCTTGTGTGTATTTTACTGGGCGGGGTTGAACATAGGCTACCGCCGAGACAACTTTCGGGTTCAGAAATTGAAAGTAAATCTTCTGAATGTGACCCTAATATGCCAGGTAAGAATCCTAAATTTAAGAATGTCAAGCATAAAAAGACCCCAGCTGGGAATGAAACTGAGACAAGAAGGGCATGGTCTAGGAGGTCAATTTTATTTGACTTTCCTTACTGGAAGAATAACCCGGTGCGCCATGTATTGGATGTGATGCATGCAGAGAAGAACTTCGCTGAACATATTATGGGCACTTGACTTGGGGGGAGTCATTCGAAGGATGGAGAAAATGCACGAAAAGATCTTAAATCGTTGAAACTTAATCCACAACTATGGTTGAAAGAAGATAGTAGGGGAAGGACAATAATTCCCCCTGGTGCGTTTACTTTGACGAGTGGGGAAAGGAAGGTGCTTTTAGACATAATATATAATTTGAAGTCCCCATCTACTTTTTTGTCCAACTTGCAAAGGATTGTGAATTATGCTACTCATGATTTACATAAGTGTAAGTCCCACGATTGGCATGTGATCATGCAATTGGTTCCTCTATTGTTTAAGTACTGTTTCTCCAAGCACAAGGATTTGCGGAGGGCTATTATGCAAATTAGTATTACATTCTCACTCTTGTGTGAGAAGGTAATCAATCGAGAACACATAGTGGCCGCAAAATTGGCGGTGACCAAAGCGATTTGTGTTTTGGAGAAGTACTTTCCCCCAGCATTCTTTGACATAAGTGTTCACTTGTTGGTACACCTATGTGACGAGGCACTTATTTGTGGTCCAGTTAGATATCGGTGGATGTATCCGTTTGAAAGATTGATGAAAGTTTTTAAAGATTACGTCAAGAATACGCGATACATTGCAGGATCAATTGCAGAGGAATACATAACCGTGGAGTCATCAATATATACTCAGGAATATATGCCTGACTCGACTAGCGTTGATGACACTGATGAGTTCGTCGATGATGGTGGTCATGTGATGGGAAAACGAGTGAAATTAACGAGTTTGCAACATGAACAAGTAGCTCATTATCTATTTGACACACATGAAGATGTCGAAGAATGGAAAGAGTAAGTTTCGATTATTATAATGTTTAACATTATTTTAGAGTATTTTATACATGATTAATTTTGTAATATGCAGAAAATATGAAGCCCGTGAGAATAATAAAAGACGAAAAATAATGGTACAATCAGACATCGAATTTAGGCTTTGGTTGACACAAGAGGTAATTATAATGAAAATGGTTGTTATATAATGTTACATTACACTCAAATTTTACAACTAATATAATTAATTTATCTATATTCTCAGCTCTTAAAGACGGGTGATGCGACATCAAGGCTTGCTCGTCTAGCCACTGAACCCTTGTTCATGGCACAAGAGTACAAACAATATCGATTGAATGGTTACATTTTCAACGCTAAAGTGTACGAGGAAATTACAAATGTACGGAACTCGGGCATTTCATACAAGGATCTTACTTTCTTTCAAGCGAGCTCAAAAGATAAAAACCTCGTTGAAGATGAAATGACTTACTATGGTGTAATCCGAAATATATTTGAATTGGATTATATAAGCTTCAAAGAGATTGTATTCTACTGTGACTGGGTAAGAGTTGAGGATAAAAATGCTTGTAAAGTTGATCCTATCACCGATTTGATCATGGTTGACTTGTCCAAGTTGAAGAGCAACGACCACTTGAGCGATGAGCCGTTTGTTTGTGCATTTCAAAAGGTTAACTAAGTGTTTTACTCGGAGTATATCAACAATGAGCCGTGGTCAATTATCAAACACGTGCCAAAACATCTAAATAGTAGTGTGGATGACTTGGCTGCTCCTACCGAATATCAATCCATTTTTTGATGATAACCCGAATTTTAAACAATTTTTCAATTTGTAATAAATATTCCAATTTGTACCGAAATATTCCAATGCGTTTGGACAGTTTGGGACTGCATAATTTCTATATAATATTCTTAGTGGCTTAAAGTTATTACTTTGGAGGAATTTTCTATTATAAATTGAATTTGAATTTGAAATTTAAGTTTTGTTTATACTAATCCATAAATATACGCTTCTTACCTTTAATAGGTGATTAGTACATAGTTATTTGGGGTGTCCTATTTGTGGAGAGGAGACTGAATCTCTTTGTCTATCCTTTATATCCGAACACTAAGAAATGACATAATACTATGGAGTGATGCTCTGCAAATTCCTTCCAACCCTTGTGTAACCAAACATCACCGGTTGAAGTTGTCAATTACACTTTCCATAGCCCGCCACTTGGAACCTCTAGAAAAACATAGGAAAATATGGAAAGTGGAATTGACAACTTCAACTGGTGATGTTTGGCTACGCAACGGTTGGAAGGAATTTGCAGAGCATAACTCCATAGGATTATGGCATTTCTTAGTGTTCAGATATGAAAGGAATTATATTTGACACGATTACCCGGGGTACATTAGTTGGAAGGAGGTGCCATATGAGCTCAAGTTAGTTGTTTGAGTGTCACTACAGGTAATGTATTTATATTTATATTTATATGAATATTTAAATTTCGATTTCGATTTTGATTTTGATTTTTATGAATATTTGCTTGTTGGGTAGCACTACACTCTTGTGCAGTGTCTTGCAATGGTTGATTCTTATAGTGGATCTGGAACTAGAAATTGGTGTTGAATTTTCTCAAAAGTTGTCCTCTTCTAGAGGTTCTTATCTTTGAGGTACGTCAAGGATTCATAACATCACTTCCAGCTAAATAGTTTGTAGATTTGAGATAATTGATGGTGATGTTGTTTCTTCTTATATTAGGGTTTTTCATTTTGTTGTGAACAAATCGGGACATTGTGGTTGGAATGGTATGTACCTGATTGTTTGAGATCACACCTAAAGACAATCGAAATTACGGGATTGGGGTCGAACAATGGAGTTGAACAGTTGAGGTACTTTGTGGAGAATGCCAAAGTTTTGAACATGTACGGGATTATTTCTATTTTGAATGTATATTTGCACTATCTCTATTTTATCTGGATATGTAATGTTTGAACAGGTAAAACGTTGCTATAACAGGTACATATATACTGCTGGGCAGTGGCAGTGGCAGTGGCCATACTGCCTGGCAGATTTTTTTTCAATTCTGCCCAGAATTGTCACGGTCATTGACCGTGACAAGTCCTTGACAAAGGAAGTTATCACGGACTTATCACGGTCGTTGACCGTGATAATTTTTTTAAACACTGCCACATTTTTGTCACGATCCTTAACCGTGACAAAGCTTTGTCACGGTCAAGGCCCGTGACATGACCGTGACAATTCTAACGAACTCACGGATGAACACTGGATATCTGCTATGTAGGATGAGTTGCTTCAGTTTAAAAAGAATAATATCTGGGAACTTGTCCCCCGACCTAGTGAGACTAATGTGATGGGTACCAGATGGATTTTCAAGAATAAAATGGATGAAAATTGTACCATAATCATAAACAAGGCTAGGTTAGTCGCTCAAGGCTACACACAGATATAAGGTGTAGACTTTGGGGAGACATTTGCTCCTGTTGCGAGGCTTGAGTTCGTCCGCTTACTACTCGCCATCGCATGTCATCTGCGCTTCAAGTTATATCAGATGGATGTCAAGAGTGCCTTTCTAAATGGCATTCTACAGGAGGAGGTTTACGTGGAACAACCGAAAGGGTTTGAAGACCCTAAGCACCCAGAGCACGTCTACTATCTGAGGAAATCCCTGTATGGTTTGAAGCAAGCACCCCGTGCTTGGTACGAGAGGCTTACTTTCTATCTCTTAGCCCATGGCTTCAAGAGAGGGGGAGTTGATATGACGTTGTTCATCAGGAGAGATGTCGGTGCTATTTTGGTTGCTCAGGTCTATGTGGACGACATAGTCTTTGGATCCACGTGCTCCCAACATGCTCATCACTTTGAGGAGGAGATGAAAAGTGAGTTTGAGATGAGCATGGTTGGTGAGCTTACTTTCTTCCTTGGTCTCCAGGTTCGTCAGCTAGAGGATGGGATGTTTATTTCCCAATCTAAATATGCTAGAGACCTAGTGAAGAAATTTGGGTTAGACTCCGCTAAACATGCACGTACGCCTATGAGTACCACTACCAAGCTTAGTAAGGACACTTCAGGTAAGGACGTAGAGCAAACCTTGTATCGGAGTATGATAGGTAGTCTTCTCTACTTGACTGCCAGTCGTCCCGACATAACCTTTAGTGTTGGAGTCTGTGCGCGATATCAGGCGTCCCCGAAAGAGTCACATTTACTTGCTCTCAAACGTATTATTAAATATGTGAGTGGGACTCTCTCATATGGTATTTGGTATTCCTTTGATACCAATAACCGTTTGTCAGCCTATTCGGATGCCGATTGGGCCGAGGATGTAGATGGTTGTAGGAGCACTTCTGGTGGGTGTTTCTATTTTGGTTCTACTCTTGTCTCCTAGCTGAACAAGAAGCAAAATTCCATCTCTTTGTCCCCTGCGGAGGCTGAGTACATCGCCGCCTGGAGTTGTTGCACGCAACTCTTGTGGATGAAGCAAATGTTGGAGGATTATGGGATTTCACAGGACACCATGACTATTTCCTGTGATAACATGAGTACGATACACATATCCCGCAATCCAGTTCAACATTCGTGCAGAAAGCACATCAGGATACGCGGGCACTTTATAGGTCAGTTAGTTGAGGAGAAAGTCGTATCCCTGAGTTTCGTACCCACTGACCGTCAGTTAGCCGACATTTTCATGAAACCTTTAGATGCCCTTAGATTTGAGAGTCTTAGGAAGTCTTTGGGGATTTGCACAGTTGACTGATGGGCTGGTCTTTGTCTAGGATAGGATGCCTCGTCATGTTCATATCATATGCTTCCTATTGCTAGTGTGTTTTATATGTATTATTTCATTGTTGTACAACTTTTTTTTTTAAATCTAAAAAGATTTTCGTTTTATAATTTTTTTTACACCTTTTATAGATGAGCATTTAAGATATCCAAGTCACAACTTCATTTCATTTATCCATGTGATTGTTTGATAGAGATTTGAGACGCTACATCATTTCATCCATGTGCTTTACATTGATTGGAGTCTTTGAGATGTGATTAGTGATATATTTATACATGTTTGACTCCTATCTCCTTTATTGCACACATGCACAGATTTATTTGATTATTGTACTTGTATATCACATATTGGCTTGAGTGTTTTCATCTCAATTTTGTCTATACAACTAGCAATATGCGATAACACTTGACAAGATTGGAATGCATGTAACAACCGTTTTGGTGAGACTGTGTGTTTATTTGAAAATGGGGAAGGGCGAAAGGTTCATTTAGCCTTTGCGATTCTAAGCCACCGTTAAAAACGACCTAAAAAATTGAGAAATTTTATTATTCGGGGTCCAAAGAGGTTAAAAGAGCCCGAAAGAAATTAAAGGCAATATATGCCAAATATGGGCCATTAGGTTTCACCATCAATTCTCCAAAGTTTGAGAATTTAGATCGCCTCTATTCAAAATATAAATCTGAGGGAGTTTGGTTGGAGAATATAAACGGATTTGCACTTTCTTGAAAGTCCAGAAAAATCATTAAATCGTTTTGGACATTATTGGTGTGGAAATCACTTTGAGCTTTGATTTGTTGATTTGATTGAGTCAATGTCTAATATTTCCAACTTTGTACACCAAAGGAAGATTTTGAGTTCATTCGTTAGGAGTATCCGATATTCATCGTGCACATATGTCATGTTTGTATGCATTGATTTTCTTATCACATTTGATCACACACCTTCATTTACGCTATCATCGACTTGGTTGTTTTTGTATTCTTTCATGGTGTGTTTCTTTGTTTGTATATTGTTTGAAAAAAATTTAAAAATTCAACAATAGAAGTTTCTTTTCTTGTGACACCCCAGCCTTGCTTGTTTGAGTTCTTCTTCTCATTTGTCTATTTGGGGACATCATAAAAAGGGGGAGAAAGAATTATCTGATTATGGGTGAGTATTTGAGTTTTGAGTGGTTATCATAAATTGGTATATATGTTTATCTCATTTCAAACTCGATACGTCACTTGGTATTTTGCTTTATCTCATGTGTGTAGCTACGAAGATTAAAGATCAATTGATTGCACACCCTGATGAGAAAAGTTTTTGATTATTAAGATCAAACGATGAAGACTTATTCATTTGTACCTTTTCAGTTTTGGGTTCATGGAAGGGTAGATTTGTATAGGCAATTTGATAGTTGATAATTCGGATTTTTTATGTACGTACCGGCATAGACATAGGGGGAGATTTGTAAGGATATTTTTATCCATTATCATTTTGTATGTCGTACGCCGTTACATCATTGAAGAAATTCAAGATCGAATATACATCAACGGATTCGAATATCAAATCATTTTTCATCTTGGAATCCTGGGATCAGATTTCTGGTAGACTGGATCGGTCCGCCTATTTTAAAAAAGAACCGATCCGCTCCCGAATCGGTCCGCCTTAAGTCAGACCGATCCTCTTTGTACCAGTAAACCTCGGACCAATTGCAAACCAAAGAAGACCTATTAAAAAAAGAACCGATCCAACCTCGGACCGGTCCGGATCAGAAGCGGACCGATCCGCCTGAGATAAAATAGTGCAGATCATGTTCAAATTTTTTCGGCCCAGGTTTTCTTTTATAAACCAACTTCGGGGATTTGTTTTGCAAGACTTTCACAGACGATTTTCGGAGTCCTAAATACTCTAAGTCTTCACCTTTTTGAGTCCCAAGACTCATGTTTTGACTCACACAACTTTGCCAAACCTTTGTGAATCAGTTTGCAACCGAAGAACACATCCTTGTGTTTGTTCATAATCTTGTGGAGAAGACCGTCCTTCTTCTTCATTGCTGCCCTACTGGAAAGGGATAGTTGCAGCCGTCGACTACAGAACCGACACCCACGGGTATTTCTGTGTCACTGTATTTTTACTATAATCCGTGTAACCGTTCCTGACAAAATTATAGTAAAAATAAAAGGTTTTGCTCCTTTGGGGGATTTTTCCTCACATGTGTGTGTTTGAATGTTCTTACATGTTTTAAATCCTCTTCAATCACACCTAGATGCATGTTTAGGGTTTAATTGGGTAAAACTGAGTTTAATTATATAATTTCTTAATATTGAACACAAGCGCAACTCTTTCACCTAAAAATGTTCCACCTTAAGTAAAATTACCATTGAACCCATTTGTTTTCAAGCATGTCGTTTTCCTCCATTTTACAAGTGTTGTTTTCCAAAACACCTTTAAGTTACCCACACTACTCCTTAAGTTCTTTCAACACTTTAATACCTTTTTGATATTAGAATTATTATTCTTCTCAAGGTGGAAACCTCTTTATTCCATTATTTCCTTTTCAAATTCATAAGTGTTAATCTTCCAAACATTATTAAGTTACACACACCAACTTCTCAATGTTTAACCATTAACACTTATCCGACTTCTTTACTAATCATATTTTCAATTTAGACATTTCTTATTCAAGAAATCTAATCACTCTTAAAGACTACTCCTATAGAAAAATAGCATTTCCTTTTTATCAATACATGTAGTCTTACAACATTATATTTATCACACCTTTAACCTTTTTTCCATACTTTGAAGGATGAAATTTCTACTTTTCTTATTTTATATTTTAACCCAACAAAACCTCCTTTAAACTTGTTCACATATTTATCATCAAAATATTACAAGTTTATATACATGAGAAGATGGATTTTAAATCCTAGAATCCTACTAAATGGGTTAAACGTACATTTCATTTTAGAAATGCTCAATACTTGCAAAATTATGCTTTTCAAACCATAAACACATTTTTAATTTCTTCAAATTTAGCAAATGTACATTTTTCCTAAAATCTCCATTTTTACAAGAAACTTTAAAATATTATTTCACCAAATATTTTAGAAAAATCAACATCGTTTTTCAAATATTTTATTTCATAAAATGTTTAACATCAAACTTCTAGAAAATGCACTATTTTCATAAAATCCCAATCTTTATTTCAAGAAACTTTAAAATATGTATTCTTCATTTATTCTAAAAAATGACATTTTCCCAACATTTTTATTTCATAAAAATGTTTATTATTAATTCTACTAAGAAAACCCATCATCAAGTTCATATGCATTATACTCTTAACATTCTAACAATAAGATAATAAATGTATAAAACAAAGTCTTAATCTAAGAGTAGATTTTTTCCACCTTAATGAAGCTCCAACAATGGAAGGCATGGAAGATATAAGAAGATGACAACCTCACACCTCCTATGGTTGCCTCAAGGAGGTTTTCCCACTCCAAAGCATGCTCCATTTAGCTTTCAAGTGAAACCCTTTCAAAAACCCTCTTTAAGCTCTATGAAAGCTCCATCTTCATATCCTCCAAAAATCCCCCAACAACACCTTTTCAAATTTATAGCTTTGCTTAGTAATGGTGAAAATGGTATCCAAAGCTTAAATATGGTGAAGACTAGAAGAATATGATGGTTTAAGGTGGATATTTGGTGGTGTAGTGGTGGTTTGAGGTAGAAAGATGCTCAATAATAGTGGAAGACCACCTCTCTCTCTCTCTCTCTCTCTATCTATCTATCTCTCTCTCTCTCATCTTCCAACAACTAAAATGAACCCAAACAAGCCTTATAAAACACCCAAACGACTTAAAATCCCATTTTTGCCCAATCTGGGCTCACCAGAGCTCGACAGCTCATCCATCTAAAGGCCCAGAACGAGACAACGCATAAAGACAATCAGATTTAAAAAAATTCAAAGGTCGTCGTTCGAATGAGATTCGCCCCTTATTCTAGCTAGAAAGGTGCCTCGTTCGATTCCCATCTTCGAGCGACCCTCACGCAACCCTGAACAGCTAATTAGCGAGATCATGATCGATGCTCATTTGAACCCTTGCTTCAAGCGACCTTCGCGCGACCATGCTTCTAATTTCAAGCGACATCCATGTCACTCGAACGACCATTTTCCTCCATTTTATTTTATTTAATTCAACTTTTACCCACAAATTTCAGCAGTTGAAATCAAGCCTCCAAAGTAAATAAACCATAATATGATCCCACTAATAATTTTTCAAGCCCTAAGGTTCTCATTCCATTTCAACTTATGCAGGGTAATTAAATAAAACACTAGGGTGGGGTATTACATAGAGTGCCTTCGAGTGGGGATCTTACTGCTTTCAGGTAACCTTATGGATACAGTTTCGTATATGATTTTGTGGATTTTTGGTAATGGAATGGATGTGTCAATGGAAGCACATTGAACAGGAAAATACACACGAACTAGAAATCTTTGTATATATCATTAGAAAATGAATGATGATCATGATAGATAGATAGATAGATAGATAGATAGATAGATAGATAGATAGATAGATAGATAGATAGATAGATAGAGACAAGGAGAATATATAATAGATAGTTCATACTCTTTCCTACTATCTCTCAACTTATTTCTCCCTCCTCATCCAAGGAGACTTATTATGAACAATAAACACTTAACAAATCTTCCATATGGGGAATTTAGTGTCGGTGTGGTTGTTTTGGTGGAAGTCCTTCCTTGAGTTGCCCGATAATCCTGAAATACTCTTCCCCCTTACTGCCTTGTTTGTGAGTTATATTTTGGAGTGAAAAGAAAGCAAATGAAGGCAAAGTGTGTTTCCTTTCCTTCGTTTGGGAGTTTAAGTAGGAAAGAAACTTATTTTCTCTCGTTTGAGAGCTTAAAAGGAGAGAAAAGAAAGGAAATTTTTTAAAAAACTTTCCCTTTCTCTGCCCAACTTTCTTTCCAAATCGGAAAAAAATTGAGAGGAAGGAAATTTTTTTAATGAATTGTTCCTTCTTCCCCTTAAAAAAATTATTTTCCTCCCAAACTCGCAAACATAAGAAAGAAAATTATTTTTTTTTCTCTTTAAACTCCTTTTTCTTCTTTTCTTTTATTTTCTCTCTTATTAACTTTTACTTCTTTTCTTTTCTCTCCTAATAAACTATTCCTTTCCTTTCTTTCCAAAGCTCCCAAAGCGAGCCCTAAGTGAATACTCCAACCATTGAAGTGTAGCAATTTCTCAGATATTTTCAGAGTGAATATGTAGGTGAAATCTATTGATATACATGCTTTTGCTTTTCCAATTTGTTTAGGTTGGCCCGAGTTAGGGGCGAATCCAGGAATTTATTTTTGGGGATCCAAAATATACTGGGAGTTCGGGAGCAGTAGCCCCCGAAGCGATTTTTTTTGTGTTATTTACATTTTTATTCAATGTTTT
Source organism: Sambucus nigra (assembly GCA_949130495.1). Classification (NCBI taxonomy): domain Eukaryota; kingdom Viridiplantae; phylum Streptophyta; class Magnoliopsida; order Dipsacales; family Adoxaceae; genus Sambucus; species Sambucus nigra. Next base: position 245,762,783 of record OX422212.1, on the reverse strand, counting down.
ATCACTAAAAATATATTAACCATAAGATTTTATTTCTTAATAATATCATATATATTCATCATCAAAATATAATAGTTGCAGCACATACAATATACATATTTTATCGAAACAAGGATATGATATAATAGTTGTTCAAGCGTTTCGGGTACCGAATTTTGTACATTGGAGTCGGGGGGATCGGAGACTCGTCGACATTTTCACTTTCGGCATGTTTTCTCTTGAAAAATGAATCAAGGGTCTTTGATTTCGCCATATTCTACAACACAAAAATAAAAAAAACATAATTTAATTAATAGCAGTGGATAAAATTAATACTAACTAATTAATTAACAATCAAAATTTTTATTTAAAAAAAATGATTTACAGTAATAATAGGGGTAAATATATTTTTTTACAAACTCATATTAATTAATAACAGTGGATGAAATTAATACTAACTAATTATATTTTATAATATTGACTAATTAACAATGATAATTTTTATATAAAAAATGACAGTTTTTATAAAAAAGAATGACAGTTTTTATCAAAAAAAAAAGTGAGGGGAAAGAGAGGTACCTTTGAATAAATGGATGAATGGAATTTAATCGTTGAGATGAAACCTTTGAAAAAGTGGAGAGGTGCCTTTGAAATAAAAATCGGCTATTTTGGTTAGGTGAAGATAAGTTAAAGATAGTTTAGGTTATATATGAAAGGTTTAAATGGTTGGAAGATGGGTTTTTTGTGGGCGCTTAATGATTTGGGCTTTTGTTGGGTTTAATATGTGTATTTTTTATGGGGTTTCGAAAGTTTGAGGGGACCATGGCCCCAGGGGTGGATCCACCCCAGGACGAAGCGGGGCAGCCGCCCCAGTTCAGTTTGTTAAAAAAAAAAAAAAAAAAATTAGGGATTTTTTGGTAAAGAATTAAACCTAGAGGTTTCTTGTAATTATTTTCAAAGTTCAGGGGAAATTTTGTAATAAACAAAAAATAAAAACCTAACTTAAGTTAAGTTTGGCAGCTGATCGATCTCTCGGAACCAAACAAAAGCTAAACCTAAAAAAAAAACCTTCGCTCTCTCTCTCGTCCTCCACTCCACCTCCGCTCTCTCTTCTCTTCTCTCCACCACCGGATTCCACGGTATCGGAGTCTCTCTTCTCTCTCCACCTTCCAAGCTCCGCCCGCCCCTGCCTGCAACTCCGCCACTAGGCGCCGCCGCCCCTGCCTGCTAGGCTGCAGCGTAGCCTGCTGTCCTCCTCCACCGCACCACCACCTCCAGGTATATTTCAATTAATATGAAATTAATATATGTTTATATGTGTAAATTAATATCTGTTTATTGAAATTTATATGAAATTATTTATACTAAAATGAAATTAAATTTATTTTGTGTATATTTGTTTATATGTGTAAATTAATATAAATTTTTATGTTAATTTATATGTTGTTTATAAGTAAATTTATATGTGCCAATTTATATAAATTTTTATGTTAATTTATATGCTTTTTATATGAAATTAAATTTATATGTGAAATTAAATTAAATTTGTAAATATAGGGAATCAATGGAGAAATTTTTTAAACGAAAAAGAGGAGACAACGCACCAATCGTATCCGAAGATGAGGTTCAATTATCTCTCACTCCAATTAGTGTTGAAAATGAATATTATGCCCAAAAAAATAAAAACAACCCAAAAAATGCTCGAAAAAACTCGAAATAACACCCAAAAAAATCGCCTCGGGGGCTCCCGCCCCCGAACCCCCAGCAACTATCGAAACTTTCGCCCCAGTTCACATAAAATTCTGGATCCACCATTGCATGCCTCCCTTGGTCATACAGTGGTTTATTATAATTGATATTTTGTAGGTTACTTTATGCTTGACTATATGATAATAGTTTAAGAATTGTGAATTTAAAGCTTTTGAAAGTTCAGTTGCGGTGATTTTGCAATCTGCTTTTGCTATTTTTGGCTTTTCACTATTGTTAGGCATAAATTGGCTATAATACTTATCCATTTGGGTACTTAATGCGTTTAATTAATCATGACAAAAAAATAATAGGCTTGCACAGTGAATGAAATTGATGTTTATAAACTTGTTCATATATTTTTGCCAAGGACTTCAAGTTAAGTAAGCTAATTGATACATATTTTATGTTAATAAGGTGCATTGAAATTATGATACTATTGTTATTTATTTTAAAATAAGGCGGGGAAAATTATGTTTCATTACCCAAAAACTTATATTTCAAAGAATAATACAGTAATGTAAAACCATCTCCAGGTATTGAGGCATCGCCAAAATGCCTTGATGAGGACAATTTTTTTTATAGGTGCTCCAGATACGAAAACTGAAACATAGTGTAAGGGTCCTTCATGCAGCATTTTAGTTATCGTGGCAACAAATGTCAAATCTTAATGGATGAATGCAAATGACTGTATGACCAAATTTGAACAGTAAAATTTTCAAAAATCATTCCCTTTTTTTAAAAATAATTTGCACCAACAAATTCAATCTCATACTCATTATCCCCACTGCTCCTATTTTCTCTCATAATCTCAATCCCTCTCCATCCAACGCAATTCAAATAATAACCCTAAGAAACCGAAATACAAAGGGTGGTAGCCACTTAAATAAAATTTCTCCGAAGATGTTGACGCTCTATTTTTCTTATGTTTAGTGAATACTTCAAATCATTGATCCATAACACAAATTTGACAATTTTAGTTTACACTTTAATTAGGAATCTTATATTTTAATATTAAAATATTTATAGAATCAAAATGAATGTTCTAAATAAAACTCCAAAATTCCAAGTATAATTTTGTTTAGAAGTTTTGTTTGAACATTTGACACTGAAAACATTGATAAAGATTTTTCATAAATTGGTTGATTATTTTGTAAAGTTGGTGTATCAGAAACACTATATAGGTTTTTTGTATAGAACTTTTGGATATTTGGAAATTACTTGCATGCATTCTTTTCACTAAATCCATTGATGCTCTATTTGTGTCGAGTGTATGCTCACCGAGTGACACACTTGGACATAGAGTTGGATGAGTGGGTCAGAAGACTGCCAAGCTAGAAAATTATTGAAATAATGGGAATTTAGGTAATTGCTATTGTATTGTTTGTTATTTGTACTCATTCCAAATGGCTCGTGAATTTATTTTGGATTGATTACAATTGCACCTCCCGAACATTACCCATTTTCACTTTCACTACCAAATTAACTTTTGAAGTTAGACTGAGAAATATTGTTCCTTCTCTACTGTTGTTTTGGTAACATATTTTATAGTGGCACGTGATGGTTGATTATATAAACGGACTATGAAACAACTGAATCTTTACTTCACATCCCTATGAATTTCACATCAAAATTTGAAAAATCTCCATAAATTGCTGGTCATTATATTTATTTTATTTTAATTTCTATGTGCATCTTCCCAATTTAAGTTAACAATCTATGGTTGCGGTGATAATTCATGTTGTTGTTCTCCTTAGCCCTTGAAGTCCGTAGCTCTTGTAGTGGATATGGGGTATAATATCCCTTGATTTTTTAATAATGTTTGGTTTTAATGGGAACTTACTGAAACAGGAATTGGCCAAGCTGACCTTATGGTTTTGGAGATCCGTGTTCTATATTCTTTAAGTAAATAAAAGAATGTTACATGATTTTATATTATGTAAACTACCTCACTTAAAGGGGATTTTCGATTTCCTACCAATGATGTTATTGAAAGGTTAGTCCTAGTCATGAACATTTATGTTATAGGTAAGGGGTGGATTTTGGACTTTACATCAGATATTAAGTCTTTTGGATATCAAAAGGGGCATGTCGAATGCTAAACTGAATGCACTGCATGAGAGCATATAAATTGTATCTTGGTCCAATGTAAGAGTCAATATTAATATAAGTTTTGATGCATCCCTCCACTCATTTTTGAGAGCAGGCTAATATAAAAGGCAAGATTAATGAACTGATTCTATTTTTTTTTTAACAGAGCATCATGACTTTGCTATGTGAAGCTTGGAAGTATCTTTAGTCAAAAAGGAATTTGGGAGTTGGATAATGACCCTAGTCGTTGAGTATTTTCATGTGCTACCATATGCGGGAGTTATGTCTGACTTGTTTTCTAGGTAACATCAACTTCATCTCTTATGTAGTTACCTTTATTTGTTAGCGTCTTATACTCTAAATTCCTGATTATATGTTAAATATTTTTATTTTTATACCATTATTGGATATCACTAACTTGAACATATGACTCAAAATTCAACATCATAACATATATCTATGGCAATGATGATATAATACTACAACTTTAAGAATGTCATTGTTATTCCCACACAGTAATTTTTCCACGAAATAGGACCCTAAAATTTTCTAGTAGAACTCTCATGAACTCTGCCACAAAATAAGAAAATGTTATTTTTTAAAGAAGAACATGTAAAAGATACGAACTGCTCAGGTTGAACCAATGTAACTCGTATGAACTGATATGATAGTCACAAAACTGTTGGTTTGAAAATACACGATAATCTATAAATATCTAGAATTAGATTTAAAAATATACCGTAAAAGGTCGAAAATCCAAAACATACCTCCCCCCATAAAAGACACAAACACTTTGTACGGGACCAATGTTACTCGTAAGAACTAACCGTATAGTCACGAACTCTCGATTTGATAATATGATGATAATTTGAAAACATTTAGACTTGGGCTTAAAATATGTCATTAGAGGGTGAAAATCCAAAATAACGCTCAATCGGTCCTGTAAAAGGCATGAACACCTAGCACGCGACCAATTTAACTTGTAGAATTAATTATGTAGTCAGAGGACTCTTGCTCTGACAATATGACAATAATTTGCAAATCTTAAGATTTAGCCTTAAATACACATCGTTAGAGCGTGACAACCCCAAAAATCCCCCAAAAGGAACCGTAATAGGCACAAACAACTTGCACAATACCAATGTAACTTTTAGGAACTGATTGCGTAGTGGCGGTAGGGACTCGCGATTTGAGAATATGATAATAATTTTCAAATATGACTTCGGCTCCAAAACACGCCGTTAGAGGGTGAAAACTCAAAACAGTTTCCAAACGGCCCCATTAGAGGCACGAACAGCTCACGTTGGACCAATATAACTCGTAAGAATTGAAAGCATAGTCGCGGGACTACCAATTTTGGAATATGACGATAATTTGCAAATCTCAAGACTTAAGCTTAAAAACACACTATTAGCGGGTGAAAATCCAAAATAGCTCCCAAACCACCCTGTAAGAGGCACCAACATCTCACACATGACTTATACAACTCGTATGAACTAATCGTGTAGCCATGAGACTCTCTGTTTAAGAATATGATAATATTTGTAAATATCAAGAGTTATGCTTAAAAATACATTAGAAGTAGAAAATCCAAAACAACCCACAAACGTCCCCACAAGAGGCATGAACAAAATTCACTTTTTGAATATAATTTTAAATTTGTGTTTGAAATTATCAGGGGAGGATTTAGTAAGAGTATAGTATAGCCAATGTGTTCCATAGAATAGATTATTTGAATTGCTTGTTAAAATATTCTTTGAGTCTTTGTTCAAGAGGTCCCTGCAAAGCTTCATCAAGTTCAACATGATTCACTCATGCTGAAACTCAAGTAAACCACTTAAGAAAGGTATGAGACTTATCGAATTTAGGTTCACCTCTTGGTTAATTGTTTTCATAATTGAAAAATATTTTTAATTAACCTTGTTTGGATAAATTGCCAAATACGCTATGAAATATACATTTCATATTGAGAAAATTTATTTTCATACAAATTTTATATTTTCATGTATTTTCAGTATGAATGTTCTTGGTTAAGACTAACATACTTAGGGTTTTACTAAAACTTATTTTTAAAATCTTTTTAAGGAAAACCTGGATAAAATCCCTTGACACTTTTGCGAACAACTCAATGGATCTTCGCCGCAGCAAAGACTTTCTTCCCTGCAAGGAATGGACTTCACTGAAAGACTTTGTTTCCGTGATTTTCTCTTAAAACTTGTGTGACTTACTTTGTTATAGGTTCGCTGAAGCGAAAAATTTCTTTAATGCAGCGATGTCTTCAGTGAATGAGTCTAATTGTTAAAAGAACTTTTTTAATGAGATCTTTCTTAAGATATCCTTGGTTTCTGTTCCAATTTCACCTTTTTGGATGATTAAACCTTAGATGTGACTACTTGAGACCTTAAGAGTTTGACACCTAACTTATTTACCTCTTAAACACTTTCAAACAACAGTTTATATAACTGTGTGTCCAATACTCTTCCAGAGCAAGAGTAGAGAATTTTTTTAAAATCTTTTTACTGATAAAAAAATTCAAACATTTAAGAGTATAATTGGAACAAGTTTCTTCAACTTTAAAGAAGAAATTTTTGGCCCGGATAATTTGAAGACATTAATCGCAGACTAAAACTGGGGGCGGTTGTGTAGAGTTCTTCAGCTGTTGGTGGTCTCCTCGGAGTATATAGTGGCAATGAGTTTCTATTCGTTCCTAACATTTTGTGATTATACGTCTTTGTCTTCTAATTGTAATACTCTACTGTAGTGTATTTGGTGTTCTTATCGGGTCGAGATTTTTTCCTCATACATTCAGTCTAGTGCTTACTTTACTTTTTCCCATCTTTTAGAATCATTATCTTAATTAAGAAGATAGAACTTGGATTTTAAAACCTAGTACAGTATTTTTATCACATAGACTTTCGGATTGTTAACCCTTTTGAAATAATAAATTATTTTTTTTAATTAGGTGATTTAATTTTTATTTGGGTAGTTATTGTCGAGAGACACAATCCCACGTTGACTCAAGACAAGTTTTATGGGATACGTTAAGAACGTTATTATAAATAATTATAAACGTGGGGTTGTATCTAAGGCGATGTTTCCTATCCAAAAATAGAAAAAAAACATTGATTCTATATTTATTGGTTGTGTAAGTGCAATTCGTATATTGTAGTGGATTTCTCATGAGAAGTGTATATACTTAATTCATTGAACGCCAATTAATACCCAAGTACTTTAATCTTATTACAAGATTGAAAAACGATTAAGAGTGTACATGAATTTTCGAAAGGAAGATAATGGATTAACTCTGAAGTATAAATAAGTTATTTGGTATCTTCATATGGTTTACCAAGATAATATTGACAAATTATATAAACACCGAAAAAATCATAAGCATTTCTTAAGCGAGATATATGATTCTACATGCTCACAGTTCCAGTGGATATGTTAGCACAATTGGAGATGCTAATGCTTGGATATCCTCATAATAATTGTTTGTTGTATATTAATGATGAAATATGAATTTATAAAAAAAACAAGGAAGATATAATGTGTCTTCACTTTATTGAGACACGATATTTCTATTTTATCATCCTAATGCATATTGTTGCCATAAACAATTAATATTTGAAAGGCATTGAATAAGATGTCATGTCATGATTTATATCTCATTATGGCCATTTGGGGTCGGATTCCTCTGGCACGTTCGGCTCGAACCCCCTTGATTGTTGGATGGTGAGGAAGAAGAAGGAAGGAAAGAAGGTTCCCTCCCTCTCTCTCTCTCTTTTCCTTTTTTTGCAGTCCCAGCCTCATATATAAAATTGACCGTTGTCAAATGGGGGTCGCATGAATAGATATAGTCGCCATCTTATTTTTCTCAAAATAAGAAAAAGAATGCCGCCACCTCGAGAGAACAACGTTAAGATCAAACAGATGTATGCGAAACTAAATAGTTCAAAGGTTCGGGGACTAAGTTACGGAGTGGGAAGGTGTTAGGCACTCATTCCACCCTTGTCTCATGGATCAGGTTAATCTTCTCCTTTTTAACTCCCTGATGTGTATGTACATGTGTATAATATAAGTAATGGAATAATGGAATCATCCAACTCACTTCGTTAAAGATACGGAGCGAACTCATCTATATGAGTGCACCCAAAAATAACAATAAAAAGTATGATGTAAGTGTTCGTCGAATCACGAATCGCTATGAAAGAGCGAATGTACACATCGGAAAAGACACAAGTATATAAGAGTCTAAAACCCATGAAATAGAAATAATAAGATATAAAAGATATATAAAATGAAAAAAGGGGGACTCAAATCTCGGGATTGGCCCAAAATGCCTACATAACCCAAAGGGATATCAAAGTCCACGTAGTTGAAAAATAGCATAGGGGTGGGGTACAACCCATAAATCCAAATCTGAGGCTTCTCTTATGTGTATGCGAACAAAATGTGTTTTAAGAGTGAAAAGTAAAAAATGGAAATCTAGCTTTTGGAATTTACTAATAAACCCCTTTTTTGTATTTTTAGGATTTTTTATGAAAATAGATTACGTGCAATGCTACTAATAAATAGTAGAGATCGGTGGATGTGATATAATGAAACAAAAGCACAAAATTGAAATAAGATGAATAACGCTAAAATGGATTAACTAGAGAAATGGGTTGAGAAATAGACCTCCTTATGGCTGCTTATTGCTGACTTTGGAATGCAAATGTGCTGATTTTGAAGTGGTATGGAAGTGATGTAGAGAGTTGAAGTGAATTACCAAGTGAGGTAAGGAGGTGGGGTAAGGAAATGTCAAAAAATAGGATTTGGGGAAAAGGGAAAGGCTCTGATTACAAGGAGAATGTTCTCTGATTGCTGAGAAATGACTCTTCCAATGGTGAGGTCATGGCCTATTTATAGGGGGATTTGGGCAAAGGGGGGGGTTCCAATCGGCATGGCCATTGACCTGCCTATCGACATAGTGTTTGCCTTGTCGGTCAAGAAAAAGGATACCCTGCCAATAGGCAGGGTTCTTGAGGTGCCTATAGGCAATTCAAAATGTTTTTTTCGAGAAAACGGGTATAAAATGCAAGCCATAAGTCTAAATTGTACATGGGGTAGACTATTGAAAAGGGAATTAAGAGACCACTAAGAATCTATTGAGACACTCTCATGTTCAGAAGTTAACCGAGGTCAAACAGAGCTCGAAAGCGCTCGATGATCTTTTAACGGGGTTTTTAAAGGAAAATGGATCATTTATCTGAATAATAAGCCCGATTTGTGCACTGGACGAATCATTGGAAAGGGAATTTAGTACCCTTAGAGATCTCAATGAGCTTCGATCCAGTCGAAGAGCTGACCAAAATCAAACGAGACCCGAAAGCACCCGAAGGCCTTTCAGAGTAAAATGGATCATTCGTGCAGATCGTTAGGCCTATCTGCGCACGGGCCGGGCCTTGAAAAGGAGATTCAGAGCCCTTAGAGGATTCATTGAGCTTTACTCATGTTAAAAGGTCGATTAGAGTCAAAAGAGGACCCGAGATATCTCGGTGGCCTCCAAATCATTACTCGGAGTATGACCTAGGATTTATGGTGAATGGATGAGTGCTAGGGACCTAAGGATATGCTTAAAGGGGTCCTATGATGGGTTGTCTATACTCATTGACACAATCATAAAGAAATTGCTCTGTTTTTAACGATAACATTAGGCCCTATGAGAAAACTTTGGATCCACTAATGAGAGAGCAATGAACGTTCATCAAGGAAAATGGGTTAAGCTTATAAAAATACTCAAGTGCACCTTAACAGAAACCCAACTTAAATGACTGGAGATCCCAAGAACTAGGTTCAATGGGACAACCTAATTATATATGACTCGGTTAGCACTGAGAACATAACTATGTCTTCTTCCCATTCCTAGGATGAGTTAGTGTACTATCTATTGCATTTAACATGATAAACCTGACTCGGCAAGCATTGAGAAGAAAAGTACATCTTCTTTCCATTCTTAGGATGAGTTAATGCACTATTTGTCACATTTAACATGATAAATTTATTTTTAATGATTTATATAACTTGAACATAATGGTTAAGTGAGCTATTAGCAGGATAATCTTAATAGAAATTACCTATATGAGTGAGAAGGAGCCACTTCTATAAGAATGATCAAATGCTAAATTCTCTAACACACTCATGAAACTATGAGGTGTAAGGTTAAAACGGACACAACAATGAGAACCAAGAATGTTCGAATAAGGATTATGTGAATTATATTGTACCGATTTACACAAAAATGTTGATAAATCCAAGATATTGCGCTCGTTAATTGGCTACTAAACCCGATAGTCTCTTAATTGGAAAGTTCAAGGCCAAAAACTATGTTTACTGATGTATCTCTTTTCCACTAATTCTATCAAAATTTATCTTCATGCTCATTTGATTCTTCACACAAACTTCATTCATGTGGGTGATTATTGAAAAAATGTAATTTTACACGATTAAATATTTGATAAAATTATTTTAGTAAACTTTGAGCAAAATAATTTGGATCCCATACCCTAGTCAGGTATCCACGAATCACTCACCATAAGGTGAAAAACAAGGTATATTCATTTTGTCAAAGAAAATAATACATGAACGAGAAAATTTGGTATAGTATTAAATTATGTAAAATCACATTTTTTTCGAACAAAACTCTGTTCATTTGATTCTTTGGGAACATATCATTTAATTTATCTGAGAATATTTGTGTTTTATAAAAATAACAATTGTCGCATTATGTTAAACATTTTTTGTTTTATCCCATCAATTTATGTATTTTCTTCAAAGTGCAGGTATCACAAAAAAAGGGTTTAATGAGACGACCCTGAAATGTTACTTGTAATTTATGACGAATACTAGAAAAAGCTTTGAATTAGCCTTTGTTAGACGATCCACATTGGGATGGGTAAACGGCCAAATGTAGGTGTTCTCTTCTCACGGTGGGTAGGTCAATGTGTAAATGAACACAACGCAAACAAGGCCCACGTGTCTACGGTGCTAAAAATTTTAGCACCTGAAATGGTGACTCGTCACCGCGAAATACGACCATTTTTACAAGTGATCAAAAGGTTGGAAACTACATTGCAACTGATTACTTAATAATCTACATTTGCACATTGTTACCCCATCCCACCATGGATGGCATTACACTAATATCACCGTTTTAAATATTTTAGAAGAAAATTTTCAAGATTTATGAATAATCCACTTGTTCATGTGTCAAATTATTAACACCGAATAAGATGTCATCTGTATAAATATAGTTTAGATGGAGTTGAAAATTGAACATTGATCAAATTATTTTGGTGATATTCCATCTTTCTTGAATTAAGAGTCTAATAATTAATTTTGAGTTATCTCAAATTAATAAACCAACCACATGACTATTGTTAATGGTGCTTCAAATTTTAGGTTACCAAGTCCCTTCAAAATTAATATGCAATTAAGGCAAATTCACTTCATCTTTAGTACATTCTCTCTCTCTCTCTCTCTCTCTCTCTCTCTCTCTCATTACACCCATTTAATCCAATTCTCCAATGAGGGTCGACACTAGATTAATTATATTTTAATATTTTATATTGTACATACATGTATGCTGAATTTCAGTACATTCCGGATAATAAATACAATTTGCATTTTTACATATGTTTTTGTTTTGCATTATCTAGGAGTTTTTAAATTCATATTATATTTTTAACATTAATATTTAACTTGAATTTTTGATGATGGTAAGGGTCAAATTTTCTCATGCAATATTTTTAAAAAAAAAATAATTATATATTTCTTAAAATTAAGTTTAGTTCATAATTTGTATGTATGTATATTCATACTAGATTTTATAAAAACAAAATCATTCAACATGTCACATGTATAAATATCTTTAAAACGTTCGCGCAACGCGTAGGGACTAAAATCTAATTTTACAATAATAATTATAGCCCATAAAGCAAACCGTGTCTTTTAATATTGAATAGTTTTTTATATAAGAATCACTTTATAACGAGGATCACACTAAATAAATAAAAATTATGATCTCTCATCAATTCATAATTTATTTATAAAAATGGTCACTAGAGATTTATTGATTTATTTATTATCATACCACTAAATATTCTGATTTTGAAAAAATTGATATTAATTTTTTTTTTCAATTTCTTCTCGTACAATGGTAACATAATAGTTTACTATTTTAATTGGTAATTTGAAGAAATTGATATTGATAATTACCGTTAACCTATTAAATTATATTTTTCATTTTCAATTATGCCATGTTATATGTGCAAAATAATCATGACTATCGTACAATAATTGTAATCTTTTTTTGGTTGTGAGCGTGATAGGAAAAAACACTTTGGGACCTAATTTTGAAACTTATACATAAGACAAAAATAAATACAAATTTTTAATGCACATTTTAATGTGCTGACAGGACCCACAACAATAAAATATAAACTTTGAATGCGCGAAGTTTCAAAGTTGAATCTAAAATGGATTTCCCTATCTTTATTTTTCTGGATTTATTGTATAAACAAAAGTTTTGCCTTATAAATTACGTGTCAAATTTAAGCATCGATATTACTTTCACAAACACAATCTCACTAATTACTCGGCTCACGAGGAGTGATGCCATTACACATACAAAACATCTCTACTACCTAAAAAGAGGGAACTTCCTCTTCAATGGTTAGAAGACTAAACTACCCTCATTAAATTTAAAATTCCTATTATACCCTTAATAATAGTCAACATATCTCTCCCCAATTCATTAGCTCCCATGAAATACCCAGGGTCATTGCATCCCATCTTTTTCATATTCATTCACACATACCAAGCAACCAAATACATTCATGTTCCAACCCTAGAAATCCAGATTCAGTTGCCTCAAATTTCATTCTTTAATTCACTCACATTCATTAATCCTATCTCTCTCCTATTCCTTCACGCATATCAACCATCAAAATACATTCATCTTCCAACCCTAGAAATTCATCTTTACAAATGGAAGCTCAAACAACTATTTAATTGAAAGTCCATCATTTCTTTGCTTCGTTGCTGTCATTTCTTCTGCCAAAATCAAGGTCAATACTCCTAATTTCGTCTATAATTTTTTATTATGTCAGCAAAGTATGCATTTATTAATTTGAAGATGAAGACAATTACATAAATTTTATAATTATATATATCTCATTGAAGAATTTTGTCTCTCATTTGAAGATGAAGACAATTCCATAAAATTTATAATTATAATTATATAAATTAGAAAGAATTTTGTCTCCCATTTTCATTTTTTTCATGTTTTTAGAGATGTGTACTTATTACATACTCTAAATTAAATGTTAATTTTAAAACAATTATATACATTCACATATGCCTACTGTTATAAATGTTAATAATTTGAAAATTATGCATACTGATATAAACTTTTTCAGTACTAAAGATTGTGCTTATTTTTCGTGATTTTCTTCTAATTACGGAAATTTCACTCATGATAAAAAAAAATTATTAGTTTCGTAAGGTGGAAGTTCAGTACTACAATAGTTGATGGCACTAAGACAAGTACTTAATTTATGGTTTATTGTCATTCTTATATAATTTCTAATTACGAAAATTTCACTCATGGTAATTAATTTTTTTATTATTTTCACAAGGTGAAAGTTCAATATTTCGATACTTTAGATGAAACAAGTACTTAAATTTATGGTATATTGTCAGTCTTATATAATTTCTAATTACGAAAATTTCACTCATGATAATGTAACAACCCGAGGTTTTGGAGTCGACAATTTATTTATTTTGGGAGAAATAAATAATATTTTATTGGAAAAATAATTAAATTGGCAATTGAGGTCAAAATTTAGAGTCGTTAGAAAGAGTGTCGAATGTCGATTCTGAGGGTACCATTGTTTTCGGAAGGGTCGAGAAAGTCGAAATGACTGTACTTGGGGTCTATTTAGGTTTCGAAATAAATTAGGACCGTTTGACTCGAATTAAAGTCACCGAGTCATTTAAAGTGTGTATTATCATTTAAAGATGTGTACATTGGGAGTTAAGGCTTAAAAAGCCTACGGGAGATATTTCTCCAAAAGAGAGAAAGATAAATAGAAAGAAAGAAAGAGAGAAGAAGAAAGAAGAAGAAAAGGAAGGAGAAAGGAAAGAAAAAGAGGATTTCCGGGCCAATACGCGATTGCAAGGCGGATTCAGACCCTACGAACCCGAGGCAAATGATTAAACTTGCTAAATAATTGTTGTGTATCAATTATTGCATGATTTTTGGATTGAATTTTGGGTTTTAGGTTTAAATTGACAAAACCTAATTTTTGGGAAAAATCTTAGATTTGTATTGTATTAATGGATTTAAGGTTAGAAATTGGTTTATAAGTATTCTAGAATGAATATTAATGTTATATATGTGATTGGGTTGGATGAAAATGGTTGGAAGATGATATATATGATTTTTGGGTAATTTGGGTTAAGAAGAAAACAACCCATTTCGTAGCTTGCTGCACTTGCCGAATCGATTCGCCCCTACCGAATCGATTCGGTCTGTTGCAGATTGCTCAGGTCTTTAGGGCCGAATCGATTCGCCCCTTGCGAATCGATTCGGTATGTAGCAGACTCCCAGGTCCTTTGGACCGAATCGATTCGGATGGGCCGAATCGATTCGGAAACAGGGGATTTTTGGAGATGTTTTCTAAGGAGAATTTCATCCCGTTTTGTTCGAGGTTATCGATTTGGGGCCTCTATATGAGACATTTGGAGTATGTTTTGGAGACTTTTAGAGGGTTTACATCGTACGAAAATATGGGAGTCATATTAATTATAGTTGAGGATTACCGATTAGAGATTTTGGTATATTCTAAGTGGGGAAGCCCACCTTGATTTGGAGATTCGACTTGGGGATGATAATTATAATTATGTGAATAAATGAGACAAATTTAGAGATAATGGATTTTAGAATCCAATCCCAAATGGGATAACTTTAGAAAGGTTCATAAAATGAATTGAACCCTATAGTGAATGGAAAATAATAAATGATATTTGATGTGCATATGGATATAGAAATATCCTTATTGATGATTGGCTTGGGAGATATCTCATACAATGAGAAATGCTAATTGAGGTGCAATAGGATATAGAATATCCTTAACTTAAATAGAATTGAAAGACAATTCATAATAGAAGCGACATGAGAGCTTCAAGCGATAATTAGTATAGCATGTACTAAGTGGGGTGAATGTGTGAGGTGGAACGTTAGTATGTCTTGAGATAAATCTACTAAACAAATGATGTTAATCAAATTACGCCTAAGAGCGTATAATGAAAATGAATATGATGTTGCAGGTATACCTTATATAAAATGGTATATCTTTATTATGTGGGATGTATGTATACCTTATATGATGGTGTATATACATGTTAAGCATACCTCCTCCTTGCTATCATTGGGAAGTTTCGTGCGTAGAGGGTGAGCATTCTGACTAGAAAAGCAGGATGTGGATATTCCCCGGGTCATAGTCGTCCTTTGTGGTCAGCAAATGACATGTATGATATATATATTTATTTATTTTGGTGGTGAGAGGTCGGGGGTATGTGACGCTCTCACTTGCCGGTTAGGAACTATGACCGCTTCCCTGACGTCGTGTGCGTGAGTAGATCACGAGGTGGGTGTCGTTGAACCCCACCAGGTGGCCCCAGTTTGCTACGTATATGGGCTGCTGGAAGATGATAGCATGTGAGCCTGCTTCCTTCGAGTTATAGCTCGGTTGGATGGTTATTATTGATTGTGTTTGTATTTGGGTGTCAAGGGCATAATGGACCTCAATGATTTACATTGCCAGGATTAGTGTATCGGGGAGGTTCCTTGTTTGGATTTCGCCTCGGCAAGACGTCCCACGCACGAACCGCAGTGTAATGTTGGAACTCGGGGATAAGTTTAGTCCTTAATGCTCATAATTATATATATAAATATATCACCTATCCCGACAATCGACAGTGCCAGGAGTAGTGTAACGGGGGGGTTCCTTGTTTGGATTTCGCTTCGGCGAGACGTCCCACGCATGAAACGTCGTGTACTGTTGAGAATTGGGAATATTAATTAATTAAAATTGGATAATAATCATTTGGGTTACATGCATCTTGCATTGAGGGCATAATGAGCCCCGAGGATCGATACGGTCAGGAGTAGTGTAACGGGGGGGTTCCTTGTTTGGATTTCGCCTCGGCGAGACGTCCCACGCACGAAACACAGTACCGTGTTGAGAATCGGGAGGAGTTTAGTCCTTAACTCTTGATGCTAATAACTCATCTATAATAATTATATATATGGTTTCATGCCTTATATGGGCATCACTAGAATATAAATTCTAGTAATTGAGATTGATGGTGTATGTTGATGATGTGCACATGATTGGATCATGTAACTTTATATGTTCAACAAATGAACATTATAAAGATAACTATAACTATTACATTAAAGATAATGTATATAACTTAAAGTATAGAAATAAATGTAGAATTGGGAGATAGGTTAGATGGTTTCACTTAAATACTTTATTTGGGTTTAAGTTAGAATCCTCTTACCTAATTAGAATCGGACATCCTTTTGGAGACACGTGCATACGCTTAGTGAGCGCTTTAGATGAGAGGTGAGTTGAATTTTTATGGAGAGCTCGATTCCAACTAAATCATGTAATAATGCATTTATAATTATTATGCATTTTAATACACTTGCTATAAACTGTTTTTCAAAACTCGGGCTCTGACCCGTTTATATTTTCCTCCTCCATGTATATATTGTATTACTTCAGGTGTTCCTCCGCAAGGACGCCTTTGATATTCTTCCATTCAGGATTTGTGGAGCTGTGGCAGTAGCGGACTGTTGCGGCACTTTGCTTTAGTCGATTCCTATCTATTGTATATCTAGATTAGGATTCCGTTTTATTGAGTTAGTATTCAAGTGTTGTAGATTAACACTTTCATATTTTATTTATCAGATTATTGTATTGTCTGTTGCCCGACAACATATTCGGGTATTTCATTGTTGAGATTTTTGTTGTACAATGTATTGTACTCTTTTATTATTGGAGCATGCACATTTCACATCATAGCTAGATGCATATTGTTGGTTGTGTGCATTATTGGTTTTGTTGTTGTTGTTAAAAATAAAAGTTTTAAATTTTTGGCAATTTGCACTTTATGATTTCGGGTAGTTAGCCTTATATTATAGTGTTTAGTTGTTGGTGTTGAGACTGTACCATCTGAGATACCTGATTTATGTAGTATAGGGCTGACCACCCGTTATTACTTGGAGCGGGTTGTCACAGATAACAATTTATTTTTTTCGTAAGGTGAAAGTTCACTACTGTATACATTAGTTGATGGCACTAAGACAACTATTTACTTTTTGGGTTTATTGTCATTCTTATATAATACGATGTTCTTACTCTTTACAAGTATGTTAACAGTAGTAGGAATGTAATTTGATAGTTCGTAAGAAATTGTTATCATTTCACTCTTTCGTAAGTAATTGTTATTTGAAATCTTGTAGGATATTTCAACATTGGTGGTACACGCTCGAATTGTGAATCTGAGAGTGAAGGAATTTCACTTTTGTTTACGTGGTATGTGAAGTACTTAATACCATATTGAAACTGTTTCGTATAATTTATATTCGAGATGGTAATATATTTCGTTTGAATTTTTGTAGGATATTGTCAATATTTCTTGTAGAAGGTTGGACTTACAATCTCACAGTGAAGGAATTTCAATTTTATTTATAAGGTAATTGCAATTGATTAATGTATGATTGCGAATTTACTTATCATTTTTTATTTAATTTACTGGCCATTATGAAACCAATTGAAGAAATATGTAGATGAGCTAAAAAATTTGCATATGTTTTACAATTTCTAATTTGTAGTTTTTTTTCTTTGTCATGGAAAAGAAAAAAAATTAAAGAGTTAGGAAACAAATTACATCATATCAATTGAATTATATGAAACACAAACTACGCATGTATAACAAATTATAGAATAGAACCAAATAGATACCCAAATCTTTATAAACTAACGAATAACATAATTGTTTGGATAAATAAAATTAAGTCATTGCAATATACATATTTAACCTTTTGATATCATGATGAATGAAACAACCTATGAACCAAAAGAATCAAAGACTATGATGATTCATTATTTGGTGGGATTTTTTGGAGCAATTGGTACTCAGTGGGTGAAATTTTGTGACCACTAATTTTAAAATGACTTTGATGCAAGAACTTACATATTCATTCATAATTTATTTTTATATTAGCCGAATATATGTTTTTTAACCTACATTTTTCAAAATATTTTCATTATATTTTTTTAACCTAAACATACGTATTTATGGCTTTAATGCCATTCATTTGACATGTCATCAAGCTATAATTAGGTTTTATTGTTGTTGTTGTATTGACTTTGAAATATGTATAGGGTGATAGGAAAAAGAATAAAGATACTAATTGTTGATACCAAATTTAGTCTGCTGACATGGCTCAATAAAGTGAAGACACGTGGCAATCTACGTGGCAACAACAAGCATTTCCGAGGAACTCACATGCTCCGAGGAACCATACTACAATGAGGAACACTGTTTCCCCGAGGAATTCATACGCTCCGAGGAACGAGAACTCTCCGAGGAACTCTTGAGCACCGAGAAGCTTAGGCGGTCCGAGCAACTCAGGCGGTCCGAGCTGCACCTCGAACAAAGCATTAATAGCGGGATAACTAAGAGTTTGACTGTTCATTAAATGCTTATCATTCAGACGCATATGCTTAAGGATCATTGAATGTATCACCCTTTCATATGTACATCATTTAATGTATTACCCTTTCACATGACAGCCCCAGGGCTATAAATACATTGTACAATCCTCATTGTAAAAAGGACCGGAATTTCTTGATATAACTTGTAATCGAGAATTCCCAAACAATCAGCAATAACATAACAGTGGATGTAGGCCATTCTTATAAGGCTGAACCACTTTAAAAATCCTTTGTCTCATTTATTTATCTGTGATTGAATAATTAGATATGATCTAATTTTTTACATCAACAGATTGGCACCGTCTGTGGAAAACGACTGGTAATATCGTTTTTCATCAAAAATAATCCATCACAAATGGATAACATTCCAGAATCTAGCAATCGAAACGCTGGAAGCCCTCCAAATCCATCTGCTCCGCCAAATATTCCAGATCTGGCTGGAATAATTACAAATCTAGCTCAAGGCCAGACCGTCATGCAAGAAACTATGCGTCAACTCATACAAACCCTCCATGGCGGTGCACCAACCTATTCAAGACCACGAAGTATTCAAAGAAATATCCATGCATCTTCTTCACGTACTAGGCGTACCAATTCATATCGCAACGAGGAGTCTGAAGATTTTTCTTATCAACTTGGACGAACTTCGTCAGTACGAGCCACAGATACTGAATAACGTATCACTCTCTCCCCAGAAAGGACCAGTGCGCTAGAAAGATTAAGCAGAGTATCTCCTTTCGATCGATTAGGTCCTAGGAGGAGCAAAAGTACTCCTAGAGCCCCATCGAGGAGTTTTCGACGACCATCAGACTTAAGGGAAGGATCTGCCCAGTCGCGACCAGCTGCTCGTCAAGATAGATCTCAAGAAGCCACCTCAACGCGATCAGCTGCTCGAATCAACAGGCCCGAGGAAGGAAATGATGCATGGAAGGGCTCTATTCAAAGGCTGGAGGATAGATTAGGGGAAATCGTTAAAGCTAAGAACCCTCTACAACGAACCTTTGTTCGAGGAACACCTTTTGTCCAGGCCATTGTAGATTTTCCAACACCATCAAAATTCAAAGCACCCGTTGTGACCACCAAATATGATGGAAAGACTGACCCCGTCCTTCATATAGAACAATACCAAGTTGCAGTCGACATCTATGCTGTTCCAGATGAGATGAGATGCAGAGCATTCTCGGGAACTCTTACCGGATCTGCTCAAATATGGTATAATAATCTTCCTCGGGGTAAGATTTGAACTTTTCTTCAACTGGTCGAGTTATTCATTGGGAATTTCTGTTTTGGGGCAAAGCCAGTTAAACGAGTAGCGCATTTGCTAAGTGTTAGACAAAAGGCTGGTGAGAGCACCAGAGATTATATAACTCGTTTTAATAACGAGAAACTTGAAGTCATTGATTACGAGGAGAAGACAGCGATTACCGCCTTGATGAGTGGACTACTGCCTAACAAGTTGTACTATACTTTGGCCAAAGATCCACCTAGAACCATGTCGGATCTGATGGGAAAAGCATCCAAGATTATGAATGCCGAGGAGGCTATGGCTGCGAAGAAGAACATGGATGCCAAAGAAACCAAGGTGGAAGGTGATAAAGCTAAGAAGAAAGAGCATAAGAACAATGGTAATGACAAACATTCAAGAACAAGGTCGGTATGGGATGCAATGAAGAAATTCGATAATTATACTCCTTTGAAGAAGGATATCAACCATGTTCTAGAAGAAATCAAGAGAAACGAGGAATTAAACTGGCCAGAGAAAATGAAGGCAGACCCTGACAAGAGGAATAAG
Organism: Sambucus nigra; assembly: GCA_949130495.1. Lineage (NCBI taxonomy): Eukaryota > Viridiplantae > Streptophyta > Magnoliopsida > Dipsacales > Adoxaceae > Sambucus > Sambucus nigra. Next base: position 245,742,341 of record OX422212.1, on the reverse strand, counting down.
GCAAAGTATTGCGAGTTTCATAAAGATCATGGCCATATGACCAAAAATTGCATAGCTCTTCAGAATGAGATTAAAACACTTATCAGACAAAAAAAGCTGGCAAATTATGTTGATCGCGAAGGCGAAAGAAGGAACAATGACCGAACAAGAGAGAGGTCTAGATCTCCTCGTCGAGCTGAGGAGAACAAGAAGAGAAACCATGAAGTTGATCCCGAGGATGACCCCGATCTTCCCAAGAGACCAAGGCAGCCAGAACGAGAGGTATTTTTAATACGCTTTGGGTCATTTGACTGTAATGTTATAACAGGTGGAGATGCAGGAGGAGGAGACCTTACTGCCGAGAGAAAAGCTTACCTCTGTGAGGCTCAAGCTTGCTCGTACATTCAACGAATAAATCTAGCTGAGGAGGATCACCCGAGAAAGGTGAACAAAGAGAAGTTAGTCATTGGGTTCTCAAAGAATGACCATGCAGGTGTATAGTATCCTCATGATGACCCATTGGTGATCAAGATGAGAATGAAGGAGGTAATAATTTTAAGAGTACTGGTCGACAATGGTAGCTCAGCAGACATCATGTTCTACTCGTGCTTCGATAGTTTAAATCTAAAGCTATCTCAACTGGAGCCTTATCATAGACCCCTCCTCGGTTTTGCTGGCGAGAAAGTATTTCCACTTGGGACGATCAAGTTGGATATATTCATTGGCACGTGGCCTGCTTGTCGAACAGAAAGAATACGTTTCTTCGTGATGGATAAGAATGTTCAATCATCATACAATATCATCATGGGAAGAGTAGGATTGAAGAAATTCGAGGCTATACCATCTACAGTACATCAATGCCTAAAATTTCTAATTAATTTTGGAGTAGGAGTTGTGAAGGGTGACCAGAAAGTAGCTCGGGAATGCTATTATTCATCCGCCGAGCAAGAAGAACTGGAAGAATCAAGGAAAAAGACTACTACTTATCAAGTGGAAGAAGGGGCAGAAATTGAAACATTGGATCCTAGAGATGAGTCTCAACTCGTGAAGGGTCAAGTGGTGGAAGCTACTGAAAACATCATTCTGGACGACGAGTACCCTGAACGGACTACTCAAATAGGTTCGTCGTTGGAAGCCTCACTAAAACAGGAATTGATAACTTTCCTTAAAAGCAGGAAAAAAACTTTTGCGTGGAGTCATGAGGATATGCCCGGAATAGATCCAAATTTCTTATGTCACGAACTCAATGTGAATAAGGAGATCAAACCTGTGAAGCAGAGAAGAAGAGTGTTCAGCCTCGAGAAGAATCAAACTATACAGGAGGAAGTCGAGAAGCTCCAGAAAGCTTGCTTCATTGAAGATGTTAAATATCCAGACTGGTTAGCAAATGTGGTGATGGTGAAAAAGAAGAATAACAAATGGAGGATGTGTGTAGACTTCACCGACCTCAATAAAGCATGTCCAAAGGATCACTTTCCACTGCCCCGAATTGATCAACTAGTCGATGCTACCTCGGGACACGAGCTGCTAAGCTTCATGGATGCTTATTCTGGCTACAATCAGATTAAAATGAAACCTGAAGACAGGGAGAGTACTTCTTTCATTACCCCTAGAGGAACTTATTGTTATAATGTTATGCCTTTTGGTTTGAAAAATGCAGGTGCGACATATCAGAGGCTGATGAACAAAGTCTTTGCTGAACAAATCAGTTGCAATATGGAAGTCTATGTTGACGATATGCTAACAAAGAGCAAGAAAGCTGCCGATCATCTAGTTGACTTAAGTCAGACTTTTGATCAACTAGATAAATATCAAATGAAACTGAACCCGACGAAGTGCATATTTGGAGTACGAGAAGGCATGTTTCTCGGGTACATTGTCAATCAACGAGGCATTGAGGCGAATCCTGAAAAGATCAAAGCTCTATTAGGGCTGCGATCTCCAACGACGAAGAAAGATGTGCAAAGTCTTACAGGACGAGTAGCAGCTCTCAACAGATTTGTATCGCGAGCAACTAATCGATGTCTCCCATTCTTCAAGACACTCCGAAAGACTTTTGAGTGGAATGATGAATGTGAGAAGGCTTTTCAAGACTTGAAGAAATACTTGGGAGCACCTCCATTATTATCCAGGCCAATAATGGGAGAAAAATTGTACTTGTATCTAGCAGTATCGGAGAATGAAGTTAGCTCGGCGTTGATAAGAGTAGAGAATGGGGTACAAAAACCAATCTATTACACAAGTAAGGCCTTCCGAGGAGCAGAGATCAGATATCCAAGGCTGGAAAAGTTAGCACCGACACTGATTGAGGCGAGTAGGAGAATGAGGCCATACTTCCAGGCTCATACTATAGTCGTATATACTAATATGCCGTTGAGACAATCCCTTCATAAACCAGAAAAATCAGGGAGATTGATGTACTGGGCAATAGAGCTCGGTGAATACGATATAGTCTATGAACCCAGATCATCGCTTAAAGGACAAGATGTAGCGGATTTTATAGCGGAGTTCACCTATCCTGATACCCCCGAGGAGCAAAAGTTGCTCGCTGATCAACCTGTGGATGTTATAGGATCAACAAACACAAGCTCAGACCAACTCCGGTTGGTAAAAGGGCAAGTGGATGCTACAGGATCATCAAATTCGAGCTCAGACCAACTCCGGTTGGTAAAAGGGCAAGAAAAGATGGTCGACGAAGAGCGAGAAGTATCAGGGGAAGATGAAAGGAAGCAACAAATATTTCACCGAGGAACTCTGTCAGATCATAAGTTTGAAGACGAGTTACCCATATGGAGGTTATATGTAGATGGCTCATCTTGCACAACAGGCAGTGGGGCAGGAATAGTTTTGAGCACTCCGGACGAGGTCGACATGGAATACGCCCTATGTTTCCAATTCAAAACTTCTAATAATGAGGCTGAGTATGAGGCCATGATTGCTGGTCTTAATTTGGCAAAAATTATAGAGGCGCAGTAAATTATTATCTTCAGCGATTCTCAATTAATTGTAAATCAAATGTTGGGAATATATTCAGCCAAAGGAGAATTAATGATCAAATACCATGCAAAGGTGATGGAGTTGGTGTCAGAATTTGCTGCTATTCAGCTGGTCAGAATACCAAGAATGGAGAATGCAAGAGCAGATGCCCTAGATAGATTAGCATCAGCTACTCGTACTGAGTTACGAAGAACAATCCCAATTGAAGTTTTAGATGGTCGGAGTATAGATGAATATTTGGCGATGAACTTTATCACCCTTGATTTAGGACCATCTTGGATGGATCCCATCAGGGCATATATTGAGGAGGGAGAATTGCCAATTGACAAGCTTGCAGCTAAGAAATTAAAGTTTAAAGCTGCTCGGTATGTATTAACTAACGGTATTTTATATAGACGAGGAATTATGGCAGGTTTGCAAAGATGTGTACATCCCTCCGAGGTGAAAGACTTGATTGAAGAGATTCATGAAGGGTCCTGTGGGGCCCATGTAGCAGGTCGGATGCTTTTGCAAAGGATGATGACGCAGGGATATTACTGGCCGACGATGAGGGATGATTGTGTAGCCTATGCCAAGAAATGTGACAAGTGTCAGCGCTTTTCCTCCATCCGAAGAACTCCACAAGCATTATTGACACCCATCACTTCCCCTTGGCCATTTTCCATGTGGGGAATAGATTTGGTTGGACCACTGCCAACGACTAGAGGAAGGTTCAAATACCTCGTCGTCGCAGTGGATTATTTTACTAAGTGGGTGGAAGCTGAGCCTCTCACTGATATGACGTACGAGAAGGTGTACCAATTTATTTGGAAGAACATAATTTGTCGATATGGTCTTCCTCATGCTTTCATCACAGACCATGGAACACAATTCGATAACGAGGAATTCGCTGCCTATTGTCATCAATCAAATGTGTTGAAGATCCACTCAGCACCAGGCCATCCTCAAAGCAATGGGAAAACTGAAGTGACAAACAGAACACTGCTGAATGGTTTGAAGAAAAGACTGGACGATGCGAAAGTAAATTAGATCCACGAGTTACAGTCAGTACTGTGGGCTTAACGAACTACTCCCCGAGTAGCAACTGGAGAATCTCCATATATGCTAGCGTTTGGAAGTGAAGCTGTTATACCTGCCGAGTTGGGCCTCCCAACACACAGGGTACTGAATTTCAATTCCCCTGTCAGCGACTTAATGAGAAGATTGGATTTAGACATGCTCGAGGAAGTTAGAGAAGAAGCAGCCATCAGAAATGCTGCATACCAACAACGAACAGCTCTATTCTACAATAAGAGGGTGAAGAAATGCGATCTGAAAGAAGGAGACTATGTGCTGAAGAAATTAATTCAAAAGCACAACAAATTGGAGGCAAACTGGCATGGGCCATACCGAGTTACAAAAGTTGTTCGATCAGGAACTTACCGAATAGCAACTTTAGAAGGGGAGGAGTTCAAGAATGCATGGAACGCAGAGCACCTGCGCAAGTATTATCAATGATGTGTATTTTCTCCTTTTATTGATATTTTTTGGGGGAATACTAGTGCTACACACTACTCGGCGAAACTCGGCGAAACTTGGCAAAACTCGGGCTACTCAAATTTTTTTCTCGAAAACACCAGCTAAGGTTGGTCGAGAAACAAATGTACTCCTCCGGGAAGTAAAGCTACCTATATTCCTCTGGGAAGTAAAACCTATATTCCTCCGGGAAGTAAAGCTACCTGTATTCCTCCGGGAAGTAAAGCTACCTATATTCCTCCGGGAAGTAAAGCTACCTGTATTCCTCCGGGAAGTAAAGCTACTTGTATTCCTCCGGGAAGTAAAACTTGTATTCCTACGGGAAATAAAATTAAAGTAAAGCTACCTGTATTCCTCCGGGAAGTAAAGCTACCTATATTCCTCCAGGAAGTAAAGCTACTTGTATTCCTCCGGGAAGTAAAACTTGTATTCCTACGGGAAATAAAATTATATGTTTCTCGGGAAATAAAAATATTCCTAAAAATGCTAACTTATGTCAGTTAGGAAATAAATATATTCTCGAAAAGGCCAACTTGAGTTGGTCGGGAGGTAAAATTATTTCAAAAAATGCTAAAAGTTGCTCGCAGAGGAAAAATCCACTAACTATGGCTAGTCGGGGATAAAACCCCACTAACTGTAGTTGGTCGAGAAAGAAATTTACTACCTTGGTTGGTCGTAAACATTTTATGAATACTAGAAAATTATCAATCAAAATTATTGATACTCGTGACTTTTTAAAATTATTAGTAAGTTGGTCGAGAAACAACTTAGTAAGTTGGTCGAGGAATAACTTAGTAATTTTTATGACTACCACAAATTCAAGCTAGTCGACAATAAGTTAATCGACAAACAAAACATCACAATATTGTTATCTTTTTAACAGACATACATGCACAAATGTAAAGTATTTTACAAGACAATAGCAATTAAGATTGCGAACAAAATAAAAGTCTTTCATTAAATCAAAAATAATTTACATTGATAATGAAATGTATACAAATTTATTACATCGATATTCCTATTCTACTGGTTTTTTCCCCTCTGCTTTTGAAACAGGTTCCTCGCCAGTAGGCGGATCATTTAAAGCAAGAGGAGAGTTTATGAAGTTCAAATCTCTTAACATCCTGATATTCATCACGGATGGTCGATCTAGAAGGTGCTCAGGACGAAATATCTCAACACTTGAATGGAGATTGTAGTCGCCGAGATACTTTAAAATTAAGCATCCATGAATGGCCCGATAAGGGATCCAGCTCATATCAAGTTTGAATGGTGGCACGGGTAGGTCGAGCAGCCCAGGATCATGGTAATCCCATAGGTAATGACCCTGTTCGAGTTGCAGCACACCTAAGGCATTCAACCAGCCTTGCTTATAGCCCTCATTATTGGCATTCTGGATACAATCGTCCAAGGTAAAGAGCCTCGTTGTACCCAGCCATCCAAAACTCCCTGGGCTGTTTGTGGAATTGATATGTAGTCTCTCCAACTGCTCGTGGAGATTTTTTATGAATAGCTCCTTATTATCCAAGACTGATTTCTGCGCTGAAAGCTGCTCTTCCAGGTCCCTGATCTTCTTTGACATTTCAGCCAAAGCCTGGTTCTTTGCCATTAATTGGAAGGCTTGGTTCTCTAAGGCAGATTGAGTCCTCTGTTCCTCGACAGGAATTCGAGCTGCTCTTGCTCGACCACGGGAAGATGTAGAGGGATCATCTCTCTTCAAGGTCTCCAATTCGTCCCTCAATTTGGCGTTCTCGACCTCCAAGAATGAGAATCCCTCATCATTCACTGGGATTAAGGCGTTTGAAGTGGAAGCTGCAGACTTCAACTGAGACAACTCGTTTTGCAGGTTGTTATTTTATTGCTCTAATAGTTCAGCTATCTGTCTGCACTCCTCGACTTCGCCCCTCAGAGTTCTCTCCCTAACCTCATAGCCAGTAAAACGCTTCTCGTACCCCTTGTCAGCATTGAGTTGCTGATACTTCTTCTCATACCCCTCATGCAAAAGGGCAGTGGATTCTTTGTATTACTGCTGAAGGTCTTCAAGAATGCCTTGGAGATCCTCGATCATGTCATAATAAGCCACATTGTTGGCCACTGCACGATCAAGCAGGGTCTTCAAGTATTGATAGGCCTCAACTGCCTGTTCCGAAGCATCTTGGCCGAGGATGTCGACAATTTGTGCTGCGCTCAGATCTGTATGACCAGCCTTAAAATAATCATTACATTGCCTCAATAACTTGGTATCATGAGCAGATAGTAATTCCATCCTGGCCAGAAACTAGTAGAGAAAGAAGAAGCAGTAATCAATAAAAGTACCAACTAAACATGAAGAAGAGACAACAGTATGCAAGAACAAAAATTTAAGTTTTATTATATCAAGGATCAAAGTTACATATTCATGGTTACATTTGACAAAAGAAAAATATAAAGAGAAACCCGAACAACTCTACACCTTTTCCTTGTCTCCCAAAACCTTCTCGCGAGGCTGGGACGAGGAAGTAGGTTGCTCGGAAGGAACAAATAGTAGCTGGGGAAGTGATGGAGGTTGCTCGGAGGAAGTAGCGAGCTGCTGAAGTTCCTCGGTAGCAGGCTGGATGGCTGGGGGGTGATCTCCCATCACCATAGAAGACTCTTCGGAGGCAGCTTCGTCCCCTTCTTCTTCTTCAGGAGTTGGATGAGGACCAGGGATGTGCGGCTGAAAGAGTTCGGAATTTTCATCCACTTTCATCTCCTGTAGAGCAGCGACCCATCCATCCCTGAAGTACTTGAGGCTGCCATATTCTACTTGTGACATCATGGCAGCCAACCCCTTGTTCCACCCTTTGTCCCAGCCAGCGCTGAAAGACTTCTTCACGGCCACTTTTCTCTTCAACTTCTCCGAGGAACGCTGCTTGGACAGAAGGTTTTCAGCAATCTTCAATTTATTTTCAACCTCCTTCTTCTGCCGATTTACCTACAGAAGCTGACCCAATTCTTCCTCAGCTACCTTGAGCTTATTCTCAAGTTCTCCAGCATTTTTAAGCTTCTCGTCGAGCTCTTTATTCTTCCCTTCTAAGTCCTTTATTTTCTTCTCCAACTCCTGGGAGACTTCAACAACTCGAGCCTTCTCCTTCTCGGTGGAGGCAAGCTTCTTCTCCCAAGTTGCTTTATCATCAGCATATTTTTGGCGAGACTCTTTCAGAGACTGCCCCAAGCCCATCAAAGCTTCCTCTACACCAGACGAGGAGCTGGAAGCTTTAATAGCTTCATCCTTCTTCAAAATTGTATTGAAGCAGCTCACCAACTGTGAAAATAAAATGAAAGCAAGTAAGAGACAGACATAACAAGGAAAAGATGAAAAGTTCAAAGTAAAAGGACTTACAGAAGCAATGTGGCGAGCTGCCAAAGAGGTAACCATATCCCGAGAAAGCTTTTCTTCGATACCTTGGATCTCGGGAATGATCCAAGTCTTCACCGAGCTCATGGCAGAGCTCGGAGGAACGAAAGTGGGAACTCCACTAGTTTGGGGCTGAGAGACAGTGTCAGACAAATTGACCGAGGAGCTCTTCTTCAGCTTCCTCGGGGGAGCAGGAATAGATTCAACCAAGGAGGAACTCTTGGTCGGTGATATTACAATCACCTCTCCTGGAGCAGCAGACTTGCTCGGAGCCACTGGGGGCTTCTCGACAACCTTCACAACAGGGGCAGCCGAGGAAGGTCCATCATTTTTCTTTATCCCCTCCCCTGGGACATCAATCTTGCTTCTTTTTGCCTCTCCAGCACCAGAGGCAGTTTTCTCAAAAAGGGTGGGAGGTCTTCTCTTCTTCATCCTTTCACTTAAAGGAATGTGTGATTTAGGCGAGGAGCTGGTGGAAGCTGGTACTGGCTCTGCGTCACTTATCACCAGACGAGCAGTGAAAGAAGTGGTGTAGCTCTTGTACTGCAGCAGATACGAGGCTGACCTAATGTGCTCGTCGGCAACACTCTGATGCAAACTCCAGATAAGTTTCAAGTGTCTTATATTCACGTCTGCTTCTTTTGGACACTTTCTTTTTCTATCAACTGCAAATAAATAAACATTGAAATATCAGTGGCACATTTTGTCAAACACAGAAGAAGCATGATTTCAAAATAAATAAAATGAAAATAACCTATCCCATTACCATAGGGAGAGCATCTGGGACCCTGATACACTTCATCTCCTGATAAAGGAGCATGCTGCCAATTTTTTATAACAACTCCATGCTCAAAATAGTCCCTATTGGCATCCGGGAGATTGACCACTAAAGCCCTATTTAAAAATCTAGTTTTTAAATAAAAGGTGTTATCACCAACTGCCCATCTATAGCAAAACATAATTTCTGGAATTCCTATGCGAGTTCCATGAATTTGATTTAACCTATGCACCCCATTAACTATTTTCCATGTATTGGGGGCTATTCTTGCAGGAACAACGTCAAAATATTGACAAAATTCCAGACATAGAGGATTGGGTGGAAAAGAAAATCCACACTCAGCGGCAAAGAGACTGGGGAACCAATGTCCCTCAGCCAAACGGAAATAGTCAGAAGGCTCAGAAAGCTCTTCCAGAACAACCCAGGAGGGAATAGAAAAATCAGAGCGAAACTTATCAAGAGATTCTACAGGATAAACCATGATGAAAGAAGGAAATGAAGAAGAAGGAAGAAGATCTTACAGAAAAAGAGTGGATCTGTTGGCAACGAACGGTGAAAAGAATGAACGCACAAGAGAGTAAGGTAATGGAAAACTCGAAAATACAAATTTAAAAAGGTAGAAGACGATGGGAGTGTCTGTGAAGTTTAAATACTCTGCCTTGGAAAATGGTAAAGTAATGATTACAAAAAGAAACAATTACGCTACCGGCGGCTAGAGGAACGAAAAGGGCGCGGCAATCGAAGCGAGAATAAACGATTACGCTACCGGCGGCTAAAAGGACAAAAAGTACACGGAGATCGAGGCGGTTATAAAAATTAAAAAAAGCCTGATTCTACGAATTTGGAAGGAGAAATAAATACGAGGGAAACACTCCTAAAAATCAGGAGGACCATTTAAAGCTACCATATTCCGAGAAAAAATGTTCCACACTCCTCAAAGTTCGAACTATGAAACATTGGGGGCTTCTGTTGATACCAAATTTAGTCTGCTGACATGGCTCAATAAAGTGAAGACACGTGGCAATCTACGTGGCAACAACAAGCATTTCCGAGGAACTCACATGCTCCGAGGAACCATACTACAACGAGGAACACTATTTCCCCAAGGAATTCATACGCTCCGAGGAACGAGAACTCTCCGAGGAACTCTTGAGCACCGAGAAGCTTAGGCGGTCCGAGCAACTCAGACGGTCCGAGCTGCACCTCGAACAAAGCATTAATAGCGGGATAACCAACAATTTGACTGTTCATTAAATGCTTATCATTCAGACGCATACGCTTAAGGAGCATTGAATGTATCACCCTTTCATATGTACATCATTTAATGTATTACCCTTTCACATGACAGCCCCAGGGCTATAAATACATTGTACAATCCTCATTGTAAAAAGGACCGGAATTTCTTCATATAACTTGTAATCGAGAATTCCCAAACAATCAGCAATAACATAACAGTGGATGTAGGCCATTCTTATAAGGCTGAACCACTTTAAAAATCCTTTGTCTCATTTATTTATCTGTGATTGAATAATTAGATATGATCTAATTTTTTACATCAACACTAATCTACTTGAAAATTTCAGAATAAAATTATAGACCTTCCCTAAATTAAATTCATTCTTCTTTGAGTCCTATTTTAAGATGGATCTCCGGCCTATAGGGGAACTATCAATATAGTAGTTGACTCCAAGGATATGTTACTGGTATTAGGGGACTGAAACGAAGTACAAATTCTTTGCATTCCTTATCCAATAGTATTTAGGACCAATTGGAAACCAATTGACGAAAAACTGATCTATATAAGATTGTCTTATGTTCCCACAAATGAAAAAAGAAAGGTCTACCACTATTGTTTTATGGGCTAGAATAGGCATTCACCTCCTTATCCTAAGCCAAATAATTGAGAGAGTTTTTCTTATACAGGATTCGGTAAAACTATGTGTCATTGACTAGATTATAGTAGACAAAATCCATCATAGATCATAAACAACTATTGTAACGTAAATGTGACGAATCACATTCATTAAAATTTTGTATTTTATCCGAAATGTTTAATGAGGTGAGCCTAAGCCATGCTTCAGCCTGCCGCTTACGCCCGCAAGGCATAGGCCTTAATGAGGAGCCTTGCCCGATTTGAGGCGAATCGCAACATATGAAGCTTTGTTAGACCTGGGTTTGAAAAAAAAAATCCTTAAATGAAGAAATAAATACCAACCAACATTCCATGAAGTCTAGCTTGATTAGTATGAATTCAGTCTATAATTTCTGGCTGCAATTAACAATAACTTTACTAAATTAACTTAAGAAATATGATATTATAGTTTTATATAAATCAATGTAACATGTAGTTTTCCATTGGTCATATCTGTACTTATTGTGTTGGAATACTCAACTGGTTTATAAGCGTTCAAAGTTGGGTTTATAGGGTCAATGTGGACTGCTTTATTCCCATTGGTTTCTTTATTTTTTGCTGTATTCGATCAGATTTCGGTTCTATAACATTAGCGTCCAATTGTTTGAGGATGACAGTGCTCAATATAAGCGAAATTTCTCCTTCTATTAAAATGAAGATAACATCCATTGAATTTGGATCTGTAGTGACTCCATTATGTCAATCAATAGCTGTAGATGTTACTACTCGGTTCATGGATGTCACTACTACATTTAGTAACAATTATAGTAGCAAATATTCTCCACCTATCATATAACGGACATTTGGGACTACGTTCACTGCCCCTGCCTTTATTCTTTTACAATTTTATCCTCTCTGAAGCTAATATTTAGAACTTGAAACAAATGAATCAACATACTTTGAACAGTAGGGTATGCTAATAGTAGTATACAAGAAAACAAAACAATTAAGAATATTGAAGAAACATAAGTTGTCCTCTAGAGTTCCTTTGACCACTTCACCGGAGACTCAATTTCATTATTAAGATTTGGTGAAATAGTATTTGCTGAAGTGTTTAGGGGGAACTCCCAAACTAGGGCTGTCAATGGATCGGGTCTGGACCCGGACCCGATCCGGACCTGACCTGAATTAACGGATCTGAACAAATTTTATAGACCCGATTATCCGATTAGTTAATGGACCGGATCTGGATATACATGACTACGATCCGATAAGGACCCGACCCGAATGTGTATATATATAATATAATAAATATATATTTATATATAATATTATATATATAGTCTTACATATAGTTACTAAATATATATATATATATATATATATATATATATATATATATATATATATATATATATATATATATATATATAATCGGGTCGGATATTCTGGTCGGGTCTCCGGGGCCTTAACGGATCCGGGTCTGGATCCATTTTCTGAGACCCGTCGGGTAATCGGGTAACACCCAATCCGTTAAAAATATACCCGGATCGAATCTGGATATACCCAGACCCGATCCAGACCCGACCCGTTTACACCCCTATCCCAAACACATTTGATAAATATACATACTGCTAAGCATGATGAGATTCATGGTAGCGATCTGCCTAATCAATCTGCCTACAATAAAGATTTTAAGTTTTATATTTATAAAGTAGCTACATTTATTTACTTTAATATGTATAATGAATATTAAATTGTAATTTCAGTTCCATATATTTTTGTTAATGACAGCATATGTATATTCAACATAATCATAATTTTATTTATGATCTTTCTTGCAATACACCAATTGTCACACGGATAATTTTTTTTTTAAATTCTTCGGTGAGGCACCAAGTTTTTCCCACAAAACCTGATCAGCGAACCAATACACAAGGTTTACTACAATAACCTGCTTTAAACACGATTATAGCAAGTAAAATAGCAAACCAAATCACAATATAAGAAGCACACGCACACAAGACATAAAATTAAAGGAACTCAACTCCTAACCTTTTGTCACACGGATAATTTTTTTTTAAATTCTCCGGTGAGACACCAAGTTTTCCCACAAAAACTGATCAGCCAACCAATACACGAGATTCACTTTTTTCGGACTTTCTTTTTATGCTGACCGTATTATCCTCATTGAATGAAAGAGCTTTTAAGGTGTTAACTTGATTTGCAAATATTATATCAAGTCTTTCCTCCACCCAATCCTCATTTTTCATCCCTATGTACCATATAAATTCATAGCGTTAAAACCAAATTCAATTAGTTTACATATGTCAATCACCTATCTAAAATTACGAACCTATCAATTTGGTAGAATGGTTGTTCCTGTTTTTTCTGCGTTTGACAGAATTTCATTAACACTCCCCCCACCCCCACATACACACATACCACGACTAAGAAACGACCTCCGTCTATCGTGACATAAATTACTCAACAATTTTTTATTGCGACGCAAGAACCTCGAGTACCCATAAAATCATGTGATTCTCCATGACTAATTATCACCCATACAGATTATTAGAATAAATATAAAATCAATAAGTACGTCATTATCGCTTAATTATTTCACACAAATTATTTTCTTAACTTTGTTACCTATGCACAGATTGTTGTAGGATTTATACTCTACATAAAAAATTTGAAAATTGCTAAATCCATATTTATTTATTCAAAACCTCAAATCTAATATCTGAAATCAGCCACACATACAACCAACGCAGGAAAACACAATTAGTATTTTAAAAAAGGAAGAACACACTTGTATTTCATAACTCTGATTATAGATTTAATATGGGACTCGAGAACACGAACATGAGATCAAAAAAGAGAACAGTAACCAGACTCGGACAATTGGACATCAACCTTTTCAACCATAACCCAACGGAACATAATTAGACCCAAACATTTTTTTTAACATATAATTAAACTCCCAACTGTGACAGTGTTAAACCTAACTCCTCCAGCTTCCATCAGAATCGCCACGGCTACCACCGTATCCACCACCACCACCACCCCCATAACCACGATCACGTCCACCACCATATCCTCCATCACGACGTCCATATCCACCACCACCACCACCATATCCTCCTCCGCCACCATAGCCTCCTCCACCTTCTCGTCTTCCACCACCACCTCCGCTGCGAAACCCGCCTCCGCCTCCACCGCTTCCACGTGATTGTGCCTCATTTACAGTAATATTACGTCCATCAAGGCTCTGCCCATTCATCCCCTCAATAGCATCCCTCAGCGACTGCTCATCCTTAAACGTCACGAACCCAAATCCTCTCGATCTCCCCGTCTCACGATCATTCACGATCTGCACAATAAACAACTAATTAATCACCAAATCAAAATCAAAACAAGCGTTCGTTGTCCAGCACAAAATCGATCAATCTTCGCCCTTTTAAAAAAGAGGAAGATCAACGTACCGTTTGAGATGAGTAAAAGTAACATATAGTAAACACACAGAACAAAACCAGAGTAACATAATCAGGGTCAGAATCAGATCAAACGTCCAAGACCTTCGAATCGGTTATTTCGCCAAACTGAGAAAACGCCTCTTCCAGGGATCGATCAGTTGTCGCCCAGGCAAGCCCGCCCACGAAACATCTGTACTCAACTTGAGCAGACGCCATGGATGGAACCAAAGTAATAATATTAGAACGAGAGGGGTAATAACGTAAAACCACCTCTCAGAAACCACGAGGAGTGACAGACCCCTCAGCACTCGCTTATATAGCGTGAGCTACCGGGAATATCTAGGGTTAGCTAACTTCATCCTTGTGCGTATTACGCCCCTTGGATTACGTCAATTTCATTTTTCTTGCTTCGGGAAGAATATTATTCGGGATAAATGGGCGAATAGAATTATATTCGTAGCCAAACTATCTACATTATTTGACTAACTAGGGTTAAAGTGGGGGTACAATAATGTTTTGGGGTGGCCCACGGTCACGTGAATCGCGAATTTAATAATATCAAAAGATTAAAGAGGATTAGATTTTTTTTTTTGAAGGGTCAAAAGAGTTAGTAGATATTTTGTAGAGGAAGCCTCTAGATATTATTATGAAAGCTAGTTGGATTACGTCACGGTCTTCATAAATATCTAATACTGCAATTACATTTCTCTCCCTCAGATCTAAAAGTGGGTTTGGTTGCGCGTATTTTTCACGAAAAGTATAAATTTTTCATTTATTTTTCATCTTTAAAGGGGTTTTGATTATAAAAAATTTTGAAAACTTATTTTTTATAAAAACAGATCATGTGACCCATTTTATTTCAAAAAGATGAAAATCAATTGCCTATTAGTCACAAAAAAATCATTTCTTATTGAAACTTTACTGCTATTTTCTAGTCCAAATCATTTTTTATTTCCAACGTCTTTTCTTAAACTTTTATTCCCTGCAATTCAATCAGGTAGAGTATAAATTCTCTATGATCTCTTCTTTTTCTCTTTTAATTGATCTCTTCTTTTATTCCCTCACATACATCATGATGTATATACATCATATCTAATTCTAAGCCTTAAGAAAAAAAAATTCCAAATTTTTTATTTTTCTATTGAAATTAACCTTCCAATAAACCCACATTAAAAAAATTATGTTAAAATACATTTTATAGCTATTTTTAAAATATCAACAAAAAATTATTGGCGTAGACCTTTATAAATGGGTATTTTAAACAGTTTTTTGTGGATTTTTTAAAAATAGCTACAAAATGTATTTTGACCTAATTTTTTGAACATGGATTTATTGGAAGGTTACTTTCGAGGAAAAAATATAAAATTTGAAAAAAAGGTCTTTAGGGCTTACAACTACGTGTGATGTATGGATGATGTATAGAGCGTGACGTAGGCGAGCCTTCTCCTATATATATATATATATATATATATATATATATATATATATATATATATATATATATATATATATATATATATATATATATATATATATATATATATTGATATATATATTGTTAGAATTATATTATTTAATTATTTATTAATTACAAAATTCGACCAAAATTTGTAATTATAAATTGAATAAATTAATTCTCTTGAATTAGTGTGGTTCAAATAAGGGGATGAATTTGATTAAATTAATGAATTAATCTTGAAAAATTATTATTTCAAAGGTCACATTAGTTTTGGTATATTTATGAGTCATTTTAGCTACTTTAGTGGATGGTAGATAATGAGTTTTAAGAGAAATTTAGGGTCCCCTCCCACCCTATATATATGAATCAATCTCCACTAATTGGTACACAATAAACACACAAAATATATTTGGGCTAGAAAGAGAAAATCCTGATATTTCAAATTTTTCATATTTTGGATTTCTCGTTGTTTTCCAAGTGTGATTCTGGATCATTTGGGAGGAAGAGATAAGATCTTGAAGAAGAAACAACAACAAGCTTTTAGGAACGACAAATCAAAGCTTCATGGAAAAAGGTATTTTTCCATATAATTTGTAGTTAAGAATTAAATTGTGATTGCATAATAATATTAAAGACATTGTAAGAATTAGTTTCATGTTATAACTAATTCTTATTCATATTACATGTGGTATCAGATCCTAGTTTAAATATTGTCATGCTATCCCTTTACGGAATTCAAATGATCATACTATATATATTGATACACCCGAATTTTCTTGATTAATTCCGCACTGTTTGTTTACTGATTTGTTTATCATGATTAGTAGTATTTTCGTGACAATTTTAACATTGATTTGGTTATCATAATTAGTAGTGTTACATGTTAATTTTTAAACACTGATTGAGATTTATCATGATAATATGTACATATGTATTACATGTTAAATTATATAAGAAATTGTTCTTATGGAACATAATTGATTCTGTCAAATTGTTAAGAATTTGTTTGATTTTAATAAATCTGCTTAAGAACAGTTTTAATGTTTGATTTTCAATCTGTTAAAAATTCCTATTTGATTTTTAACAAATCTTTTTAAAACAGTCCTGTTTGTTTTGATTTGTTTAAAACAGGTTTTGATTGTTAATCAATCTGTTGAACATAATTTTATTTATTTAAGATATCTGTTAAAAATCTGTTTAACAAATATGTTGAAAACAGTTTACTTATTTAACAAATTTGTTGGAATTTATTTTTGTAAAACAGTTGAAAATTCACATAAAATAGTTTCATTTGATGCGTTGAAACCATTTCTATGTAGTTTTGATGTCATTTTAATGGTTACCTAATCCGTTTCAATCAACCCTACAAATTCCAAGCAATTTGGGAACAAAAAATTTCAAAAAACGCTTGCGGTGAATAGTGTTTTTACCCCGAACTTTCTCCGAATGCGATGAAATTTGGTAGTTTGATTGAAAATAGGCCAGAGATCGATTTTCACCACCTTCGGCCTTGACATACACTGTTTTTTGACGATCCGAGATTGTTTAGGCCGTCAAAACTCGAAATTTGTCATTTATTAAAATAATCTCACGGCCATATCTCACTCTAGAAAATTTATTTTTGAATTCCGTCGAAAGTTTTGAGATTCTGGAGTAATTTTCTATAGATTCATGTTGCTAACTCAATTTTTCCATTTTTGATAAAATTTTATGTTTTTATATTGTATAAATGTTGCATCTAGAACTATTTTATAAACCTTATTCTAATGATCCTGTTTTAGTTGAATATTCATGCCAAACACTGTCCAACATATTTCATATAATAGGATATTATACTTGTGTTAATTTAATATTCATATCTTTATGAGTCTTGTATCAAACACAGGCCAATGATTCATAACAGTGAATGTTAAATATATTAGAATTTTTAATATTGATATTTTTTATGTCTCGTGTCAAACACAGGCCAATGATTCATAACTTCGAATGTTAAAAATATTATAATTTTTAAATTTAATATTCATATTTTTATAAGTTTCGTGACAAACGCAGGCCAGTGATTTATAACATTGAATATTAAATATTATTGTTTTGATATTTTGATTAAAGCGTCTTGTGCCAAACAAAGGCCAATGACTCATTACGAAAAATGTCAAATTTATGTTTATTTAAAAGTTTGTTATTATAAAGATTTAATCAACTTTAGAATTGACAATTGAATTGTCTAATAATGCGTTTGTAAAATCACAATTTTCTATATTAAAATTCCATTAAAAGATATTTTGCTTCTATGGTTTTGTGATTTAATAAATATTAAAGGTCAATTTATGACACAATTGTTATAATTCTGCCATCAAAATTTGACAATTTTATATATTCATTTCCTTGCAATTTTAGTTATGTGTGTTATTTTTAATTAGAGTGAGCATTTTGCAGCCAATATTAACCTATTTTCTCAAGCCTCAATTTTTTCGAAATTTGACGAAACTAATCTGTCGGAATGATGCGAGAAAATCGAATTTAGCCTTGGTGTTATGGACATTGATATATCACTTCTTACTAATGAACCCGCTGCTATTACTGAACAAAGCAGTGAGGATGATGTGCTAATTTACAATATATGGTCCAAATCAAATAGGTTATGTCTGATGTTTATTAGAATGTGCATTGCAACAAATGTGAAGACCTCCCTACCTGAAACCACCAACGCAAAATAATATCTGACAAATGTTAAGGATAGGTTTCGCACTGCTGACAAATCCTGGCTGAAAAACTTATGGCCGACTTGACCACTATGCGGTTCGATGGCACTAAGACCATGAATGCACACATTATTGAAATAACCAACATTTCTGCCAGACTAAGGACTTTATGTTGTTCAGTGGGCGATTATTTCTTAATCCAATTTGTCCTAAACTCCTTGCCTTCTGATTATGGGTCTTTCCAGATTTATTACAACACCATAAAAAGATAATGGAATGTTAATGAAATGCAAAGCATGTTAGTTCAGGACGAAGGACGTCTCAAGCAACAAAATGGTAAGGTGTCTAAATTACAAGTGGCAAATGTGGTGGTCAATAAAGGAGTTGGTAAGCAAAAGAAAGAAAAGGGTATGAAGAGAGGTCCTAGTCCTTCCAAAAATGAACTCAGCCCGTCACACCAAAAGAAGAAAAAAGCAGCAGTCACATGTCACTTCTGTCACAAGAAGGGGCATATTCAGAAAGACTTCATTAAGCGTAAAGCTTGATTTGAAAAGAAAGGCACACCTTGTGCTTTTGTTTGTTTTGAATCAAACTTAATTGATCTTCCTTCTAACACATGGTGGATTGATTCTGGTTCTACATGTCATGTTTCAAATACTATGTAAGGCTTCCTTTCAATCCAGAAAACAAAGCAAAATGAAGATTTTCTTTACATGGGAAATCGAGCCAAAGCAAAAGTTGAAGCTATTGGAGTTTTTCGTTTAAAATTACAATCTGGATTTTATTTGGATCTTGAAGACACTCTTTTTGTACCCACTGTTTTGAGAAATTTAATTTCCTTGTGTAAACTCTCAATAAGGGGCTTTTCTTTTAACTTTCAGAATAATGGTTTTATATTATATAAGAATAATTTTATTTTTGGCTCGGGTTTTTTGTCGAATATTTTGTTTCAAATTAATCTTGATCCTTATTGTTAACGAAAATGTATTTTGTCCCTAATTAATTACATTGATTTAATGTACATTTTAGTTTAACTTAATATATTGATTTTGATGATTCCAAACATATTTTTTTTAGGTTATTCTATAAATATGTATTATTGTATAATATTTATATTATAATATTATATACATTATACTATATAATGTTTGCATATAATGTGATATTGTTCTGATTACATATCTATTATGACTGAGTTATACCTGCTTATGTCAAGTTTTCTTTTCATGTACGCCTCGACCCTACTCTATGACATATTTGAGAAAATGTATTCACGTATATTGCACATTTGCACTTGACACATTAAGGACATATGCATATTTCTTGATCTAAGATTTTTTTTGTGTGACTAATGAATTATAATCATTTTTTTAAAATTTATTAAGAAAATTATTTCTTTTAAAATAATTTTGTTTAAGTTGAATTTCTTGTTAAACAATTTTTTTGGTACAACTTGCTTTTGGCCGAATAAGACCTTACCTCCTTAATATACAATTTCGTCCTATTAATTGTAGAATATTATCTGTATAGGATTTGATTTGACTGAGCTGTCAGTTTTATGAATTACCGTGTAAATTTTTTTTAAAAGCTTTATAGTCGTATATGGATTCATTTTAAACTTTGGTTATTTTTTTTAGGCTTTTGAGTGTTAGTAGTAGACCTGCTACTTACTTTTGGCCATAACCTTGTATTTACACGTCAAACTGTTTGTATATTATAATATCTTAAAGACATCACCTCCACTGTTATATCTGCTCACGGTTTGGACTGGTCTGACCATACTTGTGTCCATTCAAGATTTATTCATCTTTCTTGAGTCACGCACTTGATCTCGTACGTCATTTCTAATTAGTGCAAAGAAAAATTATATCAAAGATGTTCACATCTGTTTTTAATTCATCCGCCAGCTAATGTATATATCTATACCTGCTTGTGTATATTCTTATCTATCCGATTGTACCGCTAGTGTCCTTTGTAGTACCTATTTTCCTTAACTTCTAGCTAGTGTTCTAGTTGTACACCTTGTAGCTGTAGCCTACCAATTGTACCCGAGATCTCATAAGGTGTAGATCTGCTTAGTTCATATTTTTTAAGACTTAAGATGGTTTCGTTCCTATTGATATCTAATCAATACGCTGTTGACAATAGCAGTAGGCAGTACATGCTATAAGAACTTCCGGCTATACCTCTATGTACATTAATGCCGAAAACTTTTTTGTCCCATCAATCTGTGCTTGACCACTTGGACACACGTTACTTTTATTATTTTTGAGACACGCACTTGGACGTCGCTCAACGTTTCTAATCAGTGCAGATTTTCTATATATAAATAACATTTCTAATCAGTGCAGATGTTCACGTGCGATTTGACCGAGTCGTCCACAACTTATTTTTTTTTGCAGTTGATGGTGTACTATACTTTGTTATATTATTTAAATATTCCTTGAGGTCACTTCAAATAAAAGATCTCGTGCTAGGCAATGTACTATCCCATGTGATTTTGAAAATGAATATTTCTTTTGCACAATGGATAATTTTTTAGACTAACATTCTGCAGATTCAAATAAACACAAATAAGGATACTGAGAAATATATCTTTCAGTCTCATATTTTCAGATGTCCATTCTTATGCTACTAACAGCTATATTTTTATGGAGAAAATAAAAATGAAGATTTGCATATCAGATCTGGAGATTATTTTCAGCTACCTCATTTCAGCAAAATCAGGAGCATTTAATGCTCAAAATGCATGTGTCTAACAGCTAGTTTTTGGAAGACACATTTAAATCTTTGAAGAGCTGCATTGAAGACACTTTTTTTTACTTGAATCAGAATATGATCAAGACTTGAAATATTATTGAGAGCATTTATTTTACTACTCAGCTACACATTCAAGAGAGCAATTAATTTATACTCTGCTCCTTCATTGAAGAAGAAGACTTGTGCCTACTTCAACATCATTTATTAAAGTCTCATTAAAGAAGGAGAAACTCAGATTGCAAATTGTATTTTAAGGAGTTTCAGTATTGTATCTTGTACTACAAAAATTCAGATTTGTTGTGAAGCTTTGTTGAAGCTTCGGTTTGTACCGGTAATTGGTTCCTACCTGCAAGTGGGCCACGGGGTTTGAAGCTCGGAGTTAGCTTGCAAACAGCTGTACGCGGTGGTTTGATCCTACCCGCAAGTGGATCAGGTTTAGTGAAGCGCAAAGAAGACAGGGGCTCTAGGCGCGTGGACGTAGGCCGGGATTTGGCCGAACCACGTTAAATTTCGGTGTCATTTATTTTCCGCACTTTTATTTACTTGCACATGCTTGCTTGATTTAATATTTTCAGCACAGTATCTTGCAAATAAATTAATTCAGAAATTTGACTAAATTAATTTTAAGGTTAAAATAATTTTTTTTATTATATAATTAATTTCAGAATATCACTTAATATTAAATACGAAAATTAATTTAATATTCCTAGTGTGTTAAAATCTGCATTTCTAGTTGTTTAAATTAGTTGGTTACATTTATTTGATATTGTTGGATTTATTCTTTGTAGTTTTATTAATCTGAAAATTGTCAAAGTATTATAAATTAAATATTCTTCTGAAATTTTAAATTGACCTAAAGTTTGTAAAAACTCAATTCACCCCCCCTCCTCTCTTGAGTATAATCTGGGCAACACTTATTTTTTGGAATCTTTATTGTCTCTGCATAGTAATATTGGAACTAAACGCCCCTCATTTAATGAGCATTTTGCTTACTTGTGGCATAAAAGATTAGGACACATATCCAAAGATATAATTGAAAGGCTTATTAAAGAGGGGATTATCCCTGATCTGGATTGGTCCGATTTTGATGTATGTGTGGACTATATTAAGGGTAAACAAACCAAACATACAAAGAAAGGCGCCACACGAAGCACCCAGCTTCTTGAAATTATACATATAGATATTTGTGGTCCTTTTGATATTCCTTCCATTGGAGGAGAAAAATATTTTATCACTTTTATAGATGATTTTTCCCGATATTGCACATTATATTTGTTACATGATAAAGCTCAATCCGTTAACGAGGTTGAGGTTTATATTACAGAAGTAGAACGACAATTGGACGAAAAGGTAAAAATCATTCGATCGGATAGAGGTGGTGAGTTTTATAGAAAATATGATGAATCGAGACAACATCCCGTTCCTTTTGCTAAACTCCTTGAACGTTTAGGTATTTGCGCACAACACATCATGCCAGGTTCACCTTGGCAAAATGGTGTAGCCGAAAGGCACAATTGTACTCTTATTGAAATGGTTAGGAGTATGATAAGTAGAACTTCTTTACTTATATTTTTATGGATGAATGCTCTTATGACTGCTACACATATCTTAAATAGGGTTCCTAGTAAGGCAGTTTTAAAGACTCCTTTTGAACTATGGAAAGGTTGGAAACCCTCCTTAAGTCATTTTCGTGTTTGGGGATGTACAGCAGAAGCACGCACATATAATCCACATGAAAAGAAGTTGGACCCTAGAACATTAACTTGTTATTTTATTGGGTATCTAGCAAAATTCAAAGGGTACAAATTCTACTATCATAACCATACAACAAGAATTATTGAAACTGGAAATGCTAAATTCATTGAACATGGTGAAGTTAGTGGGAGTAATGAAGTTCGAAATGTGATTATTCAAGAAATCAAGGAAAATCCTCCTCTTATAAGAACTCTAGATAATCACAATGAGGTTCCTTTTGTTCCTATTGTTCATACTGATGTTGTTGAATCGATTATTGCTCCTAACAACAATAAAGAATAAATGGATGAACCACAGATTGAACAACCACTAAATACGCCTATTATTGAAACACCACAAGACATAGCTTTAAGAAAATCTCAGAGAAATTGGAGATCAGCTATTTCGGATGACTATGTGGTGTATCTTTGAGAAAATGAATTTAACTTTGGGGATATTGATGATCCGGTCTCTTACGAAAAAGCTATTTATAGCATAGATTCTAATAAATGGATTAATGCCATGAATGATGAAATAAAATCTATGGATTTTAATCAAGTTTGGGAGTTAGTTGATTTGCCAAAAGGATATAAACCAATCGGGTCTAAGTGGATATATAAGACCAAACGAGACTCAAATGGCAATATCGAACGACATAAAGCACGACTTGTTAACAAAGGTTTTACTCAAAAGGAAGGCATTGATTATAGTGAAACCTTCTCTCTTATTTCAAAGAAGGATTCACTTAGAATCATATTAGCACTCGTCACTCACTATGATTTAGAGCTACACCAAATGGATGTTAAAACAACTTTTCTTAATGGGAGTTTAGAGGAAGAAGTCTATATGGAACAACCAAAGGGCTTCATTAAAAAAGGCCAGGAACACAAAGTCTGTTTATTAAAGAAATCGATATATGGACTTAAACAAGCTTCTCGTCAATGGTATTTTAAGTTTCATCATACCATTACGTCCTTTGGCGTGATCGATCACGTGGATTGATAGGATTATCTCAAAAGACTTACATTAACAAAGTTTTGCAAAGGTTTAGTATGCAAAATTGTAATCCAATTAATGTTCCAATTATCAAAGGGGAGAAATTTAGTTTAAGTTAATGTCCCCAAACTGAATTGGAAAGGGATCACATGAAAGGTGTGTCATATGCTTCTCTTGTAGGGAGTTTATTATATGCATAGGTTTGTACTCGATTGGATATTAGTTTTGCCATTGGGATGTTAGGCAAATATCAAAGTAATCCGGGTGAGAAGGTGTTAAGATACTTGCAAGGAACCAAAGACTACATGCTCACTTATAGGAGATCCGATCACCTTGAGGTGATTGGTTATTCAAACTCGGATTTTGGAGGATGCCTTGATAGTAGGAAAAGCACTTCGGGTCATGTTTACCTTCTGGAAGGAGGGATCATTTCATGGAAAAGTTCTAAACAGAGTGTCATCGCTTCTTCAACTATGGAGGCTGAGTTTGTGGCTTGTTTTGAAGCTACAAATCATGGGTTGTGGTTGCAAAATTTTATTTCAGGACTTAGTATTATGGGTTCAATATCTAAGCTGCTAAAGATTTATTATGATAATGTTGCCGCAGTCTTCTTTTCAAAGAATGAGAGATATTCTAAAGCAGCTAAGCATATTGAGGTGAAGTATCTATCTGTCAAAGAAGAAGTTCAAAAACAAACTATGTCAATTGGACACATTAGTACTAGTGTTAACATAGCTGATCCTTTAATGAAAAGACTATCTTCGAAGATATTTTTGCAACATACTAAAGACATGGGTCTCGAGTAGTTAATTGTGTATGGATATTTGCTTAGTTATTTGACATAACTTTTTATATCAATACAGTATTTTTGAATTCTAAATTTCTGTCTTAAATGTATAGATGCATGTGAATGACTGAATGTAATAGAAATAGTCTTTTATAAAAGACATTATGAGACCATTATGATAACTCACATATTTATCCTTATTAAGAATTACATTAGTGGCGTGGTACATGGAAGGAACAATGCTCTTGAATTAGTGTGAAACCGTCATGACTCACACTAATGAAGTATTTAGTTAAGGTGCATAATGATGTTCTAAGATACTTGCGCAATTTATGTTAAGCAATTCGTTATGTATAACTGTTGATGTAAAAAATTAGATTGCTTCTAATTATTTAACCACAGATAAATATAAATGAGACAGAGAATTTTAAAGTGGTTCAGCCTTATAAGAGTGGCCTACGTCCACTGTTTTTGTTATTGCCAAGTGTTTTGGAGTTCTCGATATGTAATTCTATCAAGAAAATTCGGTCCCCTTTGAATGAGGGTGATACAATGTATTTATAGCCCTTGGGCTGTACATGTGAAAGGGTAAACAATCAATGCCCTTTAAGAATATACGTCTGTATGATAAGCATTCAATGAATAGTTGAACTGTTGATTATCTGGCAATCAATGCTGTGGCCGAGATGAAGCTCAGACCGCCTTAGTTGCTCGTCGTTCAGGAGTTCCTCGGAGTGTTGGAGCCTCCTCGGAGTACACTTGCTACTCGGAGTGAGTATGACTTGGTCGGGGAAATAAACTTCCTCGTTGCTATTGTGCCACGTAGATTGACACGTGTTTTCTTATTATTCGTCTATATCAGCATATTAATTTTGGTATCAACAGAAGCCCCCAATGTTTCATATTTCGAACTTTGAGGAATATGGAACATTCTTTCTTGGTATATGGAAATATTAAATGACCTTCCTGGTTTTTAGGAGCAATTTCCCCGTGTTCGAATGTCTTCCAAATTCGCAGAATCCGCCTTTTTTGAATTTTTATAAGCGCTTCAATCTTCGCGCACTTTTTGTCCTTTTAGCCGCCGGTAGCGTAATAGTTTCTTTCTTGTAATCATTTCTTTCGATGTTTCTCAAGGCAAAGTATTTAAGCTTCATAGGCAATCCCATCATCTTCTACCTTTTCCAATTTCTGCTTTCGAGTTTTCCATAGTCTTTCTCTCTCTTGTGCGTTCATCCCTTTCTTCGTTTGTTGTCAACAGATCTCCTTTTTCCTATAAGATATTCTTCCTTCTTCTTCATTTCTTTTATTCACCATGGTTTATGTTATTGAATCTCTTGAGAAATTCCGCTCTGACTTTTCTATTCCATCTTGGGTAACTCTGGAGGATCTTTCTGAGCCTTCAAATTATTTTAATTTGGCTGAGGGACATTAGTTCCCCAGCCTCTTTATTGCTGAATGTGGGTTTTCTTTTCCACCAAACCCTTTGTGGTTAGAGTTCTGTCATTATTTCGATGTTGTCCCTGCAAAAATAGCCCCCAACACATGGAGAATAGTTAATGGGGTGTATAGGTTAAATCAAACTCATGGAACTCGTATAGGAATTCCTGAGATTATGTATTGTTATAGATGGGCTGTTCTAGATAATGTTTTTTATTTAAAAACTAGATTTTTGAATAGGGCTTTAGTAGTCAACCTCCCTGATGCTAATAGGGATTATTTTGAACATGGGGTAGTTATAAAAAATTGGCAACATTCCCCTTTGACTGGAGATGAAGTATATCAAGGTCCCAAATGCCCCCCATATGGAAATGGGATAGGTTATTTTCATCTTATTTTATTTCTAAAATTATGATTTCATTATGTTTGAATAAATGTGTGACTGATATTTCACTATGTATTTGTTTGCAGTTAACAGCAAAAGAAAAACTCCAAAAGAATCAGAAGTAAATATTAAGCATTTGAAACATATCTGGAGTTTGCATCAAAAAGTTGCAGACGAGCACATCAGGTCTGCTTCATATTTGTTGCAGTATAGGAGTTATACAACCTCTTTTACTGCTCGCCTGTAATCAGCACTGGTGAGCCAGCACCAGCTCCCGAGGATTCTTCATCAGACTCTCATATTCCTTTGAGTCAGAGGATGGGCAAAAGAAGGGTTCCTGCTCTCTTTGAGGAGACTACATCTGCTGGAGATGGGAAAAGAAACAAAACTGATGTCCAAAAGGGGACAAAGAAAATAGATGTTGCCCCTTCTGTTGCTCCTCAGAAGGCTGCCGAGAAGCCCCTAGTGGCTCCGAGCAAGAAGGTTGCACTTGTGGAAGTGGTCACCATCTCCCCAACTAAAAGCCCTTCTTTGGCTGAAACTGTTGAACTGCCACCGAGGAGACTGAAGAAATCTTCCTCGGTCACTTTGACTGAAACCATTCCCCAACTCCAAGTTAGTGGAGCTGGTGTTCCAACTATTATTCCCCCGAGCTCTGCAATGAGCTCGGTAAAGACTTGGACCATTCCTGAGGTTCAAGGAATTGAGGAAAGCATGTCTAGGGATGTGCTTACATCTTTGGCTACTCGTCACATTGCTTCAGTAAGTTTATCTCATTTTGAATTTTCTTTCCTTCCATCAATACGTATATCTCTGTACTAACTTATCATAATCTTCTTTTTTCAGCTGGTGAGTTGTTTCAACACCATTGTGAAGAAAGATGAAGCGATCAAGGCTTCTAGCTCCTCGTCTAGAGTGGAGGATGCTTTGTTGGGGTTAACAAAATCTTTGAAGGATTCCCTTCAAAATTATGACGAGGATAGGGTTGAATGGGAGAAGAAGTTGGCTGCAGTTGAGGCAGAAAAGGTACAGCTGGAAAATAAAGTGAAAGATTTGGAGGGAGAGAAAAAGAAATATGATGAGAAGCTCAAGAACTTTGGGGAGCTTGAAGACAAGATGAGAATGGCAGAAGAAGAATTGTCCCTTCTGTGAGAAGTGAAACACCAGAAGGAAGAGGTGGAAGCTAAGTTGAAGGCCACCGAGGATCTTCTATCTGAGAAGCTCTCCTCGGAGAAAATGAAAAGAAAACTGGTGGTGAAAAAATCTTTCCGCACCGATTGGGATAAAGGATGGGATAGGGGTAGCAGCAATGATGACTCAGGTGAAGTATGGGAGTTTGAAATACTTCCGAGATGGTTGGGTGGCTTCCCTGCAAGAATTGAAGGTTAACGAGGACTCATAACTGTTTCAACAGCATCTCCCTAGTCCTCCCCCAGCTATTGAAGATCAAGAAGAGGACGAAGCTGCCTCCAAAGAATCTTCAATGGTAGTGGGTGATCCCATCCTTACCCAGCCTGTTGACGAGGAGCTTTCATCTCTGCCTGCTCCTCCTGAACAAGTTCCAGTTCCAGCCGACCAACTCATTGTTCCCACCGAGCAACCGAGCTCCTCATCCCAGCCTCCCGAGAAAGTCTTGGGAGACAAGGAAAAGGTGTGAAGTTGTTCGCTATTCTCTATCTATTTTTCTTC
Organism: Sambucus nigra; assembly: GCA_949130495.1. Classification (NCBI taxonomy): domain Eukaryota; kingdom Viridiplantae; phylum Streptophyta; class Magnoliopsida; order Dipsacales; family Adoxaceae; genus Sambucus; species Sambucus nigra. The sequence continues at coordinate 245,714,416 of OX422212.1, read as the reverse complement.
TTTTTCAAATGTAACCAAGATCTTTGTAACTCTGCACTATGATCTAATAAAATTTGAGTTCTTTTCTTCCATATGATTGTCTTTTTTCTCTTCTTGTTGATGATTACTTTTTCTTTCTCTGCTAGTTTCTGGCCAGGATGGATCTGCTGTCTGCTAATGATACAAAGCTGATGAAGCAATGTCATGAATATTATAATGCTGGTCACACAAACCTGAGTGCATCAGAAGTTGCCGACATCCTTGGTCAGGATGCTTCAGAGCAGGCAATCGAAGCTTATCAGTACCTGAAATGCTTACTTGATCGAGCTGTGGCCAATAATGTGGCTTACTACGAAATGATTGAAGACTTGTAAGGTACTCTCGATGAACTTCAGCATCAGTATAAAGAGTCTTCAGCTCTTTTGCACGAAGGATATGAGAAGAAAATTAAACAACTTAGTGTTGAAACAGGCTACAACAAGATGCTTGCTGGCTATGAAGTGAGAGAGCGAACATTGAAAGCAGATGCCGAAGGGCATAGGCAAATCGCCGAGCTATTGGAATAGGAAAACAATAATCTGCAGAAAGAACTAGCTCAGCTGAGGTCTGCTGCTTCATCTTCCACTGCCTTGGTACCGGTCACCGATGAAGGATTCTCATTTTTAGAAGTGGAAAATGCCAAGTTGCGAGAAAAGTTAGAGACTTTGAGAAGAGCTGGGCCTTCTACTGCTACTCGGGGACGAGGAAGAGGTTCTCGTGGACGAGGAAGAGTTGCTCAGAATGTTATCGAGGAACCAAGTTCTCGACCTGCTCGGGGAGGATCCAGAGGTCTTCGTCGTATTATTGAAGAAGGTCGTACTCAATCAGCGTTGGAAAACCAAGCATTCCAATTAATGGCTAAGAACCAAGCCTTGTCTGAGTTGTCCAAGAAAGTTAGAAAATTGGAACAACAACTCTCTTCAAAGGAATCAGTATTGAAGACTAATGAACTTTTCATCCCGAGTCTTAACGAGAAGATTGCAAGGTTGACCTTTCAATTTCACAAACAGCCCAGGGAGTTCTGGATGGGTGGATACAACGAAGCACTATTCCATTTAGATGATCGTATCCAGAATGCCAATAATAAGGGCTACAAGCAAGGTTGGCTGAATGCCTTGGGCGTGCTGAAGCTCGAACAAGGACATTACCTGTGGGACTATTATGATCCTGGGGTACTTGACTTGCCTGTGCCACCGTATAAATTGGACATGGAATGGATTCCAGCTCGTGCCATTCCTTGGAGCTTAATTACAAAATACCTCGGTAACTACAATCTTCATTCTCAGATCGAGGTAACTCGTCCCGAGCATCTACTGGATGCACCTTCAATAATGAACGTCAGAATGCTTCGAGATATTAATTTCATTAATTCTCCCCTTTGCCTGGAAGATCCTCCTGCTGGCGAGGAGCCTATTTCAAAAGCAAAAGGGAAAAGACCAGTAGAATAGGAAATTCTGATGTAATAATTAGTACACAATTTAATATCAATGTAATAAATTTGTGTAATTCATTTTGAATTTAATGAAAGAGTTTCATTTTTGTTTGCAAATTTGTATTGCTATTGTCTTGTATTTGTCAAACACTTTATATTTGTGCTTGCATAACAATATTGTGTGGTTCATCGACCAACTAAGTAATAAAAAATTACAAGTATTAGTAATATTGCTCGATCAAAGTAATGAGTATAAAAATGTTTAAAATTTTTCCAACCAACCAAGGTTGTTAAATTGTGCTTGTCGACCAATTATAGTTAGTGGGTTTTTATCCCCGACCAGCTATACTTGGTACAATTTGGAATATTTTCTCCTCGTCGACCAACTACAGTTAGTGGGTTTTAATCCCCGACCAACCATACTTGGTACAGTTTGGAATATTTTGTATTTTCTGGAATCTTACCTCCCAACCAACATAAGTTGGCATTTGAGAGCATATCTTGTTTCCTAACCAAACACGTTGGCATTTTTAGGAATGTTGATGTTGTTCTCACCCTTTTACCAACCGGAGTTGGTCTGAGTTCGAACTATCATGTCCACTTGCCCTTTTACCAAAATTGGTCTGAGCTAGTGTCAACCTCCTAACCAAACGAGTATGGTTTCCTAACCAACCGGAGCTGGTATTTTTAGGAATATCGTGTTCTCGCCCTTTTACCAATCGGAATTGGTCTGAGTTCAAACTATCATGTCCACTCGCCCTTTTACCAACCGGAGTTGGTCTGAGCTAGTGTACGCCTCCTAACCAAAGGAGTATGGTTTGTTCTCGCCCTTTTACCAACCGGAGTTGATCTGAGCTTGAACTATCGTGTTCTCGCCCTTTTACTAACCGGAGTTAGTCTGAGATTGAACTATCGTGTTGTTTTTACTGCCGAGCAGCGTAGTGTTACACACTAGTATTCCCCGAAAAACTTTCAATAAAAGGAGAGAAGATGGCAAAATATCATCGTTTTATTCATATTGATGGAACTGCTTTACATTTTACATCATTGATAATACTTGCGTAGGTGTTCAGCATTCCATGCATTCTTAAATTCCTCTCCTTCTAGAGTTGCTATTCGGTAGGTTCCTGGTCGAACAACTTCTGTAACTCGGTAAGGTCCATGCCAGTTTGCCTCCAACTTATTGTGCTTCTGAATGACCTTCTTTAGCATGTAATCTCCTTCTTTTAAGTCGCATTTCTTCACCCTCTTGTTGTAGAACAGGGCTGTTCGTTGTTGGTAAGCAGCATTCCTAATGGCTGCCTCTTCTCTAACCTCCTCGAGCATGTCCAGATCTAATCTTCTCATTAAGTCGCTGACTGGGGAATTAAAATTCAGCACTCTGTGTGTTGGGAGACCCAACTCGGCAGGTATTACTGCCTCACTTCTAAAGGCCAACATATATGGTGATTCTCTAGTTGCTGCTCGGGGGGTTATTCGGTAAGCCCACAATACTGACTGTAGCTCATTAATCCAATTAGCCTCACTTAGCCTCTTCTTCAAACCATTTAGTAATGTTCTGTTCGTCACTTCAGTCTGTCCATTGCTTTGAGGATGGCCTGGTGCTGAATGAACCTTCAAAATGTTTGACTGTTGACAATAGGCGGCAAACTCCTCGTTATCAAATTGTGTTCCATGGTCTGTGATGAAGGCATAAGGGAGACCATATCGGCAGATGATGTTCTTCCAAATGAAATGGTACACCTTCTCGTATGTCATATCAATCAGAGGCTCAGCTTCTACCCACTTAGTAAAGTAATCCACTGCGACGACGAGGTACTTGAATCTTCTTCGGGTCGTTGGTAGTGGTCCAACCAAATCCATTCCCCACATGGAAAATGGCCAAGGGGAAGTTATGGGTGTCAACAATGCTTGTGGAGTTCGTCGGATGGAGGAAAAACGTTGGCACTTATCACATCTCTTAGCATAGGCTATACAATCAGCCCTCATCATTGGCCAGTAATATCCCTGCGTCGTCACTCTTTGCAAAAGTGTCCGACCTGCTACATGGGCTCCACAGGACCCTTCATGGATCTCTTCAATCAATTCTTTCACCTCGGAGGGATGTACACATCTTTGCAAACCTGCCATAATTCCTCGTCTATACAAAACACCATTAGTTAGTACATACCGAGCAACTTTAAACTTCAATTTCTTGGCGGTGAGCTTATCCTCCGGTAATTCTCCCTCCTCAATATATGCCCTGATGGGATCCATCTAAGATGGTCCTAAATCAAGGGTAATAATATTCATCGTCAGGTCTTTATCTATGCTCCGACTTTTTAATACTTCAATTAGTATCGTTTTTCGCAGCTCGGTCCGAGTAGCTGATGCTAATCGGGCCAGTGCATCTGCTTGTGCATTCTCCATTCTTGGTATTCTGATCAACTGAATGGCATCAAATTCTGTCAACAACTCCATCACCTTTGCATGATACTTGACCATTAATTCTCCTTTAACTGCATATGTTCCCATCATCTGATTCACAATTAATTGAGAATCACTGAATACCATCATTTGTTGCACTTCCATAGTCTTTTCTAAATTAAGACCTGCTATCATGGCCTCATACTCAGCCTCATTATTGCAAGCTTTGAATTGGAATTGCAGGGCGTATTCCATATCGACCTCGTCTGGAGTGCTCAGAACTATTCTCGCTCCACATCCTGCAGTGCAAGATGAGCCATCTACATATAGCCTCCATATAGGTAACTCGTCTTCGAATTTCTTATCTGACAAAGTTCCTCGGTGAAATATTTGTTGTTTCCTTTCATCCTCCCCTGATATTTCTCGCTCCTCGTCGATCATCTCTTATCGTCCTTTTACCAACCAGAGTTGGTCTGGGCTTGAATTTAATGATCCTTCAATATCCACAAGCCCTTTTACCAACCGGAGTTGGTCTGAGCTTGTGTTTGTTGATCCTGTAACATCCACAGGTTGATCAGCGAGCAACTTTTGTTCCTTGGGGGTATCAGGATATGTAAACTCTGCGATAAAATCTGCTACATCTTGCCCTTTTAATGATGATCTGGGTTCATACACAATATCATATTCACCGAGCTCTATTGCCCAGTACATCAGTCTCCCTGATTTTTCTGGGTTATGAAGGGCTTGTCTCAATGGCATGTCGGTATACACGACGATGGTATGGGCCTGGAAATATGGCCTCATTCTTCTACTTGCCTCAATTAATGCCAATGCCAATTTTTCCAGCTTTGGGTACCTGATCTCTACACCTCGGAAAGCCTTACTTGTGTAATAAATTGGCTTCTGGACTCCATTCTCCATTCTGATCAATGCCGAGCTGACTGCATTCTCTGATACTGCCAGGTATAAGTACAACTTTTCTCCCATTACTGGCCTGGACAATAGTGGAGGTGCTCCCAAATATTTCTTCAAGTCTTGAAAGGCTTTCTCACATTTATCATTCCACTCGAAAGTTTTTCGAAGCGTTTTGAAGAATGGGAGGCATCTATCAGTTACTCGGGATACAAATCTGTTGAGCGCTGCAACTCGTCCTGTAAGACTCTGCACCTCTTTCTTCGTAGTTGGAGATCGCAACCCTAAAAGAGCTTTGATCTTTGCTGGATTCGCCTCAATGCCTCTCTGGTTGACAATGTACCCGAGGAACATTCCTTCTCGTACTCCAAATGTGCACTTCGTCGGGTTGAGCTTCATTTGGTATTTATCCAATTGATCAAAGGTTTGACCTAGGTCAACTAGATGATCAACAGCTTTCTTGCTCTTTATCAGCATATCATCGACATAGACTTCCATATTGCAACTGATTTGTTCGGCAAAAACCTTGTTCATTAGCCTCTGGTATGTTGCTCCTGCATTTTTCAAACCAAAAGGCATAACATTATAATAATAAGTTCCCCTAGGGGTGATAAAAGAAGTGTTTTCCCTGTCTTCAGGTTTCATTTTGATCTGGTTGTAGCCAGAGTAAGCATCCATGAAGCTGAGCAGCTCGTGTCCCGAGGTAGCATCCACTAGTTGATCAATTCTGGGCAATAGAAAGTGATCCTTTGGGCATGCCTTGTTGAGATCAGTGAAATCAACACACATTCTCCATTTATTATTTTTCTTCTTTACCATCACCACATTTGCTAACCAGTCTGGATATTTCACATCTTCAATTAATTGGGCTCTCTGGAGCTTCTCGACCTCCTCTTGTATAGCTTGATTCTTCTCGGGACTAAATACTCTTCTTCTTTACTTTACGGCTTTGATCTCCTTATTCGCATTGAGCTCATGACAAAAGAAGTTTGGATCTATTCCTGGCATGTCTTCATGACTCCACGCAAAAGTTTTCTTTCTGTTTCTCAAGAAAGTTATCAACTCCTGTTTTATTGAAGCATCCAACATTGACCCTATCTGGGTTATTCGTTCACGGTGCTCGTCGTCCAGAATAACATTTTCTGTAGATTCCACCACCTATCCTTTTACAAGTTGGGATTCATCTCTGGGATCTAGTGTTTCAATTTCTGTACCTTCATCCACCTGGTAGGTAGTAGTCTTTTTCCTTGACTCTTCAAGCTCCTCTTGCTCAGCAGACGAGTAATAGCATTCCCGAGCTACTTTTTGATCACCTTTCACAACTCCTACTTCGAAATTTATTGGAAATTTTAAACACTGATGTACTGTAGATGGAACTGCTTCGAACTTCTTCAAACCAACTCTTCCCATGATGATGTTGTAAGCTGATTGCACATTCTTATCCATCACAAAGAAACGTATTCTTTTTGTTCGACAAGTAGGCCAAGTTCCAATGAATATATCCAACTTGATCGTCCCAAGTGGAAAAACTTTCTCGCCAGCAAAACTCAGGAGAGGTCTGTGATAAGGCTCCAATTGAGATAATTTTAAATTTAAACTGTCAAAGCATGAGTAGAACATGATGTCTGCCGAACTATCGTTATCTACCAGAACCTTTGAGATCACTACTTCTTTTATCCTCATTTTGATCACCAAAGGGTCGTCGTGAGGGTAAAGAACACCTGCAAGGTTGTTTTTTGAAAAACCAATGACCAGCTTCTCTTTGTTTATCTTCCTCGGGCGATCCTCCTCAGCCAAATTTATTCGCTGAATGTACGAGCAAGCTTGAGCCTCTCCAAGGTAAGCTTTTCTTTCTGCAGTAAGGTCTCCTCCTCCTGCATCTCCTCCTGTAATGACATTACAATCAAATGACCCAAAGCGTATTGAAAATACCTCTCGTTCTGGATGTCTTGGTTTCTTGGGAAGATCGGGTTCATCATCTGGATCATCTTCATGGTCTCTCTTCTTTTTCTCCTCTGCTCGACGAGGAGATCTATACCTTTCTCTAGTTCGGTCATTATTTCTTCTTTCGCCTCCCCGATCAACATACTTTGCTAGCTTCCCTCTTCGGATGAGTGTTTCAATCTCGTTCTGAAGAGTTATACAATTTTTGGTCATATGGCCGTGATCCTTATGGAACTCACAATATTTCTCCCTATTCCTCGTGTCAGGGTCTGACCTCAGTTTTTTGGCCACTTTACTTCCTCGTTATTCTTGATTTCTTCCAAGACATGATTAATACCCATTTTCAAAGGAGTATAATTATCGAATTTCTTCAGGACTTCCCATGACGACTTATTATTCTTGGAATGCTTGTCACCGCTATTGCCCTTATGCTCTTTCTTCTTAGATTTGTCGTCTTCCACCTTGGTTTCTTTATCCATATTCTTCTTCGCAGCCATAACCTCCTCGGCATTCATGATTTTGGCCACTTTTGCCATCAACTCTGACATTGTTGTAGGTGGATCTTTGGCCAAAGTGTAATACAACTTGTTAGGCAACAACCCACTCATCAAGGCGGTGATTGCTGTCTTTTCTTCATAATCTATGACTTCCAGCTTCTCGTTATTGAAACGAGTTATGTAATCTCTAGTACTCTCACCAGATTCTTGTCTAACACTTAACAAGTGTGCCACTCATTTTACTGGCTTTGCTCCAAAACAGAAATTACCGATGAACAACTCGGCCAATTGAAAGAAAGTTGAAATCTTACCCCGAGGAAGATTATTGTACCATATCTGGGCAGATCCAGTAAGAGTTCCTGAGAATGCTCTGCACCTCATCTCGTCGGGGACAGCATAGATATCGGCAGCAGCTTGATATTGCTCTATGTGCAGAACAGGATCTGTCTTTCCGTCATATTTGGGGGTCACCACAGGTGCTTTAAATTTCGACGGTGTAGGAAAACCCACAATGGCCTGTACAAAAGGTGTCCCTTGAACAAAAGTTCGCTGTAGGGGGTTCTTCGCCTTAGCCATTTCTCCCAATCTATCCTCCAACCGCTGAATGGAACCTTTCCACGCATCATTTCCTTCCTCGGGCTTATTAGTTCGAGCAATTGATTGTTTTGACGTAGCCTCCTGAGATCTATCTTGACGAGCAACTGGTCGTGATTGTGCTGATCATTCTCTTAGATCTAATGGTTGTCAAAAACTCCTCGACATGGTCTTAGGTGGACTCCTATTCCTCCTAGGGCCTAATCGGCTGAAAGGAGATATCCTGCTCAATCTTTCCAAGGCACTGGGTCTCTCTGGAGAGAGAGTGATACGCTGCTCAGTATCTGTGGCCCGTATTGATGAAGTTCGCCCAGGTTGATAAGAGAAATCATCAGATTCCTCATTACGATACGCATCTGTACGCCTGGATTGTGAAGAAATTAAATAGGTTTGCCTTTGACCACTTAGCTGTCTCGAATGTGCAGGTGCACCACCATGAAGGATCTGTATGAGTTGCCGCATTGTTTCTTGCATGGCGGTTTGTCCTTGAGCCAGATTCGTCATAATTCCAGCCAGATCTGGAGGTGCAGAAGGATTTGGAGGATTTCCAGCATTTCGATTACTGGATTCCGGATTATCTGGCATTGATGATAAATGATTTTTGGTGAAAAACGATAACAACAGTCGTTCCCACAGACGGCACCAATCTGTTGATGTAAAAAATTAGATTGCTTCTAATTATTTAACCACAGATAAATATAAATGAGACAGAGAATTTTAAAGTGGTTCAGCCTTATAAGAATGGCCTACGTCCACTGTTTCTGTTATTGCCAAGTGTTTTGGAGTTCTCGATATGTAATTCTATCAAGAAAATCCGGTCCCCTTTGAATGAGGGTGATACAATGTATTTATAGCCCTTGGGATGTACATGTGAAAGGGTAAACAATTAATGCCCTTTAAGAATATACGTCTGTATGATAAGCATTCAATGAATAGTTGAATTGTTGATTATCTGGCAATCAATGCTGTGGCCGAGATGCAGCTCGGACCGCCTTAGTTGCTCGTCGTTCAGGAGTTCCTCGGGGTGTTGGAGTTCCTCGGAGTGTTGGAGTTCCTCGGAGTGTTGGAGCCTCCTCGGAGTACACTTGCTGCTCGGAGTGAGTATGACTTGGTCGGGGAAATAAACTTCCTCGTTGCTATTGTGCCGCGTAGATTGACACGTGTCTTCTTATTATTCGTCTATATCAGCATATTAATTTTGGTATCAACAATAACCTTATTAGAACCAAGTGGGAGACTGTTTGAATTATATTATTTAATTATTTATTAATTACAAAATTCAACCAAATTTTGTAATTATAAATTAATTCTCCTGAATTAGTGTGGTTCAAATAAGGGGACAAATTTGATTAAATTAATGAATTAATCTTAGAAAATTATTATTCCAAAGGTCACATGACTTTGGATATATTTATGAGTTCCTTTAGCTACTTTAGTGGATGGTAGATGGTGAGTTTTAAGGAGAATTTTGGGTCCCCTTACACCCTATATATAGTGGACCAATCTCCACTAATTGGTACACAATAAACACACAAAATATATTTAGGCTAGGAAGGGAAAATCCTGATTTTTCAAATTTTGGATTTCTGGTTGTTTTCCCAGAGTGATTCTGGATCATTTGGGAGAAAGAGATAAAAGCTTGAAGAAGGAACATCAAGAAGCTTTTAGGAACAACAAATCAAAGCTTGATGGGAAAATGTATTTTTTCATATAATTTGTAGTTAAAAATGAAATTGTGATTAAATGATAATATTGAAGATCTTGTAAGAATTAGTTTCATGTTATAAATAATTCTTATTTATATTACATATATGGTTCGTAATATTGTAAGACGATTTAGATTTTGTATCTTATATGAAAATTTGGACGATATAACTAGAATGTGTTTCTTACTATTTTTTTCACCTTCAATGATTCCTTTGGAAGACCAGCACTGTTACTCTGATTCCTTTCTATTCGGCTTAGAATTTTTTTTGGATGATTACTTTGGAAGACCAGTGTTGTTCTTCGATTCCTACTGTCACTTTGGAAAAAAAATATACAATTTTTTTACCTTTTCATTTGTTATACTCCTGTATACATATTTGTATTTGTATAAATACTCAGCTATAATTCTTTTTAAATTTTAAACTTTCGAAAAATAAACTTTAAGTTGAAAAATACCCAAATTTTCGATTGGAAAATAAAAACAAATAAATAACCACTAAAATAAATTTCTATGTAAAATATTTTCCAATAATAGTTTTCCATGAAAATCAATTCTTTTCATTTCATTTTCTAACTTTGCAATCAAATACACACGCTTATAGATTTCATATGACAAATGTAGGGATTTTTTTTTCGAACTTTCAATTTTTTCGATTTTCGATTTGATTTATTTCAAATTTGGAATAAAATTTTAGTTTGTCGATTTTTCGATATTTGAAAAAAATCGAATCGAAAATTAAAAATAATTATGATTTTTTTTTTTTTTTTTTCGATTTTTTCCAAATTATTTTTCCATTTTCGATTTTTTTTTAGTAACTTTCTCATATCCCATATCAATCGGAAGGTGATGAGGGTTCCAAAGTAATACTCAATAAAAGAAGATTCTCCTCCTAATCTCTACATAAATGAAAAAATTGGTCAAATTTTCAAGTATTTACAGGATGGCTCAAACTTTTTATTTCTTTAAAATGAGAATTTCGAGTAATCAAAAATCCTAAATTTCTTTTTTCGAAATTTTGGAATTTCTTGATTTTTAGTATATTTGTGAATTTTTGATTTTTTTTTCGAGTTTTTTAAATTCTATTTTTTTTTATTTTTCAAAAAAAAAAAAATTAAATCTGAAATCGAAATAATAATTTTTTTTTTTTAAATCAGAATTTTTTCTGAATAGGCATTTTTCGATTCGATCCGGTCGAAACACATGCGTAGACGAATTTGTTGAAGACGACAAAGCAAAGAGGCCGTATCGTATTGTTTGTTATAACAAATCAAACTTTTCTTCTTTGAATTTTTAATTATGTAGATTGTGCTCAATCGTGGAGTTTTTGTATTTGATTAAAAAATGAATAGTTAATGTTAAGTCCCTAGATGCTAAGTACATTTTGCATATAGTCTATTTTATTTTTTTATGTTTTAAAAAATTATAAGCGCAAATATTTAAGCTTAGGCTTTTTATTCGCTTTATTTGCACTTTGGCCTATTTGGCGTATCCCGTTACAAATTGACTCGCTGGCTCGTCAAACCGAACGCCAACATCTCCAAGTTCAAGACTCCACTTCATCCTATAAAGGTATAAATGTTTTAGGAATTTAAATTTATTCATTAAATTTACTTTGGGATGTTTTATTTTTATTATAACTCAAACAAGAATGTCTTGCTTTAAAAATCGAGGCATTTTTATTTTAAAATTTACCTGCATCGTGCAAACGAGAAGTCATTATCGTTCGAATGAGAAATCAAACTTATTAGAAGCCTCGTTCTTACATTTTATCTAACGTGCATCTAACAAGGGTGTATTGTTTCACTTCGTTTGAATGTCGTTTGAAGTTGGTTCAAACGAGATAGTTACTTCGTTCGAACGAACTTGTTTTCATTCTAACAAGCTACTATTTTCGTTCGAACGAGCCTTGTTTTAGTTCAAACGAGAGACACCGTCTTGAAATTTATGTTCCCCTTATGATTACCTGTTCCATGTTTATTTTTTTGAAGACTTTTGAAAGAAGTTCCAAAAGTTTTCAAAGTTTTGTATTTAGAAAACACTTTTGATCACAACTCACATCCCCAAAATAGTTTTTGTGAATCGGTTTAAACCCTAGAAATTTTTATATCCTTGCATACACCTTGTGGAGAGGTACTCCATGGCTGACTTGTGAACTTGGAGGGATCACTATTGAAGAAGAAGGCCGAGGTTGATCGGGGGATACCGAGAGAGAATCTGTCGTTTGTGGACTGCTTGGAGACAAGTAGTATTCTTTAGAGATCTTGCGAAGACTAGCGCATTATATTTATAGCTGCTATCAAGTAGTTTGTAAGTTAATTGCCTTGTATTATTTCTAAAGTGATAAATAAAGGTTTTGCCATTTTTAGGGATTTTTCTTCAATCGTCGTATTCTTGAATGCGTAGCATATTCATATTTTTTCGAACACATGTTTTCTTTCATAACTAATTTAATCAAAGATTAAAACTTATTAAAACTGGTTTTGTATGCTTAGGAGTTTAAATTGATAAAAATACAAAATTAGATTGTTATTTGTGACCATCCTTATCGAGCACATTTATTTCCGTATTCCCAAATTGGTATCAGATCAGGTTGCACCAAGTTATCGTGTGATCCTAATTTTTCAAAGTTTTTATACCGATACCAATTCTCATAAATTAGTATCAGAGCGGGTTATACTAATTTACTATATAGATCCTTGTTTAGTGCTATTGTAGGGTGGTTGTTTATTCATCTCTCTTATGTTGGTTTATTTTATTTTTCTCTCGATGGATTCTCGTAGTTTTAAAGACTTAAATCATTTGAGTTTGAAGTGTGCTAAGAGAATTGAAATTCATGAAAAATAAAATTTTTGTTTTAAAACTGCTATGGATCTTTTGCAAACTATTCAAACTCAAAGAGATTTCTTTCTTAAGAAATTTGTGGACATGGATCGCAATTTTAAAAATTAGAATTGTCCAAAAAAGAGAGTGATGATAGAGTCCAGTTTTAGAGATAGAATTAGAGGACTTTAAATTTTTTAGGATTTATAATTGTCCTATTAAGGATAATGATAATTTAATTAATGATTTTAAGGCACGTAAGAAGACTCTTAGGGATAAGTTTGCTTGCGTTGAGGGGGAGCGAGATAACCTTCTAGGAATGATTGAAAATATGAAGAATGAGTCCCTAAAGTTGGAAGAGTCAAATTCTATGCTTGAGTATAAAATTTTAAAGTTAAAAGATGATTTAAAATACTCGAGTAGTTTTACTAGTGATAGTACTGGATCACATGTTTCTAATACCTCCAATGTCAAAGTCAATACCATTGTTTGTTTTAGAGGGTCAACCGCATCTAAGGATGTTAAAAAAGCTCCAACTTTAGGTAACATTCCTCACGTCTACAAGTGCATATATTGTGGTAGGAAAGGTCACCTTATGTCGTTTTGTTATGATCTTGGAAGAGGTCCTAGGAAGTTGAAATCTAGTGTCCCTTTGGTTCCCAAAACCAGACGCATTAAGCATACATCTATTTGGGTTATGAAATATGTTTTAGAGGAGCTAGATGTTAGACTAGTTAATTCTCACATGCTTACATATGATGCTTCACATGCTATATCTTGTGGATGATTACTTCCATGATTTCGTTTGTCATACTCTAGTCGTACTTCATGATATATGTTTGCTAGTGTTATGACAGGTGTATCTTTATACATTATATTTTTCTTTTATTGAGTCATATTGAAAAATATAAAAAGATTTTATTTTGATAAAAAATACAAAAAAGTTTTTTTATTTTTTTGTGTATTTTATTTTTACATATTTGGTGTGGCATATTGGTGTGTTTAAATCCAATTCACTCTGTACTTTCCAAGTGACTAGGACATTTGGTTATGAGTTTAGATACTTAGATTATTCTTTACCATGTTTATGAAGTTGTTTCGAACTTGATTTTCTTTATGAATTCAGCTTTGTATATGCCTCTGCACACGCATGCACAAGCTTTTTGAACGTTAAATTTACATGTATATTTGAGCTAAGTGAGATGTTCTCCCATCAATTTTATCATCTACATATTTTTGTGACTATAGGGGTTTTGTGCATATAAGAACCTTTGCTTATAAGCGTTTCTTTGTTTAGTATTGAAAAAATATGAGTGAGCAGGGGAAAGGGCTGCGAAAGACAAAGTCTTTGCGTGAAAGCCACCGTTGGCAAGAGACAAATAAAATATTAAAGGCAATAAAAACAAAAAAAAAAATCAAAAAGGGGCCAACATAGTTTAATTTAATATTTGATCATTCAAAAGAAATCGCTTCAAAAGAATAAAGAAAAGAAAAAGAACAAAAATATGATATATGCTTATCTTTTGAGGGAGTTTAGTTGAAGATGTCATGACACTATTGATTTGTAGAATCATCAATATTCTAGGCTTGTATGCAGTGTGATGTCTTTGTTCATTAAGTTCAATTTTATTTGTCACTTAAGGCTAAAGCTTAGTTTGATAAAGTTTTACGATAAATTAGAAGTTGTTGAACATATTTGAGTGTTTAGTTAATAATTCATTTGTACCTAGTTCACACCCATTCATTTCATCCCACATGTTTAGACACATAGATACTATGCTAGTGTGTAAAGATTATGTGTTTTGTTCCAGGTTTTGTGATCGTATATACCTTTATATATATGCCAGATTTTCTTTGGTATATTTTGCATATATTATATACGGTATTGTGTTGTATTTGTAAAAATTATATTTTTTTTTAAAAATGAAAATTTTCAAAATTAGTTAGTGGAGTATGTCTTTGAGATTATCATTACTTATGCATTGTTTACATATCTATGTGATGATATCTTATTTCTTCTATGTGATGCTTTATTCTTGAGGTTTAGTTTTTACTCCTTTGTTTATTTCAGACAAAGGGGGGGGGGGGGGGGAGAATAAATTACGAGGTTGATGATGAGTTTGATTTATGGGGAGTTTATTTTATTATTTTATTTGTTTTCAATTTCAAACTCGATGCATCACGGGATATTTTTCTTTGCTTCATGTGTGTAGGTACTTACGGAAGATCATATTACACCGGATGAAGTAAAAGAGAAGAACAAGTGGAGATTGAAGACAAAGCTTATTTTTTATATGCCATTCAATTTTTAGGATTTATAAAGGGTATTAGATTTTTTGTCTTAAGGGGGATTTTTTTTTGTAATTTGGGTTTCGATTAATTTTTGTACCAGAATAGCCAAGGGGAGATTTGTAAGTGCAAATATTTTAGCTTAGGATTTTAATTTGTTTTATTTGCATTTTGGCATATTTGGTGTATCCCATTACAAACCGACTCGCTGACTTGTCGAACCGAATGCCAACATCTCCAAGTTCAAAATTCCACTTCATCCCATAAAGGTATAAAGCTTTTACAAATTTAAATTTATTCATGAAATTTATTTTGGGATGTTTTATTTTTATTAAAACTAAAACATGAATGTTTTGTTTTAAAAATCGAGGTATTTTTTATTTTAAAATTATTTTTTAAAATTCACCTACCTCGCTCAAATGAGAAGTCATTCTCGTTCGAACGAGAATTCAAACTCATCATAAGCCTTGTTCTTACATTTTATCTAACGTGCATTTAAAGAGGGCGTACTATTTCACTTCGTTTGAATGTCGTTTAAAGTTGGTTAAAATGAGATAGCTGTTTCGTTTGAACGAACTTGCTTTTGTTCTAAGGAGCTGCTATTCTCGTTCGAACGAGCCTTATTTTCGTTCGAACAAGAGATGACGCCTTAGAATTTTATGCTTGCGTTATAAATATATCTTTCGTGTTTATTTTTTTCTAAGACTTTTGAAGGAACGTTTTCTGAACATACGTTCCAAAAGTTTTCAAAGTTTTGTGTTTAGAAAACACATTTGATTCACAACACACATCCCCAAAATAGTTTTTGTGAATCGATTTAAACCCTAGAAAGTTTAGTATCCTTGCATACATCTTGTGGAGAGGTACTCCATGGCTGACTTGTGAACCCGAAGGGATCACTACTGAAGATGAAGGCTGAGACTGATCGGTGGATACTGAGAGCGAATCTGTTGCTTGTGAAGTGATTGGAGGGAAATAATATTCTTTAGAGATCTTGCAAAGACTAATGCGTTATACTTTTGACTGGTATCAAGTAGTTTGTAAGTCGACTATCTTGTATTATTTCTAAAGTGCTCAATAAAGGTTTTGCCCTTTTAGGGATTTTTCCTCAATCATTATGTTCTTGAATGCGTAGCATATTCATATTGTTTTGAACACATGTTTTCCTTTATAACTAATTTAATCAAAGATTAAAACTTGTTTAAAATTAGTTTTGTATGCATGGGAATTTCTATTGATAAAAATACAAAAATAGATTGTTGTTTGTGACCATCCTTGTCGAGCACATTTATTTTCGCATTCTCAAAATTATTTGTCTATTATTTTGGCAATTTTGTCTTATTATTAAGGAAACAATAAAATAAATATTTGTGAGTGTTTTACGTGGTGAGAGATTTTTTGGAACAAAATAAAAATGATTGAACTAGATGTTTATTAAAAGATTGTCAATGGATTTTTCATCGAATGACCCTTAAAAAATATAAAAAATATATCTTAAAATTATGCACTTATAATTGTAAAATCATATTTAAGAACAATATACATTAAGTATGAATTTAGTAAGATGATTAAGCCTAAACATATAACATGTATGAATAACAACATCTTGATATTTATGCACTCACATATTGTACCTACACTTTAATGGAACAAGAATACATATCGTTCTCCATTGATATGAATTAGATCGAGGCATAATTTCATCCTCTAATTGCTTGTTTTATTGCTCCAACAAATCCTTGTTCTTTGACAGACAATTGCAAGTATATGAAATTTCAGAATTTTCTCACTCTTGCCCAATATATTGTCTGTTATTATGCAGATTATTGATGTAATATTATCTAATATATATGGTGAGAGACGACCGAAATTTGTTTATTTTACTATCATTCTACCATCCATAAGAGTTAAGTTTTATTTAAAAAACTAACCCACCATCATGATCTTAAAAATCTTAATCATTTATCCCAAGAAATCCTCATCAAATCTTTTACTTCTTATATGGACCACATTAAGTAGGATGCATATATTTAATAAACTAATTAATTTCAAGCTTACATTAATTTAGAAATTAATTATTTATTCTAATATTTCGTAGAATCTCCCACTTAGTACTAATAATAATTTCATTTTTTGATTTGATTCAAGGAACATAAACCGCACAATAAATTTTATAATAGTCATCAACATTTATCCACCTTGATTAAATAATTCATCAATGTGAGTCATACCGGTTCCACACTAATTCAAAAGCATGATTCATTCCATATATTACGACGCCAATGGCATATTCAATTAAGTCATAGTCCTATAATGTCTTTATACCATTTATGTCACAGTAATTCATTCACATACGTGTATATAATAAAGAAATAAATGTAGAATTCAAAAACACTATACTGATTTAAAAATCATCGACTACTCCTTTAATTAAGGGGTTGCAATCCTCTCGAGAATTGAAAAATCTAATTTTCTTACCTTTGAAAACTATAAAGTATTGTATGTTGACAAAATTCAACTACAATAACTTGCTTATAGTATCCTTTAATTTTGTATTTATAGGCAAAAAATGTCATACTCAATACAGTTTTGTCCAAATTATAGTGCCCACTATTCTTGGTTATGTACAACACCGTACTATTTTACATAAAAATGGACTTGACTACACATGTCGTGGTACTATAAACCACTTTGTCTACATGTTGGAAACACTCACATGACCACAAAATTTAATGCATAAAAGTTTTTGTTCAATGTCACATTTCTTGTGGACATGAGGATTTTATGAAGACCTCACACACGCTCAATTTTGCTTATCATAGCCACATGGTTTTAGTTTTTACACCTCTAGGGATGCAGGCTTTATGAGAAAACACGACACTATGATGAAAAGACATCACAAAATTCTTTATGGGTGATTTTGTATTTGAAATACTATATATAGATTAGGGATATAAATGTTTTCTTACATAAAAATATAAGAAACTGGTGTTATAATAAACCTTAGTAACCTGCCCCTTCAATGAACACCTAAGCATGATTAATGGCGAAGGATTATTATCTATTGTCTAAATTGACAAATGAGCTTTATGACAAGCATACCCAAATGGTCCATTTCAATGGGATAATTGTGGCTAGTCGATGGAGTAATACAACCGAATATACCCCCCGTTGGAGACCTCTTAAAGATTTCCAACACCTGTGGATGGTCCTGACCAGTAGACTACATTTGTATCACCTAGAAGTTAACTTGGGTGAGTGTGGTTGGGATTGAGTGAACTTCAAGCTTATAATTGAGAGAGGTAGTGCCAAGACGTTCCCAGATTCAGGAAAATTCGTGGTGAATCGCTGTATTTGTTTAAAAAATGTAGGTGCCTTTTAAATACTCATGTGCCCCACGATATTATGAATTATCTTATTCCGTGCTGCAAACTACTTGTTTGAGTTTACCCTAAGAGGTCTTCAAAAAGTTTAATCAAACTCGTACTAGATCGTGCATATCGTTTTCCTCGAGTTAATCACTTAAGAAAAAGGTATATGTCTAACGGATTTAGATTCATCATTGGTTAAACTAATTTCCATAAACTAGAAAAAATTTCTTATTTAACATTGCGGTTCTTTTAGACTTAAAATTGCCAAATCCCAAGATGCTATATTCTTTTTATATAAACACAATGTTTTAATTCATCTTTATTTTTAGAAATTTTCTTGTCGTTGGTTGAATAAGTTAAAATTCCATGTTTTATAAAATTGGCAAAAAAGGTATTTTCTATTTCTAGCCATGACCTTGTTCGCTAGAGGTTTACTACAATAAAATGGGGCTTTATGTTAGCGAAGGTCTGGTTTGCTAGTCACGACCATGTAGAAATTAAGTCGATGTAAATGATCAATCATAACTCGCAACCTTCATCGTTAATGGTTTGTGTCATTGAAGGTCCCATCTCACTGGTTGCAACCCACTATCGCTCAAAATCCTTACTACATCCCTGACCTTGGTCATTGCCCCTTCGTGTGAGTGAAGTTTGGCTTCACTGCAATGAAGGTGTTCGTGAGTTGTATCTTCCTTTTTCATTTTTGAGATATTTTGGTTAATATCTTATAGGAAGTTGTGTCTAGACAAAATCTTTGTTTGTAGCCAATAAAGACTATTTTTTAGCCAATGAGAATGTTTCATTTGAGTGTGTACCCACTTGTCTTCATACATAAGTCCTACACATACTCATTACAAGTCTTCTTCTTCCTTGTTGAGTTGACTTTTTAAGAGAGAGTTTAAGAAGATAAATATTTTTAGTATATTTCTTTGTTATTCTCTTGTATGATTTTTGAGCTTTTTGATTCATTCTTGAATCCCTGAAAATAAGACTTTTGTACTCAAGCGAGCTTTGTCTTCAAAATATCATTTGTTCTTGATTATGGCCTTGTTTGAATCTTTAAAAACACACATGCGAGTTTGGAGAAACATTTTCACCAGATCTTTTCAACCATAGGGTACTCTCACTCATCTTTGTTGTAGTCGGTGGTTACTCATTGGTTCCGTTGGATCAAAATAAAATGATTCTTCCACTTTAAAGAAGATTTGTTGGCGTGAGATTTAAAGGCATTGGACGAGTCCAAAACCGGTTATGGTTGTGTAGTGTTCTCCAGTTTTTGGCACTCTCCTCAGAGGATATAGTAGGAAAGAGTTTCTAATCGATTATAGCATTGTGTGATTATAAGTCTTTGTCTTCTAGTTGTAATATTATGCCATGGTACAATTATCGTTCAATTAGGCCTGAGGTTTTTTCCTATTAATGGGGTTTTCCTCATACAACAAGTGTTGTGTTATTTGATTTATCTTTTTGTGTATTAGAATAACTTGTTTGAAATTAAAGATGTAATTTAATTAAGATTCTAATATTGAAAAACCAATTTTGTCACATTAACCTTTGGATGTTTTTAACCCGTTAAGTTATTTTTTATCACTCAATCGATATATTAATTTTAATTAGATATTTACCGTGAAGAGCTCACACTCTTACCCTTTACCTCTTATGCAGAGCTTAAACGTCACTCTATTGTCTTACGTATTAGGGTTGCCACCGTTGTTTAACTAGATGTCATCTTTCTATGTCTAGTTATATGCCTCTTTATTTTAATAAATTATTTTAGTGACAATTAAGTTTAAATATAAGAATTATGGTTGCATTTGACTACATCTTATAATGTGTTAACATTTTAGATATCATTTCTCACTGTTAAATGAGTTAAAGACTGATACGACACTAGTTTTCCAAAAAAAAAAAATTCAATAACAGTCCACAAGACACTATTGTGTTGTGTTTTTTGGACTGTTGTTATACATATGGGAAAGAAGTCTATAGAATTGTTTATAAATTGATGTAAGCTCAGAACTCAATATGCATCATTTATCCATCTACATTCCAAACCCAATATAGCAAATATAAGAATGAGTTACCCTCCCTCATTGATAGAGATAATTAACTCCTTACATAAGAAATTGCACCACATAATAATTGGTAGATTTATTAAATAACAATCATGCTATTTCAATGATTATCATCAACTAATATTAAAGACAAGTGCTACTGAGTATAACCTAATCCGTAATTTCTTATAACCAAGGCAACCTTTAAACACCTTGTTTTGTTTTAACGTCTTTATGCGACCATGGACAAATATTTTTTATATGTACATTTGACACATGTTCAACACACATTACATACATATGGATTTTGGGTTTAACTTCTTCCTTATGTGGTATGGGTTACCAAATCATATTAATAATGATTTTTTACAATGGTTCTTAAATTGGTCATGACCTCAACCCCACCAAATGTTCCTCCTTAGAGTAGGAGGAGTTGTTATTCATTTAGAAATAACAAAGACATAATGATTTATAGTGACTCAGTACCTTGTTTGAGGGTACTTACATCCACTCTTAAGGTGTTTATCTTTAGTATATTCAATAAGAGGTTGAATAATTCAAGTGGGACTGCCCTAAGACTTCAGCTAAGGCAGTTCAACCAAGTCTGAGGTCTTTGTGATGAGAAGAGATCTCTTAGGACTTATAAGATAATAAATGGTCTAAGTCACCCAAGTATGGTGCTTAATGTACAACATAGAAGCTAGAAGTGGTCCGAACTTTTTTTTATAAATACTAAATACAAATCTTGACACTTGATCATTTGATATAATCAATGGATTTCTATCCTCTGAACCTTCCTAAAGCACTCTTTACATAGCCAACTAATTGATGTAGTTAGGAAGTGACCGTTGAGGCACGGGTGACCATGGCTGAGATCTAGCATTATATTATAATGACGATATGTTTGTAGAATGTCATGTAGGTGAGTGGTACTGGTTATTGAGTGCATTAAATGACATTTAATGCTCTAAGACAAACTACAAGTGGTGATTGGGGCTTTGTATAATAGTGTATTTACTTTCTACCAACCTGCCAGGTTGGTCTAAGAGCATCCACAATGGTGGAAGGTTTGGACAAAAAAAATGGTAAAGTTACAAATTTGTAGGCGTGCAATGGGGGTTAGTAACTGCCAAAACAGGAGAGAGGAATGGTAAGGGATTTGTAAATTTACCGGTTGGCTACTGAATCAGTAAAACCTTCTTACGAACTTCTGAAGTTCGTAGGAAACCCTTTTTACCACAGTAAAAACTAACACCGTTTGAGAGGGATTTCTTTATAAATAGCCCACTGCTTCTTCCATTTCTTTATCACACCCCTTTATCCTTCTTCCATTTTGTTATTTTCATTATAAATATATTATATTTTTATAAAAAAATATGTCTTCTTCTCAACCAATTATTTCTGGTACATCTCGACAACCTAATATGACTCCTTTTGAGGATGAACTATTATGTACTATTTATGCAAAATATACAGCTCGAAGTATTGAAGGAAACTCAATATCATCGGGCACATTTTGGGACACTGTGAAAGATGAGTATAACGTCATGCATGGAATTACAATTACTCGTACGAGATCCATGCTATCAACACGTTATAATCATATATCGCATCAAATAATGCTATATATTGCAAAGCTTTCCCACCAAATGAATACTATGGGAAGCGGGATGAACGAATTCCAAGCGGTTACTAATGCACGCGACGCGTACCGCGCCGAAACCAACAAACATTTTACGTTCGATAACTGCTATCAAATTTTAAGAGATTTGCCAAAATTTGACTTGGAAAATACAGGGGGGAACAACGACAACCCTACACCTGTTCGCGAAGATGATACTCCGGGGGTACGAGACGTACCGGATAGATCCCCAGGTAGGAAGGGTGAGAAACAACGTGCACGTAAACGAGCGCGTTCTGACAGCTTGGATTGCAACACGACAGTACTCAAACATTGCGAAGACTTCAATGCAATGTTTAAAAGCAAGCAAGAGTGGAAGAATAATAGTGCCCTTAAATTTGACTCTCAAATGGATGCGTTCATTCAGATGAAGCGAGCTGATCAACTCACCAAAAAGCAGGATCAACTCGTGCGCCTCGGTCGAGAGCAATCGTACATCATGGAGATGGATATGACCCATATGAATGAAATACAAAAGCAGTTTCATTTTAAAAGGTTCAATGACCTAACAACGATGGTTGTTGCGACCGAAGCTGCGATATCTGAGTTGCAATCGAACTCCGCCGGGTCGTCTGGTCCAAGCGGTTCAATTAATGATTAGTAGTGTTTTTAAATGATGTATTGAACCCTCATGATTGTAATTCATTTTTTTTTCGGTATATGGAGAGTGATTCACTATCCATCTTAATAAATGAAATGCCACCCTTAAATAGATGAAATGTGAGTATTGTTTAATAATTTTCCGCTTATATAATATTGTCGGTTAAACCATTATTTTATATAAAATAACAGGTATATGATCACTACGACAATCCTACAAATACAAATTGAAAATGGAATAAACATAACATTTAACCACGGTTAAAATAAAAAATACAATAAAATCAGCAAACGACCATTTCATCACCGTGGGTGTTCCAAATATGCTCTACCAAATCATTCCGTAACTGTTGATGTTTAGTTACATCTCTTATCTTATCATCCCATATGAGGTAGTCGTAGAAATTAGTTTGGCCCCTCATAATTACAGGTGTTTCATCATTCTGTTCGTACTCATTTTGCCATGGACAATCTCTACGTTCATCGTCAATAATCATATTATGCATTATAATGCACGATTTCATAATGGTTGATAGTGACGCCCTATTCCATAATTTACAAGGTTCCCGAACAAAAGCGAATCGAGCTTGTAATACACCAAACGCACGTTCTACATCTTTTCTGCACGCTTCTTGGTACTTGCAAAAAAAATTCTGTTTTTGTGTAATACCATTTTGGTTCCTAAATGTTTTTACTATTGAAGCGTACGGAGGGTAAATGCCATCTCCAAGGTAGTAGCCCATGTCGTAAGAATTTCCGTTAACATTGTAATTAACGGGAGCTGCCATCCCATTGCGTAATTCTTGAAAGACATTAGATCGGTGCAAGACATTCAAATCATTGCAAGAACCAGGCACCCCAAAGAATGATTTCCAAATCCAAAGATCGTAGGAGGCAACCGCTTCAAGGATTATAGTTGGTGACTCTTTACGACCACTATATTGAGCGTGCCATGCTGTTGGACAATTTTTCCAATGCCAATGCATGCAATCTATGCTCCCTAGCATTCCTGGGAAACCTCTATTTGCATTTTGTTTGAGTAACCTTGTAACGTCGCCTTGTGTCTGATTTCTGCCGTACTGGAGACCGAAAATTCGTACAATTGCCTCTGTAAATCTAATAACAGTTTCTAATAGAGTGGTTTCACTCATAGCGTACTGCTCAGACCACACGTCATGGGAACCCCCATTAGCTAACAGTCGAATTGCCCCCAACACTTTCTGATGAGAGCTCAAACCTTGACGACCGCAAGCATCATTCTTTTGAACGAAGTAGTTATCATAATGGCATACAGATTCAAGGATGCGATTGAAAACACTATACCGCATCCTGAATCTCCTTCGGAAAAAATACTCGTTGTATACCTTATCTTCCCCAAAATAATCTTCCCATAGTGCTGCATGTCCCCTTTCTCTCCTACGATTCACTCGACGCCTCATTTCGAGTTCTTTCCCATCGCGAATTATATTTTTTTCAGCACATCACCGGGTAATCTCCATCATAATAATCATTTCCTCGTCTGAATCATCGGATGATCCACCGTCATTAAATTGTGCATATTGTAGCATAAGATTTCAGCCCTCATCGCTAGAACTGGAGGAGTCCATGATATAATATGGTTACAAATTAATTTAGGTGTAGATGAAAAATTATACTCTACCTGTATAGTTTTACGATACACAGGTATTTATAAGTTTAGATGTAGACGAGTTAATTATACTTTACCTGTATGATATGTGTGCCTTAACAATTATTATAAATATTTTTTATCATTGTAAAATAAATATCTCTGTCCTTTCGTAAAAATTATACTGTATGATATTGGTAAGTGTGCTCATGATTGATATTGGTATGTGTGTTAATTTAGAAAGTTACCTTGTACAGGTTCTTCAGGCAATCAATAAGTGACAATTGAAAAAGTTACCTTATACAGCTTTATGTGTGGCTTGGTATGTGTGCCTTTATATAGTTTTACTTCCACATTGGATATGTGTGCCTTAACAATTATTATAAATATTTTTTATCATTGTAAAATAAATATCTCTTTCCTTCCGTAAAAATTATATTATATGATATTGGTAAGTGTGCTACTGATTGATATTGGTATGTGTGCCTTTATATAGTTTTACTTCTACATTGGATATGTGTGCCTTAACAATTATTATAAATATTTTTTATCATTGTAAAATAAATATCTTTGTCCTTCCGTAAAAATTATACTGTATGATATTGGTAAGTGTGATACTGATTGATATTGGTATGTGTGTTAATTTAGAAAGTTACCTTGTAGAGGTTATTCAGGCAATCAATAAGTGACAATTTAGAAAGTTACCTTGTACAGCTTTATGTGTGGCTTGGTATGTGTGCCTTTATATAGTTTTACTTCTACATTGGATATGTGTGCCTTAACAATTATTATAAATATTTTTTATCATTGTAAAATAAATATCTCTGTCCTTCCGTAAAAATTATACTGTATGATATTGGTAAGTGTGATACTGATTGATATTGGTATGTGTGTTAATTTAGAAAGTTACCTTGTAGAGGTTCTTCAGGCAATCAATAAGTGACAATTTAGAAAGTTACCTTGTACAGCTTTATGTGTGGCTTGGTATGTGTGCCTTTAAAATTACCTATAAATAAATTAGAAGGATTGCAACAATTATTTATCTACCATTGTCTTATATTTTAAAAATGGCTTCATCTCCCTACTATTCATCCATTTACAATGGCTCTTACACATATATTGTTGGTAACGATTGGTATGGGAAAAAAATAATTTTCCAAACATATCCAATTGATACTTCTCGACGTTTTCTCAATGACTTTGGTCATATATTCATAATCTCTCCCAATTCGGAACCTGAAAACGGAGTTGTGTATCCTTGGGAACACCTCACATGGACAGATAAATATAATGAAAGGTGTGACCTGGAGGTGCTTTGCCATTACCATCACAAATCCGTGCCAAAAAATCGGGCTGCCGCACTTTGGCCAATATCGTATCCCGAAGAAGCGGATATGTTTTGTCTTGATTTATTGGAGGAAGAGATATGGCAGATGGAAAGGCGCCTACAACGTTATCACAAAGCACAACGCGCGATGCTATCAGGTCGTCACATTCAAGAACAATTAATTAACATATATAACGACTCTACGTTGGCATCAGATAACGATATTTCAGACTACACGAATTCCGGTTATGATTACTTTTCGGAATGCATATATGAAAATGATGGGGAAGAGTACGAACCAAATATATCAAACTACAACGAAGAATATGTTGATTCAGATACGCAACGATCTTACTTACCTAAATGTTTAGTGCGTAATGGGAAACCATATTGTTGTACTTCTACTAGGTTCCACCTAAGCGTTTGAACACATACTCCTTTTAATCATTTTGATCGTGTATTATTGTTTTTACTACTTAAGTCAATAATAAAAAATGATATCAGAGCAATCGCAATAAATATGAGACATCATAACATTTATCATCACAATTACATTGAGACAACAATAAGAAAATTTATTCTTAACATTTTTCAATTGTACATTATACATCACTAGCGCCCCGAGCCGAACTCAAAATCAGCACCTAAATCTGCATGTGAACCCGTGTAAGGGTCAGACCCAAATAAATTACCCCAACCTTGTTGGGACTCATATGTCGGGACCGGGTCAGAGGGTGGGGCTGGTCTGTAAACGCTCGGACGACTAGAACTAGTACCACCCTCCTCAAACCCTCGAGTAGGCATAGTAAAACGTGCTAGTCTACGCTCCAACTCATCAATGCGATCATCACGTGCTTTGAGTTGATCCTCTCGCTGACGTGTCTCATGTAATATTAAATGGCGTAGACCTCTAATGTTATCTGTTGCCTCGACGTAGGATTGACGCCATTCTAACTGTGTCAAAGATTGAGCTGGAGGTGCGTTGGTTGAAAACTCAGGTCTCGTCACATCTATAGTATATGAATCCTCCTCCGGTAGGCCTACGTCAACCGTCCAATTCTGCCTCGGTGGTTGGATGTGCGTAGAACCACCCACAGAGAACTGTGTCTCATACACATGCGGATCATTTGTCGGTGCTGGTGCTTGCGGGATTCGCAACGTCGAAGGTTCCACTGAACCAACTCCAATCAAATCTACATTAACATATCTGGCAATCGGCGGTAGTATTGGCCCGAGTGCTACTGCCTTCCAATATGCATTATACTCTTCTTGTGACACATCTCTTACGTAATGATTTGCGATAGGCCAATTTTGGGCGGCAGCTGCTTGGAAATCATTTTCTGAGGCACAACACAAACTTGATGGTGGGTTGTCTGCGATACATATCCTCCCAGTCAATTGCCGGATGGCCCGATCACCCAAGTACCAAAAACCCTTAAATAGGGGATCCCAAAAAATAATTCGTAACCCCGATATCTCTCGAGCATATAAGATGACATCAGAATCACGGTAGGCAGAAGTCTCGTATGGCTGCCATATAATGGACTCGGGTGACCGCATCTCAAGCTGATGTTGACTGCTTGAGATGTTAAATCGCTGTGCACCCTTTACTTTCTTTCTATTCCCCCTCGACTAACGAAAAATGCGGGGCCACACATCGATAGACGGATCAACGAGAATAGGACATGCCGTGGCCATGTACTCGTGATGTAAATACTGCAAAATTTGTCAATAAATTTAATTCGTTAGAATAAGTTGACGAATATTGTAATGAAACATAAATTTTAATAAATAAGATGAAACGATAATATACCTCGATTATTTGCCACATGCATTCAACGCTAGTCAACGATCTTCGACTGACTTTGTCCAAAGACCATAAAATACGGGCATAAATAGCCGAACCCCAGTCGTATGTGCCTATGGCATGAATATCCTCAAGATAATGTAAATAACCGAGGTCGGCAGTGGAGTGAGCATTTGGAAAAAATACACTCCCCAATACATAAAACCAAAATGCCCGAGCTATGATTGGGGACATATAATCTGGTAACGGTTCAACCTTGACAAAATTTTCTATGTATTTTTTTAGGTCAGAAACTGGAATTCCCGCACCAGTAAATCTCTGTATATGAATTTCTGGAAAAAATTCATTTATGGTATTAACAAAATTTGTATATTGTTCAATTCGTAGATTTTCAATCCGTCGTCCTTGTCCAATTGGAATGCCTGCACGAAGGTTAAAATTTTGTCATATATTTAAATAACTATGAATATGAAAACCATAATAAATATTTCAAACAATCATTTATGAATTTAAGTACAACTATTTATTTTCACATATTGAAACATTAAGTGAATATGAATAATTATTTTCATATATTGACACAATCGGAATGCGGGAACATTTTCATCATTTTTTTGTCGTGTATTGAAATAATTATGAATATAATTACCTAAAAATATATTTCAAACATTTAATTATGACTTTAAGTACAACTTATTATTTTCACATTTTGAAACGATTATGATGCCGGTACACAAAGGTTAAAATTTTGTCATATATTTAAATAACTATGAATATGAAAATCATAATATATATTTCAAACAATCATTTATGAATTTAAGTACAACTATTTATTTTCACATATTGAAACATTAAGTGAATATGAATAATTATTTTCATATATTGACACAATCGGAATGCGGGAACATTTTCATCATTTTTTTGTCGTATATTGAAATAATTATGAATACAATTACCTAAAAATATATTTCAAACATTTAATTATGACTTTAAGTACAACATATTATTTTCACATTTTGAAACGATTATTATGCCGGTACACGAAGGTTAAAATTTTGTCATATATTTAAATAACTATGAATATGAAAACCATAATAAATATTTCAAACAATCATTTATGAATTTAAGTACAACTATTTATTTTCACATATTGAAACATTAAGTGAATATGAATAATTATTTTCATATATTGACATAATCGGAATGCGGGTACATTTTTCAATTTATTTGTCGTATATTGAAATAATTATGAATATAATTACCTAAAAATATATTTCAAACATTTAATTATGAATTTAAGTACAACATATTATTTTCACATTTTTAAACAATTATGAATATAAGTAGAACGAAATAAGCCATAAGTTATTACCGGAAAGCATTGTGAAGTCCAACGGAGTGAACGCAAGCTCGACATATGGTAGCTGGAAGGTATGTGTCGTGTCCCACCAACGTTCGATCATCGCCGTCACAATACATTGATCGGAATTGGGCATCACCATAGAAAAGAAATTCGACATAAAACCGACACTGTCGATAATTGTTTTGATATCGGGCTTTCTCTCTTGAATCAATTTGTACAATTTCATTGGGCCCGCCCAATTCCCCCGAAATCCGAATTTGTTTCCGCGTGTGATACTCCGTCGTAAATACGGGTATAGTTGTCAATTGCGGGATTCGACGGTTGAGCCGACGCGAAAGAATCGGGAATTGTCGTTGAAGTCGACCTGTGTTTTTTCGATTTCCCGATATTAATATATTTCTTCCATTTTTTACCTAATTCCATCGTGTTGACAAGATCTGATTTGGAGGATTTGGATTGGGACTGATTTGGATTAAATTGGGACTGATTTGGATTAAATTGGGTATCTAAATTGGGACAGATTTGGATTAAATTAGGACTGATTTGGATTAAATTGGGTATCTAAATTGGGACTGATTTGGATTAAATTGGGACTGATTTGGACTAAATTGGAACTAATTTTTTATAAAAAAAATGGACTGAATTATGAATACTAGACTGTTGCGTATGAAAATGGAGAGGCAGAAATAAAAAATGAAGATGAAGAAGGAAAGAAAGAAGATCAAGAGGTTAAATATACTGCTACAGAAGAAAGGAGAAGAATGAAAGAATACTCAAGATGAATGAAGAATGAAGAAGAAGCTTCTCAATATATAAACGGAGTAATGTTACCGTTTAAATTAGACCGTTAGGTTCTTACGAACTTCTATACCTCGTAAGAACTTCTTACGGACTTTAGATGTTCGTAAGAAATTCCTACGAACTATAGAAGTTCGTAGGAACTCCCCCACTATTTGTTGCCCATTTGGGCGAAAGGTAAATCACACCCACGCGCCTCACGCCTACCTTTCGCCGTATCACACCATTACGGATGCTCTAAGGAGCCTGGCTTGATCCTTGGAGGACTTTCCTGATCATAAGGTTGCAATTGTGAGATACTAAGGCCATATTGCTCATACATAAGTGGTCCCAAGTCCCTATGTGGTCTAAAGGGGCAGACTTAGGTTGTCTCTTTCGGAATGTATCCTTTTTGTTCCATAGAAATTAATAGGATGAGTTAAAAGTTATTTATTTTCGGGATAAGGATCAGTAAACAATGTAATACCCATAATTTTTGAATTTGTGAATTTAAATAATTAAATTTTCTAGTGGGAATATAATTAAAAGAATTTATGGTAAGTAATTGAAAAACATTATTGAAACTGTATAATTTTTTTCAACTTGAGGGGTTTGTGATTAAAACCTTGCACATGTTGAAATTTAGCCTATTTTGCACCAATGTACACATGACACTAAATTTTAACTGTGCACACGATTTTAATGACATAGATCATATTGACACATAGCTTATTCTCAGCCAATAAGATCTGCAGCGTAGGCATGGTAAGAATTCGACCCCATACGCAGGATGCCTAGATTTTTAGTTGTCTATAAATTCATAACTTTGACTAAAACATTTACAATTTTAAATATCTTTGAGTTTTCTTTAAACTTTTTCAGAATTTTTTATCGTACTATTTGCAATTACTCACATTACTTCACATTTGAGAAAATTACATAGATTTATGTGACGATTGAAAAAATGGCCTCGTATGGAAATAGAACTAAGACGACCTTTAACATGTTTACCCTCATCTATATACCCTCAGCCTCTTAGGGTTGGCTATAAAGGGTTCAACCATAATTGGGTCGGCTATAGTACGGTCGATCATTCCATAACAGATACCCAAAAAAGTGCAGATTTCACTATGAAGGGAATTTTGGACGAGTAGTGCTAGGCTTACACGCTCCTAGTACACTCTTAGTACACATTTCTAAGTGGGGCAGTCTTTTATTGGATGTTTGTTTTTCTTGTTAGGAAAATATGGTCTAGTTTTAATAAGAGTTTTTGAATTTTTTTATTTAAAAAAAATTGTTTTATAGAAAAAAATATTTTTCACAAATTAGAAAATATATATTGTTAAAAAACACTATTTTAATATAACAAATTTTGTTTTTTGAGAAAAACTGTTTTAAAAAATAAAAGTTAGTTTAGTATAAATAATAAAAAAAAATTACATTTTTAAACAGTTTTAAGAAATAAAAAAATTATTTTCAATATTGTAAAATAAAAAATTAAGTTTAAAAATAAAAAGTGTTGCTGGCGCGAACCTTTAAAAATAAGGAAATATTGGGTAAATGGGTGTTTGATGGACTAAATGATTTAAAAATAATTAAAAAAAAAACAAGTTTAAAAATAAAGGGTGCCGCTGGCGCGGACCTTTAAAAAAAGAGAATATGGGGTAAATGGTTGTTTGAAGGATTAAATGAGTTAAAAATAATTTTAAAAAACTAAGTTTAAAAATAAGGAGTGCCGCTGGCGCGGACCTTTAAAAAGAAGAGAATATTGAGTACATGGGTGTTTGAGAGACTAAATGAGTTATAAATAATTAAAAAAAAGCAAAAGAATAATACTAGACAACCCGAGAGATAGTGCCGGGCTAATTAAAAAAAAATAAGTTAAAAAATAATGGGTACCGCTGGTGCGCACCTGTAAAAAGAAGAAAATATTCGGTAAATGAGTGTTTAAGGGACTAAATAAGTTAAAAATATTTTTTAAAAAAATAAAAAAAAAGTAATTAAAAAAATAAAATTATTATTCTAATAATTATTTTTTTATTATTTTTATCTCATTTCACATTATCTTAGTATTTTTTCTTTTTTTTATAAAGCAAATGATATATTATTTTACTTTATTAATGCTGTCCACCTAGGCACCCTGTACTGAGTATGTAGTAGGCGCCGGGTAGAGCAACATTATTCATTTTGGACATTTCCCTCCTATGTTAGCATGAGCACAAATCAATATTACACGTGGAGGAATAATTAAACATTCCCTCACACCTTCTAGAAGGACAAATAAAAGATCCTTATAGGCTCTCAAAAAGTAGCATGTAACTTAGGGTGCATATGACACCCCAAGGCCCATATATACACACCCCGCTCACTCACTTTTACTCTAAGTTAACTCTATTAGTAAAAACCTTATTCTTACACTGCTAGTTTGTATTCTAGAGAGAGAAAGTCAATCTGATAGTTTGTACAACATTCCAGAATTAATGGCGAACTATAGAATCTCGTGACAAAAAATTTAATTTCAATATTTTCAAATACTTAAATTGGTGAAGAACACTTCAATTTGTGTGTCCAAATCTTTTTTCTTCCCCCTTTTCTCTATCTATACTATTCATGTACATACCCAAATATTGATATGAACGATATACACTGAGCTCATACTAAATTACCTATTAACTAAATTGATCTTCATTTCTTTGCATCAACACTATGGTTTGTGAGGACTTTTAAATCTGAGTGTTATTTCTATCCACAAAAGCCTATATCTTGATCAAATAGGAATTAGAGCTTTCATTGGAGGATCAGTCTAATGGTGTCATGCTTGAAAGAGATTGGACTTCTTATTAAGCTTGGTGGATCTACAAGGTTGATTATCATTGGATGGGGAACAGTTTAAGTTTTCAGAGATACGAATTTAATAATGAGTTAATGTGAAAGTTGTACTTTTGAATTTTGTAAATATTCTTTTCAAGTTAATGAGAGAAATAATTCATTTGAGGTTTTTCGCTAGTGGGTAGGGGTGTTCGCGGTCCGGTCCGGTCCGATTTTGGGGTATTTTTGGGACCGGACCGTATTAATCGGTCCTAAAAAATTATGGACCGAGACCGGACCGGAATAATCAAGTTCGGTCCTATTCGGTTTTCAAACGGTCCGTTTTCAGTCTCGGTCCTATTCGATCCAAACCCATAAAAAATAGTACATTTTTTTTATTATTAAAAACATCATTTTTTTTTGTAAACTGCATTTTTTTTTTATTAAAAACTGCATTTGGCCAACTTTTTAATAAATACAAACAAATAACAAATGTTGAAATATTTCTGAAACACATAACGAGTAACAAATAATTAATAAACTACAAATAACAGATCAACATTTGGCCAACTTTTTAATAAATGCAAACAAATAACAAATGTTTATGAAATAAATAGCAAATAACAAATGTTGAAATATTTCTGAAACAAAAAACAAGTAACAAATATTTCTGAAACTACAAATAACAGATGTTGAACAAATAACATATGTTGAACAAATGTTAAACAAATGTTGAAGTAATTTTGAAGTAACAGATATTGAAACGTTTAACTAATATTGAACTAACCTATCCATAGACTAACAGATGTCCCCATACAATTAAGAGCATAAAAAAGCATATCACACACATCACAAATATATAGCAGATCCAGCAGATCCAACAAATCGTATAGATGGATTTTAACAAAAGAAATAGGATGATATCTCAAATATAAAGCAAATCGTTTGGCTAGGATAGAGTTTGTACCATGATCAGAGAGAGATAAATCACAGTCATAATAGGGTCCTGTTACAGCCTACAGGGCAGTCCTCCAGTGGCCGTCGGCTTCGGAGAGAGAGGAAAAAAAGAATTGAACTTAGGGTTATGTTTTGTTGGTAACTTGGGAGGGATTGGGCTGGGCTTAAAAGTCATGTGCGTGTGTGAGTTTACTAGCTGTGTGCGTGCGTGTGTTAGTTAGGAAATTAAAAATATAAATATATATTTAATGAAAGCGGTCCGGTCCGGTCCAAAACCGATTTTTACAATCCCAAACCGAGACCGACCCGATTTTTTCGGTCCTGTATATTTTTAGACCGAATTAAGACCGAATTAAAAAAACCCGTAAAAGCGTGTTCGGTTCGGTTCGGTTTTTTTGGTCCATTCGGTCTATTCGGTTTCATGCACACCCCTACTAGTGGGAGTTTCCTTATGTCCAATATTATGTGTTGATTTAAACCAATACTCATTCGAATGAAAACCTCGAATTCGTTTAAATGATCGGAGAAACTCGTTCAAACGGAATTCAAAACAAAAATATTTTTCTTGAAAAATCCTTTTCGAAAAATAGCCCCAGTTTAACACCCAAACTGAATCCAATGATCAAACATAATATGCATATGTACCTAATTGAGATCCTATGGATGTTGAAGATGAAACACGACATGGAGTCGGAATGATGTTGATGTAGTTTTACTTTTCCACTACGATCTTCAATGTGCATCATAGGCTTGAAGGACAAACATAACTAAATCCTAACCTATTCCTCAAGTAGTTTTATCCAAACAGCATAAATCCAATATTACAAATTTTACAATAAATATTAACATGTGAAAATTTATCCTTAGAAATCCCCCCCTTTGGCTATTACTGGACAAAATAAAAAATAAAAAATTGTTATGCCATCAAGCTCTTTAAAGACTTAAGCCCAACTCCAAAAGAAAAAAGTACACACTAACACTTGACTAGCATAAAATCTTAAGTAGCTTTGCTCATGTGAAACTTTTCCTCATCATTACTAAAACCCGCATACTTAACACACCTTTAAAATGAAAAGAGAATATAAAATATATAAACCTCACATGAAAACACAAACTCCCCCTTTGTTAACCATCTCCTCTTTAAAGAATACACACTACACCAAAATGACCAAATTGTCACCTTTCAGCCGGCCACCCTTGTCAAGGTCATTGACCGTGATAAAAAACACGCGTTTTATGTCACGGTCATTGACCTTGACACGACCGTGACAAGGCCGTTACAAATTTACTTGTCACGGACTTGTCATGGTCATTAACCGTGATAATTCTTTAAATAATTGTCACGGTCAATGACCTTGACACGACCGTGACAATGGTTCCAGCAAAAACCCTTTCCTCCTTATTTTTTCCCTCCCGTCTTTCACTTTCTCTCTCTTTATCTAGACGCTCTCTCTCTCTCTCTCTCTCTCTCTCTCTCTCTCTCTACTTTCAGGTTTAATTCTCTCTCTCTCTCTCTCTCTCTCTCTCTCTCTCTTCCATTTATATATATGTTTGTGTGTATATATATGTGTGTATGTGTGTATATATGTGCGTGTGTGTGTGCGTGTGTGGGGGGTGGGGCAGGGTGGGGTAGGGGTGGGGCAGGTTGGGGGCAGGGTGGGGGTAGGGGTGGGGCAGGGTGGGGGTAGGGGGTTGGGGGTTAAAAATGTAAATAAATAAGTAATTTTCTATAAATTTCCAAAAATAATATCCAAAAATGTAAATGTAAATAATATCCAAAAATAATATCCAAAAATGTAAATGTAAATAATATCCAAATCTCAAATTTCATAAATAATATCCAAATTTCAAAATAAATAAGTAATTTTCTACAAATTTCATAAAAAAATGAAGGCCGGCTTAATATGTGATTTAAGTGTGAAATAATCGCTATATACTTATGCTAATGAAGAAAAAAACCATCTATGGCGTTTTTTGTTGACTTTATATGGTGAAATAATCACATGACTTTATATCCATCAAATAAAAGCATGAAAACTAAAAAACTACAATAAGGGTTAAAATGGCATCCGAAGTTGCTAAAAGCATGAAAAATAAAATATTTTTTAAGATTTGTGGTGAATAACTAAAGTTAAAAAAAGTATTACTTTAGTCATTAAATTACTTTTTGAATTCGGGCGATGCGCATAAATTTGTAGTAATTGTCTTATAATAAAGATCAATTAGTCTATGTTGTTGAAAAATTTGATCAAATTGGTGAGCCCTTCATATTTTAAAAATGTTATTTTTATTCCTATTTAACTTTTCTTTCTATACACCCCTAATTATATTTAAAGTTTAATAAAATAGGAGTTATAGAAAGAAAAGTGGGGTTTCCATAATCTTACTTTGTCACAATTAATTTATATGCCTCAGTTATTTTATCACTCTTAGTTTATATTTGTGATAATAATTTATATGAGAATTTTATTAAAGATTTTTATGGAAACTTGTTATACTAGAACTTAGATGAACACTAAGTGATGAAAATAGTCCTTAAAATTGAAAATTAAATAAAGTTTATAAAAGTAAAGATGCTGGTAATACATCAAAGATAAATTAATAAGGACTAAATAACAAAATGTGTTCAAGTGTATAACAAGAAAGAAAATGTGGTATTTAGATTGGGTATAATTATTAAAGTAATGTTAAGGGACTAAAAGACCCAAGACAACTGTCCAGTAAGTCACGGACCGAAAAATTTATGACGGGTGATGAAATCCCGTAAACATGTTGGGGTGGGGGTGGGGGTGGGGTATGATTTATAAAAAGCACAAAACAATAGTAGAAATTCAATACCTGAAATTAACATTGAGATTATTTTAAATAGACAGTCACTACTGTGTGTGTATTTAAATTGAAAGAAGATATGAGAATTTTATTAAAGATTTTTATGTGTGTGTGTGTAATTCTCACTTTATTAATGCCAAACCCGACTCTCTTATAAGATATGCATATTGTGATAATATTATATCTGTACTAATAACATTTTTTTACAGCAAATGTCTCCTTCAGATATTAAGGCGAAGATGATGATGCTGTTTATGATGATGTCGTCTGGGGTCGGTGGTAGTGGAGGCGACGAGGGCTCTTCCGCCCCTAGGCTCCCCAAATATGGGAAATATGGGATTACCGTCGAGAACAAATCGGAGATATTAGCGAGATCCCTCGTTCTGCTAAAGACGGTCATCGGCCCGGGGTTTATGAGTTGGAAGGAGGTGCCATATGAGCTTAAGTTAGCTGTTTGGGCGGCACTACAGGTAATATATTTATATTTATATTTATATTTATATTTATATTTATATTTATATTTATATTTATATTTCAATACCAATATCAATTTTAATATCAATTTCAATATCAATTTCAATTTCAATTTCAATTTCAATTTCAATTTCAATTTCAATTTCAATTTCAATTTCAATTTCAATTTCGATTTCATATTTATATTTATATTTATATTTATTCGCAACTAACACTGTATTTGTTGGACATGAACAATTCAACTTGGATCCAAAGCTACGCGATCCCGTGTTGGAGCAGATTAGGGAGCAACTCAAGTCGTGGAAAAAACATATGCGGGCACGGTACTTTGGGAAAACACGAGAGTCGATTATCCAATGGCGTGAATCTGTCCCCCCCAAGGAGCCGATCTCATTGGCACAATGGCAGAAGTTCATTGACAATGAGATCGAGGATCGATAATTGGCATCTCGCCAATCGGGGAGGGAAAATCGGGCAAAAAAGACGGACGTGCACTACTCCGGCCGGACCTCTTACGCCGAGGTGGAGCATAGGATGCAGGTAAGATTTAATTTTTCTATAACTACAGAAATATATTATTCTTCATTATTTTACTTTGCAGGGCCGATACTAATTTTACTTTACTTTATTTTATTTCAGGGGGTAGGGAGTGGGCCAGGGGGTAAGCCACATAGGCTCGATACTTATGTGGCTCTTCGAACGAAGAAGGGAAAGGACAAGGAGGTGTCCCCGAGCTTCACAGCCACAATTGTAAGTAATTCGACAGTTTAATTTTTGTTGATTAAGTTATAATTTTTTAGTTTACTTATTTTACTAATCATGTTCTTTTTGTCGTTTCAGGCAAAGCTTAAGGAAGTGCATGAGTCGCAGTCTGATGTCGACAAGGCATCTTTGTCCACAGATGCACTAAGGCAAGTGCTTGGCTCTGATCGCAAGGGGAGGACAAGGGGGGTGAGCTCGCGGGTGGCCAAATCTAGGATCATCGGATTGGAGACGAGCGACACCGGGTTGGCTCGAACGGTGGATTCACACGACGCGAAGCTGTCCCGTTTGGAGGCGACGGTCCAAGATATGTACGCATTCATGAAGCGTACATTGGGCGGAGACTGTAAAGGGAAAGGGAAAGGGAAGGAGAAGGCGGTGGAGGAGGAGGTGCGGGAGGACGAGGCGCAGGATGACGAGGATGTGGACCTCGCTGCTTCATCATCGACACGTTCGTACTTCGATGATCCACTTCCCTATTTGGCGCCCTTCAACAGACCAATGTCGACACTTGGTTGGCCGAGCGTGTTCATATTGGACGTATTTGATGGCCAGCGGATAGGGCGGGGGTTGAGGGACCCGAATATCGTCCAGGGTGGAATAGTTCATGGACGTGCGCTTCAAGAGATAGAGTCCAGGGTGCTCGTCACGCATGTCATACCTGGGAAGGAGAACTCCCTATTATGGTTGAGCGAACAATGCGGCACGACGTATATTAGTGGGTGCGTCAATTCGTATGTCGTGTGGCCTACTCACCTCCTCAGTTTTAACAATACATCAGACATGTAGTGACATTGTTTTAAGTTTGAATTGAATTGTTTTAAGTTGTTACATTTGAATTATATCGTGATGCATATTGTTTCTATTTTGAATATATATTTGCATTATCTTTAGTTTGTTTGGATATATGATGTTTGGAACAGGTACAACGTTGCTATAACAGGTACAAATATACTGCTGGGCAATGGCAGTGGCCATACTGCCCATCAGATTTTTTTAAAATTCTGCCCAGAATTGTCACGGTCATTGACCGTGACACGTCCGTGACAAAAAAATATCACGGATGTGTCACGGTCAATGGCTGTGACAATTTTTTTAAAAAGGGTCACGGCTTTGTCACGGTCATTGACCGCGACACGACCGTGACAAAAAAAGTTGTCTCACCTCGAAATGTCACGGTCATTGACCTTGATAAGTTGGATTTGTCAAGGTCAATGACCTTGACAATTCGGCAGATTTGGTTTAGTGACAACTCACCCTTAGGTTAGACTTATCCCCTTTTATGTTTGGAAATATACAAAGACAAGATGCATAATATGAAAATAATCCCCCCCCCCTAATATGACACATGTGAAAATAAAGGAAAACAAGCAATATCATGCGATGTGAAGAGAAACAACAACGACAAACATGCATGGCAACACAAGAAGAAATAATCCAAATTATGAAATAATTGATATACCAATGTAAACTATGTAACAAAAGATACCAATTTAATTATATATGATGCCGATTTGATGCAACGATGAAGCATATGGCAAACATGGATTAAATGCAATAAAAGACTCAAAACAAACATACCATATATATAACCGCACATATAATAAGAACGCAAATGCATATAAAGGTATAAATAGTGTAAGAGGGTAGTCCCCTTAAAGCCTGGGAGTATAGTAATACCGGATGAGGTGTAACCCCTATAGATATGGTGATTAACGATAACCCAAGAACTCTATAATAAAAACAAACGAACACACGATATTTGTATATAATCAACACTCAGATTAAAATCATAAGTCTCTCATGTATAACTCAAATGATAATAAAGGAAACTCAGAAGCAACTCATACAAAGGGAGAAAAAAGTAAGCACCCTAGATACACCTTGGAAGGCAGCTGACACACCAACAACCTCTGAAGGATCTTTATTTAGCTATTAAAAACTTCACAATAAATGTCAATGGTGGGTGAGTAAACTCTTTGGTTTGCAATAACTTCCCTCTGATATTCTCTCTCTCTAACAATAAAATATCTATAAAGAACTCTCTGATCTCAGAAGTGGTTGAGGCCCATAAATAGACCTACACCCTTTCCCTAGACATCTGAATCTACCTGCATGTAAAAGACCTCCATATCACACTTTACGTCATAAACATTAAATGCCTGATTGGTCAGCACACGCTACGTTATGATCATTAAATGTAAGGACATGACTTTTGCCTAACCAATGTGCGTCAGAGGACTGTTACCACAGAGGCATCTCACCAAACCATCTGACAGTCCCAATACCACAATGGTTTACTCAAGACACCTAAAGTAGATGTGACATTTGGTAGGGGACTGTTTGACTCAAAGCTCAATATACGATGAAACTTAAGGTTGCTCTACACGAACTTCCATGATGAACAGATCTCTCGGTGGTTTACAAAGTGTATCTAAGATGGTCAAGACAAGCCCTAACACTGCCTCACTTATCAATCCTCCAAGACAAGTCCCTCTGAAGCTCCCACGGCGAGGAGATTCGATAGAGCATGCAAGCTCTTCAGGCCCTGCCAGGTCTCTCGCGAGTACCATTAACCTCACACTCAATATTATAAATCTTTATAGCATTACAATCAATGTATTTAAAAGATAAAATTTGACTGAGTAAGAAAGGGAGATAAAGAAGAGCCCTCTCGATTAGTTTCCTCGCTGGGCTGCATCATTGGGCTTCCTCGCCGAGCTACCTCGTTGAGTTGTTTCACTGCGTCCTTCTCTTGAGTCCCTTCTATTAACTAGGGAAGATTTATCTAATTCATAGATTACCTTCAAGCCCCCTACATTTACCCCTTTTTGTAGAGACTTGTTGTGATAATAAGAAATGTCTACATGAAAAACTTCTCAATACGATGAATCGTCTTCTGTTGTGAGCAAAAAAATTTCTATCTTTGTCTTTGTTAGGGATGGCAATGGGGCGGGTTTCCAAAAATCCTAACCCTCCCCATTTAATAAACAGAGGGGGGAGGGGCAGCGAGGTTTTTATTTAAATTAACTCCTAACCCGCCCTATTTAATAAATAGGGAGGGTTACATTATAGTCTTAGTGGTCTACAATTGTTCATATTCCAATATGTAAGACAGTTCCCCAATTGTCAACCATGTTTCCACGTAGATCTTTTACAAAATTAACATTCATATAAAGTTTTTTTTTGTGTGTGTATGTGTGTATATATATAGTTTAATTCTAATTAACATACATATAAATTGTATTTACGTAGGTATAAGTTAAACGGGGCAGGGCGGGGCAGGGCGACTTTAATTAAGCTAACTCCTAACCCGCCCCATTTAATAAATGGATTTTTTTAAACCCATACCCTCTCCTAATTCATTAATCGGGTTTTAAAACCCGACCCATTAGGGGCAGGGATGGGCTTCTACGGGCCGGGTTAAATTACCATCCCTAGTTTTTGTTGCAACCTACTGCCAATATCTTTGTTAAAAAAGTTAAATTCTTCCTGATGTACCTGAACCAGGGCTTTGCAATATCTGGGCCTACGGCGAGGGGACATCGTAACTTTTTTCTGTTATTAGGTCCCAACCGTTCCATCTTTTGAATTGATTGTGTGAATTCTCCAAAAGTACATGGGAAATTGTCAATCATCGCTCTGATTGCCCGAAATTAAATTCTCCCCACTCTGCGTTGTGTCGTTCCACCATGTAGTGTACTTGTAGCAAGTGGGAATTTTCGTTAGGACTACCCCTAGTAGCACGAATTCTCCCTGTTATCTCTTATGAAAAATTCCTAGCGCTTGGACTTGTAAAATTCTCCACGTTTAGTTTGCGTTATGTTTGTCCATGTTTTTCATTTGTTCAAAAAGAAAACTTCTCTCCGATGTACCCGAGTCAAAGTTATATCTTCTTAGACTTATGGTGAGGGGACATCGTTTCTTTTGGAATTGTGCTGCGAGTAACCTCCATTTCCTAGGTGGTAAAAATTCTCCGCGATGCATCTTCAACTTGTTGTAACATCGTTTAGTCTTACAGCGCGAGGACTTGCTTTGATTGACTATTTTGGCTTTAAATACCCATTTAAAAAATTCTGGCACCAAAAATTATTACTTCTCTTGAAAGAAACCCTCTCTCTCCCAAGCGTCACCTCATTAATGATGTGGGGTTGTCTTTTCAACTGTCAGAGCATTCCTTAAAGCGCCACGTGTCCCTTTTGTAATAATCTTGGCAGCTTGGCACGTGCCTCTGTGGGAAACACAAACTTCCACTTGATTTTCAAATGTCTAATACTCAACACTTAGCCATTATTCTCTTTCGTCGCTTTGTTTGCCTCTATACTTACAGAGCTTTTAGAGAGAGAAAGTGCTACCCACCATTGTTGCTCAAGCTTTTCTTCTATTTCTTTCTTCCTTTGTCGTCTTTAACCTTTGTTACTCCATTGTTTCCAATCCTCTCTCTCTTCTTTCAAGCTTTTCATCCTACACCTCTCCCATGGTGTCTTCTTTAAGTGTACCAGGCGTACCAGTTGTCCCCACCACTGCTGCTTCTCCTGCTACCACCCTACTCCTGCCCCTTCTTTGGATGCCACCGCTGTGATGGCAGCTCGTTAAGAGCAACTACTCTTCTACCCCCGCTCTCCTATTTTCGCTAAGGATGATGAATACTCGACCATGTGCAAAATTGTGGTTTTTAATGCTAAGTGTGACTCATTGACACTTGGTGATGAAGATGATAATACTGTCGTTTGTGGTTTCTTCCCCCCCAGAGGGGACTTTGAATTTTCATCTTGACCGAGGCGACTTCCCCTATTCCTAGATAAATTTCAAAGGGCCAGGATGTTCCCCGACCAACTTTGCTACCTAGAACACCTATATACAGACAACTTATGATGATGCCCTCACAAAAGTTGGGCTCCATTGAGAAAAGTGGTTTTGATTTTTCTCTTTCCAAGCACAACACAACGCTCCAAGTACTTTTATCCCGTTGGAATGTTATAACCCATGCCTTCATATCTGCATGGGGGGAGTTCACAGTGAACTTAGAATATGTTTGTGAGATGCTTAGGCTTGAGCCTATAGGTACCTCCATTTACTTCGATGAGGCTTTAGATGTCGAAGAGGCTGCTGCGCGGGTAAAGCTGGATCAGATATGTCGAAACTACATGGGATCCTCTAAAAAAACTACCTTCTCCCCTCTCATAAATTACTTTTTCACTTGGAAGAAGGATGGTTCTTCTGGTTTTGGCCAAGGCAAAGGTAACCCTTTAGAATTACCATCTTATATACTTATTTTTATTTCTCTCTTCGTGATGACTAGCAAGCCCAATGACCAACCCTAGCATGATCTCATCAATATCTCAGTTCGCTTATCCAGGGGGTTCAAGCTTTCTCTTGCCGCTATAGTCTTGGGGTCCTTCTATATCTGGTTGGACAGGACCCATTTGGATATGGAACGCTCCTTTGGTCGCTATAACTTAGCCAATTTTGCCAACGCCATTATCTTGACATGTTTTCTTTACCCTCGTTTCACCGAGGTAGCTCCAAATGAAAAACCTTATCCAGTTTGCAAAGAACTAATCCCCATCGGCTATTTCAGTTTTATAAGAAGCAGAGCCGAAAGGGCTTTCTTCCCGTTATTGATAGGCCCAATGGTTTCGTAAAGCGGCCATACGGTAAAGATTATTTTGCCTAAACTTGGTCTTTCTTTACCCACAAAGCCAAAATAGTTCGTGCCACTTCAGAGAAGCTAATCAACGAAGATCCATCTTTTTTCACTATACTTCTATTCACCCCAAATTATTTGCCTTCATACATTGAGTGGGGATATAACTCAAAACCAGAACACTACAGTCCCAATCGGTGTTCTATCCAATTGGGCTATGACCAAGGGGTTCCTCATCTTATTTTCCAGGATTCTCATCGCAAAGATACTTTTTTTGTGGCTTACTCCTTTTATAAATCTTCTGCTGCTTCCTCCATCAGCTTCACTATTATTGGCTGAATCACCATCCCCATCATCACAAGGAAGGGCGATGTGACTTCTTTTTTTGGCACCAAATACTAGTCGATGCAGCTGACCAAGATCAGGGAATTTATTCAAATTCCTCCTGTATATCCCCCAGTTCTCACTTTCCCAGCCTCAGAGTTAGGTTTTAAAGGTAATTCTATCTTGGGGGTTGAGTTCCCTCTGAGCAACACCCCCAAGGGATCCTCCCTGCGAGCTACCTCCATACTTCCCCATTATCCCCACTGCTGCTCCAAGGGATAAAAAATCTCCAACGCCCAAGA
Organism: Sambucus nigra; assembly: GCA_949130495.1. Classification (NCBI taxonomy): domain Eukaryota; kingdom Viridiplantae; phylum Streptophyta; class Magnoliopsida; order Dipsacales; family Adoxaceae; genus Sambucus; species Sambucus nigra. The sequence continues at coordinate 245,671,086 of OX422212.1, read as the reverse complement.
AGCCTGCCTTTGTCAAAGGTGCTCCTAGCGAGGGTCCTTCAGAACCCCCTCTTAAAAAGGCCAAGACCTCAAAGACAGGGATTTTTTTAAAGTCTAAGTCCCAAGTTCTTGTGGATGCATTTCATATTGCCTCCATTCCTACTAAAATGTCTGCAGACTTGAGCAGGGAGATAAGAGCCAAATGCCAAGATGAGTTGGAGAGGGTACAATGTGAGTTTGAATAGAACACTCCTCTCATTCCTCTTTCTACTGTCTTTCATACCAGCGTGGTAGATCCCACTGAGGGGGCTATGTCAAGGAGAAAAAATTATAGAGTTCCCTTTGCTACTGGTAGCTCTAGTGCCAGGAAGAAGACTCTGGGTACAAAAACCCAGAAAAAACATGCTTATGAAGTGCAACCAACACCTGCTGCTTCTCTTCCCATGACCTCTCCTCCTCAAGATCTCGTTGAGGCCATTACCCTTGACGATAGTCCTGATACTGAGCATGGTCCTACCGAGAGAGATTATCCCTTGCCTTCACCTCCTGCTTCGCCCATGGTCATCTCGTCTCACTCTTCTCTAGATACAGGGGTATGTTTTCCCACACTTAGCCATTTTAAATTTCAAACTTAGTGACTTAGTGAGGTATATTTTCTCTAAAACTTGCAAAAATTTCTTTTGTCTATGCAGGAGGTTGAAAGAGATAGACCTTCTCCATCTGTGAGCCCCTTCGTGGGAGGACATTTCGGTATTTCTAAGGTCGATGCATCTCCTCTTCGTTCTCCCATGATTGGGCTTACTTACTCTTACTTTTCTGCCTCTAAACGTATAGAGGAGGCTACTAGGAGAGCTTCTACTTCTATAAAATCCGTTAGAGCTTCCCTTCAGCCAGAGGAGATTCCTTTGGCTTCTTCCGAGACATCTTCTCTTCATGTGATCCCTCCAGACGTTGTTCCAGTATCTTCTAGCCCTCCAGAGGTAATAGCTTTTTCTCTTGTAGCTATTCTTTGGACTTAACTCTATTTTCTTCTTAGCATTTTTCTTGGCCTTCAGGTTGTAGCTGCTTCTGACATGGCTAACTCCCTCACTGAGTCACTTCTTCAGTTCCCTCTGGTGAGGCCTAGCATTGTATTTTCCCCTTTTTCTAACATCACATATAAAAGCCTACTTGTTGTGCCTTTACCTTTTTTTTATGTTGTGTTTCTTGTGCCTAAGACTTTATTAATTTGCAGTTATCACACGGTCTGACTCCTCCCTCTCGTTCTGAGACACCCAAGGTTCCTCATTTCGCCATTTATTCATCTTCTCATCCAGGGGTTCCTTCGGCCCCTGTGTGGGGTGATATATCTTCTGGAGCTCAAACAATGTCGGTGGAACCTTCCCCAACCTCGGCGCTTATGCCTTTTCATGAGGAAGGTGAATCGCCAAGGGTTGAGGTTCACCTTGTTGAAGGTTCAACTGAGAGTCAAAGGGATGTTGGAGTTATGCCTTTAGTTACTGCCCCTGAAGTTGTTATTCCTGCAACTGTTACTTCTATAATTGTGCCTAAGGTATGTTTTGCCTTCTCCCTCTTCTGTGCGCAGTGTTATCATCATGCCTTCAAGGCGACTTAACAATGAAAATGCACTTGTTAAGTCTTTTCATAAACTCCACCTATAACGGTGACTTAACAATGAAAACACACTTGTTAAGATTTTTCTCAAACTCCACTTATAACAGTGACATAACAATGAAAACCACCTGTTACGATTTTTCTTAAACTCCACCTATGACGGTGACTTAACAATGAAAATCACTTGTTAAGATTTTTCTCAAACTCCACCTATGACAGTGACTTAACAATGAAATCCACTTATTAAGATTTTTTCTCAAACTTCACCTATAATGGTGACTTAATAATGAAAACCACTTTGTTGATGCCGATAAGATATCATGGATGCTATCTGTTGATGCAAAAATTCTCCATTTACGAAGACCAGTCAGAAAAGGACACCTGTCATCCTACGTGGTGATATTTATACTTGTTTGACACCCGAAGAGAGTTGTTCGACACCCGAGGAGGGTTAGTCGGCACCCGAGGAGAGTTGGTCGGCATACCAACCAACACATGACATACCAAGCAACTTAAGGAAGATCAACCATACTAGAAGACCAACTGTTACATTAATTGTGTATAGATATAAATGTCTGAATGTATAAAGACATTATATCTCTTTAACTCCCATCACTATAAATACATGCATTCCCTTAGCCAAAGGGATGGACAACTAAGACACACGATATATAAGATACACACCTCCTTCTCTCTATACACCATATTGTGCTATTGTAAACCCCTGGGAATAAAATAACAGTGGACGTAGGATTTATTCATAGCCGAACCACTTTAAAAACCTTTGTCTCTTATGTGTTTGATGTGATTACCATTTCATTTTCAATCATCATCTTCATACCTTCATTTTATCTTCTCGGGGGTTAGCTTTTGCTATTGAAGTTCATGAGGCATATTCAGGAGATCAGGAGATATATTCAGGAGTTATTATGCACATGCGATTGAAGTTCAGGAGTCAGATTCAACATCTACAGCAGTGAGATCTTTACTACTACTGTCCCGACCTTCACTGAAGGAGAAGTTACTAGCTCGTCACAGAAGGCAGTTGGTCAGCTAGCAAACTATCAACATACTTGAAGACTATAACAAGCTACAAGCTACATACTATGGCATAACTGCATCCAAATTCCTAGAGGTGATACATAGCACACGTTCGCTTGACGAATAGAGTTCCTCAAAAGAGATATTAGCAACCATCGATCAGCCTGCATCATATGTCGTCTAGGAGATAGTGGACTTTATGTTGAACAAATTAAGAAGGCAGATCAAGAATTTCACAAGCACCAAGCAACACTGCAGAATAAATGCTCCATCCTTTCAGTGAACCATCAAGAATGGAGCATTGGGGGATTCTGTTGATGCAAAAATTCTCCTATCGCCGTGGCGACTGACCAACATATTTTACTATGTCACTGACCAACATATAGTTGGTCGGGAACCCCAATCCTGTATCGTAACCAAGTCGGCGACCAATAATTGATATCCCCGAGCAGTAATAATTTCCTCCGACCAAATATATGTGCTGCTAATCATCCATACCTGGATCCGCTGATCAATAAATTAAAGTTTCTGACCTGTTACAAAGGAGCTGCCGACCTGCTTTATTTGTCGTACAAGAATTGATTTTCCCCCGATCAACAAATAGGTTCGCTGACCCATATTAGATGATGCAGACCATAATAAAATATCGCTGACCAAGAAGTTAATGGTCTCTGACCAATTATATGTAACGCTGACCAAGTAATGATTGACCAGGAAGCTTTTTATTTGGTCTGAAATTTATCGCCGACCAACATTAGACATCGCCGACCTGGTATGATGTCGACCAGTGCTATACCGCCAACCAGTAAAATGAAACTCTGACTAGTAAATTTTGCACCGACCAGAAGATTTTGTTGACTGCGACTAGAAAATTTAAATGCCGACCAAGAATAGATGTTGCTGACATGAATAGAGCCTGCCGACCTACTCTTTTCCCTTTTGTCTTGCCACTGACCTATGTTGATAGTCATATCACAATTGTTGACGACTCGTAAAATGCTGTCGACCGATGTATTCTCCTCTAACGGTGATTGTCTACTGTCATGGGTGATTTGAAGATGTTGTTCACACCTTGATGCTGATCACATATGCATTGCAAAATTGTAATTGCAGATTCACTGGAGTTTTTGTACCTAAAGTAGGTAGACTTCAAATCCGGCGTTATTGCTGATCATCCGGTAAGGACCTTTTGAAACCATTAATTGAGATGGTTCATTGAGATGTGGGTCTGTTGATAACCCAGATATCCAGTTGGGTTTTAACCCTGTTTGACAGTTGTGTTGCTGAATACTAATCGCCATTTTTTAAAATCTGGCTTGCGTATCAAGATAAAATCTCTTGAAAAGAGAGAGGAAACTAAACAAGTAATTATAACTAAACGAGAATTTAGATAGTCAACATTTTAGATGTATCGTTATGAAAAATAGTTAGGTTCGTGCAGATCATGAGAAATACAAGAGATTCATCATAAAAATTGTCTAAAATTGACACCACTGAGTAAAAAAATTCCTTAAAGGAAAAGTTGCGGTTGTCATCTCTCTTGATGATAGAGAATTGTTTTATACGTTTACTCCCCGTAAAAATATCAGATATGGGAATTAAAATATCAGATTTAATTGAGTAAATAGATGTGTTTGTCTTATTTTCAAGGCTTCATACATAACTTATGATTATGAGATCCAATTATTTCAGATTCAAATAATTCGTGAACATGAACATATACGGATCATGATGTAATAAAAAATGTATACGCAGTATGTAATTATTTATATACAAAGAAAAGAAAAGCTTAGCTTTTGAAGTTGATCTTCATCTCTTGTGATAAAAAGAATTCCCGTAGCCAAAAAATTGAGGCGGTTCATTCATAATCAGGAGAGAGAAAATGAATCTTGAATTTTCGTATTCTCTAATTACCAAAATTAGAGATCTTCCAAAATTTATCTCAAAATCAGCTATGGAAATTATCAAATCTTATCATCATCGTATATACTGGTAGATGTAATCATTCTAAATGTTTATTACGTGATATAAAATTTAAACTTGAGAATCAAGCCAAAAGTTATGATTTTTGAAATCTACCATTTTACAGATTTCTCAATAAGAATTAATTTAACAGTTATGATTTTAAAATCATGATATGCAATATTTTGCAGATTTCGTAAATAAATATTGGACAACTAATTTATTTATATAAATATAAAAATGTATGTATAATTGATTATACGTAGAGAAAATAAAAACTTAGCTTTTGATGGAGAACAATGCTTGTAACACGTTCCCACAGACGGCGCCAATCTATTGATGACTAGAAATAACATCCATGATATCTTATCGGCATCAACAATAGATAAAATGAAGGTATGAAGATGATGATTGAAAATGAAATGATGATCACATCAAACACATAAGAGACAAATGTTTTTAAAGTGGTTCGACTATGAATAAAGCCTATGTCCACTGTTATTTTATTCCCAAGGGTTTACAATAGCACAACATGGTGTAGAGAGAGAAAGAGGTGTGTATCTTGTGTATCGTGTCTCTTAGTTGTCCGTCCCTTTGGCTAAGGGAATACATGTATTTATAGTGATGGGAGTTAAAGAGACATAATGTGTTTATACATTCAGACATTTATATCTATATACAATGAATATAACTGTTGGTCTTCTAGGATGGTTGATCTTCCTTGAGTTGCTTAGTATGTCATGTGTTGGTTGGTATGTCTACCAACTCTCCTTGGGTGCCGACTAACTCTCCTCGGGTTTCGAACCACTCTCCTCAGGTTCCGAACAAGTATAAATATTGCCACGTAGGATGACAAGTGTCCTTTTCTGACTGGTCCTCATAGATGGAGAATTTTTGCATCAACGCACTTATTAAGATTTTTTCTCAAACTCCACCTATAACCGTGACTTAACAATGAAAACCACTTGTTAAGATTTTTTCTCAACCTTATTTCTCTTTATCATGTCTCAGGTTGCGAGGAAGCCTACTACTATCGAAGAGCCAACTCGATGTGATCCTTCACCTATTGAATCCACACATTAAGAGCCAATCCCTTCTAAGGATTCAAGCCACAATGATCGTGGTTCAACTACAGACGTGAAAATAGATAGCGAGTCAGATTGTGAGGTTTCTCCAACAAACATGGCTCCTCATAAGTTTTGCCTCATGGTGCTTCTCCAGTCTCCCCTACTATCTACAATTAATCATTCTATCATTGAGTAGATTTCCACTCACCATCCTCAGACCTTCACTGCTAATTGCCTCCGTTAAAATAGCTTAGTGATGATCTATAGGCTCCAAGGTCTGGCATCCTTTACTACTGAGGTGGTTATTACTCAAATGTCCAACCTTATCAGGCCCCTCATCAATCGGTTGCTGGGTAAGGACGGTTTCCAACTGAACTGGCTAATTGGCCACTTGAAACTTTGAAAGAGCTAACAACTGGAGAGTCAGAGGGAACTTTATCTGAAGCATGTAGAGGCCCAATGGGCTGAGGAAAAAATCTATCAGAGATGGTCCTTCTATTAGTAGTAGCTGATGAGGAAGTTGGGGCTGCCGAAGAAGCTTTATTGAAGGCCAAGCAAAGATGTGAAGCCTTATTGATCGAACGGGACCAAGTCCAAACAAGACTTGAAGGAAGTATCACAACTCAGAGAACATGCTTGTAGGATTCTTCAGGCTTGAATGGAGTCCTTTTCTCCTAATCTTACTTGTGGTTCCTTCTAGTTTAAAGTCCCTTATTTTGTGTTGTAATTTTTTCTTTATTTCCTTAAATGTAAATCTTGGGCAATCGTTCCTAATTTTATAATCATTTTAAGTATATTAATGAAAGAAACAGTATCTCGTTATCATGCACTGCTTTCTTGTAACTTTTCTATTTATTGCAAATATTAAACTCTTATAATTTACAAGTAAACTCTTTCTTCTTATCTCATTATAAAGGAAATAACTCATATAACGAATTGCAACATAACTCTGACACGAAATAAATTTGCAACTAAGGTTACTCACTTAAATATGATAGATCTTAAACCCCTTGTTGTTAATCTCAAAAGGTTTATCCTCTTCCATCTTAGATATTAAGTAGTAACCTGAATCGTGAGACTCTTTTACAATGAAAGGTCCCTCCCAATTCGCAGCAAATTTAGGCAATGGGAGCCCCCGAATGTTCTTCACTGCTGCCTTCAAAACCAAATCCCCTTCTGTAAATTTTTTTTGGCCTCACCAAGTTGTCATATGCCTTGGAGAGCTGCTTCGTGTATATTTAGAAGTTTTGCATCACATTATCCCTATGTTCATCCACTGCTTCCAACTGTACATGTCTTCTCGGAGGGAGCGTGCTTCTTCGTAAGGCATATCTTGTCGAAGAAACTTTTATCTCTACTAGCAAAATTACGCCTGCTCCAAACACAAGAGAGAACAACGTATACCCTATAGGTTTCCACTTCATCATTTGATAGGCTCACAGAACTACTAGAATCTTATCATCCCCTGATCCTGGAGAGTCTTCCATCGTCTTGGCCAAGATGTTGACTAAGGTCATGTTAGTTGCTTCATCTTGACCATTGACCTTAGGATACTCCACCATTAAAGTATGATGGATGATGGAGTAATTGTCTGTGAGCATCTTTACTTCTTTGTTGACAAATAGGGTCCCGTTATCACAGAGGATAACCTTTGGAATCCTAAAGCCGTAAATTATATACTTTCTAATGAAGTTGGCCACCACACCTGTTGTTGCTCTATTGAGTGGTATTGCCTCAGCCCACTTTGTAAAGCATTCCGTTGCTACTAATATCCAGATCTTTCCCCTCGAAGATGGATTTATTGCCCCTAACAGGTCAAACGCCCAAGTGTGGAATGGGTAAGGAGTGTCCACAGAGTGTAAGTCCACCGTAGGAGCATGGATCATGTTTTCATATAACTAGCATGCCTTGCACTTTAGAACAAACTCAGCAGAATATTTCTCCATAGGTGGCCAATAATAACCCAAGGTCATTAATTGGTCATATAACTTTACCCCTCCAATGTGATTTGGATCATGATCTTGCTTCAAAACTTCCATGGCCTCCTTTTTTGTGATGCATCTTAATGGCATGTTGAAGTATCCTCTACGATATAGGTGCTCCTCTTGAACATAGAATCGTGAGGCCCTTCGCTTGAGTCCCATCACATTAATTTTATCCACAAGAACAACTTCATCCTTGATAAAATCAATGTAAGATTACCTTCCGTCGGTATGAGTTTCAACGAAGTGACATTCAGCTGCTTGAAAGAAAAGTTAACATTTATTGCATCTTCATTGTAACTCTGCTACATCCCACTTCATCATTAGCCAGAAGTATCCCTCTCTCTAAATTATTCTGTACATTGGGATCTCAGTTATTTTGCGGTGTTTATCATGTGTTTTCTTCAACTTTTGCTCTATTTCTTCTGGACCGATGCATCTTGATAGCCATCCTCCCATATTCCTGAAGTAAAGACTTCATGGACTAGCAAAGTACTACGCTAGATCTTTCAGTTCCATCTTGCCTTCCCCAGACTCCAATTGCTTCCTGATATTGCCTCTCCAATCTGAATCGTCTTCCATCGACAAGATCAATTGTACTATCGAGGGATCTATTCTTCGTTGTATCACCACCGTTGTTGTGTCGCTCTTCATGGACACTTTCTAAGTAATGGTGGCATAAGCATCATCATGTCTATTCATCATTCTAGGATGCCTCCTTATCTTGACCTAATGTAACTGGTTGATCAGTCATTGGAGGATCGTTCTAGAGGGTGCCAGGTTGAGGTGCTTTAACGCATATTCCCCATTCACTTGCTGAACCACTAAGTTCAAATTACCTTTGATGCACAGGGAATGGATGCACCTTCAAAGGGCCTCTAGTAGTCCTAGTACTAACACCTCATACTCTGCTTGATTGTTGGAACAAGGGAAATCTAACTTGTAGGAAAGGCAAAATTATTCTTTCCCTATAAAAAGGATAACCCATGCTCCTCCCTTCTTTTTCACCGAAGAACCATCGAATTGCATAGTCCATTATTTAAGGTTCGCATCCAAAAAATTAGCCTGCAAATCAACTCCTGGAATGCTCTCTCGGGGTGGCTCAAATATCCTAGATGGAAAAATTGCCAACAAATTTGCATATGCCAGGCTCTTGATTGTGCGAGGGACCACGCACTTTAAGTCATATTCTGAAAGGACGAGGAGCCACCTAGCTTCTCTTCAAATCAAAATAGTTCTCACCAATAAAAACTTAATGGGATCATATCTTGTCACAATATATATAGTAAAAGATAGCATATAATTTCTAAGTTTTTGTACTACAAACACTAAGGCTACTACTATACCTTGCCTTTGGTCCATGTATGATCCTGATCAGGTAATAGATTAGTCTTTCTCTCCCATCAATTTCCTGTGCCAAGAGAGCTCCAACGGACCTTATAGTAGATGTGAGGTAGAGCTGCAACAGTATCCCTGCCCTTGGAGGAATCATCGTTTGTGGAGAAGTGAACTGCTTCTTCAACTTGGTCAGAGATTTTTGGTGAGCTTCCTCCCATTTACACTTATTCCCTTTCATAATACCTCCATCAATGGATGAGTTATCTCGGCCAGCCCCGACATAAATCTCCTGAGATAGGAGACGTTATCGAGGAAACTCTTGATCTCCTTTGTTGTTTTTGGGCATGGCATCTCCAGGATCGCTCGTTGCTTGTCCTGGTCCATTTGCAGTCCATGCCTATTTACTACAAAGCCCAAAAACTTTCCACTTATAACTCCAAAGTCATACTTCAACGGGTTCATCTTCACCTAGTAGTTTCTGCACCAGGCGAATACTTTCCTCAAATCATCCAGATGGGACTTTTCCTTCTTTGACTTGATGACCAGATCATCCACATAAAATTCTAAAAACTTATAAAATAAGTCATGGAAAATGGCCATCATTGTTCGCTGATATATTGCCCGAGCACTCTTCAACCCCAAAGGCATTACTTTTCACATGAAATTGCCTAACGGGGTTCTGAATACCATTTTCTCTGCATCAGTCAGATCCATCTTGAACTGGTTGTACCCCATATACCCCTCCATAAATATGTACATTTCATGTCCATCAGTTGCATCGATTAAGCTATCAATGAAAGGTAAAGGTAACTCATCTCTTGGGCAAGGTCTGTTCAAGACCCTGAAGTCCACATATATCCTTATACTTCTTTCACACCGGGCCAATGCTTGACAACCAGAGTGGGTGATGTATCAATTTGATAAACCTAGTTGCTATCAACCATTAAACCTCCTATTTTATTTTAGATCTAGCTCAGTCTTGTAAGTTCTTGTAGCTTGCTTTATCGGTATGGCTGAAGGCATAACATTCAGCTTGTGGTAACTTACTTCTCCATCTAGTTCCTCCATCTCAGTGTACTTCCATTCAAAGACATCTTTATAATCCCGAATTAACTCAATCAAGGCCCTTATTTTCTCTTTGCTAAGATATTTCGAAATGAAGATGGGCCTTGGATCTTCTCCTTATTTGGCCAGGTCCAGCTGCTCTATCTCTTGGACTTGTGGCTTCGAGAGATCCATCATTTACTCTGGATCTTCTCCCACCTCTTCTATAAACTCTTATGTGTTAGAGTTATCTAAGAATATGCATTTCCCCTACTGGTCTATTAGGAAACACTCACACACTGGGTCATCCTCTTCGTCAGATTCTAGAATAGCTCCTTCGACCTCATGCTCAATCCTTTAAAGGCGATAGATGACCTTCCCATCCTTTGTAATCATCTTCTTGCACTGTCTGTTGGCCATTACAATGGCCTTCCATTTCCTCTCTCTTGAGGCTTACGCCAACCTATTCTCTAAAAACCTACTTAGCATGCTTTGTCATTAGGCCTCATGCTCAATCAGGTCCATCCTGGGCCTTGTCTTATCTCTCAATTATTTAGAGATATTTTGGGGTTTAGGATAAGCATGATAAACCTCCTCAGCTATGTCCCTTCTTCATGTTCCCTCGCTGCTCGGGCCATTCACAAGCCCTATCCTTTCTCTGATAGAGGGAGATCTGGATCCTTTTATTCTTCTCGTTAGAAATCTAGCATCCTCCTCTGGTTCTGTATAGAATGCTGCGTCCACCAGGTGAGCCTCTTCGATTACAAAGGGCTTATTTATCACACATATAACGATCTTAGTCCCTTTCACATTTGCCTTAGCATATTAGTGATACCTAATTAACTTGGAAAACTGGTTGTCATAACAAGAAATTACCAAAGGAATTGGTATGAACCTTGCCTAAGGAATATTAGATGCATGGAATGAGGTGATGGTAATGATGTTTATTACTACTCCTCCATCCATCAGGGGCCTAACAAAACTTACACCATTGATACTAGCTGTGACATATAAGGGCCTGTTGTGTGGGAACCTTACAACCCTATCAACATCACTAAATGTCACTTCAGACAAAAAATTCCTCACCAATCTATCCATGAGCACCCTCCATCTAAGCAATGAAACTGCATTCTTTCACGAAATGTCCAGGATCACTTGCGTTATCTCTATTCGTCTTTCCTTCGACATTGCCACCTGGTTGAAGAACCATGAGAACTTGTGCGATTGAGATACAACACGATATTCCAGCCCCTGATCTACCTCTTTATTATCCAGATTGTATAAATCTTCCACATCTCCGACACTAGCTTTATTATAGGCTATCATCACATTAGCCATTCCCCTGGTGTAGTCCTTCAATGTTTCCTTAAACTGTTCCCATTCAATCTCCATCTCTCTCGCCTCCTATTCATCCTCTTCATCATAAACAACTATCAGATTAGCTGCATATACTGGAAATGGGTCATTGTTGACGTTCTCCCGAGGGATCTGTAGAGTCCCTACTTTTATGTGTTTTCTTATACTCTTCCTCAGTGTAAAGTAGGTTACCATTGGGTGACCAATCTTTCGATGGATCTGGCAATAATTAGGATTAGCTCTTGTCTCTGCATCTGGCTCAATAGCTAGAGTTTCCTTGGGCTTATAAAATGTCCCCCCTCGACTATGGCTTTGTAACAACTCACAACCTCCTTAATAGTACAAGGCAGTGATGGTGGGTCTTCTCTATCTCTACCAGACTTTCTCTTATTGTCCTTCTTAGACTGTTTGCCCCCTCTCCTCCATCAGCGTACCCTACTCGTAGGGGCTAGACACGTGCCACAATGGACTATATTGGCTGTCTGAACATCACAGTCACCACGATCGGGTTTGGTCGTATGACCAACGATATGTTCCTTGATGCCGTTAAAAACGTCGTAAAAGTTCTTTCGCGCATTTCGTTAATGAGGTGATAGATATACTCTGGGAGCAAGCCTTCAGCACAAATCTGAAGCAGTTTGGACTCCTTAGCCTCTTCTCTTACGTCGATAGGCCTCTTTCTGAACCTTCGAATGTACACCACCACTTCCCCCCTAGCCATTGCTTCTCCCTACCTAGCTGTGTCAACGTGAACTCGTATTCTGCAAGAAAGAACTTCTGGACAAACAAAACATGCATTTCCTCCCATGTTGAGACACTTTTTAGTGCCAAGTGAGAGTGCCAAGTATAAGACTTATCGTTTAGGGTTTAGAAAACTCCCCTAACCTTAGTTTCTGGTTGTTGCAATAAGCACTGATTAAGCATAAATTCTTTCGAATTTATCCCCTTAATTTAGTAGCTTTTAACACCTCGGACTATGTAAAATGCATTGATTTATCTCATATATGTGCTACTGACAATTCCTACATAGTGCCTCGAGTTTTGTGTATTTTTCATGCTTTTTACAAGTATTTAATGCAAGTGAAGGGAAGAGAAATCTAAGACTAAGAAATCAGGATTATAATTAAAGTCAGAGGGCAAAATGGTCAATTCACATCTTGAGTTCAGATGAGAGACCAACATGGAAAGTGAAAATCTCGCGTTTACCAGTACGTAGGAAGAAATGGCATCCCAAACCGAGCCGTGAGTGAGAAGTTGTTGATTTTTAAATATGAGAGAAAATCAAAAGAAAAAAAGGAAAAGAAGAATTTCAAATCCGAACCGGACTGGTCAATATAAGCAGCGAACCGTTTGGGAGGAAGCCAGTCTTTGAATAAATTTCACAATCGAACCGGACCGAGTATAACCAAAAACGAACCGATCCGGGAAGCATGAAGACTCTAAATAAAATTGGCTTCCGGATCGATCCCCAATACTGATGAAAATGAACCGATCCGATTCCTTGAATATCCCTGCATAAAATAAGAGGCCAGACCGATCCGTTATGAAAGAAAAATGAATCGATCCAGATGCTACCAGACCAAACCAAAGAATTCTTGCCGGACTGACCCAGGTTGAGATTTTCCCAGATTTTTTGTTTCTAAATTAGAGTTTTACTTTGCTCCAACTCTTGTAAAATTTTGTGATGTATTTATTTTAACTTATTGTCAGACATTAGGAAATTCGATTAGTCTTAGTTTTAGAGGGCTCTTGCATTCAAGAACCCTAGTTTTTAAGTTTTGCAACATTTAATCAAGATTCACACTTTAATTCCAGATTCCTTCATTACAAGTATTCTTTAATTTTTGTTTTTAATTTCTTTCATAGTTTAGATTAATTAGTCATAAAATTTAGTTTGTAATTATTAATTCAAAAATTTCTTCTCAAATTTCTCACGTAGCTATGAGTTTCTGCAAATTTTATTTTGAGGTATTTTTTACTTTAATCCTGTCCAGCTAAGTTTTTAAGGGTTGGGATGCATGAACCCGACCCGATGTAGTTTACCTATGTAGAAAATAGGGTTTGAATTAAAATTTAAATGAATCATATTGTGTAGTACACACAACCATCATAGACCTTTTAGCCTCGTTTGTCCTAGGTAACCGGGGTGTTTAAGGATGCGATGCGTGTGTTAGCTATTCGACACCGCTTTATTCTTACATTTGATTACGTATGATACGGGCTAGTACCCTCATATATGCAATGCTTAGGATTACTAAAGACTGGGTTCAATCAACTTTCTAATTCAAAGGCTTGTATTCTATCCAGTAAATGTAATAGGGTTTGGGGGATTGTATCCTAACCTATGTTCCCTTTATTCGTTTTTAATTCACTGCAGTAGTTTATTTCGGCACATTTAATTTAATTAGTAGTTAAATTACATTTACATTTAGTTAGTAGTCATTTCGTTAACAATTAATCATATTTTTCACTTCTTTTCGAGAATCCATTTAGGGTTAGTCTTCCGTTCCTACGTCGTCACGAGCTTTCATCCTATTTCCCTATAGAGACGATCCCGAATTTTTGGATTATTACTAACATGACAGGCTTGCACTTGAGCCTATATACCACGCACACTAGATACACATTTGTGCTTGCGTCAAGCTCCCAGATGCTCAATGAAACACTTGATGTGTTCCTTCGGGTTTCCCCCTTTCCTGTGTACTTCTCAAAAATAGGGATAATGTAGTCCTTCGGGTATGGTTCCTCATTGTACTCCTCAGGATAGGGAGTACGAAAATTATCGTACACCGATGCTACCTCTCTAGCTGACTGGGAGGATACTACTATCATCTTTAGTATCTCCTTCTTCATTTTTTCCAAGGCAGATGTAGGAGTTTTTTTTATCCAATGGAGCAATGGACTGAGGGGCCACAGGTGGAATACTTGCCACACCTAGGGTACTCATAATTGGGATAGGGGTAGGTACAATTATCGTGGGGGCAGGTCCCATTAGAACTGCACTTGATGGGGCTATAGGGGTCGCCATTGGTGTTACGAAGGAGCTGGGGTCAAATCCCCCTCTCAAAGCCATTGTAGCTACGGGAGTTATCAAGAACTCAAAGAACTTGCCCATGAGAAGGTCCATCTTTGCCTATCCCAACACGACACTAGTAAAGGATTTTTTTACCATTAGGATTCCAGTTACCGTTTGAATTTAGGGAAACTCCACCTTAGGAACCCCATCCTTAGCAACCTCAAGCTCCCTCGCTGCTTGTTCCTCGCTATGCTGGATAGCATCAAAATTAATGGTACGGGTAACGTTATCTTGTGCCATATTTTTAAAAGAATATCTCCCTAGTGGAGTCATCAAATGTAAGAGGGTAGTCCCTTGAAGCCAGGGAGTATAGTAATACCAGTTGAGGTGTAACCCCTACAGATATAGTGATGAACGATAACCCAAGAACTCTATAATAAATACAAATGAACAAAAAATATCTGTATATAATCAACACTCAGATTGAACTCACAAGTCTCTCATGTATAACTCAAATAATAATAAAGGAAACTCATAAGAAACTCATTCAAAGGGAGAGAGAAGTAAGCATCCTAGATACTCCTTGGCAGGAAACCAACACACCAACAACCTTTGAAGGATCACTAGTTACCTATTAAAAGCTTCACAATAAATATCAACGGTGGGTGAGTAAACTCTTTGGTTTGTAATAACTTCCCTCTAATATGCTCTCTCTCTCTCTACCAATAAAATCTCTAGAAAGAACTCTCTCATCTCAAAAGTGGTTGAGGCCTATAAATAGCCCCACACCCCTTCCCGAAACTTCTCAATCTACCTACACATGAAAGAACTCCCTATCACACTTTACGTCACAAATATTAAATGCTTGATGGATCAGCACACCCTAAGTCATGATCATTAAATTCCAAGACATGCCTTTTGCCTAACCACTGTGCGTACGAGGACTGTCACCACGGAGGTGGCTTACCAAACCGTCTGACAGCCCCAATACCACAGTGGTTTACTCAAGTTCAGATTGGACAGTGTTCAGTTGGCTGGTGACATCACCTAAAGTAGATGTGACATTTGGTAGGGGATTATTTGGCTCAGAGCTCAGTATATGATGGAACTCAAGGTTGCTCTACATGAGCTTCCACGATGAACAGATCTCTCGGTGGTTTACCAGGTGTATCTAAGATGGTCAGGGCAAGCCCTAACGCTGCCTCAGTTCCCAATACTCCTAACCAAGTTCCTCTAAAGTTCCCATGACCAGGTCATTCGATAGAGCATGTAAGCTCTCCCAGGCATGGTCTCTGGTTGTTTTACTGAGCTGCCTCACTGAGTTGCCTCACTGTCTTCATGCTACTTCCTTTTATTTACTACCTTTTATTAATTGGGTAAGCTTTTTATAATTCAGAGATTACCTTCAAGCCCCTACAAAAACCATAAAAGACATAAAATGTGAGTTTTCTACACTCGTATGACATAAATATGTCTAAATCAAATGTGATACAATGTGAAG
Organism: Sambucus nigra; assembly: GCA_949130495.1. Taxonomy (NCBI): domain Eukaryota; kingdom Viridiplantae; phylum Streptophyta; class Magnoliopsida; order Dipsacales; family Adoxaceae; genus Sambucus; species Sambucus nigra. The sequence goes on along the minus strand of OX422212.1, from coordinate 245,655,186 downwards.
GGGGCATGAACTAAAAAATAAAAGAAATATGTCCCAACCACTTAAGATAGTCTAAGGAGTTATATTTGATCGCAATAATTTATCAAACTTAGATTTAGCTTCAAGTGGCAAATAAAGTGAACGAATAATGGACAAACGAAATAAATGCACAGAAGCCTAGAAAATATTGATGATTCTCAAATCAATAGCGTCAAATATTAAATAATGACCTAGGACACATTGTGCAAACCTATTGATCTTAAACTTATGACATTCTAAAAAATAAACAGATTTAAGTCTCTCTATCTCTCTCTCCCGCTCTCTTATTTTAGAAGACATCAAACATTTGATGATCAATGCTAAAAATGGCCTTGCAAAATATTTTCTTTTCCTTTGCCTCTTTTTTTTCTCCATAAGATCTTGTAAATGGTGGCCTTTCATGCAAATAAGATTTACTCCCTTCATAGCCCTTTCCATCACACTCTCATATTTTTTCAAACTTAAACTAACTCATAGACAATGGTTCTTACATGCACAAATCCCCTAATCAAATAAATATGTATATGTCAAGATTGATAGGAGAACACCACATTTAACTCATGCAATATATGAAGTTAAATTCCAAAAGAGCTCGTGCAAGTGTGTGCGGAGGTATTTGCAAAGATGAATCCATTAAGCAAACCAAATTTGAACAACTCCATAAAAGCATGATTAATAAACAATCTAAAGCATTGTAAACTGCACTTGAATGTTCTAGCCACATATAAAATATGGAATTAATGGGATTCAAACACACCGATATGCCACACAAAATGTATAAAACTATTCCACAAAACCAAACAAAACTCTTTTTGAGTTTATAAACAATTTTCAAAATGAATCAAAAGATAAAAAAAATATTTTTATATGTTTCTCATATAGACTCAAAAAATGAAGAATCAAAATACAAAATACAAACATCATACAACTAGTCAAAGCATATATCATGAAGCAAAAAAACTAGTGTATGAAAAATATGCAAACACAATCACTCATAAGATATAGCATGTGAAGAATCATCTGAAAACATGCAAGAATCAACATGTCTAACATTTAGTGTATCCAAATCGAATTTCCTAACCCACATAGGTGCAACATGACGATCTTGGATTTTGGGAACCTTGACGACACTAGAGATACACTTCCCAAGACCCTTTTTAATATCATAACAAAACTTCCTGAGGTGACATTTCCTACCTTAATGTGCATAAGTGTAAACACGACGATGAATGCTACCTTTGGGTTGACCTTTTCTAACGTCCTTGGCTATAGTTGACTCTCTCAAAATATTGGTCTTGGCTTTAGGAGCGTAAGCATTGTGATCATCGAAGCCAATTCCAACCTTGTCATTTTTTATTTGGACGATGTTTAAAATCTTATCTAGTTTCTCCGACCTACTTTCTAAATCAAATTTGAGACAACTTGAATCTCTTAATTTTTATTCTAACTTTACAATTCTAGACTCAAGTAAAGACTTAGACTCTTCAAACTTTAGGGACTCCTTTTTCATATTTTTATTTATTCCTAGAAGGTTATCTTTCTCTCCCACAATGCAAGCGAACTTATCCCTAAGAGTCTTCTCACGTGCCCTCAAATATTTAATTAATTTTTCATTACTTCCTATTGCACGCTTTTCAAACTTAGGCTCTAAGTTCGTAGAGTCCTCTAGTTCACATTCTAAAATACAGATTCTAGCCTCATCTTCATTCTTAGAGTCTTATAATTTAAGAAAATTGTGACACCCCGCCTAATTAAATACCGGGCGATCACTCCTTTATTAAATTAAATCAAGGTAAACAGTTGGTTCATTCTCAGCATCACTGTCGATAAAAATTTTCCAATTTAACACCCTAAATAATTAAGCTAAGTGTCAAAAACATTTTTAAACATTAACTTCCAAATTTTATTTAAAGAAAAGATTTATTTAATTTATTAACAAAGCTCAATGAATAAGATACACACCACAATAAACTGGAACGAAAGAATCCAATATATAAAACATTCATCAACGAATGTCAACATGCGAGAAAAATAAAGTAGTACATCCGTTCTGAACAAAATCCTATAATAACGAACTAGGAAAATAACTGAAATAACAATGTCCCAACATAAAGAAATAATGGAAAGGTCTACACATGCCCATCTGAATGAAAGTGCTAAGAGTGGATCTGAATGGACGAAGTCGTCTAATCAAAAGACCTGCAACTCCCACCTAAGCTGCAGCGCGTTCCTTCCAATAGATCCTAAGCAAGACGCCCCTGTGGTTGGGCACCTGAAATACATACATATATATACAAGGGGGAGAGGGAGAGAAGAAACGGGTCAGAGCCCGAAAGTGTGTGTTATTTAAAATCAGTTTAGCAAGTATTTAAATTGATACAGGCCAATGCAACAACATATTAGTTCGACACTCCCTTGAGAAATTCTCACCTCTCTTCTAGTGTGCACACCTATCGTACTAACCTTCCCAAATGGTTTAACTTAACATTTTAGATCATACTAACCTTCCCAATAATTTAGTTTCTCTTAACTACTCATAAGTTTTAAAAAACCGAACAATGTCAACGTGTGAAAAGGGTACTTTCAAAGTGTAGCACAACTCTCGTTTTAGCTTCATTAATTTATAAAGTTTCCTAGTGTCATATTATACTCTCATAAAACCAGTATTTCCAATCTGATTCATCAAACATGACTTACTTACCAAATCGTAGTAGGTAGTTCCAAGTTTCAGAACTTCATATATATTAAATACTCGAGTAATATATATATTCTAATGGCACCCCACATAAAATTATGGTGCGGGCATACTCTGCTATCCAATCCTCGTATCAATCGTACTAAGGGAAATACAAGTTCGGAATCACTCTCGAACTGTATCAATACAAACACAAACAATATTGAGGCGAAGTATAGTTTCCAAGTCCAAGAGGTCAGCACATACCCTCGTGTCTCTTAGGACCGTGACTACCGATTCGATAGCCTGTACCTAGGATTCCTATCTTCTAGGGTACGAATCAATATCCCCCGTAAGGCAACACAGGATAAGACCGTCCCAGCGCGGTAACCTCAGGGATAGCAAGTAGCGCGGGTACGTTTTTCACATGTATATAATATATGCACACACAATCATATAAATATACTACTTTCATCATATTAATATAGGTCACTCTCGTTACCCATAATTACAACTGTTGATACCAAAATTAATATGCTGATGTGGACGAATAATACGAAGACACGTGTCAATCTACATGGCACAATAGTAGCGAGGAAGTTAATTCCTTCAACCATTTCATATTCTCTCCGAGCAACGAGGAAGACACCCCGAGGAACTCCATCATCCCGAGATACTACATGCGCTCCGAGGAACTCTTGATCAACGAGCAACTAAGGCGGTCCGAGCTGCATCTCGTCCGTATCATTAATTATCAAACGGACAACTGTTCAACTATTTATTGAATGTTTATATTCTTGACGCCCACGCTACATTAAATGTATTACCCTTTCATATGTATGTCATTTAATGTATCGAACCTTTCATGTACAGCCTAAGGGCTATAAATACCTGGTATCATCCTCATTCATAGGGGGACCGGAATTTCTTGAGGACCAGAACTTCTTGAGAGAACTTGTAATCAAGAATTCTGCAAACACTCAGCAATAACATAACAGTGGACGTAGGCTTTATTCCTAGCCGAACCACTTTAAAAATCTTTGTCTTATTTATTTATCTGTGATGAAATAATTAGAGCAATCTAGTTTTTTACATCAACAGATTGGCGCCGTCTGTGGGAAACGACTGTTACTATCATTTTTCATAAAAAATCATTTATCATCAATGGAAGATAATCCTGAATCCAGTAATCGAAATGCTGGAAATACTGGAAATCTTCCGAATCCATCTGCACCTCCAGATCTGACTGGAATTATGACAAATCTGGCTCAAGGACAAACCGCAATGAAAGAATCTATGAGGCAACTCATTCAAACTCTTCAAGGTGGTGCACCTACTTATTCAGGGCAAAGGAGTGATCGTGGGCAATCACGATCCAGACGTACTGGGTCGTATCGTAATGGAGAATCTAATGATTCTTCTTATCAACCTGGGCGAACTTCATCAATACGGGCTACAGATACAGATCAACCTATATCTCTCTCTCCGGAGAGAACCAGTGCCTTGGAAAGATTAAGCTGGGTATCTCCTTTCAGTCGGTTAGGACCAAGGAGAAACATGAGTCCACCTAGAGCTCCATCGAGAAGCTTTCGACCACCATCACGTTTGAGAGAAGGATCAGCACAATCACGACCAGCTACTCGTCGAGATAAATCTCAGGAAGCTATGTCAGAGCAATCAATTGCTCGGACTAAGCGGCCTGAGGAAGGAAATGAAGCATGGAAAGGTTCCATTCAGCGGTTGGAGGATAGACTGGGAGAAATGGTTAAGGCGAGAAACCCCTTACAGAGAACTTTTGTTCAAGGGACACCTTTTGTGCAAGCCATTGTGGATTTTCCTACACCGTCGAAATTCAAAGCACCTGTAGTGACCCCCAAGTATGATGGAAAGACAGATCATGTTCTTCATATAGAACAATACCAAGCTGCTGCCGACATCTATGCCGTCCCCGACGAGATGAGGTGTAGATCATTCTCGGGAACTCTTACCGGATCCGCACAGATATGGTATAATAATCTTCCTCGGGGTAAGATTTCAAGTTTTATTCAATTAGCCGAGTTGTTCATTGGCAATTTTTATTTTGGGGCGAATCCGGTAAAGCGAGTAGCACACTTGCTAAGTGTTAAACAAAAATCAGGTGAAAGTACTAGAGATTACATAACTCATTTTAATAACGAGAAGTTGGAAGTCATAGATTACGAAGAAAAGACAGCAATCACTGCTTTGATGAGTGGTTTGTTGCCTAACAAGCTGTACTACACCTTGGCCAAAGATCCACCTAAAACTATGTCCGAGTTGATGGCGAAAGCGGCCAAAATCATGAATGCCGAGGAGGCTATGGCTGCAAAGAAGAATATGGATAAAGAAACCAAGGTGGAGGTCGACAAGTCTAAGAAGAAAGAGCAGAAAGGTAATGGTGGTGACAAGCACTCAAAGAACAATAGAACGTCATGGGAAGTCCTAAAGAAGTACGACAATTATACTCCATTGAAAATGGGTATTAATCATGTTTTGGAAGAAATCAAGAATAGCGAGGAAATCAAGTGGCCAGAGAAACTGAGGACAAATCCTGATTTGAGGAATAAGGCCAAATACTGCGAGTTTCACAAAGATCATGGCCATATGACCAAAAATTGCATAGCCCTTCAGAACGAGATTGAAACGCTCATCCGAAGAGGAAAATTGTCAAAATATGTAGATCGCAGGGGTGAGAGGAAGAATGATGATAGAACTAGAGAAAGATCTAGATCTCCTCATCGTGCAGAGGAAAAAAAGAAGAGGGACCACGAAGATGATCCAGATGATGACCCCGATCTTCCCAAGAAGCCAAGGCAGCCTGAACGAGAGGTATTTTCCATACGTTTTGGGTCATTTGATTGTAATGTTATTACAGGAGGAGATACAGGAGGAGGAGACCTTACTGCAGAAAGAAAAGTTTACCTCGGAGAGGCTCAAGCTTGTTCATATATTCAGCAAATAAATCTGGCCGAGGATGATCGTCCGAGGAAGGTAAACAAAGAGAATCTAGTTATTGGTTTTTCAAAAAATGACCTGGCAGGTGTCCTTTACCCTCATGATGATCCTTTGGTGATCAAAATGAGGATGAAGGATGTGGTCATTTCAAGGGTGTTGGTAGACAACAGTAGTTCGGCAGACATCATATACTATTCATGCTTTGATAGCTTGAATTTGAAATTATCTCAATTGGAACCTTATCACAGACCCCTTCTGGGTTTTGCTGGCGAGAAAGTTTTTCCACTTGGGACGATCAAGTTGGATATACTCATTGGAACTTGGCCTGCTTGTCGAACAGAAAGAATACGCTTCTTTGTGATGGATAAGAATGTACAGTCAGCCTACAACATCATCATGGGAAGAGTTGGATTGAAGAAGTTCGAAGCAGTTCCATCTACAGTACATCAGTGTTTGAAATTCCCAACGAACTTTGGAGTCGGAATTGTGAAAGGGGATCAAAAAGTAACTCGGGAATGCTATTATTCGTCTGCCGAGCAAGAGGAATTTGAAGAATCTAGGAAAAATACTACTACTTACCAAGTGGAGGAAGGTACAGAAATTGAAACCCTTGACCCTAGGGATGAATCTCAACTTGTAAAAGGACAGGTGGTGGAATCTACAGAAAATGTTATTCTGGATGACGAGCATCCTGAACGAGTAACCCAGATAGGATCGTCGTTGGATGTTTCAATAAAACAGGAGTTGATAACTTTCTTGAGAAACAGGAAGAATACTTTTGCTTGGAGTCATGAAGACATGCCAGGAATAGATCCAAACTTCTTATGTCATGAACTCAATGTGAATAAGGAGATCAAGCCTGTGAAGCAGAGAAGAAGAGTGTTTAGTCCCGAGAAGAATCAGGCCATACAAGAGGAGGTCGAGAAGCTCCAGAAAGCCCAATTCATTGAAGATGTGAAATATCCAGATTGGTTGGCAAATGTGGTGATGGTAAAGAAGAAGAATAATAAATGAAGAATGTGTGTTGATTTCACTGATCTTAACAAGGCATGTCCAAAAGATCATTTTCCATTGCCTAGAATCGATCAGCTAGTGGACGCTACCTCGGGACATGAGCTGCTCAGTTTCATGGATGCATATTCTGGCTACAATCAGATCAAAATGAAACCTGAAGACAGGGAAAGTACTTCTTTTATTACCCAAGGGGAACTTATTGTTATAATGTTATGCCTTTTGGTTTAAAAAATGCAGGTGCAACATATCAGCGGCTGATGAACAAGGTTTTTGCCGAACAAATCAGTTGCAACATGGAGGTCTATGTCGACGACATGCTCACCAAAAGCAAGAGAGCTACTGATCATCTAGTTGACTTAGGCCAGACCTTTGATCAACTGGATAAATACCAAATGAAGCTCAACCCGATGAAGTGTACCTTTGGAGTACGAGAAGGAATGTTCCTCGGATACATCATCAACCAACGAGGTATTGAGGCAAATCCAGAAAAGATCAAAGCTCTTTTAGGGCTGCGATCCTCAACGAAGAGGAAAGAAGTACAGAGTCTTACAGGACGAGTTGCAGCGCTCAACAGATTTGTATCCCGAGCAACTGATAAATGCCTCCCATTCTTCAAAACACTGCGAAAAAGTTTTGAGTGGACTGATGAATGTGAGAAGGCCTTTCAAGATTTGAAGAAGTATTTGGGAGAACCACCATTGTTGTCCAGGCCAATAACTGGAGAGAGGTTGTACTTGTATTTGGCAGTATCAGAGAATGCAGTTAGCTCAGCGTTGATCAGATTGGAGAATGGGGTTCAGAAACCCATCTATTACACAAGTAAGGCTTTCCGAGGTGCAGAATTCAGGTACCCAAAGCTAGAAAAATTGGCATTAGCGTTAATTGAGGCGAGTAGAAGAATGTGGCCATACTTCCAGGCCCATACCATCATCGTGTATACCGACATGCCGTTAAGACAAGCCCTTCACAAGCCAGAAAAATCAGGAAGGTTGATGTATTGGGCAATAGAACTCGGTGAATATGATATTGTGTATGAACCCAGATCATCATTAAAGGGGCAAGCTGTAGCAGATTTTATAGCAGAGTTCACATACCCTGATACCCCCGAGGAACAAAAGGTACTTGCTGACCTACCTGTGGACGATACAGGACCAACAAACACAGGTCCAGACCAACTAAGGTTGGTAAAAGGACTTGTGGATGTAGAAAAATCATCATATTCAAACCCAGACCAACTCCGGTTGGTAAAAGGGCGCGAACGGATGATCGACGAGGAACGAAAGATACCAAGGGATGATGAAAGAAAACAGCAAATATTTTACCGAGGAACTCTGACAGATAAGAAATTTGAAGACGAGTTACCTACATGGAGATTATATGTAGATGGATCATCTTGCACAGCTGGTTGTGGAGCAGGGATTGTTTTAAACACCCCAGATGATATTGACATGGAATATGCCTTGCGATTCCAATTCAAAGCTTCCAATAATGAAGCTGAGTATGAGGCCATGATAGCAGGTTTTCATTTGGCAAAATTTATGGAAGCACGGCAAGTAATTGTTTTCAGTGATTCTCAATTAATTGTGAATCAAATGATGGGAATATATGCAGTTAAGGGAGAATTAATGGTGAAGTACCATGCAAAGGTGATGGAGTTATTGATAGAATTTGATGCTATTCAATTGGTGAGAATACCGAGGATGGAGAATGCTAGAGCAGACGCATTGTCCCGATTAGCGTCAGCTACGCGCATCGAGCTGCGAAGAACGATACCAATTGAAGTATTAGAAAATCGGAGCATAGAAGAAGATCTGACGGTGAAGATTATTACCCTTGATTTAGGACCATCTTGGATGGATCCTATCAGGGCATACATTGAAGAAGGAGAATTACCGGAGGACAAGCTAGCTGCCAAGAAATTAAAGTATAAAGTTGCTCGGTATGTGTTAACTAATGGTGTTTTGTATAGATGAGGAATTATGGCAGGTTTGCAGAGATGTGTGCATCCATAAGAAGTCAAAGAATTGGTTGAAGAAATCCATGAAGGATCTTGTGGAGCTCATGTAGCAGGTCGGACACTTTTGCAAAGGGTAATGACACAGGGATATTACTGGCCGACGATGAGGGCTGATTGTATAGCCTATGCCAAGAAGTGTGACAAGTGCCAACGTTTTTCTTCCATCCGAAGAACTCCACAAGCATTGTTGACACCCATAACTTCACCTTGGCCATTTGCCATGTGGGGGGTTGATCTGGTTGGACCATTGCCGACGACCCGAGGAAGGTTCAAGTATCTCGTCGTGGCAGTATATTATTTTACTAAGTGGGTGGAAGCTGAACCACTAATTAATATGACGTACGAGAAGGTATATCAGTTCATTTGGAAGAGCATCATTTGTCGATATGGTCTCCCCCATGCTTTCATCACAGACCATGGAACACAATTCGATAATGAAGAATTTGCTGCCTATTGTCATCAGTCGAACATTTTGAAGTTTCATTCAGCACCAGGCCATCCCCAAAGCAATGGACAGACTGAGGCGACAAACAGAACATTACTAAATGGTTTGAAGAAGAGGTTAAGTGAAGCTAAAGCAAATTGGATTAATGAGCTCCAATCAGTACTATGGGCTTACCGAACAACTCCCCGAGCAGCCACTGGAGAATCACCATATATGCTAGCATTTGGAAGTGAGGCTGTGATACCTGTCGAGTTGGGTCTCCCAACTCATAGAGTGCTGAATTTCAACTCCCCAGTCAGCGATTTGATGAGAAGACTGGATTTGGATATGCTCGAGGAGGTTAGAGAAGAGGCAGCCATTAGGAATGCTGCTTACCAACAACGTACAGCTCTGTTCTACAACAAAAGGGTGAAGAAATGTGACTTAAAAGAAGGGTATTATGTGGTAGAGAAAGTCATTCAGAAGCACAATAAGCTGGAAGCAAACTGGCATGGACTTTACCGAGTTACAGAAGTTGTTCGACCAGGAACTTACAGAATAGCAACTCTAGAGGGAGAGGAATTTAAGAATGCATGGAATGCTGAACACCTGCGCAAGTATTATCAGTAATATAAAATGTAAAGCATTTCCTTCATTATGAATAAAACGAGGATGTTTCACCATTTTCTTTCTATTGAAAGTTTTTCGGGGAATACTAGTGTAATACACTACGCTTAAAAAAAATACTCCTTTGGTTAGGAGGCGACACTAGTGTGACCAACTACGGTTGGTAAGATATCTAGTGGACAGTTCGAAAGAACCAAAAAATACTCCTTTGGTTAGGAGGCGACACTAGTGTGACCAACTACGGTTGGTAAGATATCTAGTGGACAGTTCGAAAGAACCAAAAAATACTCCTTTGGTTAGGAGGCGACACTAGTGTGACCAACTACGGTTGGTAAGATATCTAGTGGACAGTTCGAAAGAACCAAAAAATACTCCTTTGGTTAGGAGGCGACACTAGTGTGACCAACTACGGTTGGTAAGATATCTAGTGGACAGTTCGAAAGAACCAAAAAATACTCCTTTGGTTAGGAGGCGACACTAGTGTGACCAACTACGGTTGGTAAGATATCTAGTGGACAGTTCGAAAGAACCAAGAAATACTCCTTTGGAGGCGACACTAGTGTGACCAACTACGGTTGGTAAGATATCTAGTGGACAGTTCGAAAGAACCACTACTAATCCTTTGGTTAAGAGGTATACACCAGCATGATCAATTACGGTTGGTAAGATAAAAATATACTCTCACATTACAACTTATGTTGGTCGGGAGGTAAGATTATTACAAAAAGTTGACAAAATATTCCAAAATACACTAGGTATCGTTGGTCGGGGATAAAAACCCACTAACTGTAGTTGGTCGACGAGGATAAATTATGGACCTTAGTTGGTCGGACACATTTTATGAAAATATTTGAAATTGAACCAAGTATGGCTGGTCGGGGATAAAAATCCATTAACTGTAGTTGGTCGACAAACATTATTTATCCACCCTGGTTGGTTGGAAACAGTTTGAACAATTTATACTCATTACTTTATTATTAAGTGATCGAGCAACATTTCTAATACTTGTAAAGTTGGTCGATGAACAGCACAATATTGTTATCTTTTTAACAGATACATATGCATAAATGTAAATTGTTTGATATTTACAAGCCAATAGCAATACAGATCTACAAACAAAAATAAAGTCTTTTCATTAAAATTCAAAATAAGTTACAAGTTACATGTATGTGCTAACTATTACATCGATATTCCTATTCTATTGGTTTTTTGCCCTCTGCTTTTGAAGCAGGTTCCTCGCCAGCAGGAGGATCTTCCAGGCAAAGAGGAGAATTAATAAAATTCAAATCCTTCAACATTCTGACATTCATTATTGAAGGTGTCTCCATTAGATGCTCTGGACGAGATACTTCGATTTGGGAATGAAGGCTATAATCACCGAGGTATTTTGAAATTAAGCTACGAGGAATGGAACGAGCTGGGATCCATGCCATGTCCAATTTGAAAGGTGGAACAGGCAAGTCTAGTAACCCTGGAGCATGATAATCCCATAAATAATGCCCTCGCTCCAATTTTAACACACCCAGTGCGTTCAACCACCCCTGCTTATAACCTTCATTGTTGGCATGTTCAATACGAGCATCCAAATGAATAAGGGCTTCATTGTATCCTGCCATCCAGAATTCCCTGGGTTGCTTATGAAATTGGAAGGTTAATCTATCTAATTATTCGAGAAGGTTTTTGGCAAAAAGATCCTTAGTATGAAGAGCAGATTTTGTTGCAGTAAGTTGATCTTCCAAGGATAGATTTTTCTTGGACATTTCTGATAGAGCCCGATCTTTGACGTCTAATTGGAATGCTTGAGTTTCCAAAGTAGATTGGGTACGAGCCTCTTCAACATTGCGACTAAGAACTCTTGATCGGCTTCGAGAAGCGACTGGAGAACCTTGTTCCTCGACAACATTTTGAACAGCTCTTCCTCGCCCCCGAGAACCTCTTCCTCGTCCCCGAACTGTAGCAGATCTTCTTAAGTTATCTAGTTCTTGCCTTAATTTGGCATTTTCAACCTCTAAGAACGAGAAACCTTCATCAGTAACTGGTACTAAGGCAGTGGAAGATGATGCTGCAGATTCATACTGTGCCAATTTTTTCTGCAAATTATTGTTCTCCTGTTCCAGCAATTCAGCAATCTGCCTGCAAGCCTCAACTTCACCTTTTAAAGTTCTTTCCCTAATATCATATCCAGCAAGGATCTTTTTATGGCCTATTTCAGAAGAAAGTTGTTGATATCTATTTTCATAATCCTTGTGCAACGAAGCCATTGATGCATTGTGTTGATTTTGAAGATCCTCTATGGAACCATGAAGTTCCTCGATCAATTCGTAGTATGCCACATTATTGGCCACAGATCTATCAAGTAGATCCTTCAAGTACCGATAAGCCTCAACTGCTTGCTCTGAGGCATCTTGGCCAAGGATGTCGACAATCTCTGATACACTCAGGTCTGTATGACCAGCTTTATAATATCCATTGCATTGTTGCATCAACTCAGTATCAGGGGCAGATATCAATTCCATTTTGGCCAAAAACTAATTAAGAAGAGGAAGCAGGAGTTAATAAATAAAAGCAGACAGAGTATCAACAATGAAGAGGAATGAAGATGTATTTTATTAGATCATCAAAAGGTTACATTGTTTGATTACAAGTAATGAAATATAGAAATGATACCGAACAACTTCACACCTTTTCCTTGTCCCCCAAGACTTTCTCGGGAGGCTGGGACGAGGAGCTTGGTTGCTCTGTAGTAACTGCGGTTTGATCAGCAGGAATCTTTTCAGGAGGAGGAGGCATGGGAGAAATGTCTTCGTTAGCAGCAGGGAGAGATGCAGGGACTTGATCACCTATGGCCATAGAAGATTCATCTGAGACAGGCTCATCTTCTTCTTCTTCCACAATTGGTGGGGGAGGACCAGGGAGGTGTAGCTGGAATAGATCAGAATCATCCTTGATCTTTAATTCCTGTAGAGCAGCTACCCAGCCATCATGGAAGTATTTCAACTTCCCATATTGAACCTGAGATGTCATCGCAGCAATCCCCTTATCCCATCCTTTATCCCAGCCAGCGCTGAAGGATTTTTTGACTGCACCTCTTCTTCTCAGTTTCTTTGATGAGTGCTTCACCTCCAATTCTTCTTTTTTACTTTTAATATCTCGCAGGGTGGACAATTCTTCCTCTACCTTCTTCAGTTTATCCTCAAGCTCTCCAAAATTCTTGAGCTTGTCGTCATATTTCTTATGCTCCACCTCTAAAATTTTCACTTTATTCTCCAAACTCTTGGAGACCTCAACCATTTTCACCTTCTCGGCCTCAACTGTGGACAACTTTTTCTCCCAGACAGCCTTGTCTTCGTTATATTGTTGGCGAGATTCTTTCAAAGATTGGGTTAAACCCAACAGAGCGTCCTCTACATCAGACGAGGAGCTGGAAGCTTTAATAGCTTCATCTTTCTTCACGATGTTATTGAAACAATTCACCAGCTGAAAGATGAGAAAAACAACAAAGTCAATACAAAAATGCAAGCATTCAGAGAAAGAAAGAAATTCAGAGTGTGAGAAATTTACCGAAGCAAGATGACGAGTAGCTAGGGATGTCAGCATATCCCTAGAAATTTTTTCATCAATCCCTTGGACCTCAGGTATGATCCAAATTTTTACCGAGCTCATTGCAGAGCTCGGAGGAATGATGGTTGGAACACCAGCACCACCAACAGGTAAAGAGGAGGCAGTTTCAGCCAGATTGACTGAGGATGATTTCCTCAATCTCTTCAATGGGACATCAGCAACTTCAACCAAGGAAGAACTCTTGGTCGGGGAGATAGAAATTATCTCAACAGGAGCAATTTTCTTGCTCGGAGCCACTGGGGGCTTCTCGGTAGTTTTGGAAGGTGCAGCATCCACCTTCTTAGTCCCCTCAGGGACATTAGTTTTGCTCTTCTTGGCCCCAACAGAAGAAGAAATATCATCAAACAGAGCAGGAGGAGCTCTTTTCTTGCCCATTCTCTGACTTAAAGGAAGATGAGAATCTGAAGAAGAGTCCTCTGGAGTTGAAGCTGGTTCAACAGGACGAGCAGTATAAGAGGTTGTATAACTCTTATACTGAAGCAAATATGATGCAGACCTGATGTGCTCGTCTGCAACGTCCTTATGCAAACCCCAGATAAGTTTCAGATGCTTGATATTAACTTCTGATTCTTTTGGAGTTTTTCTTTTGCTATCAACTGCAAACAAGTACATAATGAGATATCAGTCATACATTTTGTCAAACATGATAAAAGCATAATTTCATAAGTGAAATAAAATGAAAAATAAACCTATCCCATTGCCATATGGGGGGCATCTGGGACCATTGTATACTCCATCTCCAACTAAAGGGGCATATTGCCAATTTTTAATAATCAACCCATGTTCAAAATAATCTCTATTTGAATCAGGGAGGTTAACTACAAGGTCTCTATTCAGAAACCTAGTTTTTAAGTAATAAATATTATCTAGAGTGGCCCACTTATAGCAGTACATAATTTCAGGAATCCCTATACGAGTCCCATGAGTTAAATTTAATTTGTACACCCCATTAATTATTCTCCATGAATTGGGGGCTATTTTTGCAGGGACAAGATCGAAATACTGACAAAACTCAAGACACAATGGGTTTGGTGGAAAAGAAAATCCACATTCAGCAACAAAAAGACTGGGGAACCAATGTCCCTCAGCCAATCGAAAGTAATCTAAAGGCTCAGAAAGAACCTCTAGAGTTACCCACGAAGGAATGGAAAAATCAGAACGAAATTTCTCAACAGACTCCACAATATAAACCATACTGAATAAAAGAGAAGAAAGGAAGTATGTTGACAACGAACGAAAACAAGGATGAACGCACAAGAGAGAAGGAGAGAATAGAAAGCTTGAATGCAAGAAATTGAGAAAAGAAGAAGACGGTATAGTTACCTAAGAAGTTTAAATACTTTGCCTTGGGAATCGATGAAGGAAATGATTACAAAAAAGAAACTATTGAACTTCCGGCGGCTAAAAGGACAAAAAGGGCACTAAGATCGAAGCGCTCTTAAAAGTTCGAAAAAGGCGGATTCTTCGAATTTGGAAATAAATTCAAATACGATGCTCCTAAAACCCAGGAAGATCATTCAATATGGCTAAATACTGAGAAAGAATGTTTCATACTCCTCAAAGTTCGAAATATAAAACATTGGGGGCTTCTGTTGATACCAAAATTAATATGCTGATGTGGACGAATAATACGAAGACACGTGTCAATCTACATGGCACAATAGTAGCGAGGAAGTTAATTCCTTCAACCATTTCATATTATCTCCGAGAAACGAGGAAGACACCCCGAGGAACTCCATCATCCCGAGATACTACATGCGCTCCGAGGAACTCTTGATCAACGAGCAACTAAGGCGGTCCGAGCTGCATCTCGTCCGTATCATTAATTATCAGACGGACAACTGTTCAACTATTCATTGAATGTTTATATTCTTGACGCCCACGCTACATTAAATGTATTACCCTTTCATATGTATGTCATTTAATGTATCGAACCTTTCATGTACAGCCTAAGGGCTATAAATACCTGGTATCATCCTCATTCATAGGGGGACCGGAATTTCTTGAGGACCAGAACTTCTTGAGAGAACTTGTAATCAAGAATTCTGCAAACACTCAGCAATAACATAACAGTGGACGTAGGCTTTATTCCTAGCCGAACCACTTTAAAAATCTTTGTCTTATTTATTTATCTGTGATTAAATAATTAGAGCAATCTAGTTTTTTACATCAACAACAACATTTACCCTTAATTTCACATTATTAGTATTACGCATAAGGTTTCGTCTCTAACCTTAACTCGAAGGGTTTTCTTACTAGTTATGGAACACTCATGGGTTCTAACTATCCAAGTAGGAAATTCAGTAGGTAGACGCATATTCACTATCGTAAGTATTTGACGTAATCTCTCACTTGAAATGCGTAGTTTCATCATTTCTTAATTAATTGTCCCTAAAATGCAATTATCGTCTCATAATAAAGTTCCCATCCTTTAACCATATGTCCTACTGGTCTCTCCTATATTCCAAAACATTTTATTTATAATGACCAAGAATCATTCCACGATAAATTAATTCAACTAATTAAACAATGGGAAATAAGAGGCTGCCAGGAAGGGTCGATCGATCGACGTCTGGGGCTCGATCGATCGAACCTTCAATCGATCGACGCTCTAGGGTCGATCGATCGATCAAGCAGGTCTGCGAAAATTCTGCAGAATTGCAGTTGCGGGTTTCACCAAAGTTCTTCATTCAAATTCATATTTTCCAACCCTAATCGTCCCAAAACTTATACCATAAACATAATAACATATTACCAGATGTTTCTAACGTTAAGCATGCGTATAACCATCATTAAACATGATTAAACAACCTAAAATCTCATCTAATCATCAAGAACCCTAAGTTTTCTTAACTTCTGTTCTAATCAGTTTTTCCCCAGAATTTCCTTCTACATAATCATCAAAAATTTGTGGGTCAATCATCTACATCATATAAGACTTCCAGAATATGGTTTTAATCTTTTCTACATGAAAATTCCTATCAAAAAGTGGGGTTTTCTTCCATAGATTATACTCCTAATCATTCCTAACTAATATGAATATTGCACCAACAAAAATACGCAAGTTAAACACTTGCCTGGGATTTCAGAGGTCTACTTTCCTACTGATATTGGTGTGGTTGCGTTCTCCTCCTCGCGATTTACGCGTTGGTGGTGACGGCGGTGAAATCGGTGGTGTTTTGGGCCTTGAATCACCTTGAGAGCTCTCTCCTCTCTTCTCCAATGGCCGTTCTAGGGTTCTGAATGTTCTAACCCTAAAAGGCTGACTTAAATGGCTGCTAAGGATGGCTGAAATTCGTGGGTTTAATTACCCTATTTTGTAAAATGACCAAAATGCCCTCCCGGGTCACTAATTAAGCCTAAAAACATCCCGAGACCCAAACTAAACCCCCGGGTACACTTTTCTGACTATCTCGACCCTTCCGGACGCGTTGGCGCACTCAAAACGACCATACGGACAACTTATAAAATATTCCCTTTTTAATTTACATAATTAGTCCCGACGTGACACGGGCACGTCCCGACTTAAATTTCCGAAATAGTCATTTAATTCACTTATGACATTCAATATAACCAATATAATATATTACTATGCTCATTAGTAATATTCTACAAGTTTCCCATAATTACTAACTCTAGTCACGTTAATAATTACAACATAATTAATTTCCGGATTTTTATTAAATAAATCCCCAAATTAAATATAGCATAAAAATACGGGGTATTACATACTTCCCCCCTAATAACGGAATTTCGTCCCGAAATTCGGAAAATAAGGCATACCTGGTAAAAACAACTCTGGATATCTCTCGCGCATATGTGCCTCACGTTCCCAAGTGGATTCCTCCACATTATGGTGTTCCCACTGGACCCGCACAAGTGGAACTATCTTCGACCTCAATCTCCTCTCACTATAGTCTAGAATAGCCACTGGTCTCTCCTCGTAAGAGCTATCCGACTGTAAGTCGATCTCATCTATCGCAATGTGAGTATGGGCCATATCATCCCGAAGATATCATCTCAGCGACGAGATGTGGAATACATCGTGGATGCGATGTAAATGTTCTGGCAATCCCAACCTGTATGCTACCGGCCCAATTCTCTCGATGATGGGAAATGGTCCTACGTACCTCGGAGCCAACTTCCCCTTCTTCCCGAACCTCATTACTCCTTTCATAGGAGATACACGCAACAATACTTGATCTCCCACATTAAACTCCCGGAAGAACCGTTTCGCATCGGCGTAGCTCTTCTGCCTGTCTTGGGCTACCCGAATACGACTCCTGATTATCTCAATCCTCGCGGAGGTCTCCTGGATCACTTCTGGCCCTAATAAATTGTTGTCCCCCACCTCGAGCCAATAAGTTGGAGAACGACAAGGTCTGCCGTACAAAGCCTCAAATGGAGCCATGCCAATCGTAAACTGATAGGAGTTATTATAAGCAAACTCTACCAGTGGAAGGTGTGGCTCCCAACCTCCTCCGAAATCGAGAACACACATGCGTAGCATATCTTCCAACATCTGATTAGTACGCTCTGTCTGTCCATCTGTCTGTGGGTGATAAGCTGAACTCAGTCTCAACTCTGTTCCCATAGCCTCCTGAAAGCTTTCCCAGAAACGTGACACAAAAATCTTGTCTCTATCTGACACAATATTCAGGGGCACCCCATGCAATCTGACAATCTTAGCGATGAACAACTGGGCATACTGACCCGTGGTATAATCTGTCCTCACTGGCAGAAAATGAGCCACCTTGGTCAATCGGTCTACAATCACCCAGATAGAATCGTGGCCCCTCTGTGATGTAGGCAACCCGGCAATGAAATCCATGGAAATACTTTCCCACTTCCACGCGGGTATTTCCAACGGCTGAAGTAATCCCGACGGTTTCTGATGGCCCACCTTCACCAGCTGGCAAGTAGAACACTTGGACACAAATTCAGCGATGTCCTTCTTCATCCCACTCCACCAGTACTGTCGTCTCATGTCCTGGTACATCTTATTGCCTCCCGGATGTACTGCAAATCGGGACCCATGAGAATGAGTCATCACTTCATGACGTAGCTCCGCTCCTTCTGGGACCACTAATCTCCCATTAAACCGCAACCCTCCATCCGAACTAACAGAATAGGACTCAGCACCCTCGGCTAGAAGTCGTACAATCTGCCCCTGACAAAACGGGTCTGTGATCTGTGCCTGTATCACCCTCATAACAATCTCGGGTGTGACTGACATCATGGATAAGAAGGAACGTGCTACTGCGTCCTGGTGACCCAACTCCTTCCACTTTGCTTTCCAAACGTCGGCTACATCGTCTACCGGTCTACGGCTCAACGTATCAGCAACTACGTTGGCCTTCCCCGGATGGTACTGTATGTCGAACTGGTAATCTTTCACAAACTCTAACCATCTGCGCTGACGCATATTCAGCTCTCGCTGAGTAAACAGGTACTGCAGTGACTTATGGTCTGTGAACAAACGGAATTTCTCGCCCAATAAATAGTGCCTCCAAATTCTCAATGCAAAGACGACCGCAGCTAACTCTAGGTCGTGGGTGGGGTAATTCTTCTCATGCGGCTTAAGCTTGCGGGAAGCAAAAGCTATAGCCTTCTCTTCCTGCTGAAGTACTCCCCCAAGTCCTCGTAAGGACGCATCTGTCTAAACCAGGTACTCTACACCCGGCTTAGGTAAAGCAAGGACTGGTGCCGAAGTAAGCTTGTCCTTCAGCTCGTCGAAAACCAACTGACAAGCGTCATCCCAGACATATGGTACCCCCTTGCGAGTCAGATTCGTCAATGGACCCGCTATTTTGGATAATCCCCGAATGAACCTCCTGTAGTATCCGGCTAACCCCAAGAAACTACGCACTTCCGTCGGTGTCGTGGGCTGCCCCCACTCCCTCACCGCTGACACTTTGCTCGGGTCAACTGCTATCCCCTGCTCAGAAACAACATGGCCCAAGAATTGTACCTCTCGCAACCAGAATCCACACTTCTCGTACTTAGCATATAACTGATGCTCTCGTAGAGTCTGAAGAACCTGCCTCAAGTGTTCGGCATGCTCCTCCTCGGAGTGTGAATATATTAGAATATCATCTATGAAGACGATGACGAACTGATCCAAGAACTCTCTGAATACTCGGTTCATCAAATCCATGAAAACGGCTGGGGCATTTGTGAGTCTGAACGGCATCACCCTGAACTCATAGGACCCATATCTCGACAAGAAGGCAGTCTTTGAAACATCCTGCTCTCTAATCCTTAACTGATGGTACCCCGACCTCAGATCTATCTTCTAAAAGAAAGTTGCTCCCCTCAACTGGTCGAATAGATCATCGATTCGAGGCAACGAATATTTATTCCGTATCGTGACCTTGTTCAACTCCCGGTAGTCCACACACAATCTCAGTGAACCATCTCTCTTCTTTACAAATAAGACTGGAGCGCCCCAAGGTGAGGTACTCCTACGAATGAAGCCCTGACCTAATAGCTGCTCAATCTGATCTCGTAGCTCTCGCATCTCTGTCGGAGCCATACGGTACGGTGCGCGTGCTATAGGTCTCGTATCCGGTAATAAATCTATAACGAAGTCTATCTCCCGACTGGGCGGTAAGCCTGGTATCTCCTGAAACACATCCGAATACTCCCTAACGACTGGGATCGAATCCAAAGGAATCACAACCTCCTTAGAGGTATCCTCCTCAATGTAATATAAGTGAGCGGTCGAACCTCCCTCTGGGCGAGGCATAGCTACTATAAACATCTCTTGCCCCGGAATGGAAAAAACAATGCTCCCACCGAAGCAATCAATCATGGCTCTATAAGATGCGAGCCAATCCATACCAATGATCACGTCATGCTCGTTCATGTCTAAGACTAGCATGTCTGCAGGCAATACCAAGCTGCCAATCTCTACCCCTACTCCCCGGCATATAAAGAATATAAGTGACCCACTCCCCAGTGGTGAGTCGACACACGTCACGGTGCTCTCTGCTGTGGCTAATAATCCTAAGGACTTCGCAAAATGCGTAGCTATAAAACAATGCGTTGCCCCCGTATCAAACAAAACTTTACCCATAGTACCATGGATAGGAAACATACCCTCAATCGCGGGTGGTGCCTATGGAGCTGCTGCCTGGTGGACGTTATAGACACGTCCATACTGCAGTTACCCCTGCTGAACTGGAGCTGCTGGAATGGCTGGTAGGGCTGGCACCTGGGCTGGAGCTGGAAGGGCAGGTGGAAAGAGTGGTCTCTGCGGCTCATTACGGGCTCCCTGCTGCTGTGGGGCCCTATCACCCTCTGGGCAATCCTGACGCTTATGGCCGTGCTTGATGCACACAAAACACCGGCCTCTGAAATTACCTCCCCTCTGTCCCTGCTGACCACGGCCCTGCTGGCCGTTACCTCTACGCCATTGGCCCTGTTGGCCCTGATGTGCACACTGTTGGCCTTGCTGGCCCTGCTGCTGTCCCTGCGGTCGGTGTTGACCCTGCTGGCCCTGCTAATTAGGCTGACCCTGATGGCCCTGCCTGAATCCTCCGAATCCCTGCCTAGAATCACCTGAACGGAATCGCTTAGCAGGGTCCCCCTGATGGGAACTCTGCTCGTGCTGACGAGTCTGTCCATGGGCTGGTGCCCCACCGGCACTGTTACCCCCGGTCCTGCCCTGCTGGCTGGACTCTCCTGCTCTCTTGCTTCCCTGAAGATGGAAGCGGTGATCTTGGCAATGTAGTAACGTTGCATTGAGTACGTCAGTGAAAGTACTCAGGGATAGATTTCCAATAAGGTGCTGACGGATTCTCCAAGCTAACCCGTCGCCGAACAGCAAAATTTTCTTGCCCTCAGTGGGTGCCTCATCTGGCACAATAGTGAGAAGTCTCGTGAACTCCTCCTCATACTCAGCTACAGTAAGGTTCTCCTGCTTCAGATTTAGTAATTTCCGCCTCATCTCAGTCTGCACTGCGGGTGGAAAATACTTGCGGTCAAACCGCTCCCAGAACAACTGAATAGGGATCATGTCCCTATCCTCTAAAGTAGTAGTGGACTCCCACCACTGTAATGCGGCTCCCACCAGCTTGAAAGAAGCCAATAACTGCTTTTGTACCTCGGTGCACTCATACATGCGAAGATGCCGCTGGATGTCTTTCTTCCATTGGCTAACCGTGATAATGTCGGAGCTACCAGAGAACTCAGGGGGATGTGCTTTCTGAAAAGCATCTCGAACCCTCTCCCATGCAGGTGGAAGCTGTGCTGGTACTGGCGCTACTGCCTGGACCTGGGGTGGAGCCTGCTGAATCACCGCTATCGCGGCATTCACCGCCTGAGCAATGATGGCGGCTACTTCATTAGCATTCATTGTGCCTGGTGCCGGAGCTGCTGGCTGCTCGGCTTGGGCACGCCTATCTTTCGGAGCACGTCTCGGAGGCATCTGAAACGTGAACAAGTTTATTAGTCTACAGTTATAAACAAATCTCGAATAGCTGAAGACTTAAACGTGAAAGCAAGAATTCAACAGTCCTAACAATAGGGCTCTATAGCAATAACGTTAAGCTGAAAGCGAAATAAGCCTTACAGATCCTATGGACACTAGAACCTGATGCTCTGATACCACCTGTGACACCCCGCCTAATTAAATACCGGGCGATCACTCCTTTATTAAATTAAATCAAGGTAAACAGTTGGTTCATTCTCAGCATCACTGTCGATAAAAATTTTCCAATTTAACACCCTAAATAATTAAGTTAAGTGTCAAAAACATTTTTAAACATTAACTTCCAAATTTTATTTAAAGAAAAGATTTATTTAATTTATTAACAAAGCTCAATGAATAAGATACACACCACAATAAACTGGAACGAAAGAATCCAATATATAAAACATTCATCAACGAATGTCAACATGCGAGAAAAATAAAGTAGTACATCCGTTCTGAACAAAATCCTATAATAACGAACTAGGAAAATAACTGAAATAACAATATCCCAACATAAAGAAATAATGGAAAGGGCTACACATGCCCATCTGAATGAAAGTGCTAAGAGTGGATCTGAATGGACGAAGTCGTCTAATCAAAAGACCTGCAACTCCCACCTAAGCTGCAGCGCGTTCCTTCCAATAGATCCTAAGCAAGACGCCCCTGTGGCTGGGCACCTGAAATACATACATATATATACAAGGGGGAGAGGGAGAGAAGAAACGGGTCAGAGCCCGAAAGTGTGTGTTATTTAAAATCAGTTTAGCAAGTATTTAAATTGATACAAGCCAATGCAACAACATATTAGTTCGACACTCCCTTGAGAAATTCTCACCTCTCTTCTAGTGTGCACGCCTATCGAACTAACCTTCCCAAATGGTTTAACTTAACATTTTAGATCATACTAACCTTCCCAATAATTTAGTTTCTCTTAACTACTCATAAGTTTTAAAAAACCGAACAATGTCAACGTGTGAAAAGGGTACTTTCAAAGTGTAGCACAACTCTCGTTTTAGCTTCATTAATTTATAAAGTTTCCCAGTGTCATATTATACTCTCATAAAACCAGTATTTCCAATCTGATTCATCAAACATGACTTACTTACCAAATCGCAGTAGGTAGTTCCAAGTTTCAGAACTTCATATATATTAAATACTCGAGTAATATATATATTCTAATGGCACCCCACATAAAATTATGGTGCGGGCATACTCTGCTATCCAATCCTCGTATCAATCGTACTAAGGGAAATACAAGTTCGGAATCACTCTCGAACTGTATCAATACAAACACAAACAATATTGAGGCGAAGTATAGTTTCCAAGTCCAAGAGGTCAGCACATACCCTCGCGTCTCTTAGGACCGTGACTACCGATTCGATAGCCTGTACCTAGGATTCCTATCTTCTAGGGTGCGAATCAATATCCCCCGTAAGGCAACACAGGATAAGACCGTCCCAGCGCGGTAACCTCAGGGATAGCAAGTAGCGCGGGTACATTTTTCACATGTATATAATATATGCACACACAATCATATAAATATACTACTTTCATCATATTAATATAGGTCACTCTCGTTACCCATAATTACAACATTTACCCTTAATTTCACATTATTAGTATTACGCATAAGGTTTCGTCTCTAACCTTAACTCGAAGGGTTTTCTTACTAGTTATGGAACACTCATGGGTTCTAACTATCCAAGTAGGAAATTCAGTAGGTAGACGCCTATTCACTATCGTAAGTATTTGACGTAATCTCTCACTTGAAATGCGTAGTTTCATCATTTCTTAATTAATTGTCCCTAAAATGCAATTATCGTCTCATAATAAAGTTCCCATCCTTTAACCATATGTCCTACTGGTCTCTTCTATATTCCAAAACATTTTATTTATAATGACCAAGAATCATTCCACGATAAATTAATTCAACTAATTAAACAAGGGGAAATAAGAGGCTGCCAGGAAGGGTCGATCGATCGACGTCTGGGGCTCGATCGATCGAACCTTCGATCGATCGACGCTCTAGGGTCGATCGATCGATCAAGCAGGTCTGCGAAAATTCTGCAGAATTGCAGTTGCGGGTTTCACCAAAGTTCTTCATTCAAATTCATATTTTCCAACCCTAATCGTCCCAAAACTTATACCATAAACATAATAACATATTACCAGATGTTTCTAACGTTAAGCATGCGTATAACCATCATTAAACATGATTAAACAACCTAAAATCTCATCTAATCATCAAGAACCCTAAGTTTTCTTAACTTCTGTTCTAATCAGTTTTTCCCCAGAATTTCCTTCTACATAATCATCAAAAATTTGTGGGTCAATCATCTACATCATATAAGACTTCCAGAATATGGTTTTAATCTTTTCTACATGCAAATTCCTATCAAAAAGTGGGGTTTTCTTCCATAGATTATACTACTAATCATTCCTAACTAATATGAATATTGCACCAACAAAAATACGCAAGTTAAACACTTGCCTGGGATTTCAGAGGTCTGCTTTCCTGCTGATATTGGTGTGGTTGCGTTCTCCTCCTCGTGATTTACGCGTTGGTGGTGACGGCGGTGAAATCGGTGGTGTTTTGGGCCTTGAATCACCTTGAGAGCTCTCTCCTCTCTTCTCCAATGGTCGTTCTAGGGTTCTGAATGTTCTAACCCTAAAAGGCTGACTTAAATGGCTGATAAGGATGGCTGAAATTCGTGGGTTTAATTATCCTATTTTGTAAAATGACCAAAATGACCTCCCGGGTCACTAATTAAGCCTAAAAACATCCCGAGACCCAAACTAAACCCCCGGATACACTTTTCTGACTATCTCGACCCTTCCGGACGCGTTGGCGCACTCAAAACAACCATACGGATAACTTATAAAATATTCCCTTTTTAATTTACATAATTAGTCCCGAGGTGACACGGGCACGTCCTGACTTAAATTTCCGAAATAGTCATTTAATTCACTTATGACATTCAATATAACCAATATAATATATTACTATGCTCATTAGTAATATTCTACAATTTTCCCATAATTACTAACTCTAGTCACGTTAATAATTATAACATAATTAATTTCCAGATTTTTATTAAATAAATCCCCAAATTAAATATAGCATAAAAATACGGGGTATTACAAAAATCAGATTTCATGTCCTTGAGATTTTCATAAAGAATATCTCTTTGACTTTGAATATTTCTCAAAAAATCAAGTTCATCTTTTAAAACAAATTTTATTTTTCAAGAAATTTTACTCTTTTTGTAAATCTCAAATTCAAATGATTTACTTTTCAGCATGACTATGAATCTTATTAAACTCCTCTCAAATATCAAAATCATCGTCATCGCTAAGAACATCTGTTGACTTATCAATTTGAGGACCCATCGAGAGAAACAGAAAAAAACCCAAAATACCATTAAAATAGGGATCAACAAGATAACTTAATGTACCCACTCTGATTCCAAATTGAAAATGCTAGTGTTAGGTTTATGACCAAATTTTATTTCTTCTAATTAAATTAATCGAATAAACAATTGAAATCGTTTTAAACATGCACCAATTAAACCAAACGCCGTGTAAATAAATTACTAATTTATCTTGTCCTAAACATGAATCTAGGTGATATGTGCAAGAGTAAAATAATATAATAAATCGTAATGCCACGATGTACAAGGAATACCCACAACGAGAAAAACCACAAATGCCCTATCTAGGTAAATCCACTATGATATAGGTATCATATACGGAAAAATTAGACTTACTCACAGACTCGATGACTTCAAGCCTTGATTCTCTATTTTCTCCTTGAAACTTCTTCATAGTCCCCATTGGATACCTTCCAAAATTAATCACAATGCAGGCGCCTCCCACGTCTCGGTATCTCATCGATCTTTCCTTTGTTTAGCTAGTTTGAGCTTTCGTCCACCACAACAAGCATATAATCCACCGTGTCAAATCACAACGAACTCATAATCCACTATGCGAAACATACTCAATGAAGAGAAAATAGTCTCGATGCAAGATACATGAGATCTTAAACAAACATATGATGTTGAAACTTGGATCTCAAACTATGGGTGGAAGGGCTCCTGATTTATCTTGGAAAATCATTTTCGCAAAATCTCTCCTCAAAATAACTTTTCCAAACCTTTTATTTATAGAAAATGTGTAAAAAATGGTGGCACATAACTTAAGGCAAGTCGTTTGAACGAAAACCACGAACTTGTTCAAACGATATTGGGTACCTCATTCGAACGGAAACAAAGTTGTTCAAACGACATCCTAATTGTTGTTAGAATGTGGATCGAACGACCTTTGCACGAGATATCTATGTCAAATAGAGTGTTTTCACTCCAAGCTCATTTGGATGAGATGCCCAAACTCGTTTGAATGAAATCAATATTCCTTCGAATGAAAACCATGAATTCGTTTGAATGACATTCAAAACAAAATATTTTTTTTTGAAAAATCCTTTTCAAAAAACAGTGCCAGTTAAAAATAAGAAACTCCTAAACTGAATCCAAGAATCAAAACATAATATTCATTCAGACCTTATCGAGATCCCATGGATGTTGAAGGTGAAACATTACACAAAATCGAAATGATGTTAACATCGCTTTACTTGGTCGCTACAGTCTACTATGTGCATGTTCGACTTAAAGGACGAACTGAACTCAAATCCTAACATATGACTCAAGTAATTTTTTTCAAATGGAATAAAGACAATATTACAAATTTTACAATAAACATTGGCACGCAAAAATTTGTCCTCACATCGCTGTAGCGATGCACTTACAAAGAGTGTACTTTCGGCCCCAAAAGTATTTATTTTTTGAAAAACATTGACCATATCTTCCTTTATACTCGTGCAACACTAATATCTACCATATGTTTTTACCTTTTGCATCTTCTCACTTTTTGTGTAAATATATAACTAGCATACTTGTCCCCCTAATCTTCTGCTGCAAGCTTGAGTGTATATGTAAGTGAGTTAAAACTTCATTTTTAACAAGTGTGAAAAAAGTATGATTTTGGTGATTCTCTTTGTGAAAAAAATGTTTTAATAAATATTTTCTTTCCATAAGAATCATTTTTAGGAGAGAAAAATCTTTATAAGATAAATACTTCTTTTGTGTTGAATCTTGCATTCTTACAAGTTGTAATCTTTTTTTCTCTCTTTAATATAGTCTTGAGGTATTTTTGTTTAAATACTTGTGAAATCTAAATATATTTCAAAGTAAATTTATTTTCTTTATGTTTTTTTAAACCTTGGACAAATCTCTTTATAATTTATTCTCGAATTATTTTTAGATTTTACTCATCTTAAAAATATATTTATGATTTACGCAAATATTTTCAAATACACTTTCACTTTAGGTTCTCCGCATGCCTAGAAAGTGGTACTACAATTATTGGAGGCTTCTCAACTTTTGTTCCGGTCTCTCTTATCTCCGATTGAAGGCCCAAGAAACTGCAGACCCAATAAATCCTCTCATCTCTGGTCATAGACCCAATTATATACTTAGGTAAATTTTGATATTACTCTGACGATTTCGTGTTTAATTATGAAATTATGTGAAATTTAATATTTTACTATTTTAGGTTTATATAATAAATATAACTGTAAAGAAACTCGAAGAAATCCAAACAAAAAACAAACCGCGAACCGAGCCAAACCAAATCGAACCATGGTTGGTTTGGTTCCATAACATGATTGGTTTGGGTATGGTTCTAATAATGAGGAACCGAAGTACACAGTTTCTGGTTTAGGTTTCGGTATGGAATCGGACCAAACCTACCCATGTCCACTCTTAGTTGATTGCGATTTGAAAAAGACATGAGTTGCAACTAAAATCGATTTCAGTTGTGAAACGTGCCCCAGTTGACGATACCTTCTCATTGGTGGTATATATGGTGTGAAAGTGCATTAGGAAGATTTTTTTCATTATAGTTGTAAGTCGTTGTTACCCTTTATAAGTCCTACTATAGTTCATTTGTCGTTCTATTGGCCCGAGGTTTTTCCATGTTGTGGGTTTTTCCTCCCATGCCTTGGTGTTATGTTACATTGTTTACTTTTTCGTACTTAGATTAAGTCACCTAATTATTAAAGATAAAATTTGGTGAAATCTAGTTGGTAAATAATATGTCACAGAGACCTTAGGCTTTGCATTTGTTACCCTAACTTAATCTTGGAATAAAACCTTATTATATTCAGACAAGTGATTTTAATTTGGGTATCCATCATCCATCTTGATTTCGACCATACGCATTGTCAACTGGTATCATAGCTAAACATCTATTTGTTAGGTTTTATAACCAATGGGTAGATCAAGTGTGTGTGATTATGAACTTTTATGTGAATGACCAAATGTGAGAAATGGTGGGAATCAAGAAAGGTCATACTTTTTCCCGACTAATTACTTCGTCCGACATTTTGAATCACTCTTGCACAAGCATTTCTACTAATTGTGTTAATGATTAGTAAGGTGATGATTTACGTTCTTCTCTCGATACACTTGTTTTTTAAAACAAGAATTTATCTAAAGCCAATGTTAAACTTTAAATGAGAGTGAAACATTTGGAGAAAGAATGAATCATCAAAGAAAATGAAGAGTCTAAATCTTCTCGGCTGCCTTTTGATAAGGATATATTATATTATAAAATTAAAGCCATTGAAAATGACAAAACAAACTTGTTTATGAGCTTACTTCTGTTAAGGAAGAGAATAAAATTTTTCAATCTATTGATGCTCATGCTCATTCCCTCTATCCTAAATTTAAACCTCTCGATTTAGACTTTAATGACATCTTAGAATTTCTTGATGAATTAACTGAAGATAAGGAGTTACCTTTAGTTGAGTATGAATGTGCTTCCACATTAAAGAAGGAAATAAATGAATTGACTGTAACACCCCTATTTTCCATGCCTGGTTGATTTAGCCAGACGCAAAATATAGGGAGCGCTAAACAGTTTATACCATTCTCAGCATTAACGTAAACTTAAAAATGATAGTAAATAAAAACCATCCACAATGTAAAACCCAATAAAGAATGATAAGAAGAATAACTGAACTGAGATAAAATTGAAACTACAATACTTTTGAATCCACTTTGATAAAAATATTTTTTTTTATATAAATGTCTCAATTAAAATAAGAGAAATACAACATTAACAACCTCTAATAAAAAACTCTCGAATAAAAGTGACTACTACAATGAACCAATAACTCCTACTTTAAGGATGACAAGCAGAATTTTCACAAACTTCAAGTCTGACTGGTTAGCCTTACGAATCCTGTATATAAAAATAATAATACCCGTCGAGGAATAAGACTTATATACTTGGCTCAGTACCCTAAAGTTTCAAGAAATATCTTACAGTATCAAAACAATAATAATTGTGCAACTCATTACGCTAAACATGCCATCCCATCGACACTCGCAAGCAAAAGATACCCCACCCTTCATCATAAGTGAAATACTACACAAGTGTCCCAACCCAAGGTATAATCAATACTAAGAATTATTTATCACAAGACTTGTACGTCCTATCACATAACTACAGACATAACATGGAATGCACCTATCTATTCATGTATATAATACACCCCAATACCCATTTATATACTCATTAAGATACTCAGGATCACATAATATTACATTTTCTCATATCTTAACATCTTGTAATTAAATGTGTTCATCACTGAACTACTATGTACGTACATAATACAATATTGAATCAACCCCATTCATGTCACTCGCATAGTAAAATATACACAATCTCGTATCAAAGAACATAAATGTGACATAGGGCTTTCAATAAAATCTCCATCATCGAACTAAATATCATATACAAGTATATAAGTGTTATAACAACCACACAAATACATCTACCTTTTGGGAACCTTCTTGTGCTTCTATCGATAAATCAATAAGATTAACTTACCAAATGGATTTTGAGAACATACACACATAAATGAGAACGAGGGATCACAGTGCAATCACACCACCATTTACCAAAACTCGTCTGGCGGATCGAATCATCTACATCTCTTATCAAGAAGCATAGATCGACTGAAGTATGATCTAAATGTGTCAACACGCAGTAATAGCATCAAATATTTTGCCCAATGGATCGATCCATCCGCATCCCACATCATGAGTTGGTGTCCATCGTGAACATGTGATCACAACATATCGACCTCCACAATGTCCTGCGTCATTAGTAGACATGCGGTACACGGTCACAACCACCCGACTCCACAACCTTGATCGATAGATTCACCACGAGTAACATGTATATATATGATAACACGCACTCTCATGCATACCCGAACCATTCCAATCCCCAAATGCCAAATTACCATTTAATTATAGGTTTATCGCCACTCATAATCTTAATTACACCCAACTGTACAACATATGATACATATAACATAAAATAGAATAACTCGTACTCTCTGGTGTACCCAAACTGTCCCACTCCCCATCGCCGGATTGGACTAAGTACCATAAGGTTTATTCAACTCAAACCCCATACTAACATCTCATCACGTTATTCTATAGTTTAATTATTATTTTACACTATAAATTAGGTGCATAATAATTACCCAAGAATAAATTATGCGATTACAATCCAATTCCACCTTTGCTGCTGATGTGACTCAAAATGTGTCTCTAGTGCGTTCTAATTACGGTTCAAGTGCAAACTGGTCGCCTAAGTAATATCCCGGTAAACCAGGTATCGATCTCAGGGTCTAAAATGAAGAATCATGACAACGAAAAGATGACTAACCTAAAGGTTTGACTCACAAGAAGAATAAGAAAAGATGATGTTTGCAATGAAGATATGAATTACTACTAGGTAAACAAGTAAAATTTAACCAAATTAACTAATCAAACAAGACTTAACTAACTACGAATGAATGAATATAAATGAGAAATAAGGTCAGAATATAATCCCCCAATCCCTACTGAGTTCGGCGGATATGAAAACTAGTCTCGAATTAAATATTTAATTCAAACAATGACATTATTTAACTCAAGCATTACATATATAAGAGTACGAGCCCGCACCATACATAATCAAGAATATAAATAACATACAAAGTTTATTGATTAATACGTGCATCACACTCTTAAATACCCTGGTTACCTAGGGTAAACGAGGTTAAAAGTCCTACGATGTTTGTATTAACGAAGCAACGTGTTCCAGTTAACTATTTATTTTAAGAACGTGTTTTTATACCCATGCGAACTTTATAGAGTTGGGTTTATGCATTTCAACCTTTGGAAATCTAGCCAAACATTATGTAACTATGTTTTATCATGGAACCTATGTTGCATGAAATCATAATTATGTGAAAAGTGCAATTAAACATGCAAAGGAGAATTCTAACCAAGATATAATGAATCACCAACCAAAAATATGAAAGTAATTGAAAGCAATGAAGAAAATATTTCTTGGAAAGAAGATGAGCCTTGAATTTAATCCAAAATAATTAACAAAAGTTGAGCTATATGAATCCTAATGGTCTTGGCATCACGAACTCTTCAGAATTAACAAAAACCAAGCCCTCTAATATCTGGTATGACAAAGAAATAAATACATCATGTTATTTTAAGTATTTGCACCATGCAAAACTCTTTTTAAGAGAAAAGAAAATTACAATTTCCATCCCCTGAACCGGTCCGGATTCTCCTTCTTTAATAGGTGAACTGGTCCGGTATAAAATATAACAGGGGATCGGTCTGGACTCCTTTCCATCGGCTGGGTTTGCTCAATCCAGTGTCTGGGATTGGTTCGATAGATATTCCATTGGTTCAGTTCTCCACTTTCTATTTTTCTTCCTTTTTCTTCTTGATTTATTCTCAACTTCAAATGCTTATAACTTTTCACTCGAGTCTCGAATTTGGACATCGTTTCTTCCTACGTGCTTGTGGACTCGAGGTCTTTAAATTTCCTTTCAAAATTCCTGGTGTAAAGTTACTCTTTTTCCCTTGAATTTCCTTCACTTGTTTCTTTCTTGAGTTTGAGTTTTCTCTTTTCATCACTTCTATAAAATTCATGCAAAATGTAAATGAAATACTCAAAGCTCGATGCACTCGATGGAAGATGTCAGCAGCAAGTATATGAGATAACTTAACATAATTTTCATCATACGAAGTGATAAAAGCCTCTACATTACGGGGATAAATACGAAGAATGTATGCCTAATCAAACCCCCTAACTTAGAATTTTGATCGTCCCGAGCAATTTAAAAGAATAAAAGCAAGGTTCAATACTTAGCAAACATATTATAAGGATACAATACCTCTTTCACGGGCAAGCGATTGCATTTAGCGTATGCAACAAGCCTTTAAACCCCTAGGTTACCTTAGTAGGGTGAGTCGTGTCTCGTGAGAGTTTGTAGTGAATATACCCACAAAATTAGTTTTTGACTCAAAGAAAAATCAAAGTACTTAAAAAATTATACAATTTAAACTCCTCAAAAATAGTCACCGTAAATTCATATTCATGAGTCTCAAATCATAAGGTGTATGTGAAGCCGAACATTAAACCACTAATTTCCACCGATTGATCATTACGTTACTTTTCAAAAATTCATTTTGATTCAATTTCTCATAGATGCTCTCACAAATGAATCACTCGGAATGTGGCTATTTCTCTCGGTATGCATGATTTATAAGAGTAAATATAATGGAATACGAATTCACGCACACAAATTGAAAAGACGGAATTATTTATGGTGAAAAGATCTCTTCATCGGAATACGTTAATTGGAAAATGGGAAACATCGCCTCTTATTCAGACTAATTAATCTCTCTTATTATCTTTTCGTGTCTTAGCTCTCCACGTGGTAATTAAATTCGGAATTCGGACTCGGTTAGGTCTTTTCAGGTTATAAGGTGTATTGGGTAAAAATGGGAATTGGCTGGAAAATTCGGAATTGGAAAATTTATTTATGATGTCCAGTAGTGCTTTTTTCCGGTCTTTTGCTCATTTTTCTATTCTTTTTCTATTTTTCACAATTTTCTTTTCTTGCTAATTTTGTTGAGCATTATTCTTTTTTTTTCTTGCCCCTTTTTATGCACTTTTCGAGTGTAATTGATGAATGTTCAATTTTTACAATTCCGGGCCAATTGGGTTTTTTGGGTTATCAAACAAAAATAAAACATTTTATTAGGCTCAAATTGGGTTGCAAAGGAATAATTTTTCATAACTTTTTATGACTAAATGAGAACCTACTTCATTGCCCAAATTGATAATTGCTTTACTATATGCGTCTCGAGAATATATTTAGTTTAGAGATATTTTAGCGCACTTTTGGAGGCAATATCACACTCATTTCTCATAACCGATCAAAGCAAAGGAATAGAGATCCTTAGCGACTTTTTTTTATAGAAAAATTGAACTTTGAGTTAATTTTAACTCAGACTGATTTAAAAATCCTCAAAAAGTGATAGGCTCGAAATCTCACCGGGTTGATTAATTTCCACACTTATTCGTAAAGTCGTTAATTTTCTTTCAATTTCCATCTTTGGTCAATTTCAACTTTGTGCATTTGTTTTTTACAATTTGAGACTTTAAACAAAATTTTAGTGACATTTTCGAAGTTTTTAAATTTTATTTTTTATTTATTTTGAAAAACAATATTTTTGGCTTTTTTCAAAATTTTCATTTTTTTTGGAAAATTTTCAAATTTTCTAATTTTTTTAGGTAGTTTGAAATTTGTGAAAATTTTGAAACGCACGTGTACCCCCCCTAACTTAGACTTTTGTAATGTCCTCGTGCAAACAAGGACTAAAATCTAAAATAAAAGAAGCGTGCATAAAAATAAACAAAGGGCAGAATACAAAATTGTATTAATAACCACGAATTACAAGAGATAAAGAGAGAAATACAGTGCTCGTTGTAGCAAGATACAACAATAAAATGCTGAAAGACACGAACTACACAAGGAGTACCAAAATAACAACAACACCAAAACATGGCTTATTGTGGGGGTGGATGAGAGGTGCTGGGAGCATTGGGATCATACGGGTCATAGAAATAAGTGGGGACTGGCACACCCTCACTTTAATGTAATTTATACATCTTGGCTTAAAGGCGGACCATCATGCTTGTGTCGCGATGATATGCTTGTGGGATAAATCGATTGTCGATTGATTGCATAAGTTCCTCCCATTTGACTTGGCACTCTATGTGCATTGAGCGGGATGGAGAGAAGAAACTTCGCACCATCCTTTTTCTTGGCGGGAGAGAAACTCATGGTCGCCATCATGAAGGATGATCGTGGAGTCGTATTTGACTGGTCGTTGATTGTTGGCCATTTAGGAGTAATTTGGGATTTGTTGAAAATATGAGAGAGATAGAGTAAGAGAGAGAATTGGTACGAGTGAGGTGAAATGCACTACACTAAAAAGGCTAAATTGGCACCCTTTATCCGGCCAGCCTTGTCATGGTCATTTATCGTGACAAAAAAACACGCGTTTTTTGTCACGGTCATTGACCATGACAAGACCATGACAAAGGCTTGTCACGGTCATTGACCGTGACAAGTCCATGACAAGTACCATTGTCACGAACTTGTCACAGTCAATAACCGTGACAAGCTTATGAACTTGTCACGGTCAATGACCGTGAGAATTTCTTCAGTAAAAAAAATCCTAAGCCTTCTTTTTTTCCCTCCTTTTTGGTTTTCCCTCTCTTTCTCTCTCTAAGCGATTTCGATCTCTCTCTCTCTCTCTCTCTAAGGTATGTTTTTTTCCTCTCTTTCTCTTTGATTTCTATATGTGTGTGTATATATGTGTGTGGTGGTGTGTGGTTGGGGGGCAGGGGTGGTGGGGGTGGGGTGGTGTGTGTGTGCATGCACGCGTGCATGTGTGGTGGGGGGAGGGGGAGGGACAGGGGTAGGGAGGGGAGGGACAGGGGGGCTGGGTGGGGGGCAGGGGGTGGTGGTGTGTGTGTATAGGTGTGTGTGTGTGGTGGTGGGGTGAGGGGGCTGGGGTGGTGGGGTGTATGTGTGTGTGTGTGCAGGTGCGTGCGTGTGTGTGTGGTGGGGTGAGGGGGCAGGGGGTGGGGTGGTGGTGGTTATGGTGGGAGTGGGGTAGGGGTGGGATTGGGTGTGTGTGTGTGGTGGGGCAATCTCAATACTTGTATAACTTTAATTAATAAATTGTATAGATTTAATTCTAACTTTAATTGTATAGTTTTATACGAAAATAAATTAATAATTAGTGCCCATTTCATATGAAAGTAGGATTGCCCCTAATTGTAAATTAGTAAATTAATAATTGTATACTTTAATTGTTAGTTTAATTGATGAAATGAATTAATTGAGTAGATGAATTATAAGGAGTACGGGATACACATTTGTTGTTGACATTGCTGTTGGATTATAGTGGATCGATGTTGGATTGGTTAGTTTTAAAAGTGACATGACCACTGGATTATTGTCCATATGGGGGTGGGATTTTTTTAACTTTTTTTGAAAATTACTTTGTATATCGAACAATATATATACAGTTTGATAATTAAATGAAACATACTTGAAATTACATATAGTGCGCATAGATACTAGCCTTCTAGTTCTTATGCGTACACATTCAATATCCCTTAGACCCGTTCGAGAGTCATTACCCCTGTAATGAGATCTCTCGAATTGTCCCGTTTGGACAATTTGGGACTGTATAATTCTGTATAATATTCTTAGTGGCTTAAAGTTGTTACTTTTGGAGGAAGTTCTGCAGTCGTATCCTAATGTTCTTTGGGTACATACTTGATTGACAAGTGTGACTGTTATTTTAATTGATCAATT
The DNA here is from genome assembly GCA_949130495.1 of Sambucus nigra. Taxonomy (NCBI): domain Eukaryota; kingdom Viridiplantae; phylum Streptophyta; class Magnoliopsida; order Dipsacales; family Adoxaceae; genus Sambucus; species Sambucus nigra. The sequence goes on along the minus strand of OX422212.1, from coordinate 245,619,517 downwards.
AAAATAACACTCACACTTGCCAATCTACATCGTGTACTTGGAGAACTACAGGGATATGCTGCCGAATTTTTTTCAAATCATAACAATGTGCATGAGCTGTTAAGTATATTACAGAAAAATGCGGTCTTGAATGGAATAGGACAACTCACCCTTTAGAGGAGATGGAGGAAATAGAAATTTCTATTATAAATTGAATTTGAATATAAATAAAACATAATTAAATGAAACATACTATAAATCAAAGTTTGTTTATACTAATCCATGATTATACGCTTCGTACCTTTAATAGGTGATTAGTTGTGGTAGCTATGACGGGATATCCTAAATATAAAGAGTGGATGGGTAAGACAAATAGAATGGGGGATGTGTTTCGCAGATGTTCTAACGAATTTGTGAAATATGCAAAGAGATGTCATAATGATGAAGAGTTTCCGTGTCCATGTGCTAGGTGTAAGAATGGTAAGGTGTTTGAGTGGAAAACAATTGAACTACATTTGTTAAGATCGGGTATGCAAGATAGTTATCGATTTTGGACTTTTCACGGTGAATTGAAAGTTCCTTTTGTCCCCCACCAACCTTCATAACAACCTTCAACAAGTAGGATAGATGTAGAAGGGGACGACGTAGATAATAATATATTAGAGGATTTAGTTGATGATGCATATGGAGTTTATGAAGCAGAAGATAATGAGGTTATTGATGATGTAGAAGGTTCAAGTGCTCATGAAGATATCACGATAAAACTTGGCGATGACTACCAAAGTTTAAAATTTAAGGTGACCCAACCGTTATACTCTGGTTGTGAGAAAGATCAAACAACTTTACATGCCATGGATGGTTTGTACAGTTTGAAGACACAATACGATTTGTCTGGCAATAGCGTGATAAAAATTCTGAAATGGGTGAAGGGCTTATTACCCAAGAAGAAAACACTTTCAAATAACTATCATGTTATGAAGAACAATTTGAAAGGTTCGGGAATGAAGTATAAATTGATTCATGCTTGTGTGTATGACTCCATACTATACCGAAAGGAGTATGAAAATCTCGATCGTTATCCGGTATGCGATGAACCTAGATATGTCCAATCTACTAGTAAGGAAGACACTAGATCAAAAGTGACTAAAAAAGTATTGAAATATTTTCCCATTGGGCCTAGATTAAAGCGATTTTTCACAGTACCATGGATAGCGGAGGCAATGACTTGGCATGCTAGGGCAGAAGTAGGGGTAATATCATGCATCATCCTATTGATTCTACAGCCCGGAGGAGGATGCATTGTGAGTATCCCAATTTTGCTCGAGAACAATGCAAAATTCATTTGGCTATATCAATAGATGGTTTCAATCCATTTGGAAATCTAAGCACCAATCAGAGTGTATGGTCAGTGATCCTAAACCCACTCAACCTCCCTCCTTCACAGTGTATGAAACCTGAATTTTTGATCATGACTTTGTTGATACCTGGGCCAAAGGCACCAAGTGATGACATCGATGTCTACCTAACTCCGTTGGTAGAAGAATTAAATGAGTTATGGGAAGATGGAAATCATTTGACTCTTTTAGAAAAGAAGCGTTTACTCTGAAAGCTATGTTGATGTGGGCAATTCATGATTTTCCAGCTTATGGGACATTATCCGGTTGTGTAGTACACCGTTATTTGGGGTGTTCTATTTATAGAGAAGAGACTGAATCTCTTCATATATCCTTTAGCTCAAAAAATATATACCATTGCCACAAGAGGTTTTTACCCCCGGCTCATAGTGTTAGATTTGAGAAAGGTTCTAATTTTTTATTGGGCGGGGTTGAACATAGGCTACCGCTGAGACAACTTTCGAGTTTAGAAATTGTAAGTAAATCTATGAATGTGACCCTAATATGCTAGGTAAGAATCCCAAATTTAAGAATGTCAAGCATAAGAAGACCCCAACTGGGAATGAAATTGAGACAAGAAAGGCATAGTCTAAGAGGTTAGTTTTATTTAACTTGCCTTATTGGAAGAATAACCTGGTGCTCCATGTATTGGATGTGATGCATGATGAGAAGAACTTCGCTGAACATATTATGGGCACTTGCCTTGGGGGAGTCATTCGAAGGATGGAGAAAATGCATTAAATACCTTAAATCGTTGAAATTTAAGCCACAACTATGGTTGAAACAAGATAGTAGGGGAAGGACAATAATTCCCCCTGGTGCGTTTACTTTGACGAGTGGGGAAAGGAAGGTGCTTTTAGACACAATATATAATTTGAAGGTCCCATCGACTTTTTTGTTCAACTTGCAAAGGATTGTGAATTATGCTACTCATGATTTACGTAAGTGTAAGTCCCACGATTGGCAAGTGATCATGCAATTGGCTCCTCTATTGTTTAAGCACCGTTTCTCCAAGCACAAGGATTTGCGGAGGGTTATTATGCTCTTAAAGACGGGTGATGCGACATCAAGGCTTGCTCGTCTAGCCACTGGACCCTTGTTCGTGGCACAAGAGTACAAAAAGTATCGATTGAACGGTTACATTTTTGGTGCTAAAGTGTACAAGGAAAGTTCAAATGTACAGAACTCGGGCATTTCATACAAGGCTCTTACTTTCTTTCGAGCGAGCGAAAAAGATTAAAACCTCGTTGAAGCCAAAATGAGTTACTGTGGTGTAATCCGAAATATATTTGAATTGGATTATATAAGCATCAAAGAGGTTGTATTTTACTGTGACTGGGTAAGAGTTGAGGATAAAAATGTTTGTAAAGTTGATCTTGTCACCAATGTGATCATGGTTGACCTGTCCAAGTTGAAAAGCAACTACCACATGAGCAATGAGCCGTTTGTTTGTGCATTTCAAAAGGTTTACCAAGTGTTTTACTCGGAGTATATCAACAACGATCCATGGTCAATTGTCTAACACGCGCCAAAACGTCTAAATAGTAGTGTGGATGACTTGGCTGCTCCTACCGAATATCAATCCATTTTTTATGATAACCCGAATTTTAAATAATTTTTCAATTTGTAATAAATATTCCAATTTGTACCGAAATATTCCAATGCGTTTGGACAGTTTGGGACTGCATAATTTCTGTATAATATTCTTAGTGGCTTAAAGTTGTTACTTTTGGAGGAATTTTCTATTATAAATTGAATTTGAATTTGAATTTGAAATTTAAGTTTTGTTTATACTAATACATGAATATACGTTTCCTAACTTTAATAGGTGATTAGTACATAGTTATTTGAGGTGTCCTATTTATGGATAGGAGACTGAATCTCTTCGTCTATCCTTTATATCCGAACACAAAGAAATGCCATAATCCTATGGAGTGATGCTATGCAAATTCCTTCCAACTGTTGTGTAGCCAAACATCACCAGTTGAAGTTTTCAATTACACTTTCCATACCCAATCAATTGGAACCTCTAGTAAAACATGGAAAAATACGGAAAGTGGAATTGACAACTTCAACTGGTGATGTTTGGCTATACAACGATTGGAAGGAATTTGCAGAGCATAACTCCATAGGATTATGGCATTTCTTAGTGTTCAGATATGAAGGGAATTATATTTGACACGATTGCCCGGGGTACATTGGTTGGAAGGAGGTGCCATATGAGCTCAAGTTAGCTGTTTGGGTGGCACTACAGGTAATGTATTTATATTTATATTTATATGAATATTTAAATTTAAATTTTGATTTCGATTTCGATTTTTATAAATATTAGCTTGTTAGGTGGCACTACATTATTATTATGAATATTTGTTTGTTGGGTGGCACTACACTCTTGTGCAGTGTCTTGCAGTGGCTGATTCTTATAGTGGAACTGCAACTGGAAATTGGTGCTGGATTTTCTCAAAAGTTGTCCTCTTCTAGAGGTTCTTATCTTTGAGGTACGTCAAGGGTTTATAACATCACTTCCAGCTAAATAGTTTGTAGATTTGAGATAATTGATGGTGATGTTGTTTCTTCTTATATTAGGGTTTTTCATTTTGTTGTGAACAAATCGGGACATTGTGGTTGGAATGGTATATACCTGATTGTTCGAGATCACACCTAAGACAATCGAAATTACGGGATTGGGGTCGAACAATGGAGTTGAACAGTTGAGGTACTTTATGGAGAATGACAATGTTTTGGAGAAGACTATAATAAAGATGAAGGGTGGTGTTGAACAATTAAAGCTTCCAAAGTGTTCAAAGCACATGATTAGTAAAATAAGTAAATTAATAAAAACATTGAAACGATAAAAATATAGCATGACGCGAGGTTGTCCAGTTTGCATATTATTTCTATTTTGAATGTATATTTGCACTATCTCTATTTTATCTGGATATATAATATTTGAACAGGTACAACGTTGCTATAACAGGTACATATATACTGCTGGGCAGTGGCAGTGGCCATACGGCACAACAGATTTTTTTTCAATTCTGCCCAGAATTGTCACGGTCATTGACCATGAGAAGTCATTGACAAATGAAGTTATCATGGACTTGTCACGGTCAACGCCCGTAACAATTTTTTTAACATTGTCACGGGTTTGTCACGGCCCTAAACCGTGACAAAACTTGTCACGGTCAGGGATCGTGACATGACCGTGACAAAAATAGTTGTCTCGCCCAGAATTATCACGGTCATTGACCTGGACAAGGCCAACTTGTCAAGGTCAATGATCGTGACAATTCGTCAGATTTTGTGTAGTGATGGGGGTAATGGGGTGTGTATTTATAGGTGGAGTGTGGAAGAGGGGGGATGAATTTGGAGGGAAAAAAATTAGAGGGAAAGGGAGTGGAAGAATGGAGGGAAATGAATCTTGGGAAATGGGGGAAGAACCATTGGAGAAGAAAGTCAAACCGATCCAGGTTCTGTGCGAATCGGTGCGGTCTTTTTAATTTATTTTATTCCAGCAGTGAGCCAAATCGGTGGTAAAGGGACCGAACCTGTCCAACCCACTGTCAGGTCCTCCTTCTCTCTTCTCCTAACCAACTAAATGTGGGCTTCTTTATCACTCAAGTTTCCAAACATTTTCAAAAATATTTCTACACATTATTTAGTTCCGAACTATGCAACAACTCCCCTTTAAATGTTCTACACCCTCACGTGTTGTTCCTTGGCATTCATCTCTCTACGAACTTTCTAACAACCCCTAACGACCATAACCTAAAACTAACTAATATACACAAGAATCACCCCATATGCGTTGGGGGTGCGATGACCTCTCATTTCTCTCTCACTCGACCCCGTAAACGGGGTCCGATAACCAAATGGTGTCGGCTTCTTCAACACACGCCTCTAAATATGGATTTAGACATTGTCCATTAACTTTGAATGTGTCTCCCCCCTGTGGATCTTCCAATTTAATAGCTCCATGGGGGAACACTTCTTTCACTATGAATGGATCTGTCCACTACGAACGTAATTTGTCGAGAAACAAATGTAGGCGGGTGTTATAAAGAATCACTTTTTGTCCCGAATGAAACTCTTTGCCTCAGATGATTTTATCATGTGCGAGTTTCATCCTATCTTTGGATATCTTAGCATTCTCATACGCATTATTGCGCATCTCTTCCAACACATTCAATTGAAGCTTGCGAGCTTCACTGGCTTTATCCAAATTATAGTTCAAACTCTTGATTGCCCAATAAGTTATGTGTTCTAACTCTATAAGGAGATGTAAAGGCTTGCCATACACAAAGCAAAAGGGGGACATTTCGAGGTGATTCTTATAAGCGGTACGATAAGCCCATAGCAAATCATTCAATCGGAGGGACCAATCTTTCCGGTTAGGATCGACGGTCTTTTTAAGAATGTTCTTGATTTCACGATTCACTAGCTCGACTTGCCCTTAGTTTGGGGGTGATAACTCATCCCAACCTTGTGGACGACTCCATACTTTCTCATGTGTTTTTCAAATGGCCGATTACAAAAGTGTGTGTCGTTATCACCAATGATTGCTTTCGGAGCTCCTAAGAAAGAGAGTATGTGTTCTTGCAAGAACTTAATCACCACCTTATTGTCATTAGTGTTTGTAGCTGTGGCCTCAACCCATTTTGACACATAGTTTACATCGACTAGGATGTTTAAGAAACCAAAGGAGGGTGGAAAAGGGCCTATGAAGTCAATATCCCAATAATAAAAAATGTCAATGATGAGTATGGGGGTTAATGGCATCATGTCTTGTCGGGTGATGGCTCGCATCCTTTGACATCTATCACAAGATTTGCAATACGTATGTACATCGTAGAAAATTATAGGCTAATAGAGGCCGCTTTGAAGAATCTTAGCGATTGTCTTTTTATCAAAAAATGGCCTCCAAATACTTCCGTATGATAAAAGCGGATGACACTTGGAATGTCGTCATCTGGTACACAATGTTGGATGTTTGGTTTGCATAATATTTGAACAAATATAGATCGTCATAAAAAAATATGCTCGACCAAGTAAGGAACTTATTTCTCTCTTGCAGTGTACAATCGAAAGGAACGACTCCCGTGACAAGGTATTTAACTATATACATAAACCAGGGGAGAGAAGAAGTGGCAAATCATTGCTCATCCAAAAAATATTCATCTATGGGTATAGGATCACTAGGCACGTCGTATGAAATCCGGGACAAATGGTCGGCAACGATGTTTTCTACTCCTTTCTTGTCTTTTATGGAGATATTGAACTCTTATAGGAGTAGGATCCACCTTATGAGGCATGGCTTAGCAACCTTTTTGGAAAGGAGATATTTAAGCGTTGCGTGGTCAGTAAAGGTAGTGATTGGCGAACCGATTAGGTAAGAGTGAAATTTATCTAGGAAAAAACTACTGCTAACAATTCTTTCCCCGTGGTGGAGTAATTGAGTTGCAGTCTGGTTAACTTTTGGCTAGCGTAATAGATGACATGAGCTTTCTTGCCTTTTCTTTGGTCCAAAACAACCCCTATAGCATAATCACTTTCATCACACATAAGCTTGAATGGAAGGGACCAATTCGGAGCTTGCATAATGGGGGCGAAAACGAGCATGCTTTTCAATTTGTCAAAAGCACTTTGGCATGCTTCATTCCACTCAAAGGGGGCATCCTTCATAAGGAGGTTACTCAAGGGTGTAGCAATGGCACTAAAATACTTGACAAACCTTCTATAAAAACTTGCGTGGCCTAAGAAAGAGCGCACATCCTTTAGTGATTTAGGTGGGGGGAAGCTCAGCTATGACATACATTTTCTCCCTATCAACCTCAATTCCTTTGGACGACACTATGTGGCCAATAACTATTCCTTCGATAACCATAAAAAGTTACTTCTCCCAATTTAGCACTAAGTTCTTTTCCACACACCAGGCTAACACTTTTTTAAGATTCGCAAGACAAAAGGTCAAAAGAAGGGCTGAAGATACTAAAGTCATCCATAAAAACCTCAAGGCCCCTTTCAACCATGTCACTAAAGAGACTAAACATGCACCTTTAAAATGTCGCGGGAGCATTGCATAGTCCAAATGGCATATGTTTATAGGCAAACATGCCAAAAGGATGTGTGAAAGTCATTTTCTCTTGATCAAGCACATCTACCTCTATTTGGTTATATCTAGAATAACCGTCAAGGAAGCAATATAATGGGTGTCCCTCTACTCTCTCTAGCATTTGGTCAATGAATAGTAAGGGAAAATGATCTTTCCTAGTGTCCGCATTGAGTTTATGGTAATCAATGCAAACGCGCCACCCGGTGGTGGTACATTGGGGAATTAACTCACCCTTGGCATTCTCAAACACAGCCATTCCCGACTTCTTCGGGATGACTTGGATAAGACTCACCCATTTACTATCCGAGATAGGATAAATTATGCCCGTGTCCAATAGCTTAATGATTTTTGCTCGTAGTACATCTTTCATAGTGGGGTTCAATCGCCTTTGCATCTCCCTCGAGGGCTTCACATCCTCCTCAAGGTGTATTTTATAGGTACAAATCAAAGGACTTATACCTTTTCAAATATACTATGTTACAACCAAAATCACTTCAGTGCTTCCTCAAAATTTCTAACAATTGCTCTTTATCTAGGCTAGAGGAGACAATAATAGGAAATGTCTCGTCCTCTACCAAATAATCATATTTCATGTTGGAGGGTAGTTTATTTAATTCAAGGGTGGGAAATTTTTCATCGGAGGGAACCCTGCGCGACTCCCTCGGTGGTAATTCCTCGAATCTAGATACCCAATTTACATCTCTCACATCCTCATTGAACGCTCTCTCTTCTAATGCCATTTTCCACTCTCCTACCTCCCTCTCGAAATCGTCGTACGTCCCGTTATTCCCACCACTCGATATAAGGCATGTTTCTAAGGCGTCCCCACTGAAACTTCCCTTTATGTTCTCCTTTACTATCTCCTCAATAAGATCCACTACGTGAAAATAGTCCTCATCACCCACTTGACTAGTGATATTGAAGATATTTGTTTCTAGGGTCATATTCCCGAAAGTGAGTTGCATTTGCCCATTTTGAGTGTTAATTAATGCGTTAGCCGTAGCTAAGAATGGGTGGCCAAGGATGACGGGAACATGATAACTTAAGTTAATGGAGGGTTCCTGTCCCAAATTACAAAATCTACTGAAAAGTAGAAGGTGTCAACTTGGACTATCACGTCCTTAACGATCCCTCGAGGTATGTTCACGGAACGATCCGCAAGTTGGAGAGTGATCTTAGTGGGGTTCAGATCGACCAACTCTAATTGCCTATATATCGAATAAGGTAGAATGTTGACACTCGCCCCTAAATCAAGCAAGTATTTTCTATTCGATTCTACCCAATGATGCACGAAATGATAGGTGCACCCAGATCTCTAAATTTGGGTGGGAGGTCAATAAGTAGAACGAAGCTCACATTTTGTGCAATAAAGACGTTCCTTTTCACCTTTAGCTTTCTTTTCATTATCAATAAGTCCTTAAGTACTTTAACATAGGCGGGAATTTACTTTATGGCAACGAGAAAAGGTAAATTCAGCTTTACTTTCTTAAAGATATCTAGCACATCATCACGGGGGATTCCTTTTGGGGAGAAACCAACCATTTAGGGAAAGGCGCGGCAGTGGGTGGTTTCACTATGACTTCAGGCTCACTAGTGTCATCATTTTCACTCTCCTTCAAGGGGGCATTTTTGGCCTCTTTCGTTCCGGGCGAAACCTCCTTGTCTGTAGGTGTGTCGTGTGGGGGAGGTGATAAATCAACAACTCACCCACTATGTAGAGTGATGATGTATTGACATTGCTCTTGATGTTCATTGTATGTAGAGCTAACTCTAGGTTAACCTTGAGCTGAAAACTTACCCTTCTTGTGGATACTTAAAGTTGATTGCAACTTCGAGATGTTTGCATTCATTTTGGCCAACATGCGATCATTTTGAGCATTGGTTGCATTTTGAGCATTGGTTGCATTTTGAGCATTACATCATTGAAATTTCTCTGCGGTGGGGGTGATATAAGGTGCGGGAGGTGGTGCTTTCATATATGGTGCTTATTGAAAATGTAGAGGTGGGACAACGTGTGAGTTAGGATTAAATGCAACAGGTTGTTGCCCGTAGCTAAAAATAGGATGGTTCTTCCATTAAGGGTTGTAAGAATTCCCATGTGGGGCATTTAAATTACCCTTAAATTATCCTATTGCATCCACTTGCTCATGTAGCATTGCTTTTTAGGCAGGTATCGTCGAGCATTCCTTCGTTGAATGGCCCACCTCATAAATAGCACACACCTTCTCTTTTATTGCTCGGATGGATCTGGTTGGTTCTTTTAGCCTTGATCCAATTACGTATTCCACGTGATAAAGACCAGGTGCTGAAGGAGCAGTGGGAGTGTGTCGAACCCAATTTTGGGTGTTAGGATCGAATATATGCCACGCTTGAGTTGTCTCAGTGATAAACTTAAGGTGGGCATCTGTGCCGTGTTCATCTAATTCCCAAATTGGTCTCTCGCATATTGTCTCAACGAGTTATTTATAAGATATTCTTAGCCCTTGATGAAAGAAAGATATGAGACGATACGTATCAAAACCATGATGAGGGCATGTACTAACTAGCACTTTGAAACGTTCGTAACATCGATCAAATGGCTCATTTTTTGTTGTCGAAATGTTTGAATTTGAGCTTGGATGGAATTTTTTTGATGTTGGGAAAATAACTTTAAGAGGAATTTCGATTACCTTTCCTCCATGCTCTAATTGAGTTCAGTGATAAAGACCATAGCCATGTCTTTGCTTTATCCTTCATGGAGAAAGGAAAAAGTTTGAGGCGAATGACATCTTGTGTGCAAGACTGATCGCTAAATGTATTGCATGCCTATTCGAACTCACGAATGTGGAGGTAAGGCTTTTTCGAATCCATACCACGGAAAGTGGGAAGAATTTGGATCATCCCATTGTGAAAATGAAAGTATCCCGCATTATACAGAAGTAAAATGCATCCCAGAGTGACGATTCGCTCGGGATATAGGAGTTCTTTCATGGGACAAAACGACACTACATCCTCACCCATACCAAAACTAGCGTTATCCGACATGGCTCTCTCTCCAATTGATTCGAATTCCTCACTCGACACGCTCGGAGTATGACTTGTGATAGAGTTAGGCGGTGTAGGAGGTGGAACCCATAACTGAGGAACGTTTGGAGTGTGTGGGCTATCGGGGATGTACTCTCCTAGAGGATTTTCATGAATTTGGGTAAGAGTTATTATGGAGTTTGTTGAATATTTTTCATAAAAGGCTTTTGAGAGATGCGGTGTTATTTGTTTTGTTTTTTTATTTTTCTGATTTTTTTTTGATTTTTTTGGATGTAATGATTTTTTTTGGCTTTTTAAGAATTGGGTTCAAATTTTAGATTAACTCAACCTAACCTAAAAGTCTACCTAGTCCCCGACAATGATACCAAAAACTTGATGCGACTCAAAATGTGTCTCTAGTGCGTTCTAATTACGGTTCAAATGCAAACTAGTGGAATAAGTAATATCCCGGTAAACCAGGTATCAATCTCAGGGACTAAGACGAAGAATCGTGACGATAAATAGGGAAAAAATGACTAACCTAAAGGTTTAACTCACAAGAAGAATAAGAAAATACTATTTTTTTTAATGAAGGTATGAATTACTACTAGGTAAACAAGTAAAATTTAACTAAATTAACTAATCAAGCAAGACTTAACTAACTATGAATGAATGAATATAAATGAGAAATAAGGTCGGAATACAATCCCCCAATCCCTACTGAGTTTGTCGAATATGAAAACTAGTCTCGAATTGAATATTTAATTGAAACAATGACATTATTTAACTCAAGCATTACATATGTGAAAGTATGAGCCCGCACCATACATAATCAAGAATATAAACAACGTACAAAGTCAATTGATTAATACGTGCATCGTACTCTTAAACACCCCGGTTACCTAGGGTAAATGAGGTTAAAATTCCTACGATGTTTTTATTAACGAACCATCGTGTTACAGTTAACTATTTATTCTAAGAACGTGTTTTATACCCATGCGAACTGTTTAGGGTTGGGTTCATGCATTCCAACCCTTGGAAATCTAGCCGGACATTATGTAACTATGTTTTACCAAGGAATCTATGCTGCATGAAATCATAATTATGTGAAAAGTGCAATTAAACATGCAAAGGATAATTCTAACCAAGAAATAATGAATCACCAACCAAAAATATGAAATCAATGAAGAAAATATCACTAGAAAAGAAGACGAGCCTTGAATTTAATCCAAAATAATGAACAATAGTTGAAAAATATGAATCATATGAAAGTATCATTCTTCTTGTGTTGGCTCAATTTTGAGATAAATATTATTTTATTCGTATGCTCCTACATTTTTTTTTATTAAAATCTATTTTTATATTCCTTAAATCATATTTTCCTAAATTGATTTAATATATTAATTATTTTTTTTTCCTATTTGATTTGTTAGATAAATTTTTCAAAATGTACTTTTGAGTTACATAAACTTGTTTTACCTTTTATTTCCTCTAAATTTTTTATTTTCAGAATTTAAATTTTTTATTTTCAGAATTTAAATTTTTTAGTATTTATATATAGTTGTTTTGGATTTTTTTATTGGATAAATTGTTACTTGTTTAAACATGAATTATTGTTTAAATTAAACTCTTAATCCAAAATGAACAAGGCAACCCATTGTTTTTTTTGTGCCGTTGGTTTTAAATCAAAACCATTTATGGTTTTAAGATTTGTTGTCTCGAGGACTGCTTGCATGAGATCTGTGACAAATCTGCCTTCTTGGCTTTGACAACTTTTTGCCTCTACTGTCTCTCTCTTATTACGCTTGTGTCGTTGGCTTATGATTATTGAGGCTTTATACTCGCGAGTGGGTTTGAGAAAAGGGTTAAGACTTTCATTTTTTTTCTCTTTACACAAGGTCTTCTCTTAAAATTTTTGAGAATGTTTTTCTCACATGGTTTCCAAACAAAATCTCATACTTTTATTTAAATCTATAGAAAGAAGAAGATGATATCTATTTTATTGATCAGAAAGATCTTTTCATTACAGAGTCATTAGTGTATTTATACACTGTTAACCAGAACAGAACAAACTAGAACAGAACTAACTGAATTAGTTACAAAACAAAATCTCAATTAACAAAAATATATCTTCTAACTAATTCAAGGGTAGAATAGTAAATCTGTCTAAAACAAGCTCATCAATAAAAATGATGTAATACCTCAGTCCAGTAGTGGAAATATTAGAAGTAGGACCCCATACATCACTGTGCACTAGTTCAAAAGAATGTGTAGTAGTAGTAGGCGAGAGTTTGAAGTGTAGCTTATGACTTTTGGAGATGCAACAAGCATGACATTCAGAAAGAGAAGAACCAGAAGGAATAAGATGAGTTTTAGAGATATGAGATTGAATTTTAGATGTGGGATGTCCAAGTTTGAAATGACAATAATGAGTAGAGGTAGAAACAGATACAAAAGCATTATTAGGGGAGGGAGAAGAAGAAGGAGCCAAAGTATAAAGACCATGACTACAAGGTCCCTGTAGAAGAACTTGGTTAGTGAGTTTATCTTGAATATACAAAATATTATAATCAAAGATAACTCTACAATTATTGTCCCTTGCCAATTGATGTACAGAAAGAAGATTGTGAGTGATTTGAGGAACATGGAGAATATTAAAGAGAAGTAGAGACTTAGAAGGAGTAGGAAGAATACCATTTCCTGTATGTAGAATAGGAACCTTGGCTCCATTGCCAACATTAACTAATTCAGAACCCTTATAAGAATGAAGTGTATGAAAATGAGTAGTATTATTTGCAAGATGACTTGTAGCCCCAGTATCAAAGAGCCAAGTAGTGTTGGGTATAAAAGAAGTGGTGGAAGCAATAAAAGCATGAGAAAAGGAAGGTTCAGAAGAAGAAAATGATGTGTCTGGAGAGGAAATAATGGAAGAGTCAGAGTACCAAGTAGATGGGGGAGTAGATGTAGGAAAGAAACATGTGGGAGTGGGTAATAAAGGAGATGAGGTGTTTGGAGTAGATGATGATGAAACTGAGTGATTTGGTGAAGATTAAGGTTGGGCAAAGTAGGATTGTGTGTGGTGTTGAGATTGAGCCATATAAGATGGATTGTTAATGTTTTGGCTGCCAAAAGAACTAGGATTGTGATAGGTGTTATTGAACCTGTGAAAACACTCTATAGCACTGTGATTAGTTTTGCCACAAATTTGGCATTGTATAGTAAACTGATTAGTTCTACCATATCCTCTGCCTCTTTGAGTCCTGTTTAGACCTCCTCTTCCTCTAAAATATCCATTAGGATGATGTTGGGTACTTGTCCTGTATCCAAAAGGTTGCATATTATGAGATACAGGCTGGGACAACACATGAGTAGACTGTGGTAGCATGGGTGTAGAGTGAGGTTGGGTAACAGCAGCTAGGGCTGTGGTGGTGTTAGACGCATTGGTCAATTTCCTGTCTCTAAGCACATGCAATTCTTCTGATCTTAAAAGAGTTTGCAAATCAACAAATGAAATTAATTGAGAACTTGCCCTAAGTGTAGTCTTTAGAGACGCATACTCAGGAGTGAGGCCATTAACAGTATACAAAACAAGATCCTCTTCAGAAATCTCAACCCCAGATGCAGTTAATTTGTCAATACAATCTTTAATATTATCAAGATACTCATCCATTGTATTCTGATCTTTAGAGGCATTCAACAACTTCAATTTCAACTCATGAACATGTGATCTTGACGAAGAAACGTAGCGCTTTGACAAGTAATTCCAGATATCAGATGCATGCTCAAAACCCACAATTTGGGGCAAAATGGATGGTGATATAATCGCATTCAGGCAACTAACAAGTTGTGAATCAACATTATTCCAGGCAATATAAGCAGGATTTGAAACCTGATTACCTTCATTATCAGTTATTTCTTGAGCTGGAGATCTGATTGAACCATCAACATACCCAAGAAGTTGATTCGCACGCAGAGAACTCTTCACCTGTAATTGCCAAACCATATAATTGGATTGATCAAGACGAATGGTGATCAGAGAGTTGAGATTAGAGACAAAGAAGATGAGATTTGAGGGAAGATTGAGATTGTGAGTTATTGTCATTGATGACTGGTTCAAGGCTCTAATCAATGAGCTATGCAGAAATAGGATGATTCAGAGAAAGAAGATGATGAGTTAGGTCAAGGATTGACCTCGCTCTGATACCATATAGAAAGAAGAAGATGATATCTATTTTATTGATCAGAAAGATCTTTTCATTACAAAGTCATTAGTGTATTTATACACTGTTAACCAGAACAGAACAAACTAGAACAGAACTAACTGAATTAGTTACAAAACAAAATCTCAATTAACAAAAATATATCTTCTAACTAATTCAAGGGTAGAATAGTAAATCTGTCTAAAACAAGCTCTGTTTTGGATGACTATAAGGTATGACTTAACAAAATCTTTAAGATTTGAGATCTGGGTTTAAGTTTTTTTTATCCGGGAGTTTTATTTCGGTTTATGAGAACTATTAGTTATGTTTGGGAATGGACGTTGGAGATAACTGTTTTTGGAGGTGTTTATATTTTCGGCGTGGAGTTTTATTTTCGGGGTTGTTCTTTTTCCGACGGTGATCCCTGTTGGTGGTTTTGTTCTCCGGTGATATTTTCGATGTTGTTCTGTTTTCCGGTGGAAGTTTTGTTTTCTGGTAACTCTGGACCTCTCAGGAGTTCAGTTGGGTTGATTTTCTTTGTGGGTTTGGTTTCGACCGTGTTTAAAAGAGATCGGGTGTTGAAATGTAGTGGTGTGTTGGTTGTTATTTGCAGTTGTCGATTTGAGTTTTGGGTTTTGGCTCGGTTCCCATTTTTTTGGCGTCCGCATTTTCGAGGCATTGGTTTTTTTCGGTGGTGGTTTCTTTTCTGGATGATTCCGACGAATTTTTTTTTGGTGCTGAAATAATTTTTGGGCCTTCGTTCCTGATTTCTTTGTGCGATCCAGTTAAGGGTAATTTTTCTTACTCTCTCGTTATATTATCGCTATATATATATATATATATATATATATAGAGAGAGAGAGAGAGAGAGAGAGAGAGAGAGACACACACACACACACACACACACACATACGGATCTATATATAAATACTCTGCTGTTGCATTTTTTTTGGATCCGGTGCTTTGTTGTTGGTTTAGTTTTGCTAAGATAAAACTCATTTTTTTTGTTGTGATCTAAACGAGTATTTGTTGCTCCTTGTTGCTCTTAGGCAATATTTTGTTTGGAGATCTAGACCTGTTCAGTATAAAATCTATTAAAGTCTGATTTTTTTGTGTGTGCTAATTATTGGCAAAAACAAATTGGTGCTTACTTAATTGTTTTTAAATTGAGGTTAGTTTAATTTTTGTGGGACTATCTGATATTTTGCCTAATTTTTTGGTTTACTAATTTTGTTTTGTTTGATTTATCCAACTCGATTTTTGTGTGTAAAACATTGCTGTAGAGATCTTCTTAATTCGTTGGAGATGTTTAGATCTTCTTTGTTTAAGGTTCTCAAATCTGTTTTTTTTTTTGTTTAAGAAGACTTGTTTTTTTTTTACTATAACCCCATTTATTACTGATTTAAGTTTTGGTTATTTATATTTGGACTATTTTTTTTTTGGTTGACTAAATATTTGGACAAATATTTTTTGGACCCTTTTTGGCCTAAGTATGTTTTGGGTGTTTGGTATTGAAAGTTCATTGGTTCACCCAACTCAGTGTGTGTGTGTTTCTTAACTTAACTGGATTTAACTATTTTATTTGTGGTTCTTTGTGCCAACTAAATTATTTTAGGATTAATCTTTACTTGAATATTAATTATTAAAGAAGACATGGCTTCTGGATTCTGTCTTGTGACTTAATATTTAATCATTCATTTAGTACCGATTAATTCAATCTCATCTTATTAATATTTATTTGTGTTGTGTACTTCTACATGGGTTCTCGGGTGTTGAGTGTGTAGTAGTATGTGTGCGTCTCAAGCTTTCACTACCTTGGTTGTTTAGTAAGATTTAGTATTGTGGGGTTATTTAGTTTGTTCCATAGTGTACTGGTTTGTATTGGGAAAACTATTTCATTTACACTGTTGTTGCTGCAATCTTTATTTAAATATTGCTATTAGTGTACTTGAGCGTGTTGTGTGTGTGTTGTAGTCACTATTACTTAGGTGTTTTTGGGTTGACTAATTGTCAGTCAAGTTGGATTGTATTTAGACTAAGCTGGGTATGCGGGCTTTTATTTGCTTAGTTTGAATCATTGTAAACTGGTGGACTGTAATCTGTAATCGATAATTCGTAATAGTGGACTTAGGTTGGTGGTCGGTCCTGTAACTAAGGGACCTGGGGTTTTCCATTTCGGTGGCTTCCTCGTTATAAAATATTATGTTCATTCCACTTTTCCTCATCTCATTCTTAAAGGGAATTACTTTTATTTCTAGCATCACCACCTTTACTTACTAGTGTGTGTGAGTGTTTGTAATTTATAAATTTTAATAGATTTTATATCAAAGAGTTTAAAGGAGTTTTAAATAACCTAATACGTATTAGCAAGTAACCTTTGTTCCTTTTTAGTACCGTTGTGTTGTTTCAAGTGGTAACAAAGCTTTAGGATTCACTTTATAAAGGTTTTTATTCCGCAATGATCCCGAACTCCTTTTAAAATCTATTTTTTAAAATGGGAATTCAAAATGGTGATGCTGATTTTTCTTCTAGAAAATCCCTTTATGAATGTTTTAAGGAGGCAAAGCTTTATTCACAAGATGACATTAAAAGCGATAATGCCTTTTGCCAAGCGATTGGTGCAACCAAAGTTAAGATATTTCATCTTGCACCACATATTTAGACGCTTGGAACATCCCTAGATCTTCTACTCATGTATCTAAATCATTTGATGATATTTCTTCATGTGATAGAGTAGAGTGTTGTGATAATTTAGTTGCTTTTACTTCTCGTTGTGTCTTTAAGTTTAAGAATATTTTCAACTGCTTATCTACTAGTTCTGATAATTTTGATTTATGTGTAGATAATTTCGAATTAGATTATGTGAACTCATGTCATATCTCTTATGCTCAACTTCACCCTACATTTACAACTTCTATATCTAATGTTGATAATATTTTTGATGATGTTGATAAATCTAAAATTGTAGACGATTCTACCTTTTTAGAAGGGTGCGTGAGTACGAATTTAGAAGGTTGTGTAGATAATATTTCCATTAATAACATAATAGAGGACTGCACTTATTTAGGCTTAATTAATTCTAGATTGATGGCTAAAAGTGACGTTTTAAACAATCAAATCAAGTTAATGTCTGAAGAATCTATTTTTCGTATAAATGAACTTGAAAATGATTTTTCATTTTTAGAGAAAAGAATTGTCATGTTAGCTGAACTTAATCATTCTCTTGAAACTAAAAATAAAGAAGCTTTATTTAAATTTGATGAATCTCAAGTTGAACTTAAGGCTGTTTTAGAAAAGTATGATGAATGCCAAATGGAACTTAAGATTGCATCTAAAAAGGTGAATGGTTTTTCTAATTCTCATTTAATTGTCGAATCCCAGAATAAGTATGTTGACGAATTTGTTCCTTTAAGAGCAATTGGGTTTAAAGGTGAAACATTTGATGAAACTAATTTTGTTAGTTGTAGTGAACAATGTCCTGATTCAATTGAAATTAATCTAAGTTATAAGCATGCTGAATTTGAGGATTGTGATACCGCATTTGTTAAGCCGGTATTTGTATGTAGTTTTTGCCATAAATCTGGACATCTTGAATTTCTTTTAAAAAAAGTTAGGACAAAACAATTCCGATTTAGGGAAATTTAGGCAAACTCAAACTGTTGGGAATGTTTAACATGTTAAACCTGATTTTCAGTGTACTTTTTATTCTAAGAAAGGTCATGTAGAAAAATTCTTCTTTAAGAAATTAGGGAAGAATAAACCCAATTTAGGCAAATTCAAAATGTTGGGCATTTCAAAACTACTAGGCCTATCCTTAAATGTGATTTTTGTTCTAAAATTAGACATTTAGGAAAATTCTACTCTAAGAGATTGGGATAACATAAAGCAAATGTAGGAAATTTTAGGAAAATTGAAAATGTTAGAAATAAACATGCTGCTCAACCTGCTTTTCAGTGTGGGTTTTGTTCTAAAAAGGGCCATTTAGTACAATTTTATCATGAAAAACTAAATCTAAATTTAAATCTAAATTCTAATTATGAAAAACTTCCCACTAGGTATAATAATGCAGAACGTGCTGAAAGAAAGATTTTTTCTTGTAATTATTGTTCAAATCTGGCTGCTTAGAACAATTTTGTTTTAAGCATTTAAATTTAACTAGAAAAAGTTGAAATTGCTAAACTGCATAAGATTCCTGTTACTGTTAAATCCAATGTTAGCCATTGGGACAATTCTGCTACAAGCATTTAAATAGACAACAAAATGGTGTTATTGTTATGCCCAGGATCCCGTTAAAAATTGACTTTATTGCGAATCGTCCCTCACTTAAATTTGGTCCTGCCTCTTTTAAGGCTACTCTTCCTAATATTAAATCCAAGTGGATTAAGAAAGATAATTTAGATTGTGAAAATGATTGTTCCAATATTTCAAACTAATTTGTTTTAGTTAGTTTGTTTGTTAGTACTTTTATTTGCATATTATGTTGTACTAACTTTATTTAGTAGGATTCTTCCATACCCTTTGTCCTTTGGAGACAAACAGGTGGAGAATTTGAGACTCTTTTATTGTATTATTTTAACATTTTTTTAGTCGTTTAGGATTTCTTATTATTAGTTGAGTTATGTACTCTTCTATTTTTAGCAATCATTGTTGTTAGTTGAGTTATGTACTATTTTATTTCGTTTAGGATTGAATGTTGTTAGTTGAGTTATGTACTCATCTTTTTATTTCTAGGACTCATGTGTATAGTTGAGTTATGTACTTTGTGTCATTTCTTATTTTTGAGTCTCAGTTTAGTTTGTCTCAAAATTGGCAAAAGGGGGAGCTTGAAAGTCTCATTCTTCTTGTGCTGGCTCAAATTTAAGACAATCATTTTTTTATTTTTATGCTCCTTCATTTTTTTATTAAAATCTATTTTTATATTCCTTAAATCATCTTTTCCTAAATTGATTTAATATATAAATTAATTTTTATCCTATTTGATTTGTTGGATAAAATTTTCAGAATGTATTTTTGAGTTACATAAACTTGTTTTACCTTTTATTTCCTCTAAATTTTTTATTTTTTATTTTTGAAATTTAAATTTTTAGTATTTATATATAGTTATTCCGAATTTTTTATTGGATAAATTGCTACTTGTTTAAACATGAATTATTGTTTAAATTAAACTCTTAATCCAAAATGAACAAGGCAGCCCATTGTTTTTTGTGCCGTTGGTTTTGAATCAAAACCATTTATGGTTTCAAGATTTGTTGTCTCGAAGACTGCTTGGATGAAATCTTTGACAAATCTGCCTTCTAGGATTTGACAACTTTTTGCCTCTACTGTCTCTCTCTTATTACTCTTGTGTCTTTGGATGATGATTATTGAGGCTTTATACTCGCTAGTGGATTTGAGAAAAGGATTAAGGCTTTCATTTTTTTTTCTCTCTACACAAGGCTTCCGATATTTCTTCTCTCAAAATTTTGGAGAGTGTTTTTCTCATATGGTTGCCAAACAGAATCTCATACTTTTATTTAAATCTTTAAGATTCGAGATCTGGGTTTAAGTTTTTTTTATTCGGGAGTTTTATTTCGGTTTATGAGAACTATTAGTTCCGTTTGGGATTTGGAGGTTGGAGATAACCATTTTTGGAGGTGTTTATATTTTCGGTGTGGAGTTTTGTTTTGGGGGTTGTTCTTTTTTCGGTGGTGATCCCTGGTCGTGGTTTCGTTCTCCGGTGGTATTTCCGGTATTGCTCTATTTTCCGGTGGAAGTTTTGTTTGGTGGTAACTCTGGCCCTCTCACGAGTTCAGTTGGGTTGAGTTTCTTTGTGGGTTTGGTTTCAAACGTGTTTAAAAGAGACCAGGTGTTGAAACACAATGGTGTGTTGTTTGCTGCTGCCGATTTGAGTTTTGGGTTTTGGCTCAGTTCCCTTTTTTTTGGCGTCCGCGTTTCTAGGCACTGGTTTTTTTATTGTGGTGGTTTCTTTTTCGACCGATTCCAACAATTTTTTTTGGTGCTGAAATAATTTTTGGACCTTCGTTCATGATTTCTTTGTGCGATCTAGTTAAGGGTAGTTTTTCTTACTCTCTCTCATTATATTATTGCTCTCTCTCTCTCTCTCTCTCTATATATATATATATATATATATATATATATATATAGTTATCTCTCTCTATATATACTCTGCTGTTGCATTTTTGTTTTGGATCCGCTGCTTTGCTGTTGGTTCAGTTCTGCTAAGATAGAACTCATTTTTTTTGGTTGTGATCTAAACGAGTCTTTGTTGCTCCTTGTTGCTCTTAGGCAATATTTTGTTTGGAGATTTAGACATGTTCAGTATAGAATCTATTTAAGTCTAATTTTTTTTGTGTGTGCTAATTATTGGCAAAAACAAATTGGTCCACCTTGCTGTAGAGATCTTCTTAATTGTTTGGATATTTTTAGATCTTGTTTGTTTGAGGTTCTCAAATCTGTTTTTTTTTGTTTAAGAAGACTTGTTTTTTTTTACTATAGCCCCATTTATTGCTGATTTAAGTTTTGGTTATTTATATTTGGACTAATTTTTTTTTGTTGACTAAAATATTTTAACAAATTTTATTTGGACCCTTTTTGGTCTAAGTCTGTTTTGGGTGTTTGGTATTTAAAGTTTATTGGTGCACCTAACTCAGTGTTTGTGCATGTGTGTTAACTTAATTGGACTTAACTATTTTAACATATAAATCTAAACTTAAGTCAAGTTGCTTGTGTCACACAATTTTTTATTAAAAATAACTTTTATTATAAATCTGAATTAATTTAATTTATTTGGAATTAAAGATGATATGATTTTTGCCTCTAACTAGTTATATGCTCTAAGCTGAAGTTTTGTGTATTCACTTTATTTAGTTGGGTTTAATTAGTGTGTAGACTTTAAATTATAACTTTTATTTATTTAGTCCTAGTTTAGATGAACTAAGTGCTGCACGCTTTATCTTTTGCTCGTTTTTCTTGGAATTGATATTTTAACATTACACATCTTTAAATTGATTCATATTCTATTTGGTGTTAAGTTTGTTTTTATTTTTAGTTGCACAACACAATTGTTGGAAGTTTATCTCCTATTTTATTTATGGTCATTTGTGCCAACTAAATTGTTTTATGATTAATCTTTACTTGAATATTAATTATTAAGGAAAACTTGGCTTGTGTCTTGTGACTTAATATTTAATCATTCTTTTAGTACCGATTCATTCTATCTCATCTTATTATTATTTTTTGTGTTGTGTACTTCTACACAGGTAATCGGGTGTTGAGTGTATAGTTGTATGTGTGCGTCTCAAGCTTTCACTACCACGGTTATGTAGTAAGATTCAGTATTATGGAGTTGTTTAGTTTGTGCCTTGGTGTACTGGTTTGTATTGGGCAAAATATTTCATTCACTATGGTGTTGCTTAAATCTTTATTTAAACATTGGTATTAGTGTACTTAAGCGTGTAGTGTGTGTGTTGTAGTCACTATTACCTGGGTGTTATTGGATTGACTGATAGTCAGTCAAGTTGGGTTATGTTTAGACTAGGCTAGGTATATGGGCTTGTATTTGCTTAGTTTGAAGAATTGTAAACTAGTGGACTGTAATCTGCAATCGATAATTGGTAATAGTGGACTTCGGTTGGTGGTCGGTCCTAGAACTAAGGTACCCAGGGTTTTCCATTTTGGTGGCTTCCTCGTTATCAAATATTGTGCTCATTACACTTTTTCTCTTCTCATTCTTAAAGGGAATTACTTCTATTTCTAGCATCACCACCTTTACTTACTAGTGTGCGTGAGTATTTTTAATTTATAAATTTTAATAGATTTTATATCAAAGAGTTTAAAGGAGTTTTAAATAACATAATACGCATTAGCGAGTACCATTTGTATTAATGTCTGGTATGACAAAGAAATAAATACATCACGTTATTTTAAGTGTTTGCACCATGCAAAACTCTTTTTAAGAGAAAATAAAATTACAATTTTTGTCCGCCAAACTGGTATGGATTCTCCTTCTTTAATGGGTGAACCGGTCAGGACACTTTTCCATCGGTTCAATTTTCTCAATCCAGTGTTTGGGACCGATCGGGTAGAGATTCCATCGGTTCGGTTCGGTTCGGTTCTGCACTTTCTATTTTTCTTCCTTTTTCTTTTTGATTTATCCTTAACTTCAAATGCTCATAACTTTTCACCCAGATCTTGGATTTGGATGTCGTTTCTTCCTACTTGATTTTGGACTCGAGGTCTTCAACTTTCCTTTAGGGTACTTGTCCAAATTACTGGTGTAGATTTACTATTTTGCCCTTGACTTTCCTTCACTTGTTTCTTTCTTAAGTTTGAGTTTTCTCTTTTAATCACTAGTATAAAATACTTGCAAAATGTAAACGAAATACTCAAAACTCAATGCACTCGATGGAAGATGTTAGTATAAAGTATATAAGATAAATTAATATAATTTACATCGTACGAGGTGATAAAAGCCTCTAAATTACGGGGATAAATATGAAGAATTTATGCCTAATCAGCTGCACTAAACCGCTGCTAGTAGCGCAAGTAATTCGAATGAACTACACATATCATTTGAACAAAATTTTATAACTCCTTCGAATGACCTCACACCTCATTTAAATGAAATTATCCATCTTGTTTGTATGATGCAACAATCTCATTCGAACGAGAGTGACAAATTTCGTCTCCTTCATCTTAGAAATGCAAAAACGAAATTAAACCTCCATTAATGAATATTAAGATTCCACCTAACTAGTCAAACTACTTTGAATTCAATTATGATCACGAGTTTATGATTCTAAATGACTACCATAATATATTAAGATAAAAAACATCAATTAAAGATTTAGTTCTTCGAATCCCCAAATAAAATCCTCGTTCATCCTTTACCTAATACAAGGTCAATTAAATATACGATTTTAGATCCAATGAAAAAATTAACACATATATTCAACTTATAAACAAAATTAAATCCTAAAGACGATTTTTAATCACATAATCATGTCTCACAATGAATCAATTTAAGGTTAAAAAAAAACCCTAATTTTAAGTCAGATCACAATCCCAATGATGGTTTAATTCAACAACACGATTGAACACAATACAAACGGGATTTAAAAAATATATTGCATCTCTATATATGCTTATAAATTCCAAATCAAATACGTGCCAAGGAAAAATAAAACAATTTACAAATTGATGATGCTGGAAACAGCACCACCAGATGAGGTGTTGACAAACTCAAGTTAGTGAAAATAATGGCAACACAAGAGTGTATATATATAGTAGAAGAAGGTGAGGAGAAGAGGATGAATACTTGTATGTAAGTGGTTCATCCAATCTGTCCTACGTCCACTGTGTGAGTGATATCACTAGATGAAGGCACTACTGGCTATAGATACAATCTCTCAATCTTTCTCTCTCTTCTGTGTAAACTAGCAGAGTTTCAGCTAAGGTTAAAATTATGGGATACCTTTACAAGGTAGAGGATGACCCCTATTTATAGCGTTTGGGGGGGTGAAATGTACCCCCCAAGCATGCAATGAGCATGTTCATGAGGATCGAACTAGTGTGAGGATGACACCTGACTGATCTTATGTATATAATGATGACCTTAATATTCCCTCACATGAGGGGAATGGTTTGGTTATAACTGATTTATCCACGTGTTCTCGACCTTACATGTGCTTGTAAATGCTCGGCCATGCATCCTTGATTGGTGTAACCTCAGCCTGGATGAGTATGAGGTTATTGCAGTCAGATGTAAATGCTTTGTCTTGTCAATAACCGTGATGACCTCGGCTAGGAGTATGAGGCTGAGGTTTGGTATGGGGTAGCAGTAACGTCAGTTGAGGCCGATAATGATGTTGGCATATGATCAAGCCCATGAGACTCCGTTGACCTCGGCTGATGAAGAGCCGAGGTCGGTGTGTGAGGGGTCGACCTTATGAGAGATAACCTTACTAATGGTTGTCATAACCTTCTCGTCAACTCGGCCGTGAGACTGGCCGAGGTTAGTGTTTCTGAGTACAAGGGTGCACTTTGGGTATATAAATCACCCCTAGCCCTTAGTCTTCTATGTGATTAGATGACTGAGGGGTACGTAGTTAAGGCCGAGGCTGAGTCTCTTTGGGTGCCAATATTTTCTTAACACATGTCACTTACTAAGTGCGTAGCGTGCTTATTAAGGTGTGATGATTCTGACTTTGCCTTTAGGTTCCCTAGGGCAATGATGGGGCATTAGGACTCGCGCCTCATCATTGGATTGGTCTAAAAACCCTCTTCTCTCTCCTTATTCTATTTCTTCTTCCAAATTTCTGGCCACCTTAACTTTTCCTGCAATTTCTTCTCTCTCTCCAAGAGTTCCATTGTTGCGGCGATTCAGAGCTTTCTTTGCCTCCAAACCTCTTCTTCTCTATTTCGCGATTAGCCAGGTATTAATTTTCACCTTTCTTTTCCATTTTTAGTTACAACATCATCATTTCTACATTTTCGGTGAGCCTTTGCATTTTTTGGCGAGGGCTTCCACCAGTATTGGTGCTTGTAGGAATAGGATAGCAGTTGTTCAGTAGTTTAGGGACAGTGGTAGGTAGCTCCGAGGTTATTTCAACCAGAAATATACCTTTTTTGGATTTTCTGTGAACCTATGGTCACCTTCTCCGGTGACCCTGTTCTTGAATGTTCTTGAGGTTCTTCATTTGAAACTTTCTAACTTCCCTTTTTTGATCTTGAGTTTGAGTTCTTTTAAGTAGTGTACCTGTTTGTGGTTTGAGTCCTTCTTAAGTGTAGTGTTGTCCCACTTATGCTCAGACCCTTGTACCAACTCATAGAAGAGTTCCCATCTCTTCGTGATAAGACCTTTGAGAAAATTAGGAAAATAGAGCTAGCCCAAGGTTCTAAAAAATGTGGGACGTGATCGAGGCGTGGAGGCCAAGCCTTAAGCCTTAAGCCTTAGAAGCCTAGGCGGGCCTTAGGCGTAAAAAGGCATTTAGGCCTTCTTAATATATTTTAATATTTTTTAATCATAACAAGGCTATTAAAATACTTAAATTGTACATATCATAAAAATATGTCTGAATATATGCTAATTAAAATACTATTTGATTATTTTGGATAAGATAATGGTCCGATTTGTAAAAAAATTCTTTAAAAGGTGATATCGTTTCACTAAAGCATTGTTGATTTTAGAAAAAAGTGCGCTTTGAGGGTTTTACCAAGAATATGTCATAAAAAGCGTAAGGAGATGCGTTTCTCCCAATCCTCAAGCTTCGGCGTACCTAGGCGGAGCTAGGCGGGTTTTTAGAACAGTAAGCTAGCCCAAGAGGAAGCTTGTAAGGCTGAGGCCTTTCCTCTCTGACCCATCTTCGCTTCACCCATGAAGGTTATCTATCCTGAGCCAACTTAGCCTACCGAGCCTGTAAAGGTTCCTGGGGATCCCATACCAATGTCGGAGTCTAAGTTATCTTCTTGAGACCCCATGCCTGTAGACTCTTTTCAAGAGGCTATGGATTACGCTCCTAGGCGGGGTGAGGTTCCTGAGGAAGTCGAAGTTTCGAGATGTGCCTCATCTCACCAAGGTTCTATCACCTCACATAGGTCTTTTGATGTTAAAATCATAGGGCCAAATGTGGCCATTCCCCCTCCTATTGAGGCCCTTCCTCTGTCGGCTGCCACCGGGGCTGAATTTGCTCAGAGGTTTCCTGGTGGTGTCCCTGCACCTGCCCAGGCCGACGTTGCTGGGGATGGTGATGATGGCGAGGAGAGTGATCTTGATACGTCTAAGGTGACCAAGATTGAGAGTTCCGTCACTGAGTACGTCCTTCTCACTTTTAGGCACCTCTATTCCATAAGATCTTCCATCATCCTTAGGAAACCTCTGAGGGATGAGAGGGCCTTTAATGGACGAGATGGAAAGATCTGCATTTATGAGCAGATGTTCAAATTAGGCTTTCGTCTTCCTATCCACCCTTCCATCAGAGCTATACTCTCCCATATAAATATTGCCTCTTCTTAACTATCCTATAATGCCTAGAGGGTTATGATTGGGGCCATCGTCCTTTGGAGGGTTGTAAACCACTCAGACTTTCTAGTTAGGGTCTTCACTGGCTGTTTTGTGCCCTCCTCTGCCAAAAACAATCCTAGATATTACCACTTCTTAGATAGGAAATTAGAGAAGAAAATGCTATTGGTTTCCCAAACTTCAAACCATAACTGGAAACCTCAGTATATCTTTACTTCCGAGGCATGGGAATTTGTTCCAAACGAGGCCTCTGGAGCGTCGATTCCAAGGATCCCTCTGAGATGGGGGAAGGTCTCCCTTGCTGCGAAAGCTAACCCTAGACTTAGCCAGGAAAATTACTAAAAAGTTGAGGATCTTTGAAATCAGGGTGAGCAGGGTCGTCTTGTAAAATATGAACATCTGATGACCCCTACTACCTCTCTCAGAAAGGCTTGGGGGGTGGTCCTTTGGGAGAGCTTCAAAAGTCTTAATTTTTTTTATAAATTTTACCTCTTACTTTGTATACTTCTAACTCAATAACTCAGAGGTTTGTCTTTTGTAGAGCGTCTAGCAGGTATATCAGACGACTTTTGGGAAATGTCTGCTCCGGGTCTTGTGAAGATGATAAAGAAGAGGGGTGGAAAAAATATACCCCCACTTGTTAGCAAGAAGAACGTCAGCACCTCCCAGGCCGATGTTATAAAAAAGAGGAAGTCCACGGACAACCCAAAGCATACGAGGAAAAGTAAGGCTCAGGCCCGGGATCGTGCTATCCCCATCTCTACTGATGATGCTTTAGCTTCTCGTCTAGCTCAACTGAAGATCAGTGATAACCTCATTGGCCATAGTCTGAAGGCTACTAACGCTATCGGCATAATAATGACTGAAGAGGATAAGCATTTCTTACACTCTTTGGACATCCCATTGTTGGCCGAGTTTGCTCTCCACAAGTCCATTCAGGTACTAGTTTTTGCTAATTTGATCACTTGCTCATTTAAGTGTAACCTCGACTTTTTAGAAATTATAGCTCTTATTTTCTTCCATCTGATCTTCTTCTGCAGGGTGTCTTGTCCTTCCATTGCCTCGTTGATTGGACTCTGAAGAGGTTGTCCTTTATAGAGAAGGGCCAAGAAGCTGAGAAGGTTCAAGCCTCTTTGAATGTAGAGGTTGAAAGGATGAAGGAGGTTGTCAAGCAGAGGGACGACGATATGTTAAAAATTAGGAAGGACCATAACTTATCCCTGAAGGCCAAGGATGATATACTTCAGTCCAAGGTAGATACTGCTGTCAGGGCTGTAGTTGAAGACGCTATTGAGAAGACTATTGAAGACTACAAAGTCTCAGATGAGTTTATCAGTTTTGGCTTTGAATACCTTGAAATAGGTATTAAGGAAACTAACAAATGGGCAACCACTAAAGAGAAAGAGTCAGGGAGCTTGTCTGCCTTAGACTTTGTGGGTCTTGGCTTTGGTGATCCTCTGTTTGCTCAGGCCTTGCAAGAAGTTGAGGAGGTTGATGCTGCTCCAGCTGAGACTGCTCCCCTAGAGTCCACTGAGACTGAAGATGCTAACCATCAGGATGATGAAGCTGAGGTGACAAACTTCGGTTGTGACGACACGACTGCAGCTGCAGAGACTTAGGCCTTTTCTTGTGAAGCTTTTAAGAGTTGTAATTCTGATTTCCCTTGTATGTTTCTTGCATGGGTGTGAACTTCTGATGGACTCTGACTTGTAATTCATCTTTTTCATGATAATTATTAGTTCAATCTTCTTTAGATTCTATTGCTTCGTACGATGTTATGCTTGAATGTCTTACCTCTTAAACTCTCACCAAATTGATGATGTTAAAGGTCTGAGGTCACCGATCTATGATGTTTACCCTCATAAATTACCACCAAACTAATGATGTTTAAGGTCTGAGGTCACCATATAATGATGTTTACCCTTATAATTTTTTCACCAAACTAATGATGTTTAAGGTCTGAGGTCACCCTAATATGATGTTTACCCTCATAAATTTTTCACCAAACTAATGATGTTTAAGGTCCGAGGTCACCATAATATGGCGTTTCACCTCATATTTTCACCAAACTAATGATGTTTAAGGTCGGAGGTCACCATAATATGATGCTTCACCTCATATTTTCACCAAACTAATGATGTTTAAGGTCCGAGGTCATCATAATATGATGTTTCACCTCATAATTTTTCACCAATCTAATAACGTTAAAGGTCTGAGGTCACCAAAATATGATGATTCACCTCATAAATTTTCACCAAACTAATGATAGTAAGGTCCGAGGTCACCATAATATGATGTTCCACCTCCTAAATTTTTCACCAAACTAATGATGTTAAAGGTCCGAGGTCACCATAATATGATGTTTCACCTCATAAATTTTCACCAATTTAATGACGTTAAAGGTCTGAGGTCACCATAATATGATGTTTCACCTCATAAATTTTCACCAAACTGATGATGTTAAGGTCCGAGGTCACCATATAATGATGTTTACCCTCATGTTTTTCCCCAAAATAATGATGTTTAAATACAAGTATCGGCACAACATTGCTATCTTTTCATTAACATCCTCTTCATAAAATGATACATGTATTATAAAGAGACGAACAACTGTAATATCATATGCAACATTTCTTCAAATGATCAGCTTCTAAGGGTTGGAGAAAGGTTTCCCTTCAACATTTTCTAGCCGATAGGTACATGCACAACCTCATCAACTATTCTGTAAGGACCATGCCAGTTTGGATGGAGCTTATTTTCCTTTTGCAACGTCTTCTTTAGGACTAGGTCTCCCACAGCTACAGGCCTTTATTTCACCCTTTTATTGTAGAATCTCGTACTTCTCTGCTTATAGGCCGCATGTCTTATCTCTGCATACTCTCTTCTTTCCTCGATCAAATCAAGATCAAGTCTTCTATCTTCCCCATTCCTCTGAGGGTCATAGGTCTGAATTCTATGAGTAGGAAGTTCTACCTTTGTAGGGATGACAACTTCTGAATCGTGGGCTAACATAAATGGAGTCTCTCTCATTGGTGTCCTTGCTGTCGTCCTGTAGGCCCATAACACATCATATACCTCCTCTATCCATCTCACTTTGGCCTCTTACAACCTCTTTTTTATCCCATAAATAATTATTCAGTTTGTAACCTCGGTCTGACCGTTTGCTTGGGGTCGTCCAGGAGAAGAGAAAAACTGCTTGGTCCTTACTCTTTTGCAGTATATTTCTACGGATATATTCTTGAATTGGGTTCCATTATCTGAGATGAGAGTGTTTGGAAGACCATACCTGCATATGATATTCTTATAGATGAACTGGAACATCTTCTGTTTAGTGATTGTGATAATTGGCTCAACCTCTACCCATTTGGAGAAATAATCGATTGCCACGATAAAAAATCGATAGTTGTTCACAGCTCTTGGCAGGGGTCCTACCAGGTTAATGCCCCATATTGCAAATAGCCAAGGGAAGCTGATAGGAGTAAGAGGTTGGTGTGGTTGATGAGGTATGGTAGAGAATCTCTGATACTTATCACACAACTTCACATATGCAGGTGCATCTTTAGCCAAGGTCGGCCACCAATACCCCTGAGTGATTAATCTTTTAGCCAACAGCCTCCCTCCTATATGACTTAAGCAAGATTCCTAATACATATCATTCAAGATGTGTTAGACCTATAAAGGATGAACACATCTGTGGAGAGGGAGCATGAACCCCTTTTTATACATGACATCTCCTACAATTGAGAATTTAGCAACTCTAAACCTCAACTTTCTCCTTTCTGGCTTCAACTCTGGTAGCTCCCCCTCTCTGATGTATCTGATAAGAGGGTCCATCCATGATGCTCCCATATTCATATTCAGGTAAGTTCTAGCAACCTCTTCTTCTTCTATGGTCGGCTTGGGTAGAATCTCAACTGGCACTTTTCTTCTTATATCTGTCCTTATTGCTGAGGCCAACCTCATGAGTGCATCGGCTCAATTATTGTCTAGCCGAGGTATTCTCTTCATCTTTACTTCTTTGAAGCTTTCTAGCATCCCTCTGACACTCTTCAGGTATTTGGTCATCCTTTCATCTTTGTCCTAATATACCCCTAGGATTTAATTGACAACTAACCTTGAGTCACTGTGGACTAGGAGTTGTCCAACACTAAAGGCTTTTGCCAAAGAGAGACCTACTATTAATGACCCATATTCTAACTCGTTGTTTGAAGCTTTGAAGTTGAACCTCAGTGCATATTCAACATCAGTACCATCTGGTGCTGACACTATCAGCCCCACTCCACTTTCGCTTTCACAGGATGACCCATCAATGAAGAGGTTCCAAACATCTTTATTTGAAGAGAAGTTCCCCTCTGACAGGGTCCCTTACTTAAAGAGGTACATGTCTTCCTCATTCTCAACTATTCTTTTTTTGGCTTTTCCTGAATCAACCTCATCTATATCTTGGAAGATGTTTCTATTTGGTTTATCTGTATCCCTTTGACTAATATCAAAGTCGTCATCTTCCCATATAAACTCTGTTACAAAGTCTGCTAGTGTCTGGTTGATAATTCTCCCAACTCGATGGCCCAGGTCATCAGCCTAACTGACTTCTCAGGCTTATGGAGGACTTGTCTAAGTGGAGAATTAGTGAGGATGACCATAGAGTGGGCTTGGAAGTATGGCTTCATCTTTTTAGAAGCATGTATCAGAGCATAGGCTAATTTTTCAATCCATGGGTACTTCTGTTTAGACCATTTAAGAGCTTTACTATTAAAGTATACTTACCTATGTACTCCATCATCTTCTCTTACTATGATGGCACTAATGGCTGACTCTGAGACAACTAAATATACATATAAATTCTCCCCCATAATGGGATGAGATAGGAGTAGAGGGGATCCGAGGTAGGACTTGAGCTCCTTAAAATCTTTGTCGCATTCCTCATCCCATTCAAAGGCCTTTCTAAGTACTTTAAAAAAGGAAGACACTTGTCTGTAGCTCTTGAGACAAACCTGTTAAGTGTAGTGACTCGTCCGGTCAACCTCTGAACGTGTTTGATGGTCTCGGGTGTCTTCATTTTTAATAAAGCCTTGATCTTCTCAGGGTTTTCCTCTATTCCCCTTTGGTTGACAATGAAGCCCCAAAACTTTCCTGCTCCTACCCCGAAGCCACATTTTTCCGAGTTAAGATTCATCCAGTATCTGTTCATTGTGTCAAAAGTTCTTTCATGGTCGGCCATATGGGTGTCGGCCTTTAGACTCTTCGTCAACATATCGTCCACATACACTTCCATGGACTTGCCAATCTGATCCTCGAACATATTATTTACAAGACGTTGGTAGGTAGCCCCTGCATTCTTCAGCCCAAAGGGCATAACCTTATAGTAATAGGTCCCCTTGTCTGTGATGAATGCTGTCTTCTCTGAGTCCTCCGGGTTCATAAAGATATGATTATACCCAGAATATGCATCCATGAAGCTCATGAGCTCATGTACTGCTGTGGCATCTACCATCTAATCAATACGAGGTAGGGGAAACTATCTTTTAGGCAAGACTTGTTCAAATCAGTGAAATCTACACATATCCTCCATTTCCCATTAGCTTTTGGCACAATGACAATATTAGATAACCACTTAGGGTATATGACCTCTCTGATGAACTTGGCCTCTTTAAGTTTTCTAATCTATTCTCTGATGACATCATACTTCTCCCTTGAGTACACTCCTCTTCTCTATTTGATGGTCTTGGCGTCTTCCACATTATTAAGTTTATGGCACATAATCTCAGGATCTATACTTGGCATGTCTGCATGGCTCCACGTAAAGATGCTCTATCTCTTCCTCAGCAGCCTTACTAGTTCCTCCTTGATCTCAGGTCTTAGGGATTTGCCGATTTGGATGGTTTTTTCCAGCTCGTCCTCATTGAGGACGATGGATTCTACCTCTTCCGTGACCTCTCCCTTCTTGAGCTTTGTTTCATCTCTAGGATTAAGTGTGTCGATGTTATACGTGGTTGTTTCCCTATTATGAGACTCTCTCTCTTCTGTAGAGTTGAAGTAACATTCACATGCCGATGTTTGGTCACCTTGCACTTCCCCTACTCTATAGGGAGTCAGGAGTTTTAGCATTTGGTGGACCGTTAAAGGCATGATCTCAAATTCCTTGAGGGATACTCGTCTTATGATGATGTTGTAAGCTGAGAAGACATTTTCATCCATCACAAAGAAATTAATTTTTTTGGTCAACCTCTTAGGCCACTCATCTCCCATTCTTACATCCATCTCATACATGCCTAATGAATGAACCTTTTCACCGGTGAATCCAATCAAAGGATGATGATAAAGGATAAGCCTAGCTCTGCAGAGGCTAAGACTCTTACAACAGGGCCAAAACATAACGTCTGCAGAGCTACCTCCATTAACTAGGATCCTCTGAACTTCACACCCATGCATCCTTGTGGTGATGAAGAGAGGGTCATCGTGAGGAGCTAAGATACCTTTGAAATCAAGTCATGAGAAGCCGACTATGAGGGTGTCCATATCCACCTTATTTTTCTTCTCGCTCTTAGCCTCTATAGATGCCAAGTTCACAACCTCGACTTTAGTCACTGCCTTAGCCTCTACCACATGAGCCTTGCAATCATCTACCTCTGAGCCACCTCCTACTAGTCCTTCACAAATGGTGTTCACACCGAATGAGATCATACCAACTCTCTTCACTGGAGCATTATCATCTTTTGCTGGGAGGTCAGGGTCATCGTCATTATCGTCTGAGTCATTAGCTCTTCTGGAAGGGACATCTTTCCGACATTTATCATTTATTCTCTTTTTGGGGTTGTCTCTTCCCCCCTTATAAGCTCTTCCATCCACATACTTTCTGAGCTTTCTCGACTTCAACATCTTCTCATTCTCGTCCTTTAATGCTAAGCACTTGTCAGTCAGATGGCCGTGGTACTGATGGAACTCGCACCATAGGTTCTTATTTCTCTTATGTGGAGGGGCCTTCAGCTTATTCGGCCATCTTAGGGACCTATCATTCTTTATTTCATTGAGGATGTGTTCGCAGCTCATAATTAGAGGAGTATATTGTGAAAACTTGTCGTCTGCAGCCCTCTTTTTCCATCCTTCTTCTTTTGAAACTTCCCACTGCTACTTCTGTTCTCATCCTCATACTTTGTAGCCATTACCTCTTCTACATCCATGACCTTTCCATCTATTGCTAACATCTTGGCCATAGACTTAGGAGGGTCTTCAACAAGCTTCCAAAGTAGCTTTCCCTTCTGAATCCCTCCAATGAGAGCTATCATGGCTATGCTCTCTTCATAATGTTCAACCTCTAACTTTTCCTTATTGAACCTTGCGATCTAATCTCTGAGGCTTTAATTTTTGCCTTGCTTGACATAGAGTAGATGGGTTGTCTTCTTCTGAGGTCTTACCCCAAAACAGAAGTTGTGTATAAATCGCTAAGCTAAACCGTTAAAGTTCTCCACGGAGTTTTTAGGAAGAGAAGTGAACCAAATATGTGCAGCCCCCATTAAAGTGCTTGAGAAAGCTCGGCACTTCATTTCATCAGGAAATGAATAAATGTCTGCCATAGACTGGTACATCTCAATATGATGCACTGGGTTAATACTACCATCGTATTTGTGAGACACCATTGGTGGTTTGAATTTGGCAGGGGTTGGGAAGTTGATAATCCTTGCCAAAAATGGGTAGCCCTCTGAGAATACCCTTTGTAGTGGGTCTCGGCTTTTTATGAGGTTCCCTATCTTCTCTTCTAGTCATTGAATGGAGTCATTCCATGGTTTAGCAATGTCATCCTGACCGAGGTTATCCCCAGCTACCTCCAAGGGGTGGACTGAGGGTTCCCCAGCTGATGCACAACGTCGGCTGTTGACCTCCTGGACACAGTCTTGGCCATATTAGGGTCATCCATGATAACGCCGATGTTCACCACCTTCCTTTTGTGATCCAGCTGCACTTCTTGACCTGGATAACATCTGCCTCAGATCATTAACTGGGCTGAGCCTTTCAAAGGCCGACCCTCTACTTAAGAGAACAAAAGAAGACCCTATTTGTTGGGTGTCACCATCTCGTCTTGCTACATAACCTCGACTCTGTTGTATAGGACATACTGTGTTGTTTGAAACCTCATATGGCTCCCAACAGTCTGCCAGAGCATTTTTAGCCTCAATGTCATCGTACCTATCCTTAGGGCAAGGGTTTCCTTGCCTCCTCAGACGTAAATGCCTAGGGTCAGCAACATCCCTCCTCCGTTGAGGAGTAGTTGGTCTTTTTACGGTGCCTGGGGTGGTCCTCTGGCTTCAGGATGAGGCTGAACAGTTTTCAGAGTAATCATCTCCGGGGACACCCCAGGTGGTATCATTATATTTTGCCTTAACTGGGTAAATTGCTCCTGGATCACTTATTGGGTTATAGCCAAGGACTTCAAGGCTTCTGCCACCTCAACTATCTCGGACTGGGGTGGTGCCTGGCTAGAACTGGGTCCTCCAACGCCAGATGGTGGAGGAGGTGGTGGTAATTCTGGTGCCATATGGTAAGACTAGAGATATTTCAATGAAAATATTAAAGAGCTTGCTACTTTAAAGGACCTCTTTCAATGGTGACGCAGCTTCACGCGAAGGGTGAGGCCTGGTTCACCACCAGTCTGTGGTGCGGTTAATTAACAAAGGAGGAAGAGATGAAACTTCTAGTTCCCACAGACGGTGCCAAAATGATGATGCTGGAAACACTACCACCAGATGAGGTGTTGACAATCTCAATCTAGTGAAAACAATGGCAGCACAAGAGTGTATATATATAGTAAAAGGAGGTGAGGAGAAGAGGATAAACACTTGTATGTAAGTGGTTCAACAAATCTGTCCTATATCCACTGTGTGAGTGATATCACTAATTGAAGGCACTAATGTCCATAAATTCAATCTTTCAAGCTTTCTCTCTCTTCTGTGTAAACAAGCAGAGTTTTAGCTAGGGTTGCAATTATGGGATCCCTTTACAAGGTAGAGGATGACCCCTATTTATAGTGTTTGGAGGTGTAATGTACCCTCCAAGCATGTAATGAGCATGTGCATGAGTATCGAACTAGTGTGAGGATGACACCTGGATGATCTTATGTAGATAATGATTACCTCAATATTCCCTCATGGAGGGGAATGATTCGGTTATAACTGATTTGTTCATGTGTTCTCGATCTTACATGTGCTTGTAAATGCTCGGGCCTATGTCCTTGATTGGTGTAACCTCGGCCTGGATGAGTATGAGGTTGTTAGAGTCAGATGTAGATGCTTTGTCTTGTTAATAACCGTGATGACCTCGACCAGGAGTATGAGGTTTAGGTTAGGTATGAGGTAGCAGTAATGTTGACTGAGGCAGATGATGATGTTGGCAGATGATCAAGCCCATGAGACTCTATTGACCTCGGCTGATGAAGAGCCGATGTTGGTGTGTGAGGGGCCAATCTTATGAGAGACGAACTTGCTGATGGTTGTCATAAGATTCTTGTCAACTCGGCTGTGAGACTGACCGAGGTTAGTGTTTCTGAGTACAAGGGTGCACTTTGGGTATATCACAAATTACAAAGAGATAAAGCAAGAGATTTCTTGTTTGAATGATATGAACTAGTGATTCCTCCTCTTTATCCCTTGTTCTTCCTCTCCAAATATCTTTACAAATTTTCCCAAATATCTAGGAAAACTAGGGTTTATGTTTGGTGTGTAAAGTGTTCAACTAATGAGGGTTAACACCGTTTAAAATTGACTAAACCCAAAGGTCATTAGTAGGCTTAATTTTGGGCCTCCAAATGAGCCCAAAATACTACCCTAACTAGTCCAAAACATAGTCCAAAGGTATCCCTACCCTATAAGCCCAATAAAAAGTACTAAAAAGACATATCCCAGCCTCCGTGATGCTCCAAAGTCCAATCCAAATGTTAATACCTCTAAACCCATAGTAATACCTAACGACGTAAATAAAATACACACTTAATTATTATACGCGTAACACATGGTCCAATATAATATAATTAATGTCACCAATTAATTATTAATAACACGCGACACAAAATAACATCCCATGAAAATTTAATTACCATTTAAATTATGCATTTTGTTATTAGCAAATCACACAAGTAATAATTCATCCAATTTATTAATTTATTCCTCAATTACTAAATAATAAAAAAAGTCACAAAAATACGGGGATCCTTATGGATACCTTGAAAAGTTTAAAAATAGTCTTAATTTTTGTGTCAAACTTTTAAAGAAATTTGAAGATCTATATTGGGAACTAAATTCTAAATATTGTGAAATTCCTAGCAGAGAGACTTTGAATGACTTGCCTTCAACTTTAAATCATTAATCTACATTTGATCATGGTTTTCAAAACTTTCATAAATTAAGAAAATATTATAGGATGAACAATTTGAAAGAAAAATGTAAATATGTCTCTTCCCATCTGTAAAAATAATAATCATCATGATAAAAGACCTACTAGAGATTGTATTTTCTCTTATTGTCATAGAATAGGTCATCATAAATATTTTTACTTTAAGTTGAAAAAAGATTCAACAATTTGATAGGGTTTCTCCCAAAACTTCTTCTCATATGCCTCATCCTAAAATTTATATAGGTGATTATTATAATAGAAGAGAATTTTGTTATTTTCTTAAGTTGACCTCGCACTTTCATAATGCTAGAAATAATTATAGCTTTGGTAAGAATAATGTTTTGGGAAAACCATGTGAACATTTTCATCATGTACAAAGAATGAGGGGCGATAAGATTAATAATATGGCCAAGGTTCAACATACTCCCAATTGCCTCATGTTTGAAAATTATGGATTAGGAAGGATAATTTTTATAAGGTAGAATTATCAACTAGATCGGATCATTTGTTGATTCCCTCAACTTATACTTGTTAGGAGGTTTTCTCTTGTGCTTAGGACTCTTTAAAATGCATATCCTATTCCTTGGCTCATGTAATCCTTATGATGCTTTATTTTTAGATAATTTTGTGGTTATGTACTTATAGGCCAGCCTATTAAAATGTTAGATTAATCTATCTGACTTGTTTGCACGTAATCATTTTATCTTGGATATGTTTATGACTATGAATTCTACACATATAATTTAAAATCTTTGAAAGTTTATGATTTTCTAAGATTAATTTATCTTAGTACATGTCATGACTCATCTTATTTACACCGCACTACATTTGAGCATTATCTTATGAACTAAAGAACAAAACACCCTCGAGTAATGCTTTATAGAATATTTGAAATGTATGTGAATTGAAAATGGGTGTCATTTTAGCCTTAGTGCTTATGAGATTTTCTTCTTTATGGTTGGAGTTAAAAATGTCATATTTCAGAATCATGAGATATGATGTGGTAAGGGTTACAAGTATTGGATTATGAGAACTACCTTTATTTGGAAATAGTTCCCAACCTTTAGTAATCAATGTGTGAAAGCCACCGCATGAAAAATTCATATTGAAAGCAACGTCTCAAAGATTTTATCCATAAACAAATTGAGTAACATCAAGAATATGACACTTTTAATGTTTAATCAATATCGGTTAGTGAGTAAGAAAAAGTTATTCGTTGAAGATTTTACGTTTCAATGGAAATTACATTTTTTTAATAAAAATAATTTAAACTTTGAGATTGCCAAGTAAAACTTCTTTTTTTATATTTATTTTGATTTCATTGGAAAAATGATCAGTTTTTTACTCCTTTATCTCTTCCACACGAGTTGTCTCCTATGTGCTCTCTTGAATTAACTTGAAACTTGCTAAATCTTTTATTATCTAGTCTATTCTTTATTTACAGTATTTGGAATAACCATTAACCTTGACTATGACGACTCAGAACATAAACATGTCGAATATCATTTGTCAAAGTCATTTTTGTCAGTGGATTATATGATATTTATTACTTTGTCTCATTTGAATTATTTCTTTTGTATCGAACACTAACTTTTGGGTTTTGAAATTTATGTGGCTAGTCCCACAACCAGAGAAGCTTCATTGCCTCAATGATAATTGTTGTCGCTATAATGACATTCGCGAACAAAGAAACGCTTCGTTAACTCGAAGATAGGTTTAGAACGCGCTTGACAACTTAGATTTGTCATTTTCCCCAAATAGTTTTCTCTTTCTAACTTTGTCGATCTCCTATCCCTACCTCAATTTTTGGACTTTTTTGAAGGTATTTTCCCCCTAGTTTTCCACTTCTAGAAACATTCTTGTAATATTCTCTTAATATTTTATTTCTAGATTTACTACTTTGAATCCTTTTGACATTTTTTATGGATTTAAAGAATGTTTTGTTATTTGAATCCTTTTGGAGTTTTTTTCCACCTCTAATATGGTATTATAAATTTATTTAAGTATTGATTCATACTTTATTAACTGTATTCATAGATTTGACCACTTCTACATGTTAATACTCTAGTTTTGGGGATTTGCTTTTCGTTTGTGACAGTCACCAAGAGTTGAAACTCACTCAATATTTATGACTCCATCTTCTGGGTTTATTTTTCTATACCTAAATTTATTTTTAATTTATTATGCATGGAATCCCAAGTTTAACGAAGAAACATCATTTCAGTGCTAGTTCTTCTGCACCTCCTTCTCATCTACAGTTCAAAAACATAGATCACTATGATAGGTTTGAGAATTTTAGATAGAGGCATATTCATCTTGAGAGTTCTGTGGATTGGAATTCTCTCCAAACCAATCATGCCATTACCCTAGAAGTTTTTGAAAAAAGGTATTGGCCTAGAATTGTAAATCAAGGCGAAGACCAGGAATAAGTATACCCAAATTGGGTTCGAGAATTTATACCACTGTATCATTCTTGACCACTAAGACTGGCTTCACTTATGTGGTTTAAGGTATTTTGGTCATGATCACTCTCGCCCTATTCATCAAGACTTTTAGTTTACCAATCACCCACAATGTTGCCTACCCATACGAAGCTCATACTGAAACCGAGAGAGAGTATTATGATTTCTAAAATCATGGGTGGAAAGATCATAAAGCCACATGAAAAACTTTGGAGCAACGACACCTTACTAATTTTTATTATGTTCTCTATATGATTTTCTCTGCAAATGTTATGCAAAACTCTCATCATTGTTCCATTCCATCTTTTAATTGCAAATATTTGTATGCCGTTGGAACTGGAGAAACTATTAACTTTGCGATATTGATGTATAAATTGATGGTTGATGGTCTCATTAGAAAATGTAATGTCCCTACTTCTCATTTTTATGGAAGTTTAATACATTTCTTACTCTTATCGAGGAACGTTCGCGTATTTTCCATTGAGAAAAGGGGATTGAATAAAAAAAGTATTACCTACACCATATTTCATGATGGGAAGAAGAAAATTGGTAAAATAACCCCCACCACAAGAGGTAAATTATGTGGAAGAAGCTTTTCCTCATGAGCTGAGTTTGTCCTCACAACATACACGAATGGATACACCACCGCAACACTGAGTATACCCCGTATACATGATGAGAAGGTCACCTAGATTTCTGACCAGGTTATTGATCGTTTGTGTCTTGACATCGCTGCCACTCACCTCTATATGTCCCAATAATTTTCATCATTTCATCAGACACATGATGCCTTTTGTACTTAAGCGTTTACACTAATGGATCCTATGCGTAGATATGTAGTTTATCTTCACAGTGAGGTTCGTTTTCTTCGCTCCTTCTAAGAGGATTTTGATGACGACGATGATGATGAGTGAGCTATGGTCATGGTTGTAGTAAAATTTGGTTTTATGTGTGTGTCCATCGTTTACTATGATAGTTTTTCAAACTTTGTTGGTTTTTTTGTTGAATATATTTAGCGGTTGTGTGCTTGTGATTTGGATTTTTTAGGTATGGTGGCTTTGATTTGTGACCTTTGGATATATGGATGTGTTTTAATTGAGCAAGTTGAAGTATAAGTTTTGATGGAAGCTTCCATAGCTTATTTGGAGATCATCTGTGATATTTTCATTGTTATTTCATTTTATGGGCTACTTTAGATAATTTCTCTTGATTATTCTTTACATGATCTTTAGGTCATTTTACTACATGCATTTATATGACACAACATGGATTATTTATGTTATTTACTCACTATCTCCCATTATTGCCTATTACTTTATGATATGTACTTGTTTCACTATCATTAGTAAATCACGATATTTACTTATGATTCATTTGACTGGTACACGTGTTTGTTCATGATCCAACTTATTTATATTGTTATATTATTCCTTTGATGATATTTGGACTACATTCCTTAGAGTGCATATACTATCCTTATTTAATTTAGAATGCAATGACTCACTATGTGATCCTTGTGACGCGACTGAAAATGTGTCTGTAGTGTGTGCTAATTTCGATTCAAGTGCAATCCGGTCATGTAAGTAATAAACTCGGGAATACGGTGTCAAATCCTCAAGGAAATATGACGAATGCTCATGACGACGTAGGAAAGATGACTAACCCTAAACTAACTCGGAGAAAGAATGAAAAAAATGATGAAATTAGAGATTGAATTCTACTAACTAAATGCAAGATAAATTAAACTTACTAACTGAATTATGTGAGCAATTAAACTAATATAATTGAATAAATATGAATGATGAAAAACAAATTAGAATACACTCCCCCGAACCCTAGTATGTTTACTGGATACAAAACTAGTTGTGAATTAGATAACCGATTAAACCTAGTCTTTATTAATCTCAAGCATTACACATATGTGGGTAATATCCTGTATCATACATAATCTAGAGCAAGAATAGAGAGGTGTTGACATAGCTAACATATGCGTTGCAC
Organism: Sambucus nigra; assembly: GCA_949130495.1. Classification (NCBI taxonomy): domain Eukaryota; kingdom Viridiplantae; phylum Streptophyta; class Magnoliopsida; order Dipsacales; family Adoxaceae; genus Sambucus; species Sambucus nigra. The sequence goes on along the minus strand of OX422212.1, from coordinate 245,577,968 downwards.
TCTTAAACACCCCGATTACCTAGGGAAAACGAGGTTGAAAGTCCTACGACGGTTGTGATCGCTACACAACATGATTCAATCATTATTGAATTCAAAGAACTAATTTTCTATTTGTACAAACCACATTGAGTTGGGTTCATGCATCCTAACCCTTAGAAATCTAGCCTACCATGGTGCAACTAACTATAATTATGTTTTCTACTGTGCGTGAAATTAAAACCATCATGAAATCAAACTTAGATGAGAAAGAGAAGTTAAGAACAATTGGAAATAAATAAACTATGCACTTATTAATGAGTTCAAATAATAAAGAAGAAGAAGAAACAAACTTTACTGAATAAATATGAATTGAGAATCACAAAGTTGTAAACTTTAAGCTCCTAGAGTTCTTCACTACTTTCTCTCTCTAAACTATGCTAAAAATAACTCTCCAAGAACTCTCTTAAGTTTGGGAATATGTTGGAATAAAAGACTACATTTTCACAAGAGTTTTGGCCATGCACAACTCTAATTTTGGAAGAAGATAATTACAAAATTTATCAGCCGAACCGATCCGATGCAAAGCCATCGATTCGGTTCGCTTTATGCAGAGGATTTTGCACTACCGGATCAGTTTGTTTTTCATTACCATCGATTCGGTTCTACATTTACAGAAAGTTTGACAAGCACTGGGCCGATTTAATTTCCACTTCATCGGTTCGGTTCTATATTTACATAAATTTTGACAAGCACCAGACCGATTCGTTTTCTTCTTTTTGGGTTCGGTTTGGCTTGTGTAGAACGTGTTTCTTCCTTGTGATTTTTTTTCTCATCTTCAAAGCTTCATAACTTGTGAACCGGGACTCAGATTTGTATGCCATTTCTTCCTATGTTCTCGTAGACTTAAGGTCTTCAACTCTTATCGAGTCTTCTTGTCTGAATTCTAGATGAAAATGACTCTTCTTCCCTTTGACTTTTCTTCTTTGCTCTTCTCTCTTTTTATTTCTTTCTTTCTTCCCATGCACTAAATACCTGCAAGATCGATGAGAAATACACGAAACTCAACAAAATCGTTAGAAAATGTCAATAGTAATGATATGAGATAAATTAACTCGAATTACATCGCATGGAATGTTAAAAGACTCTAAATTACGGGGATAAATACGAAGAATTTATTCCTAATCAAATCCCCCCTAACTTAGAAGTTTGATCGTCCGAGCAATGTAAAAGAAAGAATCTATGCAAGGTCAAACTTTGATCAAATGTCTTATTGGGATAGAATACCTCTTTCACAGGCAAGAGATTGCATTTAGCGTATGCAACAAGCCTTTAACCCCTAGGCTACCCTAGTAGGACGAGTTGTGTCTCGTGAGGATTTGCAGTGAATATACATACAAAATTCATTTTCGACTCAAAGAAAAATAAAATACCTAAAAATTATACAATTTAAACTCCCCAAAAATGGTCCCCGTAAATTCACATTCGCAAGTCTCAGATCATAGTGTGTGTGTGTGCGAAGTCAAAAATCAAATTGAAAATTTCCACCAATTGATCATTACGTTACTTTTTGAAAATTCGCTATGATTCACTTCTCACGGGATGCTCTCACAAACGAATCACTCGGAATGTGGCTATTTTCTCTCGGTGTGCATGATAAAAAGAGTAAATGCATTTGACACAAGGTCACGCACCTAAATTTGAAAGACAAAATTTATTTGGGTGAAAGGATCTCTTCATCGGAATATTGTCATTTGGAAAACGGGAAACATCATCTCTTATTCACACCAATTAACCTCTCTTATTATCTTTTTGTGTTTTAGGCTCTCCACGCGGTAATTGATTTCGCAATTCAAACTCGGTTAGGACTTTTCTTGGGTTAAAAGGTGTAATGGGTAAAATTGGGATTTGTTGGGAATGATTGGGAAAGTCAGAATTGGAAAATTTACTTAGGATGCCCATTAGTTCTTTTTCGGCCTTTTGGTCGTTTTCTCTTCTTTGTCTATTTTTCACATTTTTCTTTTCTTGTTATTTTTATTGAGCATTTTTTTCTAGTTTTCTCGTCCCTTTTTATTTCACCATTTGGACTTAAATTCCGACTTTTTAATTTTTCACAATTCCAGTCTAAATGGGTTTTTTGGGTTATCAAACGAAAAGGACAAATTTTATTAGGCTCAAATTGGGTTACAAAGGGAAAAATTTTCACAAATTTTTATGGCTACTATTTTTTTGGATGACAAACGAGGGCCTACTTCATTGTCCGAATTTCTAATCAATTTACCATATGCATCTCGAGATTAATTAAGTTTAGAGATATGTTAGCGCATATTTTAAGAAAACATCTCACACGTTTAGCGTAACCGATCAAAATAAAGGAATTGAGATCCTTAACGACTTATTTAAAACGCTGAAAAGAACTTTGAGTTAACCATTAACTCAGATTGATTTAAAGACTAAAAAAAAGTGATAGGCTCAAAATCTCACCGGTTAGATTAATCTCCACACTTATACGTAAAGTCATCAATTTTCTTTCAATTTCCATCTTTGGTCAATTTTGGCTTTGTGCATTTGGATTTTTACAATTTAAGACTTTAAGCAAAATTTTAGTGACATTTTCAAAAAATTTAAATTCCAATTTTTATTTATTTTGAAGAAAAATATTTTTAGCTTTTTCAAAAATTTCTAATTTTTTTTGGGCATTTCGAACTTTGTGAAATTTTTAAGCGCATGCGGAACCCCCCAACTTAGACTTTTGCAAAGTCCCTATGCAAAAAGGACTAAAATCTAAAATAAAGAGATATTGCATAAAAAAAATGAACAAAGGACAAAATGCAACTATGTAATACTAACAACAAAGTACTCGAAATGATCGGATATGAATTTCATGTTCTCCATTACACAAAAATTACAAGCAGTTAAGTACATAAAATTGGAAGAAATAAATAAGACAAACAACCAAACAACCATTGGGCTACTGAGGGGGTGGGTTTTACGAGCTGGGAGCATATGGGTCATATGGGTCATAAAAATAGGTCGGTGGTGGCACATCCATATGTCGTTGACAATGCTCAGCTTGGAGGCGATGCATCATACTTGTATCGCGTTGGTATACCTGAAGGTCCGCTTGGCGGTCGGTACGGAAGTCATTAATGGACCCGTTGAAGCACGCTTCCCGCGCATAAATGAGACTATCAAGCTTCATTCCCACCGGCTCCTAGTCAGAATTGGCCACTATATCATATTCTTCCTCCACGCCCTCAGCTATTACAATGTCCTCGGCTTCTTCTTCCTCCTCCTCCTCCTCCTCCTCCTCCGCGCCCTCAGCCATTACAATATCGACTTAGAATGTGCGGCCAAGGTGAATGATAGTGTTGTGATAAAAAAGGTGGTAGACGAGTGTAGCTTAGTGATGGCGCATCGTCGAATCATTTGAAGTTTGGAGTAGGTTGGCATAGACAACGTGGAAGGTGATGCAAGCCTTATCATTTAGGCGCCCCATCGGAAAAGTTTTCGAGACCCAATATTTTCTTGGTGCAAGTTGGGCTATGAAGGTACTTTTGGGAACGGGTGCGACGTTAGTTGGGTAGTCAAAATGTTCCGGGGTCGAGCTCCCTTGGCGGAAAGCTTCCGGGATAAAATTATTAAGGAGAAGGGGATGGGATGGCCGTCAACAAAATCTTGGGACACAAAATCGCCCATGCGGACGAGACAGCGATAGAAAGACCAGACCTTCTCTTCCCATACCACATTGTGGGGATCGTTGAGAAAATTGTAGCACCCCTTCAAGAGGAAAAGGTTGGTGATCGTGGGGGGGTAGTTAATTCCATTTAACTAGTTGCTCAATGTGGAGTTTTCGGGAGGAGCTAAAAAAGCGCTCACACCATATTCATTCTATGCGAGAACGTAAGTCCCCGTTACCATCGGGGAGGACTTCGATGGGGTTGTATTTAGTGGGGAGAGCTCGATTGGCCATGGTAAATCTTTTTGCTGCCCGAATATGAGAGAGAGAGAGAGAGTATATGGGAGGGAATTGGGAAGAGTGTGGAGAAAAGGGTGGGAGATGGTGGGAATTTATAGATGGTGTGGGTGGAGTATTTGGAGGGAAAAAGGGGGAAGAATTGAGGGAAAATGGGGAAAGAATGGAGGGAAAAATCGAAATAGGAGGGAAATGAAGAGATTGTGGGAAGGGGGAAGCACCTAGGGAAGGGGCAAAAATCTACGGAGGGAAAATCGGTTCAGTTCCCAGGGGAAAATCGGTCCAGTTCCCTTTTTTTTATTTCGATTTTCCTAAACCAAACCGATTCGGTCCAAGGGTATGTGTTCGGTTCGCCTTGTGCAGAAACTCTCCTCTCCTTTTCTAAACATAAATTCTATCACTCTCGATTTTTCGAACACTCCCGCAATAATTCCAGCGAATGAAGTCCCTCAAAATTGTCCATGCCCTCATGAAACGCATTTTTGAACTCCCATCCTCTCATGACTTACACTTACGAACTCCTAATGATCCTATCCTAACTCTAACTAGTGTACACGAGAGTTACCCTATACACTTCGGGGGTGCGAGGACCTTTTTGTTACAGCTCACTCAACCCTGTAAATGGGGTCCGACAACGAGATCATGTTGGCTTCTTATACATACGCCTTTAGATATGGCTTTAGGTGTTGTCCATTAACTTTAAATTTATCTCCCTCCTTTAGATCTTCCAATTCCACCACTCCGTGGGGGAATACATTTCTCACAATTAATGGGCTAGTCTATCTTGATTGCAATTTTCCAGGAAACAAATGTAGCCTAGAGTTGTAGAGAAGAACATTTTCTCCCGAATGAAACCCTTGTGTCGGATAATCTTATCATGTGCAAGTTTCATCCGTTCTTTGGAAATCTTAGCATTCTCGTTTGCATCATCACACATCTCTTCCAACCCGTTTATTTTAAGCTTGCAAGCTCACCGGCTTTATCCAAACTATAATTCAACCTCTTGATTGCCCAATAAGCTTTGTGCTCTAGCTCCACGGGGTGATGGCATGGCTAACAATAGACAAAGAAAAATGGGGACATCCCGAGGGGGCTCTTATATGCGGTCCTATAAGCCCATAGTGCATCGTTCAATATAAAGGACCAATCTATTCGATTAGGATCGACATTTTTTTTTATTGTTTTTGATTTCACGATTCGCTAGCTCGGCTTGCCCACTTATTTGAGGGTGATAAGTTGTTCCAACCTTTTGAACAACTACATACTTTCTCATAAGATTTTAAAACGACCTATTGTAAAAATTCTTACTGTTATCACTAATTATTGCCTTCGGAGCGCCGAAGCGAGATAGTATGTGTTCTTACAGGAACTTAATCACCACTTTATTGTCATTCGTTTTAGTACCTATGGCTTCTACCCAGTTAGACACGTAATCTACCGCAACGAGGATGTATAAGAAGCCAAAGGACGGAGGATAAGGACCCATGAAGTCAATACCCCAACAATCACATATTTCAATTATGAGTATAGGGGTTAAGGTCATCATGTATCATCGGACGATAGCGCCCATCCTTTGACACCTATCGTAGGATTTAGAGTAAGCATTCATATCCCAGAAGATTGTGGTCCAATAGAGTCCGCTTTGAAGAACCTTAGCGGATGTCTTATTCGTGGAAAAGTGGACTCCACACACTTCTGTATGATAGAAATGGATGACGCTATGAATCTCGTTATCTGGTACACAACTTCGGATGATTTGGTCCACACAATATTTAAATAGAAATGGATCATCATAGAAAAACATACGCGACCAAGTCATGAAACTCTTCTTTTCTTGCGGTATCCATTCAAGAGGGACGGCTCCCGTGATAAGATAGTTAACTATGTATGCAAACCATGGAAGGGAAGAGGTGGAAAATAGTTGCTCATTTGGGAAATACTTATCTATGGGTATGAGATCACTAGGCACGTCGGACGAGAGCCATGATAAATCATCAGCAACGAAGTTTTCTACCCCTTTTTTTTATCTTTAATGGAGAGATTTGAACTCTTGTAGGAGTAGGATCCACCTTATGAGGTGCGACTTAGAATCTTTCTTAGAAAGGAGATATTTTAGTGCCGCGTGGTTGGTAAATCATATGATGGGTAAAGCGAATAGGTATGAGCGAAATTTGCCAAGGGCAAACACTATCGCTATCAATTCTTTCTCCATGGTGGAGTAATTGAGTTTCAGTCTAGTTAATGTTCTGCTAGCGTAGTAGATAACATGAGCATTTTTATCCCTTTTTGGCCCAAAACGGCCCCTACCGCGTAATAACTTGCATCACACATAAGCTCGAATGGTAAGGACCAATTCGGAGCTTGCATGATGGGAGCAGAAACAAGCATGCTTTTCAATTTATCAAAAGCAACTTGTCATGTTTCGTTCCAATCAAAGGGGGCATCCTTCATAAGGAGGTTACTCAAGGGTCTAGCAATGGTGATAAAATCCTCCTTTAGTGAGTTAGGTGGGGGAATCTCAGCTATGACATCTATTTTATCCCTATCTACTTCGATTCCCTTGGACGACACTATATGGCCAAGAACTATTCCTTTAGTTACCATAAAATGGCATTTTTTCCAATTAAGCACTAAGTTTTTTTCCACACACTGGGCGAGTACTTTCTCAAGATTTGCAAGACAAAGGTCAAAAGAGAGGCCAAAAATGCTAAAATCGTCCATAAAAACTTCAAGTCCTCTTTCAACCATGTCACTAAAGAGACTAAGCATACACCTTTGAAAAGTCGCGGGCGCATTGCACAATCCAAAAGGCATACATTTATAGGCAAACGTTCCAAATGGACATGTGAAAGTCATCTTCTCTTGGTATAAAACATCTACGTCTATTTATTTATATCCGGAATAACTGTTAGGGAAGCAGTAATATGGGTGTCCCGCTACTCTCTCTAGCATTTGGTCGATGAATGGTAAAGGGAAATGATATTTCCTTGTGTCTGCATTGTGTTTTCGGTAATCAATGCAAACATGCCACCCGGTGGTGGTACGTTAGGGAATTAAATCACCCTTGGCATTCTCGACCACAGTCATTCCCGACTTCTTCGGGACGATTTGGATAGGACTCACCCATTTGGTATCCGAGATCAGGTAGATTATCCCGGCATCCAATAACATAATAATTTTGGCTCCCACTACCTCTTTCATTATGGGGTTTAATCTTCTTTGCATTTGCCTCGAGGGCTTCACGTCCTCCTCAAGGTGGATTTTATGGGTACAAATAAAGGGACTTATACCTTTCAAATCCGCTATGCTCCAACTAAAAGCACTTCGGTGCTTCCTCAATATTTCTAGTAATTTACCCTCTTGCTCTTTATCTAGGTTTGAGGAGACTAAAATAGGAAATGTCTCATCCTCTCCCAAATAAGCATATTTAACATTCGAGGGTGGGAAATTTTTCTTCAGAGGGGATCATGCATGACTCCCTCGGGGGTAAATACTCGAATCTAGAAGCCTAATTAATATCTCTCTCAAGTCCTCAGTCGTCACTCTCTCATCTAATAGTTCTTTAGCCCCTCTACCTCTTGGTTAAACTCGGTGTACGTACCCTCGCTTTCATTACTCCTCACAAGGCTTGTTTTTAAGGCGTACCCACCAATAGTTTCCTCTGTGTGCTCTTCCACTATCTTATCTATGAGATCGACCACATGAATTTCTTCTTCTTCACCCACTTGTTTAGCAACATTGAAAATGTTTATCTCGAGGGTCATGTTCCCAAAAGTAATCTGCATTTTTACATTGCATGTATTGATCAAAGCATTAGCCGTAGCTAAGAATGGGCGGCCTAGAATGACGAGAACATGATTGCTAAAATGGATGGATGTATCCAAGTCCAAAATGAAAAAATCTACCGAGAAGTAAAATGTGTCCACTTGGACTATCTCGTCCTCGATAATGCCTCGAGGTATCTCCACTGTCTGATCCACTAGTTGGAGAGTGATTCGTGTGGGTTTAAGGTCACCCAAATCGAGTTGCCTATATATGGAGTAGGGAATAATGTTCTCACTGATCCCTAAATCAAGTAAGGCTTTTTCTATTCGATTTCCCCAATAATGCACGAAATCATGGGTACACCCGGATCTTTAAACTTTTGTGGGAGGTCGTTAAGTAGAACGGAGCTCACATTTTGTGCTAAAAAGACATTCTTTTTCACCTTTAGCATCTTTTTACCATCAATAAATCTTTATTGGCTTTGGAAAAAGCAAGGATTTTCTGGATGGTATCGATAAATGGAAAATTCAACTTTACTTGCTTAAGGGTATCTAGCACATCTTCGCGAGAGGCTCCCTTTTGGGGTGGAGCCAACCGTTGAGGGAATGGTGCGGCGGTGGGCGATTTCACTACGACTTCAAGCTCACTAGTGTCATCATTTTCACTCTCTTTCAAGGGTGCATCTTTGGCCTCTTTCGTGTCGGGCGAAACCTCCTTGTCTTTAGACATGCCGTGTGGGGGAAGTGATAAATCAACAACTCACCGACTACAAAGATGGTGACAACTTAACATTACTCTTGATGATCATGGGAGGTAAAGCTAACACTAGCTTGATCTTGAGGAGGTCTTTGTCCTTGAGCAGGAAACTTGACCTTCTCTTCTATATGTGAAGTTGTTTGCAACCTGAAGATATTCACATTTTTCTTGGTGAATATGCGATCGTACTTAGCATTGGTTGAGTTTTGAGATTGGATGAATTGATTTAAATTATCCTCGATATTTATCCACGGTGGGGTGATATATGGCACAGGAGGTGGTTCTTGCATATGTATTTTCATCGGTGGAGCATTTTGGAAATATGGTGGTGGAGGTGGGGCAACATGTGAACTAGGATTCAACGCAGTCTCTTGTTGCCCATAGATAAAACCAGGATGGTTCCTCCACGAAGGGTTGTAAGAGTTCCCATGCGGGGTATTTAAATTGAAAAAAATACCACTTAAGTCGTTTAATTCAAGATTAAACTATCTAAATGGCTCCGAACAGTTTGTTAAAGAAACTCTTTTCTTAAAACAAATTTCTTAACACAAGATGTGTAAATCAGTATGAACGAGTTATTTAAGGTATATGTTTACCAGTTTTGAAAACCAAAACTTATAAAGAAATTAAATCACCACAACCTCAAGAAAGGGATGAGAGGAAGAGGAAGAGGAAGTATACAAGAACAATTTTTAAAATGGTAAAACCCCACCCAATTGGGTAAACATCCACGTAAGTCTCTACACCTCAAAAGTAAAAATCCACTAAAATAGAGTAATATATTACAAACTATTTAACAATAAATACACACAATCATACATAATTCTAAGTTTAGAAATATACCAAATCCTCTGGACTTTATGACTTATCCTAAGGCTCTGATGTTGTTAATGTTCTCTCAGCTTTGTAACTCCACTCCTTTTAAGTTTACGTCGACTCAAAAGTCCAAAATCTCAATACCAATACTTTTCAGTGTTGTAGTGTGAAAGTGTAAGTGGTGATGTGCTCTAAATCACATGCATGCAACCCACATACACTTAATTACAGACAAGTTGCTTATCAAATTACAAACAAATCACAAATATGTAAAGATTTTCAAAATCAGTTTAATCGAAACTATCATACTTTGGATCTTTCAATTTATCCACAGATGAAGAGGGAATCTTTCTATATACATGAGCCAAGATCCTAAACACTTTCTTATTTTGAAAATATACAGACTATTTCACAAAATGTGAAATATGTGAAAGTGTAAATCCCCAATCAAGATCTTAAACTAGATCTGAGTCTTAATGTTAAAAGAAACTGCAATCATAAACTATTTTGTTAGTTTTACGGTTTGAAATCATAAAAGTTGAAAATAGCCAACAAAACTATAATTTCTCGAAATAAGAAATCAAATCTAAGAGAGATAGATGTTAAATGTATCAAAGAATTTCATTCTCAGTTTCAATGATAGAAAATGAGATCAAACTGGTGTGATTAAGTTGGAAAAGAGATTACGAACAAAAGAGGAATGATATTCATAACTCTCGAACTAACATACTCTTATAAATGATTTTCTGTTGAGATTTGGCTGGATTTTAGGTTAGGGTTTTATTTTTTTCTCTCTTCTGTCTTTCTCTCTCTTTCTCATAACTGTTCTCTCTTTATATTCTCTCAGAAGTGATGTGAATAAAAGATTGTAATCGCAACACATAAGGCATCTATTTATACTAAGCCATGGAAGACTCTGGAACTTCGAAGAAAATGAATGGTCACGATTAATTCTTAAGAGATCGAGGTAAATATGATGGCTATCGATGCACCGCTATTAAACGTTCTCTTACTAGTTGTTTCAGGTATCACAAGAGTGATTCGGGTCACATGTAGGCCATCGATGAAACTGATCCAAGGGCTCACAATTAAACACAGGTATGTGAGGGAAAGAAAACGTAAATCCATTCGTTGTGAGTCTAACATGTGTAAAGCTGAGATGGCGTATAAAACCTGTGTTTTTTATCTTACAGCAATACAATTTTCACCCACACAATTATCAAGCGCGTTGGGGACGTAGACCCCCAATTTTAAAAACTTTCACTTTAATTCCCTATTAGTGAGGAATAAAGATGGTTACTAACAAAATTTAATTTTCTAAATGACGTTTGATTTTGTTTTCTTTAAAGGATGGAAAATTATAGTGAACAAAAATTTCAATTTCTTAAAACAAATTAAAATTAAAACACACACACTTTAAATTCACTCAAACCAAATTAATTTAATTATCAAGTTTAAACAAATTAGTTAAGAATATTATCCAATTAATTTAGTGTCAACTTGAATTAAATTAACATAAAATAAACTTACCCAAATAATTAAACATGCACCATTTTAAGCAAGATTGTGAATTAAACCCAATTTTTATCTTTTTACCTAAGCATGCATCTAGAGTGAATTTTGCAAGCTAAAATAAATTCACAACCACTACGCCGCGATGTACGAGGAAAATCCAAATGGGAAAAACCTCGGCGGCCCTAACCTTAAGTCCACTAAGTATGGAATTTTACAAGTATAAGAAAAATGACTTACTCAACTCGACTCGACTCCTTCAAGCCCCTGACGCGTCTTCTTGTACCAACCTCTGCTTAGTCGACAATACCGAAATCCATCGAAATCTTGGAATCCACCAATGAAGCTTTTGGAACCCGTCAACCACACACGGTGCCTTTCACCGTATGAGAATGCCGCAGCAAAAACAAAATGTCTTCTTCTTTGTGGGATGTAGAAGTAAACCCAAATTTCTCCTTTTGTTGGTAGAGGTGAAACAATGGTGCCAAACAACAAGCTCCAACCAATAGATATATGTGTAGAGATACTTAGATAAACAAACTAAACTATGGGTGTAAGTGTTTTCGTAGAGATTAGATCATGGTTACAAAAAAACACTAAACAATGAACTTTTCAATTAAGAAATTTTTCTCTCTAAAATGTTCTCTCAAAATGTGTTCAGAAAATGTCAAAAGTTAATTTTTCAAAAGAGGTTCCCGCACTAAATTAGTCTGGTAGGAAGTTAGTGGGTAAACTAGTGGGAAAGTGGGGTAAAAAATGCAAAAAAATTTCCCACCAGAAATGTCGTTCGAACGAAGTTTCGTTTGAATGACGCATCTAACGATAAAATTATATTGAAAGTCGTTTGAAGTTTCGTTCGAATTCTCGTTCGAATGATATGACAGTACAAAATAAAATGGGAACTCGTTGGAATTTCAATAAATCTCATTCGAACGAAATAGTGGTTCGAACGAAAATCTCGTTCGAACGACTTGCCAAAATTATGAAAAATCAATTTTAAGCCCAAAAACTTAAGTACAATGATTATGAAATAAACTCCTGAAAATATAAAATGTGTACCAAGTTATAAATGAGATTTTTGACATTAAAAAAATTTGATTAAATAAAATTTTACACCCTTTAAAATAATTCCAAGTCTCCTACAAATATATAAAAGCATTCATACCTTTGGAGACTTGAAATATGATGTTGATGACGTGAAACGTGGCACTGAAACTCAGCAATGATATTCTCTTGAAAAGAAGGTCATACGCTTGATGGATGCTCAAGAACTCTATCCCATGACTCAAGTGTTTTTGTCCGACATTGAGCCAACACTACATTAAGACTCAATTTGAAAATTTTGTCCTTACAAATCTCCCCCTTTGGCTATTTCAAGACAAAAACCAAAACAAAAATCCTAAAGGGCCTTCAAGCTCTACTAGACTAAAAAACTTCCCATCCAATATTAAAAATGCTTAACTCAAAACCACTTAGGATAAATATCTTTGCCGATGAAAGTTTCCCCTTATAAAAATCCCTGCACATTTAAGAAAACTATCAAACACATAGGGGCTATCAAGAATATTAAATGCCTGTAAAGTAAATACTCCGCCTAAATTAATTCTCCTTTATCAACTATGATCAACCTAAGAAGTTAGTGCTCTCCCCCTAAGTTAAATCTCCTAAACTAAGATATCATTATAATAGGACTAGATACCCTTTCTCCCCCGATCATTCTCCCCCTTTTTGTTCAGGAATAGACAAAGGTGATAGAATTAATAAAATACTCATTTCTCACCCAATCTAACTACGTACCATTTATCCCCTTAAAAACTAGGCAAGGGATATATATATATATGGGAAAACAAGTACAACAAAGATGCATAAAGTGTTAAGGACATGAAAGCATAAGGGCAACAATAGACAATAACTAATCTAAGCAAGAATAATGGATGGTAACTATGATGCGAACAAGACGATATCAATTTGAAATATAAGAGACTAAGCATGTGATATCAAACAAATATTTTGCAACCAGTTAGATACCAATTATGAATTAAAAGCATATATGGACTAGCTAGCAAGGCAAAGACTTAAACAAACAAACATACCATATATGTATACACAATAGATTTAAAAATATACACAAGCACACATATATAGATATAAACACACAAATGACACAAAATATTATAGAATGAGTTTTATACACTCTTATGGAATAAATGTGTCGTATGAAAACGGAAGTGAAGGGGTGTGAACTAGATACTGATGAATTTAAAACCCAATCACTTAAACATGTTCACAGAGTTATCATTTGATTGCAAAACTTTATCAATTTAAGATTTAGCCTTATGTGACAAGATAAATTGAACTCTATGAACAAACAAACACAATGCATACAAGCCTAGCATATTGATGATTCTACAAACCAATAGAGTCATGAAAATGAAAGCGTAACTAGGATAAACGAACATTGTGCAAACTGTCGATATACCATCAAAACTCCCTCAAAATAAGCATATATATTTTTGAATGACAATATCAATCTTAATAAATATAGGCCTTGGATAAATATTTTCTATTAATGTCATATTCTTTTAGGCCTTTGGACCACGTATTTCGTTTAGGTCCATTCCAAACGGTGACTTACTCGCAAAGGATAATATTTCCTTTCGGAGCCCTTCCCCGTGCACATTTATATTAATCATTTTTATATCTCACACAAATCTCACGTGCAACGGATTTTAACATGCACTAGTCATCCTAGGTCACATAATATTTAGATGACTAGATTGGTATGAGAACACCTCACAAAGCTTAAATATACATGTGAAGTTAAAAGTTTAAAAGAGCTCGTGCATGTGTGTGAAAAGGCATATAAAAGAGAATCCATTAAGCAAGTCAAACTTAAACTACTCCATGTAAGCATGATAAAGAACATTTTAAGGATTAAAATTCTAACCAAAAGTTCTAGCCACATGGTAGGGGTATGAAGAATTCAAACACAAACATATGCCACAAAAAATGTGTAAAACCAATATACTCACAAAAAAAAATCTTTTTGAGTTTTTCAAATTTTTTAGCTAAACATGAAAATATTTACTCAAAAGACAAACAAAAATTATTTGAATTTTCCATTAAACCTAAATAACTCATAAGATAAAACACAAATGACAAACTAAAATCTTTTTGTATTTTTCATTTAAAGCAAACTAAAATAAATATAATACAAAAGATAAACAAGTCATAATTTCTAGCATGAGATATGAAATAAAGCAATGACTAGAAAATGACTAAACATGCATACAACTAGCAATGATATATGATATGAAGCACAAAAAGATAGATTATGCAAACAACTAACACATTCAACCTTTATATTTAGCAATGGAGGTATCGTCTGAAAGTAAATGAGAATAAAAAATCCTATCTTGTAAAGCTACCAAGTCGAATCTCCTAATCCAAACTAATGGTGAATGACGATCTTAGGATATAGGAATCTTGGCTACCTCAGTTGCCTTACGTTGGGATTTTCTAGGATCTCCTTTAAGATCAAAGCAAAACTTCCTAATATGACCTTTTCGACCACAAAGTGAACACCTAAAGACTCGGCGAAAAGATTTACCTAAGAAATGATCTTTAACATTGTTCCTAGAGGACTCTCCTAAAATATTCGTTTTGTCTTTATGAGTTGACTCATTACAAGTATTGAAGCCTAAACCATACATGTCATTTTTAATTTGGAAGGTTCCTAATATTTTATCTAATTTCTCCGAACGATTCTCCAAATCAAATTTGACTCTACTCGAGTCTCTCACTTTCTTCTCAAATTCTACAATCTTAGACTCAAGCAAACCATTTCTCTCTTCAAACATACAAATCTCCTTTTTCATGGATTCCATTAATCCTCTAAGGCTATCTCTCTATCCTTCTACATACTTAAGCTTCTCTCGAAGAGCTCTCTCACGTGTTCTAAGGTCTTCCACTAAGGCACTCTCATTAATGACCTTGACACGTTCCTTCAAACTTGCTTCTAACTTCAAATTTTCCCTTTTTAATTTTATAGATTCGACATATAATTCTTGAAATGCAAATCGAAGTTCACTCACATCAACCTCATTTTCACTTCCATTATCTCTCTCTCTTCTCCACTCTAACTACCATCATCTTTTAGAGCAGCACTAACAAAGGCCTCAGAAGTGTTATGTATTAAGATGTCATCATTGGATGATTTCTCACCATCACTTACATAACTAGAAATGAACGCGATAATGTTGCGCTTAATGGGGGAATTTGACCCCTATTCCTTATCACTATCACTCAGGGTTGCATTGTAGGAAATTGGTTGCTTACCCTCTATCCTTAGTTTAGTGGGGAATTCAAAAGCCCTATGTCCATAACCCTCACAACCATAACACCTATTTGACTCGTCCCTATTAAGGTTTTCATTTGGAGTTTTAGGGATATTTCCGGCTTTGTCATGCTTAGATTTTTCAAATTTCTTAAAATCATTTTTAAATTTATCTTTGTTAAATTTAAGAAATTTACGAAACTTCCTAGCAAACATAGCCATATCTTCCGAGTCACTATCACTCTCATCATCCACAACTTGTTTTTCCTCTTTACGGGCTTTCAAATCAATTCCCTTATCAGTTTTGGAGGGGAGAATATTTAGTTCGTAGGTTTGCAAATCACCAACTAGTTCCTTAAGTTTGGTAGAGTGTAAGTTAGGTAAAGAATTTAACACGGTCACCTTAGGGATAAATCTATTGGGTAGGGACCTAAGAATTTTCTTTACAACTCGGTCGTCGGGTATTTTCTCTCCCAAATTAAATGATGAATTTACTATATCGAAAAGTCTAGCATAAAATTCATTAAATGTTTCTTTTCATTCATTTTGATGGTTTCAAATTCAGTGGTGAGGTTTTGGAGTTTAGAAGCTTTTCCGACACTAGTTTCCTCGTGAGTGAGTTGTAAAATATCCCAAGCTTCTTTAGCGGTTTCACACGTAATAATGCGTCGAAATTCATCCGGTGTGACCGCGCTGAACAAGGCATTTAAACCTCGAGAATTATAATTAGCAAGTTTGAATTCATTCTCACTCCATCTATCTACGGGTTTGGGGACACCCTCATTTTCTACCAAATGTGTGGGTGGGGACCAACCATTAACAACAGACAACCAAACTCTCTCGTCGATAAATTTTAGTGCCGATTTCATACTCGCTTTCCAATACGCGTAATTGGAACCATCGAAAATGGGAAATTTTGAAAATGGAGAAAATTACATTTTAACCAAAAATATTTAAAAGGACCTTAACGCAATAAATTAGCGCTCCGACTCTGATACCACTTGTTGGAGACGTAGACCCCCAATTTTAAAAACTTTCACTTTAATTTCCTATAAGTGCGGAATAAATATGGTTACTAACAAAATTTAATTTTCCAAAATACATTTGATTTTCTTTTCTTTAAAGGATGGAAACTTATAGTGAACACAAATTTTAATTTCTCAAAACAAATTAAAATTAAACTCTACAAAGTGAATTATGGTAAACACACACACATTTTAAATTCACTCAAACCAAATTAATTTAATTATCAAGCTTATACAATTTAGGTAAGAATATTATCCAATTAATTTAGTGTCAACTTGAATTAAATTAACATAAAATAAACTTACCCAAATAATTAAACATGCACCATTTTAAGCAAGATTGCTAATTAAACCCAATTTTTAATTTTTTACCTAAGCATGCATCTAAAGTGAATTTTGCAAGATAAAATAAATTCACAACCACTACACCGCGATGTACAAGGAAAACCCAAATGGAAAAAACCTCGGATGACCCTAGCCTTAAGTCCAATAAGTACAGAATTTTACAAGTACAAGTCAAATGACTTACTCAACTCGACTCGACTCCTTCAAGCCCCTGACGCGTCTTCTTGTACCAACCTCTGCTTAGTCAATAGTAATGGAGTCCACTGGAACCTTGGAATGCACCAATGAAGCTTTTGGAACCCGTCAACCACACACGGTGCCTTTCACCATATGAGAACGCCGCAACAAAAACCAAATATCTTCTTCTTTGTGGGATGTAGAAGTAAACCCAAACTTCTCCTTTTTGGTAGAGGTGAAACAATGGTGCCAAAAAACAAGCTCTAACCAATAGATATATGTGTAGAGATACTTGGATAAACAAATTAAACTATAGGTGTAAGTGTTTTCATAGATATTAGATCATGGTTACACAAAACACTAAACAATTAACTTTTGAACTAAGAAATTTTTCTCTCTAAAATGTTCTCTCAAAATGTGTTTAGAACATGTCAATAGTTAGTTTTTCAAAAGAGGTTTCTGCAATAAATAAGTTTGGTAGGAAGTTAGTGGTTTAACTAGTGGGAAAGTGGGGTAAAAAATGCCAAAAAAATTCCCGCTAGAAATGTCATTCGTTCGAACGAAGTCTCGTTCGAAAGACCCATCTAACGATATCCCAAAACAAATTATATTGAAAGTTATTTGAAGCTTCATTCGAATTCTCGTTCGAACGACTTCCTCATTCGAACGATATGACAGTGCAAAATAAAACGGGAACTCATAGGAATTTAAACAAATCTCGTTCGAACGAAATAGTGGTTTGAACGAAAATCTCGTTCGAACGACTTGCCAAAATTATGAAAAATCAATTTTAAGACCAAAAACTTAAGTACAATGATTATAAAATAAATTCCTGAAAATATAAAATGTGTACCAGGTTATAAATGAGATTTATGACATTAAAAAATTTGATTAAATAAAATTTTACATCCTTTAAAATAATTCCAAGTCTTCGACAAATATATAAAAGCATTCATACCTTTGGAGACTTTAAATATGATGTCGATGACGTGAAACGTGGCACTGAAACTCAGCAATGATGTTCTCTTGAAAAGCATGCCTTAACGTCTTCAACTTTAACATGTCATAGTCTTGATGGATGCTCAATAAATCTATCCTATGACTCAAGTGTTTTTTGTCCAGAATTGATACAACACTCTATTAAGATTTAATTTGAAATTTGTGTCCTTACAAAGCGCATTTGGTTTCTACCCAAGAAAGTTTTTAGAAGCTTAAATAATTTACAAATTAGCCCACAAACTTAATAACTTCAATTTTAATTTAGAAAAAATCATTTAAAAATGCTAGAATTTATATAAAATATCCCAAAAAATTATAGAAAATTATTTTAAAGGGATTTAACTCACACATAGCGATATTATAAAAAATGCAATCTCAAATGCAATAAATAGATGATCCTAGGTGTGGTGTTGGTGTTTATACCTTTGGACTATTAGAGGAAATAGAATGCAAAGTCTGAAGTTTTGTTGGTTGAAAAGGATATGACTCAATTTTGTCACTATTTCCAAACTAAATGAGCACCTATATAATATAGACTCAAGTGAGTTAAAGATATAGGGTGTTTCAATCTCCCCCTTTTAAAATATGAGAAAAAATCTCCTTTGAGTCATCTAGGACTTGTAAGGATACAAAAGAATAAGAAAAACCTATTCCTATACAAAAATTCTATCTACCCAATATCCTAGAAAGAGAAAATTACATAACTCAACTAGATAGAGATCAATACCTTATCAAAATTCTGATTTAAATGAAGGCACTGATTCTTGAAAATAAGATAACTAAGATCAAGCATATTAGTTGAGAATACAATAAGATGTCCAAGAAGACTCAAATTTCTCCCCCATTTTGTCTCAAATGGACAAAGGGAAAAGAAAATAAGTATGAAACAATAAATCATTGTTCTGCCATAACCATACCAATAGATTTGAGCAAAGGTTCAAATCGGAGATAATCTAATGGTTTGGTATATAAGTCAACTAATTGCAATTCAGTAGGTAGGTAATTAATTTCTAACTCCATAGATTCAACTAACTCGTGTATAAAATGATATTTAATTTTAATATGTTTGGTATTTTTCCTTAAGTAAACATGATTGATTATATGGCAAGATATACGAATGGATTCTGCCCAAAAATATTTAGGTAGGTTCTTTGCATGAATCATCACATGGGCCATTTCTTGAAGAGTGCGATTTTTACGCTCTGCATTTCCATTTTGTTGAGGTGTCTTACAAGCACTAAATTCATGTTTGTAACCATTATAGTCACAGTATTCGATGACACATGAATCTATGAATTCTCCTCCTCTATCACTACGAATTCTATCTACTTGGGAATCCTTTTCATTTTCTATACGAACTAAGATTTTCAAAAACTTTCAAAAGGTTTCATATTTTTGGTTTAAAAAGGCAACCCAGGTAAATCGAGTGAAGTCGTCAACCATAATAAGGATGTAACTATTTTCGCAAAGACTAACAGTACTAAAAGGACCCATTAGGTCCATATGGATGAGTTCTAAAGGTTTAGTGGATAGAACTTATTTAACTTTCTTATGGGGAGCCTTAATAATTTTTTCTTCTTGATAGGGACCACATATGAATTTTGAAATTGGTTTGATCTTAGGAAGACCTCTAACTATCTATTGGGAGAAAAATTTGCTAAGACTATCATAATTAATGTGACCCAACCTATTATGCCATATCTCATTGCCATCCATTCTGGCAATGTTACAAACCTCTGTACTTGGATTGAGTGTGTAATAGTTTTATGGAGTACGGAGTTCTGTAATAATGCAATCACCTTTTTCATTTAAAATTTTGTGTTTATTCATTGAAAAAGTGACAGTATGGTTTGAGTCACAAAACTGTGATATACTTAGTAAATTGTCTTTAAGACCTTTTACCAAGACAACATCTTCAAGAATGGGTAATCCTTCTTCATGGAGTGTTCCTTTACCAATGATCTGGGCTGATACACAATCTCCAAACAAGACTTTTCCTCTGGAGAAGTTAGTTTTGTTTGAAAGTTTGGAATCATCCCGGGTCATATGTTTGGAACATCCAGAGTCTAAATACCATCCAGTTGTCGTGTGTTTATCTTTAAAAGCACTGATCACAATGTTGCATTTCAATTGGGGTAATATATAATATTTTCTGACCCAAATTGCTCTAGTTTTCAATTTGTGCTTATTAGCTCGTATTTGATACAACTTGCGAGCTTCTGTCTTTTCTTTAAAAGATTTTTGCTCAGATTTATTAGTATTATAAACAGTTTGAGAAATTGGTTTAGAAAATAATTTAGGATTCCTTCTTGTTGATGGTCTTTTAGTATTAGTCCTTCTCTTTCTATTATGATAGTTATAATTCTGGTCTGGCTGTCTAGGAAGGACATAGTTGTTTCGGCTTCTCCTAGAATAATTAAAGTTATGGTAAAAAGGAGAGTTATAAACTGGATTACATAGATGTTTGGAATAACAACCATCAAGGTAATGTCTATAGACATCAAAATAGGAGAAGTAAAGATGGCATGTATAACTCATAACCTTAGGAAAATTATTATTCGAAAGCTTGTCTAGGTTTTGAGCTCTAATCTTGTTCCTAAGTGGAACAGGATGAAATGATGAATCAGCTTGTCGAATAGGGGGGCAAAACATATTTAGCCTCATTTTTAACATTATGCTTAGAGTTACTTGATTCACTAATGTCTAACTTCACTTGTTTTATATCAAACTCATTTTTCAAACTTTGAAAGTCTGGACAAGTTTCAATAGGTCTTTTACCACCAGACACAAACTTTATTGTTTCAATGTTTTTAGTTTAGGTCTTAGAGCTGGGACAAAATCGTATTCTATTTCTGTCATTAGAATTGGTCTTACTTTCAACTACACAACCTTCAAAGCAGTTATAATTATTTTCAAATTTAGCAAACTTTTTGAAGACTTTTGATGTCTTTTCTTTCGTTTGTTCTAATTCTAATATCGTTCCTTTGTATTTCTTTTCCAGAATTTCATTTGAGTCAGACAATTCTTTCAGTTTTTGTTCAAAATTTTTGGTTTCATTATCACGAGTTAGACATTGAGTAGTGTACTCTTCAGCATTCCGTTTGTTCATATGACTTGGAGTTTCTGTCTTCTGGGTAAGACCCTTAAGAATCTTTTCAAGTCTAGTACTTTTCTTGAGATTTTTTGTATACAGTGCGTGAATGTTCGGAAGGTCATCATTATTGGAGTCACTAAGTGTGCACTGTGCAGTGTCCCCTAGCAGTTCATTTTTAAGACTCACACACCCATTGACATCAACAATAGAGCGTTGCCTTTGACTCACAGATGCAACATTTGAAGCATTATAAACATTCTCAAGCAATAAGGCAAATAAACTAGTAGGCATAGTATCAGTTTACATAGTATGATCAGAATCCTCATCATAAATATAGATTATCTTAGCAAATAATGATACCCAAGGGTTAAAAGAGTTAGATGACTCAGGTTCATCATTTTCAGATTCACTTGAGTCATCCCAAGTCTTGTATAGATGAGCCCTATTATGTTTGTGAATTTTGTCCAAGTTAACTCTACAGTCACTAGTCATGTGTCCTAACTTCCCACATCTATAACATTTAAAACTTTTAACGTCTCTCTCAGGTCTCTTGTGATTATCAGCCTGGTGCTTGTGTTATTTTCTCTCATGAGGCCTATTGTTAGATTGGTTTGGATAATTAGGTTTTCCATGTCTTTTTGCTATTTTATTTCAAAAGTTCAAAATTTTCTTAAAGTGTTTAGACATTAAGCTCAGATGATTATCCAGACTTTCTAAATTACAGTCCTCATCAGAGTCTAAGTCAATGTTAGGTATGCTAAGTTCAGGTGTGGTTAGCTTAGATGAAAAAATAATATTGGAGGAAGACTGTTTCTTTTAGGACTGGGTTAATTGTTTCTTAAATTCTAATTCTATTTCCACAATTCTCAATTTACTACTAAGGAGTTTAGGTGTGAAATTTTAATCATCCATCTCGTCAATTGAATATCTCTTATTATCAAATTTTTGTGGAAATGATCTTAGAATTTCAAAAACAATTTCCTTTCTATCATATACAATACCATTGGAATGCAATTTGGTAACAATGTTTGTCAATCTAATATAGAAGCCATCAAATGACTCAGTCTCAGTCATGATAAAGGAGTTGTACTGCAGAATTAACATTTATGTTTTAGCAGCTTTAACTCTAGTGTCACCCTCACTAGGGTATCCCATGCTTCCTTAGAGGTAGTACAAAATGATATCATCTTAAATTCATATTCATTGATAGATATGAATATGATATTTTGTCTTTGTTATTATAAGGGAAGTATGTTTCTCTTCTTTACTGAATTCACTTAGTAACTTTCTAATCCTCACAGTACTTCCTTCAGCGGTTGGTTTAGTAGGAAAAGTACAACCATTTTCAATAGAATCCAGACATCATCTCCCAATGTCCCTTGGATGAAAGCAACCGTCCTTACCTTCCAGTAAGGAAAATTGGTTCCATCAAAGAGAGGGGGCCTGGACAGGTTACCTAGTCTCTCAAATTTCTCGTCCATAATTTGTTTTAAGAAAATAATTTCAGAAACACAAGATCTAAATAATTTAGAAAAACCAAAGCTCTGATACAAATGGAAAAAAATGCCACTTAAGTCGTTTAATTCAAGATTAAACTATCTAAATGGATCTGAACAGTTTGTTGAAGAAACTTTTTTCTTTAAACAAATTTCTTAACACAAGACGTGTAAAATAATATGAACGAGTTATTTAAGGTATAAGTTTACCAGTTTTGAAAATCAAAAGAAATTAAATCACCAAAGCCTCAAGACAGGGATGAGAGGAAGAGGAAGTATAAAAGAATATTTTTTAACGTGGTCAAACCCCACCCACTAGGGGAAACATCCACGGAGGTCACTACACCTCAAAAGTAAAAATTCACTAAAATAGAGTAACATGTTACAAACTATTTAAAAATCAAGACACACAATCAGACCTAATTCTAAGTTTAGAAATATGCCAACTCCTATGGATTTTCTGACTTCTCCCAAGGCTCTGATGTTGTTGATGTTCTCTCAGCTTTGTAACTCCACTCCTTTTAGCTTTACGTTGACTCAAAAGTCCAAAATATCAATACCAAAAATTTTCAGTGTAGTAGTGTGAAAGTGTAAGTGGTGATGTGCTCTAAATGACATGCATGTAACCCACACACACTTAATTATAGATAGGATGCTTATCAAATTACAAACAAATCACAAATATGTAAAGATTTCCAAAATCAGTTTAATCGAAACTATCAAACTTTGGATCTTTTAATATATCCATAGATCAAGAGGGAATTTTGTTATATATACGATCCAAGATCCTAAACACTTTCTTATTTTAAAAATATACAGACTATTTCACAAAATGTGAATTATGTGAAAGTGTAAATCCCCAAACAAGATCTGAGTCTGAATGTTCAAAGAAACTGAAATCAGAAACTATTTTGTTGGTTTTAGGGTTTTAAAACATCAAAGTTGAAAATAGCCAAAAAAACTATGATTTCTCGAAATAAAAATCAAATCTAAGAGAGATAGATGTGAAAGGTATCACATAATTTCAATCTCAGTTTATATGAAAGAAAGTGAGATCAAACTGGTGTGATTAAGTTGTCAAAGAGATTAAGAATAGAAGAGGATTGATCTTCACAACTCTCGAACTAACACACTCTTAGAAATGATTTTCTATTGGGATTTGGCTGGAGTTTAGGTTAGGGTTTTCTCTCTCTCTCTCTCTCTCTCTCTCTCTCTTCTCTTTTTTTTTTTTATCTCAGAAGTGAGGTGAACAAAAGATTGTAATCGCAACACACAAGGCATATTTTTATACTAAGCCATGGAAGCCTCTAGAACTTCGAAGTAGATGAATGGTCACGATTGAGTCTTAAGAGATCGAGGTAAATCTGATGACTATTAATGCACTTATATTCAACGTTATCTTACTGTTTGTTTCAGGTATCACAAGGATTGCTTCAGGTCACATGCAAACCATCGATGAAACTGATCCAAGGGGTCACAATCAAACATAGGTATGTGAGGGGAAGAAAACACAAATCCATTTGTTATGAGTCTAACACTTGTAAGGCCGAGATGACTTATCAAATGCGTGTTTTTGATCTTATAGTAATACAATTTGCACCCACATAATTATCAAGCGCATTTGGATTTTACCCAAGTAAGTTTTCAGCACCTTAAAGAATTTACAAATCATCCCACAAACTTAATAACTTCAATTTTAATTTAGAAAAAATCATTTAAAAATCCTAGAATTTATATAAAATATCCCCCAAAATTATAGAAAATTATTTTAAAGGGATTTAACTCACACATACGCATATTATGAAGAATGCAATCTCATATGCAATACATAAATGATCCTAGGTGTGGTGTTGGTGTTTATACCTTTGGACTATTAGAGGAAATATAATGTAGAGTCTGAAGTCTTGTTGGTTGAAAAGGACATGACTTAATTTTGTCACTATTTCTAAATAAGATGAGCACCTATATAATATAGACTCAAGTGAGTCAAAGATATAGGGTGCTTCATAAATTATCCTTAAATCCTCCTATTGCATCCACTTGCTTGTGTAACATTACTTTGTAGGTGAGTATTGTCGGGCATTCCTTCGTTGAATGGCCCACCTCACAAATGGCACACACATTCTCTTTCATTGGTCGGGTGATCCGCTAGTTTCTCTTGATTGAGATTCGTCGACATCCTCTATTTGTTTAGTAAGTTTATTTAAATTATAGTTCCACTCAGTATCCTTGTCTAAATTGTGGATTTCGAATGCGAAAGAAGCAGTGGACGTCTATCGGACTCGATTTTAGGCATTGGGATCGGATGTGTCGCATGCTTGAGTTGTCTCGACGACGTACTTAAGATGAGCCTCGGCATCATTCGCATCTAACTCCCAAAACGGTCTTTCACACATAGTTTGAATGAGTTGTTTAGACGCTATAGCTAGCCCTTGATGGAAGAAAGTGATAAGGCGATGTTTCTCAAATCTATGATGTGGGTAAGAGTTAACTAACTCTTGAAAGCTTTCCCAACACTGATCAAATGACTCATTATCTTATTATTGAAAGGCTTGAATTTCAGCCTTGACTAACCTTATTCTATGTTGGGGAAAGAATTTGAAAAGAAACTTGGATTGAATGTCGTTCCACAATGTAATTGAGTTCGGTGATAAAGACCAAATCCAGGTCTTAGCTTTATCCTTTAAGGAAAAAGGAAAAAAGTTTTAGGCAAATGACGTCTTGCGTATAAGCTTGATCGCTAAACGTGTCTCATGCCTCTTAGAACTCACGAATGTGTAGGTATGTTTTCTCCGAATCCATGCCATGAAATGTTGGAAGAATTTATATCATCCCATTATGAAAGTGTAGCTGTCCTGTATTGTGTGGAAGTAGAATGATCCCAGGGGTAATAGTTTTCTTGGGATATTAGAGTTCTTTCATGGGACGATACGGTAGGTCTCCTTCACTCGTACCAAAACTAACGTTATCAGACATGTCTCTCTCTCTTCTAGTGACTCGAAATACTCACTCAATGTCCTAGAAGTGTGATTCAATGTGTGACTTACGATAGAGTAAGGCAGTGTAAGAGCTGGAACTCAAAACTGCGATACGTTAGGAGTGTGTGGGCTATTGGAGTCATACTCAACTATCGAATTTTTGTGAATGCGGGTGGGAATAGATTGAGGAATTTGTTGTGGATTTTGCATAAGCAGACTTTGAGAGATGTTTAAATTTTTTTTTCTTTCTTCTTTTTTGAATTTTGGATTTTTTTTTAAGTCTTGGAATCAATTTTCAGATCAAATCGACCTAACCTAAAGTCTACCTAATTCCCCGACAACGACGCCAAAAACTTGAGGCAACTGAAAATGTATCTCTAGTGCGTGCTAATTTTGGTTCAAGTTCAAACCGATCGTGTATGTAACAAACCCGATAAGACGGGGTCGAATCCTTAGGGAAATAGGACGAATGCTCCTGACGACGTAGGAAAGATGACAAACCCTAAACTGACTCAGAGAAAGAACGAAAAAGATGATGAATTTGGCTAACTAAATGCAAGATAATTAAACTTACTAACTAAACTACGTGAGCAGAATTAAAACTATTGGAAGTGATTAAATATAAATGATGAAAAATAGGTTGGAATACACTCTCTCGAACCTTAGTATGTTTACCGGATACAAAACTAGTTGTGAATTTGATAATTAATTAAACCCAGTCTTTATTAATTTTAAGCATTACATATATGAGGGTACTAACCCTCATCATACGTAATCAACAGCAAGAATAGAGAGGTGTCAAAATATCTAACACGCGCGTCGCACTCTTAAACACCTCGATTACCTAGGGCAAACGAGGTTAAAAGTACTACAATGGTTGTGATCACTACACAACACGATTCAATCATTCTTTAATTCAAAGAACTAATTTTCTATTCGTGCAAACCACATCGGTTTGGGTTCATGCATCCTAACCCTTAAAAATCTAGCCTATCATGGTGCATCTAACTAGAATTATGTTTTCTACTGTGCATGAAATTAAAACCATCATGAAATCAAACTTAGATGAGAAAGAGAAATTAATAACAATTGGAAATAAATAAACTATGCACTTATTAATGAATTTAAACAATAAAAAAGAAGAAGAAACAAACTTTACTAAAGAAATCTGAATTAAGGATCACAAAGTTGTTAACTTTAAGCTCCTAGAGTTTTTCACTACTTTCTCTCTCTAAACTATGCTAAAAAGAACTGTCTAAGAACTCTCTTAAGTCTGGGAATATGTTGCAATAAAAGACTACGTTTTTATAAGAGTTTTGGCCATGCACAACTCTAATTTTGGATGAAGATAATTATGAAATTCGTCAGCCGAACCGATCTGGTCCAGAGCCATCGGTTCGCTTTATACAGAGGATTTTACAATACTAGACCGTTTCATTTTTCATTACCATCGGTTCGGTTCTATATTTATAGAAAGTTTGACAAGCACCAGACCGGTTAAATTTCCACTTCATCGGTTCAGTTTTACATTTCAAAAAGTTTGACAAGCACCAGACCGATTCGTTTTCTTCTTTATGGGTTCGGTTTGGCTTATGCATAACATTTTTCTTCCTTGTGATTTTTTTCTCATTTTCAAAGCTTCAAAACTTGTGAATCGGGACTCGAATTTGGATGTTGTTTCTTCTTATGTGCTCCTAGACTTGAGGTCTTCAACTCTTCTTTAGGCTTCTTGTGCGAATTCCAGATGCAGATTACTCTTTTGCCCTTTGAGTTTTCTTCTTTTCTCTTCTTTCTTTCTTCCGGTTTCTTTCTTTCTTCCTATGCAGTAAATACCTGCAAGATTGATGAGAAACACACGAAACTCGACGAACTCATTAGAATATGTCAGTATCAATGATATGAGATAAATCAACTCGAATTACATTGCACGAAATGTTAAAAGACTCTAAATTATGGGGATAAATACGAAGAATTTATGCCTAATCACCTTGTTAGCACAGTTGCTTAATTTGGTAGTTTTTTACCTTTGTCAGTTCCATGGAAAAAAGTGGGAGAAATATTAGATTAAGGGGTAGTTCTAATAACGAACATATATTAATATACTTCACAAGAAACTAAAAGAAGATAGTGTATATATTCAAGAAATGAAGTACACTTCTCAATATTGCTTATAATAACAAAAATATTTTCATGTTGGAACTTGAATACACATGTTTGAATGATGAATAAACTTTCATATTTTACTCATCACCCATTTACTTTTTGAACTCTTCATATAATTAGTATCATTATCTCGCTTTCTTATAATGTTTGACAACTTAATAGGTACAAGATCTCTTCGGATTCTTATTGTGAAGATTTGTAATATAGGTTGATCTTATGCCTTTGGCCAGGCTTGTGTATTTGTGTCATAGGTTGTTAGATTTGATTATTATTCTTGTAATATTCTTTTTATATATTTTTCCATGTAATAGACAAATGGGAGAGATTGTAAGAGCATGAATTGTACTCATGTGCTCCGATAGGACTAGATTATCTTATTATGTTGACTAAATATACATCGAGTCTTGTCCTAGAGTTCGTTCTGATAAAGATTCATAAAAATCATTCAAACATACATCCTTGAAGACACTTATCCTTTCATACCACTATTAGGAAGGTAAAATGACCTAGACTCATGCAGATTTCATCACACTAATTCATTTTATAAAATATCTTTATGTGTGTGTGTGTTTGTGTGTGCCTTGATATGGTTTCTTTGGAATAGTAATATATGAAATCCAATAATATTTTTTGAAAACTCTGATTGAATTCTATATACATTATTTGAGATAATATATAATCTTCTATCAAAACCAAGTTTAAAGGCTATCGTGTGTCTGTAGCTATAACATCGTTGCAATGAAGATTTACTTCACTGAAGTGATGGTCTATCGTTGGCCGTGCATTTTTCCAGAGAATTTTTCTCAGTTTTCCCTTCTAACATTGCTGAAGGTTCACCAAAATGAAAAATCTCTTTGCCGTAATGACGCACTAATAAAGAGTGTCAGTCTGGCACATAAAGGTATCTTTTGTGAAAGATTGAGCACATCGTACTTGATACTCATGCAACACTAAGATTTGTCATATCTTTTTACCTTTTGCATCTCATCACTTCTTGTCTAAGTCTTCAACTTACCTATTTGTTCCTTTAAGATTCTCTTGCAAGCTTGTATGTACATGTAAGTGAGTTAGAACTTCATTTTTAACAAGTTTGCAAGAAGTGCGATGTCGGTGTAGACAAAATATTTTGATAAATCTTTTGTTGCCACATAAATCATTTTTGGGAGATAAAAATATTTGTAAGATAAAAATTTCTTTTGGTTTGAATCTTTCACTCTTCTAAGTTTTCATATTGTTTATCTCTTCAATGTGTTATTAACATATTTTAATTTATATACTTATGAAATCTAAAAATATTTTAAAGTAAATTTATTTACTCTAAAATATTTTTTAAACCATGTAAAAATCTCCTTATAATTTGTTCTTGAATTTAGATTTTACTTATTTAAAAAATATATTTATGAGTTAAGCTAATATTTTCAAATACAATTTCACTTTAGGTTTTTCACACACACGTAGTAAGTGGTACTACACTCATTGGAGTCTTCTCAACCTTGTTCCAATATTTGCAACAAAAAGTTCTCCTTTCACTTAAAAAGTACGTTTGTTAATTGCGTTCTGAAGAAGACATTAGTTACGACCAAAATTGATGGTGGTTGTGAAACGTGATCCAACTGTTTATGTCGTCCCGTTGGTGGAAGATATGGTGTAGAAGCACATTAGGAAAAATTTATGCATTAGAGTTATAAGATGTAGTTCTCCTTTGTAAGTCCTACCATTGTTCCTTTGTCGTTTTATCAGCCTGAGTTTTTTTTTTCGTTGTGGGTTTTTCCTTATATGCCCTGGCATTGTGTTATATTGTTTACTTTTCCACACTTATAGTAAGTCACCTACTTTGATTATGTCACGTAATTATTGAAGATAAAATTTGATGAAATCTTCGTAGTAAATAATTTGCCACATCTACCTTAGCCTTTATATTTGTTACCCTAATTTAAACCTCGAAGAAAACCTTGTCATATTCCGACAAGTGATTTTAATTTAGGTAGTCATCATCCATCTTGATCTCAAGCATACGCAATATCAAAACCTTGTTTTGTGCGTCTTGTGTTGTAATATATATATATATATATATATATATATATATATATATATATATATATATATATATATATATATATATATATATATATATTCTTGTGGGTAACATTATATGTATGTTTATATATGTAAATCAGGTATTTGTCTGAGTCTTTGCAAACATTTAATCTATGTTCTTATTTGGTGTATTTTTTGTATTATTTCTAACCATGTTTTCAATATTTCACTTCACATTGCTTAATATGATTGTTTACTTTAAGATCACATTTGATTCATAGTATGTTCTTTACCCTTTGTCTATTACCGAAAAAGGAGAGAACGTTTACATTAATGGGGAGGGATTTCATATGCGGAGAATATTTCGGGCTAACAATGTTATTCAATTTCATATTTGAAAGGTGTGTTAAGTGTCATTGTCTAAGCTTGAATTCAATAAAGCTTCACATGCGTTAGTGTTGGTTAAGTGTTTGTAGTGTGATACCCTACCCTAGAAAAGAAATATTGAATAATAAATTGATGATTTTATTCTAAGGAAAATTTTTAGGAATAAATATATAAAGGAATTACGTCAAAATGGCACGAAAAGTAATTAAGGAGAAAAAGATCTCCACGTTGTATGGTTCAAATGGATGCGCATTTAAATCCTAACAGTACTAGTAACTATGTTGGTCAAGTTGACTCTAAAATTCCAATGAATGATTGTGACACGGTCATGTTTAATATAGCGCGACTTTTGTCAGCATGCGTAGCGCAGGACGTAACTTGCGTGATTTTCGTAGGACGTTTTATTGGGGTTAAAAATAATTTGACCAGATTTATGGGATTCTAAAAATAGGCCTAAGAGTTCCATGGGGTCAAAAGTCAACAAGTGAATAAATAAGTAAAATATTATTATTTTCGTAAAAAAAACAAAAGTACTCAGAAAAATCTGATAAATTTCAGATTCACTTGAAATTTAATTTTGAGCAACTTTCTCTTCTTCAACAACCCCAGAAAAAATCAATTAAACTCGATTTAGGCAATTTTTCAGTTCGGTCAGACCTCCTTTTTGAGGGGTGTTGAGGTAGGCGAGTTAAATCTTGTTTTAATTCTAAACCATCCATCGTGGTACCACCTAGTCTAGCCTAACATCTGATCAAAATAATTGTGTTCTTGAATATTCATTGAATGAAAGAATTTTGGGTTAAACAAATGAATTTATGGAGTGGTTGGTGGGTTCATTAATGGAGTGGTTGGTGGCACATCATTGATCTCAACCATCCAATCTTGTTTTGATTCAACGGTCATGGTGACTCCCAAAAAACTATAAATAGGCCTTGAATTCTCTCATTCTAAACACACCAAAAATATCAAACAATAAGAAGAGTTAGAGAGTAGGAAAAATAGTTCTTTTGGAAGTTTGGAGGTTATATTTTGGAGCTAGAGTTGGAGTTTTGGAGCATTTATTGGAGCTTAAAGAAGCGGTTCATAGAAGACATATAGAGCTCTCAAGGAGGATGCATTTGCTAACCCCTTGAGGTCACCTTTGAAGGTGGTGGTTGCTCCTCCAACACCAACATTTTGGAGTCTTAAGAGGTGGGAAAATCTTACTTTAATTGAGGTTTAGAGTTTGATAATTTTTAGAATGATATTTACATATAGTAGACTTGATATATGTAGAATTTTAGATACTTTAAAACTTTATGTTGTTTAGTCATCATTTGGTGTGTAGAAATGAGTTTTTAAGAAGTAATTTTGATGGGTTCAAAAGTGGATAAATTTCAGAATATTAGCCGTGAACATTTTCTGAAATAAAATGTGTCAAAATGATGTTTCAAAGGTAAATCATGTAATTTCATGTTCAGAAAAATATTGGGCTAATAGTGGCCATTTTTATGAAATAAAAATGGGATTTTCTTACCAAAATGATGAAGTAAAAGAAGAAATTAGACTTTTACTTAGATGGGTGTTTTTGAGATGCATAAACTCATAATAAAAAATATTTGGGTTGATATGTAAATAATCAAAGTATAAAATATTTACTTTTAAATTGATGCTTAAGTGTAATTAAAGAAAGTAAAGAAGGCAAAATATGTTGATAGTGACCAAATAGGTATTTAA
The DNA here is from genome assembly GCA_949130495.1 of Sambucus nigra. Classification (NCBI taxonomy): domain Eukaryota; kingdom Viridiplantae; phylum Streptophyta; class Magnoliopsida; order Dipsacales; family Adoxaceae; genus Sambucus; species Sambucus nigra. The sequence continues at coordinate 245,546,414 of OX422212.1, read as the reverse complement.
AGTGTGTACAACTTATTTTGGAAATATAAATGGAAATAAAGTCTTTTTATAAAATTTGGAATTTATTACTGAAATTATGTTGGAAATATCAGAAATACACTTTGAGAAGTTATAAATTATTTTTTGGCAAAATTAGTATGTTTAAATCAATTTAAAAGTATAATATATGTGTGAAACAAATAGTAGTGGCATTGTCATAAATACAGTGAATAGTATGCTGTCAAGAAAATATTTGGCAATTAAATGTATTAATTAAGTCTAATAAAAGGAGATTAATGATATATTTTTGCAAACTGAAAATAATGAGTTTCACTAAAATGATAAGTGTGGAATATGGGTAAAAATATAGTTTTTGACAAGTGTTAAGTGGTTAAAAGTGTTTTGAGAATTAAGTTGAAAAGATAGTAACTATTTTGGCAACAACACTTGTTAAATGGTTAAATGCGTGTTTGACGAGAAATGGGTAAATTGGAAAATTTACGTAAAGCGGAAATTTTTATGAAATAAAAATGTCAATGAATAGTTTGGAAGAAAAAGGAAAGAATTGATTTTTCAAGTAAGAATAAATGTGAACATTGATAATAATGTTGAAACACATGAAAAAGATAAGAAATGATACTTGCATGATGCCAAGAATTAAGCAGGGCATGACGTCCCTAGTGGTGAAAGACCCCAAAGCCTCTACAGATGAGCATATGGCGACTGGAGACCGATGGTGTAGAGCCCGTGAAATCTAGGAATAATGGCTAGACTCCAAGGCAAAGATTGATAATTATTGTAATAAGAAATGAAGAAAGAGAATATTCTTAAAATTAATACAAATAAATATTTGAGATTTGCAAAAGGTTGAAAGATGGAAATAACCAAAGTTTTGATGAAATAATAAATGTTTTGTGTCGCGTGGTGTATAAGTTTCTCAATGAAAATGAATATTTTCCCAACACGAGGTGTGCGTGTCATAAAGATTATTTTAATGAGAATATTAAAATATTGGCAAAGTAACTCTAGCGTGAGTTAATAAACGTTGAATAGATGAATATTTTCAAGAAAAGAAAGGTTTTTCCTATAAATGATTAATCGTGTGCGTTAATGGGAAAGAATGTGATTTTAAAGAAAGACTATCCAAAATGACTATTTTGGAAAATAAAAAGAGGATGAACGGGGATAAATTATATTTTTGGAATGAAATAGTTTAATACATAGGAGCATGTATTTTCAAAAGTATATGTGTAGATATATAAATATTTTCATGAGCATATAGTGAGTGAATATTCGTTTATGCCGTTCGTTTCTATGTTGCATTTTTATAAATCCCACTGAGCCTTTCGCTCACTCCCTCCTATTTGTTACGACAGGTTGTATGCGGTTCCGTACTTTGAGAGAGTTATACAGGTAATATTTACGTGCATTAACGTTAGGAGCTCTGTTTACTTGTCCTTGGGGGCACTTCCTTTGGTTCCCGCAAGTAGTTTATCTTATTTTGGAATCGCATGCTAAGCAAAGAGTAATCTTATTTAATAATAAAACTGGAATAGTAACATTATTTAGGTTATTCATTGCACCCCACACTTGACACTCGGATTGAATTAGGGTCGATCCTATAATAACCCTTAAATTCGGTTCGGGGCATCACAACTTGGTATCAAAGATTTAGGTTCAATGTTTCTTTCGGGTGTGACGTGGTGAGACCGGTAGTGGATCTTTTGACGTTGTTGTTAGTTTGGGCAGGTCATGCTAGTTTGTTGACAATTTTTATCCCCGTCAATAAAGTCAAAGAGGTTAGCATGACAAGCAAGTTGATGCCAAGTGGCACACAATCAGGTTAATAGTTATAAATCGCTTCCGCATTCCTGATATAGATGTGTTAGTAATTACGGGTGTCATCTTAAGCTAATGTCGACAACATCGTAGTTCCTTTATGTGAGATATGTATTGTGTGTTAATTATAATGGTAACAATGAATAAGAGAAGTTAATGCACCAAATAGTGTGAGCTAAATTGTAGCTAGAAAGATTGGTTGAGTTTAACTTTGGAGATTCGGTGACTTGATTGTATATTATAAGTGTTGACTTCGTAGTGAGAGTGTATTGGATTCAAAACTCGGATTAATGTATTTGGGTGTAAATCTTAAGTAGTTTATTTGTGAGTATTGATCTTGTGATGAGAAATTAGTAGGTCCCTTGGTTGAGGACTGAGATTTATTATACCATGATGTATATATTTTGGTTATAATGTAGATTTATATAATCATGATGACTTAAGGTAACGTAGGAGTTAAATAAAATTGTCCTTGTGGCACAATGTTGATGATGCTATCAATTTGATAATTTTGGGAGATTATAATAATATGATATTGAGGAATAGGATCTCTCGTGACGTTTGCGTTATGGTCTTGGATGTTTATAAGCAATGCATGTCATCCCGTATCCTACCCTAGTCTTTAGTAAATAACAACGAATGATTTACCGCGTGGTGTGATGATAACATATTGGAGACAAGCTAAATCTATTATTAGACACAAATTGAGGTTTATATTACATAGTTTAGTGATTTTTACTACGAGTTAGTAATTTGATAAGTTTGTAATTCCATGATAATTGCTTTTAGGAGTAAGTGCTAAGATTATTTGAGAAAAGTAGTAATGCAAGTAATTAGAATTTCGAGGCGATACCTTTGGGGTTGTATATCATAGATAAAACTAAGGTTGATTAGTGTTCCTCGGTGATATGCATGTTATTTAGTTGCATAAAAATAGAAAATTAAGGTGACACAAGAATATGTCCTGGGTTATTCCCTAGTATATGATAGGAGATAATTGGTGGGACGTTAGAAGAATCAAATTAATGATTACCATATAAAGATATTGAAGATTAGTGACCTTAATCAAATCGTTATGATAAACAATTGAGTTGACTTGAGCAAAGTGTTTTTGGGACATTAATACGATAAGCTTCTGTTGTGACAAAATAATAATTGTACTTGGTCGCATATGATGGTTTTGGAAATGGCTAAATATGATACTGTTGCCTTAAAGCTTGGGAGAATTATTGCGTCGAGGATTTCATAAAATAATAATAGGTCATTAGTGACTAAATCATGTTGACGTGGAGAAAAGCCTTAGAATTGGTGACAATAGGAATAATTAGTATAACTATTGGAAGAATATAAGTTAGTAATTATATCTAATTATTGTGACAAGCACTTGGATGTGCTTAGTTAGACATTACTTTCTAGGACATCGAGCGTGACAAGATTTTAGTGTGACAGACAACTCTTACACTTGATTGTGTATTCACCTTTAGAGAAATTTATAAGTTTACGGAAGTTATGCATAAGCCTTGGAGAATATGAGTGTTAGGGATTGTTTAGGTGCTGATGAATCATTATCGTACGTGTTGACTTGTGGCAATGCCTTGGAATTAGCACCATGATTTATAAACCCTGTCTTAATGTGACCTTTGAGGGTTGTGTTGTAAACAGGATGGTGAGCACTAAGTTATACACTTAGGAGAATTTAGAGAACCTAAATAATTGCATCAATGTTTTTAGGAAGCATTCTTGGAATGAGGCAATAGGCTTAATCATAGAACCCTGTTGTGCTACCGATGCGTTTGGAGTAACTCTAGTAATCAGAAAACATTATTGACCTAGAGAAGTATTTAGTGATAAGATAAGGTGAGCAAAGATCCTACCTATGAGATTAGAAGCGCCAGCTTCGACTAAAGTGTGATATTCAGGATTGTAGATGATATTGCTAAGAGTTAGGAGGTTATTGGTAAATTCAGATGTTTTAGATTGTGCATATGTGTTGAACTTGAAAATTGAGGTTAGATACCACGTATTGAAATTTGGAGACATAGATATTATGGATCGGCTATTTATGATAAAAGATGAGAAGGTTGATCTCGTGTAAGTTAGCGTAGTACGTACAAATATAAAAGTATAACCCATAACATTAGTCCTATGAAACCTTGTGTTTTAACTTCCAGAAAGTATTAGTTTATACTTAAATTAGAATGGAAAATTTGGGTCGAATTAGTCAATGTACATAGGAGGAACATTTGTTATAAGTTGTGGACCTTAAGAGAACTTGTGGGTTCGTACTTTGTGAACAACAATTCGATGCCAAAATTCGATTGTTATCTTTTGGTTTTGTAAACCACTTAACTCGTTGTGATTCCATATGTTTCATTTGATGAAAGTAATGAGAAGTTGTTATTCGATTGTGATCTGGGTGTGACACTACATAAGCTCAGTAGTGGCGCAGGTTAGGTCGGTTGTGGCTGATGCATCACAATAAATGAGTGTGTACTTTGTTGGAAGCACCCTAATATTTTCATTAGTTTGTGTGTGCGCATGGTCTCGTGATTTGTTGCTCGTAGTTTGCATGTGTAAATCGATTATCTTAGGTTAACGGCCCTATTAATTGATCGATAGAACTAGTTACAGTTTGGAGTTACAGTATAGCTAGTAACTTTTCAATCATTGGTTCAAGAATACGTTTTAGGAATTATGTGGATATCAGACTTAATGAGACCTTAAGTGCAAATTTTACACTCCGAATTGAGGATATAGTTACTCATATGTATAATTTGGATTATGATGTCTAGGATGCTTCGAGGTTAATATGAAGATCTCAATGGAGGTTTTGATCTTTCAGGCCAATGTGATAAAGTGACTCTTTTAAGATTGCTGATATGAATGACTAGGAAATGTTACAGGTGTATTAACCTAGTCTTGACGTGATTCAAAATTTGAGAAAACATAAATTTGTAAATCCTAACTCGTGATGATGAATTCATTAATGATGGCATAATGTTTGAGGAATACCAATTGTTTCAAAAAAATTGTTGGGATGAATAAGTTAGGCATGCTTGGGTATTATTAATGAAAAACCTTACCAAGATTGGGTTAACTTGACGATAATTAACGTGGATGGAATCTTTGAGTTTTAACTATAAAGATTAGGATACTCTAGAATTAGAAATGGTTTGCTTAGATGACTGAATGGTTAAGATTGATGAGTTATAAATTTCGAGGATGAAATTTCTTAAGGAGGGAAGAATGTGATACCCCTCCCTAGAAAAGAATTATTGAATAATAAATTGATGATTTTATTCGAAGGAAATTTTTTAGGAATAAATATATAAGGGAATTACGCCAAAATGGCACGAAAAGTAATTAAGGAGAAAAATATATCCACGTTGTATGGTTCACATGGATGCGAATTTAAGTCATAATAGTACTAGTAAGTATGTTGGTCAAGTTTGATGATAAAATTCCAATGAATGATTGTGACACAGTCATGTTTAATATAGCGCGACTTTTGTCAGCACATGTCGCGCAGGACGCGAACTTGCGTAATTTTCTTAGGACATTTTATTGGGGTTAGAAATAATTTGACCAGATTTATGAGATGCTAAAAATAGGCCTAAGAGTTCCATGGGGCCAAAAGTCAAAAAATGAATAAATAAATAAAATATTATTATTTTCGTCAAAAAAATAAAAGTGCTCACAAAAATCTGAAAAATTCCAGATTGACTTGAAATTTAATTTTAAGCAACTTCTCTTCTTCAACAACCCCAGAAAAAATCATTATACCCGATTTAGACCATTTTTCGGTTAGGCCATACCTCCTTTTTAAGGGGTGTTGAGGTAGGTGAGTTAAATCTTGTTTTAATTCTAAACCATCCATTGTGGTACCACTTAGTCTAGCCTAACATCTGACCAAAATAATTGTGTTCTTGAACATTCATTGAATGAAAGAATTTTGAGTTAAACAAATGAATTAATGGAGTGGTTGGTAGGTTACATTAATGGAGTGGTTGGTGGCACACCATTGATCTCAACCATCCAATCTTGTTCTGATCCAACGGTCATGGTGACTCCTAAATAACTATAAATAGGCCTTGAATTATCTCATTATAAACACACCAAAAACATCAAACACTAAGAAGAGTTAGAGAGTGGGAAAAAAGAGTTCATTTGGAAGTTTGGAGCTTATCATAGAGCTTATATTTTGGAGCTAGAGTTGGAGTTTTGGAGGATTTATTGGAGCTTAAAGAAGGAGTTCATAGAACACATATAGAGCTCTCATGGAGGATGCATTTGCTAATCCCTTGAGGCCACCTTTAAAGGTGGGGGTTGCTCCTCCTACACCACCATTTTGGTGTCTTAAGAGGTGGGAAAATCTTACTTTAATTGAGGTTTAGAGTTTGATAATTTTTAGAATGATTTTTACATATAGTAGACTTAATATATGTAGAGTTTTAGCTACTTTACAACTTTATGTTGTTTAGTCATCATTTAGTGTGTAGAAATGAGTTTTTAAGAAGTAATTTTGATGGGTTCAAAAGGTGGATAAATTTCAGAATATTAGCCTTGAACATTTTCTGAAATAAAATGTGTCAAAAGGATGTTTTAAAGTTAAATAATATAATTTCATGTTTAGAAAATATTGGGCTAATAGAGGTCATTTTTATGAAATAAAAATGGGATTTTCTTACCAAAATGATGAAGTAGAAGAAGAAATTGGACTTTTACTTAGATGGGTGTTTTTGAGATGCATAAACTCATAATAAAAAATATTTGGGTTGATATGTAAATAATCAAACTATAAAATGTTTACTTTTAAATTGATGCTTAAGTGTAATTAAAGAAAGTAAAGAAGGCCAAATATGTTGATAGTGGCCAAATGGGTATTTAAAGTGTGTACAACTTATTTTGAAAACATAAATGGAAATAAAGTATTTTTATAAAATTTGGAATTTATTACTGAAATTATGTTGGAAATATCAGAAATACACTTTGAGAAGTTATAAATTGGTTTTCGGCGAAATTAGAGTGTTTAAACCGATTTAAAAGTGTAATATTTGTGTGAAACAAATAGTAATGGCATTATCGTAAATACAGTGAATAGTATGCTGTCAAGAAAATATTTGACAATTAAATGTATTAATTAAGTCTGATAAAAGGAGATTAATGATATATTTTTGCAAAGTGAAAATAATGAGTTTCACTATAATGATAAGTGTGGAATATGGGTAAAAATATAGTTTTTGACAAGTGTTAAGTGGTTAAAAGTGTTTCGAGAATTAAGTTGAAAAGTTAGTAACTATTTTGGGAACAACACTTGTTAAATGGTTAAATGCGTGTTTGACGAGAAATGGGTAAATTGGTAAATTTACGTAAAGTGGAACATTTTTATGAAATAAAAATGTTAATGAATAGTTTGGAAGAAAAATGAAAGAATTGATTTTTCAAGTAAGAATAAATGTGAACATTGAGAATAATGTTGAAACACATGAAAATGATTAGAAATTATACTTGCATGATGCCAAGAATTAAGCAGGGCATGACGTCCCTAGTGGTGAAAGACCTCAAAGCCTGTACAGATGAATATATGGCGACTGGAGATCGATGGTGTAGAGCCCGTGAAATCCAGGAATAATGGCTAGACTCCAAGGCAAAGATTGATAATTCTTGTAATAAGAAGTGAACAAAGAGAATATTCTTAAAATTAATGACAATAAATATTTGAGAATTGCAAAAGGTTGAAAGATGGAAATAACCAAAGTTTTCATTAAATAATAAATGTTTTGTGTCGCGTGGTGTATAAGTTTCTCAATGAAAATGAATATTTTCCCAACACGAGGTGTGCGTGTCATAAAGATTGTTTTAATGAGAATATTAAAATAATGGCAAAGTAACTCTAGCGTGAGTTAATAAACGTTGAATATATGAATATTTTCAAGAAAATAAATTTTTTCCTATAAATGATTAACCGCGTGCGTTAATGGGAAAGAATGTGATTTTAAAGAAAGATTACCCAAAATGACTATTTTGGGAAAGAAAAAGAGGATGAACGGGGATAAATTATATTTTTGGAATAAAAAAGTTTAATACATCGGAGCATGTATTTTCAAAAGTATATGTGTAGATATATAAATATTTTTATGAGCATATAGTGAGTGAGTATTCGTTTCTGCCGTTCGTTTCTATGTTGGATTTGTATAAATCCCACTGAGCCTTTCGTTCAATCCCTCCTCTTTGTTACGACATGTTGTATGCGGTTTCGTACTTTGAGAGAGTTATACAGGTAATATTTACTTGCATTAACATTAGGAGCTCTGTTTACTTGGCCTTGGGGGCACTTCCTTTAGGTCCCGAACGTAGTTTATCTTATATTGGAATCACATTCTAAGCAAAGAGTAATCTTATTTATTAATAAAACTGGAATAATAATATTATTTAGGTTGTTCATTGCACCCCACACTTGACACTCGGATCGGATTAGGGTCGATCCTATAATAACCCTTAAATCTAGTTCGGGGTGTCACATGTGGTGTCTTTTTTCGTTTGGGGGTTTGGGCGTTAGATTTTGACAGCTGAAATTTGTTTTTGACTTTATCCTGGACCAACCAAAAGGAGAGATTTGCAAGGGAAAATTTTGTAATTAACATTAGAAATTCATAATTGGCTTTAAGACTATGCATTGAAGACTTGAAGTGGCCCTTGAAAAGCGACATCAAATTCATGTTGATATTGTATCTTCATCTTTGGGGTCTTGGAAATGTTTAAGCGATTTAATATTTTAATCCTTAGAACTTTAATTTTTTTTTTTATTTCTTAGATGCTAAAACATTTTATTGGATCTTTTGGAATTTATTTACAATTATTTGTATTAAAATTCAATTTTTGGAAATCTGGTTAAAAGCAGATTTGCTATTTGGTTAGAACGACATGACAACCTAGTTCTAACGCGATACCTATTCTAGTTAGAAACAAATTGTAATTTGGTTTAAAGGAGCTTCCAACGTCAACATTCTGTTCAATTTTTTTATGATTCGATGCTCATTCTAACGGCATACCCTATGTTGTTCTAACATGACTGCAATCTCCTTCGAACAAGATTGGATTTTACCTCATTTTACATGTTATTATTTTTTAATTTTTTTAACCATAAATTAAAGGCAGTTGTTCAGGTTTTGTGAGCAGTTTTCTGTAATACCCCGTAATTTTATTAATTTTTATTTAATGGATTAATTGAATTATATGAGAATTAATTGGAATCCGGATTTAAATACTAGCGAGACGTGAGTTGGTATTTGATTATGATGATGATATTATATATTACTAAGTATATATGGTAATATATGAGTATTGAAAGTATAAACATTGTCAAGAGTAATAAATACGACAATTTGAGAAATTTAGTTGGGACGCGCGTGTTAGTCGCGTCAGAAATTAATTTTATTAGATTTAAAAAAGTAAATTATAATTTTATCAACCGTATGGTCATTTTGAGTGCGACAACGTGTCCGGAAGGGTCGAGATAGTCAGAAAACACTAATCGGAGGTTCAGTTGGGTCCCGGGGCATTCTTATGCCAAACAGGCAATCCGAAAGGGTATTTTGGTAATTTTAAAAATTAAGGAATTAAGACCCACTAATTTTAGAGTTTATTTATATATTATTAGAAAATCCATTAGGTCCATTATCAGCCAAAAACAAGAGAGTGAGCTACGTGAGTTAGAGGGAAGTTGCAAAAAGGGTTTCCAAACCAAAACCACCACCCACCACCACCATTTTGGACGGAAATTGTGACCAGAAAGAAGAGAAAATCAACCCGTGAACACCAACAACGAATCAGAACATCAAACCTAAGGCAAGTGATTTGGTTTCATTAGTTTCAATGAATATTTCCTCCATGTTTAGTGTAGAAATTAATAATTGTCTTGAAAGAATTGATGAAAACCAAATGAATTTGATGTACAACTCTAAACCTTGGTTAGGAATTACATGTAGAATTATTCTGGATGAATTTAGTACCCAAAACATAACTTTTGATGATTTAAAAACTGATTAAAGAGGAGAATTATCATTGTTCTTGAAGAAAATAGAAAACTAGGGTTTTTATTGAAGTTTTGATCCATATAAGGCCAACGATTGATGATTAAAAGGTTTTGGAACGTTAACAATGATGTATTTTGGTTGTATGATGATCCTATAACATTAGATTAGAATTTGATACCTTGTAATGAAGTTTTGGGACGAATTTTGTACTAAAAGAACGAAGCAGTCCTTAGCCCATCTGGTGCAATCGATCGATCGACATTCATAGGTCGATCAATCGACCACCATCGATCGATCGACATTCAAGGTCGATCGATTGACCTTCCCAGAATTGGTTATATTTTTCCCTTTTGTTGAATTTTAATAATTTCGACCCTAGAGAATTATTGTTGGGAACCTTGTGAACACTCTTAGACTTGAGGAAGACTAGTGGGTATGTTTGTGAGACCGGAGTATAATTTGGATTACATTGGGAAATATATAAAACCTAATAAGGCTCGTCGAGTGAGATACTATTAGAGTTGTGATTAAATGATTAAATTTTGTATAGTGGATAATATAAGGTTAGTGGCAGAAATGAGGACCTTAAGAATAGTGGATTTAAATGTGGGAATAATAAGAGACTTGGTAACCTTTATGAGTTAGGTTTTAAGTACTTGGAATTACGACGTGAGATGTGTCGGCGGTCTATATTGTATATTATTCAGAGACTTAAAAATGTACAAATTGGAATAAGGGTATAAGTATGTAGAATATACCTCTATTAATATTATAAGATATCTAAGATGTGTGAATTCTTAGTATATGGATTTAAATGTCTATGACATACCTACCGTACTTATTATCACGAGAGGTCGACTTTTGGAACAGGGTCGTCTAATCTTTGTGTGCCTCCGGGGGGATTTAGATTGTTACCTTAAGGACATATGGCTATGAATGACTTATTTGTGAGTTGATAAGTCAGCTGACCATGGGAGCGTAGGTATGTGCGTGACCCATGGGTATGTGAACTATGTTCGCCTCCAATATGTGTGATTTTGATTATTAAAAAGGTTCCTAAGAGATTCGAAATACGTAGTCCTTATGTACGTGATGTACCGGGATTCGATAACAGAGTATGTGTGGATCGCAGCTTAGACTAGGGGTTCCCCAAGTATACTATTATGTTGAAATTTATATATTGTTGATTATAACAGACTCCTTGTTAATATGGGTGAATATTCTTATTAATGTGTGTGAATAGTTGCGACACTTTGAGTAAAGTTAAAATTGAGAATTTCCTATATGATTTAATAAAATTAATCAGAGAAATGAAAAGGTAGATTCACATAAGTTAGATTGGAATGTCTTGAACAAACACCTATATTATCATGTGAGGACAGTTTGCAGAATAAACTAGTTAGTTAGCGGCATAACTATGATGGATTATGGATATACGTTAAGTGTGCACATTAGTTGAGAGGTGACAAAGTCATGTGAGAACACGGAACTAACATGTACTTTATATTTATTGTTTAATGCAATTAAGCACTTGCTATATTTTTAAACTGTTTTCACATTGGACTCTGACCCGTTTGCTTTCAAATTCATTTTTCTTGTAAAAACCTTTTAGGTGCCCAGCCACAGGGACGCCAAGCTTAGGAGTTCCATTTCAGTGACGTGCTGTAGATGTTGTGGAAGTTACATGATCTTGATGATAGACGTCTCCACATTCTATACTGATTCCATTTCAGACTTATTCATTTGTTAGGGCATGTCGCCCCTTTTCGTTTAGAGACAGTTTTATTATACTCAGTTTTAGTGCAGTTTTGGAGTTAATTCATTTATTATTCAGACGTTGTTTTTGGTTTTATTCATTACTTGGGATTATTTAGAGGAGTGTTACTCCAGAATCATTTTATTATTCCCTTATTATCTTGATGTGACTGTGATGTGATGGTAGTATCTTTTAGCTAATAATTTTAATTGGTTGCATGTTAATTTAATTTAATTTAATAAAATTTGACAACTCACTTTTTAAATATTAGGTGGCTAGTAATTGTTTATATAAATATTTTCGACAGTGATGCTATGAACTGAACCAACTGGACATTTTGTATTAAATTGAATAAAGGAGTAGCTACCCGGTATTTAATTAGTCGGGGTGTCACAGGTGGTATCAGAGCATCAGGTTCTAGTGTCCTTAGGATCTGTACGGCTTGTTATGTTTCCGCGTAATGTCCTTTGATATAGAGCCCTATTATTAGGATTGTTTCAGTCCTTGATTTCGTTTTGTAGACTACGTTCATCTGTTAGAATGTTATGTATGGTCGATGGACTAATATAAATCTGTTAAATTTCAGATGTCGCTCTTGAGGGAAGTACAAAATAAAACTGACGTGGGAACAAATGCAGGACAAGAACAACAAGTACCACAGGTACACCTGGAAAGAGCAGAAATCACTGAGATAGCCAATATCATGGCACAGGCAGTTATTACCGCAATATTACAGTACCAAAATAACAGCGTGCAACTTGTAGGTGGCAAAAGAATGAGAGAAGTCGATCAAAATGTTGTTGCTAAGGTTAGTAACAAAAGGAAAATACCACCGCATCAGCGACAAGTGCCTCAGGGTCGTCAAGGTCAGAGGGTCCATAGAAATGGCGGAAGGGCCCAAACTCGCCAGATACAACAAAGCCAGGAGAAGGGGACTACCACCAAGAGGTGTTTCAAATGTGGGAGAAATGACCATACGCATCGGGTCTGACCAGATTTGGCTTGTAATAAACCTCGTCCTAATCAGCAAGGATAATAAGGCCTAAAAAGGGAAGGGTTTCAGGGTTAGTGTCATAAGTGTGAATAGCAGGGTCACAAGTGGAGGTATTGCTCGCAACCAGGTATAGTGCTAGGGCAGGAGACCCAACATAATGAAGCCTGGATAGTTACCCCAACATTGCAAGCACCACAACAACATGAAGGAGTACAATATGAATGTGTCTATAATGCTCGATATGCTGTTATGCCATTGATACCGCAACTACCACATGCGTTTGGAGGTACGATACTTCATTATTAATTATATCCTTTTAAGATAAAAGGGAAATCTCGAATAACTTAGATGTATTATAGCTTATTCTTATGCATTGAGAAACGTGAGTGTAAAATGCATTCTTATCCTGTTATATTTTGAATTAGCTACAACAGTTTGAATGTTAATAAACCATTATAGTTATAGTATGGCGTTCCTTAGAAATTTTACTAAGTGTCACTTGAGTGGAGGCAAAGCCATATTTATATTTATATAGTTCTTATGGTGGCATATAAAATTTCGTAAAGACATCATTCGATTATATTTAATTCCGGTGGTTAGGGATGTCTATTAAGAAAAATTCAAAATTTGTTAAAATGTTTCTAAGAGTGGGCACTATCCCGTAGTATGTAATCGAGTCTAACTCCAGTACAGTAGCAGGATTGTGTCGAGTGTAGCCTCACGTATCATGAGAGGAGTTAAGTTAAGTTCTTAGCAAGAAGTAAGGAAAATAGGTACTACTCAAATACCGATGGCCCCAAAGCTCATTGATAACCAACACCAGTTAGTAGTGTATCGGGAGGGATCCTTGTTTGGATTTCGCTTTGCGAGACATCCCACGCATGAAACCTAGTGAACATCGGGAGATGAGAAGGTTTGGATATTAGTATAAGGATTAGTACCCTAATTTTCATTTGCAAATGAAACGATAACTTAAGTGTTATCAAATGTCTTACCTCGTGAGTGAGTCGAAGCGACAAGGAGGATTATGGCTACGATTATTAGGCTGACTTAATCTAAACCTATCGAAACTTCAGAGATGCAAGTCCAAACTGGGCAGCTGTTGGTAAAGATCTCCATTAGGAGGAACATCTCACTGAGGGTGCTCACGTGTTACTCGTGAGGGTTAGATATTTACGGTTGCGTGTCGATTTCAGAAAGTTGAATAAAGTCACGATCCGGAGTAAGTATCCTGTTACCAAGAATCGATGACTTATTCAACCAATGGAGAGGAGCGTCCTTCTCCTCAAAGATTGACTTGAGATCAGGATACCATCAGTTGCGTATCAGGGAACATGACGTCTCGAAGACCGCATTCTTGACAAGATATAGTTCCTACGAGTCCCGGGTTATGCCTTTTGACCTAACCAATGCCCCAGCCATGTTTATGGACTTAATGAATAGGGTGTTTAGAGTGTTCCTAGGCCAGTTCATCATCATCTTCATTGATGACATTCTTGTTTACTCCCAGACAGAGGAGGAATATGCCGAGCACTTGAGACAGGTTTTGTAGACGCTACGTCAGAACGAGTTATATGAAAAATATGAGAAATGTGGGTTTTGGCTGAAGGAGGTACAGTTTTGGGGCATATCATTTCAGACAGGGGGATATCAGTTGATTCAGAGAAAGTATCGGCGGTGAGAGAGTGGGGACAACCCACAACACCAACTGAAATACGTAATTTCTTGGGCTTAGCAGGATACTACAGGAGGTTTATTCGAGGTTTATCTAAGATAATGGGTCCTTTGATACATCTGACTCGTAAAGGTGTGCCATTCATCTGCAGCAATGCCTATCAACTGGAATTTGACGAGTTGAAGGACAAGTTGACCTCAGCACCAGTGTTAGCCTTGCCCAGACCGGGAGTTGAGTATCTAGTCCACACCGATGCGTCCTTACAAGGACTTAGAGGTGTACTGCAACAGGAGAGTCAGGCTATAGCTTATGCTTCCCGTAAACTTAAGACTCACGAGAAGAATTACCCCACCTACGACTTGGAGATAGCAGTAGTCGTATTTGCTCTTCGGATTTGGAGACATTACCTCCTGGGGGAGAAATTCCGTGTAATACCCCGTATTTTTGGCTATATTTATTTTTTGGGATTAATTAATTAAATGAGAATTAATTGGGAATTAATCCGGATAAAATACTAGGGAGATGTGAGTTGGTATTTGACTACATTGAGTATATATGATGATTTATGAATATTGAATTATGAAATTTGTCGCGAGATTGATATACGGCAATTTGGTCATTTTATTGGGACGCGTGTGACAGTCGCGTCAGGAGATAATTATTTTAATTATAAAAGTGAATTTAAATTATATTAACCATATGGTCGTTTTGAGTGCGCCAACGCGTCCGGAAGGGTCGAGATAGTCAGAAAACACTAGGCGGGGGTGTAGTTT
The DNA here is from genome assembly GCA_949130495.1 of Sambucus nigra. Lineage (NCBI taxonomy): Eukaryota > Viridiplantae > Streptophyta > Magnoliopsida > Dipsacales > Adoxaceae > Sambucus > Sambucus nigra. The sequence continues at coordinate 245,531,362 of OX422212.1, read as the reverse complement.
GGGTCCCGGGGTATTTTTAGGCCATACCGGCAATATAAAGGGTATTTTGGTAATTTCGTATTTTTGGGAATTTAAAGTGACGAAAATTAGGAGTCTTTATCTGATTAGGAATTGACCCACTAAACCCACTAACCAACCCTTAATGACCCAATAAGCTACAGGGGTTATCAATTAGGTTTCCAAAACTTTCCCAAAACAAACCCTAACCACCTTTGGAGAAGAAGGCTTGTAGAGAGAGAGAGAGAAGGAATTCTGCAGAAAAGCTTCATCAAATCAACACCAAATTCAGAGACACTAGAGGCAAGTGGTTTAATTTGATTTAATTCAGAGAATGTTTCTTCCATGATTAGATAAATTGTCAGATTTACATTTGTTCTTGGAAGTTAAATAAAAACCCATGTTAATTGAACTTAGGACTTGAATTTTGAGGACAAATTGCATGTAGAATAGTATGAAGATGATTATTTTGATGTTATAATATGTTGGATGTAACAAAAACGGATCTAGAATGGACTTATTGAGGATTTAAAATTCTAGGGTTTATATTCTTGATAATTTGGGGAAAAGTGTAGAGACTTGAGGATTTAATGATGTTTAGGATGGATTGATTCCTTGAAACACGTTAGTATGTGACCTTGATATGTTTAGGGATGATTAGTGACCATAAAAAATTGTTGGGACAAATTTTGGTTGAGATTAGAAGCGTAGAAATTGGTGAAAAACGAATATATAAATTCTGGGCTTGAATCTGGTCACTCGTTAGAAGACCTACCCAGGTCGTTCGAACGAACTCGTTCGAATGAGCTTCTAACGAGTTGACAGTTTGGGGTGCTAACGAGAGGAATGTTCGTTCGATAATCTCGTTCGAACGAGATCTCGTTAGGTAGCCCAGTTCGTTCGAACGAAATCTCGTTCGAACAGCCTCGTTCGAACGAGACTTCTAACGAGCTGGCAGTTTAGGCTTTTTGGCCTGTTTTGATTTTGGGGGTCCCGTAAACTTGTTCGAGGATTGAGATAACATTTCTTTGATGGTGTATTAGTATACTTGGGACATTTGGAATATAATGAGGAGTAAATTATGTAAGTGTAGATCAAATCAAATAGACATTTAAGTCGAGACGTGAGTGCCTACTATGACGTGAGAATAAATTATGGCGCGTATAAATATGGACCGGGATTTCATAAGTTGTATATATATTAACTTGGTACGAGAATGCGATATGTACTACAATTAAACTACGGGATTACTAAGACGTGTGCTTACTTAGTATTGGTATATGAATTGTGTGTATGACATACCTACCATACTTGTTATCACGGGAGGTTCGCGTTCGCTTAGGGCCCTCTAATCCTTGTGTTGCCCGGATTTAGACTGGTTACCTTGATGAACATAGGTCAGAGAAAGGCTTATTGGGATTTTAATAAGTCCGCTAATCGTGGGAGCGTAGGTATGTGCGTGACCCATGTGATGTGACTGTGTTCGCCTCCATTATTTGTGATGTTGTTATCTGTGAACTATTCCTGAGAGATTCGGAATATGTGATCCTTATGTACGTGATGTACCGGGATGGATAGCAGAGTATGCGTGCACCGCAGGTAGTTCTCGGGGTGCTTGTATTGTATTATACTGTATATTTATGTTGTTGAAAATATACACTTTATTATGGGAACTTTCGTATGGTATTGTGTGAATAAATTTGGATAATATAAAAGGGATAATCTATAATGAGTTATGTTACTTTTATGAGAAAGTGAATTTACGTTAAGCCCCTATTTAAATGTGATCGTTATAATGTTAATGGGAACCGAGTAATAAGGGTAGAATCTATGACAGTCTAGCTAGATATGATGTCACTTAGCTAATGGTTAGATGGGTACTTACGTTAGGAGTGCACAGTTAGACGAGAGGTGAGAATTTCATGTGAGTGCACGTCCTAACATGTACTTTGCATTTAATGTTTTAAATGTTTTTAAAGCACTTGAAGGTTTTTAAAATATCTCCACATTCGGGCTCTGACCCGTTTGCTTTCAAATCTATTTTTTGTAAAACCATTTTAGGTGCCCAGCCACAAGGACACCATGTATAGGATACTCATTCAGTTGACGAGCTGTAGCTGTTTGTGGAAGTTATAGGGATTTGCTTGTAGACGCTTCTATCATTTGGATTCCATCTTCAGTATTCCTCAGTTTTAGGGCATGTTGCCCAGTTCCATTAGAGTTATATTTTTCATTTCAGTTTCCAGATTTTGGCATGTATTGATTCAGTATTCAGTTTAATTATTTCAGTTGTGGATTTGTAGTGAGGAGTTTTTCCTCCAGACTTTATTTACATTATGTGATGGTTATTCTATTTACTTCGGTATGGTGAATGGTGTTATTATTCTTCATTACACTTGTTGCATGTTAATCAGACTTTAATTAAAATTTGGCAACTTACTTTCTAAATACTATGTGGTTAGTAATAATAAAATGTTTTCGACAGTGATGCTATTAACTGAGCCAACTTGGCATTTTGAATTAATTTAATAAAGGAGTAGCTACCCGGTATTTAATTAGTCGGGGTGTCACAGGTGGTATCAGAGCATCAGGTTCTAGTGTCCTTTAGGATCTGTACGGCTATTATGTTTCCGCTAAGTTTCTTTGATATAGAGCCCTATATTTTTGGACTGTTGTACTCTTTTTGTGTATGCTTCATTCTTCAGCTATTTTAAGTTTATAAACAGTGAACTTATAAACTTTATTCTTATTTCAAATGCCTCCATGACGTGCACGACGAGTTCCCAGGGATGCAACGCCCGAGCCCCAGCCCGCTTCAGTTCAGGGCATGATGAACGCCGCTGAGGTTGCAGCCATTGTAGCCCAAGCGGTAAATGCCGCAATTGCCGTAGTCCAGCAGGCACCACCTCAGGCGCCGGTCGCCCCGCCAGTACAGGCAAATGCATTCCCATCTGCTTGGGAGCGTGTACGTGACGCTTTTCAAAAAGCGCATCCGCCAGAGTTCGCAAGTAGCTCAGATGTGGTAGTCTCGAGCCACTGGAGGAAGGATATGCAGAGGCACTTAAGGATGTATGAGTGCACAGATGTTTAGAATAAGGTGCTAGCTACTTTCAAGCTAGTTGGATCTGCACTGAAGTGGTGGAAGTCTATTACCACCATAGAGGAGAGGGATACTCTCACTATTCATGACTTTTGGGTGCGGTTCGACCGCAAGAACTTTCCGTCAGCTGTTCACACGGAGATGAGGAGGAAACTAATGAATCTGAAGCAAGAGGGTAAGACCGTGGCCGAGTATGAGGCCGAGTTCACGAATCTGTTGAATATCGTTCCGGATGAGATACCGACAGAAAAGAAGAAGATTGAGAAATTCACCGACAGGTTGACATGGAGGATCCGTCAGCATCTGTTAGGGAACCTCTCGTGGGCCACTTATTCTGATGTGGTTAACGCTGCTTTGTTACACTGCCAGGATCACCGCTTTCATATGGCTGAGGGCAAGAGATCGGGAGAGTCTACCCATCAGGGCAGGACTGGAGGACATGGTGCCGGTGGGGCACAATCTGTTCAGGGGCAGAGACAGGGTGAGCAGGGTTCCCAACAGGGGGATCAGAAGAGGTTCAGATCAGGAAATTACAGGCACGGACAGGGAGGTTTCCGTCAGGGCCATCAGGGCCAACAGGGGAAAAATGGGTGTAAGGACATTTTTCACATGTCCGAAATGTTTCATTTATTTATGTCGTACGCCGCTACATTTGGCACGTCTCCTCACGATCTCACATGACGGCCTCTATCCGAATTCCGGGATTCAAGCATGCATTATCTCCACTAATATGTCCCACATCTGCCTCAATGACTTCACGTTCCAAGATTTTAGGGACTTAATGCAAGTGGTACGCAAGGGAAGTCAAAACAGTGAAAAAAAGGCACAATAGGAGAGTTCAAGTGCATTTTCGTAATTTCACATCTATAGTTCGGAGGTCTGGTCAACTATAAAGTTGAAGAGCTCGCCGCAACGAAGATACTGGAAAAAACGGCACCTCAATCCGAGCTACGGTGAAGGAGTTATGACCTTTTGAAGATAGAGAAAATTCCTTAAAGAATGTTGTTTTTTTTGTACGCTGGATAGAATTTTAGAGTTTTAAGAACGTGGGACTCTTCATATTTTTTCCTATAAATACCAACTTCGGGGGAGTTGTTTTGCAAGACTTTAGGAGACGAATTTGAGAGTCCAAATACATCTAGTCTTCATATTTTTGAGTCCCAAGACTCATGTTTTGATTCACACATCATTGCCAAACCTTTGTGAATCCTTTTGCAACCCAAGAACACAACTTTGGTTTGTTCAACCCTTGTGGAGGAGACCATTCTTCTTCTTCATTGCAGCCCTACTGGAAAGGAATAATTCCAGCCGCGACTACAGAATCCGATACCCGAGGGTAATTCTTAGTCAACTTGTATTTTCATTGTAATCCGATTGTAAGCCGTTTTCTTACAAATTATAGTGAAAATAAATGGTTTTGCCCATGAGGGGGATTTTTCCTTAATTGCATGTGTTTGAATGTTCTTGCGTAGATTATCTATTTATTCAATCACATACTGCTGCATGTTTAGGGTTTGTTTGTGTTAAAAGGGTTTTATATATGGTTTGATCATTTGAACGCGAGCACACACGTTTCTCAAATTGGTATCAGAGCAGGTTACGCTAATCTATCGCGTATTCCTTTTTTTCCGCAAATTTTTTCTAAGATATCAATTTTCTGAAAAAATTGATTTTTGAAAAAGTGCGTGTTCAAATGGAGAAGTCATATTATAAAATGCCTATTTTTGACGGGACAAATTATGCTTATTGGAAAGCCCGTATGAGGTCGGCTTTAAAAGCCATTGATGAACGTGTCTGGATTTTGGTTGAACGAGGGTGGACTCCTCCCACCGTGACTGTTGATAATGTGACCAACTTGAAACCTGACATTTCTTGGTCTGATGAAGAAATTAAATGGTCATCTTTTAATTCTAAGGGTCTAAGTGCTATTTCTGGGTCTATCACACCTGATGAGTTCAAACGCATAATGACGTGTACCACGTCAAAAGAGGCATGGGATGTTTTACAACTCACCCATGAAGGAACTAATGCTGTGAAAGAGTCTAAGTTGCAAAACTTGACAACTCAATTTGAAACAATCACCATGCATGATTCTGAATGCTTTGATGAATTTTATGCTAGACTTTCTGACATTGTGAATACCAGTTTTAATCTTGGTGAATAAATTCCGAATGCTAGAGTTGTTAAAAAGATTCTTCATTCTTTACCTAAGCGTTTTATCCCTAAAGTCACTGTGCTAAATTCTATGGGTAATTTAAATACGCTAAAATTGGAAGAACTTGTAGGAGATTTGCAAACTTATGAAATTGATATGTTCCCTAAAAATGCTAAATCTAAAGATAAGGGAATTGCTCTTAAAGCCCAAGAGAGAAGGAGTGAGGGGTCAGCTAGAAAGAGGGTAGAGTCATCTAGAAAGAGAGAGACTGACACGTCAGATTCTGAGTGCGATTTTGACTTAGATGATTTGGCTCTTTTCGAAAAAAATTTCAAGAGGATTCTCAAATTTAAGAAAAATGGCAATTTTAAAGATAAAAAGAAATTTGAGAAAACTAAGTTTGAAAAGAAAAATGAAAAAGTTTCCCAAAATCCTTCTCTGAAAGAAAGTGAGAGATGTTTTGAGTGTGATGGTAGGGGTCATAGAGCTTTTGAGTGTGCCAATCGTCTGAATAGAGAGAAAGGGAAAGCTGTCCTTAATGTTACCCTTAGTGACGACAGTGAGGTCGAGACGGTGGATTCTGGAGATGAGTCACCGCATGAGTGTAACTTCACCGCATTCATGGCCAGCCAAGTGATCACTCCTAGTTCTCCTCACGACGATGAGGATGATGCTTCACAGGGACACCTCGACAGTGAGATCGATGTGAGTGAGGGGGAGGATGACACAAGTGAGAGCGAGAGTGATATACAACGCGCCTATGCTGAGTTATATTCTGAGTCTTTTAAAACTAAAAAGCGTAACAAAGCGTTAGTTCTTAAGATCACTTGCCTAGAGGAAGATTTAAGGAAAGCGAGAGAAAGAGAGTTCTCCACCTGCACCGCCCCGAGAGAGAGAAAATCTACCTGTGTCGAGAATGAGAATTTGTTTAGAGAGAGAGAGAGTACTCTAGAGAAAGTGAGAGGGGACTTGATCAAGTAAGTGGCTAGTCTTACGAGTCAGCTCCATTCCTCCGTGGAGACTCGGAAGAAACTTGAAGCCCTTGTTACCCAGCTGACTCATGATCTTGAGAAAGCACGGGAAGTCAAGGTACAAATCGAGGACAGATCTGGGAAGATGGGAAAGATGCTCCTCGGCCCCGCTTTAGGTTTTGGTGATCATCAAGGAATTGGATACGATCGTGCCTCCACGTGGCAAATTGCACCTGGACCAGTTCCTGAGTTTACTACAACTCCTTATGGTCACCGTAAAAAACCTCAAAGGAGAGTTCGACCAAGAAAAGCAAACCAAGGTCCGCCTTTGACTGAGCTCTTTTGTACTTATTGCAAAAGAAAAGGCCACCTTAGGGAAACTTGCTATAGCATGGATCGGACACGACGTACTACTCCTCCACCACGACATACTGATGAGTTTTCTAGTCTGAGAGAGCGAGTTGAGTTCTTAGCTGCCACGACTCAGAGTTTGATGAAAGAATTCCGACGGATGTCTTCGCCGTTAGTGAATGCTTCTTACATTCCAGCTAAAACCAACAAAGGCAAACAAAAGGTCATCTCTGCTTGGGTGCCTAAGAAAGATAAAAAGGCCTTTGTTGTTCATGTTGCTCTCAAAGCACATAATACCTCACAGTGGTATTTTGATAGTGGGTGCTCCAGACACATGACAGGTGATGCCTCATTTTTTACTACTCTTGAGGATTATCAAGATGGCAGAGTCACCTTTGGAGATGGGAGTAAGTCTAGCATTATAGGACGAGGTACTATCGAGTTACCTGGTTTTCCTAAGCTAGAAAATGTTTTGTACGTCAAAGGTTTGAAAGCAAACCTTCTCAGCATTAGCCAGTTGTGCGACACTAACTTTGCAGTAAAGTTTGACCGGGACGCGTGTAAAGTCTACAATCAAGCCGGTAAACTTTTGATGCAAGGGGTGAGGACCGAGGATAATTGCTATGGGACTGAGCTCACATCCTCACTTGTCTGCAACAGCGCCACGATCACTCCTATGGATCTGTGGCACCAACGTCTAGGTCACGTGAACGTTAGATATCTCAATCGTTTATCTAAAAAGGACCTAATACGTGGCTTACCATCTCTTGGAAAGTCAACTTCGACCGTTTGTGGACCCTGTCAGTTGGGAAAACAAATTCGTAGCCCTCATAGGAAGTTACATTCCATTACCACCTCTCGTGTTCTGGAGTTGATTCACATGGATCTTATGGGTCCCACTCGTACTGAGAGTCTAGGTGGTAAGAGGTACATCCTCATGATGGTAGATGATTTCTCCAGATACTCCATTGTAGGTTTTCTGAGAGAGAAATCCGATGCTGTAGATTTCTTAACGACCAAGTGCCGTGTCCTGCAAAATCAACACGGTGTCACTATTAACAGAATACGTAGTGACAACGGCACTGATTTCAAGGAAGCAAAGGTTGATTTGTACTGTGATAGCCTTGGGATCAAACATGAGTTTTCTGCTGTGAGAACTCCTCAGCAAAATGGGATTGTTGAGAGAAAGAATAGAACGATCCAAGAGATGGCTAGATCTATGCTTCTAGGTCGTAAAGTTTCTAGGAGATTTTGGGCAGAGGCAGTGTCTACTGCATGCCACACGGTGAATAGGGTGTATCTGCGTCCACACACACTTCACACTCCTTATGAGTTGTGGACTGGCAAGAAGCCCAACCTGGCATATTTCCGTGTCTTTGGGAGTAAATGCTACATCCTACGGGATAAAAAGCAATTAGGAAAGTTTGACTCCCGAAGCGACGAGGGAACATTTCTAGGATATTCATCGAATAGCAGAGCGTACCGAGTTTTTAACCTGAAGAGCTCTAAGATTATGGAATCAATAAACGTCACCGTGCAAGATGACGAACCTCCGACGGTTATTGATCCTAACCTTCAGTGTGAGGATGAGGATTGTTCTGACAGTGATTTACCTGTTCCTCTCTCACACTCTGTGGACCCTACTCCTGTGTTAGGGGACACACCTGCTTGGGTTCGCAAGAGTCATGACCCTTCTGCCATTGTTGGTGATCCCACTCTAGGGGTCAAGACTCGTGCTCAGCTAGAGAACGTTGTTAGCCATCTTTGCTACACGTCCAAAGTCGAGCCCAAGAACCATAAAGAAGCACTCAAGGATGAACACTGGATATCTGCTATACAGGATGAGTTGCTTCAGTTTAAAAAGAATGATGTCTGGGAACTTGTCCCCCGACCTAGTGAGATTAATGTGATAGGTACCCGGTGGATTTTTAAGAACAAAATGGATGAAAATGGTACCATAATCCGAAATAAGGCTAGGTTGGTTGCTCAAGGCTACACACAGATAGAGGGTGTAGACTTTGGGGAGACATTTGCTCCTGTTGTGAGGCTTGAGTCCGTCCGTCTTCTGCTCGCCATCGCATGTCATCTGCGCTTCAAGGTGTATCAGATGGATGTCAAGAGTGCCTTTTTGAATGGCATTCTACAGGAGGAGGTTTATGTGGAACAACCAAAAGGGTTTGAAGACCCTCAGCACCCTGAGCACGTCTACTATCTGAGGAAAGCCTTGTATGGTTTGAAGCAAGCACCCCGTGCTTGGTACGAGAGGCTTACTTCCTATCTCTTAGCTCGTGGCTTCAAGAGAGGGGGAGTAGATATGACGTTTGTCAGGAGAGATGACGGTGCTATTTTGGTTGCCCAGGTCTATGTGGACGACATAGTCTTTGGATCCACATGCTCCCAGCATGCTCACCACTTTGAGGAGGAGATGAAAAGTGAGTTTGAGATGAGCATGGTTGGTGAGCTTACATTCTTCCTTGGTCTCCAGGTTCGTCAGCTAGAGGATGGGATGTTCATCTCTTAATCCAAGTATGCTAGAGACCTAGTGAAGAAATTTGGTTTAGACTCCGCTAAGCATGCACGTACACCTATGAGTACCACTACCAAGCTTAGTAAGGACACTTCAGGCAAGGACGTAGAGCAAACCTTATATCGGAGTATGATAGGTAGTCTCCTCTACTTGACTGCCAGTCGTCCCGACATCGCCTTTAGTGTTGGAGTCTGTGCGCGTTATCAGGCATCCCCAAAAGAGTCACATTTACTTGCTCTAAAATGTATTATTAAATACGTAAGTGGGACTCTCTCATACGGTATTTGGTATTCCTTTGATACCGATGACCGTCTGTCCGCCTACTCGTATGCCGATTGGGCTGGGGATGTAGATGGATGTAGGAGCACTTCTGGTGGGTGTTTCTATTTTGGTTCGGCTCTTGTCTCCTGGCTGAGCAAGAAGCAAAATTCCATCTCTTTGTCCATTGCGGAGGCTGAGTACATAGCCGCCAGGAGTTGTTGCACACAACTCTTGTGGATGAAGCAAATGCTAGAGGATTATGGGATATCACAGGACACCATGACCATTTCCTGTGATAACACGAGCGCGATACACATATCCCGCAATCCAGTTCAGCATTCGCGTACAAAACATATCAGGATACGTGAGTACTTTATTCGTCAGTTAGTTGAAGAGAAAGTCGTATCCCTGAGTTTTGTTCCTACCGACCGTCAGTTAGCCGATATTTTCACGAAACCTTTAGATGCCCTTAGATTTGAGAGTCTTAGGAAATCTTTAGGGATTTGCACAGTTGACTGAGGGGTTGGTCTATGTCTAGAATAGGATGCTTCTTCATGTTCATATCATATGCTTCCTATTGCTAGTCTGTTTTATATGTACCATTACTTTGTTGTACAGCTTTGTTTTATTCTTTTTGCTTTTTATATTTCTTTTGAAAGAAATACAAAAAGATTTTCCTTTAAGAAAAAATTTGAGAAAATCACAAAAAGATTTTATTTTTCCAAATTTTTGAAAAAATCCAAAAAGATTTTTGTATTTTGCTTCTTTTATGGATGAGCATGTAAGATAGCCAAGTCACAACTTCATTCCATTTATCCATGTGACTGTTTGATAGAGATTTGAGAGGCTACATCATTTCATCCATGTGCTTTACATTGATTGAAGTCTTTAAGATGTAATTAGTGATATCTTCCTACATGTTTGACTCCTATATCCTTTATTGCACACATGCACGGCTATATTTGATTATTGCACTTGTCTATCTCAAGTTGGCTTGCGTGTTTTCATCTCAATCCTGTCTATACAATGTACAATATGCGATAAAACTTGACAAGATTGGAATGCATGTAAAAACCGTTTTGGTGAGACTGTGTGTTTTTGTATAACGGGGAGGGGATGCGAAAGGTAATCATCTATCCTTTGCGCAAAAGCCACCGTTAAAAAGGACCTAAAAAATGGAGGAATTTTAATATCCGAGGTCCAAAGAGGTTAAAAGAGCCCGAAAAAATTTAAAGGCAATAAAAAGCAATTCATGCCAAATATGGGCCACTTAGGTTTCACCATCAATTCTCCAAAGTTTGAGAATAGAATGCCTCTATTCAATACAATATCTGAGGGAGTTTGGTTGGAGAATATAAACGGGTTTGCACTTCCTTGAAAGTCCTGAAAAAGCATAAAATCATTTTGGACATTATTGGTGTGAAAATCATTTTGAGCTTTGATTTGTTGATTTGATTGAGTCAATATCTTATACTGTCACTCTTTTACACCAAAGGAAGCATTTGAGTTCATTCGCTAGGAATATCCAATATTCATCGTGCACATATGTCATGTTTGTATGCATTGATTTTCCTATCGAATTTGATCACACCACTTCATTTACGCTATCATTGACTTGGTTGCTTTCTGTTTATTCATGGTGTGTTTTTATCCTAGTGACACCCCGCACTTGCTCATTTGATTTATTTCTCTAATTTGTCCATTTGGGGACATCATAAAAAGGGGGAGAAAGAATTATCATATTATGGGGGAGTTTGAATTCTGGGGGAGTTTTTGAGATGTTGCTTATGTTTTTATCATATATTGATATCCATGTTATCTCATTTCAAACTCGATATGTCACGTGGTATTTGCTTTGTCTCATGTGTGTAGGTATGAAGATTGCAGATCTATATGTTGCACACCCTGATGAGAAAAGTTTTGAGATTCCTGAAGAATTAAAGAACAAACGATGAAGACTATTCATTTGTACCTTTTCCAGTTTTGGGTTCATGGGAGGGTAGATTTGTGTAGGCAATTTCATATTTGATAATTCGGATTTTTATGTATGTACCGGCATAGACATAGGGGGAGATTTGTAAGGACATTTTTCACATGTCCGAAATGTTTCATTTATTTATGTCGTACGCCGCTACATTTGGCACGTCTCCTCACGATCTCACATGACGGCCTCTATCCGAATTTCGGGAATCAAGCATGCATTATCTCCACTAATATGTCCCACATCTGCCTCAATGACTTCACGTTCCAAGATTTTAGGGACTTAATGCAAGTGGTACGCAAGGGAAGTCAAAACAGTGAAAAAAAGGCACAATAGGAGAGTTCAAGTGCATTTTCGTAATTTCACATCTATAGTTCGGAGGTCTGGTCAACTATAAAGTTGAATATATCGCCGCAACGAAGATACTGGAAAAAACAGCACCTCAATCCGAGCTACGGTGAAGGAGTTATGACCTTTTGAAGATAGAGAAAATTCCTTAAAGAATGCTGTTTTTTTTGTACGCTGGATAGAATTTTAGAGGTTTAAGAACGTGGGACTCTTCATATTTTTTCCTATAAATACCAACTTCGGGGGAGTTGTTTTGCAAGACTTTAGGAGATGAATTTGAGAGTCCAAATACATCTAGTCTTCATGTTTTTGAGTCCCAAGACTCATGTTTTGATTCACACATCATTGCCAAACCTTTGTGAATCCTTTTGCAACCCAAGAACACAACTTTGGTTTGTTCAACCCTTGTGGAGGAGACCGTTATTCTTCTTCATTGCAGCCCTAGTGGAAATTGATAATTTCAACCGCGACTACAGAATCCGATACCCGAGGGTAATTCTTAGTCAACTTGTATTTTCATTGTAATCCAATTGTAAGCCGTTTTCTTACAAATTATAGTGAAAATAAATGGTTTTGCCTCTGAGGGGGATTTTTCCTTAATTGCATGTGTTTGAATGTTCTTGCGTAGATTATCTATTTATTCAATCACATACTGCTGCATGTTTAGGGTTTGTTTGTGTTAAAAGGGTTTTATATATGGTTTGATAATTTGAACGCGAGCACACACGTTTCTCAATGGGCAGCAATTTCAGCAGGGCCAGCAGGGCCAAGGGAGGAACGGTAATGGCCACCAAGGCCGGGGACAGCAGGGACCGAGAGGAGGGAACTTCCCAGGGAAGTGTTTTGTTTGTGGCAAGACTGACCATAAACGACAGGATTGTCCTGATAGGGGCAGGGCCCCACAATAGCAGCAGCAGGGTGCTCGCCAAGAGTCGCAGAGGCCTATGTTTCCCGCCGCTCTCCCCGCACCACCACAGATGGCAGCATTGCCACCCATTCCAGCAGTCCCAGTTCATCAGGGGCAGCTATAGTATGGACGTGTCTATAACGTCCACAAGGCAGCAGTTCCACAGGCACCGCCCGCGATTGAGGGTACGTTTCCTATCCATGGCACTATGGGTCGGGTATTATTTGATACGGGGGCTACACATTGTTTTATAGCTACACGTTTCGCGAAAGCCTTAGGATTGTTAGCTACGGCAGAGAGCACAATGACGTGTGTCGACTCACCATTGGGGAGTGGGTCACTTATATTCTTTATATGCCGGGGAGTGGGGATAGAGATTGGTAGTCTGGTATTACCTGCAGATATGTTGGTATTAGATATGCATGTTCATGATGTGATTATCGGTATGGATTGGCTCGCTGATTATAGAGCCATGATTGATTGCTTCAGCGGGAGCATTATTTTTGCCATTCCGGGGCAAGAGATGTTCGTAGTGGCGATGCCTCTTCCAGAGGGAGGATAGACCGCTCATTTGTATTACATAGAGTAGGATACCTCTAAGGAGGTTGCGATTCCTTTAGATTCGATCCCGGTTGTCAGGGAGTATTCGGATACCAGGCCTACCCCCCAGTCGAGAGATAGACTTTGTTATAGACCTATTGCCAGATACGAGGCCTATAGCACGCGCACCGTAGCGTATGGCTCCGGCAGAGATGCGAGAGCTACGAGATCAGATAGAGCAGCTGTTAGGTCAGGGCTTTATTCGCAGGAGTACCTCACCTTGGGGCGCTCCAGTTTTGTTTGTGAAGAAGAGGGACGGTTCACTGAGATTGTATGTGGACTACCGAGAGTTGAATAAGGTTACGATACGGAATAAGTATCCGTTGCCTTGAATCGATGACCTATTTGACCAGTTGAGAGGAGCTTCTTTCTTCTCGAAGATTGATTTGAGATCGGGATACCATCAGTTGCGTATCAGGGAGGAGGATGTCTCGAAGACTGCGTTCTTGTGGAGATATGGTTCTTACGAGTTTCGGGTTATGCCTTTTAGTTTGACCAACGCTCCAGCAGTGTTTATGGACTTGATGAACAGAGTGTTTAGGGATTTCCTAGATCAGTTTGTCATTGTCTTCATCGATGATATTCTGGTTTACTCCCAGACAGAGGAGGAGCACGCCGAGCATTTGAGGAAAGTTTTGCAGACGCTGCGTCAGATCGAGCTGTATGCAAAGTTTGAAAAGTGCGGGTTTTGGTTGAAGGAGGTCCAATTTTTGGGACATATTATTTTCGACCGGGGAATATCTGTTGATCCGGGGAAAGTATCCGCGGTGAGGGAATGGGGATATCCCACGACACCAACGAAGATTCGTAGTTTCTTGGGTCTAGCAGGATACTACAGGAGGTTTATTCGGGGTTTCTCAAAGATAGCAGGTCCTTTGACACATCTGACTCGTAAGGGTGTGCCATTCATCTGGAGTGATGCCTGTCAATTGGCATTTGATGAGTTAAAGGACAAATTGACCTCAGCACCTGTGTTAGCATTGCCGAGATCGGGAGTTGAGTATTTGGTTTACACCGATGCGTCTTTGCAAGGACTTGGAGGTGTATTGCAGCAGGAGAGACAGGCCATAGCTTATGCTTCCCGTAAGCTTAAGCCTCATGAGAAGAATTACCCCACGCACGATTTGGAGTTGGTGGCGGTAGTATTTGCCCTACGGATTTTAAGGCACTATCTTTTAGGGGAGAAGTTCCAATTGTTCACGGATCACAAGTCCCTACAGTACCTGTTCACGCAGAAGGAGTTGATTATGCGGCAGCATAGATGGCTTGAGTTTGTGAAAGACTACCAATTCGATATCCAGTATCACCCGGGTAAGGCTAACGTGGTGGCAGACGCGTTGAGCTGTAGGCCAGCAGATGAAGTGGCAGAGGTGTAGAAGGCCAAATGGAAGGAATTGGGACACCAGGATGCAGTGGCCCGATCTTTCATGTCTGTGATGACTGTTACACCGCAGATTGTCACGAAGGTAGTATGGGCACATGCTAATGACTCGTTCTGTCAGGAGCAGATAGTTCGATTACTAGCAGAGGGAGCCAAGTCCTATACAATCAGCTCAGACGGGGGATTACGCTTCAATGGGAGATTGGTAGTTCCGGAAGGGGAGAAATTGCGACAAGAGGTGATGGCAGAGTCGCACGACTCACGGTTCGCGGTACATCCCGGAGGGGACAAAATGTACCAAGACATGAGACGGCAATATTGGTGGAGCGGTATGAAGAGAGATATTGTTGAGTTTGTTTCGAAATGAGCCACTTGCCAGCTAGTAAAAGTGGATCATCAGAGATCGACAGGACTACTACAGCCGTTGGAGGTCCCGGTGTGGATGTGGGAGAGCATATCCATGGACTTTATCACGGGGTTGACTACGTCGCAGAGGGGTCACGACTCCGTTTGGGTAATTATGGACAGGTTGTCCAAAGTCGCTCACTTTTTACCCGTAAGGACTGACTACACTACGGGACAGTATGCCCAGCTCTTCATTTCAGAGGTTGTGAGACTTCACGGTGTGCCCCTACATATCGTGTCTGACAGAGACAAGATATTTGTTTCGAGGTTTTGGGAGAGTTTCCAGGAGGCCATGGGCACGGAATTACGGTTGAGTACAGCTTATCATCCGCAGACCGATGGGCAGACAGAGCGCACAAATCAGATGTTGGAGGACATGCTACGCATGTGCATTATTGACTTTGGGGGTGGATGGGAGCAGTTCCTTCCACTGGTGGAGTTTGCTTACAACAACTCCTATCAGTTCACTATTGGCATGGCTCCATTTGAGGCATTGTACGGTAGACCTTGTCGTTTCCCAGTATGTTGGTTGGAGGTGGGGGACAAAAAACTACTTGGGTCGGAAGGGATTCAGGATACTTCGGCGAGGATAGAAGTGATTCGAAGTCGCATTCGGGTAGCTCAGGACAGGCAGAAGAGCTATGCTGATGCGAAGAGATTCTTCAGAGAGTTCCAGGTAGGGGACCAGGTTTTGCTCAAAGTATCTCCTATTAAGGGGATTATGCGTTTCGGGAAGAAGGGGAAGTTGGCACCGAGGTATGTGGGGCCGTTTCCTATTATTGAGCGGATCGGACCGGTTGCGTATAGACTTGGGTTACCAGAGCATTTGCATCGAATTCACGATGTGTTTCATATTTCCTCGCTAAGGAAATATCTTAGAGACAATTTGGCTCATTCTCATATTGCTTTGGAGTACATCGATCTCCAACCTGATAGCTCCTATGAGGAGGGGCCGATAGCTATTTTGGACCGAAGTGAGAGGAAGCTGCGGTCAAAGATAGTCCCGTTAGTGCGTGTTCAGTGGCGACATCATAATGTCGAGGAGTCCACATGGGAGCACGAGGATGAGATGCGCGAACGTTATCCAGAGTTGTTCTTACCAGGTACTTTCTAGTTTCGAATTTTGGGACGAAATTCAGTTATTAGGGGGGGAGTATGTAATACCCCGTATTTTTGGCTATATTTATTTTTTGGGATTAATTAATTAAATGAGAATTAATTGAGAATTAATCCGGATAAAATACTAGCGAGATGTGAGTTGGTATTTGACTATATTGAGTATATATGATGATTTATGAATATTGAATTATGAAATTTGTCGTGAGATTGATATACGGCAATTTGGCCATTTTATTGGGAACCGTGTGACAGTCGCGTCAGAAGATAATTATTTTAATTATAAAAGTGAATTTAAATTCTATTAACTATATGGTCGTTTTGAGTGCGCCAACGCGTCCGGAAGGGTCGAGATAGTCAGAAAACACTAGCCGGGGGTGTAGTTTGGGTCCCGGGGTATTTTTAGGCCATACCGGCAATATAAAGGGTATTTTGGTAATTTCGTATTTTTGGGAATTTAAAGTGACGAAAATTAGGAGTCTTTATCTGATTAGGAATTGACCCACTAAACCCACTAACCAACCCTTAATGACCCAATAAGCTACGGGGGTTATCAATTAGGTTTCCAAAACTTTCCCAAAACAAACCCTAGCCACCTTTGGAGAAGAAGGCTTGTAGAGAGAGAGAGAGAAGGAATTCTGCAGAAAAGCTTCATCAAATCAACACCAAATTCAGAGACACTAGAGGCACGTGGTTTAATTTGATTTAATTCATAGAATGTTTCTTCCATGATTAGATAAATTGTCAGATTTACATTTGTTCTTGGAAGTTAAATAAAAACCCATGTTAATTGAACTTAGGACTTGAATTTTGAGGACAAATTGCATGTAGAATAGTATGGAGATGATTATTCTGATGTTATAATATGTTGGATGTAACAAAAACGGATCTAGAATGGACTTATTGAGGATTTAAAATTCTAGGGTTTATATTCTTGAAAATTTGGGGAAAAGTGTAGAGACTTGAGGATTTAATGATGTTTAGGATGGATTGATTCCTTGAAACACGTTAGTATGTGACCTTGATATGTTTAGGGATGATTAGTGAGCATAAAACATTGTTGGGATGAATTTTGGTTGAGATTAGAAGGGTAGAAATTGGTGAAAAATGAATATAGAAATTCTGGGCTTGAATCTGGTCACTCGTTAGAAGACCTACCCAGGTCGTTCGAACGAACTCGTTCGAACGAGCTTCTAACGAGTAGACAGTTTGGGGTTCTAACGAGAGGGATGTTCGTTCAATAATCTCGTTCGAACGAGATCTCGTTAGATACCCCAGTTCGTTCGAACGAAATCTCGTTCGAACAGCCTCGTTCGAACGAGACTTCTAACGAGCTGGCAATTTAGGCTTTTTGGCCTGTTTTGATTTTGGGGGTCCCGTAAAATTGTTCGAGGATTGAGATAACATTTCTTTGATGGTGTATTAGTATACTTGGAACATTTGGAATATAATGAGGAGTAAATTATATAAGTGTAGATCAAATCAAATAGACATTTGAGTCGAGACGTGAGTGCCTACTACGACGTGAGAATAAATTATGGCGCGTATAAATATGGACCGGGATTTCATAAGTTGTATATATATTAAGTTGGTACGAGAATGTGATATGTACTACAATTAAACTACAGTATTACTAAGACGTGTGCTTACTTAGTATTGGTATATGAATTGTGTGTATGACATACCTACCATACTTGCTATCACGGGAGGTTCGCGTTCGCTTAGGGCCCTCTAATCCTTGTGTTGGCCGGATTTAGACTGGTTACCTTGATGAACATAGGTCAGAGAAAGGCTTATTGGGATGTTAATAAGTCCGCTGATCGTGGGAGCGTAGGTATGTGCGTGACCCATGTGATGTGACTGTGTTCGCCTCCATTATTTGTGATGTTGCTATCTGTGAACTATTCCTGAGAGATTCGGAATATGTGATCCTTATGTACGTGATGTACCTGGATGGATAGCAGAGTATGCGTGCACCGCAGGTAGTTCTCGGGGTGCTTGTATTGTATTATACTGTATATTTATGTTGTGGAAAATATACACTTTATTATGGGAACTTTCGTATGGTATTGTGTGAATAAATTTGGATAATATAAAAGGGATAATCTATAATGAGTTATGTTACTTTTATGAGAAATTGAATTTACGTTAAGCCCCTATTTAAATGTGATCGTTATAATGTTAATGGGAACCGAGTAATAAGGGTAGAATCTATGACAGTCTAGCTAGATATGATGTCACTTAGCTAGTGGTTAGATGGGTACATACGTTAGGAGTGCACAGTTAGACGAGAGGTGAGAATTTCATGTGAGTGCACGTCCTAACATGTACTTTGCATTTAATGTTTTAAATGTTTTTAAAGCACTTGCAGGTTTTTAAAATATCTCCACATTCGGGCTCTGACCCGTTTGCTTTCAAATCTATTTTTTTGTAAAACCATTTTAGGTGCCCAGCCACAAGGACACCATGCATAGGATACTCATTCAGTTGACGAGCTGTAGCTGTTTGTGGAAGTTACAGGGATTTGCTTGTATACGCTTCTATCATTTGGATTCCATCTTCAGTATTCCTCAGTTTTAGGGCATGTTGCCCAGTTCCATTAGAGTTATATTTTTCATTTCAGTTTCCAGATTTTGGCATGTATTGATTCAGTATTCAGTTTAATTATTTCAGTTGTTGATTTGTAGTGAGGAGTTTTTCCTCCAGACTTTATTTACATTATGTGATGGTTATTCTATTTACTTCGGTATGGTGAATGGTGTTATTATTCTTCATTACACTTGTTGCATGTTAATCATACTTTAATTAAAATTTGGCAATTTACTTTTTAAATACTAGGTGGTTAGTAATAATAAAATGTTTTCGACAGTGATGCTATTAACTGAGCCAACTTGGAATTTTGAATTAATTTAATAAAGGAGTAGCTACCCGGTATTTAATTAGTCGGGGTTTCACATTCCGTTTGTTCACGGACTACAAGTCCCTACAGTACCTTTTCACGCAGAAGGAACTAAATATGTGTCAACGTAGGTGGCTCGAGTTCGTGGAGGATTATCAGTTCGATATCCAATATCACCCAGGGAAGGCTAATGTGGTAGCGAACGCGTAGAGCTGTAGGCCAGTAGGTGAGGTGGCTGAAGTGTGGAGAGAAAAGTGGAAGGAGTTGGGACGCTAGGATGCAGTGGATCGATCTTTCATGTCGGTGATGACCATTACGCCCCTAATCTTTTCGAGAGTGATACTGGCCCAGGCAAAAGACTCGTTCTGTCAAGAGCAGATAGTTCAATTACTAGCAGAGGGATCTGAGACCTATGCGATTAGTTCAGACAGGGGATTACGCTTCAATGAGAGACTGGTCGTTCCGGAAGGGGAAGACTTGCAACATGAGATAATGTCAGAGTCGCACGGTTTATGGTTCCCAGTACATCTTGGCGGGGATAAGATGTACCAGGAGATGAGGCAACAGTACTGGTGGAGCGGGATGAAGAGAGATATTGTCGAGTTCGTTTTTAAATGTGCCACTTTTTTCAGCTGGTAAAAGTGGACCATCAGAGACTGGCATGACTTCTACAGTCATTAGAGGTTCCTATGTGGAAATGGGAGAGCATTTCCATGGACTTCATCACGGGGTTACCTACATCACATGGGGGTCACGACTCCATATGGGTAATCATGGTTAGGTTGACCAAAGTTGCCCATTTTCTGCCAGCCCGAACAGACTACACTACGGGACGGTATACCCAGATTTTCATAGCGGAGATAGTGAGACTTCACGGGGTGCCTCTCAATATCGTGTCTGACCAAGACAAGATATTTTTTTCACGATTTTTGAAAGAGTATCCAGGAAGCCATGGGTACAGAGTTGCGGCTGATTACGACATATCGCTTGCAGACAAATGGGCAAATCGAGCGAACGAATCAGATGTTGGAGGACATGTTGCGTATGTGCATACTAGATTTTGGAGGTGGTTGCGAGCAGTACCTTCCACTGGCAGAGTTTGCTTATAATAACTCCTACCAGTTCACTATTGGCATGGCTCCATTCGAGGCATTATACGGTAGACCTTGTCATTCCCCAACATGTTAGTTAGAGGTGGGGGATAACAAAATCCTTGGGCCGGAAGTGATTCAGGATACTTCGACAAGAATAGAGATGATACGGAGCCGTATTCGGTAGCTCAGGATCGAAAAAAGAGTTATGTCAATGCCAAGAGGTTCTTCATAGAGTTCAAGGTGGGGGACCAGGTGCTACTCAGAGTGTCTCCTATGAAGGGGATTATGCGTTTCAGGAAGAAGGGGAAACTGGCACCTAGATATGTGGGGACATTTCCTATCATTGAGCGAACTGGGCCGATTGTGTATAGACTTGGATTACCGGAACACTTGCATAGGATTCATGACGTGTTCCATATTTCCTTGCTAAGGAGATATCTTAGGGATGATTTGGCCCATACCCACATTGCTTTAGAGAACATCAACTTACAAACTCATAGTTCCTACGAGGAGGGGCCGATTGCTATTCTGGACCACAACGAGAGGAAACTGAGGTCGAAGATAGTACCGTTAGTAAGTGTTCAGTGGTGGCATCATAATGTCGAGGAGTCCACATGGGAGCGCGAGGATAAGATACGTGAGCGTTATCCAGAGTTATTTTTTCCAGGCATCCTTTAGTTCTGAATTTCGGGATGAAATTCTGTTATTAGGGGGAAGTATGTAATACCCCGTAATTTTATTGATTTTTATGTAATGGATTAATTGAATTATATGAGAATTAATTGCAATCCGAATTTAAATACTAGCGAGACGTGAGTTGGTATTTGATTATGATGATGATATTATATATTACAAAGTATATATGGTAATATATGAGTATTGAAAGTATCAAAATTGTCAAGAGTTATAAATACGACAATTTGAAAAATTTAGTTGGGACGCGCGTGTCAGGCGCGTCAGAAATCAATTTAATTAGATTTAAAAAGTAAATTATAATTTTATCAACCTTATGGTCATTTTGAGTGCACCAACGTGTCCGGAAGGGTCGAGATAGTCAGAAAACACTAGCCAGGGGTTTAGTTTGGGTCCCGAGGCATTTTTAGGGTAAACCGGCAACCTAGAAGGGTATTTTGATAATTTTAAAAATTAAAGAATTAAGACCCATGAATTTTAGAGTTGATTTATATATTACTAAAAAAGCCATTAGGGCCATTATCAGACAAAAATAAGAGAGTGGGCTACGTGAGTTAGAGGGAAGTTGCAAAAAGGGTTTCCAAACCAAAACTACAACCCACCACCACTATTTTGGACGGAAATTATGATCGAAAAAAAGAGAGAATCTGCCCATGAACACCAACAACGAATCAGAACATCAAACTTAAGGCAAGTGATTTGGTTTCATTAGTTTCAATGAATATTTCCTCCATGTTTAGTGTAGAAATTAATAATTGTCTTGAAAGAATTGATGAAAGCCCAATGAGTTTGATGTACAACTCTAAACCTTGGTTAGGAATTACATGTAGAATTGTTCTGGACGAATTGAGTACCCAAAACATAACTTTTGATGATTTAAAAATGGATTAAAGAGAAGAATTATCGTTGTTCTTGAAGAAAATAGAAAACTAGGATTTTTATTGAAGTTTTGATCCATATAAGGCCAACGATTGATGATTAAAAGGTTATGGAACATTAAGAATGATGTATTTTGGTTGTATGATGATCCTATAACATTAGATTAGAATTTCATGCCCTGTAACTAAGTTTTAGGATGAATTTTGTACTAAAAGAACGAAGCAGTCCGTAGCCCATCTGGTGCAATCGATCGATCGACATTCATAGGTTGATCGATCGACCACCATCGATCGATCGACATTCAAGGTCGATCGATTGAACTTCCAAGAATTGGTTATATTTTTCCCTTTTGTTGAATTTTAATAATTTCGACCCTGGAGAATTATTGTGGGGAACCTTGTGAACACTCTTAGACTTGAGGAAGACTAGTGGGTATATTTGTGAGACCGAAGAATAATTTGGATTACATTTTAGGTATTATATAAAAACTAATCAGGATCGTAGAGTGAGATACTATTAGAGTTGAGATTAAATGATTAAATTTTTTATACTGGATAATATAAGGTTAGTGGCAGAAATGAGGACCTTAAGAATAGTGGATTTAAATGTGGGAATAATAAGAGACTTGGTAACCTTTATGGGTTAGGTTTTAAGTACTTGGAATTATGACGTGAGATGTGTCGGCGGTCTATATTGTATATTATTCGGAGACTTACAAATGTAAAAATTGGAATAATGGTATAGGGATGTAGAATATACCTCTATTAATATTACAAGATATCTAAGATGTGTGAATGCTTAGTATATGGATT
Organism: Sambucus nigra; assembly: GCA_949130495.1. Taxonomy (NCBI): domain Eukaryota; kingdom Viridiplantae; phylum Streptophyta; class Magnoliopsida; order Dipsacales; family Adoxaceae; genus Sambucus; species Sambucus nigra. Next base: position 245,508,885 of record OX422212.1, on the reverse strand, counting down.
TATATGTGTATGACATACCTACCATACTTGCTATCACGGGAGGTCGGCTTTCGGAATAGGACCGTCTAATATTTGTGTGCCTACGGGGGGATTTAGATTGCTACCTTAAGGACATAGGGCTGTGAATGACTTATTTTTGAGTTGATAAGTCGGCTGACCATGGGAGAGTAGGTATGTGCGTGACCCATGGGTATGAGAACTATGTTTGCCTCCAATATTTGTGATTTTGCTTATTAAAACGGTTCCTGAGAGATTCGGAATATGTAGTCCTTATGTACGTGATGTATCGGGATTCGATAGCAGAGTATGTGTGCACCGTAGCTTAGCCTAGGGGTGCCCCAAGTATAATATTATGTTGAAATTTATATATTGGTGATGATAATAGACTCCTTGTTAATGTGGGTGAATATTCTTATTAATGTGTGTGAATAGTTGCGACACTTTGAGTAAAGTTAAAATTGAGAATTTCCTATATGATTTAATATAAATTGACATGAGAGATGAAAAGGCAGATTGAGATAAGTTAGATTGGAATGTCTTGAACAAACACCTCTATTATCATGTGAGTACAGGTTGCAGAATATACTAGTTAGTTAGCGGCATAACTAGGAGGGATTATGGATATACGTTAAGCATGAACATTAGTTGAGAGGTGAGAAACTCATGTGAGAGCACGAAACTAACATGTACTTTATATTCATTTTTTAATGCAATTAAACAATTGCTATATTTTTAAACTGTTTTCACATCGGGCTCTGATCCGTTTGCTTTCAAATATGTTTTTCTTGTAAAAACCTTTTAGGTGCCCAGTCACAGGGACACCAAGCTTAGGAGTTCCATTTCAGTGACGTGCTGTAGCTGCTGTGGAAGTTACAAGATCTTGATGATAGACGTCTCCACATTCTATACTGATTCCATTTCAGACTTATTCACTTGTTAGGGCATGTCGCCCCTTTTCGTTTAGAGACAGTTTTATCATACTCAGTTTCAGTGCAGTTTTGGAGTTAATTCATTTATTATTCAGACGTTGTATTTGATTTTATTCATTACTTGGGATTATTTAGAGGAGTGTTACTCTAGACTCATTTTATTATTCCCTTATTATCTTGATGTGACTGTGATGTGATGGTAGTATCTTTTAGCTAATAATTTTAATTGGTTGCATGCCAATTTAATTTAATAAAATTTGACAACTCACTTTTTAAATATTAGGTGGCTAGTAATTGTTTATATAAATGTTTTCGACAGTGATGCTATGAACTGAACCAACTTGACATTTTCTATTAAATTGAATTAAGGAGTAGATACCCGATATTTAATTAGTCGGGGTGTCACAGGTTGTATAAGAGCATCAGGTTCTAGTGTCCTTAGGATCTGTACGTGTTTTAAAATTTGACATTGGTGAGGTGTTTTAAAATTTGGAATTGCAATAAGTTCTTGTTCAAAGAAAGGAATCCCTTATAACGCACTTTTAAATTCATCATAGATCTAGGGCTTCATCATAATTGGATAGGTAATTGAACAATTAAAGGATGTAACCTACTTAATTCACTTAATTGGGTTAATTTTTTTCTTGTGTGTGTGAGTACCTAAATTGATCAATCCAATCAAGTTCTTATGAATTAAAACTTGATCACACCTTTTAATTACAGTTCTAATGATTAGAATCTATTTTCAAATGATCCTTGCAAATCTAAATCGTTAGAGTTCAAAATTGGTGTCTATCATTCTTAATTGTTCTTCATCACACAATTTTAATTGTTGATTCACAAAATCAATCCACAACTTCAATCTACATTTTTTTTGGGGGGGGGGGGGGGTAAAGATGATAGTATGTTTTGGTTAGATTCAAAGCCAAGTTTTTTCAGAAAGAAAAAAATTATTTGGGTTCATGAGAAACATATGTTAGCTTCTCTTAAATGATGGTTTCCTTCATACAGTGTCACATTAGGATGAAAAATTTCCTATTTGAGTACATGACCAACGAAGGTGGCCTTCATTATCACTACGAGGTCCCATGAAGCAAAAATATTTGTCATCATAATGAAAGTACGCAGTTGAGTTTGTAAGACACATTTTGGTGTTATGCACAATCTCTTTAAGGTCGATATTTGTAGGATGTTTTGGTCCATTAGTGTTTATGTTATCGGTTCTCATAAGCAGTGGAATTTTTTTTTTGTGTTCAACTCAAACTTACAAAACCCGCTTAGCAGTTGGACATGGGATAAACATACTTTGTGTTTTATAATACCCCGTTATCTTTTAGGACAAATTAATTAGTAATAATTTAATTAATTAAGAAGGCACCTGGATATAATTTTGAGAAATTAAAACTATTTATGTGCTAATATGTTAAAATTAATTACTGTGATGAATTTATGAAGTTGAAATAAGTCTAATTGGAATTCTAGTGCTCATTGAATTAACAAATAAAGTAAAAATTTGAATTATATAAAAGTTACGGTTATTATGGTAATTTTATAAAGTTATTTGAAGAGTTGGACTTGTTTAGTATTTTAGTTTAAGAACAAGGTCTTAAGAGTCTTTACTGCATGTGTTGTGTAGCAAGTATCAGGGTTTTATGGTTAAAAGAAACAAGGGAAACAATTTTTTTTCACGACCCATTTTGATGCAAGCCCCTATCGCGGCAGGTGCACGTAATACCACATATTTTTATGGATTTTATTTATTATTTATTTGAGGAATAAATTTAATAAACTGGATTAATTATTACTTGTCTAATTTGGTATAAAATGCATGATTTTAATGAGAATCAAATTTTGCATGTGATGTAATTTTTGTACTAAGTGTTATAAATAATTAACGTGTAATATTAATTTACTATGTATTTTATTTACGCTGTGAGGTATTATCGTATGTTGTGAAATAGTATCATTTGAATTGGACTCTGGAGTGTCACGGAGGCCTAAATATGTGATTTTAGTGCTTCATATTGGGACTATGGGGTAGATATACCTCTGGACAAAGTTTTGGACTAGTTGGTGTAGTAATTTGGGCTCATTTGAAGACCCAACATTTGGCCTTTTAGTGACCTTCGGGTTTAATCAATTTTAATAGGTGTCAACCCTCATTAGTTGAACACTTTACATAGTAACACACAAACCCTAGTTGCCCTAAAGATTTGGGAGAACTTAGGAAGAGCTTTGGAGAGGAAGAACAAGGGATGAAGAGGAGGAATCACTCATTCTTATCATTCAGGCAAGAAATCTCTTACTTTATCACTGTCTAATTTGTAACTCATTTATGGCTTAATTTTCATGTATTTGATTTGGATTTAGAAGAATGCTTATAGATTTAATATTCTATCTGAATACTTAATCACATTTATATTCAGTTTAACCGGGTTACTGAATTGAACCATTGCTGGGATCGTAATCTAACTTAAAATTTGGATTTTATTGGAAACCTTTTATTGAATTGTTTCGAGTTATGATTATGTTGTTAAAATGCATATTTAGGTCTGAATCACTCATAATTATAATTTTCCTATGTTAAATTGACATTTTAGAATCTAAAATCGCATGTGTTGATACCAAAATTAGTATGCTGATATAGACGAATCACAAGAAGACACGTGTCGATCTACGTGGCACAATAGCAACGAGGAAGTCTATTCCTCGACCAAGTCAGACTCACTCCGAGCAACAAGTATACTCCGAGGAACTCCAGCTCTCCGAGGAACACTATCTCTTCGAGGAACTCCAGTTCTCCGAGGAATTCTTGAACGACGAGCAACTAAGGTGGTTCGAGCTGCATCTCGACCACAGCATTGATTGCCAGATAATCAACAGTTCAACTATTCATTGAATGCTTATCATCTTGACGCACACGCTTGAAGAGGATTAAATGAATCACCCTTTCATATGTATATCATTTAATGTATCACCCCTTCATGTACATCCTAAGGGCTATAAATACATTGTATGACCCTCATTCAAGGGGACCAAAATTTCTTGATAGTACTTGTAATCGAGAATTCCCAAACACTCAGCAATAACATAACAGTGGACGTAGGCCATTCATATAAGGCTGAACCACTTTAAAATTCTTTGTCTCATTTATTTATCTGTGATTGAATAATTAGAGTGATCTAATTTTTTACATCAACAGATTGGCGCCGTCTGTGGGAACGATTGTTATTATCGTTTTTCATAAAAAATCATTCATCATCAATGGCAGATAATCCGGAATCCAGCAATCGAAATGCTGGAAATGTTGGAAATCCCCCAAATCCTTCTGCACCTCCAGATCTGGCTGGGATTATGACGAATCTGGCTCAAGGACAAACCGTCATGCAAGAAACAATGCGGTAACTCATATAGACCCTTCATGGCGGTGCACCTGCACGTTCGGGACAACGAAGTGGTCAGAGGCAAACCTATTTACTTTCTTCACGATCCAGGCGTACTGAGTCATATCGTAATGAGGAATCTGATGATTTCTCTTATCAACCTGGGCGAACTTCGTCAATAAGGGCTACAGATACTGATCAACGTATCACTCTCTCTCCAGAAAGACCCTGTGCCTTGGAAAGACTAAGTAGGGTGTCTCCTTTCAGTCGATTAGGACCTAGGAGGAATAGGAGTCCACCTAAGTCCATGTCGAGGAGTTTTCGACGACCATCAGATCTAAGAGAAGGATCAGCATAATCACGACCAGTTGCTCATGAAGATAGATCTCAGGAGGCCACTTCAGAGCAATCAATTGCTCGAACTAACAAGCCCGAGGAGGGAAATGATGCGTGGAAATGTTCTATTCAGCGGTTGGAGGATAGATTGGGAGAAATGGCTAAGGCGAAGAATCCCCTACAACGAACTTTTGTTCAAGGGACACCTTTTGTCAAGGCTATTGTGGATTTTCCTACACCGTCAAAGTTTAAAGCACCTGTGGTAACCCCCAAATATGATGGAAAGACAGATCATGTTCTACACATAGAGCAATATCAAGCTGCTGCCGACATATATGTCGTCCCCGACGAGATGAGATGCAGAGCATTCTCAAGAACTCTTACTGGATCTGCCCAGATATGGTACAATAATCTTCCTTGGGGTAAGATTTCAACTTTCTTTCGATTAGCCGAGTTGTTCATCGGTAATTTCTGTTTTGGGGCAAAGCCAGTAAAAAGAGTAGCACACTTGTTAAGTGTTAGACAAAAATCTGGTGAGAGTACTAGAGATTACATAACTCGTTTCAATAATGAGAAACTGGAAGTCATAGATTATGAGGAAAAGACAGCACTCACCGCCTTGATGAGTGGGTTGTTGCCTAACAAGTTGTATTACACTTTGGCCAAAGATCCACCTACAACTATGTCAGAGTTGATGGCAAAAGTGGCCAAAATCATGAATGCCTAGGAGGCTATAGCTGTGAAGAAGAATATGGATAAAGAAACCAAGGTGGAAGACGACAAATCCAAGAAGAAAGAGCATAACGGCAATGGCGGTGACAAGCATTCCAAGAATAATAAATCATCATGGGAAGTACTGAAGAAATTCGATAATTATACTCCTTTGAAAATGGGTATTAATCATGTCTTGGAAGAAATCAAGAAAAACGAGGAAGTAAAGTGGCCAAAGAAACTGAGGTCAGACCCTGACCTGAGGAATAGGGAGAAATATTGTGAATTCCATAAGGATCACGGCCATATAACCAAAAATTGCATAGCTCTTTAGAATGAGAATGAAACACTCATCCGAAGAGGGAAGCTAGCGAAGTACGTTGATCGGGGAGGCGAAAGAAAAAATAATGACCGAACTAGAGAAAGGTCTAGGTCTCCTCGTCGAGCAAAGGAGAAGAAGAAAAGGGATCATGAAGATGATACAGAGGATTACCCAGATCTTCCCAAGAAACCAAGGCAGCCAGAACGAGAGGTATTTTCCATACGTTTTGGGTCATTTGATTGTAATGTTATTACAGGAGGAGATGCAGGAGGAGGAGACCTTACTGCAGAAAGAAAGGCTTACCTTGGAGAGGCTCAAGCTTGTTCATATATTCAGCGAATAAATTTGGCTGAGGAGGATCGCCCGAGGAAGATAAACAAAGAGAAGCTGGTCATTGGCTTTTCAAAAAACGACCTTGCAGGTGTTCTTTACCCTCACGACGACCCTTTGGCGATCAAAATGAGGATGAAAGAAATAGTGATTTCAAGGGTTTTGGCAGATAATGGTAGTTCGGCGGACATCATGTACTATTCATGCTTTGACAGTTTAAATTTGAAATTATCTCAATTAGAACCTTATCACAGACCTCTATTGGGTTTTGCTGGCGAGAAAGTTTTTCCACTTGGGACGATCAAGTTGGATATATTCATCGGAACTTGGCCTGCTTGTCGAACAGAAAGAATACGCTTCTTTGTGATGGATAAGAATGTGCAGTCAGCTTACAACATCATCATGGGAAGAGTTGGTTTGAAGAAGTTTGAAGCAGTCCCATCTACAGTACATCAGTGTTTAAAATTCCCAACAAATTTCAGAGTAGGAGTTGTGAAAGGTGATCAGAAAGTAGCTCGAGAATGCTATTATTCGTCTGCCGAGCAAGAGGATCTTGAAGAGTCAAGGAAAAATACTACTACCTACCAGGTGGATGAAGGTACAAAAATTGAAACACTGGATCCCAGAGATGAATCCCAACTGGTAAAAGGAAAGGTGGTGGAATCTACAGAAAATGTTATTCTGGACGACAAGCACCCTGAACGAGTAACCCAGATAGGTTCATCGTTGGATGTTTCAATAAAACAGGAGTCGATAACTTTTTTGAGAAACAGAAAGAAAACTTTTGCATGGAGTCATGAAGACATGCCAGGAATAGATCCAAACTTCTTATGCCATGAACTCAATGCGAATAAGGAGATCAAGCCTGTAAAGCAGAGAAGAAGAGTATTTAGTCCCGAGAAGAATCAAGCCATACAAGAGGAGGTCGAGAAGCTCCAGAAAGCCCAATTCATTGAAGATGTGAAATATCCAGACTGGTTAGCAAATGTGGTGATGGTAAAGAAGAAAAACAATAAATGGAGAATGTGTGTTGATTTCACCGATCTCAACAAGGCGTGCCCAAAGGATCACTTTCCATTGCCTAGAATTGATCAACTAGTGGATGCTACCTCAGGACACGAGCTGATCAGCTTCATGGACGCTTACTCTAGCTACAACCAGATTAAAATGAAACCTGATGACAGGGAAAGCACTTCTTTTATTACCCCTAGGGGAACTTATTGTTATAATGTTATGCCTTTTGTTTTGAAAAATGCAGGAGCGACATATATGCGGCTGATGAACAAGGTTTTTGCCGAACAAATCAGTTGCAATATGGAAGTCTATGTCGACGATATGCTGACAAAGAGCAAGAAAGCTGCTGATCATCTAGTTGACTTAGGTCAGACCTTTGATCAACTGGATAAATACCAAATGAAGCTCAACCCGATGAAGTGCACCTTTGGAGTACGAGAAGGAATGTTCCTTGGGTACATCGTCAACCAGCGAGGCATTGCGGTAAATCCAGCAAAGATCAAATCTCTTTTAGGGTTACGATCTCCAACGAAGAAGAAAGAGGTGCAGAGTCTTACAGGACGAGTTACAGCGCTCAACAGATTTGTATCCCGAGCAACTGATAGATGCCTCCCATTCTTCAAAACACTTTGAAAAACTTTCGAGTGGAATGATGAATGTGAAAAAGCCTTTCAAGACTTGAAGAAATATTTGGGAGCACCTCCATTGTTATCCAGGCCAGTAATGGGAGAGAAATTGTACTTGTACCTGGCAGTATCAGAGAATGCAGTCAGCTCGGCATTGATCAGATTGGAGAATGGAGTCCAGAAGCCAATTTATTACACAAGTAAGGCTTTCTGAGGTGCAGAGATCAGGTACCCAAAGCTGGAAAAATTGGCATTGGCATTAATTGAAGCAAGTAGAAGAATGAGGCCTTATTTCCAGGCCCATACCATCGTCGTGTATACCGACATGCCATTGAGACAAGCCCTTCATAAGCCAGAAAAATCAAGGAGACTGATGTATTGGGCAATAGAGCTCGGTGAATATGATATTGTGTATGAACCCAGATCATCATTAAAAGGGCAGGCTGTAGCAGACTTTATAGCAGAATTTACATATCCTGATACCCCCGAACAGCAACTGGAGAATCACCATATATGTTGGCATTTGGAAGTGAGGCTGTAATACCTGCCGAGTTGGGTCTTCCAACACATAGAGTGCTAAATTTCAATTCCCCAGTCAGGGACTTAATGAGAAGATTGGATTTGGATATGCTCAAGGAGGTTAGATAAGAGGCAGCCATTAGGAATGCTGCTTATCAACAGCGAACAACCCTGTTCTACAACAAGAGGGTGAAAAAATGCGACTTAAAAGAAGGAGATTACGTGCTAAAGAAGGTCCTTCAGAAGCACAATAAGTTGGAAGCAAACTAACATGGACCTTACCGAGTTACTGCAGTTGCCCGACCAGGAACTTACCGAATAACAACTTTAAAAGGAGAGGAATTTAAGAATGCATGGAATGCTGAACACCTACGCAAGTATTATCAGTAATGTAAAATGTAAAGCAGTTCCATCAATATGAATAAAACGATGATATTTCACAATCTTCTCTCCTTTTATTAAAAGTTTTTCGGGGAATACTAGTGTGTTTAACACTACACTACTCGGTACGTAACGCTGATCGGCAGTAAAAAGAAGATGATAGTTCAAACCCACGACCAACTCCGGTTGGTAAAAGGGTGAGAACAAATTATACTCCTTTGGTTAGGAGGCGTACACTAGCGTGACTAACTCAGGTTAGTAAAAGAGCTAGTGGACATGATAGTTCAAACCCACGACCAACTCCGGTTGGTAAAAGGGTGAGAACAAACTATACTCCTTTGGTTAGGAGGCGTACATTAGCGTGACTAACTCAGGTTGGTAAAAGAGCTAGTGGACATGATAGTTCAAACCCATGACCAACTCCGGTTGGTAAAAGGGCGAGCAAAAACTATACTCCTTTGGTTAGGAGGAGTACACTAGCGTGACCAGCTCAGGTTGGTAAAAGAGCTAGTGGACATGATAGTTCAAACCCACGACCAACTCCGGTTGGTAAAGGGGCGAGAACAAACTATACTCCTTTGGTTAGGAGGCGTACACTAGAGTGACCAACTCAGATTGGTAAAAGAGCTAGTGGACATGATAGTTCGAACTCAGACCAACTCCGATTGGTAAAAGAGCGAGAACACGAGACTCCTAAAAAGGACAATCTCGGTTGGTTAGGAAATAAGATATGCTCTCAAATACCAACATATGTTGGTCGGGAGGTAAGATTATTACAGAAAATACAAAAGTTCCTCGAAGAACAAATATTCCAAACTGAACCAAGTATAGTTGGTCAGGGATAAAAACCTACTAACTGTAGTTGGTCGACGAGGAAAAATCATCGACCTTGGTTGGTCGGGCACATTTTATGAAAAAGACAAAAATTTACCAAGTATAATTAGTCGAGGATAAAAACTCTCACTAACTATAATTGGTCGACGAGCACAATTTGACAACCTTGGTTGGTTGGAATAATTTTCAACATTTTTATACTCATTACTTTATCGAGCAATATTACTAATACTTGTAATTTTTTACTAAATTGGTCGATGAACCACACAATATTGTTATGCAAGCACAGATATAAAGTGTTTGACAAATACAAGAGCAATGCAAATTTGCAAACAAAAATGAAATTCTTTCATTAAATTCAAAGTGAATTACACAAGTTTATTACATTGATATTAAATTGTGTACTAATTATTATATCATAATTTCCTATTCTACTGGTCTTTTTCCTTTTGCTTTTGAAATAGGCTCCTCGCCAGCAGGAGGATCTTCCAGGCAAAGGGGAGAATTAATGAAATTAATATCTCGGAGCATTCTGACGTTCATTATTGAAGGAGTGTCCAGTAGATGCTTGAGACGAGATACCTCGATCTGAGAATGAAGATTGTAGTCACCGAGGTATTTTTCAATTAAGTTCCGAGGAATGGCATGAGCTGGGATCCATTCCATGTCCAATTTATAAGGTGGAACAGGCGAGTCTAGTACCCCAGGATCATGATAGTCCCACAGGTAGTGCCCTTGTTCAAGCTTCAACACGCCCAAGGCATTCAGCCAACCTTACTTGTAGCCCTCATTATTGGCATTCTGGATACGATCATCTAAATGGAATAAAGCTTCGTTGTATCCAGCCATCCAAAACTCCCTGGGCTGTTTATTAAATTGAAATGTCAACCTTGCAATCTTCTCGTTAAGACTTTGGATGAAAAGTTCATTAGTCTTCAATACTGAGTTCTTTGAAGAAAACTGTTGTTCTAGTTCTCTAACCTTCTTGGACAGATCAGACAAAGCTTGGTTCTTAGCCATTAATTGGAATGCTTGGTTTTCCAACGTTGATCGAGTACGAGCCTCTTCAACATTACGACTAAGAGCTCTTGATCCTCCCCTAGCAGGTCGAGAACTTGGTTCCTCGACAACATTCTGAGCAGCTCTTCCTCGTCCACGAGAACCTCTTCCTCGTCCCCGAGTAGAAGTAGAAGGCCCAACTCTTCTTAAAGCCTCTAAATCTTGTCTCAATTTGGCATTCTCAACCTCTAAAAATGAGAATCCTTCATCGGTGACTGGTGCCAAGGCAGTGGAAGATGAAGCTGCAGACTTATACTGTGCCAGTTCTTTCTGCAAATTGTTATTCTCTTGCTCCAGCAGCTCTGCAATTTGTCTACATGCTTCAACTTCGCCCTTTAGATTTCTCTCCCTAACATCGTACCCACCAAGGATCTTTTTGTGGCCTGTCTCGGCAGAAAGCTGTTGATACCTCTTTTCATACCCCTCGTGCAAAAGGGCAGTTGATTCCTTGTACTGAGTCTGAAGATCTTCTAAAGTATATTGAAGCTCCTTGATCATGTCATAGTAAGCCACGTTATTGGCCACAGCTCGATCAAGTAAGTCCTTCAGGTACCGATAAGCTTCGACTGCCTGCTCTGAAGCATCATGACCAAGGATGTCGGCAACTTCTGATGCACTTAGGTTTGTGTGACTAGCCTTATAATATTCATGGCATTGCTGCATTAGTTTTATATCATTGGCAGATAGAAATTCCATTCTAGCCATAAACTAATAAAGAAGAGAAGGCAAGAGTTAATAAAAAAGCAGACAGAGCATCAACAATGTATAAGAACAAAAAAGGTAATTTTATTACATCATCAAAAGGAGTACAGCGTTCAGAATACAGAGTACAAGAAAAAGAAAAAGAAAAAATAGAAAGAGAATATCGAACAACTTCACACCTTTTCTTTGTCTCCCAAGATTTTCTCGGGAGGCTGGGATGAGGAGCTCGGTTGCTCGGTGGGAACAACAAGTTGGTTGGCAGGAACTGGAACTTGTTCAGGAGGAGCAGGCCGAGATGAAAACTCCTCGTCAGCAGGCTGGGTAAGGATGAGATCACCCACTACCATTGAAGATTCTTCGGAGGCAGCTTCATCCTCTTCTTCATCCTCAATAGCTGGGGGAGGACCAGGCAGATGTTGTTGAAATAGCTAAGAGTCCTCGCTCACCTTCAATTCTTGCAAGGCAGCAACCCAACCATCTCGGAAGTATTTCAAACTCCCATACTGCACCTGGGTCATCATCGCTGCTACCCCCTATCCCATCCTTTGTCCCAACCAGTTCGAAATGATTTTTTCACAGCTACTTTTCTTTTCATTTTCTCCGAGGAGAGCTTCTCGGATAGAAGATCCTCGGAGACTTTCAACTTGGCCTCCACCTCCTCCTTCTGGCGATTTACTTCTCGCAGAAGAGTCAGCTCTTCCTCGGCCGATTTCAATTTATTCTCAAGCTCCCTAAAGCTTGTGAGCTTCTCGGCATATTTTTTATTCTCTCTCTCCAAATCCTTCACTTTACTTCCCAACTGCACTTTCTCTGCTTCAGCTGCAGTCAACTTCTTCTCCCATTCAACCCTATCCTCGTCATAGTTTTGACGAGAATCCTTCAGAGATTGGGCTAAACCCAGAAAATCATCCTCCACTCCAGACGAGGATCTAGAAGCCTTGAGTGCTTCATCTTTCTTCACTATGGTGTTAAAACAACTCACCAGCTGAAAAAGAAGGTAATGATAAGTCAGTGCCGAAATACATATATTGATTGAAAGAAAGAAAAATTCAGAGTAAGAGAAACTTACTGAAGCAATGTGACGAGTAGCTAGGGATGTCAGCATATCCCTAGACATGTTTTCTTCAATTCCTTGGACTTCAGGAATTGTCCAAGTCTTTACCGAGCTCATTGCAGAACTCGGAGGAATAATAGTTGGAACTCCAGCTCCACTAGCTTGGAGCTGGGGAATGGTTTCTGAAAAATTGACCGAGGAGGATTTCTTCAGTCTCCTCAGTGGCAGTTCAACAGTATCAACCAAAGAAGAGCTTTTTGTTAGGAAGGTGCACTTTTCTTGCTCGGAGCCACTGGGGGCTTCTCGGCAGCCTTCTGAAGAGCAGAAGGAGCAGCATCTACTTTCTGTGTCCCCTTTGGGACATAATTCTTGTTTCTCTTTCCATCTCCAGCAGAGTAAGTCTCATCAAAGATAGCAGGAACTCTTCTTTTGCCCATCTTCTGACTTAAAGGAATGTGAGATTCTGGAGAAAAGTCCTCAGGAATTGATGCTGGTTCACTGGTACTGACCACAAGACGAGCAGTAAAGGATGTAGTATAACTCCTATACTGCAATAAATATGAAGCAGACCTGATGTGCTCGTCTGCAACTCTTCGATGCAAATTCCAGATATGTTTCAAATGTTTAATATTTACTTCTGATTCTTTTGGAGTTTTTCTCTTACTGTCAACTGCAAACAAATACATTGTGAAATATTAGTCATACATTTTATCAAACATAATGAAATCATAAATAAGATGAAAATAACCTATCCCATTGCCATATGGAGGGCATTTGGGACCTTCATATACTTCATCTCCAACCAAAGGGGTATATTGCTAATTTTTGATAACTACCCCGTGTTCAAAATAATCCCTATTAGCATCAGGGAGGTTGACTACTAAGGCCCTATTCAAAAATCTAGTTTTTAAATAAAAAACATTGTCTAAAACAGCCCATCTATAACAGTACATAATCTCAGGAATTCCTATACGAGTTCCATGAGTTTGATTTAACCTATACACCCCATTAACTATTCTCCATGTGTTGGGGGCTATTTTCGCAGGGACAAGATCGAAATACTGACAGAACTCTAAGCACAGAGGGTTTGGTGGAAAAGAAAATCCACATTCAGCAATAAAGAGACTGGGGAACCAATGTCCCTCAGCCAAGTTAAAATAATTTGAAGGCTCGGAAAGATCCTCCAAAGTTACCCAAGAAGGAATAGAAAAGTCAGAACGGAATTTCTCAAGAGATTCGATAATATAAACCATGGTGAATAAAAAGAAATGAAGAAGAAGGAAGAAAATCTTACAGGAAAAAGGAGATCTGTTGACAAACAAACGAAGAAAGGGATGAACGCACAAGAGAGAGAAAAGCTATAGAAAACTCGAAAGCAGAAATTGAAAAAGGTAGAAGACGATGGGATGGCTTCTGAAGATTAAATACTTTGCCTTGGGAAACGGCGAAAGAAATGATTACAATAAGGAAAATATTACGTTACCGGCGGCTAAAAGGACAAAAAGTGCACGAAGATCGAAGCGCTTATAAAAATGCAAAAAGGCGGATTCTGCGAATTTGGAAGGAAACTCAAATACTAAGAAAATGCTCCTAAAACCCAGGAAGGTCATTTAATATTGCTATATACCGAGAAAGAATGTTCCATACTCCTCAAAGTTCGAAATATGAAACATTGGGGGCTTCTGTTGATACCAAAATTAGTATGCTGATATAGACGAATCACAAGAAGACACGTGTCGATCTACGTGGCACAATAGCAACGAGGAAGTCTATTTCCCCGACCAAGTCAGACTCACTCAGAGCGACAAGTATACTCCGAGGAACTCCAGCTCTCCGAGGAACTCCAGTTCTCCGAGGAATTCTTGAACGATGAGCAACTAAGGCGGTTCGAGCTGCATCTCGACCACAGCATTGATTGCCAGATAATGAACAGTTCAACTATTCATTGAATGCTTATCATCTTGACGCACACGCTTGAAGAGCAGTAAATGAATCACCCTTTCATATGTATATCATTTAATGTATCACCCCTTCATGTACAGCCTAAGGGCTATAAATACATTGTATGACCTTCATTCAAGGGGACCGGAATTTCTTGATAGTACTTGTAATCGAGAATTCCCAAACACTCAGTAATAACATAACAGTGGACGTAGGCCATTCATATAAGGCTGAACCACTTTAAAATTCTTTGTCTCATTTATTTATCTGTGATTGAATAATTAGAGTGATCTAATTTTTTACATCAACAACATGTTTGTTGGACCAATTGAAATTTGAGAGTCAATTTAGGTTTATATTGGATTTTTTTATATTTGAACCTTAATTTATGTTAGAATGATGATGTTCATTGTGGAATAGAATTAGATCATGATTATATAGTTTAGAAACCTGGAGATGGGGTTCAACATGCGTTTTAAATCTTGAGTTTAACATCAATGGAGGTTTTGAGAGAAATCTAAATTTTTGGGGAGAAGGCCTCTGCACCTATCTCATTCGAACGAGGTTGGTGTGTCGTTCAAATGACTTTGATGTCTGATTCGAACGAGATAATTTTATTGGCAGTGTTTGGGGTGGCGAAGTATAGTTTTGGGTTTTGGAGGCGTAATAAATTCTTGAATAATTATTATGCATTTATAATATAGTGTAAGGTGATATTTAAACTAAAAGTTCATGAAAAATGACTTGAATGTGGGTTTGAGAAGTTATAAACCTTTAGTTAACTAGAATAATTCAGCGATGGGGATTGGGATAGCTTCTAGTTACTTGAGAGTATGCATATCCTATTTTGTTATAGATTAAGAAGTGTGTTATGTGCGTGAGTTGAATGCCTATAACAAACCTAAACAAACCTGGGGGATTGAATAGGGTTGAAGACTTCTTATGACCAATTTTTCATTTCAATAAATTTTCCTTGCACATTCAAGTTACTTAACACATGTTTCACTAAATTGATTTGATTAGCTGGCACGACAATGTAATTAGGTGAATCTTGATGAACAAAACTTTATAACTAAGTCAATTTCAATTCAATTCACTAGATAAAATTGTGATCTAAGTGATGCCTGTGATTAAATGTGTGCATATGTATAGATAACAAACACAATCAACCACAAGACAGGGTTTATGAGGAAAAAACCCGACATATGGGTAAAAAAACCTTGACACACTCAAATTTTCACTTATACTTGAAAAATAGTTTTACACAAGGCAAGAAAATACCTCTCACACAAGTACTCTCGTCTAGTTACCTATGAACCTTGCAAATCTCCCCCATACACAATGAAAATTTGTAACGAGCTCCACGTCGCGAATTAAGAAGTCCGCTCTCTTCCTTGGAAGTTACGCCACACTCCGATTTTTCCCAACAAACCGTAGTTGCCTTGTTTATTAGATCTAGGAGTAGACGGTCATACAATTCAAAGTTCGATTGATTTGAATTAAATAGGCTATAAGAAATTTGAACCAAAACATTCACAATAGCATAGATCAAGTCTAAATCTAAGTTTCAACAATTTTTAAGGGAACAAGTAAAATTGGAAAGAGAAGCAAAGGAAGAATACTCTCAACCTCGAAAATGCTCTCAGATATGTGTTTGAGTTATAAGGTTTATATATCTTAACAAATGGGAGGGAAATTGTCCTTTGAATAGAATTTTTTACAAAATCAGGGTCGACTATGCGAACGATTTCACCCAGTATGGAATGTGGCAAAGCCGTGCGCACGGAATTAAATCCCAATTGTGTTCACGAGCTCAATTATGACAAGTGCGAATGGTTAGACAAAAGACAATATTCAAATAGGCCTAACAAAGTTCAACACTTGACCAACTCCCAAAATCTATTTCAAATGTCCTCTGAGATAGTTTTAAAAACATTTAAACACTTGTTCCAATAACTTCTTTTAGAATCCTCACATATTTTCAAAAATGTTTTGTGCACATGTGTGTGTGTGTGTATCTATAATCAATTTACAATCTACTAAGAGGATATAGTCTTCACTTCAATGTGAATGCATGACAACATAAGTCTTCAATAAGCGACTTACAAAATATTCAATCTTCAAAGATTCATTCCAACTCAAATGATCGCGCCTCACTCATATCGAAACAAGTTGATATGATTTTAATGACTCAATCACTCAATTGTGTTGACACGAGAATAAGCCAACTAATATTAATTACAAAATTATATCTTCAATCTCCTTTTTTGGCTATTTCATTGAAAATCCCTCGAAACCCAAAATGATCTTATTACCCCTACAAGACTCACACCTTACGAGACATATAGTGAAACTAGTAGCAAGGTAATATTGAAATAATTCATAAGACCAACGATTAAGCAAAAGTCGTGTTTGAACCATGGGCCGAAGTCGGAATAATTAATGTTAGGCCTGAAATCATATGAAACAACAAATAACATCAAGCAGGAAATAACATACATAAAGGTAAACTCCCCTTCTTAGGAATGCTCTAATTAGCATCAAAGGATATATATGAAATAGAAATGTAAAAAGTATAAAAAAATCATCTAATATCAATGAGAAACGCAATTATTGTATCTCCCCTACAAGTCATCTCCCCCATCATAGATATTTCTTCCTCTTTTTGATACATCCCCCTTTTGGGCATATAGGATATGGGAAAATTATCCTCCCCTTTTTTTGTCAAGGAAAGACAAGGAGAAGAAATATAGCATAAACAATGAATATAACATGGTAAGAAAGATCATAATGACATTGAGAACTAGTGAAGCAAGAGCTATGAAAGTATATGAAATACCAAATCTATAGTAAGGGACTACACAATGAGCATATACAAGCACATGATCATATGAATATCAAAACATGAACTAGTAGATAAAAGATATCAATCAATAAACATAAAAGTGGGATATGTGATATAAAAACAATCTAACTAGAATGACATCATATACAAAGCATGTATATAGAAAGAATGGATATATCAATATAAGCACAATAATAATAAGAACCAAGATTCCATTAGAAAATGAACCGATGAAGGATGGAAATACATAAAGACAACTTAGTGTACAATAAGAACAAAGAAAACTCAATGACAAATAAAGAGTAACGATACATCACCCATCCACACAATCATCCAAATCTCTCAACATCATATACCAAAGAAAAAGGTACAAAAATCCAATCCCTTCAGTACCAAACGGAAAGTTATAACAAGGTCTAAATAAGGAAATATTAATGGATATAAAAATATGTAGAAAATATATAATCCTCATCAAATCCATGTGTTACATTTACAATAATAAATCACAAGATATCAATGATAAGAGGAAAATAACCAATGATAAAGCGAGAGGATCATATGATGTCAAACACCAACTCATATAAGAAATAACATGCTATAAATAAAGAAAAAAGTAGCATGATTAAGAATACACAATCAAGTGTCTCCTCAATAAGGAACATTAAATATCCCTAAGACAACCATACCCCTAACGATATTCATGTCAGAAAATAATAAAGAACATGACAAAGCTGTGACAACCCGTGATCCGAAATAGGGGGTGGCTATCCCGATACTCCAATATAATAGGAATCATGGATGGAATCATTCTCAGCATCACAACAATATACAAAGTATACAGGATAACCACTCCATATTTCAAAAAAACAGGTTGCCAAAAATTTTGGTTTTAAAGTTAAAGAAAGAATTTAAACAACCAAATTTAAAAAGAAGGTGGAAACCCCAAGAATATATATTACAATAACGACAAGTAAACAATAAGAGGACCGGATATACTGTCGGTCATCAGGCACATACCACGTGATACAACATTTTAATGTAAATTACATAATACATTACATTAAGAAAATACAACCGTTTGGGCCACGCGCCCGAGTAAAAGACCCGATCTTGACTAGAGAACAAGGATGACAGCGCCTAATTCAAAATGTCCCATAATACCCGCAAAGCATCACGGCTCGCCAAAAATCCACTCGATTTGGAAAGTCAGAACAGGCGTCCTTGCGGCGGAGCACCTGAGCGAAAACAAGATGCATGCACAACAAGAAATATGAACGGGTCAGGGCCCGGTTTTATATGATCACCAGATGAGTAAAAAGTATAACAGTTATGAATGGTGAATTATGACTACATAGGAATATGAATCTACCTACACAATTTAAAGCATAAGCTAAGACAATTTTAATTAATCATAAATCTAATTAAGCTATGCAGGAGAATAAGAATAATTAACATTAATTTAAACTCTTTCATCAAAAACATTAATCCATTTCATAGTTCCATTCCTTAATAGGAAATATACTCAAAATTTTAATCTCTATATGGATTTTATCTCAATAATATGCTCTTTATGGCATCCCATTCCTTACCAGGAATATCATCATACACAAATGCTCTTTGTGGCCTTCCATTGTGCTCTTTATGGAACTTCATCATGCTCTTTAAGGCATATCTCAATACATCAAGTCCCACTCGATTATGAATTGTTATATTTATATACATATAACGATTCTAAGACTGCCCCTCCGAGTTTCCCCACTGGGCGCGCCCCTAAATAACCATCATCTTCCAGGGGCCTATCAAACAAGGCAACATGGGCACTTATAACTCAAGATGTCGGGAAGCGGCCATATGCCTGCGGGAGAGTCAAGACCACACCCAGAATCTCCTCACCAGCGCAGAAAACATAACATATCGCTTATATGTCCTAGGACTATATCCACCCTGCATTCACTAGCCAGGGGGCATCACCTCGCGCGCGAACTTCCCTTATGATGGCATTTAGAGAGGTGTGTTTAAATAAATTTATCATTTATCAAATTCATTATGAAGTAAATTAGCATTTACCATAATTATTACCATTTCCATTTCATTTTAATTCACCTTATTCGTAGGTATGTTTCATTTTTATTCGAAACCATAATCATTTCCATATTGTAAATAATTCACCTTTTTATCCGGAGCCATACGATAATTTATATCGTCATTATAACCTCAAAGAATAAGTGAACTCCCAATTTAATTCACCCAATACTCTTTTATGGTGTTTTACAATTAACCATCAAGGCCAACATAGATCAATTGAGCTTCTAAAGTCTCCCGAACATAATACTACAACTCCTAGTTTCAAAATAATTACTAGAAGAAAAGAATGCCCTAACATCTATTGGCATATACCCGGAAAAGTCCCCACATAACGAGTTTCTAATCTAGGATGGTTACCCCACTCATCTAGGACTCTAAAAATCTAAATTTACTTCATTCATGAAGGTTCCTAGTCCATATTGAAGAGAATAAATCTAGGAAACAAAATAAGGTTTAAAGGTTAAAAATAGGGGACCGATCGACCGGTCCTGAGGCTGCGGTCGACCGCGTCTCAAAATTTTATGTAAAAAGAAAAGCAGAAAGCTCGGTTTAGAGGGGCCGATCGACCGGTCAGGGGACGCGGTCGATCGCACACCAATTTTTAGGTCTTTGTGGGAAAGCAGTATGCTCTCCCCCGAAGGCCCAGTCAACCGGTCCTGGGACCACGGTCGATCGGTCATAGCAGACATAGGATCCTTTCTTCTTCCAAAACTGAAACCCAAGTTATACTTTTAAACCCCAATCTTATTTCCCAAATCACCACTCACATACATATAACCACAACAATATTAACCTTCAACTACTCTCCAAATCACATTAACCCTACAAATCCAAGGTTTAATCACTTGTATTTCAACATACACCTATATATATATACAAACCCAATAATTTCCTCAAATCAACCAAACACACAACCATCATACAATTTATCCATCTTAGATCATATATTAGCAAGTAGAAAACTTGCCTTGGTGTGGGAATCTCAAATTTTCTTGTAGTAGCAACAATCTTCGAGCTTGAATCTCTCTTTTTTCTTCTTTCTCTCCAATTTCTCCATTCTTCCATCTCTCTCTCACTCTCCCTAGGGCTTGTGGTGTGTAATGGAAGGAATGGAAAAGGTTGGGAGACTTAAATCGTGGCTTAAGTCTAATTCCTAACTTAAATGGTAAATACCACATTAAAATGACTCCCAATACGCGTTTAAGTTAAAACTAGTCAAAAGTGCCCAAAACGTAAAAATACAATATGGAACTTATTTTGACTGACTCGCACATTCCGGGACTAACTACACCCTCTAAACTGGCATCCGACAATTTTATGAATTATTTCAAGTTCCGATTTCATTTAAACCATAATGTCATTTAAAACATATGACACCATAAAACATGCAACCTGATGATATTTACTTACACATACCGCAAATATGCATCAATCTAGTAAATATTAACTTTCAACTCAATTAATTAATATTTACTCCAGTTCCCAACATTTTATATAATTACTTCATGCGGTAAATTAATATAAAATGAGTCTTCTAAAAGCGAGGGTTGTTACATACTCCCCCCCTTATGAGGGAATTTTTCCCTCAAAATTCAGGCGTACCCTAATCATATAAAGGGTATACTATCCTAAACTATTATTCTATCACTCTTCACAACCCCTCAATATTGCGGTGTCCCAAATGAACTCGGACTAAGGTCATCACTATCGATCTCAGTCTACATTCTCCGTGTTCTAACATGACCCGAAGCATTCCTCACGAACTATCTATCCCACCTTCCCACGGCGGAAGACGATACCCACATGACTTGGCATAAATAGTCTTACATCCCAAATCGCGTTACATCCCTGCTTGGGGATGCCTACACCAACGCTAAATGGCTTAACCCCAACACTACTCAACTTTCCTCGCATAGGCGTAGCCCTTCAAAGCATATGGCTCAAAAGCCCAATCATTAAGGAAATGTTTCGGGACCCCACCAAGTCCAAGGAACCTATTGTCTGCTGGCCTCATCCAACGAATATGGAAAATACTCACCCGGTTACAAAAGGCCACTCACGGTACCACACCATAGAAAATGATCTGAATTGTTATACAAAATTTCCATCCATACAAGTTACTGCCCCCGTCCATCTATTTAGCCTAAGGCGCACCTTAAAGGTATGCCTTTCGTCCATACGTTAACTTCCTCCATTCATCCATTCACTTTAGGGTGGTAAGATATACGCCATTTCCATATGGTTCCCATTTCTTCATGGAAACTTTACCAACCTTTCGACATGAATATCTAGTCTCGGTCCCCCACCAGGTGGGCACTTCATACGGTTCTACCATTCTCCATAAAGAGCGGGGAGTACTCTTCTACATATAGTCCTCCCATAATGGCCGAAAAGTAACGATTTGGTCGAACGATCAATGATTTTTATTTTCAAATAGGATCATGACCAGTTCGGTGCCGTCAGTTCAATGCAGATGTCTATGAATATACCCTTCTTCGCTCCACTACTACTCTTCTTCACACGAGTAGGTGAAATGGTCAGTCCTAGACATGAATTCTCTTGCTACAAAATTTTTCGAGTTATGCCTATTCTACTTGGCTTCCCATGCCTTCACAAATAACTACGACGGGTTTCCTACTCGACGCATCTACTACCCTAATCGTATTCCCTTAGCGAGAGGAAATGTCCAATTGATAGTCCTTTATGAACTTCGTACACCAACTCGATTCCTCCCACAACATATCGCAACAACTTGTTGCTTTCAAGAAAGACTAAATTTCCTGCCCAGGAAGTAGTGCGTCATCTCCTTAAGGCGATCACTACCACAATAAATTTCAATTCAAGCATGGGATAATACTTCCCACAAAGTTTAAGTTTGTGAGATGCATAAACAACGGATCCATGTTCCAGTATTATTACTTCCCGTTCTTGGCATAGACTTGTTCGTTAAATCCACCCTTAAGCTTAATAACATGGTCTCAAGAGTGAAAATCAACTCATCCTTTTAACTCCCCTAAAGTTAAGTTACCAACATAACACTCTATCTAAGAGAGTTCTCATCTCCTTCAGCCTAACCTTCGAAATCTCTCGAGATTCCATGCTTCTCATTGCTAGGGACCTACTCCCCCTTAGAGTTAACCCACAACCTATTTGTGGTCAACTCCCTATAGCCTTCCTAGATCAACATCACATGCCCTAGAGGCCTTACGTCCTAAAGATCCTAAGGTCGATCTATATATATCTTATCTAAGTCATAGACGCATAATAATAAGTATATCCCTAATGCCCAAGACCTTTCTCAACTTTCGACATTCGCTCGGTTTCATGCGTGGGACGTCTCGTCGAAGCGAAATCCAAACAAGGAACCCTCCCATTACGCTACTACCTCGCATCATCGGTAATCAAGATATGATGGTCTAAGACACATGTTCGGGACCAATTTTTTTTTTAACTCGCAATCCTATTAACAAGATTCTACCTCTATGTATTACCATTCAAATAATTGAGGATTTCAACTAATCGGACATTTACTTTCTGTAAAATCTTACAAGTATTTATCCCACAACATATATACATCTTTCTAAATAGCCTTCTTATCAAGGCATAACCCGAAGTCTCAATTCTACTTCATATCTCAGTCTCCCTCACATCGATGAGAGGAGAGAACTATATACAGTGCTTCTATCTCACACTTTAATATCCCTTAATCACTCAACTACGTGATTCTCAGCTAAATCTTTCAACCCAACTTTCAAACAACAAAATAAAATAAAACAAAGGAACAAAGAATATCCTCTCTCCACTCCCGACGTCATTAAGTGTTCATGCGCGGAGTGTCTCGCAAAGCGAAATCCAAATAAGAAACCCCCCCGATACATTCCTACTTAACTTGTTGTTCGTGGAGAAAAGGCATAACAAACACAACAAATCAAACAAGCAATCAAACACTCACGCAAGATAACACAACAAGTAGTAAAAACCTCCTACTTACCTCGACCACACCTATAAAGTCTCAATCTGTATCCAGGAGAGATATTATAGGACAACTGGTTCCTTCCTGAAACTAGAAGTAGGATAGCCTCGCAATTTAATTGCTTGCTATCATCCCAAACAAACCGGAATATCTTTACTAGCTTAATACACATATTACAAATAGCACATAACACACATAATACTAAAAATATCATCACTCGCTTTATAACGAGTGAAGGAAAATATAAAACTTCCCTAGTACGGAAGTCATATAATTACCCTATTTATAGTTGCATCGATACTACCACAAATTCAAAATACACACCCGAATCTATAGTAAACACAATACTACCCTATCTTATCATGAGGAATGTACCACCCACTGATAAGGTGGAATTCCTGCCAACATTCTTGCCCATCACTCTGGGTCAATACTAATGGTTCTCAGACCCCGTATTCAAGTCTTATTCGAACCCATATTACTTCTATCATCGCCCTAGCTAGACCTTTATTCTTGCCCTTGTTCTCCAAATCAACAGAATCAAGATGAGTGGTTCTACATTCCACATCATAGCCATTGTTCTGACCCTAGCTGCCAAAAATTTGCCCACACAATCCCTTCTACTTTCTCAATAAAAGAGAACACGCTACCGGCCTCCTCTTCCTTAGTTCAATGAAACTTCCCCAGGAGGATATCCACCAACGGGGTTTCATGAACACTGTTCCTTCAGAAGTGTTAACGACACTTATCCTGGAGCCTATCATTCCACTGAAGGGCTCCTTCTTCCATATACCTACCTTATTTTAGTGTACGACCTCCCTAATCGTACAACTCTTTATTCACAATCGGCCTCTAACTGAGCCTCGCGTGAATGTTTGAGAATCCATCTTCTCCTCAATCCAGTTGCCCCAGAGAAACTCGCTTTTGGAATTGTCCACCTGGTTTCTCCATGGGCAAAACTTCCTGCACCCACAATTAGGGTGACTACATTCCCACCGTTTCAGTACTACTCCTATGGGTGAAGGATTTTCCTCCATCCTTTTCCTCTGGGCACATATATACCCTCTTCAAGGCCAAAGCTCCTAGACCCTATACTTCTACCAAATGAGGATGCATTTCCTCCATCTTACTTCGACATGTGGCCCTTATCATGGGCTCTTCTCAACCTCGAATTAACGTCGCTTAAAATCCTAAGCTTGGTACCACTCTCTGCTTCTAGCGGTACTTAGAAAACTATATCTACTGTAATTAGTAGTTGTAGTAGCAAAATAAGAAAATTCTACAAAAGGGAGCGACTTCCAAAGCGGTCCTCATCCCCGACCCCATCTTACAGTTCCTAAACATCCCATCTCGTGAAGCCTTCACCACAACCTTCCCCGACGCCCTTCTTTAATTGACCTACTAATCTCACACGAATGCGCAAAAGATTATATAGGTTCTACCTCATAGCAGGAGAACGAGATCTCACTAAAGAAATCAACGATCTTAATCCTAAGGCTCTATGTCCAATCAAAAGCATCACTAAAAGCGTAAAGAGTTCACACAGATTCCTAAGACTCTAAAATCTGATGCTCTGATACCATCTGTGACAACCCATGATCCGAAATAGGGGTGGACAGTCCGATACTCCAATATAACATGAATCATGGATGGAATCATTCTCAGCATCACAACAATATACAAAGTATACAGGATAACCACTCCATATTTCAGACAAACAGGTTGCCAAAAATTTTGGTTTTAAAGTTAAAGAAAGAATTTAAACAACCAATTTTAAAAAGAAGGTGGAAACCCCAAGAATATATATTACAATAACGACTAGTAAACAATAAGAGGACCGAATATACTATCGGTCATCAGGTACATACCACGTGATACAACATTTTAATGTAAATTACATAATACATTACATTAAGCAAATACAACCGTTTGGGCCACGCGCCCGAGTAAAAGACCCGATCTTGACTAAAGAACAAGGATGACGACGTCTAATTCAAAATGTCCCGTAATACCCGCAAAGCATCATGGCTCGCCAAAAATTCACCAGATTTGGAAAGTCAGAATAGGCGTCCTTGCGGCGGAGCAATTGAGTGGAAACAAGATGCATGCACAACAAGAAATATGAACGGGTCAGGGCCCGGTTTTATATGATCACCAGATGAGTAAAAAGTATAACAGTTATGAATGGTAAATCATGACTACATAGGAATATGAATCTTCCTACACAATTTAAAGCATAAGCTAAGATAATTTTAATTAATCATAAATCTAATTAAGCTATGCAGGAGAATAAGAATAATTAACATTAATTTAAACGCTTTCATCAAAAACATTAATCCATTTCATAGTTCCATTCCTTAACAGGAAATATACTCAAAATTTTAAGCTCTATATGGCTTTTATCTCAATCATATGCTCTTTATGGCATCCCATTCCTTATCAGGGATATCATCATCAATAAATGCTCTTTGTGGCATTTCAATGTGCTCTTTACGGCACTTCATCATGTTCTTTATGGAATATCTCAATACATCAAGTCCAACTTGATTATGAATTGTTATATTTATATACATATAACGATTCTAAGATCGCCCCTCCGAGTTTCCCCACTGGGCGCGCCCCTAAATAACCATCATCTTCCAAGGGCCTATCAAATAAGGAAGCCTGGGCACCATTAACGTAAGACGTCGAGAAGCGTCCATATGCCTGCGGGAGAGTCAAGACCACACCCAGAATCTCCTCACCAGCGCAGAAAACATAACATATCGCTCATATGGCGTAGGACAATATCCACCCTGCATTCACTAGCCAACGGGCATCACCTCGCGTGCGAACTTCCCTTTTGATGGCATTTAGAGAGGTGTGTTTAAGTAAATTTATCATTTATCAAATTCATTATGAAGTAAATTAGCATTTACCATAATTATTACCATTTCCATTTCATTTTCATTCACCATATTCATAGGTATGTTTCATTTTTATTCGAAACCATAATCATTTCCATTTTGTAAATAATTCACCTTTTTATCCGGAGCCATACAATAATTTATATTGTCATTATAACCTCAAAGAATAAGTGAACTCCCAATTTAATTCACCCAACACTCTTTTTATGGTGTTATACTATTAACCATCAGGACAACAGAGCTCATTTGAGCTTCTAAAGTCCTCCGAACATAATACTACAACTCCTAGTTTCATAATAATTACTAGAAGAAAAGAATGCCCTAACATCAATTGGCATATCCCCGACAAAGTCCCCACATAACGCATTTCTAATCTAGGATGGTTACCCCACTCATCTAGGACTCTAAATCTATAAATTTACTTCATTCAAGAAGGTTCCTAGTCCGTATTGAAGAGAATAAATATAGGAAACAAAATAAGGTTTAAAGGTGAAAAACTGGGGACCGGTCGATCGGTCCTGAGGCCGCGGTCGATCGCGTCTCAAAATTTTACTTAAAAAGAAAACCAGAAAGCTCGGTTTAGAGGGGTCGATTGACCGGTCAGGGGACCGCGGTCGACCACACACCAATTTTTAGGTCATTGTGGGAAAGCAGTATGCCCTCCCCCGAAGGCCCGGTCAACCGGTCCTGGGACCGCGATCGACCGGTCATAGCAGGCCTAGGACCCTTTCTTCTTCCAAAACTAAAACCCAAGTTATACTTTTAAACCCCAATCTCATTTCCCAAATCACCGCTCACATACATATAACCACAACAATATTAACCTTCAACTACTCTCCAAATCACATTAACCCTATAAATCCAAGGTTTAATCACTTGAATTTTAACATACACCTACATATATATATAAACCTAATAATTTCCTCAAATCAACCAAACACACAACTATCATAAAATTTATCCATCTTAGATCATATATTAGCAAGTAGAAAACTTGCCTTG
This sequence comes from Sambucus nigra, assembly GCA_949130495.1. Taxonomy (NCBI): domain Eukaryota; kingdom Viridiplantae; phylum Streptophyta; class Magnoliopsida; order Dipsacales; family Adoxaceae; genus Sambucus; species Sambucus nigra. The sequence continues at coordinate 245,481,933 of OX422212.1, read as the reverse complement.
GTGTGGGAATCTAAGATTTTCTTGTAGTAGCAACAATCTCCATGCTTGAATCTCTCTATTTTCTTCTTTCTCTCCAATTTCTCCACTCTTCCCTCTCTCTCTCACTCTCTCTAGGGCTTGTGGTGTGTAATGGAAGGAATGGAAAAGGTTCGGAGACTTAAATCGTGGCTTAAGTCTAATTCCCAACTTAAATGGTAAATACCACCTTAAAATGACTCCCAATACGCGTTTAAGTTAAAAGCAGTCAAAAGTGCCCAAAATGTAAAAATACAATATGGCACTTATTTTGACTGTCTCGCACATTTTCGGGACTAGCTACACCCTCTAAACTGGCATCCGATAATTTTATTAATTATTTCAAGTTCCGGTTTCATTTGAACCATAATGTCAATTAAAACTCATGACACTTTAAAACATGTAACCTGATGATATTTACTTACATTTACCGTAAATATGCATCAATCTAGTAAATATTAACTTTCAACTCAATCAATTAATATTTACTCCAGTTCCCAACATTTTATATAATTACTTCATGCATTAAATTAATATAAAATGAGTCTCCTAATAGCGAGGGTTGTTACAAAAGCACAGCATATGTGGCATGTAAGCCTTGTGAGACATATAAGTAAGTTCGCAACAACAGGATATTATAAAGATCAAATGAGAACATGTGAGCATGTGAACTTGGATATATAAGATGAAATCATGTGACAGTTACATGTGAGCATTGAAGATGTGATCATACATATGAGACAATAACAATGATAAAGTATCAAGAACTAGTCAAGACAAACACACCAAAAAGTCAATAGAGACAAGTAAATACTACATGGGACAAGGCGTCAAATATTGAACTAGCAAGATACTAACATGATAAGCACAATCTCAACTAACAAACTCAACTAAAACTCACATAGAACCAATCCAAACAATGATCAAGTTCTCATCACTCACTCGAACTACCTAGGGCTTATAATGCTCAGAAAATAGTAGCTGATAACAATCCTAGAGAACAAAAAAAGCTTTCAGAATTAACAAAATGTCAATCACATGACCATATAAGCTCTATAAAGAAGATACTCAAGGTACAAGATCTATGACATAATAGTACAATATATACAGTGGAATGTAACCAGATACATAAGTATGAACAAACTAGAAGTTGCTAAGAACCAGAATAATGTACCAATATTCTAGTTTATATACATTTATGCCATAATAGTACAATGATTCCTAGTTCATTCTGTGATGTTTGATGCAATGTACGAGTACACCATCAGTTTAGACACAATGTACCAATATTTTGATTTTCATAATGATTCCTAGTTCATTCTTTAATGTTTAATGCTATTGGTTTAAGAATCATCAATATTTTCTTGGCTTGTGTGCATTTTGTTTCGTTTGTCTCTTTGTGTTCACATTATTTGTCACATGAGGCTAGATCTAAGTTTGATAACTTAATGCAATCAAATAGAACTCCTTGGATTATCTTGAGTGGTTGGGACTTATTTTTTTGTTGTTTTCTAGCTCACACCCCTTCACTTCTCACCACATTTGATTTAAAGACATTTATGCCATATGAGTATGGAAAGTTGCGCTTTTGTGCCTTTTGTGGTGTTTATAACTATATATGCATATGAGTTCTTATTATATGTGCATTTATATACACACACATGCACCCCCCATATATATATATATATATATATATATATATATATATATATATATATAGTTTATTTGGAGTTTTTGATTGCATTTAATGCATGCTCATCATATATGTTTACATTGATATCATATGCTTCATATTTGTATCACATCGGTATCATTTGTTTCATTAATTGGATTATTTGTGCTTGTGTTTCCACGGTTGTATATCATTGTCATTTCACTTCACATCACATGATATGCTTGTTTCCTTTATGTTCACATGTATTACATTAAAGGAGATATATTATGCACCTTGCCTTTGACTGCTGCAGAAGAAAAAGTGGGAGAAGTATACACTTCTGAGGGGAAATGTGTAATAAAGGGGGAGATTATTTTTTCTTCATATGAAGATTATATATTTCTTATTCTCTTTACATTTGAAAGGTGTGTTAAGTGTGAAATTTTTATCGGCGATGCAACAAAATTTCACAAGAAAAAAGATACTCAAGATTTTGTATCTGTTAAGTATCACTTTTTATTTTTTCATTTTAGGGATGGGATTGAGTCTTTAGAAAGCTTGACAACATAGTAGTTTTTCTTGGTTTTATCCTGGAATAGCCAAAGGGGGAGATTTTCACGGGCAAATATCACAAGTGTCGAATTGTAAAATATTTATTGTAAATTTTTTAATATTGGCTTTATTCCATTTAATAAAACTATTTGAGTCATATGTTAGGATTTGAGTTCAGTTTATTCTTCAAGCCTATGACGCACATTCAAGACGGTAGTGATCAAGTTAAAGAGATATTAAATACATGCCGAGTTTCGTGCAGAGTTTTGTCTTTTTTATGGGATCTCAAAAAGGTATGAATGTATATTATTATTGCTCTTTGGATTTCATTTTGGGGATTTAAGTTTTTAAAATCAGTAAGGCTATTTTTTGTAAAAGTATTTAAAAAAAAATATTTTGTTTTACTTGTCATTGAAATAAAATGACATTCTCGTTCAAACGAGTTTTTATGTGTTGTTCAAAGTAATTATTTATGTCGTTCAAATGAGATGGTAGTTTTTGTTCAAACGAGGATTGAGTGAACTTCGAGCAAGATGTTTCTTCCTAGGTAGTATATTATCATTCAAAGGTCATTGTACGATTGTTCTAACGAGTTTTGCATTCTCGTTTAAACAACCATGTTTGGTTTGAATGAAATGACATAACTCGTTCGAACGACCTTCATATTTTCGTTCGAATGAGTTTGCCTCAAAATTTGTGTTGTCTCTCTTTTCATGTTTTTCAAGAATAAATAGGTCACAAACTTAGTTTTCAAGATTGACATTTTGAAAGGATTTTAAAACAAATTTTCAAGAGCATATCCTAAGCCTCTTTAACCATAGTTTACACCTATACTTTGAGATCCAAGTTCCAACATAATATGTGTGTTTGCGATCCCACGTTTGAGCACCAAGATCTGTTTACTTTTCATCTTTGTTTAGTACATTTCTTGCGATGGATTTTGTATTATTGTGGGTGATGACTGAAGTAGCTAAGAAAATGAAAGATCAGTGGATACCGAGACATGGGAGGTGACTTCATTGTGATTCCTGTTAGAAGGCATCAAATGGGAATTGTGAAGAAGGTTCGAGGAGCGAAGAGCACTTTAAGGATTGCAGGCATCGAGTTTGTGAGTAAGTCTAATTCTGTCCTTATATGATACCTATATCATAAGGGATTTGCATGGCTATGATGTTCGAAGTTTTTCTCCTTATGGGTATTTCTTGTACATCACAACACTGTGGTTTATTACTTTGTTCTATTCTTGCACATATCACCTAGATGCATGTTTAGGGTAAGATTAATTTGGTAATTAGTTTACACAACATTTGTTTCAAAGGTGCTTGATTAAAATCGAATTAATTATTCATTATATTAATTTAACTTAAAAATGAAAAATTAGTGCCCTAGTTAGTAGCACGTATAACACATTTCTCAACTGAATTTCACCTTTGATCAGTTTAGTGATCATGACTAAATTTCATTAAGCTTTCATACATGACATGCGTAACCCATTACAAAATTTAAGGGATGATACAATGTGATACTTTATATTGACTACTTTCTACATATATCACTATTTCTTAAAATCATGGACCATATTCAATTTTTATAGATATTCATATACAAATATTCCTTGTACCAAAATAAATTAAATTAGTTTCTCAATTACCTAAAATTGAGGAAAAAATGATATATTAAAAACACATGGAGACATGGAAATTCTCTTATTATGAGAAATATTGCTATATACTATACGATTACATAGAGTCGAAGATGATCATGCCTTTATGTAAGAGAACAATTTATTAGTTCTCATTATATATTTTAGTTTGGATTATCCCATTACTCCCCACTTCACCATCATAACTCAAGACTTCAAGCGAAGACAAGTTAGTGACCGTACACAACAATCAAAAATCAATTGTCACTACATTTTTTGGAGAAGGTTTATGAGATTTTTTCTCTGTAATATTTTCGTTCAGGGGTATTTTTAAAGAGTTTGAAAACTTGAAATATTTTTTTAATTTTTTTAAATGTTTCGCTAGGTCATTAGAATGACATTGGATGTCATTCTAACGAGTTCCAATACGTCGTTAGAATAGCTTCAAACTTTGTTTGAATAAGATTGATTGTGCATTTTTTTGTAGGCTCTAGAATCTCGTTGGATCAGTCGTTTGATGTATATTTGAATGAGAAAGGGTACTTCGTTCGAACGAGATGTACCTTTGTTCGAACAAGTATGCAAAAAATTATTTTTTATCCGATTTCAAATGTAATCTTTCATGTCTATCTCTTTCAGATTTTTCTCCCTATATATAGATAAGCGGACCTGCATTTTAATCCAATCTTTTAGACATCTTTTAATGATCAACTTTTTTTTGGTTTTTCAGTCCAAATCCTTTGGATGATTTGAGATCACTTTCTCAAACCAAGAAGAACACAATCCTTGTTTATAACCTTACGAAGTTAATTATTCACTGCTAAAGATAGGAATACTAATTCCTGAGGCAAATTTGTGGACACCGAGGCAAATGGAAATTATTGTGGGGCGTTGTTGGATCTGTATCTCTTGTTATTGATTATCGGGATTGATGACATTACTATGTATCTTATTAGAGCTCTGAGTTTTGTAAGTTTGTATATGTATTTCCGTAAGATCGAGTTACAAACAGTGTTTAATATAAATTTTACCTGAAATGGATTTTTCCTTTTCTCTTATCTTCTTTAGTTTGTGGTTTGTTGGATTCAATTTAGTTTTTAATAACTTGCATCTAATTTAATAAAGATAAAATTTTGGAGTAAATAGTTTTTGTTGTGTACGTGACCTACCTTACGATTTATTCATATAGCCGAACCACTTTTGCATTATTAAATTAGTATCAAAGATTCTTTCCACATGTTACTTAAATGAATCCTGGTGGTTATATGGATAACTCGTACAATAGGGCACCTATGTTTGATGGATTTAATTATGCATATTAGAAATCTTTAATGAGATTGGCTTTGAAATTGATCGACGACCGTGTTTGTCTTACTGTCGAAAGAGGGTGGACTCCTCCCATTGTAACTAATGAAAATGTAATTAGTCTCAAGCCAATCGCAATTTGGACTGTAGAAGATTTTAGATAGAGTAACTTTAACTCTCGGGGATTAAGTGTTATTTTTGGTGCTGTCACACTCAATGAATTTCGTTGTATTATGACGTGTACCATGTCTAAGGAAGCATGGGATATCCTCCAACTCACTCACGAGGGTACCAATGTTGTGAAAGCTTCTAAGCTATAAAATATCACCACATAATTTGAGACCATTTTCATTCTTGAATCGTAAATTTTTTATGAACTTTATGCACACTTGTTTGATATTGTGAACTCTAGATTTAATTAGGGTGAGAAAATTCCTAAAAATGAGGGTAGTTAAGAAAATTCTAAGATCTCCCCCGTCCCGTTTTGGTGCAAAAGTCATATTCCTTAACTCTTTAGGAATTTTAAATATTTTTAGGTTAGAAGAGCTAGTATATGATCTTCAAACTTACAAAATATATATGTTCCCCAAAACCCAAAATAAAAAAGAAAAAGGATTGCTTTAAAAGCTCAATCAAAGAAAAAAGGTGGTTTCTGACTCCGATTTTGAATTCGATTTAGATAATCTTGCCTTGTTTGATAAAAAATTCAAAACATTTCTCAAATTAAAAAATCAAAATTCTTCCAAAGAGAAAAATAAAAGTTTTGAGAAAGATAAAAATTCTAAAGTAGGCAAGAATAATTTTAAGAATGATAAAATAAGAGCTATAGGAGAGTACGCTAAAAAATCCCACGATTGTGCTACTAGGCTTAAGATACAGAGAAAAGGTAAAGTTGCTTATGCCTCTCTAAGAGATAGTGGTGTTTAGTCAGTGGATTTTGAGGATGAATCACTTTATGGATGTAACTTCACCGCATTCATGGCAAGTTACGTTAGCACTTCAATTATGTTTCATGCCAATGTGTACATTTCTAAACGTGATAGCCTCGATAATGTATCGAACCATTCTGGAAAGAGTGAGGGTAGTGATTTGAGTGAGGGAGAATGTGGCCTCCAACATGCCTACAACAGTCTTTACACCGAGTCATTAAAAATCAAAAGGCAAAATAAAAATTTAACTCTTAGGGTGTTATATTTAGAAAAGGAGTTGAAGGTTTTAAGAGAGAGTGAGACCTCAGTTAGGATTTTTTTGAGTGAGTAGTTATTTTCGAGTGGGAGGGAAAAGAGTGACTTGACCAATAAAGTGGCTAGTCTTACGAAAGATCTTCAAGAATCATTGGAGGCTCGCGAAAAACTTAAAGACCATGTTTTTAAACTCGAGAAAGATCTCGAACATGCTTGGGAGGTCAAAGTTACTTTATAGGACACATTTAAGAAGGTTAGAAAGATGTTCCTAGGTCTCGTGTTAGATTTTAAAAAGAGCTAAGGGATATGTTATGACAGTACATTCACTTCTCATAATGCACCCAAATAGGTTCCCAAGTTTATGATGGATCCATATGGTCCTCAGCCTGAGCCACCATGGAGATCTCGTCCTAACCATTTTAACCAATGTAGACCTAAGAAAGTCTATATTTATACCCACTGCAAACAAAGAGGTCACCTTAGGGAATTTTGCTATAGGCTAGGAAGATGCTCTCACACACATGCTCCCACACACCACTATAGTAACATTGCTAGTCTTAGAGAGCAAGTTTAGTTTCTAAAATATTAATGGATGAATTTTAAAGGATGTCTGCGCCTTTAGATAACACATCCAACTCTATGACTAGAGCCAAAAATGATAAGGGAAACCAAAAGGTTACCTCATCGTGGGTGCCTAAGAATGACCAAAAATCCCTTGTTATTCACGCTACTCTCAAGGTTAAAGATACTTCTTAATGGTATTTTGATAGTGAGTGCTCTAGGCATATAACCAGTGACAAGTAATATTTTACCAACCTTGTGGATCACAAGGAAGGAAAACTCACCTCTGAAGATGGGAGTAGGTCTAGCATATTGAGACGGGGTTGCTCGGAGATACCCAATTTTCCTAAGCAAGACAATGTGTTGTATGTTGAAGGGATCAAAGCAAACTTGATAAGCATAACCCAACTTTGTGATGTTAACTTTGTGGTAAAATTTGACCAGTCAGAGTGTACAATTATGATCAATTCGATAATTTTTTCTAGAAGGTGTGAGGACTATCGACAATTGCTTAGATATCATCGCATCAAAGACTAGGTCATGTCAATTTAAGAGATCTTAAGAGATTAGTCAAGAAAGACCTAGTTCGTGGCTTACCATCACTTGGGAAACTAACCTCCTCGATATGTTTTCCTTACTAACAAGAAAAACAAATCAAAATTTCTCATAGTAAGTTGAATACGAGTACCACCTCCTATGTTTTAGAGTTGATACACTTGAATCTCATGGGTCCCTTACGTATGGAGAACATTGATGGTAAGAAGTATATCTTAGTGATGGTCGATGACTTTTAGAGATATTATATCATTGTATTTCTAAGAGAAAAGTACGATGTTGTTGAGTTACTAATAACCAGGTTTCGTGTTCTATAGAATCAATAAGGTGTCACTATAAATCGGATTCGTAGTGATAATGACACTGAATTTAAAGAAGTCAAAATGGACAGCTTTTGTGATGAAACGACATCAAACATGAGTTTTTGGCCATTCATACTCCTCAGCAAAATGGAATTGTTGTGAGGAAGAATCGAACGATTCAATAGATGGCTAGATCCATGCTTTTTAGAAGAAACATGCCTAGAAGTTTTTGGGTAGATGCGGTTAATACCGCATGCCACGCGATGAATATGGTATATCTTCGTCCACACACACTTCACACTCTAGATGAGTTATGGATAGAAAAAAAAAACCTATTATGTTTCTGAGTTTTAGGAGTCCTTGCTATATCCTTATAAATAGGGAACATTTAGTGGACTTTAACTCTAAAAGCAATGAGGGAATATTTTTAGGGTATTCATCATCTAGTAGAGCCTATAGGGTGTTTAACCTTAAAATCTCTAAGGTCATGGAATTAATAAACTTCATGATTAGAGATGAAGGAGCGGCTACATTTATTAATCCTGGCTTTGAGTGTGAGGACAATACACCCACAGTGATGATCTCACTATTCCCCACACCACCATAGTGGACCCCTCTCTTGATATAAAGGATCCACCCTCTTGGCTTTGAAAGAATCATAACCCTTTCGATATACTTAGTGATCCTGCATTAAGTGTTAAGACTCGCGCTTAACTTGAGAATGTGGCTAACTACGTTTCCTACACTTCCATATTAGAACCGAAGAATGTGAAGAAGGCACTCAAGAATGAGCATTGGATATGTGTTATATAAGATAAGTTGCATAAATTTTAGAAGAATGATGTCTGGAAACTAGTCCCCCGACCTAGAGAGACTAATGTGATTAGTTCCAAGTGGGTGTACAAGAACAAGATAGATGACAATGGTACCGTTATTTACAATAAGTCAAGATTGGTCACTCAAGTCACACACAAATTGAGGAAGTAGACTTTAACGAGACACTCGCTTCTGCTGCGAGGCTTTAGTTTGTACGCTTACTACGCGCCATAGCATGTCATCTAAGGTTTAATTTATACCAAATGGATTTTAAGAGTGCCTTCCTTAATGGAATTCTTTAGGAGGAAGTTTACGTGGAACAACCAAAGGGGTTTGAAGATCCAAAACACCTGGAACACATCTTCTATATAAAGAGGGTCTTGTATGATTTGAATCAAGCACCCTATGATTGGTTTGAAAGGCTAACTTCTTATCTCTTAGCTCATGGCTTTAAGAGAGGGGGAGTTGATATGATGTTATTTATTATGAGGTAGGTGGTAGTATCTTGGTTGCCTAAGTCTATTTGAACGACATAGTCTTTGGATCTACGTGTTCCCAATATTCTCACACTTTTGAGGGGGGAGATAAAGAGTGAGTTTGTGACGAGTATAGTTTTTGAACTCATATTCTTCTTAAGTCTCCAAATGAGTCAACTTGAGAATATGATCTTTATATCTAAATTTAAATATGTTAGGGGCCTAGTGAAGAAATTTAGTTTAGACTCCGTTAAGCACTCACGCACACCCAAGGGTTCCTCAACTAAGATTAGCAAAGACAATTTATGCAAAGATGTAGAGTAAACCCTTTGTAGAATATGATAGGTAATTTCCTCTATATGATCGCAAGCCGCCCCGCCATAGCCTTTACTGTTGGAGTTTGTGTGCATTACTAAGTGGTCCGAAAAGAGTCACACTTATTTGGGCTTAATCGTATCATCAAATATGTGCGTGACACTCTTTCTTATGACATTTGGTATTTATTTGATACCAATGATCGTTTGTCGCCTTATTCGGATGTTGATTGGATCGGGATGTTGATGGTTGTAAAATCACCTCGGTTGGATAATTTTACTTTAGGATTGCTCTTGTCTACTATTTGAGTAAGAAGCAAAACTCCATTTCTTTGTCCACGGTGGAGGTCGAGTACATTGCTGTCGGAAGTGGTTGCACACAACTCTTATGGATAAAGTAAATGTTGGAAAATTATGGTATTACTCAAGGCATAATGACTATTTCTTATGAAAATATGAGTCTAATCCATATTTCTTATAATCCGATCCAACATTCCCGTGCGAAGCACATTAGGATTCGTGAGCACTTTTTTCATAATCTTGTTGATGAGAAGATCGTTTCCTTATGTTTTTATGAGTATCGATAATCAATTGGCTGAAATTTTCACTAAACCTTTAGATGCACTTAGATTTGAAGATCTTAGAAAGTCTGTGGGTATTTGTGCTATTCATTGAGTTCGTGTATTGTCTCTAGTATAGGGTGATTATCATATTGCTGTTATTTGTCCATATTACTAGATTATATTCTTATGTTTATATTTTTGAAATATCCAAAAATATTTTCGTTTCTTTTAGAAAAAGTTTCAAAAAAAATTCAAAAAGATTTCTATATTTTATTATACACTATATATGGATGCTCATTTAAGATGTTCAAATAACAATTACCTTCCATCCATTCATGTGACTTACTCATAGTGTTATGAGACTTGGCTTCGTTTCTTTTTAGTGCTTAAAAATGCAAGTTTAACATTGCGTTTTTCTTTGATGATTACTTCCTTCATGCTGGACTCTTTATATTTTCTTTATTGCACACATGCATGAACCTTTTGAATATTCTACTTTCTTTTCATGTATCTAATAAAGTGTTATCATCTAAATCGTGCATAATAACGAACTAAATGTACTAGGAACTAATTGTGCTTATGATAACCATTGCTCGATTTTTTTTCCTGAAAAATTTAATTTTTGTTTATGCAATGGAAAGGGTATACAAAAGAATCAGTCTTCCTTGCGTTAAAGGAAACCATTAGCAAAAGCCTAAAAGATGATTTCGACACATAAAAACGAAAGTTCCAAGTCCAATCTTTTTTATTTCATTGATGATTCATTCACATGAGCTATATGACTCCTTCAAAAACTTTAAGAGTTTATGCTTAAAATTGTAAGATTTTGAGGGTGTTATAAGTAGAAGTTCAATGGGTTAGAAAAATAAAATTCCGTCAAAAGCATAAATATTTTGGTGTTATTGATTTGAGAAGCGTTAAAATTCATTGAATTTTGCCTAAGTTGAGTCAATTTCGCGTCGTTCAATAATTTTATGCCAAAGGTTGAATCAAGAACTTTATTTAGGAGTATCTCCTTGACTTCGTGCACCTTTCCTTTGTATAACTATGTTGATTTTCTCATGCACTAAGCTCACACAATTTTATTCCATTTTCATGATTCGCATATTTTTGGGCTAGTGCATGATGTGATTATTTATATTTGTACTTATGTGTATATTTATGTACTAAAAATTTTGAATCTTTTGAAAAAATAGTTTGTTTCTTCGTTGAAGTTTCATCGCATATGATTCATTGTTTATTCTTTGTGATGATATTTTATATTTGGATTCTCATGATGCTAACATTTCAAGATTCGTTTCTAACCCTTTATCTATTACGGACAAAAAAGGGGAGAACATATTGAGGGGGAGCTTTTGTTTATTTTAAACTCCCTGAATCATGATATTTCTTTTGCTTCATGTGTGTAGGTCTTTTCCGCCTTGATGATGTCATGGATTACATGATGAAGATTTTTAGTAGAAGATAATGTCACAAGTGTCTTTTCCTTTTTGGGTTTGGGAGGGCATTAGTAGTACTTGTATTAGCGGTTATTTATTTTAAATTTGTGTTTTGTACCAAAATAGCCAAGGGGGAGATTTGTAAGAGAAAAATTTATAATTACTCATCATTTATTTTAGTTTGGTTTATCCCGTTACACCCCACTTCACCATCATGAGCATTCTCCAGACTTCAAGTGAGGATAAGTTACTCAATGTTCATAAAAATAGAAGATAGATCATTACTATATTTTTTGGAGAAGGCTTAAGAGGTTGTTCTATGTAATATTTTCATTTATGGGTATTTTAAAAGAGTTTGAAACTTCAAAATATTTTTTCAAAATTTTTATTAAATATTTTTTGAATTTTTTTCTTGGTCGTTAGAACAACATTAGATGTCGTTCGAACGAAATTGATTTTCACATCTTTTCGCAGGCTTTAAAATCTTGTTGGATTAGTCATTTAATGTATGTTCAAACGAGAAAGGATACTTCATTCGAACGAGATTTACTTTTGTTCGAATGATTACGCAAAAAATTATTTTTTATCTGATTTCTAATGCAATCTATCTTGTCTATCTCTTAGAGATTCTTCTCCTTATAAATAAATAGGCGGACTTGCATTTTAAGCCAAGACTTTTCGATATCCTTTAGTAATCAAACTCTTTTCTTTTCAATTCAATCCCCTTGGATTATTTGAGATCACTTTACCAAACTGCGAGGAACAGATCATTATTCATAACCTTGTGAAGTTAATTCTTTATTGCTGAAGATATGATACTGATTCCTGAGGCTGATCAATGGACACCAAGGCAAGTGGAGCTTGCTATGGGGCGTTGCTGGATCAACATCACTTGCTGTTGACAATTAAGATTGAAAACATTACTATGTCTCTTAGTGAAGCTCTAAATTTTGTACGTTTGTAGATGTCTTTCTATAATACCGAGTTGCAAACAGTGTTGAATATAAGTTTTGCCCGAAAGGGATTTTTCCTCTTCTCCTATCTTCTTTGGTTTATTATTTGTTGGATTCAATTTAGTTTTCAATATCTTGCATCTAATTTAATCTAGATAAAATTTTGTACCAAATAGTTTTCATTGTGTGCGTTACCTACTCTATGATTTATACATATAATCGGACCACTCTCGCATTGCCACTTCATAAAAAAGATTTTATGCCACATCTAAATAAAATGAAATAAAGAATTTATTCAGATGTATTTTGGTGTTAATATTAGGAATATGGAAGATGGTGAGGTCAGAGTAAAAAGTGTGATGGAAGATCGATGAGAATGATGTAAGAAATTACAGAGAATGTTTGGAAAAGTGGAATTTCGGAGCACTGATTTCAAGGAGAATGTTCTAACTTCAAAAAGAGACCATTGGGAATGAGTTCATGGCCTCCTTAAATAGTTAAAAATTAGGATTTGAGGGTGTCCTGATCGATTTAGCCCCAGGCCTGCCTATCGGCATAGCCCTGTTTTTGGCCAAGGAAAGTACACCCTGTCTATAGGCAGGGATCTGCGGTGCCTACAGGTAGTTTGAAACGGACTTTTTGAAAAAAAGGGCATAAAATACAAATCACAAGTCCGAATCATGCACGTTAGAGACCATTAGAAAGGGTATTCGGATCCTTACAAGCATATATGGTAACTCATAGGTTTGATAGTTGACTAAAGTCAAATGTTGCTTCGAAGATCTCGATGGCCTCTAAACGGGGGTTCTTGGAGTAAAAATATAAGTATGCGCGAACCGTGAGGCTAATTCGTGCACGGTATGGAGAGTTGGAAAGGGGATTCAAAGAGATATGAGGTTTCTAGCATCTTCCCTCAGTTTGGAGAGTTGATTGAAGTAAAATGGATCTCGAAAGCGCTTGAAGACCCCTAGATCAGGGTTTTGAATAAAAAGGCGAGTAAGCACAAACTGTGAGGCCAATTCACACACGGTATAGAAAATTGGAAAGGGTATTCAAATCTCTATGAGGTTTCAATGATATTTTCTCAGGTTAAAGAGTTGACTAAGGTCAAAAGGGGCTTGGGAATGCCCGGTTACCTCTAAATTAGGTCCCAAAGTAAAATGGTGAGTATGTGCGAACTGTGAGGCCAATTAGATCACGGTATGAACCATTAGTAAGGGGATTCATAGTCCTATGAGGTTTCAATGAGATTGACTCAGGTCAGAGAGTTTGCTGAGGTCAAACTTAGCTTGGAAGTTCTTGATAACCTCTAGATTAGGGTTTGGATTATAACCTAGGGTCTTATAATGGGAGGAGTGCTAGGGACCTAAGGAGGTACTTAGGGGGTAAGATGATTGGGTGTCTACACTACTCCCTAGAAATAAAGAGCAAAGAATCAAAATTCATAAGTAGTACCACAATTAGGAGATATGTGCAATGGATAAAAGCCACTTTCGTGAGCAAATGATTGCATCTAGCGTATCAAATAAGCTGTTAAACCCCTAGGTGGCCCTAAAGTATGAGTTTTATCCTGTGAGGGTTTCCAGTGATGATACCCACAAACATCAAGTCACCTCATACTATGATTGATATAAATCCAATGCAAAATCTTGACACTAATAATGATAGCACAATTTATTAGCAAAGTGAATGACAATTCACACAAAAGTTCTAAATTATTAACATTATTAGAGAAACTTCAACAAAATTAAAACCTTAAATATGTGTGATGAGAGGGCACATGTGAAAGTTTATATTTGATAAAACTTTTATAACCCAAATAAATATTAAAGTATTCATGAACCTACTCCTCTTCGGTGATTACACTCAACAAATGAAAGCACTCAGAAAAGGGTGTAACACACATGGGATATGCGGGAAAAAGGACTAATTGTAAATGGAAACTAGGCCGCATACGTCATAAATGAAGAACGATATATAAAATTAAAAAAAATGTAATCTCATGAATGTATACAATTCATTAACTGAGGTGAAAATAACTTTAACATATTATCGCAAATGTTCGACTTTTAAAATCCACTTTTAAGCCAATTACACCTTAGGATCAAATAGGAATTTTTAGGAACGTAACGTAGGCTAGGTTAGGGTTAAGAAATGAAGGTATATTTATGGGTACAAGGGAATTAGGAAGAACATGCGTGATAATGGTAGGATTGGGCAATTTCAAGATTGGAATTCAAGTTCGATAATCACAAATGTTCAATTAGAGTATGAATTCTTTATTTTTTCATACAAGCATGGAAATCAATCTTTTTCGAAACTCATTTTCTTTGTTTTTCTCTTTCTATTATTTTCCTATCTTTTTTTTTTCTTGAATAGAAGTAAACTCGTCGCTTGATTTCAACCATACAAAGACAATATCATAAAATCCCAAGCTCACTCCCGAATAGTGGTGAGGAAGGTGTATGTAGAGTTTAAAACTCCAATGTGGAATTGGTTAAAGGATTTGGGTATGAAATAAAGGTTTATATTTAGGTTCAAGGGGGGTTGAGTATGGGTAATAAAGTAGGTGAGGTCAAGGATACAAAAGGGCCTACGATCCTTTCCTAGGATTTCATGCAATTATCGGGACTCAACAATATTGAAAATCATGCTCGAGTGTCAATTTTCATGATAAACTCAATTAAAAAACAATCATTGAAAGAATAATGAGATTATAAAAAAAATTGCATTTTTCAAGAAAGAGAAAGAGGGTAATTGTATAACACTCACAAATGAATATAAGTAACAAAGCTCGCTTAGTGTAAGTGTATACAACGCATCATATGATCACTGAGTTATTGTATCCTTAAACCGATTCATAAACATATATTTGTGCATGTGCTTATGGGTTTCAAAGTTTAAATTAAGAAGTTTTTCATAATATCAATATTTGGAGGACTAAAGGCTAATAATTCATAAAATATATACGTGCATCTTTGCTACACAATTGGATAGGGCGATCATTTAAGTAATCACTAGAAACATAGGTTAGACACCTCAGAAAGAGAAATAAAGAAAATGAATAAATTTTTGAAAATTTTAATTTATATATATAGAGAGGGCTTCTCTTAAACGGACGTCCGTTGTTGGGACTAAAAACGGACCAAAATGGTCAGATTTTTTAAAAATAGTAAAATACATTTTTTTGAGTTGATTTTTTTTCTGAGATATATAGACATACATGGGTACCCATACAAACAAAATCAGCTCAAAATGAATTTGTTTGCTATTTTAAAAAAATCTTTCAAAATCTGTCAGATTTTGCTGGCGTAAACCCAAACATATATTGACATATATAGACAGATTTTGAAAGATTTTTTTAAAATAGCAAATAAATTCATTTTGAGCTAATTTTTTTTGGGGGTACCCATGTATGTCTATATATACCAGAAAAAAATCAACTCAAAAAAATGCATTTTACTATTTTTTAAAAATCAGTCCGTTTTTAGCCAAAAAACGGACGTCCGTTTTAGAGAATTTCTGTGCATATATATATAAATATGTTATGCGGTTCCCGAATGAATGAAATGAGTCACACCCCCTACTTGAAATAAGCATTGTCCTCAATGTTGTTAAGGAAAAAAATGGAAAAGAGGGTGAGAATGTGTCACCCCAAATGGAGTGATCCGCGATAAGTGAAACAACAAACCTACAAAAAAGTTAGTGCCAAAACATGAGTATACACAACCAGAATGATTCTTATAACCCTACATAACACTACCACCATCCCGTGTACATCCCATAACAACTACAAGCAAAGGTAAATGACTGTGTGTGTGTGGGGGGGGGGGGGGGGAACAAATCCTAATGACCACCAGAGGGTCCAGGTACATCGGGATCACGCGACGCATAGGAATTATAGAAATATGGATGTATCTGCGCGTTGACCCCATGATGGTGATTATACATCTCCATCTGGAGCCGAGTAATCATGCTAATTTCTCGGTGATGATCAGACTGGAAATGAGTAAAACCTACCTCGAAAGAGGTGAAGCCCACCTGAAGGGCATACACCTAGAACCCTAGTAACTGAAGATCGTAAAAGTACACTCATTATATAAAACACTCAGACACTCGACATTTTTCCACATTTTAGTAATATCCATGGGTGAAAGGAAAAGTACCTCAACTCACCCAAATACTCACCCTAAGAAAATACTCACATCCCATATAATTGGGTTTTCGAAAAACTTGTAAGCCACCCTTCCTTTTATAAGGTCATAAGGGTAAACTTGCGCACTACGGAAGATTGGACACTAAGTAAACTTTCCCACCAAATAAACTTTCCCAAGTAAACTTACCCACCACGTAAACATGGGCACCACGTAAACTTGACCACTAAGTAAAATCGGACACCAATTACTACCTATATCTATATTGTCTTTTACTTTAAGCTAATCTCTAATAGTCTCTCCCTGGCTTGAACTTGCACAATCTTTAACATGAGACTCTCATTTGTCATACACACATATGTTTTCTATTGGTATTCCATTTTACCAGCTACATATAGGTGTATCTCCTTCATTACCACACCCTTAAAAGATCCAAATATCCTGAAAAAATCACCATTAGAGTATACGCCTCCCATGTATATATTCACTGCACCTTATAATTTTTAGCTAGTCTTGTTCATTATCTTCTTGGATTAAACACACGGGCCAACGCATATATATTGCTACACCCAGTCGACTATACTCATTGACTATAAAGAGGTACCTCGATATAACCCTTTCTCTAGAAATATTTCTTCTTACTATCATGTTCCAAGAAATACAAAACCCACTCATCAATTGTAAATGAGAGCATACAAAATGCCTTCCATACTTAAGAACCTTTTTCCTAATAAACCATCGAGATAAAAACCAGACGACATCAAGACATCAAACGAAACCTAAATCGAGCGCCATTGTGGCTGGAATTCATCATTTTTGGAGATTGTGAGAGTATTCCCAAAAGTCTAAAAAATTCCTCTATCCTTGTTTAAATATTGAACCAAGAATCCACTTATTTCCCTCCATCATTAGCATTACTCATTATTATTGAATATAGACTTACTATGACTAAAACCTTGATAATCAATATTCTTTCGGGTGAAGATCAAGATTATTGTAGTAAAGTTGGACACCAAGTAACATTGTCCACTAAGTAAACGTCACCACCAAGTGAACTTGGACACCAAGTAACATTGTCCACTAAGTAAACTTGAATACCAAGTACTACATATTTTTATATTGTCTTTTAATTCAAGCCAATCTCCAACAATACATAGATATATGATACCGAAGAGGCAAATATGTGTTTAGATGAAAACTGCTTACTAAAAGATATTTCTGCCTCAACATAAGATGGACTAGGCATGCCAATGGCCAAGATTAATTTTTAAACCTTTTTGTATTAAGACTTGTTTTATTTGTATTTTGAAGAATGGACATTTACATTTGTTAATTATTTCTAATTCAGTATATTTTAATTTGTTTGTATTTCTCATCATATTGGTTTTATGATTTACTCACAGTGGTTAGTAAGATATCTAAATTTCATTCACAATGGTGAGTTGTTAATTAGTACTCATAGTGGTTATAACATTTTTTAAACAAGAAAGCTAAAGTTAGTTACTTATTTGAATGTAAAAAAATTTAATTTTGAAAGTGGTGTGTTAATTAAAGAACAAATTGCTTACTTACAATTTTGACGACACTGTAGCGAGTAGCCACCACTAAACGAGTCGGATAAAAAAATCGAATAGTAGGTTATTAACGAAGTTGGGTATGGTAAAAAAAAATATGAGGCAAATTGGGTAGAAGGGTAGTTATCAATCTGTAATAAACTTAACGGATCCGAAGATGGTAAGGGCATAACTGACCATTCGCCGACTATTTAAGGCCTAATAGGCCTAATATGGACCATGGTAATAATGAAGATACACTGTTATCCAGATTATTTTGGGCCAGTCATGATTTTTTGTCCCTCTGTTAAAAAACTAAATTCTTGAGAATTAGCTTTCATTGTAATTTAATCCATGACTCTTTTATCAATATTTGCACACATGAAAACTGAAAAAATGGACTGACAAAGTTTTATGTATGAATCCTTAGGCATTTTTTTTATCTAAATAAATGAGTCTTTGTTATATATAATATATACTTTTGTGTTTTATCAAATTTAAAATATGAAATAAATCATATTTATGCAATAAAAATTATACCATTAGAACTTACAAACGAAGAAGATGACCGAGTCAAGTGTTTGACACTCTCTCTTTAAGACAAAATGCGTTCCCGCTACGGTGCTTACGGCAATGAACAATGAGCGTTTGCCTCCCAAGATAAAACGGTCTCGACACGCGCAAGAAACACTTCAGTGTGCGTGTCCCACGAATCAATTATGTTTGATACTCTATCCGACTCGATTGGGAATGAAAAGTATAGAAAATATTTTTCCTCCTTATTTCCTCTCTTTAAAAATGAAGACAAGTCAAGTATTTATAGAAAACAAAGTGTTTTTTTCATGAAAAACATGTCTTTTAGAAAACAGTCACTTTATGGACGTTTTTTCATGACCTATCACAACTTATGGTGAACAGTCACGACATTTAGGGACGGTTCTGAAAAACAGTCACTCTATAGCGAACAGTCACAACCTTTAGCGACAGTTACAAAAATCCGTCCCAGAAAATAAAATTTCCCAATAAACTTCATACATAAAAGGGGCACTTTGATACCAAATTTCTTATTCATCATTTATCCGTTTTAAACATATAAATATATCGCGTGACTCGTCATGCTACAAGGAACGCGCACGTACTTGGTCCTACTTTGACCAATATATTAATTTGGTCATAAAATAATTTGTGTGAAAACACAATATTTTCCAAGAGTCATATGGTAAGGAGAAACAAAAATATAAAGCAAAGAACATATAGGACGTAACAAAACATGGAGTATTTTAATACGCCCACCATTTTTTTCTCATATTCTATTTATACCGAAAAGGGTTATTTGCTTTGTCATTTGTTCTTATTCATTATTGATTAGGAGTCATGCTAGCACATGTATAATACAAACCCTCTAAATTATACCCATTTCTTCACCCCCGAAAATTATCGATGAAATTATTGATCCTCTCTCTCTCTCTTTCGGAGGCTCACCGCCAAGTGCCACATATCCAGTCCGGAGAGTCAATATGCGGGTCAGTCCGCACATGAACAGTATTGTGTGTGTGTGTGTGTGTATTTGTGTGTCTATATATATATATATATATATATATATATATATATACTTTTATTTGAAATAGTTTTCGTATAACTTCTTTTATAAAATAATTCTTTATAAAAATTAATTATATAATTTTTTTTAAAAATAAAAGACTATTTATTATAAATAAAAGCTATTTTTATATGTAAAAAATGAATTTTTTTTATAATACCATTTTTATATAATAGTTTTTGCGTAACTTATTTATAAAAAGTTATATTTACAAATAAAAAACTGACTTTAATTTAAAATTTGTTTTATTACTTTTTTATAAAACACTTTTTTTGTAACTTTTTTATTTTATAATTTTTTATAAATGAAAGACTGTTAATTATAAATAAAAAGACTGATTTTTTTACAAATAAAGAATTTGACTATTTTAATAAGACATTTTGTTATAATATTTTTTAAAAAAATAATTTTTTTTTTTATAAATAAAAAACTAACATTTCTTTGAATTAATTTTTTATAACATTTTGTTAAAATAGTTTTCACATTTTTATTTAATTTTTGTTATTAAATAAATATTTGTTTTTTATAATTAATAAGACTGATTTTTTAATTATTGTTGTTATTATTATTATTATTATTATTATTATTATTATTATTATTATTAATATTATTTTGGAATGACAATTTATTCATATGGAGTAGAAGAACTTACCTCTTTTAAATAACTTACATACTTGGGAGAATCTAAAAAGATGAATGACAAGAAAATCAAATGAGGCTCTTTATAAGATAGAACCCTTATATATATATATATATATATATATATATATATATATATGATAGATGAAATTAAAGCAAGCTTAAAGAACCTGAAGAGTATATTTTACACCAATGAATTTTACACATTCCGAAATGATGGAAAACCCCATATATCCACTATGATTAAACCCTTTATTTCCTTCGAAAAGTCAGCTAGAGAAGAAGAGAAAGTGTTTGAAGATTGGGAGTTGCCTAATTTAGCAAGAAAATAAGATACTTTGTTTGCCTCCCTATATATATGAACAATATTGAACTTTAATCTCTTTAGAATGCCCAGAATCTTTTGGCCATGAGATTTAATTCTCCATGGGACAGAACCTTTGCTTGTGAGGACATCTACTAGGACTCTTGAATCACTTTCTATGATAAGAGTATAATATGTTACATCCTCATAAAACTCCAAGCCTTTCAGCAATGCTAAAGCATCCGCTTACATATTTGTGACTTCTCCAAAATGAACATTAAAATCCCAAACCATATCCCCTAAATTATTTCGAAGAATGCCTCCACCTCCTCCCAAACCAGGATTCCCTATAGAACTGCCATAAACATTTAACTATAAAACACCCGATGGGCCATTTTGCCACTTGATCGACAACATCTTCTTAGGAGGTATAACTTTTTTAAAAACTGAAGATGATTGAAACTGTTGATGGATTCGAAAAAGAACTGAGGACACACTAAGGCATCCATCATCATACTTACATTTATTTCTAATACACCATAAGAACCAACAAACTATTGCAGGAACGAAAATTCTTACACCTGGGTTTAACTTAACCCCATAAAGGCACCATTAAAATAACTGATTTCTAAAACCTCCACCTTTACATCTTTGAATGCCATATTCGTTTCTAATTTTATCCCAAACTGAAGCAGCTATGTCTCCCTTCTAAAAAAATATGGTCAATTGTTTCTTCTTGAGGACTCGGGCAGCAGTAGCACTTAGAGGGACCTCTTATTCCTAAATATTTGATTTTCTCATCAGTAAGGAGCAGGTTATTCATGAGTTTCCACATGAAAACTGATATTTTAACAGGGAGGGAGCTATGCCAGATAAACTTTGAGCTCAAACTTGTAACACCTCTTGATCTACATAAACTCCAAGCTGAAAAAGTGGAAAAAGATCCTGAAGCAGATGGTTTCCATATTAGAGTATCTGGATTAAAAGGGAAAATTTCTTAAAAATTAAGCACCTTATGAGCAATTTCTGGCTTAAAGAAAGGAAGCCCCCTTTCCTTATTCCATTTTTTACCGGATGTCCAAAAACCTTTTATAAGACTTGCTTAAACTTCTGTAGAATTTTTCCATTCATAAATGCCCTAATTTCCTTTAATTTCATTGATTTTTCCTTCTCATATTTGCCACATCATATTCTCCTTTGCCTTGTATCGAATTGAACACAATTTATTCCAAGTTTGAGGACATCCCTTAACAGGATCAACTGTAGGGTGATGTTTCCTACAATAGGCTGACTGCATCTATTTTGACCATAAAGAATTTTGAGATGTAAATAACCAACACAATTTCATACTTTGAATTGAATTTACATCATTAAGATGTCTGATACCCAATCCACCTTCATTAATAGGTTTAGCAATCAAACTTCAACTACACCATTGATAACTATGCTCTCCAAAAGTTGAAATCCAAAAGAATTTTGAGAAAAGAGAATTTAGTCTATTGAAAATAGATTTAGGAGGACTGATAGCTGAAATGAGGTGCACTGGCATAGAGGGAAAAACTGATTTGAGAAGGACAAGCTTACATCCTGGACTCAAATATTTGGCCTTCCATCCTTGGATTTTACTCTTTATTTTCTCGACCAAATCTTCAAAGTATATGATCTTTTCCTTGCACTGAAATTTATAAATAGTAGATACGGTCCTTTTTAACCTGCATTCCAATGCATTCATTAGCTTGTTTACAATTCTTGACTTATTTTATTGGAGACCACAAGGTTGATTTTGCTTTTGTTAATGAGTTGGACTGACACCTACTCATACTGTCTTAAAAACTTCATTATTTACTTGACTTCCCTCCTCAATCCTGAGCTAAAAATGATGATATCATCTGTAAAAGACAAATGGTTAAAAGAAGGTCTTCCAAGTGGCATTTTATATCCCACATATGAAGGATTAAACATAAAATTTTCCATCTTTTTGACAGAGCATCAACCATAATTATGAAAAGGCTTGGGGATAGGGGATCCCTTTGCCTTAATTAACCCCCTTGAGGATTTGAAGAAGCCTGAATTTTCTCGATTGATCATAACAGTGAACCAATAGTTAAATATTAACCTCTAGACCATATCCAACCATATCTCATAGAATCCCATTCTTCCCATGATTTTCATAAGGAACAACCAGGACACTCTATTATAAGCCTTTGTCATATCCAACTTCATGATGATATTACCTCCAAAGTTTTTGTAATGTATTCTAGATAGACATTCTTGGTCCAATACCTCTTATGAAACCAGATTGGGTAGGAGAAATGATTTTATGTAAAATATATGATACTCTATCATTAAATGCTCTAGAGAATGTTTTATTGATAAAGTTTTGCATACTGGCTGGTCTAAAATCATCAAAAGTTTGAGGGTTCTCCTTTTTTGGAATTAAAGTTATTTTGATAGTGGTAGAAATATTTGGGATGGTATATCCTGCAAAGAAACTGTGGACTTCCTTTAGAACATCAATATTTATATCCTCCCATAAGAAGGTGAAAAAATAGCCATTGAATCCATCTACACTTGAACCACTTGAGGCATTTAAACCCTTCACATCTGTCTCAACTTCTTCCATATTTGGCCATTCAACAAGCTTGAGGTTCATTAGGAACACATTTCACAATCTTCTCTTCTCCTAATGGATTAGTTACTTTTTATGAATAAAACATTTCTAAAAAATATTGAACTTCTTCAGCTTGAATATCCTCAGTTTTTTCCCAATTGCTATCCTTCTTCCTTATTTTATTGATGAATAGTTTCCTTTGCTTTCTTTTGACACATCTGTGGAAGAAAGCTGTTGTGACACCCCGACTAATTAAATACCAGGTAGTTACTCCTTTATTCAATTTAATATAAAATGTCAAGTTGGTTAAGTCCATAGCATCACTGTCGAGAACAATATTAAACAATTACTAGCCACCTAATATTTAAAAAGTGAGTTGTCAAATTTTACTAAATTAAATTAACATGAAACTAATTAAATTATTAGCTAATGATACCATAATCACATCATAGTCACAACAGAATAATAATGGAATAATAAATGAGTCTGGAGTAACACTCCTCTGAATAATCCAAATACTGAATAAAAACCAAATACAAAGTCTAAATGGTTAAATAACTCCAAAACTGAAATGAGACTGAAAGTATGAAAAACCTGTCTCTAAATGGAAAGGGGCGACATGCCCTAACAGATAAATGACTCCGAAATTGAATCAATGTAGAATGTGGAGGCGTCTACTATCGAGATCCTGTAACTTTCACAGTAGCTACAGCACGTCAATCGAATGGGACTCTTATGCTTGGTGTCCATGTGGCTGGGCACCTAAAAGGTTTTACAAGAAAAATAGATTTGAAAGAAAACGGGTCAGAGCCCGAGGTGAAAATAGTTTAAAAATAACAAGTTTTTAACTGCATTAAACAGTGAATATTATATACATGTTAGTTACGTGATCTCACATGAGCTCCTCACCTCTCAACTAATGTGCACGCCTACTTATATCTTTAACCTGTCCTAGTTATGCCGTTAACTATCTAGTTTGTATCCCTTCCTATTGTCACATTATAAAATGGGGGTTTATTAATAACATTCTAATATAAACCGCGTGTATCTCACCCTTCCATTAATCAAATTAATGTATAACAGTTACGGTAGGAAGTTCTCCGTATTAAATTCCATTCAAAATCTCCCAATAATTTATATTCACACTTTAACAAATGAGTTCGTTAAAATCACAAGTATATTATTCTCAGCACAAATATACAAATAGGGCACCCCTAGGCTAAGCTGCGGTGCACACATACTCTCTTCTATCGAATCCCGGTGTACATAAGGACTACGTGTTCCGAATCTATCAGGAACCGTTTCAATAAGCAAAATCGCACATAATGGAGACGAACATAGTTCACATACCCATGGGTCACACACATACCTACGCTCCCATGGTCAGCTGACTTATTAACTCATAAATAAGCCATTCATAGACCTATGCCCTTAAGGTACCAATCTAAATCCTCTCGTAGGCACACAAAGATTTGATGGCCCTGTTTCGAAAGCCGACCTCCCGTGATAGTAGGTATGTTATACACATAATAATTCATATACTAAGCATTCACACAACTCAGATAACTTGTTATATTATTAAAGGTACATTCTCTGCCTTGTACCATTAGTCTAATTCATACACTATGATTATCCCGGATAATATATATTATATTTCACCGATACGTCTCATGCCGTATAATTTCGAGTACTTGAACCTAACCTCTTACTAAGTCTCCTAACTTTCCCACCTATTAATTCAGTACTCTTAACTCCTTATTTATGTCCCAAAATTCTAACTTATCACTCCTAATAATTTAAGACATGTTCTCGCATCATAAAATAGGGAATTACTCGTCGGACACTCGTAAATTCAATGTTACATTCCAACTTAATCCTAATACGTTTCGGGTTTTAATTATATCCCTACTGGTCTCCCTCAAGTCTTAAGGTATTCACAAAATCCTAAACTATAATGTTCGGTGGCCGTTAACACTACAGTCCGCAAAAGGGAAAGAGGTCACCATTTCCGAGGGCATCGATCAATCGATGGTCAATCGATCGACTGATGAATGTCGATTGATCGATCAAGCAGTTGTAGGCTACGGGTTTCTTTGTTTTTCAGTCCCATATTTGTCCCAAAATGTCATTACATGATGTGAAATCCTAATATAAATATATGGGATCATTATACAACCTAATTACATGATTCCTAATGTTTCAAAACCTTTAAATCATCAACAATTAACCTTTCTTTGATTAAATCTTCATATTAACATAAAAACCATATTTTCTTCTATTTCATCATGAACCATCATATTTCTCTTCTAAATACGTTTTTAATTCATCCAGGGTTATGATTTTTGCTACTGAATTACTCCCAGAACTAATCTACATGCTACTCCTATCCAAGATTTAGGTTTCTTCTCCAAATTTCATGAGTGTTCATCATTATTCAAGGTTATCATTTAATCATACACTAGCATGGATGAAATATTCGCTGAAACTAAATGAAATCAAATTACTTGCCTTAGAATTGGTGTTCTGATTCGTTGGTGATGTTAATTTCGGGTTCTCCCTCTCTTTTCGGTCATAATTTTCGTCGAAAAGTGGTGGTGGGTGGTGGTTATGGCTTGTAACCCTCCTGTACCCTCTCCTCTTTCTCACGTTGCCCACTTCTTTATTTTTGGATGATAATGACCCTCATAATATCTGCTAAATAAACCCTAAAATTCGTGGGTCCAAATCATTTAAAATGACTAAAATACCCTCCCGAGTTGCCGTTTGGTCTAAAAATGCCTCAGGACCCAAACTAAACTCCGACTAGTGTTTTATGACTATTTCGATCCCTCCGGACACGTTGGCGCACTCAAAATAACCATACGGGTGATAAAATTAAAATTTACTTTTAAATCTCATTAAATTGATTCCTGACGCGACTGACACGCGCGTCCCAACTTAATTTCCCGAATTGTCATATTTTTGACCCGCGGTAATTTTAATAAATTCAATAATCATATGTTACCACATATATCCAGTAATATTCAGCATTATCATCATAATCAAATACCAACTCACATATCACTAGTATTTAAATTAGGATTAATTTCTAATTAATTCCCATTTAATTTAATTAATCCCATTAAATAAAATCAATAAAATTACGAGATATTACATACTTCCTCCCTAATAACAGAATTTCCTCCCGAAATTCAAAAATAAATATACCTGGTAAAAATAACTCTTGATAACGCTCGTGCATCTCATCCTCACGCTCCCAGTTAGATTCCTCGACATTATGATGCCGCCACTGAACACATACTAACGGTACTATCTTCGACCTCAGTTTTCTCTCGCTATGGTCTAGAATAACAATCGACCCCTCCTCATAGGAACTATCTGGATGTAGATCGATATCTTCTAAAGCAATGTGAGTACGGGACAAATCATCCCTAAGATATCTCCTCAGTGAAGATATATGGAACACATCATGGACCCTATGCAAGTGTTCCAGTAATCCAAGTCTATACGCAACCGACCCAATTCGCTCGATGATAGGTAATGGCCCCACATATCTAGGAACCAACTTCCCCTTCTTACTGAAACGCATAATCCCATTCATGGGAGAGACTCTGAGTAGCACCTGGTCCCCCACATTAAACTCTCGAAAGAACCTCTTGGCATTGGCATAACTCTTATGTCAGTCCTGGTCCCCCTAATATTTAAAAAGTGAGTTGTCAAATTTTACTAAATTAAATTAACATGCAACCAATTAAATTATTAGCTAACGATACCATAATCACATCACATCACAGTCATAACATAATAATAATGGAATAATAAATCCATCTGGAGTAACACTCCTTTGAATAATCCAAATACTGAATAAAAACCATATACAAAGTCTGAATGGTTAAATAACTCCAAAACTGAAATGAGATTGAAAGTATGAAATAACCATCTCTAAATGGAAAGGGGCGACATGCCCTAACAGATGAATGATACCAAAGTATAATCAATGAAGAATGTGGAGGCATCTACTATCCAGATCCTGTAACTTCCACAACAGCTACATCACGACAATGGAATGGGTTTCTTATGCCTGGCGTCCCTGTGGCTGGGCACCTAAAAGGTTTTACAAGAAAAATAGATTTGAAAGAAAACGGGTCAAAGCCCGAGGTGAAAACAGTTTAAAAATAGCAAGTGTTTAATTTCATTAAATAGTGAACATTATATATATGTTAGTTACGTGATCTCACATGAGCTCCTCACCTCTCAACTAATGTGCACGCCTACGTATATCTTTAACCCGTCCTAGTTATACCATTAACTAACTAGTTTGTATCCCTTCCTATTCTCACATTATAATATGGGGGTTTATTTATAACATTCCAATATAACCTACGTATATCTCACCCTTTCATTAATCAAATTAATGTATAACAAGTATGATAGGAAGTTCTATGTATTAAATTCCATTCAAAATGTCCCAATAATTTATATTCACACTTTACCAAATGAGTTCGTTAAAATCACAAGTATATTATCCTCAGCACAAATATACAAATAGGGCACCCCTAGGCTAAGTTGTGGTGCACACATACTCTGTTATTGAATCCCGGTACATCGCGTACATAAGGACTACGTGTTCTGAATCTCTCAGGAACCGTTTTAATAAGCAAAATCACACATAATGGAGGCAAACATAGTTCACATACTCATGGGTCACGCACATACCTATGCTCCCATGGTAAGCTGACTTATTAACTCATAAATAAGCCATTCACAGCTCTATGTCCTTAAGGTACCAATCTAAATCTCCCCGTAGGCACACAAAGATTTGATGGAACTATTTCAAAAGATGACCTCCCATGATAGCAAGTATGGTAGGTATGTTATACACATAATAATTCATATACTAAGCATTCACACAACTCAGATAACTTGTATATTATTAAAGGTATAT
Organism: Sambucus nigra; assembly: GCA_949130495.1. NCBI lineage: Eukaryota > Viridiplantae > Streptophyta > Magnoliopsida > Dipsacales > Adoxaceae > Sambucus > Sambucus nigra. Next base: position 245,453,796 of record OX422212.1, on the reverse strand, counting down.
TCTCAGCCTTATACCATTAGTCTAATTCATACACTATGATTATTCTGGATGATATATATTATATTCCACCGATACGTCTCATGCCGTATAATTTCGAGTACTTGAACCTAACCAAAGAGGTTACTAAGTCTCCTAACTTTCCCACCTATTAATTTCAGTACTCTTAACTCCTTATTTATATCCCAAAATTCTAACTTATCACTCCTAATAATTTAAGACATGTTCTTGCATCATAAAATAGGGAATTACTCATCGGACACCAACTCAATCCTAATATGTTTCGGGTTTCAATTATATCCCTACTGGTCTCCCTCAAGTCCTAAGGTATTAACAAAATCCCCAACAACAATGTTAGGTGTCCGTTAACGCTACAATCCACAAAGGGAAAAAGGTCACCATTTCAGGGGGCATCGAGCGATCGTGGTTGATCATCGATCGATCGATGGTCGATCGATCGACTGATGAATGTCGATCGAACGATCAAGAAATTGTAGGCTGCAGGTTTCTTTGTTTTTGAGTCCCAAATTTGTCCCAAAAGGTCATTACATGATGTGAAATACTAATATAAGTATATGGAATCATTATACAACCTAATTACATGATTCCTAACATTCTAAAACCTTTAAATCATCAACAATTAGAATTTCTTGGATTAAATCTTCATATTAACATAAAAACCCTATTTTCTTCTATTTCATCATGAATCATCATATTTCTCTTCTAAATCCGTTTTTAATTCATCTAGGATTACGATTTTGCTACTGAATTACTCCCAGAATTAATCTACATGCAAGTCTTATCCAAGATTTAGGTTTTTTCTCCAAATTTCATAAGTGTTCATCATTATTCAAGGTTATCATTTAATCCTACACTAGCATGGATGACATATTCGTTGAAACTAAATGAAATCAAATCAATTGCCTTAGACTTGGTGTTCTGATTTGTTGGTGATGTTAATTGCTGGTTCTCCCTATCTCTTCGGTGACAATTTCCGTCGAAAAGTGGTGGTGGGTGGTGGTTATGGCTTGTAACCCTATCCTCTTTCTCACGTTACCCACTTCTTTCTTTTTGACTGATAATGGCCCTAATGGCCCTCATAATAGCTTCTAAATAAACCCTAAAATTCGTGGGTCCAAATTCCTTAAAATTTAAAATGACTAAAATACCCTCCCGGATTGCCGGTTTGGTCTAAAAATGCCCCAGGACCCAAACTAAACCCCCAGCTAGTATTTTTTACTATTTCGACCCCTCCGGACACGTTGGCACACTTAAAATAACCATAAGGATGATAAAATTATAATTTACTTTTAAATCTGATTAAATTGATTCCTGACACGTGCGTCCCAACTAAATTTCCCGAATTGTCATATTTATGACTCGCGACAATTTTAATAAATTCAATAAGCATATGTTACCACATATATCAAGTAATATTCAACATTGTCATCATAATCGAATAACAACTCACGTCTCACTAGTATTTAAATCCGAATTAATTTCTAATTAATTCCCATTTAATTTAATTAATCCCATTAAATAAAATCGATAAAATTACGGGATATTACAAGTGCATTTCTATTTCCTTCTATTTCGCAAGTATATTTTTCTTTTTAAGCCCATAAATTAGCTTCATTCTTGAGTCTTTGATTACATACGCTGTGACCTGGGATATCATCTCCCTATTGTGCTCTGATTGGTCATTTTCATAATCTAATTTAGCTTGTAATAACTTATCTTCTGAATCCCTTGCATAATGGAATAAATCCCATAGCATTGCTTAATCCAATTACTTAGTTTCCCCCTTATAGCTTTAAGCTTCAAAGAAATGGCCACAATTAGATTAGTGCAATCCACATCTTTCCAAGTGGATCTGACTATGTTAATACATTCTTCCTTCTCAATCCAAAAATTTAGGAATTTAAAGGATTTGTGGACATTAAGTTTATCGCCTTTCCTGACAGGAGAAGGGGATTATGATCTGGCATACTTCTACTTAGATGTTGAACTTCCTCAACCAAACCCAACTCCAGACATTTTTGGTTCATAAGCACCCTATCCATCCAACACCGGATACTATTTTCTTTGCTTTTTTATTATGCCAAGTATATTTTGATCCTTTATATCCCACATCAACAAGGCCATTATTATCAATACATTCAAGGAATTCATACATTACTCTAATATTAATAGCATTGCCACCTGCTTTCTTATTTTAGTTAGAGATGATATTAATATCAACACCAATTAACCAAGTTGAATCATGATTGATGATGCTGGGAATCAGCACCACCAGGTAAGGTGTTTCCAAGATCTGTATGTATATAACAATGGCAGTACAGCTATAAAGAGAGAAGAGGAGGAGGTGAGGATATGAGGAGATTAACACCAGAATATGGGTGGTTCAGCCTGTTTTGTCCTACGTCCACAGTGAGCGTGTGAGTAATATCACTGACAGATGGTACTAATGACCATGGGTACAATTCCCTCAAGCTCTCTCTCTCTACTGTATATTTTGACAGGGTTTCTGCTAGGGTTGCATGAATGAGATCCCTTTGCAAGGTAGGGGATGATCCCTTTATATAGTGCCTAGGGGGTGTAATGTACCCCCTATGCATGTAATGTGCATGTGTGTGGTATCCTCACCAATGGGGGTGTGCCACCTGTCATGGTCACATGTAGGTAATGATGGTGAAATATTCTCCCCCATGTGGAGAATAATCTTGTTACAACTGATTTGTGCCCAGGTGTCCTTATCCAAATGCTTACAGAAACTCGACAGACATGTTGGTGAGTGACCTCGGCTCAAGAGAGGCCGAGCTGTAAAGGTTGGATGTCCGCTCAATCCGCGAAGTGTCACAAGGAGTCTCGGCCTGATGTCAGTCGAGACATATGTTTGGGTCAGCCAGAGCCGAGGTTGGGCTTGCAGCACGCTGATGATTATTAATACCTCTGGTAGCCTCGGCCTAAGCCGAGGTAGGAGCCGTGCTGAAAGGGGCTTCTTGTCCTCTCGGTCTACTGATGGCCGAGGTTTCTATTCCCAGGTGCTTTAGGATGATGTTGATGTCTGCGATGTGCGTAGTGTCCTTGGGGAGGTCAATGTTGTAGAGTCGGCCGGGGCCGAGGTAGTCCTGGCCGAGGGATGATATTGTGGGCCCTTACCCCTCATTGGGCCGATCAAGGTCTCGGCCATTATCTCGGACGAGGTAGGTATCCCTGGGCCGAGGTTATACTTGGGCATATCAATCACCCCCCAGCCCTTAGTCATTTGCGAGCGCAGGTGGCTATGGGATTCTTACCTCCAAGGCCTGTTCACCCCAAGGCCAACACCTGCGTGACACCTGTCCTGAGCCAAGGCGTGCCCACTTGGTTTGCATGCGCTGCCAGTTGTCCCTTGGGCTTCCCAAGGCAATGATGAGCCTTGGGAATCGTGCTTAAGTATTTAAGGGTTGAACCCTTTCTTTTTCCTCATTTCTCTCTTTCGCGCGCTGCTTTCTGCAATTTCTCTCCCCGAAGTTCCTTCGTCCCAACGCTCTTTCTGTAAGGGGATTGCCTAGTTTCTTGTGAGATTTCCTCCTTTTCATCCATAAACTCATCTCCAGGTACCTCTCCCTCTCCATCTCCTTCTTTTTGGCATTTTCATTTGAATTTTCTGGTGAGGTTTTGAGTTTTCCAGCGAGGACTTGAGTTTTCCGGTGAGCTAGGTTTTCTGCGAAAATTCCTTGGTTTGATCTTTGGGCTCCTTAATTTTTCAAGCCAAACTTGTTTGTAGTTTTTGGGAGTTTTCCTCAAGTTTAGGGCCTGTCAAAGTTTTGGGTCGTCCCCTGATGCTCAGACCCCTGTATCAACTTCTCGAAACATTCCCATCTCTTAGAGAAAAGACCTTAGAGAAAATTAGGCAAATAGAGAGAGCTCAGGAAGAAGCTCGTAGGACACAGGAGTTCCCTGTCAGACCCCTCGTTCCTCCACCTCTCAAGGTGGTATACCCTCGTCCACCTGAGAATTTCTATCAGACAGACGTCTCTGCCAACAACGTACCGATGTCTGAGTCTGAGTCTTCCACCTCTGACCCAATGTATGTGGACTCTTTCCAAGAGGCCATGGATTTTACTCCTCAAACTGGTCAGAACCCTGACCAGGTCGAGGTCTCTAGCTGCGCCTCGTCTCAAAATGGCACAGGTACCTCAGGTTCTTCTTCCGAGGTTGAACTTGTTGGGCCAAGTGTGGCTGTGCCACCCATTCTCGATGCCATCCCTCTGACGGCCGTTACCGGGGCCGAGTTTGCTCATAGGTTCCCTGGTAACCCGTCTACGTCTGCTCGGGCCGACGTTGAGCCTGACGATGATGAGGATGCCGAAAGTGAAGTTGATACCTCTGAGGCGGACGAGTACGAGAGCACGGTCACTGAGGTGGATCTATTGCACTTCAGATACCTATACTCCATCAGTCCCTCAATCCAATTAAGGATACCTCTGAGGGAAGAGAGGGCCTACCATGGTCAAGATGGAGAAGTCTGCTTGTATGAGCAGATGTTCAAACTAGGTTTTCGTCTTCCCTTTCACCCTGTTATTAGGTCCATTCTTTCCTTCATCAATTTGGCCCCCTCGCAGCTCTCTCCCAATGCTTAGAGAGTTATTATAGGGGCCATCATCTTGTGGAGGGCAGTCCACCACTCTGACCTCCCAGTTCAGGTCTTTGCTGGGTGTTACGTTCCCACCTCGGCCAAGAATCATCCGAGCTACTATCACTTCGTGGCTCGGAGGCCTGAGAAAAAGATGCTCTTGGTCACTCAGACCTCGAACCACAATTGGAAATCTCGATATTTTTTCGCCTCAGGGCCATGGGAATTCGGCTCATCTATTCCCTCTTCCATTTTTGAGCTGAGAATACCCCTCAGATGGGATAAAGTCACCATGTCTGCAAGGGCCGATCCTAGACTAAGTGTTCAAAATGGCAAAAAGGTGAAGGCCCTGCAAGACCAAAGGGCTCATGGACTGTTTATCAAGTTCGAGCATCTTCTGACCCCCCAGTATCTCTCGGGAACGAGCTTAGGTGGAAGTCCCTTAGTTGACTTTGGTAAGGATTTTTCTTTTTAGTTCACAAGTCTAATCTCTGATCATTCATATTTGATTTTTAACTCTTATCTTTTTACTTTTGCAGAGAGACCACCAGGCGTTTCAGACGAGTTGTGGGAGATGGCAGCTCCAAGTTTGGCTAGGCTCGTCAAGAAGACTGGTCTGAGCTCTCCTCCACCTGCTCCCTCAACATCCAAATACAAGAAGAGGGCCCCTGAGGTCCATGCCCCTGAGGATCAGAGGCCGAGCTCCAGGCAAAGGAAGACTTCAGATGCTGCGATCCCTGTCACAGCCGACACATTATCAGCTCGTCTGGACCAGCTGAAGCTTACCAACAGCGTGGTCGGCAACAGCAGGCAAGCCATGGATACCCTTGACAACGTGATGACTGATGCCGACAAGCATTTTTACAGGGCCATGAACACTCATATGATGGTTGAGTTCGGCCTCCACAGAGCCGTCCAGGTATGGCTTGTTCTTTTAGCCAATAATTTTGCAAGTGCAACGTCTGAATTTAATTCCCTTTAACCTCTTTATCATCTGTGTAGGGTGTGACCTCCATGTACCATCTATCTAACTGGGCCCTGAGGAAATTGCCTCTGATTCAGAAAGGGCAAGAGGCTGAGAAGGTTGAGAGCACCTTGAAGGCCGAGGTTGACCGTCTGAGGTCAGAGTTACAGAATGCTAAGAACAAGGCCCAGAATTCTGAAAATAAGGCCCAGGGTCTAGAAAAAGATATTTCTGCCCTCGTCCAGAGCCACGCCAAGGCCCTGAAGGTTAAGGACGATTCTCTGCGGAGGAAGGTCAGTGCTGCTGCTAAGGCCGTTGTTGCAGATGCTTCAGAGAAGATAATTGCTGATTACAAGGTCTCTGAGGAGTTCGTAGGTTTTGGTCTTGAATACCTCGAAAGAGGTATCAAAGCCACCACCAAATGGGCCGAGGTCAGGGAGAAGGAGGTCGGCCCTATAAAGGCCTCCGACTTTGTGGGCCTCGACCTAGCCGACCCTCAATTTGCCCAGGCCTTGTAAGAGATAGAGGACGAGGCTGCTGCCCCTGGTCAGACTGTTACTCTGGAAGGGACCGATCTCGGAGGGACTGACCCCGCTAATGAAGTGGCTGAGGTGACCAACGCTGAACAGGCTAACCCAGATGAGACATCGAATGTTCCTCCCTCAGATGTATGACCTGGCCTTTGTATTTTTTGACTTATAATCTTGCACTTGTAATTTCTGACATCCAAATGCTATGTAATTTCTTTTTATTGAATGCCAATGTTTTCCTTCATCTTTATCTCTGAATGTATTTGAATGTTATGCAATCTCTGAAGTCATTACTCAATATGGTGTCTGTCATAACCTTATCACCAAATTAATGATGTTAAGGGTCTGAGGTCCTCTTCTAAGGTGTCTGAGCTCAGACCTCGTCACCACCGAGTGATGTTATGAAGGTCTGAGGTCATCACCTAAGAGGTTTGCCTCATAATAAATATCACAAACTTAATGATGTTAAGGGTCTGAGGTCCTCTAACCAAGGTGTCTGAGCTCAGACCTCGTCACCACCGAGTGATGTTATGAGGGTCTGAGGTCATCACCTAAGAGGTTAGCCCCATAAATAAATATCACCAAATTAATGATGTTAAGGGTCTGAGGTCCTCTAACCAAGGTGTCTGAGATCAGACCTCGTCACCACCGAGTGATGTTATGTGGGTCTGAGGTCATCACCTAAGAGGTTAGCCTCAATATAAATATCACCAACTTAATGATGTTAAGGGTCTGAGGTCCTCTAACCAAGGTGTCTGAGCTCAGACCTCGTCACCACCGAGTGATGTTATAAGGGTCTGAGGTCATCACCTAAGAGGTTAGCCTCATAATAAATATCACCAACTTAATGATGTTAAGGGTCTGAGGTCCTCTAACCAAGGTGTCTGAGCTCAGACCTCGTCACCCCCGAGTGATGTTATGAGGGTCTGAGGTCATCACCTAAGAGGTTAGCCTCATAAATAAATATCACCAAATTAATGATGTTAAGGGTCTAAGGTCCTCTAACCAAGGTGTCTGAGCTCAGACCTCATCACCACCGAGTGATGTTATGAGGGTCTGAGGTCATCACTTAAGAGGTTAGCCTCATAAATAAATATCACCAAATTAGTGATGTTAAGGGTCTGAGGTCCTCTAACCAAGGTGTCTGAGCTCAGACCTTGTCACCACGAGTGATGTTATGAGGGTCTGAGGTCATCACCTAAGAGGTTAGCCTCATAAATAAATATCACCAAATTAATGATGTTAAGGGTTTGAGGTCCTCTAACCAAGGTGTCTGAGCTCAGACCTCGTCACCACCGAGTGATGTTATGAGGGTCTGAGGTCATCACCTAAGAGGTTAGCCTCATAATAAATATCACCAAATTAATGATGTTATTTCCCTATAATATCTTTGATCTAAGAATGGAACAAGAATTTTCCATGGAAACTGATCTTTATTAACAACCTCTTTTCGATAAGACGATACATTTACAAATTACAAATCCTATGCAACATTATATAAAATATCTCTTCAGGTGGTCAGCATTCCACGGGTTGGTGAAAGGTTCTCCCTCTAAGTTCTCTAGCCTATATGTGCCAGGCACAACCTCTTTTGTTACTTTGTAGGGGCCATGCCAGTTCGGGTGTAGCTTGTTTGTCTTCTGTAGGGTCTTCTTAAGCACTAGGTCTCCCACCGTAATGGGTATTGACTTCACCCTTTGATTGTAGAATCTTGATGACCTCTGCTGATAGACTGCTTTCCTGACCTCTGCGTCTTCTCTCCTCTCTTCAATGAGATCCAGGTCTAGCCTTCTCTTCTCCCCGTTGCTGTCAGGGTCGTAAGTCTGAATCCGATGAGTCGGGAGTCCTACCTCCATTGGTATGACTGCCTCGGAGCCATGTGCCAGCATGAATGGGGTTTCCCATGTGGGTGTCCTTGCCGTAGTTCTGTAAGCCCATAGCACAGCGTAGACTTCTTCTATCCATCTCCCCTTCGCGTCTTCTAACCTCTTCTTGATTCCATCCAAGATAGTCCTATTTGTGACCTCGGTCTGGCCATTTGCCCGAGGTCGACTAGGAGATGAGAAGAACTGCTTAATCCCCACACTTTGGAAATACTTCTCCAAAGAGGAGTTCTTGCACTGGGTCCCATTATCCGAGATGAGCGTGTTTGGGAGGCCATACCTACATATGATGTTCTTCCATATGAACTGAAAGGTCTTCTGTTCCATAATTGTTATCATTGGTTCAGCCTCTACCCATTTTGAAAAGTAGTCAATGGCAACTATCAAGAATCTATAGTTATTGACACCTCTTGGCAAAGGTCCTACTAAGTCAATCCCCCATACCGCAAATGGCCATGGAGAAGAAATCGACGTCATAGGCTGATGGGGTTGGTGAGGGATAGTGGCGAACCTCTGACATTTGTCACACCTCTTCACATAGTCGGCATCGTCCCTAGACAAGGTGGGCCACCAGTATCCCTGAGTGATGATCCTCTTGGCTAAGGGTCTTCCTCCTATGTGGCTGGAGCAGGAGCCTTCATGAACCTCATGTAAGATCCGAGGTACCTCCACAGGATGCACACATCTGAGGAGGGGCAAGAGAAACCCCTTTTTATACAAGACGTCTCCTATCAATGAGAACTTTGCAGCCCTGTATCTCTACTTTTTTCTTTCCATCTTAGACTCAGGTAGCTCCCCCTCTCTTAGGTATCTGACAATCGGGTCAATCCACCAGTCTCCCAGGTTTACACTGTGACAAGGGTTACATACCTCGTCCTCCTCGATACTTGCCTTTCCTAAGATTTCGATTGGGATGGTTCTTCCCAAGTCTGTCTTCATTGCTGAGGCCAGCCTTGCCAATGCATCAGCGTGATTATTGCTCAATCTAGACACTCTCTTCAGCTTGGCCTCTTCAAAGTACTCTAGCAACCCTCTTACTTTTTTTAGGTATTTGGCCATCCTTTCATCCTTGGCCTCATATGCGCCCAGCACTTGATTGACAACCAACCTTGAGTCGCGATGGAGTAGGAGCCACTTTACTCGAAGAGCTATTGCCAACAAGAGACCTACTATCATGGCCTCATACTCAGACTCGTTGTTGGAGGCCTTAAAGTTGAATCTCAAGGCGTACTCAATGTTGGCGCCATCTGGAGCCGAGAGTACTAGCCCCGTGTCGCTTCCATGGTCATAAGAAGAGCCATCAACGAAGAGGCTCCACACGTCCGCATCGGATGAGAAGACCCCTTCACTCATAACCCCCTTCTTGAAGAGGTATCGATCCTCTTCGTTCTCTTCCTCTCTGCTCCGAGTTTTTCCTGGTACAACCTCTTCTCGGCCTTGGAAGACGTTTGGTTCTGCCTCTTCCGAATTTCGGAAGACACTACGGCTTGTCTCTTCGCCATCATCCAGGCCTTTCTCTGTCTCGGCCTCTTCCGAACCTCTATCTGCCTCTTCCCAATGAACTCTGCGACAAAATCTGCGAGGGCTTGCCCCTTGATGGCTGTCCTGGGCTGGTAGGTAAGGTCATACTCTCCCAGCTCGATGGCCCAGGTCATCAGTCTTCCGGACTTCTCAGGCTTGTGCAAGACCTGCCGCAGTGGTGAGTCGGTGAGGACTGTCATGGAGTGAGCTTGAAAGTAAGGCTTCATCTTCCTAGAGGCGTGTATCAGGGCATAAGACAATTTCTCCATGCGGGGATAGTTTTGTTCAGACCCTTGAAGGGCCTTACTATTGAAATATACAGGTTTCTGAACCCCATCCTCTTCCCGTATGATGGCCGCGCTAATGGCTGACTCAGAGACTGCCAGGTACACAAATAACCTTTCCCCCGCGATAGGCCGGGACAGAAGCAAGGGAGACCCCAAGTAGAACTTTAATTGACCAAAGGCTTTTTCACACTCTTCATCCCACGGAAAGGCCTTTCTTATAACTTTAAAGAACGGAAGACACTTGTCCGTGGCTCTAGAAACAAACCTGTTAAGGGCCGCCACCCTTCCAGTGAGTCTCTGAACATCCTTGATACTCCTAGGAGTCTTCATGTCGAGCAATGCCTTGATTTTTTCCGGGTTTGCTTCAATCCCCCTCTGATTAACGATGAACCCCAGGAACTTCCCGGCTCCTACCCCGAAGACACATTTTGCTGGGTTGAGCTTCATCCTGTAGGAGTCCATGACATCAAAGGTCTTCTCAAGGTCCGCTATGTGAGTAAATGCTTTCAGGCTCTTCGTTAGCATATCGTCCACGTATACCTCCATGGTCTTACCTATCTGCTCCTCGAACATCTTATTGACAAGACGTTGATAGGTCGCACCTGGATTTTTCAAACCAAAAGGCATCACCTTGTAACAGTACGTCCCCTTGTCAGTGATGAAGGCTGTCTTCTCAGAGTCCTCGGAATCCATGAAGATTTGGTTATAACCTGAATAAGCATCCATGAAACTCATAAGCTCGTGCCCTGCTGTTGCATCCACCATCTGGTCTATCCTAGGCAAGGGATAGCTATCTTTCGGGAAAGACCTATTCAGGTCTGTGAAATCTACACACATCCGCCACTTTCCATTGGCCTTAGACACTATGACTGCATTTGAGAGACACTCTGGATAAGTAACCTCTCTTATGAACTCGACCTCTTCCAACTTCTTCACCTCTTCCCGGATGACCTCATACTTTTCTCTGTAGTAGATCCTTCGCCTCTGTTTAATAGGTCTAGCATCTCCATCCACGTTGAGCTTGTGGGTCATGATCCCAGGGTTGATGCCAGGCATGTCTGCATGACTCCACGCGAAGACGCTCTGCCTCCTCCTAAGGAAGTTTATCAGCTCTTCCTTGATCCCTTGATCCAGGGCCTTGCCGACCTGGACAGTTTTTTCCGGCTCGTCCTCATTGAGGACGATGGATTCTACCTCTTCAGCGGCCTCGCCCTTCTTTAATTTTGTTTCATCTCTAGGATCAAGTGTGTCAATGCTGTAAGTGACGGTTGCTCTCTTATGTGCCTCTCTCTCTTCGGCCGAGTTGAAATAACACTCCCGCACCGTGGTCTGGTCCCCTTGCACTTCCCCTACCCCATAAGGAGTCAGGAATTTTAGCATCTGGTGGACCGTTGACGGTACGGCTTCAAACTCTTTGAGGGCCACTCTTCCGATGATGAGGTTGTAGGCCGAGAAGACATTCTCGTCCATCACAAAAAAGTTTATCTTCTTAGTCAGCCTCTTAGGCCACTCATCTCCCATCCGTATATCCATTTCATACATGCCCAATGGGCGCACCTTCTCACCACTGAAGCCTATCAATGGGTGATGGTAAGGCACCAGCCTTTCCCTGCTAAGACCCAAGCTCTTAAAACAAGGCCAGAACATCACATCTGCTGAGCTTCCCCCATCTATGAGGATTCTCCCTACATCGCACCCATGCACCCTTGTTGTGATGACCAGAGGGTCATCATGGGGGGCTAAGATGCCCTTGAAGTCAAGTCTGGAGAATCCCACCACTAGGGTGTCCATGTCTACCTTCTTTCTCTTCTGTACTTCATCAGAAGAGGTCAGATTCACAACCTCAGTCTTGACCACTGACTTCGCCTCCGCTACATGAGCCTTCCTATCGGCTACCTCAGAGCCACCTCCCGCGAATCCCCCACATATGGTGCTAACACCAAAGGAGATCATTCCTACCCTCTTCACTGGGGTGTTGTCATCCTTAGGTGGGAGATCCGGGTCATCGCCATCCTCACCCTCTGAATCATCATGCCTTCTAGTCGGGACATCGCCGCAGCATTTGTCATCTCTTATCTTTCTAGGGTCTTCTCTTCCACCCTTCGGGGCCTTGCCATCCACATACTTTCTCAGCTTCTCGGATTTCAGCATCTTCTCGATCTCGTCCTTCAGAGCGAAGCATTTTTCTGTGACATGTCCGTGATCCTGATGGAACTCACACCAGAGGTTTTTATTCCTCTTATGTGGTGGGGCCTTCAGTTTTTCTGGCCACCTCAGAGCCCGGTCAGTCTTGATTTCATTAAGGATGTGCTCACAGCTCACAGTCAGAGGAGTGTAATGAGCGAACTTGTCGTCTGCTGAACTCTTCTTCCCTTCTTTCTTACCCTGGGACCTCCCAGTGCTACCACGGTTCTCCTCCTCATATTTGGCGGCCATTGCCTCTTCCGCATTCATCACTTTCCCTGCGGTGGATAACAGCTCTGCCATAGACTTGCGGGGGTCCTCCGCCAGCTTCCACAATAGCTTCCCCTTCTGGAGGCCTCCTATCAGGGCGGTCATGGCTATGCTCTCTTCGTAATCCTCTACCTCCAACTTCTCCTTGTTAAATCTTGTTATATAGTCTCTTAGGCTTTCACCCTTAGCCTGTTTGACATACAAGAGGTGGGTGGTCTTCTTCTGAGGTCTTACCCTAAAGCAGAAGTTGTGGATGAACTGCTCTGCTAGGCCCTTGAAGTTTTCAATCGAGTTCTTTGGAAGAGAGATGAACCAACTATGATCTGCCCTTGTCAAGGTCCCTGAAAAGGCCCTACACTTCATTTCATCAGGGATTGAGTAAATATCTGTCGCCGACTGATACATCTCGATATGGTTCACTGGGTTAGTGATGCCATCATACTTAGGCGTCACCGTAGGAGGCTTGAACTTAGCTGGGGTTGGGAATCCCACTACCCTAGCTACAAATGGGGAGCCCTCCGAGTAGCCCCTCTGTAGTGGGTCCCTGCTCTTTATGAGGTCCCTTATCTTTTCCTCGAGACGTTGGATTGAGTCATTCCAGGGTCTTCTGTCTTCAGCTAGGCCGAGGTTATCCCCTGCCACCTCCCTACGATGGACAGAGGGTTCCCCAGCCACAACACGCTGACTATTGACTTCTTCCTGCTCCCTGACTCTTCTCTCCACGGGTCGACCTTGATTTGGCCGAGCCTGCCGCGCTCCTTGACCTCGATAGCCTCTGCCTCAGGTCATTGACTGGGCCTAGCCTCTCGAAGGCCGACCCTCTACTCAATCTGTTAAAGGCCGACCCTCTCTGCTGGGCCTCATCTCTTCCACGGCCAACACATCCTTGGCTCTTCCTATCAAAGGCCGACCCCCTAAGTTGGTCCTCGTCTCTTCTTCGGCCGACACATCCTTGGCTCTGCCCAAGGGGTCGTACGGTGTTATCTGACACCTCATACGGCTCCCAGCAATCTTTCGGGGCCTCTTCAGCTTCTAGGTCATCATACCTGTCCTCTGGGCAAGGGTTTCCCTACCTCCCCAGGCGCAAGTGCCTAGGGTCAGCAACGTCCCTCCACCGCTGGGGTGCAGGTTGGTCCTTCATGGGCGCCTGGGGTGGTCCCCTGGCATCCGGATGGGGTTGAACTGCCGCCAGAGTTATCATGTCCGGGGAGACTCCCGGTGGCCTCATCATCATGGTTTGGCTGAGCTGGGCAAATTTCTCCTTCATGGCTTGTTGTGTTGCAGCTAAAGATTTCAAAGACGCTGCCACCTCCACCATTTCGAACTGGGGAGGAGCCTGACTGGAGCTAGCCCCTCCACCTCCGGGCGGCAGAAGAGGCGGTGGTAATTCAGGTGCCATGTGTTGATAATAAAGAGCTTGAATCAGCAAGTGAGCTTAATACCTTAAAGGACCTCTTTCAATGGTGAAACAGTTCCACACAAGGGGTGGTTCCTGGTTCACCACCAGAGTCTCCGGTGAGGTAAAGCAGAAAAAGAGGAAGAGATAGCCTCTCGAATTCCCACAGACGGCGCCAAAATGATGATGCTGGGAATCAGCACCACCAGGTAAGGTGTTTCCAAGCTCTGTATGTATATAACAATGGCAGTACAGCTATAAAGAGTGAAGAGAAGGAGGTGAGGATATGAGGAGATTAACACCGGAATATGGGTGGTTCAGCCTGTTCTGGCCTACGTCCACAGTGAGCGTGTGAGTAATATCACTGACAGATGGTACTAATGACCATGGGTACAATTCCCTCAAGCTCTCTCTCTCTACTGTATATTTTGACAGGGTTTCTGCTAGGGTTGCATGAATGAGATCCCTTTGCAAGGTAGGGGATGATCCCTTTATATAGTGCCTAGGGGGTGTAATGTACCCCCTATGCATGTAATGTGCATGTGTGTGGTATCCTCACCAATGGGGGTGTGCCACCTGTCATGGTCACATGTAGGTAATGATGGTGAAATATTCTCCCCCATGTGGAGAATAATCTTTTTACAACTGATTTGTGCCCAGGTGTCCTTATCCAAATGCTAACAGAAACTCGGCAGTCATGTTGGTGAGTGACCTCGGCCCAAGAGAGGCCGAGCTGTAAAGGTTGGATGTCCACTCAATCCGCGAAGTGTCACGAGGAGTCTCGGCCTGATGTCAGCCGAGACATATGTTTGGGTCGGCCAGAGCCGAGGTTGGGCTTGCAGCACGCTGATGATTATTAATACCTCTGGTAGCCTCGGCCCAAGCCGAGGTAGGAGCCGTGCTGAAAGGGGTTTCTTGTCCTCTCGGCCTACTGATGGCCGAGGTTTCTATTCCCAGGTGCTTTAGGATGTTGTTGATGTCGCGACGTGCGTAGTGTCCTTGGGGAGGTCAATGTTGTAGTGTCGGCCGGGGCCGAGGTAGTCCTAGCCGAGGGATGATATTGTGGGCCCTTACCCCTCATTGGGCCGATCAAGGTCTCGGCCATTATCTCGTTCGAGGTAGGTATCCTTGGGCCGAGGTTATACTTGGGCATATCAATGATCAATAGCAGACAAGTATTGACACAACATTCTTCTATCATTTTTAATGGATCTTGCATAAACAAAACTACACATCGCTGATTGATTGTTACCTTCCCAATTAACTTTAACATTAATGCATTGAGGCATATCAAAATGGACTTCCCAATCAACTTCTTCTTTGAAAAAGCACCAGATCTTTCTATTCAGATCAGATTGACATGTAGAGAACCCCAACTTCAACATAAAGCTTCTAATATTGCCAATATTTTTCTTTAGTTCCAGAACTACCAAAACTTGAATTTTATGAACATATTTGAACCGTTTTAATCTTCTTAAGGCATCTCTTTTAGAGATCCCCCTAATATTCCAAATTAAGGTTGCTAACATTTATAACTTTTAGGGATTTTGGAGCTTGAGTTTCACCTTAACAACCTCATTGGGTTATTACCTAGATCCTTCTCATTCCCTCTATTAGTGGGAGTCCTTTTCTTCTTAGTAACAATAATAAAGCCATCCCATAAATCTTTTAAAACTTGTGGATTGTATTTCTCCTTCTCATCATGGTAGGATTGTGGGTGTACTTTTACGTGGTTGACTCACATCTTGGTTCTTCTTCGTTTTTTTGGAAGTTCTCATGAGTTGGCATTTTTGAATCCTCTTGTTAATACTCCCGAGAGTTATTTTGGCCTGTATCTAAATATTCTTATATCTTGTTTCCACTATCACCCTCGAGACTTGAAACATTATTTAGCTTGGTTGGATGAATGGCTACAAGTGTTGAGTGAATATTGTTCTGAACATTTATAGTTGGACTTGCATTTGGAGTAATGTTTTTTTTTTGGATTTTTTTCGAAAAAAGAGGAAATAAGATTTTGGGTTGTCTTTTTTGAGGTGGGATCTCCTTTATCTTATATTTCACCATATTCTACATCTTCTGCTTCTTCTTCTGTGACTTCTTATTGACCAGTCTTCGCCTCTATAGTTTGCTTCCCAAATGACTTTCTAATCCATTCTTTTGTGGATTCTTTTAGCTAATGCTCTCCTTTGTGAATGCCTTCTTAAACACCCTTTATCATACTTGTTCCCATCTAATTCTTAAAATGACATTTCTTTTGCTCATGGCCTTTATTGCAACAATAGAAACAATATGGAGGCAAATTTTCATACACAATAGGCTGCCAAAAGCCCGTGCCTTTATTTTTATTTCCTAACAAGACCCTTGAGGGAAGAGTCTTTTTAAGGTCTAATTACACACATATTCTCTGCACACTAGGATGAGCTATTGAGTCAGTAGCACTGTCAATCTTGTGAGGTTTGCCTACAACTTGTCCAATAGATAATAAGGCATTTTTATTGTATAAGTGATAGGGAGAAAAATAAGCAGAATCCAGACAAGAACAATTAATGATTCCTTCTTAGGATGAAAACCAAAATCCCATTCGAAAGTTTGCATGTGAAATCTATTGTAAAGACATTATTTTATAAGTCCGTTATCAATTTATTATGTCGTATACTGTTACAACCGTCAAAGGAGTTCAAGAACATTCAAGCATCAAAGATGGATCCGAATATCAAGGTTTTTCATCAAAAAGACTCCGTAAAGTTTATTTTGGTAAGATTTTATTTTAAATACCTTAACTTTGAACTTAGAGCTTTTGGGATATTTTTACAAAATATTTCTAAGTGTTGGAGCGGACTTTTTCGTCAAAATTTGAGAATGTGTATTTTTTCTAAATATTAGAGCGGAAATTAAAATAATATTTTCTGACGTAATAATTGTTCAAATGACTTTGCTCTGTCGTTTGAACGACATTGCATTGTCACGCGATGTCGTTCAAACGACACGCGTATCTTGTCCGCGCGATATCTCTTTCTCGTTCGAACGAATCGACAACCGAGGCGATGCATTTTTTTTAATAAATACTCATTAAATGGTTTCGTTTTCATTAAGAAGTCCCAGCATTTTGGAAGACAGAAAACTACGAATGCGCAGAATCCTTTTGACTTCTTCTTTTGGGGTTTAATCCCTTTTTGTTTTCAATTCACAAAAATCCCATATGCAATTGTTTTTGTGTTCAAGAACACTCTTTGGTTTTGTTCAACCTCTGTGGAGAAGGCATCTCCATATTTGATCGGTGGATACCGAGCATAGTCATTCTGCGTGTGGACGAGCCAAAGACGACGAACCGACACCTGGAGGGTATTTCGCCTAAATCCCCCAAATCCCTATCTTGAGTCACCAGATCGAAATGCTTGGCAGGGTCCCCCTGATGGTAACTCTTCTCACTATGACGAGTCTGCCCCTGGACTGCTGGTGCCCCACCAGTACTACTGCCCCCTGTCCTGCCCTACTGGCTGGACTAACCTGCTCATTTTCTTCCCTGCAGATGGAAAGACTATGAGGTGTTGATGGATCCTCCAGCCTAATCCATCTACAAACAACAGTATTTACTTCTCCTCAGTGGGTGACTCATCTGGCACTATAGTGAGAAGTCTAGTAAACTCCTCCTCGTACTCAGCAACGGTCGTACTCTCCTACTTAAGATTCAGTAACTGCTTCCTCATCTCAGTCTGTACGGTGGATGGGAAGTATTTGAGATCAAATTGTGCCTAGGATGACTGAATTGTGATGCTGTCCCTCTCCTCCAAGGTGGTGGTGGACTCCCACCACTGTAAAGCGGCTCCCACTAGCTTGAAGGAAGCAAAAAGCTATCTCTTCATGTTAGTGAACTCATACATGCACAAATGCCTCTGGATATCCTTCTTTCATTGGAAGGAGACTACAATGTCCGAACTACCCGAGAACTCCTGGGGATTCACCTTCTGGAAGGAATCCCTAACCCACTCCCATGCAGATGGAAGTTGTGCTGGTACTGGCGTCACTGCCTGAATATGGGGTAGATCCTGCTGCACCACTGCTAATGAGACATATACCGCCTGAGCAACAATAGCGGCTACCTCAGTTGCGTTCATCATTCCCTGAGCCGAAGGAACTAGTTACTCGTCCAGGACATTCCTATCTCGGGGTGCGCATCTCGGAGTCATCTGAAATGAGAAGTAAATATATTAGTATATAGTTATTAACAAATCTCAAATAGCTAAAGACGTAAGCGTAAATACAAGAATACAAAAGTCCTAAAAATAGGGCTCTATATCAAAGACATTAAGCTGGAAGCGAAATCAGCCGTGCATATCCTAGAGGACACTAGAACCTGATGCTATGATACCATCTGTGACACCCCACCTAATTAAACATTGGGTGATCAGTCCTTTATTAGATTAAAATCAAGGTGAACGGTTGGCTCATTCTTAGCATCACTGTCGCAAAATAAACTTTCCAGTTTAAACACCGAAAATAATTAAGCTAAGTGTCAAAACAATTTAAACCTTATTTCCATTTTATTAAATTCCAATATGAAAACCTTTTTAATAATCAACAGTTAAGAATGACATAAATGTCACAGATGGCAATTAACACACAAGAATTTAACCCTTCTGATAAGCCAATACCAAGTTTAAAAACTACAAATGAATCATTCTAACAAGAATTAAATCCCAAAGAATGCAGAATACTGAAAATAAAAGTACATAAATCTCTGACAAATCCTGAACTGAATAGAGAAATGGGTGACACATGCCCTAACTAAGAAAAACTAAAATAACAGTAGAATCAACAAAGAGGTCATCTAAAGCAAGGGCCTGCAACTCCCACATAGGCTGCAGCACGTCCGGTCCAAAGAATCTAAGCATGACGCCCCTGTGGCTGGGCACCTATAATATATACATACATATAAAAGAGAAAAGAAAAAATAGGAGATGGGTTAGAGCCCGAGTGTAAAACATTTTAAGAATAGTTTAGCAAGTGTTTTAAATGCTTACTGGCTAATGTAACAACCACGTTAGTGTGCGAAACTCTCTTGAGAATTCTTACCTCTCATATAGTGTGCACGCCTACCATACTATTAACCTTATAAGTTTATTTTAACTTAACTCTCCCATACGGTTCATCCCAAGAAAATACTATGGCTAAGATAATTAATTTCTGAAAATTAAACTCTCTCATATATTTTATATTATTTAGAATACTCAGTATTGTGACCAAAATTCCCAAACACGTATAATAAAGTTGGAGTATTTATTAATGGCTTAACTACTCTTGTTCACAGTAGAAAGTTCCCATATTTAAGTATACATATATTAGTCACTCAAATAATATATATACTGTTGTCACCCCATATAAAATCTATGGTGCTGACATACTTTGCTATCAAGTCCCCGTATCACTCATTACAATTGGAGGCGAAGTATAGTTCTAAGTCACTAAGAGGTCAACACATACCCTCACGGGTCGTAGGGCCATCTGACCATCACTCAAATAGACTATATCAAGGATACTATCTTCTAGGGTACAAGTCGTTATCCCCCATAAAGGCCCAATCTAGATAAGACTGTCCCGACGCGGAAACCTCCGTGATAGCAAGTTGTTAGGGTATGATTTTTACACAGATACATAATATATGCACAATCACACAGTTATATATATAAATATGTCACATTTTCTAAATTAAGTGTGCCCACGACCCATAATTATAATTATTCGTTCTTAGCACATCTTACTCGTTATCTCACATAACGAATTCGTCACTTTTATTCTCATATATAATTTACTTCATACTTACTTATCATCTCTCGAAGTATTCTACCTCCCTAAGTATAATTTTAGTAGTCGTACTCGCACTTACCTTCTGGTCTAACTCCCCTACGAGTCTCGATCTTTTTTGAAACATGCGCATGATTTCTTGTGTGCGAATAACTCCCCATTAACCCAAAATTTCTTCCTACATTAAATTTCACTCACGGAGTCTACCTAGACCCTACTAGTCCTCTTTATAACCCATTATGCTCTAACGATAATAATCAAGGGTTCATATGCATTTTTAATGAATTAAACAAAAAGAAGAAAAATACGCAGTTTTCTAGGAGGGATCAATCGATCGACCATCGATCGATCGATGTTCTTGATCGATCGATCGATTAAGCAGTTATGAAGAATTCTACCATTGTCAAGTTACGGGTTTGCCTCTCCAACCTTAACCAAATCTCCATTAACGATCCCCAATCTCCCAAACAACAATACTACTGGTACTATATACCTAACTACATGATTTTCAACGTGAAATATGTCCAAATTCATCAACGATAATGAATTAATGATTTAAAGTTTACATAATCTTCAAGAACCCTAAATTTTCTTTTAATTTCCATTTTTCAATTTTTTTTCCTTATTTTTTCCTTCTAAATCCATACAAATTCATGGTTAATCCTCTACATGTGATTGAGATGTCCAGAATATATCTACTTCCTCTACAACATGTGATTTGAAGTCTCTAAGGTATCAAATTCTTCCATAAAACATGTTCTTAACATCCCTAGACTAACATGATTGAAACATTAACTAAAAATAAAGCAAGATAGATACTTACCTGGAATTTAAGGTTCTGATTTTGTGGATGAAAAGGTATGGTTGCATTCCTCGTCGCGCGATCTACGATTTGGTGGTGGTGGCGGTGCAAACGGATGAGTTCTTGGCCTTGGATTTCTTGGAAAGCTCTCCCCCTTCTTCTCTAATGGCCGTTCTTTGATTTTGTGTTTGATAACCCAAAAAGGCAACCCCTAAAGTCTGATATATCCTTTGTAAATTCGTGGGTTTAATTACCCAAAAATATAAAATGTCTATAATACCCTCCTGGGATGCCAATTAGGATTAAAAACGCCCGAGACCCAAACTAAACCCCCAGGTACATTATTTTGACTATCTCGACCCTTCCAGACACATTGGCGCACTCGAAATGACAATACTGGTGACTAATAATTTAATCACTTTTAATAATAATAATTTAATCCCAACACGACACAGGCGCGTCCCGATTTAATTTTCACAATTGTCAAATTATACACTAGTAATAATTTCAATAAATTCGATTATACATATTAATTTACCCCTCATCAAATTCCCAGTAATTACTAACTCTCATCACGCTAGTAAATATTTAAAATAATTTTTTGATTAATATTAAATAAATAAATCAATTTAAATTTAATAAATCCTGAAACTTAAAAGCCATAAAAATACTGGGTATTACATACTTCCCCCCTAATAACAGGATTTCGTCCCAAAATTCAGAAAATAAGGCATACCTGGTAAGAATAAATTTGGATATCTCTCGTGCATATCTACCTCGCGCTCCTAAGTGGATTCCTCCACATTATGATGCTCCTACTGGCCCCGTACAAGTGGAATTGCCTTCGACCTCAATTTCCTCTCGCTATGGTCTAGGATAGCCACTTGTCTCTCCTCGTAAGAGCTATCGGGCTGTAAGTCAATCTCCTCTATCGCGATGTGGGTGTGGGCCATATCATCTCGAAGCTATCGTCTCTACGAAGAAATGTGGAATACATCGTGAAAGCGATGCAAGTGTTCTGGCACCCCCAATCTGTATGCCACTGCCCCAATACTCTCGATAATGGAAAATGGTCCCACGTACCTCGAATCCAACTTCCCCTTCTTTCCAAACCTCATCACTCCTCTCATAGGAGACACATGTAGTAATACTTGGTCCCCTATGCTAAATGCTAGGAAAAACCATTTTGCATAGGCGTAGCTTTTCTGCCTGTCCTGGTGAGGCCATCCCCGATCCTCACGGTGGATGAGAGAATGAGGATCCTAAGTCCCGCGCTTCCCTCTTGGGAGCGCTTCAGTCGGCGTCATTGGTGAGGTGAAAAATGTAGAGAGATGGAGTCACCAGTCTATTTTACTCAAAACAGACAAAAGAAAGGGAGCCATCCCTAAGGACAACATCCAAGGACATACTGATATATACGAAACCAAAATGATTCAAGAAGGGTCTGGAGGCTAAGATACGAAATGGGAAGGTGTTAGGCACCTATTCCGTCCTTACGGTCTCTCATGGTTTTTTGCTATTTTCCTTTGTTTTCCCCGTGATATCTGTGCATGTGTATATATAATGGAGATAGGAATCCTCAGGTTGTATCATGGGATAGATAAAGCAAGTCACCCGTAGGAAGGTTCATAGAAATAATATTAGAAAATAGGATTTACGCGATTATCCTTGCGTTGATCGTTATAATGGAACGATAACGTATGTCGAATAATACGCCACTAAGAACAAATATATGCATATATAGATATATGTAATCTAAGAGAGTTGAGTTTAGAGAAAATAGAAAATTAAAGAAAAAGTGAGAATAGGACTCGAGTCTCGGATTTTACCCCAAGACGCCTACGTAGCCTATAGAGGCATCAAAGTCCACATAGTTCGCATGAAAAATGAGGCGTGGGGTTTATCCCATAAAAACAACCGGGGACTTCTCTTATTTGTGTGTTGTGTGTGTAAAAAAGTGTTATAGTTGTGAGAAAAGTGTAAGAAAAGTGTGAGAATTCCCATTTTGGAATTTATGAGCAAACCCACTTTTTCTTATTTTTTGGGTTTTTTTATTTGTATGAAAATAAGAGATGTGCAATAATACTAAGTAAAAAATATATTAGGATATGTGAGATGAGAGAATAAAAGTGCAAAATAATAAAACAAATTAATGCGAATTTAAGGAGAGAATTGAGAAAATTGGACCTTCTTGAAGATCTTGAGCTTGATCTTGAGTGTTGGAAAGCAGTCCATGTACTTGGATGATGATAGAGGGTAATGAATTCACCAAGTTTGAAGAAAAGGATGATGAAAAGTGAAGGTTGGAAAGGTATTCGGATGTGGAAATCATGTTGACTTCGAGAGAGGTTTTCTGGGTTTGTTGGGAGTGATGTCTATCTGATCTGCGCTCTCTTTGCAATGAGGTCAAGGCCTCCTTTTTATAGGCCCAGGGCATTGACCATTGGCATAGACCTGGTCCTGCCAATCAGCAGGTGCGTTTTGGCACACTGCTGATAGGCAGGGTCTGGGACTTGCCGTTTGGCAGTGTCTTTCAGGCCTTTTTGGAAAATCGGTCGCTGAGCACAAACCGTTGATCCGAATCGCATACGGGGAGGATTGTTGGAAAGGTAATTCAGAGACCTTAGAAAGTCCTTTGGACTTCTCCCAGGTTTGATAGTTGACTTTAGGTCAAATATGGCTCGGAAGCGCTCATCGGTCCTTTGGATGGAAAAATTTCGGACGCAAATGGATCATTCGTCCGCATGATAAGTCATAATCGTGCATGGGGTGAACTATTGGAATGGATGGGAGATGTAATTCAACGTTCCAAAGAGTTTGATCTGCTTCGGGGAGTTAACTTTGGTTAACTGGTCCCTGGAAGCACTATGTGACCTCTCGGAGTAAAATGGATCATTCGTCCGTACCGTAAGTCGGAATCGTGCACAGAGTGGACCATTAGAAAGGGGTTTTAATGCCCTTTGAAGATTCATTTAGTCTCAGTTGAGCTGAAGAGTTGACTTAGGTCAAACGGAGCCCGGGAGAACTCGGTGGCCTCTTGATCAGGTTTTGAGGGAAAATGGGTCATTCGTCCGCATGGTAAGTCAGAATCATGCACATGATGGACCATTGAAAAGGCATTTTAGTGGCATTTGAAGATTCATTCAGTCTTAGTCGAGATGAAGAGTTTAACTTTTGGTCAAATGGATCCTAGGAGCATCCGATGGCCTCTAGGTTGGTACTCGGGGTATGACCTGGGTTTGCAGTGATGAAGGGAGGTGCTAGGGACCTAAGAAGAGTTTAGGGGGTAATAGAATGGGGTGTTTATAAAGCCCCTCGATGGATGAGTTTGGAACGAATGATAGCCGTCGAATAGACACCGCATGATGCCTTTGGGAGAGTATAACTAGAGGGTCGAGGTCGATTTTGAGGACCTAAGGATTATGATGATCGATTCTGCGGGTCAAAGACAATTATGAGGGCTTTTGTGATGAGGGTGACCGAATCTGTGGGTCAAAGCCAATTCTGGGGGCTCGAAGATGAGGGTAACCGATTCTGGGAGTCGAAGCCAATTCTGAGGGCTTAAAGGGGCATGTTGGGGGTGGTCTTAAAGGAAAGATTTAGGTCTATTCCAAGGACCTAAGGATGAGGATGGACGATTCTTCGAGTCGAAGCCAATTCTGAGGGCTTGAAGATGAAGGTGACCAATTCTCCGGGTCAAACCAACTCTGCGGGCTTGAAGGAGCATGATGGGGATGGTCTTAAAGGAAGTGATGACCAAAGCAATGATAGGGGTGACCAATTCTATGGGTCAAAGCCAATTCTGAGGGCTTAGGTTTTGATGACCGACTATGTGGGTCGAAGTCAATTCTGCGGACTTTAGAGAGATGACTAATTAAGCAAGTTGAAGCCAATTCTACGGGCTTAAAGATGAGATGACCAATTCTGCGGGTCGGAGCCAATTCTACGATCTTGAAGATGTGATGACCAATTCTGCGGGTCGAAGCCAATTTTGTGGGCTTGAAGATGAGATGACCAATTATATGGGTCGAAGCTAATTTTGCGGGCTTGACGACGTGATGACCAATTCTGCGGGTCAAAGCCAATTTTGCGGGCTTGAGGTTGAGATAACCGATTCTGTAGGTCGAAACCAATTATGCGGGCTTAAGTTGGGTTGACCAATTTTGCGGGTCAAAGATAATATTGTGGGCTTGAGGTGACGATCCAAGACCGAGATCAATTCTGACCTAACTAAGGTGACGATCTAAGATCGAGGTCAATTCTGGCCTAACTAAGGTGACGACCGAGGACCAAGGAAAATTCTGACCTAAGAGAGGTGACGACCAAGGATCGAGGTCAATTCTGACCTAACTAAGGTGACGATCCAAGACCGAGGTCAATTATAACCTAACTAAGGTGTACATTTCCTTTGAGAAAATTAGGGATTCTGCTAGGGATAAATATTAGATTTTGGGTTTCGCTGGGGAATAGTGAATGAGCTGGGGAGCCGATGGCTGGGGAAATCCTTGTGATTTTGGAGATTCTATGGAGGAAAGGAAAATTTGATTCTAAAAACTCTGCTGGGGGAGTGATTAGGTGGTCCAGGTATTGGAGGTATTGCTCGGGGAGGTTTAAAACCTTTGGGGTATAGGAGGTGATCCTTAGAGATTCTCCGGGGGCCTTTCCCGGAGGGAATTCACTTGCCTTTTTATAGCTTCGCTGGGGAAATAGGGGTTCCGCTTGAGGGAGTGTGGAATTCTCTTAGTGAAAATGTTTTAGATCCATCCTGGGATTTTTTGGAATTTTTTTCAAGATTTTTGAGGATTTTCTAGTATTTTTTGGGAGTTTTTGTACAAAATTTTAAGGGGGTGTCGGTCGGCATGGTATGGGGGTGCCATTCGGTAGTGGCACGGACATTTGGACTGCCTTGGGAAGGTAAAAGGGCAGTGCCGATCTGTGGTTGGGAGGTTAGTGCCGATCGGCATGACCCTTAGCATCCTATATATAGGGGGCGAATTCCCTTCATTTTTCATGGCTTCTTGCTTTCTATCTTTCTGTGATTTTTCTCTGCGAATCGTTCTAGCATTTTGATCTCTAAAAAATGGTCACTTTTGTGAGCTTTGCAGCACATAGGGAATAGTTGACCGTTGATGACTGGATGAACGTGGAGTGGAGGGCCAGGGCGCTTCTTGATTTGGGGAGAAAGCCGGTTGCGGATGAGCGAACCTTATTGTGGGAGCCGTCGCGTCATTGCTCTTCGAGGGTGGTGAACCCTGGCAGTTATGTAAGTAACCTGACTTTTGGCATTCTTCTTTTTTTGGTGATTTTTCCCTTTCTTCTTGAATTTTGATAAGGTTTTTTCTTTTGACAGTCTGACATCTCTTTGAAGAATATGCGAGCCTACGGGATGATGGGGCTTAAGGATGTTTGGGAGCATCTTCCACCTGTGGTGTGTTGGGTGGTATCCTCAGTGGGTTTTGGGAGGTTGGCATCTGCACTGGATGAGACGCTTCGTTCAACAGCGGTGTTGTGCGCTCTGGAGTAGAGATGGTGGGATACTACCCACACCTTCTATTTTGATTTCGGGGAGATGACCGTGACTCCCATAAATGTGCAGCAGCTACTAAAGTTGGATTGTGATGGGGAGTAGATAAAGGTAGATCGTTCTCTGTGGGTGAGGCCTAAGGCGGTGCATGCGACGCTTGGTGACGTAGGGAGGATAGTGCCTGGGGATTCTATTCGATTGTCCCTGCTTAAGGATGTTTTGCTGAGTAGGGCGATTGATGTGGAGGATGGGCTACAGGTGAGGCAAATGGATCGGTTGTTTATTTTGTTGGTGTTGGGAGGCTTCATGGTGGCGTCAAGCGGTGACGTCGTTCATTTATGGTTTTTACTGTACCTGAGGGTGTTTTCGAACATCCCTTTCTACGATTGGGGGAGCTTGACTTTAGCTACCCTCTATTTTTCTCTAGATGCATTCAGCCGGTGCTGCCAGCAGACTTTTATTGGAGCCATGTATCTCCTTGAGGTATTCTTTAATTTGCGCATTTTCTTTTCATACATTCGCACTTTCCTTATGCGTCTTTTTTTATTCCAACTTCTTATCTTTGGCAGACGTGGTTCTATGAGGTGATTGGGTGCAATACCCAACTGATCGCTCTGAAGGATGAGACTGTTGGGGACTTCTGCAGGTTGTACTGATGGCGGAAGGCCAATTGGCAGTCGAAGGGATATCTTTCTCTAAAGGAAGTGCGTCAGGTCTTGAATGGCCTGACCAGTGGTAGTGTAAGACTTTTTCCTTTTCAGTCTTGGTCTTTTGCATGTTCTGATTCTGTATTGACTTATGCCTAGTGGGGATTTTCAGGTGACCTTTTACCCTTGGTGGAAGGCCATTCAGGACACGTGGGTGACTGGGGTGA
Organism: Sambucus nigra; assembly: GCA_949130495.1. Taxonomy (NCBI): domain Eukaryota; kingdom Viridiplantae; phylum Streptophyta; class Magnoliopsida; order Dipsacales; family Adoxaceae; genus Sambucus; species Sambucus nigra. Next base: position 245,427,141 of record OX422212.1, on the reverse strand, counting down.
ATGCGCAGATAAGGCGTTTAGTGGAGCATGAGTTTGGCCACTCTTGGTATCTTGGGGAGAGGGTGGTCCAACAGATTGCTGAGGAAGTGGTGGTGCCACATGTGAGGCCTCCTATGTCTATGAGGAGGGAGCGACTACTGCCAGAGGACGCGAGGATTGTGGTAATGATAGGCGAGTCCTACCTGTTGTACACTGATACGGCTGCGCCGTATGACTATATGGACTTTGTGATGAGCTGGTTGATGGCGCCCAGCATATATGATGCCTTTCCTTTCCCTCCTGCGGGTTCGAATCAGGTAGTGGGGTCCTCCCACAACGGCGGTGGTCCGTCGACGTCTGTGGCGGCGGTTACTTCAGAGGCTCCTTTTATGCGGTTAGATACCTCTTCATACGACATTCGACGAGCTGATGGGGGGATAGTGCCTATCTTGCACCGTCCTTATGTGATGGATCCGGAGGAGCTGTGTTTGACAGAGGAGGTCCTTCATCCCGCGGTATACCTTTCTGTGCTTTTTCCCTTTTTGGTTTCTTTTTTATTTTGATCTTTTTTTATTGATACTGATTTTGCCTTTTCCTCGCAGCAAGTCCGGGCGTCGACCACTTGGTTGAGGGACATCAGAGACTGAATATCTTCGGTGACTGCCCATATTTGGGACGCGGTCCCAGTTCCTTCTTACTTGGTGCCGTCTGCTTCGTCCATGGAGGACTCTGACTCGGGTAGTGGTGGTTCATCGTCTCGCCGTAGGGGAAAGAGAGCGCATCACAGTGGTGGAAGCTCTTAGAGAGACGGGTGAAGGGTAGGTGAGAGAGAGAGAGAATGTGGGTTCGGGCTGAGTCCCGTTGTTTTTTTGCTTTTTATTTCCTGCAACATTAATGTAACACAGAAAAATATATATGTAATGGAGTTTTTTATTATCTTCTGTTAAAGGTGAATGAATGCATGCACATGCACTTTTTTACTTTGCTGCTGAGACTGTAAAAAGAGATATTTTTGGAATTTTGAAGGAAAGTTTTAAAAATGAGAGATTATACAAAGGTGGAAGGGGATTTTTTAAATTATGTTAAGAATATCAATTTATTTTTAATGAGTTTTTGATTTTGAAAAAAGAGGAAAAAGGGGAAAACTTCCAAAAATAGGGGGTTACTGATCGGTAAGCCCCCTGCCCTGCCTATCAGCAGTCAAGTCCAGTCCCATCAATTCAAAGTTTTGATTTGGTACCCTCTTCAGCCTTTTGTACTTTTTGGGGTAGGATTCCCTCCAATTTCTGCAGGGATTATGTCTTTTGTGAGGGTTTTCAAGTATAAAAAGGGGTAAGGGTGGAGTGTTTTCATCACACCTTCACATTCTTACTTACTTGCCTACTATCTTTTAGTCTTGCAAGATGGATCTCTCTGGTAGCATTGAGTTTGCTAACTACCTCAAAGCCCTAGAAGCAATGTGCTCTTATAATGTTGACTATGATGCTTTCAACGTGCGTCGAGTCTCTTTGTGGCACAACCGGCCCATTGAGTGTAACATGCTAATGGCGACGGTACAATTTTAGTACCCCTAAGACCAAGTATTCCTCTTTGGGTTGGATGAGATTTTTCCTACCTACGAGGAATTTTTTGCCATGCTGGGGATAAATCCCAGTGTTGTCACGACTCTGGCTGAGTTTTCCCGTTCTCCTAGGGATTTGTTGGCCGGGCTTCTTCGTATTTTGCCTTCGGCGGATAAACCACTGGTTGCTGGAGGAATGATCTCTCTTTCGGCGGTGTTACAATCCGTACATTTGCAGAAGGTTGGCGATGCTGGATACGCCAGAGCCGTTGTTCTGGGATTGGTTTTAAAATTACTGCTGGTGACTGAGGAACTGCTGACGGACCCATAACTTGCAGCCATTACTTCTTGGATGTCATACCGTTGCAATCCTGCAGCGGTGATACTGGAGGAGACTTTAAATGGCCTGGATGCTTGGCGAGAAGGTCGTTCTAACTTTATGAGGGGTAGCCCCGTGATGTTGTTCATGTGGTTGTTTGAAAGACTCCACCTGGTGACTCCTCTAGATTATCCTTTATCGGCTATACCCAACTTATTTTCATGTTATTTCATCAGCGTTGGCTTGGATATTGAGAGCTGGGAGAACTAGTTTGTGGAGCATGGGGATCTGAATCTGTATTGGTCAGTTCCATAGTCGGGACAGTTATTGCCTATGCTGGAACTGGGAGAATACCCGTATGTTCGTCTAGTTAGCCTCAGATAGACCTCTTTCTATTTCCCTTGGAGGCTTTGCGCCAATTTGGCTGGGAGCAGGTCATGCCACCTCGGACACTAGATTTATTTCTGGTAGAAGATTTGACTGAGGGTCTGCACATGCAACATGGATCTTTGTGGGAGAGTCGACGTCCGTTGACCTGTCCCTCTCAGTTTTTTGGGAGAGTTTGGAATATCCCTGAGGATTACATAAAGTGGTTGTGGAGGAGAGTAGTCATCAAGATGTTGGTAGTGGATACTAGACAAAGGTGGCTTGTCTTATTTAATACCATGGAAGGAGGCGTTGTGGTTTTTCTGAGGCTAGTTCGAACCTATCGGTCCATGGAGCATCTGCGGCATTCTGTTCAGGCAGGGGAAGCTTGGGGCCCCATGATGTAGATGACGATGATGGATCAGGCTCCTCTAGTAGCTGTGGGTAGGACTCTTGGAGAGTTTGCTAGGGAATAAATGTGGGGATTTTATTCGGCTTTTTAAGAAGGTAGGGGGAAGGGAGTTATTCGTTCCTTTTCTCATGTAATCCGTATCGTAATTTATTATCAGTGAAATAAACAAGTTTTTGATCATCAAACTGTGCCTTTTGATGAGTTTTGTATTTTTGATTTATCTATACTGATCACTAGGGCATACATAATCCTTTTGTTCAAGTATATGTTAGAATGAACTGTCGTTCTTGGAGATAAGAAAATAATAGTTTTTTGTGAAAAAGAAAGGGTCGTGATCATGTAAGATGCATGAGCTACCTACGTACCTCTGGGGTTTTGAAAATTTTAAATTTGTTTAAAAATGATTTTATTTTTGCAGAGGATCCGGCCCACGTAGTTCTGGGTAGAGGGAAATGAAGAGATTTTTTTAATAGAAGGGAGATGAGAAGAGTCGTAGCGTGTCGAGATTTTGGACTAGGGGTAGAACTTCTTGAGACGGTCCAGGTTGACTGGACGAGCCATCTCCTCCCCATCTAATTCGGTGAGCATGGCAGCATCGCCGAATAAGATCTTCTTCATAATGTAGGGGTCGTTCCAATTGGGCTTGAATTTCCCTTTGGGGTCCCAGATGGGCTCTACTATTTCTTTGAGGGCTAAATCCCCCTCTCGGAAACCGCGGTCCTTGACTCTCTTATTGAATGAACGCGCTATTTTTGCGATGGTACCCTTGTATATGGTATAGAGATTTCAATATCCTTTCATCAAGGAGGGTCAACTCGTCAAGACGACTTTGGCACCAGTCTTTTTCGCTGATGTTTCTTTCAATCATGGCACGGAGCGAGGGTATTTCTATCTCCACGGGTAGGACTGCTTCTATGTCGTAGACTAGAGAGTAAGGGGTAGCCCCAGTAGAGGTTTGAATTGAGGTTCGGTAGCCCCAGGGTGCATATGGGATCTGGTCGGCCCAATCTCGAAAGCTTTCGATCATCTTGCTAATGATGTCTTTGAGGTTCTTGTTGGCGTCTTCAACTGCACCATTTGTCTGAGGTCGGTAGGGAGAAGATTTGTGTCTCTGAATCCCATATTCGTTAACCACTTCTGTTACTTTTTCCTCTAAATGCAACCCGTTATCTAACACTAACTCGTGCGGGACCCCATATCGGCAGATGTTATTTTTCTTGATGAATTTGGCCACTTTCTTGGCATTCAGGAATGCGTATGACTCAGCTTTGACCCATTTGGTGAAGTAATCAATGGCGACCAGGATGAACTCATGCCCATTGGAAGCCTTTGGTGTAACCTTCCCTATGATGTCGATGCCCCAGGTGGAGAACGACCAGGGAGAGGTCATGTTGTATAATTATCACGGAGGCAGATGCTGAAGGTTGGAGAACTATTAGCACTTGAGGCATCTCCGGACATAGGCGGTGCAATCCTGGGTCATGGTGGTCCAGTAATAGCCTTGTCGAATGATCTTTTTGGAAAGCATGTGACCGTTCTTGTGGGGCCCGCATTCCCCGCTGTGGATTTTTTGCATTATCTTTTCAATATCAGCCCTTGCGATGCAGTGTAGGTGATTTCCATTGAAGTTTCTCTTAAACAGTGCTTTTTGACAGATGATGTACTGGGCGGTCAGTCTTTGAGGGGTTTCTCAGTCTTTCTTATTGGAACCCTTGAGTTACCTACCATGCTTGAGGAGGCGCCAGATATCATAGTACCAATAATTAGCTAGCTCAGGATCTTCTGTGGAGACAAGCTCAATGTAGTAGCAATGGGTTGGTTTGTATTACTTTTGAATTTAGACGGGGGTCATTGTTATTCCTTTGGGCATGTCGACCATGGAGGCCAAGGTAGTAAGGGCATCGGCTAGGTTATTCTTTTCTCGAGGTAGGTAATGGGAGGTGATATCTTAGAATTGGGAGGATATCTCTTCTAAGTGGGCATGGAAGGGTTTGACTCTCCACTTTTTGAGCACTTGATCGATAATGAGGGAGGAATCCCCGTAGAGATTTAGGCATTGAATACCTTTCTTGAGAGAAACCTTGAAGACTACTGTGCATGCCTTATATTCAATCATGTTATTGGTACAAGAGAAATCTAGCTTGATGGCGATGGGAGTGTGGGAGTCATCTGGGGTGATCAGAAGTATCCCAATGCCATATCCCTTTTTGTTGGCAGCGTCGTCAAAGAACATTTTCCATCGGAGATTGTCCTGGGCAGTGCAGAGGATGTTTTCATCTGGAAATTCGGAGATCCAGACATAGACTTCATCCATAGGGTAATCAGTGAGGTAGTCAGAGGTGCCTCTTCCTTTTATGGATTTTTCCATGACGTACACGATATCGAACTCGGCTAGGATCATCAACCATCGGGCCATTTGGCTGGATAAGGCAGGTTTCTCGAGCAAGTATTTGATGGGGTCCATTTGAGATACAAGTTTCATGGGGAAGGCGAGCATGTAGTGCCATAACTTTTGGGTGACCCAGACAAGCACGACACGTGCCTTTTCTAAAGTAGTGTAGTTGACTTCGTACCCATACAATTTACAACTGGCATAATATATGTCTCTTTCTTTGCGGGAATATTCAAGGTATTGGGCTAGCAAAGCCCCACATGCAGTGTCGATTATGGTTAGGTATATGAGCAAGGGAAGACCAGGCTGTAGTAGCAAGAGTATCGGAGGTTGAGTCAGGTATTATTTAATTCGGTCAAAGGCTTTTTAGCAGGCCTCATTCCAAACCTTATTTGAATCCTTCCGGAGGAGTTTGAAAATAGGTTCACAGATGGAAATTAACTGGTTGATGAACCGGCTGATGTATTGCAATTTTCTAAGGAAACCTCAGACTTCTTTCTCTGTTCGGGGAGGTGGCATCTCAAGTATGGCTTTCAACTTGGAGGGATCTACTTCCATCCCTTTCTCACTCACCATGAATCCCAAGAGTTTTCCTTTTGTAATGATGAAGATGCATTTTTGAAGATTGAGTCTCATCTGATACTGTCGCAGTCGTTCGAAGAACTTTTGAAGAGAGGGAACATGACCTTCTCTAGTTTTATATTTGATAATCATATCATCCAGATAGACCTCAACCTCTTTGTGAATTAAATCGTGCAGGATAGTTGTGGCAGCCTTTTGGTAGGTAGCCCCAACATTCTTGAGACCAAATGTCATGATAGTGTAGAAAAAGGTTTCCCATGGGGTGATGAACGCGGTCTTTTCTTAGTGATTTGGGTGCATTTTAATTTGGTTGTATCCGACAAACTCGTCGATGAATGACTTAAGAGCATGAATGGCTGTGTTGTCCACGATCATGTCAATTTTGTGTAGCGGATAATCATACTTTGGAGATGCTTTGTTTAAGTCCAGGTAGTCTACACACATCTGAACTTCCCTCCTAATTTCGGTATAGGAACTATGTTAGCTAGCCATGTGGGATATTCGATCACACGAATGAAGCCTACGTTCAATTGTTTGACCACCTCCTCTTTGACCTTGAGCGACCATTCGGTGTGGAGTTTTCTTAAATTTTGATTGACTGACTTCTAATCTGGAAGAGTGGGGATCTCATGTTGAGCAATTTCAGGATCAATGCCGGGCATATCGTCATAGGACCATGCGAAGACATCCATAAATTCCCTTATCAATTCTTCGAGTTGTGCACGCTCATGATCGTTAAGGGTAGCTCGTATCCTAATCTCGCGTTGTTGGCTACTAGAACCGAGGTTAACAACAATAGTCTCTTCTTTGTCAACTTGAACGTGGTTATATTTTTTATTATTAACCTTATTTAGATCAGTTAAGAATTTTTCATTTGCAAAATCATCAACATCAAAAGTTTTATTAGAATCTAAATAGTTAATGTAATGCACAACAAGATACTCAAAATCTTCGTTTATTTCATTGATAGGAAAAACAACATTGAGAACCTCATCAAAGGAGTACTCGATTACATTTGAGCAAGGATAGACAATAGAAGAAGAAATACGGTAAACATTGGGATTAAGGGGGATTTTAATAGGTAGAACTAGCACAACATGGCAGTTGAGGAGAGGTGTATCAGCAGATTTAATCAGGTGGGATGGATCTAGTGATGTAGTGCTTGAGTGAACCATGCAGAGTATGAGCCCCAGTGTCTGTAAATTGAATGAGTCCTCGGAGTCACTTTCCTCAGTCTCTTCGGTATCTTTGATGAACTGTTGTACATCATGTTGGGAACTTTCGGCCCATGGGTAGTTGTCTTAAAAAAAGATCTCCATTCCAGGCTTCATCTTCTACTCTGTATGGTCATACCATGGTTCCGAAAAGCCGTAAAAGGGGAAGTCTTCACCCTCGTCCATTCAAGGAGTCACCTGGGATAGTCTGGATGCAGTCTAGTCTCCTCTTTAGTTGAGACTGGAGGATCATTCTGAGCACTTGTTCTGATGGTTGATACCCCAAACCATAAGTAGGGAAAGTTTTCTTCACTTCAATAGGCTCAAGTATCCCTTGTTGTCTTTGTCCTAGCCCCAGTCCGGGCATGAAGTCCATGTTTCTGAACATCTGAATCACATTGATGTTGCCATGAGGGTCGTATTTTAAAAAACCCTTTCTTTGAAGTCGTCCCCTGTCGGGAGTATAAGTGGATCAACTCGAAATCCTGATAGGAGAATATCATTTGACCCGTGCTGTATCTTAAGGATCAAAATGCTAGTACTTTCTCCCTTGGAATTGTCATTGTCGCCTAAATTGGTGATGACTCGTCTGTTGGCCAAGAACTTCAATTTTTGATGGAGCGAGGAAGACACACCCTTGATATTGTGGAGCCAAGGTCATCCTAGAAACAAGTTGAACAAGCTGGGATGTCAATAACTTGAAATTCGACGACAGGGTTTATAGGTCAAGCCCCTATTACAAGATTTATGGATCCCATCATCTCCTGAAGGGTATTAGCGTAGGCACGTACAACAGCAGAGGTTAGAGCAAGGTCACTTTCTTTCAGGCCTAAACATCTTAAAGTTATTAGTGGGCAAACATTCAAGGCGGATCCATTATCGAGAAGAGAGAGTGGTACGACCTTCCCTATAACTTCGACGGAGATATTGAGTGCATGATTATGGTTTGGCCCAATTATGGGGATTTCTTCTTCGAAAAAGGATAAAATTCGGGTAGATGTAAAGGATCCGACTAAATTTACTGCTTCTTCCAGTGTGGTAGAAGGAGGAACTATAGGTCCAGTGAGCAACTTGATCAAAGAATTTCTGTGCCACTGAGAAGACATGAAAATCCCCCATAGAGTGATGTTAGCTTGAGTTTTCTTTAGTTGATAAAGGATCTTGCTTTCCTCGATGGTCATTTCTGGCATAAGAAGGTTTTCAACACCCTTACCTTTGTCATTGGCTGGTAGTGATCTTGGGATCTGGTAATGCCTCCCTGATCTGGTCATGTGATTTACTGAAGAAGGGAAGAACATGAATCCCGTTTCCTTGTTAATCTCAAGTTGTTCTTCCACCTTATTTATTTCTCCGAGGAGTTGTTCGAATGATATTATCCCACACATGTCGGCTACCAGGACAGTTTTCTCTGAAGCTTGATCTTCATTCGAATCTTCAAACTCTCCCCCCCATCCGGTGGCAACAATTCTGTCTTTCCATGTAAAATCGATGCATTCCAAAACTTTGACAGCTTCTTCATATATGTCTTCCCATTATGTGGGGATATGTGAGGGTGAAGGGACTAGGCGCCCTTGAAATTTTAGAGTATTAAGTAACTCGGTTATACTGCAGATATCGTTGATTTGCTTGAATAAGTTTGCAATAATTTGGATGACATCATCTAGGCTGAATTAATCGGTCTATACTACCCAACGGTCTCATTCTCGATCCCATTCTCTTGCTTCCAAGAATAGCGTGCTGAACCTCTGGCAATCAGTGATCATCTATGACGACAATTTCAGCCCAAACTCCAAGAGTTGGTTTAACACTTCTAATAATTCCATACCTCCATTTTCAGAACGGGTACGGACAGCGGTGCATGCTCTAGTAAGGAGTGACAACGCCTGATCACCGAGGCTAGTAAGGTATAGGAGGAAATATGGGCATCTTTGCAGAGGTTTAGGAGAGTATATGGGTGTGATTTGTGTTGAGGGATCAAATTCTGGGTTTTCTTCTAAGAAGATGGCATTGGCATGATTTGGGAGTGGGTTGTGAGTAGTGTTTAGCTTAGGATTAGTTGGTGGGGCGATGGTACCCCGGTCAATTAGACCTTGGATTACATTTCGAAGGTGAAAGCATTGGTCGATGGTATGGCCAACAGTTTGGTGAAAGGCGCAATGAGCATCTTCCTTGAAGTTTCTTGGGAGTGTATTTGGCAAAGGACGGGGATCCAAGGGTTTGATAAGGTTTCGGCTTAACATGGCCTGGTAAAATTTGGAGAGGGGAGCATGGAGCATGGTGTATTACTTTCGGACTGGGACATGACATATTTTTGGTGCCCATGATGTGGTTGGTTGAGAGATGTTTTTTATGGTTGAGACTGCGGCACCGACAGGTTTGTCATATTTTCTGGTGGTAAACTGTCCTGACACCTTCTTTAGTTCAACATCTGTTTTAGCCATACTCTCCTTGATTTCTACTCCCGGTTCTTTGAGAGCTCGAAAGTGAGGATAGTATTGTCCTCCCATGGTTGCTCGGACATGGGGTAAGAAATTCTTCTTCACTATGCTGACTTATTCTTCCTTAGAAGGACGATTGGTTATGGTAGCTGCTTTTTCCTTCCATCGGGCTATGAAGTTACTGAATGATCCCCCAGAGCTCTGTTTGAGCAGTTCTAAATCACGACGGGTTACCTCAACCTCTTCGTTGTATTTGTACTATGACATGAATTCTCGAGACATATCCTCCTAACTACGGATTCTAGACAATTCGAGAGATAAAAACCATCGGAGGGTGCTATCCTTCAAAGTTTTCTGAAACATTTGGGCCATCACTTCTTTAGAAGCCCCTAGTAGAGTCATGGAACGGTGATAACTACGAAGATGAACAATTGGGGGTCCACTTCCTTCGAATTTCTTGATATTTGGCATCTTGAACTTCACAAGTAACCTCGCTTTAGGATAAGGAGACATATGGGTGTAGTCCATGAAATTCCCAGAGATTCTAACTTGGTCAAACTTCTTAGTGAGCATCTTGAGGTCTTCTTTGACCTTATTCAACTCCTCCTCTTTTGGATCAATGATCACAGGTAATTTGGCCCCATGCTGGGCAAGGTTTGGCATCAGAAGCTGGTAAGGCGACGACCCATTAACAGCAGGGGCACGTGGAGCATGATGATATTCTTCGTGAACCCAGATAGGATTGGGTGGACCCATAGCGCGAGGGAATAGGGCCTCGGGATCTTGAGGAACAGGAACCTGATTTCGTTTCATCTCTCAAACCTCAGTTTAGAGGTTATCAATTTTGGACACGAGCTGAGCTAGGACTGCCGTCAGATCTGGATGCACAATCGGTACTTGGTCTGTGTTCTCCATATAAAGTGGATGGATATCGGACTTAGAAGAAGTAACAGGGGAACGAACAGAACTCCGAGGTGATTTGACTGAAGATCAAAGCCAATAAGGAGGCAGGACAAGGGCGTGCGATCGACCCGAGAAGGCGCAAAATGGGATTTACTTTTGGGAAAAAGGATGAAAATATTTTTAACGTTTTTTTTTAGATTGGAAGACAAAATATTTTTGGCTTTTTGATAAAGAGAGGATAAATGTTTTTGGATTTTTGACAAGGAAAGGAGAAATGTTTTTGGATTTTTGATAAAGACAGGAGAAATGTTTTTAGATTTTTGATAAAGAAAGGAATTGTTTTTTGGAGGCGGTCTCAGCATGATTATTATGTTCTCACTTGTATTAAATTATCCTAAATGCAAAATGAAATGTCGAACGGGACTCGAGCCTGGAAAGATTGGGTTTGTAATATATGCAAAGCCATGGCTAGACTTGTGACCAGGCTCACGAATAGGGTCCCATTTTAAAAATGCGCAAAAATTTGGGCGGTAGGACGACCCTGAATTTCGGCAAAGTTTCGTGTTGAAATCGGCATTATAATATGTGTGTCCTAGGCTTGACACCTATATGCGAGTATGAAATTGGTTGGGTGAATCGGAAAGGGTTCCCCCCTTGACGTGACTTTCATGATATACGTTTTGCTCTCGCGGGTAATCGGTACATGTGGACAAGACATTTGATATACCTGAGTGTACATGAATTTCCTCACTATATACCTCGTGGGGACGGTACGTGTGAGAGCGAATTCGATATACTCGGCGTACGTGAATGAGTTCCCTGCGATATACCTCCTGTCATGACTTCGGTCAAGCGGTACGATACGGGGGAACCGTTCGTTATACGTCGAAGGTACTTAGATAATGGAAGGTGAGAGTCAAATCTCTTAGGCTAACTGTGCCCTGTCGGACCAGCGCCCATTACGAAGTGACCCTCTAGTTATTGGACAAAATTTGTTCAATCACAGTGCTCTTTGGTGATGTCGTGTGAATCATGCATGATTCTCTTATTAGTATCTTATGAGAATGTCTTTCTTGATCATGCCAAACAAGGAGGAAAGTACAAGTACAAATGGTATACCAAGTATGGGTTATGCATGCAACATGAGGATATATGTGATCCTAGGTTCACGTGGTGCGAAGTGTACATGGAGAATTTTCTCCAAGTGTGTGAATAGAATCATAAGTATCGGGGACACATGGAAAAGGGGAACATGTAAAAATGGGGGGAAATATAAACAAACATAACACCCATGTAAATAGAGTCTAGCCCTCATGAAAAGTCCCCAGCGGAGTAGCCATTGTGTCCATCCATGATCCTCACGGCGGGCGGGAGAGTGAGGATCCTAGGTCCCGCGTGTCCCTCTCGGGAGCTTCGGGTGGCGTTATTGATGAGGTTAAAAATGTAGAGAGATGGAGTCACCAGTCTCTTTTACTCAAAACAGACAAAAGAAAGGGAGCCATCTCAAAGGACAACATCCAAGGACATACTGATACATACGAAACCAAAATGATTCGAGAAGGGATCGGAGGCTAAGTTACGAAATGGGAAGGTGTTAGACACCCATTCCGCCGTTACGGTCTCTCATGGGTTTTTGCTATTTTCCTTTATTTTCCCCGTGATATGTGTGCATGTGTATATATAGTGGAGATAGGAATCCTCGGCTTGTATTATGGGAGAGATAAAGCGAGTCATACGTAGGAAGGTTCGTAGAAATAATATTAGAAAATAGGATTTTCGCAATTATCCTTGCATTGATCATTATAATGGAACGATAACGTATGTGGAATAATACGCCACTAAGAACAAATATATGCATATATAGATATATGCAATCTAAGAGAGTTGAGTTTAGAGAAAATAGAAAATGAGAGAAACAGTGAGAATAAGACTCGAGTCTCGGGTTTTACTCCGAGACACCTACGTAGCCTATAGAGGCATCAAAGTCCACGTAGTTCGCATGAAAAACGAGGGGTGGGGTTTATCCAATAAATCCAACTCGGGACTTCTCTTATTTGTGTGTTGTGTGTGTAAAAAAGTGTTTTAGTTGTAAGAAAAGTGTAAGAAAGGTGTGAGAATTCCCGTTTGGAATTTATGAGCAAAGCCTATTTTTCTTGTTTTTTGGGTTTTTTATTTGTATGAAAATAAGAGATGTGCAATAATACTAAGTAAAAAGTATATTAGTATATGTGAGATGAAAGAATAAAAGCGCTAAATAATAAAACAAATTAATGCGAATATATGAGAATTAAAGGAGAGAATTGAGAAAATTGGACCTTCTTGAAGATCTTCAGCTTGATCTTGAATGTTGGAGAGAAGCCCTTGCACTTGGATGATGATGGAGGGTAATGATTTCACCAAGTTTGATGAAAAGGATGATGAAAAGTGAAGGTTGGAAAGGGATTTGGATGTGGAAATCATGCTGACTTCGAGAGAGGTTTTTTGAGTTTACTGGGAGTGATGTCTATCTCATCTGGGCTCTCTTTGCAATGAGGTCAAGGTCTCCTTTTTATTGGCCCATGGAATTTTTCAATCGGCATAGCCCCGGTCCTACCAATAGGCAGTTGCGTTTAGTCACACTGCCGATAGGTCTGGGACCTGCCGTTTGGTAGGGTCTATCATGTCTTTTTGGAAAATCGGCCGCTGAGAGCAAACCGTTGATCCAAATCGTGCATGGGGTAGACCGTTGGAAATATAATTTAGAGACCTTTGAAAGTCCTTTGGACTACTCTCGGGTTCGAGAGTTGACTTTAGGTCAAATGTGGCTCGAAGCGCTCGTCAATCCTTTGGATGGGAAAACTTCAAATGCAAACGGATCGTTCGTCTGCATGATAAGTCAGAATCGCGCATAGGGTGGACCATTGGAAATCTTAGGAGATGTACTTTGACATTACAAAGAGTTTGATCCAGTTCGGGGAGATGACTTTGGTCAACTAGTCCCTGGAAGCATTTGGTGACCTCTCGGAGTAAAACAGATCGTTCGTCCGTACCGTAAGTCGAAATTTCACATTGAGTGGACCATTGGAAAGGGGTTTCATTACCCTTTCAAGATTCATTCAGTCTCGATCGATATGAAGAGTTAACTTAGGTCAAATGGAGCCCGGGAGCGCCCGGTGGCCTCTAGATCAGGTTTTGAGGGAAAATGGGTCATTCATCCGCATGGTAAGTCAAAATCGCACACAGGACAGACCGTTGGAAAGGGGTTTCAGTTCCCTTTGAAGATTCATTCAGTCTCGATCGAGATGAAGATTTTGACTTTTGGTCAAATGAAGCATGGGAGCGTCCGATGGCCTCTAGGTCGGTACTCGGAGTATGGCCTGGGTTTGAAGTGATGAAGGGAGGTTCTAGGGACCTAAGGAGAGTTTAGGGGCTAATATAATAGGGTGTCTACACCTAGGCTACCCGAATGCGACTCCTGATATGATCGATCCTAACTGAAGTTTCCTGAATCACCTCAGGTCCGAGCAAATTGTTGTCCCCCACCTATAGACAACAAGCTGGAGAACGATAAGTGATTGAGTGCGAAAAGTAGTGCGTGTAAAGAAGCTAAACGTTGTTTTCATTTCGCCAAATCAATACAAAAACCTAAGTTACTAATACACTTGCGAGGCAAGCACAACGGTAAGTCGGGTATCGAAAATTCACAGAGACAAGTTGCTAGAATTTATAAGGTTTAGTGATCCGAAATAAAAGTGTAAAAGATGATTACAAACTAAAAGAAAATATGCATAAAGGGAAATGTTAATCTAGGCAAATGTATTGAAACTAGATTATAAAAGCGAATAAAACTATAGGTTGCGTCGAATATCCCTCACCCGAGTTAATTAGTATAAAATGGTTACATGGGTCGACGAGTTATTATAAATGCGTCTCGTTTCGATAGTTAATTAAATCAAGGGTTGTTACGCCCTAAATCATTATAAAAGCCTAATAAGATTTTGGCGTCAACAAATATCCCAAAAATTACGCACGAAAGGTCGTAAGCACGGGACATACATGATATGCCCTGTCAAATCTCCTAGGCGTAATAACTAGGACACCGCACCCGAAATAGACCCATAAACTCCATTACCAAAGCAAAGCAACCCGTCAACCCGAGTGAGTTCAATTCAAACACAACCTAACTTAAGTTACCTAAAAAGCATCGTAAAAATGCGGTAAATGGAAAGCGATAAATAAACGCGATAAATCTATACTAGAAAGTGTGTAAATAAAAGAATGTAAATAGAGCATGTAAACCTAAATTAGAAAGCTTGTAAATGAACTAGAAAGCAAGGAATGAAGAAATATAAACTATATTAATGGAGAGGATGATGAATAGTCAACATTCAAGCTTAAAAGTATGTCAATCCAAGAAAAAATGAAGAAGAACTAAGAAAATCACCCAAACCCTAACTATTCTATCTTCTAAAACTCTCTAAAAACGTTCACCTCTGTTTATTACATCAACATTGGCTTATATACCAAGTGGGAATTAAATTAGAAAAGTAAAGAGAAAAGAAATGCAAAATATCTGCTGAAAATAGGGGGTCAATCGATCTACCATTTGGTAGATCGATCGATCATATAAGACGGGGCAAAAATGGGAAGGGTCGATCGATCGATCAAGCAGGGGCAGACTGCATTTTTCCTGTTTTGGCTTGCATTTCTTCTCCGCTAAAATCGCCGTAACTTCTTCGTTCTGAATCAGAATCACGCACCGTTTGTGTCCACACAAAGATTGCGAGGAGGGATACAACTTACATGAAGATGTTGGGCCAGGTTCCTAATCTGTAAAATGACTAAAATGCCCTTGAACGTGCGATTGCATACGTAACTTCACCGGAATGCGTTCGAACTCCATACTTAGTACCTAAATACCTACAAAAGCCCAATTATACCTCATATAGCATATTATCAATATAAACCGAGGTTGTCTGGTTAACGGGCTTACATATAGAGATTAAGGCACCCGAGGGGGCTAAAATGCGTAGGTTCGGAGGATGAAATACGCAATATTTGCGTATTATCAATTAGGCCTGCCATACAATGCCTCAAATGGGGCCATGTCGATCGTGAACTGGTAGGAGTTATTATAAGCAAACTCCACCAGAGTAAGATATGGCTCCCAACTTCCTCCAAAATCAAGGACACACATAGGTAGGATATCTTCCAGCATATGATTGGTACGCTCTGTCTGTCCATCTGTCTGTGGGTGATAAGCTGAACTCAATCTCAACTCTGTACCCATGGACTCCTAAAAGATCTCCAAGAAGTACGACACAAAAATCTCGTCTCTATCAGACACAATATCTAGGGGCACCCCATGTAGCCTAATTATCTCAGCAATGAATAACTGTTCATACTGGCCCGTGGTATAGTCTATCTATACTGGCAGAAAATGAGCTACATTGGTCAACTGATCCACTATAACCCATATGGAGTCGTGACCTCGTTGTGATGTAGGCATCCAAGTATTGAAGTCCATAGAGATACTCTCCCACTTCCACGTAGGTATCTCTAACGGCTGAAGTAACCACGTAGGTATCTATGATGGTCTACCTTTACCATCTAGCAGGTAGAACACTTGGACATGAACTCAGTAATGTTCTTCTTTATCCCACTCCACCAGTACTGCCTCCTTATGTCCTGGTACATCTTATCCCCTCTGGGATGTACCGCAAATCTGGACCCGTGAGACTGTGTCATCACTACATGGCGTATGTCTTATCTTTATGGGATCACCAATCTCCCATTAAACCTCAAACCCCCATCATAACTTACTGAATAGGACTCAGTACCCTCAGCTAAGAGCCGTACAATCTTCTCTTGACAAAACGTATCCGCTACCTGTGCCTCTATCACCCTCGTAATAATTTCGGGCGTGACTGACATGATAGATATAAAGGAATGGGTTATCGCGTCCCGGTGACCCAGCTCTTTCCACTTTGCTTTCCATACATCCTCTATGTCGTCTACCGATCTACGACTTAACGCATCAGCAACCACATTACGGCGATAACCCACGGGGGTGGCACCAACACCTCCCACGGGACCAATGTAACTCGTAGGAACTGGCCCCGCAGCTGCGGGTCTCCGGGATTGAGAGTACGATGGTAATTTGCATATTTCTAGAGTTATGCAAAACATGGCGTTAGAGGGTGAAAACTCGAAACAGCCCCCGAACGGCCCCGTGGGTGGCACCAGCACCTCCCACGGGACTAATGTAACTCGTAGAAACTGACTCCCTTTCCGCGGGACTCCCCGTTTGAGAATACGACGATAATTTGCATATTTCTTGACTTATGCTTAAAAACAGGCGTTAGAAGGTGAAAACTAGAAACAGCTCCCGAACATCGCCGTGGGTGGAACCAATACCTCCCACGGGACCAATGTAAATCGTAGGAACTGACCCCACAGCCCCGGGACTCCCGATTTTAGACTACGACGATAACTTGCATATTTCTTGACTTAGGCTAAAAAATATGGCGTTAGAGGGTGAAAACTCAAAACAGCCCCCGAATCTACCCTTGGGTGGCGCCATCACCTCCCACGGGACCAATGCGACTCGTAGGAACTCTCCCCGCATCAGCGGGTCTCCCAATTTGAGAGTACAATGATAATTTTCATATTTCTAGACTTAGGCTTAAAAACATGATGTTAGAGGGTGAAAACTCGAAACATCCCCCAACGGCCCCGTGGGTGGTACCAACACCTCCTACGGGACCAATGTAAATCGTAGGAACTGACCCTGCAGCCACGGGTCTCCCTATTTGAGAATACGACGGCAATTTGCATATTTTTAAACTTAAACAAAACAAGGCTTTAGAGGGTGAAAACTCAAAATAATCCCCGAACGTCCCCGTGGGTGGCACCAACACCTCCCACGGGACTAATGTAACTCGTAAGAACTGACCCCACGGCCGCGGGTCTCCCGGTTTGAGAATACGACAATAATTTTCATATTTCTTTACTTAGGCTTAAAAACAGGGCATTAGAGTGTGAAAACTCGAAACAACACACGAACGTGCCCGTGGGTGGCACCAAAACCTCCCACGGGACCAATGTAACTCGTAGGAACTGACCCACAACCGCGGGTGTCCCGGTTTGAGAGTACGACGGTAATTTGCATATTTATAGACTTAGGCTTAAAAGCATGACCTTATAGGATGAAAACTCGAAACAGACCCTGAACGGCCCCGTGGGTGGCAACAACACCTCCCACAGGACCAATGTAACTCGTCGGAACTGACCCACAGCCGTGGGTGTTCCGGTTTGAGAGTACAATAGTAATTTGCATATTTATTTACTTAGGTTTAAAAACATGGCGTTAGAGTGTGAAAACTCGAAACAACACCCGAACGTCCCCGTGGGTGGCACGAAAACCTCCCACGGGACCAATGTAACTCGTAGGAACTGACCCACAGCCGCGTGTGTCCCGGTTTGAGAGTACGACGGTAATTTGCATATTTCTAGACTTAGGTTTAAAAGCATGACCTTACCGGATGAAAACACGAAACAGCCCATGAACGGCCCCGTGGGTGGCACCAACACCTCCCACGGGACCAATGTAACTTGTAGGAACTGACCCCGTAGTCGCGGGGATCCCTGTTTAAGAATACGATAGTAATTTTCATATTTCTAGACTTAAGCAAAACATGGCATTAGATGGTGAAAGCTCGAAATCAACCCCGAACGGCCCCGTGGGTGGCACCAACACCTCCCACGATACCAATGTGACTCATAGCAACTGACCCCATAGTCGCGGAACTCTCGCTTTGAGAATACGATAATAATTTGCATACTTCTTTCCTTAGGCTTAAAAACATGGCGTTAGAGTGTGAAAACTCGAAATAGCCCCCGAATGTCCATGTGGGTGGCACCAACACCTCTCACGGGACCAATGTAACTTGTAGGAACTGACCCCATCGCCGCTTGTCTCCCATTTTGTGAGTACGATGGTAATTTGAATATTTCTAGACTTAGGCTTAAAAACATGACGTTAGAGGGTGAAAACTCGAAACAGCCCCCGAACGGCCCCGTGGGTGGTACCAACACCTCCCACGGGACCAAGGTAAATCGTAGGAACTGACCCCACAGCCACGGGTCTCACTGTTTGAGAATATGAAGGTAATTTTCATATTTCTAGACCTTAACAAAATAAGGCGTTAAAGGGCGAAAACTCGAAACATCCCCCGAATGGCCCCGTGTGTGGCACCAACACCTCCCACGGGACCAATGTAACTCGTAGGAACTAACCCCACAGCCGTGGGACTCCCGATTTTAGACTACGACGATAGCTTGCATATTTCTAGACTTAGCCTTTAAAACATGGCGTTAGAGGGTGAAAACTCGAAACAGCCCCCGAATCACCCCGTGGGTGGCGCCAACACCTCCCACGGGACCAATGTGACTCGTAGGAAGTGACCCCGCAGCCGCGGGTCTCCCGATTTGGGAGTACGATGGTAATTTGCATATTTCTAGACTTAGTCTTAAAAACATTACGTTAGAGGGTGAAAACTCGAAACCGCCCCCGAATCGCCCCATGTGTGGCACCAACACCTCCCATGGGACCAATGTAACTCGTAGGAACTAACCGATAGCCGCGGGTGTCCCGGTTTGAGAGTACGACAGTAATTTGAATATTTCTAGAGTTAGGGTTAAAAGCATGACGTTACAGGGTGAAAACTCGAAATAGCCCCCGAATGTCCATGTGGGTGGCACCAACACCTCTCACGGGACCAATGTAACTCGTAGGAACTGACCCCATCGCCGCTTGTCTCCCAGTTTGGGAGTACGACGGTAATTTGAATATTTCTAGACTTAGGCTTAAAAACATGACGTTAGAGGGGGAAAACTCGAAACAGCCCCCGAACGGCCCCGTGGGTGGTACCAACACCTCCTACGGGACCAAGGTAAATCGTAGGAACTGACCCCGCAGCCACGGGTCTCCCTGTTTGAGAATATGAAGGTAATTTGCATATTTCTAGATCTTAACAAAAAAAGGCGTTGAAGGGTGAAAACTCGAAACAACCCCCAAATGGCCCCGTGTGTGACACCAACACCTCCCACGGGACCAATTTAACTCGTAGGAACTGACCACACAGCCGTGGGACTCCCAATTTTAGACTACGATGATAACTTGCATATTTCTTGACTTAGCCTTAAAAACATGGCGTTAGAGGGTGAAAACTCGAAACAACCCCCGAATCACCCCGTGGGTGGCGCCAACACCTCCCATGGGACCAATGTGACTCGTAGGAAGTGACCCCGCAGCCGCGGGTCTCCCGATTTGAGAGTACGATGGTAATTTGCATATTTCTAGACTTAGTCTTAAAAACATTACGTTAGAGGGTGAAAACTCGAAACAGCTCCCGAACGGCCCCGTGGGTGGTACCAACACCTCCCACGGGACCAAGGTAAATCGTAGGAACTGACCCCGCAGCCATGGGTCTCACTGTTTGAGAATATGAAGGTAATTTGCATATTTCTAGACCTTAACATAACAAGGCGTTAAAGGGCGAAAACTCAAAACAGCCCCCGAATTGCCCCGTGTGTGGCACCAACACCTCCCACGGGACTAATGTAACTCGTAGGAACTAACCCCACAGCCGTGGGACTCCCGATTTAAGACTACGAAGATAACTCGCATATTTCTTGACTTAGACATAAAAACATGGCGTTAGAGGGTGAAAACTCGAAACAGCCCCCGAATCACCCCGTGGGTGGAGCCAACACCTCCCACGGGACCAATGTGACTCGTAGGAAGTGACCCCGCAGCCGCGGGTCTCCCGATTTGAGAGTACGATGGTAATTTGCATATTTCTAGACTTAGTCTTAAAAACATTACGTTAGAGGGTGAAAACTCGAAACAGCCCCCGAATCGCCCCATGTGTGGCACCAACACCTCCCATGGGACCAATGTAACTCGTAGGAACTGACCGATAGACGCGGGTGTCCCGGTTTGAGAGTACGACGGTAATTTTAATATTTCTAGAGTTAGGCTTAAAAGCATGACGTTAGAAGGTGAAAACTCGAAACAGCCCCCGAACGTCCCCGTGTGTGGCACCAATACCTCCCACGGGACCAATGTAACTCGTAGGAACTGACCCCGCAGTCGCGGGTCTCCCTGTTTGAGAATAAGACGGCATTTTGCATATTTTTAGACTTAAACAAAATAAGGCTTTAGAGGGTGAAAACTCAAAATAATCCCCGAACGGCCCCGTGGGTGGCACCAACACCTCCCACGGGACCAATGCTCCCAGGAACTGACCCCATAGCCGCGGGTCTCCCGGTTTAAGAATACGACAATAATTTGCATATTTCTTAACTTAGGCTTAAAAACATGGCGTTAGAGTGTGAAAACTCGAAACAACACCCGAACATCCCCGTGGGTGGCACCAAAACCTCCCACGGGACCAATGTAACTCGTAGGAACTGACCCCGCAGTCGCGGGTCTCCCTGTTTGAGAATACGGCGGTAATTTGCATATTTCTTGACTTAGGCTTAAAAACATGGCGTTAGAGGGTGAAAACTTGAAGTAGCACCCGAACTGCCCCGTGGGTGGCCCCAACACCTTCCACGGGACCAATGAAACTCGTAGGAACTGACCCCGCAGTCACGGGTCACCATGTTTGAGAATACGACGGTAATTTACATATTTCTAGACTTAAGCAAAACATGGCGTTAGAGGGTGAAAACTCGAAACGGCCCCCGAACGGCCCTATAGGTGGCACCTACACCTCCCACGGGACCAATGTAACTCGTAGAAACTGACCCCACAGCCGCGGGTCTCCCGGTTTGAGAATACAATAATAATTTGCATATTTCTTGACTTAGGCTTAAAAACATGGCGTTAGAGGGTGAAAACTCGAAGTAGCACCTGAACGTCCCCGTGGGTGGCACCAACACCTCCCATGGGACAGATAAATATCGTCGGAACTGACCCCATAGCCGCGGGTCTCCCGGTTTGAGAGTACGACGGTAATTTGCGTATTTGTAGACTTAAGCAAAACATGGCGTTAGAGGGTGAAAACTGAAAACAGCCCCTGAACGGCCCCGTGGGTGGCACCAACACCTCCCACGAAACCAATGTAACTCGTAGGAACTGACCGATAGCCGCGGGTGTCCCGGTTTGAGAGTACGACGGTAATTTGAATATTTTTAGAGTTAGGCTTAAAAGCATGACGTTAGAGGGTGAAACTCGAAACAGCCCCCGAACGTCCCCGTGTGTGGCACCAATACCTCCCACGGGACCAATGTAACTCGTAGGAACTGACCCCGCAGTCGCGGGTCTCCCTGTTTGAGAATACGACGGCATTTTGCATATTTTTAGACTTAAAAAAAATAAGGCTTTAGAGGGTGAAAACTCAAAATAATCCCCGAACGTCCCCGTGGGTGGCACCAACACCTCCCACGGGACCAATGTTCCCAGGAACTGACCCCACAGCCGCGGGTCTCCCGGTTTGAGAATACGACAATAATTTGCATATTTCTTTACTTAGACTTAAAAACATGGCGTTAGAGTGTGAAAACTCGAAACAACACCCGAACGTCCCCGTGGGTGGCACCAAAACCTCCCACGGGATCAATGTAACTCGTAGGAACTGACCCATAGCCGCCTGTGTCTCGGTTTGAGAGTACGACGGTAATTTGCGTATTTCTAGACTTAGGCTTAAAAGCATGACCTTACAGGATGAAAACTCGAAACAGCCCCTGAACGGCCCCATGGGTGGCACCAACACCTCCCACGGGACCAATGTAACTTGTAGGAACTGACCCCGTAGTCGCGGGTCTCCCTGTTTGAGAATACGAAGGTAATTTTCATATTTCTAGACTTAAGCAAAACATGGCGTTAGAGGGTGAAAGCTCGAAATCACCCCCGAACGGCTCCGTGGGTGGCACCAACACCTCCCACGATACCAATGTAACCCGTAGCAACTGAACCCATAGTCGCGGAACTCTCGCTTTGAGAATACGACAATAATTTGCATATTTCTTGCCTTAGGCTTAAAAACATGGCGTTAGAGTGTGAAAACTCGAAATAGCCCCCGAATGTCCATGTGGGTGGCACCAACACCTCTCACGGGACCAATGTAACTCGTAGGAACTGACCCCATCGCCGCTTCTCTCCCAGTTTGGGAGTACGACGGTAATTTGAATATTTCTAGACTTAGGCTTAAAAACATGACGTTAGAGGGTGAAAACTCGAAACAGCCCCCGAACGGCCCCGTGGGTGGTACCAACACCTCCCACGGGACCAAGGTAAATCGTAGGAACTGACCCCGCAGCCACGGGTCTCCCAGTTTGAGAATATGAAGGTAATTTGCATATTTCTAGACCTTAACAAAACAAGGCGTTAAAGGGCGAAAACTCGAAACAACCCCCGAATGGCCCCGTGTGTGGCACCAACACCTCCCACGGGACGAATGTAACTCATAGGAACTGACCCCACATCCGTGGGACTCCTGATTTTAGACTACGACGATAACTTTCATATTTCTTGACTTAGCCTTAAAAACATGGCGTTAGAGGGTGAAAACTCGAAACAGCCCCCGAATCACCCCGTGGGTGGCACTAACACCTCCCACGGGACCAATGTGATTCGTAGGAAGTGACCCCGCAGCCGCGGGTCTCCCGATTTGAGAGTACGATGGTAATTTGCATATTTCTAGACTTAGTCTTAAAAACATTACGTTAGAGGGTGAAAACTCGAAACATCCCCCGAATCGCCCCATTGTGGCACCAACACCTCCCATGGGACCAATGTAACTCGTAGGAACAGACCGATAGCCGCGAGTGTCCCGGTCTGAGAGTACGATGGTAATTTGAATATTTCTAGAGTTGGGCTTAAAAGCATGACGTTAGAGGGTGAAAACTCGAAATAGCTCCCGAAAGGCCCCGCCGTGTGGCTCCAACACCTCCCACGGGACCATTGTAACTCGTAGGAACTGACCCCACAGTCGCGGGTCTCCCTGTTTGAGAATACGACGGCATTTTGCATATTTTTAGACTTAAACAAAATAAGGCTTTAGAGGGTGAAAACTCAAAATAATCCCCGAACAGCCCCGTGGGTGGCACCAACACCTCCCACGGGACCAATGCTCCCAGGAACTGACCCCACAGCCGCGGGTCTCCCGGTTTGAGAATACGACAATAATTTGCATATTTCTTCACTTAGGCTTAAAAACATGGCGTAAGAGTGTGAAAACTCAAAACAACAACCGAACGTCCCCGTGGGTGGCACCAAAACCTCCCACGGGACCAATGTAACTCGTAGGAACTGACCCACAGCCGCGGGTGTCCCGGTTTGAGAGTACGACAGTAATTTGCATATTTCTAGACTTAGGCTTAAAAGCATGACCTTACCGGATGAAAAATTGAAACAGCCCCAGAACGGCCCCGTGGGTGTCACGAACACCTCCCACGGGACCAATGTAACTTGTAGGAACTGACCCCGTAGTTGCGGGTCTCCCTGTTTGAGAATACGATGGTAATTTTCATATTTCTAGAATTAAGCAAAACATGGAATTAGAGGGTGAAAGCTCGAAATCACCCCCGAACGGACCCGTGGGTGGCACCAATACCTCCCACGATACCAATGTAACTCGTAGCAACTGACCCCACAGTCGCGGAACTGTCGCTTTGAGAATACGACAATAATTTGCATATTTCTTGCCTTAGGCTTAAAAACATGGCGTTAGAGTGTGAAAACTCGAAATAGACCCCGAATGTCCATGTGGGTGGCACCAACACCTCTCACGGGACCAATGTAACTCGTAGGAACTGACCCCATCACCACTTGTCTCCCAGTTTGGGAGTACGATGGTAATTTGAATATTTCTAGACTTAGGCTTAAAAACATGACGTTAGAGGGTGAAAACTCGAAACAGCCCCCGAACGGCCCCATGGGTGGTACCAACACCTCCTACGGGACCAAGGTAAATCGTAGGAACTAACCCCGCAGCCACGGGTCTCCCTGTTTGAGAATATGAAGGTAATTTGCATATTTCTACATCTTAACAAAAAAAGGCGTTAAAGGGTGAAAACTCGAAACAGCCCCCGAATGGCCCGTGTGTGGCACCAACACCTCCCACGGGACCAATTTAACTCGTAGAAACTGACCCCACAGCCGGGGGACTCCCAATTTTAGACTACGATGATAACTTGCATATTTCTTGACTTAGCCTTAAAAACATGGCGTTAGAGGGTGAAAACTCGAAACAACCCCCGAATCACCTCGTGGGTGGTGCCAACACCTCCCACGGGACCAATGTGACTCGTAGGAAGTGACCCCGCAGCCGCGGGTCTCCCGATTTGAGAGTACGATGGTAATTTGCATATTTCTAGACTTAGTCTTAAAAACATTACGTTAGAGGGTGAAAAATCGAAACAGCCCCCGAACGGCCCCGTGGGTGGTACCAACACCTCCCACGGGACTAAGGTAAATCGTAGGAACTGACCCCGCAGCCACGGGTCTCACTGTTTGAGAATATGAAGGTAATTTGCATATTTCTAGACCTTAACAAAACAAGGCGTTAAAGGACGAAAACTCGAAACAGCCCCCGAATGGCCCCGTGTGTGGCACCAACACCTCCCACGGGACCAATGTAACTCGTAGGAACTAACCCCACAGCCGTGGGACTCCCGATTTTAGACTACGACGATAACTCGCATATTTCTTGACTTAGCCTTAAAAACATGGCGTTAGAGGGTGAAAACTCGAAACAGCCCCCGAATCACCCCGTGGGTGGCGCCAACACCTCCCACGGGACCAATGTGACTCGTAAGAAGTGACCCCGCAGCCGCGGGTCTCCCGATTTGAGAGTACGATGGTAATTTGCATATTTCTAGACTTAGTCTTAAAAACATTACGTTAGAGGGTGAAAACTCGAAACAGCCCCCGAATCGCCCCATGTGTGGCACCAACACCTCCCATGGGACCAATGTAACTCGTAGGAACTGACCGATAGCCGCGGGTGTCCCGGTTTGAGAGTATGACGGTAGTTTGAATATTTCTAGAGTTAGGCTTAAAAGCATGACGTTAGAGGGTGAAAACTCGAAACAGCCCCTGAACGTCCCCGTGTGTGGCACCAATACCTCCCACGTGACCAATGTAACTCGTAGGAACTGACCCCGCAGTCACGAGTCTCCCTGTTTGAGAATAAGACGGCATTTTGCATATTTTTAGACTTAAACAAAATAAGGCTTTAGAGGGTGAAAACTCAAAATAATCCCCGAACGGCCCCGTGGGTGGCACCAACACCTCCCACGGGACCAATGCTCCCAGGAACTGACCCCACAGCCGCGGGTCTCCCGGTTTAAGAATACGACAATAATTTGCATATTTCTTTACTTAGGCTTAAAAACATGGCGTTAGAGTGTGAAAACTCGAAAAAACACCCGAACGTCCCCGTGGGTGGCACCAAAACCTCCCACGGGACCAATGTAACTCGTAAGAACTGACCCCGCAGTCACGGGTCTCCCTGTTTGAGAATACGGCGGTAATTTGCATATTTCTTGACTTAGGCTTAAAAACATGGCGTTAGAGGGTGAAAACTTGAAGTAGCACCCGAACTGCCCCGTGGGTGGCCCCAACACCATCCACGGGACCAATGAAACTCGTAGGAACTGACCCCGCAGTCACGGGTCACCATGTTTGAGAATACGACGGTAATTTGCATATTTCTAGACTTAAGCAAAATATGGCGTTAGAGGGTGAAAACTCGAAACGGCCCCCGAACGGCCCTATAGGTGGCACCAACACCTCCCACGGGACCAATGTAACTCGTAGAAACTGACCCCACAGCCGCGGGCTCCCGCTTTGAGAATACAATAATAATTTGCATATTTCTTGACTTAGGCTTAAAAACATGGCGTTAGAGGGTGAAAACTCGAAGTAGCACCTGAACGTCCCCGTGGGTGGCACCAACACCTCCCATGGGACCGATAAATATCGTCGGAACTGACCCCATAGCCGCGGGTCTCCCAGTTTGAGAGTACGACGGTAATTTTCATATTTGTAGACTTAAGCAAAACATGGCGTTAGAGGGTGAAAACTGAAAACAACCCCTGAACGGCCCCGTGGGTGGCACCAACACCTCCCACGAAACCAATGTAACTCGTAGGAAATGACCCCGCAGCCGCGGGTCTCCCGGTTTGAGAGTACGACGGTAATTTGCATATTTTTAAACTTAAGTAAAACATGGCGTTAGAGGGTGAAAACTCGAAACGGCCTCCGAACGGCCCCGTGGGTGGCACCAACACCTCCCACGGGAGTAATGTAACTCTTAGGAACTGACCCCCCAGCCACGGGACTCCCCATTTTAGAATACGACAATAATTTGCATATTTCTAGACTTAGGCATAAAAACATGACGTTAGAGGGTGAAAACTCGAAACAGCCCCCGAACGGCCCTGTGGATGGCACCAACACCTCCCACGGGACAAAGCTAAATCGTAGGAACTGACCCCGCAGCCACGGGTCTCCCTATTTGAGAATACGATGGTAATTTGAATATTTCTAGACTTAAACAAAACAAGTCGTTAGAGGGTGAAAACTTGAAACAACCACCGAGCGGCCCCGTGGGTGGCACAACCACCTCCCACGGGACCAATGTAACTCGTAGGAACTGACCCCACAGCCGCAGGTCTCCCGGTTTGAGAATACGACAATAATTTTCATATTTCTTGACTTAGGCTTCAAAACATGGCGTTAGAGTTTGAAAACTCGAAACATCCACCGAACATCCCCGTGGGTGGCACCAACACCTCCCACGGGACCAATGTAACTCGTAGGAACTGATCCACAGTCGCGGGCGTCCCAGTTTGAGAGTATGACGATATTTTGCATATTTCTAGACTTAGGCTTAAAAACATGACGTTAGAGGGTGAAAACTCGAAACAGCCCCCGAACGGCCCCGTGGGTGGCACCAACACCTCCCACGGGTCCAATGTAACTCGTAGGAACTGACCCCGCAGCTGTGGATCTCCGGGATTGAGAGTACGATGGTAATTTGCATATTTCTAGAGTTATGCAAAACATGGCGTTCAAGGGTGAAAACTCGAAACAGCCCCCGAACGGCCCCGTGGGTGGCACCAGCACCTCCCACGGGACTAATGTAACTCGTAGAAACTGACCCCCTTGCCGCGGGACTCCCCGTTTGAGAATACGACGATAATTTTCATATCTCTTGACTTATGATTAAAAACAGGCATTAGAAGGTGAAAACTAGAAACAGCTCCCGAACATCCCCGTGGGTGGCACCAATACCTCCCACGGGACCAATGTAAATCGTAGGAGCTGACCCCACAGCCCCGGGACTCCCGATTTTAGACTACGACGATAACTTGTATATTTCTTGACTTAGGCTAAAAAATATGGCGTTAGAGGGTGAAAACTCAAAACAGCCCCCGAATCTCCCCTTGGGTGGCGCCATCACTTCCCACGGGACCAATGTGACTCGTAGGAACTCTCCCCGCATCAGCGGGTCTCCCAATTTGAGAGTACAATGATAATTTGCATATTTCTAGACTTAGGCTTAAAAACATGATGTTAGAGGGTGAAAACTCGAAACAGCCCCCAACGTCCCCGTGGGTGGTACCAACACCTCCTACGAGACCAATTTAAATCGTAGGAACTGACCCTGCAGCCACGGGTCTCCCTATTTGAGAATACGACGGCAATTTGCATATTTTTAGACTTAAACAAAATAAGGCTTTAGAGGGTGAAAACTCAAAACAATCCCCGAACGTCCCCGTGGGTGGCTCCAACACCTCCCACGGGACTAATGTAACTCGTAAGAACTGACCCCACGGCCGCGGATCTCTCGGTTTGAGAATACGACAATAATTTTCATATTTCTTTACTTAGGCTTAAAAACAGGGCGTTAGAGTGTGAAACTCGAAACAACACACGAACTTGCCCGTGGGTGGCACCAAAACCTCCCACGGGACCAATGTAACTCGTAGGAACTGACCCACAACCACGGGTGTCCCGGTTTGAGAGTACGACGGTAATTTTCATATTTATAGACTTAGGCTTAAAAGCATGACCTTACGGGATGAAAACTCGAAACAGCCCTTGAACGGCCCCGTGGGTGGCACCAACACCTCCCACGGGACCAATGTAACTTGTAGGAACTGACCCCGCAGTCGCGGGGATCCCTGTTTAAGAATACGACAGTAATTTTCATATTTCTAGACTAAAGCAAAACATGGCATTAGAGGGTGAAAGCTCGAAATCACCCCCGAACGGCCCCGTGGGTGGCACCAACACCTCCCACGATACCAATGTGACTCGTAGCAACTGACCCCCTAGTCGCGGAACTCTCGCTTTGAGAATACGACAATAATTTGCATATTTCTCGCCTTAGGCTTAAAAACATAGCGTTAGAGTGTGAAAACTCGAAATAGCCCCCGAATGTCCATGTGGGTGGCACCAACACCTCTCACGGGACAAATGTAACTCGAAGGAACTGACCCCATCGCCGCTTGTCTCCCAGTTTGGGAGTACGATGGTAATTTGAATATTTCTAGACTTAGGCTTAAAAACATGACGTTAGAGGGTGAAAACTCGAAACAGCCCCCGAACGGCCCCGTGGGTGGTACCAACACCTCCCACGGGACCAAGGTAAATCGTAGGAACTGACCCCGCAGCCACGGGTCTCACTGTTTGAGAATATGAAGGTAATTTTCATATTTCTAGACCTTAACAAAACAAGGCGTTAAAGGGCGAAAACTCGAAACATCCCCCGAATGGCCCCGTGTGTGGCACCAACACCTCCCACGGGACCAATGTAACTCGTAGGAACTAACCCCACAGCCGTGGGACTCCCGATTTTAGACTACGACGATGGCTTGCATATTTCTTGACTTAGCCTTTAAAACATGGCGTTAGAGGGTGAAAACTTGAAACAGCCCCCGAATCACCCCGTGGGTGGCGCCAACACCTCCCACGAGACCAATGTGACTCGTAGGAAGTGACCCCGCAGCCGCGGGTCTCCCGATTTGGGAGTACGATGGTAATTTGCATATTTCTAGACTTAGTCTTAAAAACATTACGTTAGAGGGTGAAAACTCGAAACCGCCCCCGAATCGCACCATGTGTGGCACCAACATCTCCCATGGGACCAATGTAACTCGTAGGAACTGACCGATAGCCGCGGGTGTCCCGGTTTGAGAGTACGACGGTAATTTGAATATTTCTAGAGTTAGGCTTAAAAGTATGACGTTAGAGGGTGAAAACTCGAAACAGCCCCCGAACGTCCCCGTGTGGGGCACCAATACCTCCCACGGGACCAATGTAACTCGTAGGAACTGACCCTGCACTCGCGGGTCTCCCTGTTTGAGAATACGACGGCATTTTGTATATTTTTAGACTTAAAAAAAAATAAGGCTTTAGTGGGTGAAAACTCAAAATAATCCCCGAACGGCCCCGTGGGTGGCACCAGCACCTCCCACGGGACCATTGTTCCCAGGAACTGACCCCACAGCCGCGGGTCTCCCGGTTTGAGAATACGACAATAATTTGCATATTTCTTTACTTAGACTTAAAAACATGGCGTTAGAGTGTGAAAACTCGAAACAACACCCGAACGTCCCCGTGGGTGGCACGAAAACCTCCCACGGGACCAATGTAACTCGTAGGAACTGACCCACAGCCGCGTGTGTCCCGGTTTGAGAGTACGACGGTAATTTACGTATTTCTAGACTTAGGCTTAAAAGCATGACCTTACAGGATGAAAACTCGAAACAGCCCCTAAACGGCCCCGTGGGTGGCACCAACACCTCCCACGGGACCAATGTAACTTGTAGGAACTGACCTCGTAGTCGCGGGTCTCCCTGTTTGAGAATACGACGGTAATTTTCATATTTCTAGACTTAAGCAAAACATGGCGTTAGAGGGTGAAAGATCGAAACAACCACCGAACTGCCCTGTGGGTGGCACCAACACCTCCCACGATACCAATGAAACTCATAGGAACTGACCCCACAGCCGCGGAACTCCCGGTTTGAGAATATGACAATAATTTTCATATTTTTTGACTTAGGATTAAAAACATGGCGTTAGAGGGTGAAAACTCGAAACAACCCCCGAACGTCCCCGTGGGTGGAAACAACACCTCTCACGGGACCAATGTAACTCGTAGGAGCTGACCCCATAGCCGCTGGTCTCCCAGTTTGAGAGTACGATGGTAATTTTCATATTTCTAGACTTAGGCTTAAAAACTTGACGTTAGAGGGTGAAAACTCGAAACAGCCCCCGAACGGCCCCGTGGGTGGTACCAACACCTCCCACGGGACCAAGGTAAATCGTATGAACTGACCCCGCAGCCACGGGTCTCCCTGTTTGAGAATATGAAGGTAATTTGCATATTTCTAGACCTTAACAAAACAAGGCGTTAAAGGGCGAAAACTCGAAACAACCCCCGAATGGCCCCGTGTGTGGCACCAACACCTCTCACGGGACCAATGTAACTCGTAGGAACTGACCCCACAGCCGTGGGACTCCTGATTTTAGACTACGACGATAACTTGCATATTTCTTGACTTAGGCTTAAAAACATGGCGTTAGAGGGTGAAAACTCGAAACAGCCCCCGAATCACCCCGTGGGTGGCGCTAACACCTCCCACGGGACCAATGTGACTCGTAGGAAGTGACCCCGCAGCCGCGGGTCTCCCGATTTGAGAGTACGATGGTAATTTGCATATTTCTAGACTTAGTCTTAAAAACATTACGTTAGAGGGTGAAAACTCGAAATTGCCCCCGAATCGCCCCATGTGTGGAACCAACACCTCCCATGGGACCAATGTAACTCGTAGGAACTGACCGATAGCCGCGGGTGTCCCAGTTTGAGAGTACGACGGTAATTTGAATATTTCTAGAGTTAGGCTTAAAAGCATGACGTTAGAGGGTGAAAACTCGAAACAGCTCCCGAACGGCCCCGTGTGTGGCACCAACACCTCCCACGGGAGCAATGTAACTCGTAGGAACTGACCCCGCAGTCGCGGGTCTCCCTGTTTGAGAATACGACGGCATTTTGCATATTTTTATACTTAAACAAAATAAGGCTTTAGAGGGTGAAAACTCAAAATAATCCCCGAACAGCCCCGTGGGTGGCACCAACACCTCCCACGGGACCAATGCTCCCAGGAACTGACCCCACAGCCGCGGGTCTCCCGGTTTGAGAATACGACAATAATTTACATATTTCTTTACTTAGGCTTAAAAACATGGCGTAAGAGTGTGAAAACTCGAAACAACACCTGAACATCCCCGTGGGTGGCACCAAAACCTCCCACGTGACCAATGTAACTCGTAGGAACTGACCCACAGCCGCGGGTGTCCCGGTTTGAGAGTACGACAGTAATTTGCATATTTCTAGACTTAGGCTTAAAAGCATGACCTTACAGGATGAAAACTCGAAACAGCCCCTGAACGGCCCCGTGGGTGGCACCAACACCTCCCACGGGACAAATGTAACTTGTAAGAACTGACCCCACAGTTGCGGGTCTCCCTGTTTTAGAATACGACGGTAATTTTCATATTTCTAGACTTAAGCAAAACATGGCATTAGAGGGTGAAAGCTCGAAATCACCCCCGAACGGCCCCGTGGGTGGCACCAACACCTCCCACGATACCATTGTAACTCGTAGCAACTGACCCCACAGTCGCGGAACTCTCGCTTTGAGAATACGACAATAATTTGCATATTTCTTGCCTTAGGCTTAAAAACATGGCGTTAGAGTGTGAAAACTCGAAATAGCCCCCGAATGTCCATGTGGGTGGCACCAACACCTCTCACGGGACCAATGTAACTCGTAGGAACTGACCCCATCACCGCTTGTCTCCCAGTTTGGGAGTACGACGGTAATTTGAATATTTCTAGACTTAGGCTTAAAAACATGACGTTAGAGGGTGAAAACTCGAAACAGCCCCCGAACGGCCTCGTGGGTGGTACCAACACCTCCTACGGGACCAAGGTAAATCGTAGGAACTGACCCCGCAGCCACGGGTCTCCCTGTTTGAGAATATGAAGGTAATTTGCATATTTCTACATCTTAACAAAAAAAGGCGTTAAAGGGTGAAAACTCGAAACAGCCCCCGAATGGCCCCGTGTGTGGCACCAACACCTCCCACGGGACCAATTTAACTCGTAGGAACTGACCCCATAGCCGTGGGACTCCCAATTTTAGACTACGACGATAACTTGCATATTTCTTGACTTAGCCTTAAAAACATGGCGTTAGAGGGTGAAAACTCGAAACAACCCCCGAATCACCCCGTGGGTGGCGCCAACACCTCCCACGGGACCAATGTGACTCGTAGGAAGTGACCCCGCAGTCGCGGGTCTCCCGATTTGAGAGTACGATGGTAATTTGCATATTTCTGGACTTAGTCTTAAAAACATTACGTTAGAGGGTGAAAACTCGAAACAGCCCCCGAACGGCCCCGTGGGTGGTACCAACACCTCCCACGGGACCAAGGTAAATCGTAGGAACTGACCCCGCAGCCACGGGTCTCACTGTTTGATAATATGAAGGTAATTTGCATATTTGTAGACCTTAACAAAACAAGGCGTTAAAGGGCGAAAACTCGAAACATCCCCCGAATGGTCCCGTGTGTGGCACCAACACCTCCCACGGGACCAATGTAACTCGTAGGAACTAACCCCACAGCCGTGGGACTCCCGATTTTAGACTACGACGATAACTGACATATTTCTTGACTTAGCCTTAAAAACATGGCGTTAGAGGGTGAAAACTCGAAACAGCCCCCGAATCACCCCGTGGGTGGCGCCAACACCTCCCACGGGACCAATGTGACTCGTAGGAAGTGACCCCGCAGCCGCGGGTCTCCCGATTTGAGAGTACGATGGTAATTTTCATATTTCTAGACTTAGTCTTAAAAACATTACGTTAGAGGGTGAAAACTCGAAACAGCCCCCGAATCGCCCCATATGTGACACCAACACCTCCCATGGGACCAATGTAACTCGTAGGAACTGACCGATAGCCGCGGGTGTCCCGGTTTGAGAAAACGACGGTAATTTGAATATTTCTAGAGTTAGGCTTAAAAGCATGACGTTAGAGGGTGAAAACTCGAAACAGCCCCCGAGCGTCCCCGTGTATGGCACCAATACCTCCCACGGGACCAATGTAACTCGTAGGAACTGACCTCGCAGTCGCGGGTCTCCATGTTTGAGAATACGACGGCATTTTTCATATTTTTAGACTTAAACAAAATAAGGCTTTAGAGGGTGAAAACTCAAAATAATCCCCGAACGGCCCCGTAGGTGGCACCAACACCTCCCACGGGACCAATGCTTCCAGGAACTGACCCCACAGCCGCGGGTCTCCCGGTTTAAGAATACGACAATAATTTGCATATTTCTTTACTTAGGCTTAAAAACATGGCGTTAGAGTGTGAAAACTCGAAACAACACCCGAACGTCCCCGTGGATGGCACCAAAACCTCCCACGGGATCAATGTAACTCGTAGGAACTGACCCACATCCGCGTGTGTCCCGGTTTAAGAGTACGACGGTAATTTGCATATTTCTAGACTTAGGCTTAAATGCATGACCTTACAGGATGAAAACTGGAAACAGCCCCTGAACGGCCTCGTGGGTGGCATCAACACCTCCCACGGGACCAATGTAACTTGTAGGAACTGACCCCGTAGTCGCGGGTCTCCCTGTTTTAGAATACAATGGTAATTTTCATATTTCTAGACTTAAGTAAAACATGGCGTTAGAGGGTGAAGGATCGAAATCACCCCCGAACGGCCCCGTGGGTGGCACCAACACCTCCCACGATACCAATGTAACTCGTAGAAACTGAACCCATAGTCGCGAAACTCTCGCTTTGAGAATACGACAATAATTTGCATATTTCTTGCCTTAGGTTTAAAAATATGGCGTTAGAGTGTGAAAACTCGAAATAGCCCCCGAATGTCCATGTGGGTGGCACCAACACCTCTCACGGGACCAATGTAACTCGTAGGAACTGACCCCATCGCCGCTTCTCTCCCAGTTTGGGAGTACGACGGTAATTTGAATATTTCTAGACTTAGGCTTAAAAACATGACGTTAGAGGGTGAAAACTCGAAACAGCCCCCGAACGGCCCCGTGGGTGGTACCAACACCTCCCACGGGACCAAGGTAAATCGTAGGAACTGACCCCGTAGCCACGGGTCTCCCTGTTTGAGAATATGAAGGTAATTTGCATATTTCTAGACCTTAACAAAACAAGGCGTTTAAGGGCGAAAACTCGAAACAGCCCCCGAATGGCCCCGTGTGTGGCACCAACACCTCCCACGGGACCAATGTAACTCGTAGGAACTGACCCCACAGCCGTGGGACTCCCGATTTTAGACTACGACGATAACTTGCATATTTCTTGACTTATCCTTAAAAACATGGCGTTAGAGGGTGAAAACTCAAAACAGCCCCCGAATCACCCCGTGGGTGGCGCCAACACCTCCCATGGGACCAATGTGACTCGTAGGAAGTGACCCCGCAGACGCGGTCTCCCGATTTGAGAGTACGATGGTAATTTGCATATTTCTAGACTTAGTCTTAAAAACATTACGTTAGAGGGTGAAAACTCGAAATTGCCCCCGAATCGCCCCATGTGTGGCACCAACACCTCCCATGGGACCAATGTAACTCCTAGGAACTAACCGATAGCCGTGGGTGTCCCAGTTTGAGAGTACGACAGTAATTTGAATATTTCTAGAGTTAGGCGTAAAAGCATGACATTAGAGGTGGAAAACTCGAAACAGCCCCCGAACGTCCCCGTGTGTGGCACCAACACCTCCCACGGGACATATGTAACTCGTAGGAACTGACCCCGCAGTCGCGGGTCTCCCTGTTTGAGAATACGACGGCATTTTGCATATTTTTAGACTTAAACAAAATAAGGCTTTAGAGGGTGAAAACTCAAAATAATCGCCGAACAGCCCCGTGGGTGGCACCAACACCTCCCACGGGACCAATGCTTCCAGGAACTTACCCCACAGCCGCAGGTCTCCCGGTTTGAGAATACGACAATAATTTGCATATCTCTTTACTTAGGCTTAAAAACATGGCGTTAGAGTGTGAAAACTCGAAAAAACACCCGAACGTCCCCGTGGGTGGCACCAAAACCTCCCACGG
The DNA here is from genome assembly GCA_949130495.1 of Sambucus nigra. Classification (NCBI taxonomy): domain Eukaryota; kingdom Viridiplantae; phylum Streptophyta; class Magnoliopsida; order Dipsacales; family Adoxaceae; genus Sambucus; species Sambucus nigra. The sequence continues at coordinate 245,391,797 of OX422212.1, read as the reverse complement.
GACCAATGTAACTCGTAGGAACTGACCCACAGCCGCGAGTGTCCCGGTTTGAGAGTACGACGGTAATTTGCATATTTCTAGACTTAGGCTTAAAAGCATGACCTTACAGGATGAAAACTCGAAACAGCCCCTAAACGGCCCCGTGGGTGGCACCAACACCTCCCACGGGACCAATGTAACTTGTAGGAACTGACCCCGCAGTCGCAGGTCTCCCTGTTAGAGAATACGACGGTGATTTTCATATTTTTAGACTTAAGCAAAACATGGCATTAGAGGGTGAAAGCTCAAAATCACCCCCCGAACGGCCCCGTGGGTGGCACCAACACTTCCCACGATACCAATGTAACTCGTAGCAACTGACCCCACAGTCGCGGAACTCTCGCTTTAAGAATACGATAATAATTTGCATATTTCTTGCCTTAGGCTTAAAAACATGGCGTTAGAGTGTGAAAACTCGAAATAGCCTCCGAATGTCCATGTGGGTGGCACCAACACCTCTCACGGGACCAATGTAACTCGTAGGAACTGACCCCATCACCGCTTGTCTCCCAGTTTGGGAGTACGACGGTAATTTGAATATTTCTAGACTTAGGCTTAAAAACATGACGTTAGAGGGTGAAAACTCGAAACAGCCCCGAACGGCCCCGTGGGTGGTACCAACACCTCCTACGGGACCAAGGTAAATCATAGGAACCGCAGCCACGGGTCTTCCTGTTTGAGAATATGAAGGTAATTTGCATATTTCTAGATCTTAACAAAACAAGGCGTTAAAGGGTGAAAACTCGAAACAGCCCCCGAATGGCCCCGTGTGTGGCACCAACACCTCCCACGGGACCAATGTAACTCGTAGGAACTAACCCCACAGCCGCGGGACTCCCAATTTTAGACTACGATGATAACTTGCATATTTCTTGAATTAGCCTTAAAAACATGGCGTTAGAGGGTGAAAACTCGAAACAACCCCCGAATCACCCCATGGGTGGCACCAACACCTCCCACGGGACCAATGTAACTCATAGGAACTGACCGACAGCCGCGGGTGTCCCGGTTTGAGAGTACGACGGTAATTTGAATAATTCTAGAGTTAGGCTTAAAAGCATGACGTTAGAGGGTGAAAACTCGAAACATCCCCCGAACGGCCCCGTGGGTGGCACCAACACCTCCCACGGGACCAATGTAACTCGTAGGAACTGACCCCGCAGTCGCGGGTATCCCTGTTTGAGAATACAATGGCATTTTGCATATTTTTAGACTTAAACAAAATAAGGCTTTAGAGGGTGAAAACTCAAAATAATCCCCGAACGGCCCCGTGGGTGACACCAACACCTCCCACGGGACCAATGCTCCCAGGAACTGACCCCACAGCCGTGGGTCTCCCAGTTTGAGAATACGACAATAATTTGCATATTTCGTGACTTAGGCTTAAAAACATGGCGTTAGAGTGTGAAAACTCGAAACAACCCCCGAACGTCCCTGTGGGTGGCACCAAAACCTCCCACAGGACCAATGTAACTCGTAGGAACTAACCCACAACCGTGGGTGTCCCGGTTTGAGAGTACAACGATAATTTGCATATTTCTAGACTTAGGCATAAAATCATGACCTTAGAGGGTGAAAACTCGAAATAGCCCCCCGAACGGCTCCGTGGGTGGCACCAACACCTCCCACGGGACCAATGTAACTCGTAGGAACTGACCCCGCAATCGCGAGTCCCCCTGTTTGAGAATACGATGGTAATTTTCATATTTCTAGACATACCAAAAACATGGCGTTAGAGGGTGAAAACTCGAAACAACCCCCAAACGGCCCCGTGGGTGGCACCAACACCTCACACGATACCAATGTAACTCGTAACAACTGACCCCACAGCCGCGGAACTCTCGGTTTGAGAATATGACAATAATTTGCATATTTCTTGACTTAGGCTTAAAAACATGGTGTTAGAGTGTGAAAACTCGAAATAGCCCCCGAATATCCATATGGGTGGCACCAACACCTCTCACGGGACCAATGTAACTCGTAGGAACTGACCCCATAGTCGCTGGTCTCCCAGTTTGGGAGTACGACAGGAATTTGAATATTTTTAGACTTAGGCTTAAAAACATGACGTTAGGGGGTGAAAACTCGAAACAGCCCCCGAACGGCCCCGTGGGTGGTACCAACACCTCCCACACGACCAAGGAAACTCGTAGGAACTGACCCCGCAGCCACGGGTCTCCCTATTTGAGAATATAAAGGAAATTTGAATATTTCTAGACCTAAACAAAACAAGGCGTTAGAGGGTGAAAACTCGAAACAGCCCCCGAATCACCCCGTGGGTGGCGCCAACACCTCCCACGGGACCAATGTGATTCGTAGGAACTGACCCCGCAGCCGCGGGTCTCCCGATTTGAGAGTACGATGGTAATTTGCATATTTCTAGATTTAGGCTTAAAAACATGACGTTAGACGGTGAAAACTCGAAACAGCCCCCGAATCTCCCCATGTGTGGCACCAACACCTCCCACGGGACCAATGAAACTCGTAGGAACTGACCGACAGCCGCGGGTGTCCCGATTTGAGAGTACGACGGTAATTTGAATATTTCTAGAGTTAGGCTTAAAAGCATGACGTTAGAGGGTGAAAACTCAAAACGGCCCCGTGGGTGGCACCAACACCTCCCACGGGACCAATGTAACTCGTAGGAACTGACCCCGTAGTCGCGGGTCTCCCTGTTTGAGAATACGATGGCAATTTGCATATTATTATACTTAAACAAAACAAGGCTTTAGAGGGTGAAAACTCAAAACAATCCCCGAACGGCCCCGTGGGTGGCACCAACACCTCCCACGGGACCAATGTAACTCATAGGAACTGACCCCATAGCCGCAGGTCTCCCGGTTTGAGAATACGACAATAATTTGCATATTTCTTGACTTAGGCTTAAAAACATGGCGTTAGAGTGTGGAAAATCGAAACAACCTCCGAACGTCCCTTTGGGTGGCACCAAAACCTCCCACGGGACCAATGTAACTCGTACGAACTAACCCACAGCCGCGGGTGTCCCGGTTTGAGAGTACGACTGCAATTTGCATATTTCTAGACTTAGGCTTAAAAGCATGACCTTAGAGGGTGAAAACTCGAAACAACCCCCAAACGGCCCCTGGGTGGCACCAACACCTCCCACGGGACCAATGTAACTCGTAGGAACTGACCCCGCAGTCACGGGTCTCACTGTTTGAGAATACGATGGTAATTTTCATATTTCTAAACTTAAGAAAAACATGGCGTTAGAGGGTGAAAACTCGAAACAACCCCCGAACGGCCCCGTGGGTGGCACCAACACCTCCCACGATACGAATGTAACTCGTAGCAACTGACCCCATAGCCGCAGAACTCTCGGTTTGAGAATACGACAATAATTTTCATATTTCTTTACTTAGGCTTAAAAACATGGCGTTAGAGTGTGAAAACTCAAAACAGGCCCCGAATGTCCCCGTGGGTGGCACCAACACCTCTCACGGAACCAATGTAACTCGTAGGGACTGACCCCATGGTCGCTTCTCTCCCAGTTTGTGAGTACGACGGTAATTTGAATATTTCTAGAATTAGGCTTAAAAACATGATGTTAGAGGGTGAAAACAGGAAACAGCCCTCAAACGGCGCCGTGGGTGGCACCAACACCTCCCACGGGATCAAGGTATATCGTAGGAACTGACCCCGCAGCCACGGGTCTCCCTGTTTGAGAATATGAAGTAAATTTGCATATTTCTAGACTTGAACAAAATAAGGCGTTAGAGGGTGAAAACTCGAAACAGCCCTCGAACGGCCCCGTGGGTGGCACCAACACCTCCCACGGGACCAACTTAACTCGTAGGAACTGAGCCCATATCCGGGGGTCTCCCGGTTTGAGAATACGACAATAATTTGAATATTTCTTGGCTTAGGCTTAAAAACATGGAGTTTGATTGTGAAAAATCGAAACATCCACCGAACGTCCCCGTGGGTGGCACCAACACCTCCCACGGGGCCAATGTAACTCGTAAGAACTTACCCACAGCCGCGGGTGTCCCGGTTTGAGAGTATGACGATAATTTGCATATTTCTAGACTTAGGCTTAAAAACATGACGTTAGAGGGTGAAAACTCGAAACAGCCCCCGAACGGCCCTGTGGGTGGCACCAACACCTCCCACGGGACCAATGTAACTTGTAGGAACTGACCCCGCAGTCGCGGGGATCCCTGTTTAAGAATACGACAGTAATTTTCATATTTCTAGACTAAAGCAAAACATGGCATTAGAGGGTGAAAGCTCGAAATCACCCCCGAACGGCCCCGTGGGTGGCACCAACACCTCCCACGATACCAATGTGACTCGTAGCAACTGACCCCCTAGTCGCGGAACTCTCGCTTTGAGAATACGACAATAATTTGCATATTTCTCGCCTTAGGCTTAAAAACATAGCGTTAGAGTGTGAAAACTCGAAATAGCCCCCGAATGTCCATGTGGGTGGCACCAACACCTCTCACGGGACCAATGTAACTCGTAGGAACTGACCCCATCGCCGCTTCTCTCCCAGTTTGGGAGTACGACGGTAATTTGAATATTTCTAGACTTAGGCTTAAAAACATGACGTTAGAGGGTGAAAACTCGAAACAGCCCCCGAACGGCCCCGTGGGTGGTACCAACACCTCCCACGGGACCAAGGTAAATCGTAGGAACTGACCCCGCAGCCACGGGTCTCCCTGTTTGAGAATATGAAGGTAATTTGCATATTTCTAGACCTTAACAAAACAAGGCGTTTAAGGGCGAAAACTCGAAACAGCCCCCGAATGGCCCCGTGTGTGGCACCAACACCTCCCACGGGACCAATGTAACTCGTAGGAACTGACCCCACAGCCGTGGGACTCCCGATTTTAGACTACGACGATAACTCGCATATTTCTTGACTTATCCTTAAAAACATGGCGTTAGAGGGTGAAAACTCAAAACAGCCACCGAATCACCCCGTGGGTGGTGCCAACACCTCCCATGGGACCAATGTGACTCGTAGGAAGTGACCCCGCAGCCGCGGGTCTCCCGATTTGAGAGTACGATGGTAATTTGCATATTTCTAGACTTAGTCTTAAAAACATTACGTTAGAGGGTGAAAACTCGAAATTGCCCCCGAATCGCCCCATGTGTGGCACCAACACCTCCCATGGGACCAATGTAACTCCTAGGAACTAATCGATAGCCGTGGGTGTCCCAGTTTGAGAGTACGACAGTAATTTGAATATTTCTAGAGTTAGGCTTAAAAGCATGACATTAGAGGGGGAAAACTCGAAACAGCCCCCGAACGTCCCCGTGTGTGGCACCAACACCTCCCACGGGACATATGTAACTCGTAGGAACTGACCCCGCAGTCGCGGGTCTCCCTGTTTGAGAATACGACGGCATTTTGCATATTTTTAGACTCAAACAAAATAAGGCTTTAGAGGGTGAAAACTCAAAATAATCGCCGAACAGCCCCGTGGGTGGCACCAACACCTCCCACGGGACCAATGCTTCCAGGAACTTACCCCACAGCCGCAGGTCTCCCGGTTTGAGAATACGACAATAATTTGCATATTTCTTTACTTAGGCTTAAAAACATGGCGTTAGAGTGTGAAAACTCGAAAAAACACCCGAACGTCCCCGTGGGTGGCACCAAAACCTCCCACGGGACCAATGTAACTCGTAGGAACTGACCCACAGCCGCGGGTGTCCCGGATTGAGAGTACGACGGTAATTTGCATATTTCTAGACTTAGGCTTAAAAGCATGACCTTACAGGATGAAAACTCGAAACAGCCCCTGAACGGCCCCGTGGGTGGCACCAACACCTCCCACGGGACCAATGTAACTTGTAGGAACTGACCCCGCAGTCGCAGGTCTCCCTGTTAGAGAATACGACGGTGATTTTCATATTTTTAGACTTAAGCAAAACATGGCATTAGAGGGTGAAAGCTCAAAATCACCCCCAAACGGCCCCGTGGGTGGCACCAACACCTCCCACGATACCAATGTAACTCGTAGCAACTGACCCCACAGTCGCGGAACTCTCGCTTTAAGAATACGATAATAATTTGCATATTTCTTGCCTTAGGCTAAAAAACATGGCGTTAGAGTGTGAAAACTCGAAATAGCCTCCGAATGTCCATGTGGGTGGCACCAACACCTCTCACGGGACCAATGTAACTCGTAGGAACTGACCCCATCACCGCTTGTCTCCCAGTTTGGGAGTACGACGGTAATTTGAATATTTCTAGACTTAGGCTTAAAAACATGACGTTAGAGGGTGAAAACTCGAAACAGCCCCGAATGGCCCCGTGGGTGGTACCAACACCTCCTACGGGACCAAGGTAAATCATAGGAACCGCAGCCACGGGTCTTCCTGTTTGAGAATATGAAGGTAATTTGCATATTTCTAGATCTTAACAAAACAAGGCGTTAAAGGGTGAAAACTCGAAACAGCCCCGAATGGCCCCGTGTGTGGCACCAACACCTCCCACGGGACCAATGTAACTCGTAGGAACTGACCCCACAGCCGCGGGACTCCCAATTTTAGACTACGATGATAACTTGCATATTTCTTGAATTAGCCTTAAAAACATGGCGTTAGAGGGTGAAAACTCGAAACAACCCCCGAATCACCCCATGGGTGGCACCAACACCTCCCACGGGACCAATGTAACTCGTAGGAACTGACCGACAGCCGCGGGTGTCCCGGTTTGAGAGTACGACGGTAATTTGAATAATTCTAGAGTTAGGCTTAAAAGCATGACGTTAGAGGGTGAAAACTCGAAACAGCCCCCGAACGGCCCCGTGGGTGGCACCAACACCTCCCACGGGACCAATGTAACTCGTAGGAACTGACCCCGCAGTCGCGGGTATCCCTGTTTGAGAATACAATGGCATTTTGCATATTTTTAGACTTAAACAAAATAAGGCTTTAGAGGGTGAAAACTCAAAATAATCCCCGAACGGCCCCGTGGGTGGCACCAACACCTCCCACGGGACCAATGCTCCTAGGAACTGACCCCACAGCCGTGGGTCTCCCAGTTTGAGAATACGACAATAATTTGCATATTTCGTGACTTAGGCTTAAAAACATGGCGTTAGAGTGTGAAAACTCGAAACAACCCCCGAACGTCCCTGTGGGTGGCACCAAAACCTCCCACAGGACCAATGTAACTCGTAGGAACTAACCCACAACCGTGGGTGTCCCGGTTTGAGAGTACAACGATAATTTGCATATTTCTAGACTTAGGCATAAAATCATGACCTTAGAGGGTGAAAACTCGAAATAGCCCCCCGAACGGCCCCGTGGGTGGCACCAACACCTCCCACGGGACCAATGTAACTCGTAGGAACTGACCCCGCAATCGCGAGTCTCCCTGTTTGAGAATACGATGGTAATTTTCATATTTCTAGACATACCAAAAACATGGCGTTAGAGGGTGAAAACTCGAAACAACCCCCGAACGGCCCCGTGGGTGGCACCAACACCTCACACGATACCAATGTAACTCGTAACAACTGACCCCAACGCCGCGGAACTCTCGGTTTGAGAATATGACATTAATTTGCATATTTCTTGACTTAGGCTTAAAAACATGGTGTTAGAGTGTGAAAACTCGAAATAGCCCCCGAATATCCATATGGGTGGCACCAACACCTCTCACGGGACCAATGTAACTCGTAGGAACTGACCCCATAGTCGCTGGTCTCCCAGTTTGGGAGTACGACAGGAATTTGAATATTTTTAGACTTAGGCTTAAAAACATGACGTTAGGGGGTGAAAACTCGAAACAGCCCCCGAACGGCCCCGTGGGTGGTACCAACACCTCCCACAGGACCAAGGTAAATTGTAGGAACTGACCCCGCAGCCACGGGTCTCCCTATTTGAGAATATGAAGGAAATTTGAATATTTCTATACCTAAACAAAACAAGGCGTTAGAGGGTGAAAACTCGAAACAGCCCCCGAATCACCCCGTGGGTGGCGCCAACACCTCCCACGGGACCAATGTGATTCGTAGGAACTGACCCCGCAGCCGCGGGTCTCCCGATTTGAGAGTACGATGGTAATTTGCATATTTCTAGATTTAGGCTTAAAAACATGACGTTAGACGGTGAAAACTCGAAACAGCCCCCGAATCTCCCCATGTGTGGCACCAACACCTCCCACGGGACCAATGAAACTCGTAGGAACTGACCGACAGCCGCGGGTGTCCCGGTTTGAGAGTACGACGGTAATTTGAATATTTCTAGAGTTAGGCTTAAAATCATGACGTTAGAGGGTGAAAACTCAAAACGGCCCCGTGGGTGGCACCAACACCTCCCACGGGACCAATGTAACTCGTAGGAACTGACCCCGCAGTCGCGGGTCTCCCTGTTTGAGAATACGATGGCAATTTTCATATTATTAGACTTAAACAAAACAAGGCTTTAGAGGGTGAAAACTCAAAACAATCCCCGAACGGCCCCGTGGGTGGCACCAACACCTCCCACGGGACCAATGTAACTCATAGGAATTGACCCCACAGCCGCAGGTCTCCCGGTTTGAGAATACGACAATAATTTGCATATTTCTTGACTTAGGCTTAAAAACATGGCGTTAGAGTGTGAAAAATCGAAACAACCTCCGAACGTCCCTTTGGGTGGCACCAAAACCTCCCACGGGACCAATGTAACTCGTACGAACTAACCCACAGCCGCGGGTGTCCCGGTTTGAGAGTACGACTGCAATTTGCATATTTCTAGACTTAGGCTTAAAGGCATGACCTTAGAGGGTGAAAACTCGAAACAAACCCCAAACGGCCCCTGGGTGGCACCAACACCTCCCACGGGACCAATGTAACTCGTAGGAACTGACCCCGCAGTCGCGGGTCTCACTGTTTGAGAATACGATGGTAATTTTCATATTTCTAAACTTTAGAAAAACATGGCGTTAGAGGGTGAAAACTCGAAACAACCCCCGAACGGCCCCGTGGGTGGCACCAACACCTCCCACGATACGAATGTAACTCGTAGCAACTGACCCCATAGCCGCAGAACTCTCGGTTTGAGAATACGACAATAATTTTCATATTTCTTTACTTAGGCTTAAAAACATGGCGTTAGAGTGTGAAAACTCAAAACAGGCCCCGAATGTCCCCGTGGGTGGCACCAACACCTCTCACGGAACCAATGTAACTCGTAGGGACTGACCCCATGGTCGCTTCTCTCCCAATTTGTGAGTACGACGGTAATTTGAATATTTCTAGAATTAGGCTTAAAAACATGATGTTAGAGGGTGAAAACAGGAAACAGCCCTCAAACGGCGCCGTGGGTGGCACCAACACCTCCCACGGGATCAAGGTATATCGTAGGAACTGACCCCGCAGCCACGGGTCTCCCTGTTTGAGAATATGAAGTAAATTTGCATATTTCTAGACTTGAACAAAATAAGGCGTTAGAGGGTGAAAACTCGAAACAGCCCTCGAACGGCCCCGTGGGTGGCACCAACACCTCCCACGGGACCAACTTAACTCGTAGGAACTGAGCCCATATCCGGGGGTCTCCCGGTTTGAGAATACGACAATAATTTGAATATTTCTTGGCTTAGGCTTAAAAACATGGAGTTTGATTGTGAAAAATCGAAACATCCACCGAACGTCCCCGTGGGTGGCACCAACACCTCCCACGGGGCCAATGTAACTCGTAAGAACTTACCCACAGCCGCGGGTGTCCCGGTTTGAGAGTATGACGATAATTTGCATATTTCTAGACTTAGGCTTAAAAACATGACGTTAGAGGGTGAAAACTCGAAACAGCCCCCGAACGGCCCTGTGGGTGGCACCAACACCTCCCACGGGACTATTGTAACTCGTAGGAAGTGACCCCGCAGCTGCGGGTCTACCGGATTAGGAGTACGATGGTAATTTGCATATTTCTAGAGTTATAAAAAACATGGCATTAGGGGGTGAAAACTCGAAACAGTAACCGAACGGCACCGTGGGTGGCACCAACACCTCCCACGGGACCAATGTAACTCGTAGAAACTGACCCCCCAGCCGCGGGACTCCCTGTTTGAGAATACGACGATAATTTGCACATTTCTTGACTTAGGCTTAAAAACATGGCGTTAGAAGGTGAAAAATAGAAACAACAACCGAACGTCCCCGTGGGTGGCACCAATACATCCCACGGGACCAATGTAACTCGTAGGAACTGACCCCACAGTCGTGGGACTCCCGATTTTAGACTACGACGATAACTTGCATATTTCTTGACTTAGCCTAAAAAATATGGCGTTAGAGGGTGAAAACTAGAAACAGCCCCCGAATCGCCACGTGGGTGGTGTCAACACCTCCCACGGGACCAATGTGACTCGTAGGAACTGACCCCATAGCTGCGGGTCTCCCGATTTGAGAGTACGATGGTAATTTGCATATTTCTAGACTTAGGCTTAAAAACATGACGTTAGAGGGTGAAAACTCGAAACAGCCCCCGAATCGCCTCATGGCTGGCGCCAACACCTCTCACGGGACCAATGTAACTCGTAGAAACTGACCCCATAGCCGCTGGTCTCCCAGTTTGAGAGTAAGACGGTAATTTGAGTATTTCTAGACTTAGGCTTAAAAACATGACGTTAGAGGGTGAAAACTCGAAACAGCCCCCGAACGGCCCCGTGGGTGGTACCAACACCTCCCACGGGACCAAGGTAAATTGTAGGAACTGACCCCGCAACCACGGGTCTCCCTGTTGGAGAATATGACGGTAATTTGCATATATATATACTTAAACAAATAATGGCGTTAGAGGGTGAAAACTCAAAACAGTCCCCGGTCGGCCTTGTGGGTGGCACCAACACCTCCCACGGGACCAATGTAACTCGTAAGAACCGACCCCACAGCCGCGGGTCTCCCGGTTTGGGAATACGACAATAATTTGCATATTTATTGACTTAGGCTTAAAAACATGGCGTTAGATTGTGAAAACACGAAACATTCACCAAATTTCCCCGTGGGTAGCACCAATACCTCCCACGGGACCAATGTAACTCGTAGGAACTGACTCACAGCCGCGGGTGTCCCATTTTGAGAGTACAACGGTAATTTGCATATTTCTAGACTTAGGCTTAAAAGCATGATCATAGAGGGTGAAAACTCGAAACAGCCACCGAATGGCCCCGTGGGTGGAACCAACACCTCCCACGGGACCAATGTAACTCGTAGGAACTGACCCTGGAGTCCTGGGTCTCCCTGTTTAAGAATACGACGGTAATTTTAATATTTCTATACTTAAGCATAACATGGCGTTAGAGGGTGAAAACTCGAAACAACCCCCGAACGGCACCGTGGGTGGCACCAAAACCTCCCACGATACCAATGTAACTCGTAGGAACTGAACCCACAGTCGCGGAACTCCCGGTTTGAGAATACGACAATAATTTCCATATTTCTTGACTTAGGATTAAAAACATGGCGTTAGAGGGTGAAAACTCAAAATAACCCCCGAACGTCCCCGTGGGTGGAAACAACACCTCTCACGGGACCAATGTAACTCGTAGGAACTGACCCCATAGCCGCTGGTCTCCCAGTTTGAGAGTACGATGGTAATTTGCATATTTCTAGACTTAGGCTTAAAAACTTGACGTTAGAGGGTGAAAACTCGAAACAGCCCCTGAACGGCCCCGTGGGTGGTACTAACACCTCCCACGGGACCAAGGTAACTCGTAGGAACTGATCCGGCAGCCACGGGTCTCCTTGTTTGAGAATATGACGGTAATTTGCATATTTCTAGACCTAAACAAAACAAGGCGTTAAAGGGTAAAAAATCAAAACAGCCCCCGAACGGCCCCGCGGGTGGCACCAACACCTCCCACGGGACCAATGTAACTCGTAAGAACTGTCCCCATAGCCGCGGGTCTCTCGATTTGAGAATAAGACAATAATTTGCGTATTTCTTGACTTCGGCTTAAAAACATGGCATTAGAGGTTGAAAACTAGAAACAACACCTAAACGTCCCCGTCGGTGGCACCAACACCTCCCACGGGACCAATGTAACTCATAGGAACTGACCCCACAGCCGCGGGACTCCCGGTTTGAGACTACGACGATAATTGGCATATTTCTTGACTTAGGCTTAAAAACATGGCTTTAGAGGGTGAAAAACTCGAAACAGCCCACGAACGGCCCCGTGGGTGGAACCAACACCTCCCACGGGACCAATGTATCTCGTAGGAACTGATCCCGCAGCCGCGGGTCTCCCGGTTTGAGAGTACGATGGTAATTTGCATATTTATAAACTTATGCAAAACATGGAGTTAGAGGGTTAAAACTCGAAATAGCCCCCAAACGGCCCCGTGGGTTGCCCCAACACCTCCTACGGGACCAACGTAACTTGTAGGAACTGACCCCACAGCCGCGGGACTCCCGATTTTAGACTACAACTATAACTTGCATATTTCTTGACTTAGGCTTAAAAACATGACGTTAGAGGGTGAAAACTCGAAACAGCCCCCAAATTGCCCCGTGGGTGGCACCAACACCTCTCACGGGACCAATGTAACTCGTAGGAACTGACCCCATAGCCTTGGGTCTCCCAGTTTGAGAGTACGATGGTAATTTGCATATTTCTAGACTTAGGCTTAAAAACATGACGTTTGAGCGTGAAAACTTGAAACAGCCCCCGAAGAGCCCTGTGGGTGGTACCAATACCTCCCACGGGACAAAAGTAAATCGTAGGAACTGACCTTGCCACCGCGGGTCTCCCTGTTTGAGAATACGACCGTAGTTTGCATATTTCTAGACTTAAACAAAACAAGGCGTTAGAGGGTGAAAACTCAAAATAGCCCCCGAACGGCCCCGTGGGTGGCACCAACACCTCCCACGGGACCAATGTAACTCGTAGGAACTGACCCCACATCCGCGGGTCTCCAGGTTTGAGAATACGATGATAATTTGCATATTTCTTGAATTAGGCTTAAAAATATGGCGTTAGAAGGTGAAAACTCGAAACAGCACCCGAACGTCCCCGTGGGTGGCACCAACACCTCCCACGGGACCAATGTAACTCGTAGGAATTTACCCCACAGCCATGGGACTCCTAATTTTAGACTACGACGATAAATTGCATATTTTTTGACTTAGCCTTAAAAACATGGCATTAGAGGGTGAAAACTCGAAATAGCCCCCGAATCGCCCTGTGGGTGGCGCCAGCACCTCCCACGGGACCAATGTGACTCGTAGGAACTGACCCCATAGCCGCGGGTCTCCCGATTTGAGAGTACGATGGTAATTTGCATATTTCTAGACTTAGGCTTAAAAACATGACGTTAGAGGGTGAAAACTCGAAACACCCCTGAATCGCCCTGTGGGTGGCGCCAACACCGCCCACGGGACCAATGTAACTCGTAGGAACTGTCCGACAGCGGCGGGTGTCCCGATTTGAGAGTACGACGGTAATTTTCATATTTCTAAACTTAGGCTTAAAAGCATGACGTTAGAGGGTGAAAACTTGAAACAGTCCCGAACGGCCCCGTGGGTGGCACCAACACCACCCACGGGACAAACGTAACTCGTAGGAACTGACCCCGCAGTCGCGGGTCTCCCTATTGGAGAATACGACGGCAATTTGCATATTTTTATACTTAAACAAAATAAGGCTTTAGAGGGTGAAAACTCAAAACAATCCCCGAACGGCCCCTTGGGTGGCACCAACACCTCCCACGGGACCAATGTAACTCGTAGGAATTGACCCCACAGCCACGGGTCTCCCGGTTTGAGAATACAACAATAATTTGAATATTTCTTGACTTAGGCTTAAAAACATGGCGTTACAGTGTGAAAACTCGAAACAACCCCCGAACGTCCCCATGGGTGGCACCAAAACCTCCCACGGGACCAATGTAACTCGTAGGAACTGACCCACAGCCGCGGGTGTCCTGGTTTGAGAGTACGAGGGTAATTTGCATATTCTAGACTTAGGCTTAAAAGCATGACCTTAGAGGGTGAAAACTCAAAACAGCCCCTGAACGGCCCCGTGGGTGGCACCAACACATCCCACGGGACCAATGTAACTCTTAGGAACTGACCCCGCAGTCGCGGGTCTCCCTGTTTGAGAATACGAAGGTAATTTTCATATTTCTAGACTTAAGCAAAACATAGCGTTAGAGGGTGAAAACTCGAAACAACTCCCGAACGGCCCCGTGGGTGGCACCAACACCTCCCACGATACTAATGTAAGTCGTAGCCACTGACCCCACAACCGCGGAACTCTCGGTTTGAGAATACGACAATAATTTTCATATCTTCTGACTTAGGCTTAAAAACATGGCGTTAGAGTGTGAAAACTCGAAACAGCCCCCGAATGTCCCCGTGGGTGGCACCAACACCTCTCACGGGACCAATGTAACTCGTAGGAACTGACCCCATAGCCGCTGATCTCCCAATTTGAGAGTACGACGGTAATCTGAATATTTCTAGACTTAGGCTTAAAAATATTACATTAGAGGGTGAAAACTCGAAACAGCCCCCGAACGACCCCGTGGGTGGTACCAACACCTCCCACGGAACCAAGGTAAATCGTAGGAACTGACCCCGTAGCCACGGGTCTCCCTGTTTGAGAATATGACGGTAATTTGCATATTTTTAGACTTAAACAAAACATGGAGTTAGAGGGTGAAAACTCAAAACAACCCCCAAACGTCCCCGTGGGTGGCACCAACACCTCCCAGAGGACCAATGTAACTCGTAGAAACTGACCCCACAGCCGCGGGTCTCCCGATTTGAGAATACGATAATAATTTGCATATTTCTTGACTTAGGCTTAAAAACATGGCGTTAGATTGTGAAAACACAAACATTCACTGAACGTCCCCGTGGGTGGCACCAAAACCTCCCACGGAACCAATGTAACTCGTAGGAAGTGACCCACAGCCGCGGGTGTCCCGGTTTGAGAGTACGATGGTAATTTGCATATTTCTAGACTTAGGCTTGAAAGCATGATGTTAGAGGGTGAAAACTAGAAACAACCCCCGGATGGCCCCGTGGGTGGCACAAACACCTCCCACGGGACCAATGTAACTCGTAGGAACTGACCCCGCAGTCGTGGGTCTCCCTGTTTGAGAATACGAGGGTAATTTTTATATTTCTAGACTTAAGAAAAACATGGCGTTAGAGGGTGAAAACTCGAAACAACCACCGAACGGCCCCGTGGGTGGCACCAACACCTCCCACGATACCAATGTAACTCATAGGAACTGACCCCACAACCGCGGAACTCCCGGTTTGAGAATACGACAATAATTTTCATATTTCTTGACTTAGGATTAAAAACATGGCGTTAGAGGGTGAAAACTCTAAACAACCCCCGAACGTCCCCGTGGGTGGAAACAACACCTCTCACGGGACCAATGTAACTCGTAGGAGCTGACTCCATAGCCGCTGGTCTCCCAGTTTGAGAGTACGATGGTAATTTGTATATTTCTAGACTTAGGCTTAAAAACTTGACGTTAGAGGGTGAAAACTCGAAACAACACCTGAACGGCCCCGTGGGTGGTACTAACACCTCCCACGGGACCAAGGTAATTCGTAGGAACTGACCCCGCAGCCACGGGTCTCCTTGTTTGAGAATATGACGGTAATTTGCATATTTCTAGACTTAAACAAAACAAGGCGTTAAAGGGTAAAAACTCAAAACAGCCCCCGAACGGCCCCGTGGGTGGAACCAACACCTCCCACGGGACCAATGTAACTCGTAAGAACTGACCCCACAGCCGTGGGTCTCTCGATTTGAGAATACGACAATAATTTGCGTATTTCTTGACTTCGGCTTAAAAACATGGCATTAGAGAGTGAAAACTAGAAACAACACCTGAACGTCCCCGTCGGTGGCACCAACACCTCCCATAAGACCAATGTAACTCATAGGAACTGACCCCACAGCCGCGGGACTCCCGATTTGAGACTACGACAATAATTGGCATATTTCTTGACTTAGGCTTAAAAACATGGCTTTAGAGGGTGAAAAACTCGAAACAGCCCCCGAACGGCCCCGTGGGTGGAACCAACACCTCCCACGGGACCAATGTAACTCGTAGGAACTGACCCCGCAGCCGCGGGTCTCCCGGTTTGAGAGTACGATGGTAATTTTCATATTTCTAAACTTAAGCAAAACATGGAGTTATAGGGTTAAAACTTGAAACAGCCCCCGAACGGCCCCGTGGGTTGCACTAACACCTCCTACGGGACCAATGTAACTTGTAGGAACTGGCCCCACAGCCGCGGGACTCCCGATTTTAGACTACGACGATAAGTTGCATATTTCTTGACTTAGGCTTAAAAACATGGCGTTAGAGGGTGAAAACTCGAAACAGCGCCCAAATTACCCCGTGGGTGGCACCAACACCTCTCACGGGACCAATGTAACTCGTTGGAACTGACCCCATAGCCTTGGGTCTCCCAGTTTGAGAGTACGATGGTAATTTGCATATTTCTAGACTTAGGCTTAAAAACATGACGTTTGAGCGTGAAAACTTGAAACAGCCCCCGAAGAGCCCTGTGGGTGGTACCAATACCTCCCACGGGACAAAGGTAAATCGTAGGAACTGACCCTGCCACCACGGGTCTCCCTGTTTGAGAATATGATCGTAGTTTGCATATTTCTAGACTTAAACAAAACAAGGCGTTGGAGGGTGAAAACTCAAAATAGCCCCCGAACGGCCCGGTGGGTGGCACCAACACCTCCCATGGGACCAATGTAACTCGTAGGAACTGACCCCACAGCCGCGGGTCTCCAGGTTTGAAAATACGATGATAATTTGCATATTTCTTGAATTAGGCTTAAAAACATGGCGTTAGAAGGTGAAAACTCGAAACAACACCCGAACGTCCCCGTGGGTGGCACCAACACCTCCCACGGGACCAACGTAACTCGTAGGAATTGACCCCACATCCATGGGACTCCTAATTTTAGACTACGACGATAAATTGCATTTTTTTTTACTTATCCTTAAAAACATGGCGTTAGAGGGTGAAAACTCAAAACAGCCCCGAATCGCCCTGTGGGTGGCGCCAGCACCTCCCACGGGACCAATGTGACTCGTAGGAACTGACCCCGTAGCCGCGGGTCTCCCGATTTGAGAGTACGATGGTAATTTGCTTATTTCTAGACTTAGGCTTAAAAACATGACGTTAGAGGGTGAAAACTCGAAACAGCCCCCGAATCGCCCTGTGGGTGGCGCCAACACCGCCCACGGGACCAATGTAATTCGTAGGAACTGTCCGACAGCGGCGGGTGTCCCTATTTGAGAGTACGATGGTAATTTTCATATTTCTAAACTTAGGCTTAAAAGCATGACGTTAGAGGGTGAAAACTCGAAAAAGCCCCCGAACGGCCCCGTCGGTGACACCAACACCACCCACGGGACAAACGTAACTCGTAGGAACTGACCCCGCAGTCGCGGGTCTCCCTATTGGAGAATACGACGGCAATTTGCATATTTTTATACTTAAACAAAAGAAGGCTTTAGAGGGTGAAAACTCAAAACAATCCCCGAACGGCCCCTTGGGAGGCACCAACACCTCCCACGGGACCAATGTAACTCGTAGGAACAGACCCCACAGCCACGGGTCTCCCGGTTTGAGAATACAACAATAATTTGCATATTTCTTGAATTAGGCTTAAAAACATGGCGTTAGAGTGTGAAAACTCGAAACAACCCCGAACGTCCCCGTGGGTGGCACCAAAACCTCCCACGGGACCAATGTAACTCGTAGGAACTGACCCACAGCCGCGGGTGTCCTGGTTTGAGAGTACGATGGTAATTTGCATATTCTAGACTTAGGCTTAAAAGCATGACCTTAGAGGGTGAAAACTCAAAACAGCCCCCGAACGGCCCCATGGGTGGCACCAACACCTACCACGGGACCAATGTAACTCATAGGAACTGACCCCGCAGTCACAGGTCTCCCTATCTGAGAATACGACGGTAATTTTCATATTTCTAGACTTAAGCAAAACATAGCGTTAGAGGGTGAAAACTCGAAACAACTCCCGAACGGCCCCGTGGGTGGCACCAACACCTCCCACGATACTAATGTAAGTCGTAGCCACTGACCCCACAACCGAGGAACTCTCGGTTTGAGAATACGACAATAATTTTCATATCTTCTGACTTAGGCTTAAAAACATGGCGTTAGAGTGTGAAAACTCGAAACAGCCCCCGAATGTCCCCGTGGGTGGCACCAACACCTCTCACGGGACCAATGTAACTCGTAGGAACTGACCCCGTAGCCGTTGATCTCCCAATTTGAGAGTACGACGGTAATCTGAATATTTCTAGACTTAGGCTTAAAAACATTACATTAGAGGGTGAAAACTTGAAACAGCCCCCGAACGACCCCGTGGGTGGTACCAACACCTCCCACGGAACCAAGGTAAATCGTAGGAACTGACCCCGTAGCCACGGGTCTCCCTGTTTGAGAATATGACAGTAATTTTCATATTTCTAGACTTAAACAAAACATGGAGTTAGAGGTTGAAAACTCAAAACAACCCCCAAACATCCCCGTGGGTGGCACCAACACCTCCCACGGGACCAATGTAACTCGTAGGAACTGACCCCACAGCCGCGGGTCTCTCGATTTGAGAATACGATAATAATTTGCATATTTCTTGACTTAGGCTTAAAAACATGGCGTTAGATTGTGAAAACACGAAACATTCACCGAACGTCCCCGTGGGTGGCACCAACACCTCCCACGGGACCAATGTAACTCATAGGAAGTGACCCACAGCCGCGGGTGTCCCGGTTTGAGAGTACGATGGTAATTTGCATATTTCTAGACTTAGGCTTAAAAGCATGAGGTTACAGGGTGAAAACTTGAAACAACCCCCGGATGGCCCCGTGGGTGGCACAAACACCTCCCACGGGACCAATGTAACTCGTAGGAACTGACCCCGCAGTCGCGGGTCTCCCTGTTTGAGAATACGAGGGTAATTTTCATATTTCTAGACTTAAGAAAAACATGGCATTAGAGGGTGAAAACTCGAAACAACCACCGAACGGCCCCGTGGGTGTCACCAACACCTCCCACGATACCAATGTAACTCATAGGAACTGACCCCACAGCCGCGGAACTCCCGGTTTGAGAATACGACAATAATTTTCATATTTCTTGACTTAGGATTAAAAACATGGCGTTAGAGGGTGAAAACTCGAAACAACCCCCGAACGTCCCCGTGGGTGGAAACAACACCTCTCACGGGACCAATGTAACTCGTAGGAGCTGACCCCATAGCCGCTGGTCTCCCAGTTTGAGAGTACGATGGTAATTTGCATATTTCTAGACTTAGGCTTAAAAACTTGACTTTAGAGGGTGAAAACTCGAAACAGCCCCGGAACGGCCCCGTGGGTGGTACTTACACCTCCCACGGGACCAAGGTAACTCGTAGGAACTGACCCCGCAGCCACGGGTCTCCCTATTTGAGAATATGACGATAATTTGCATATTTCTTGACTTAAACAAAACAAGGCGTTAAAGGGTAAAAACTCAAAACAGCCCCCGAACGGCCCCGTGGGTGGCACCAACACCTCCCACGGGACCAATGTAACTCGTAAGAACTGACCCCACAGCCGCGGGTCTCTTGATTTTAGAATACGACAATAGTTTGCGTATTTCTTGACTTCGGCTTAAAAACATGGCATTAGAGGGTGAAAACTAGAAACAACACCTGAACGTCCCCGTCGGTGGCACCAACACCTCCCACGGGACCAATGTAACTCATAGGAACTGACCCCACAGCCGCGGGACTCCCGGTTTGAGACTACGACGATAATTGGCATATTTCTTGACTTAGGCTTAAAAACATGGCTTTAGAGGGTGAAAAACTCGAAACAGCCCACGAACGGCCCCGTGGGTGGAACCAACACCTCCGACGGGACCAATGTATCTCGTAGGAACTGATCCCGCAGCCGCGAGTCTCCCGGTTTGAGAGTACGATGGTAATTTGCATATTTCTAAACTTAAGCAAAACATGGAGTTAGACGGTTAAAACTCGAAACAGCCCCCTAACGGCCCCGTGAGTTGCACTAACACCTCCTACGGGACTAATGTAACTTGTAGGAACTGGCCCCACAGCCTCGGGACTCCCGATTTTAGACTACGATGATAACTTGCATATTTCTTGACTTAGGCTTAAAAACATGGCGTTAGAGGGTGAAAACTCGAAACAACGCCCGAACAGCCCTATGGGTGGCACCTACGCCTCCCACGGGACCAATATAACTAGTAAGAACTGACCCCACAGCCGCAGGTTCTTGGTTTTAGAGTACGACGGTAATTTGCATATTTCTAAACTTATGCAAAACATGGGTACCACTGACCCCACAGCCGCGGAACTCTCGGTTTGAGAATACGACAATAGTTTTCATATTTTTTGACTTAGGCTTAAAAACATGGCGTTAGAGTGTGAAAACACAAAACAGCCCTCGAATGTCCCCGTGGGTGGCACCAACACCTCTTACGGGACCAATGTAACTCGTAGGAACTGACCCCATAGCCGCTGATCTCCCAATTTGAGAGTACGACAGTAATCTGAATATTTCTAGACTTAGGCTTAAAAACATGACGTTAGAGGGTGAAAACTCGAAACAGTCCCTAAACGACCCCGTGGGTGGCACCAAAACCTCCCACGGGACCAATGTAACTCGTAGGAACTGACTCCACAGCTGCGGGTCGCGGATTTGAGAATACGACAATAATTTGCATATTCTTAATCTTAGGCTTAAAAACATGGCGTTAGATTGTTAAAACACAAAACATTCACCGAACGTCCCCGTGGGTGGCACCAACACCTCCCACGGGACCAATGTAACTCGTAGGAAGTGACCCACAGCCGCGGGTGTCCCGGTTTGAGAGTACGATGGTAATTTGTAAATTTCTAGACTTAGGCTTAAAAGCATGATGTTAGAGGGTAAAAACTCGAAACAACCCCCGAATGGCCCCGTGGGTGGCACAAACACCTCCCACGGGACCAATACAACTCGTAGGAACTGACCCTGCAGTCGCGGGTCTCCCGGATTGAGAGTACGATGGTAATTTGCATATTTCTTGAGTTATGCAAAACATGGCTTTAGAGAGTGAAAACTCGAAACACCACCCGAACGTCCCCGTGGGTGGCACCAACAACTCCCATGGGACCAATGTAACTTGTAGGAACTGACCCCACAGCTGCGGGACTCTCGATTTTAGACTACGACGATAACTTTCATATTTCTTGAATTAGGCTTAAAAACATGGCGTTGGAGTGTGAAAACACGAAAAAAAAAACCCGAACGTGTCCGTGGGTGGCACCAACACCTCCCACGGGACCAATGTAACTCGTAGGAACTGACCCACATTCGCGGGTGTCCCGGTTTGAGAGTACGACGGTAATTTTCACATTTCTAGACTTAGGCTTAAAAATATGGCGTTAGAGGGTGAAAACTCGAAACAACCCCCGAGCATCCCCGTTGGTGGCACAAACACCTCTCACGGGACCAATGTAACTCATAGGAACAGACCCCATAGCCGCGGGTCTCACAGTTTGAGAGTACGACGGTATTTTGCATATTTCAAGACTTAAGCTTAAAAACATGACGTTAGAGGGTGAAAACTCGAAATAGCCCCCGAACGGCCCGTCGGTGGTACCAACACCTCCCACGGGACCAAGGTAAATCATAGGAACTGACCCCGCAACCACGGGTCTCCCTATTTAAGAATATGACGGTAATTTGCATATTTCTAGACTTAAACAAAACAAGGCGTTAGAGGGTGAAAACTCGAAACATCCACCGAACGTCCCCGTGGGTGGCACCAATACCTCCCACTGGACCAATGTAACTCGTAGGAACTGACCCACAGCCGCAGGTGTCCCGGATTGAGAGTACGATGGTAATTTGCATATTTCTAGACTTAGGCTTAAAAACATAACGTTAGAGGGTCAAAACTCGAAACAGCCACCGAATGGCCCCTGGGTGGCACCAACACGTCCCACGGGACCAATGTAACTCGTAGGAACTGACCCCGCAGCTGCGGGTCTCCCGAATTGAGAGTACGATGGTAATTTACATATTTCTAGAGTTATGCAAAACATGGCAGTAGAGGGTGAAAACTCAAAACAACACCCGAACGACCCCGTGGGTGGCACCAACACCTCCCACGGGACCAATGTAACTCGTAGGAACTGACTCCACAGCCGCGGGACTCCCCATTTGAGAATACGACGATAATTTGCATATTTCTTGACTTAGGCTTAAAAACATGACGTTAGAGGGTGAAAACTCGAAATAGCCCCCGAACGGCCCCGTGGGTGGAGCCAACACCTCCCACGGGACCAATGTAACTCGTAGGAACTAACCCCGTAGCCGCGGGTCTCCCGATTTGCGAGTACGATGGTAATTCACATATTTTAGACTTGGGATTAAAAACATGGTGTTAGAGGGTGAAAACTAGAAACAGCACCCGAACGTCCCCGTGGGTGACACCAACACCTCCCACGGGACCAATGTAACTCGTAGGAACTGACCCCACAGCCGTGGGTCTCCCAGTTTGAGAATACGACAATAATTTTCATATTTCTTGACTTAGGCTTAAGAACATGGCGTTAGAGTTTGAAAAATTGAAACATCCACCGAACGTCCCCGAGGGTGGCACCAACACCTCCCACGAGACCAATGTAACTCGTAGGAACTGACCTATAGCCGCGGATGTCCCGATTTGAGAGTACGACGGTAATTTGCGTATTTCTAGACTTAGGCTTAAAAACATAACGTTAGAGGGTCAAAACTCGAAACAGCCACCGAATGGCCCCGTGGGTGGCACCAACACCTCCCATAGGACCAATGTAACTCGTAGGAACTGACCCCGCAGCGCCGGGTCTCCCGGATTGAGAGTACGATGGTAATTTGCATATTTCTAGAGTTATGCAAAACATGGCTTTAGTGGGTGAAAACTCGAAACAGCATCCGAACGTTCCCGTGGGTGGCACCAACACCTCCCACGGGACCAATGTAACTCGTAGGAACTGATCCCACAGCCGCGGGACTCCCAATTTTAGACTACGATGATAAATTTCATATTTCTTGACTTAGGCTTAAAAAAATGGTGTTAGAGTGTGAAAACTCGAAACAACCCCCGAAAGTCCCTGTGGGTGGCACCAACACCTCCCACGGGACCAATATAACTCGTAGGAACTGACCCACAACTGCGGGTGTCCCGGTTTGAGAGTATGATAGAAATTTGCATATTTCTAGACTTAAGCTAAAAAACATGGCGTTAGAGGGTGAAAACTCGAAACAACCCCCGAACGTCCCCGTTGGTGGCACCAACAACTCTCACGGGACCAATGTAACTCGTAGGAACTGACCCCATAACCGCGGGTCTCCCAGTTTAAGAGTACGACAGTAATTTTCTTATTTCTAGACTTAAGCTTAAAAACATGACGTTAGAGGGCGAAAACTCGAACAGCCCCCGAACGGCCCCGTGGGTGGTACCATCACCTCCCACTGGACCAAGGTAAATCGTAGGAACTGGCCCCGCAGCCACGGGTCTCCCTATTTAAGAATATGACAGTAACTTGCATATTTCTAGACTTAAACAAAACAAGGCGTTAGAGGGTGAAAACTCAAAACAGCCCCTGAACGGCCCCGTGGGTGGCACCAACACCTCGTACGGGACCAATGTAACTCGTAGGAACTGACCTCGCAGCCACGGGTCTCCCGATTTGAGAATACGACAATAATTTGCATATTTCTGGACTTAGGCTTAAAAACATGGCTTTAAAGTGTGAAAACTCGAAACATCCAACGAACGTCCCTGTGGGTGGCACCAACACCTCCCACGGGACCAATGTAACTCGTAGGAACTGAACCACAGCCGTGGGTGTCCCGGCTTGAGATTACGACGATAATTTTCATATTTCTAGACTTAGGCTTGAAAACATCACGTTAGAGGATGAAAACTGGAAACAGGCCCCGAACGGCCCCGTGGGTGGCACCAACACCTCCCACGGGACCAATGTAACTCTTAGGAACTGAACCCGCAGCCACGGGTCTCCCATATTGAGAGTACGATGGTAATTTTCATATTTCTAGAGTTATGCAAAACATGGCGTTAGAGGGTGAAAATTCGAAACAACACCCGAACGGCCCCGTGGGTGGCACCAACACCTCCCACGGGACCAATGTAACTCGTAGGAACTGACACCACAGCCGCAGGACTCCCCGTTTTAGAATACGATGATAATTTGCATATTTCTTGACTTAGGCTTAAAAACATGGCGTTAGAGGGTAAAAACTCGAAACAGCCCACGAACGGCCCCGTGGGACGCACCAAAACCTCCCACGGGACCAATGTAACTCGTAGGAACTGACCCCACAATCGCGGATCTCCCGGTTTCAGAATAGGATAATAATTTTCATATTTCTTAATTTGGGATTAAAAACATGGTGGTAGAGGGTGAAAACTAGAAACACCACTCGAACGCTCCCGTGGATTTCACCAACACCTACCACGGGACTAATGTAACTCGTAGGAACTGACCCCACATCCTTGGGACTCCCGATTTTAGACTACGATGATAACTTGCATATTTCTAGACTTAGGCTTAAAAACATGGCGTCAGAGATTGAAAACTCGAAACAGCGCCCGAATCACCCCGTGGGTGGCGCCAACACCTTTCACGGGACCAATGTAACTCGTAAGAACTGACCCACAGCCGCGGGTGTCCCAGTTTGTGAGTACGACGATAATTTGCATATTTCTAGACTTAGGCTTAAAAACATGATGTTAGAGGGTGAAAACTCGAAACAACCCCCGAAGGGTCCCCTGGGTGGCACCAACACCTCCCACGGGACCAATGTAACTCGTAGGAACTGACCCCACAGCCGCGGGTCTGCCGGTTTGAGAATACGATGAAAATTTGCAAATTTCTTATCTTAGGCTTAAAAACACGGCGTTAGAGGGTGAAAACTCAAAACAGTCCCCGATCGTCCCCATGGGTGGCACCAACATCTACCACAGGACCAATGTAACTCGTAGGAACTGGCCCCACAACCGCGGGTCTCCCGTTTTGAGAATACAACGGTAATTTGCATATTTATAGACTTAGGATTAAAAACATAACGTTACAGGTGAAAACTCGAAACTACCCCCGAACGTACCCGTTGGTGGCACCAACACCTCCCACGAGACCAATGTAACTCATAGGAACTGACCCCGCAGCCATGGGTCTCCCGGTTTGAGAGTACGACGATAATTTGCATATTTTTAGACTTAAGCAAAACATGGTGTTAGGGGGTGAAAACTCGAAACAGCCGCTGAACGATCCCGTGGGTGGCACCAACACCTCCCATGGGACCAATGTAACTCGTAGGAACTGACCCCACAGCCGTGGGACTCCCGGTTTGAGAATACGATAATAATTTGCATATTTCTTGACTTAGGCTAAAAAACATGGCGTTAGAGAGTGAAAACTCGAAATAGCCTCCGAACGTCCCCGTGGGTGGCACCAACACCTCCCACGGGACCAATGTAACTCGTAGGAGCTAAACCCACAGCTGCGGGTCTCTCGATTTGAGAGTACGATGGTAATTTGAATATTTCTAGGCTTAGTCTTAAAAAATGACGTTAGAGGGTGAAAACTCGAAACAGCGTCCTGGGTGGCACCAACACCTCCCACGGGACCAATGTAACTCGTAGGAACTGACCCCGTAGCCGTGGGTCTCCTTTTTTGAGAATACGACGGTAATTTGCATATTTATAGACTTAAGCAAAACATGGCGTTAGAGGGTGAAAACTCGAAACAGCCCCCGAACACCCCGTGGATGGTACCGACACCTCCCACGGGACAAATGTAACTCGTAGGAAGTGAACCCACACCCGCGGGTCTCCCGGTTTGAGAATACGACAATAATTTGCACATTTATTGACTTAGGCTTAAAAACATGGCGTTAGATGGTGAAAACTCGAAGCAGCCACCGAATGTCCCCGTGGGAGGCACCAACACCTCCCACGGGACCAATTTAACTCCTAAGAACTGACCCCACAGCCGCGGATCTCCCGGTTTCAGAATAGGATAATAATTTGCATATTTCTTGACATAGACTTAAAAACATGGCGTTAGAGTGTGAAAACTCGAAACATCCCCGAACGTTCCCGTGGGTGACACCAACACCTCCCACAGGACCACTGTATCTCGTAGGAACTGACCCACAGCCGCGGGTGTCCCAGTTTGAGAGTACGATAGTAATTTGCATATTTCTAAACTTATGCAAAACATAGCGTTAGCGGGAGAAAAGTTAAAATAGCCCCCGAACGTCCCCGTGGGTGGCACCAACACCTCCCACGGGACCAAAGTAACTCGTAGGAACTGCCCCCCAGCCGCAGGACTCCCGGTTTCGAGAATACGACAATAATTTTCAAATTTCTTGACTTTGGCTTAAAAACATGGCGCTAGAGGGTGAAAACTAGAAACAGTACCTGAACGTCCCCGTGGGTGGCACCAACACCTCCCACGGGACCAATGTAACTCATAGGAACTGACCCCACAGTTGCGAGACTCCCAGTTTGAGACTACGACGATAATTTGCATATTTCTAAACTTAGGCTTAAAAAATGATGTTGGAGGGTGAAAACTCGAAATAGCCCTGTGGGTGGCACCAACACCTCCCACGGGACCAATGTAACACGTAGGAACTGACCCCGCAGCCGCGGGTCTCCCTGTTTGAGAATACGACAGTAATTTGCATATTTCCAGACTTAAGAAAAACATGTTGTTAGAGGGTGAAAACTCGAAATAGCCCCAGAACGGCCCCGTGGGTGGCACCAACACCTCCTACGGGACCAATGTAACTCGTAGGAAGTGACCTCACAGTCACGGGTCTCCCGGTTTGAGAATACGAAAATAATTTTCATATTTCTTGACTTAGGCTTAAATACATGGCGTTAGATGGTGAAGACTCGAAGCAGCCCCCGAACGTCCCTGTGGGACGCACAAAAACCTCCCACGGGACCAATGTAACTCGTAGGAACTGACCCCACAATCGCGGATCTCCCGGTTTCAGAATAGGATAATAATTTGCATATTTATCAACTTAGGCTAAAAAGCTTGGCGTTAGAGTGTGAAAACTCGAAACAGTCCCCGAACGTCCCCGTGGGTGGCACCAACACCTCCCACAGGACCACTGTATCTCGTAGGAACTGACCCACAGCCGCGGGTGTCCCAGTTTGAGAGTACGATAGTAATTTGCATATTTCTAAACTTATGCAAAACATAGCGTTAGCGGGAGAAAAGTTGAAATAGCCCCCGAACGGCCCCGTGGGTGGTACCAACACGTCCCACGGGACCAAAGTAACTCGTAGGAACTGCCCCCCAGCCGCAGGACTCTCGGTTTCGAGAATACGATAATAATTTGCAAATTTCTTGACTTTGGCTTAAAAACATGGCGTTAGAGGGTGAAAACTAGAAACAGCACCCGAACGTCCCCGTGGGTGGCACCAACACCTCCCACGGGACCAATGTAACTCATAGAAACTGATCCCACAGCTGCGAGACTCCCAGTTTGAGACTACAACGATAATTTGCATATTTCTAAACTTAGGCTTAAAAAATGACGTTGGAGGGTGAAAACTCGAAACAGCCCTGTGGGTGGCACCAACACCTCCCACGGGACCAATGTAACACGTAGGAACTGACCCCGCAGCCGCGGGTCTCCCTGTTTGAGAATACGACAGTAATTTGCATATTTCCAGACTTAAGAAAAACATGGTGTTAGAGGGTGAAAACTCGAAACAGCCCCAGAACGGCCCCGTGGGTGGCACTAACACCTCCCACGGGACCAATGTAACTCGTAGGAAGTGACCTCATAGTCACGGGTCTCCCGGTTTGAGAATACGAAAATAATTTTCATATTTCTTGACTTAGGCTTAAATACATGGCGTTAGATGGTGAAAACTTGAAGCAGCCCCCGAACGTCCCTGTGGGACGCACAAAAACCTCCCACGGGACCAATGTAACTTGTAGGAACTGACCCCACAATCGCGGATCTCCCGGTTTCAGAATAGGATAATAATTTGCATATTTATCAACTTAGGCTAAAAAGCTTGGCGTTAGAGTGT
This sequence comes from Sambucus nigra, assembly GCA_949130495.1. Taxonomy (NCBI): domain Eukaryota; kingdom Viridiplantae; phylum Streptophyta; class Magnoliopsida; order Dipsacales; family Adoxaceae; genus Sambucus; species Sambucus nigra. The sequence continues at coordinate 245,363,648 of OX422212.1, read as the reverse complement.
GAAAACTCGAAACAGCCCCCGAACGTCCCCGTGGGTGGCACCAACACCTCCCACAGGACCACTGTATCTCGTAGGAACTGACCCACAGCCGCGGGTGTCCCAGTTTGAGAGTACGATAGTAATTTGCATATTTCTAAACTTATGCAAAACATAGCGTTAGCGGGAGAAAAGTTGAAATAGCCCCCGAACGGCCCCGTGGGTGGCACCAACACGTCCCACGGGACCAAAGTAACTCGTAGGAACTGCCCCCCAGCCGCAGGACTCCCGGTTTCGAGAATATGACAATAATTTGCAAATTTCTTGACTTTGGCTTAAAAACATGGCGTTAGAGGGTGAAAACTAGAAACAGCACCCGAACGTCCCCGTGGGTGGCACCAACACCTCCCACGGGACCAATGTAACTCATAGGAACTGACCCCACAGCTGCGAGACTCCCAGTTTGAGACTACGACGATAATTTGCATATTTCTAAACTTAGGCTTAAAAAATGACGTTGGAGGGTGAAAACTCGAAACAGCCCTGTGGGTGGCACCAACACCTCCCACGGGACCAATGTAACACGTAGGAACTGACCCCGCAGCCGCGGGTCTCCCTGTTTGAGAATACGACAGTAATTTGCATATTTCCAGACTTAAGAAAAACATGGTGTTAGAGGGTGAAAACTCGAAACAGCCCCAGAACGGCCCCGTGGGTGGCACCAACACCTCCCACGGGACCAATGTAACTCGTAGGAAGTGACCTCACAGTCACGGGTCTCCCGGTTTGAGAATACGAAAATAATTTTCATATTTCTTGACTTAGGCTTAAATACATGGCGTTAGATGGTGAAAACTCGAAGCAGCCCCCGAACGTCCCTGTGGGACGCACCAAAACCTCCCACGGGACCAATGTAACTCGTAGGAACTGACCCCACAATCGCGGATCTCCAGGTTTCAGAATAGGATAATAATTTGCATATTTATTAACTTAGGCTAAAAAGCTTGGCGTTAGAGTGTGAAAACTCGAAACAGCCCCCGAACGTCCCCGTGGGTGGCACCAACACCTCCCACAGGACCAATGTAACTCGTCGGAACTGACCCACAGCCGCGGGTGTCCCGGTTTGAGAGTACGATAGTAATTTACATATTTCTAGACTTATGAAAAACATAGCGTTAGCGGGAGAAAAGTCGAAATAGGCCCCGAATGTCCCCGTGGGTGGCACCAACACCTCCCACGGGACCAAAGTAACTCGTAGCAACTGCCCCCCAGCCGCAGGACTCCCGGTTTCGAGAATATGACGATAATTTGCATATTTCTTGACTTAGGCTTAAAAACATGGCGTTAGAGGGTGAAAACTAGAAACAGCACCCGAACGTCCCCGTGGGTGGCACCAACACCTCCCATGGGACCAATGTAACTCGCAGGAAGTGACCCCACAGCCGCGGGTCTCCCGGTTTGAGAATACAACAATAATTTGCATATTTCTTGACTTAGGCTTTAAAACATGGCGTTAGATGGTGAAAACTTGAAGCAGCCCCCGAACGTCCCCGTAGGACGCACCAAAACCTCCCACGGGACCAATGTAACTCGTAGGAACTGACCCCACAACCGCGGATCTCCCAATTTCAGAATTGGATAATAATTTTCTTATTTCTTAACTTAGGCTTAAAAACATGGCGTTAGAGTGTGAAAACTCGAAACAGCCCCCGAACGTCCCCGTGGGTGGCACCAACACCTCCCACAGGACCAATGTAACTCTTCGGAACAGACCCGCATCCGCGGGTGTCCCGGTTTGAGTGTACGATAGTAATTTGCATATTTCAAGACTTATGCAAAACATGGCGATAGCGGGAGAAAACTCGAAGTAGCCCCCGAACGGGACCAATGTAACTCGTAGGAACTACCCCCCAGCACGGGACTCCCGGTTTGAGAATACGACGATAATTTGCATATTTCTTGACTTAGGCTTAAAAACATGGCGTTAGAGAGTGAAAACTAGAAACAACACCCGAACGTCCCCGTGGGTGGCACCAACACCTCCCACGGGACCAATGTAACTCGTAGGAACTGACCCCACAGCCGCGAGACTCCCAGTTTGAGACTACGACGATAATTTGCATATTTCAAAACTTAGGCTTAAAAAATGACGTTAGAGGGTGAAAACTCGAAACAGCCCCTGGGTGGTACCAACAGCCCCACGGGACCAATGTAACTTGTAGGAACTGACCCCGCAGCCGCGGGTCTCCCTGTTTGAGAATACGGCAGTAATTTGCATATTTCCAGACTTAAGTAAAGCATGGTGTTCAAGGGGGAAAACTCAAAACAGCCCCTGAACGGCCCTGTGGGTGGCACCAACACTTCTCACGGGACCAATGTAACTCGTAGGAACTGACCCCAAAACCGCGGGTCTCTCGGTTTGAGAATACGATAATAATTTGCATATTTCTTGACTTAGGCTTAAAAACATGGCGTTAGATGGTGAAAACTTGAAACATCCCCCGAACGTCCCCGTGGGTGGCACCAACACCTCCCACAAGACCAATGTAACTCGTAGAAACTGACCCCGGAGCCGTGGATCTCCCGGTTTGAGAGTATGACGATAATTTGAATATTTCTAGACTTAAGAAAAACATGGCGTTAGAGGGTGAAAAGTCGAAACAGCCCCCGAATGGCCCCATGGGTGGCAACAAAACCTCCCACGGGACCAATGTAACTCGTAGGAACTGACCCCACAGCTGCGGGTCTCCCGGTTTGAGAATACGATGATAATTTGCATATTTCTAGACATAGGCTTAAAACATGATGTAAGAGGGAGAAAACTCGAAACAACCCCCAAACGGCCCCATGGGTGGCACCAACACCTCCCACGGGACCAATGTAACTCGTAGGAACTGACCCCGCAGTCGCGGTCTCCCGATTTGAGAGTACGGTGGTAATTTTCATATTTATTGACTTAGGCTTAAAAATATGACGTTAGAGGGTGAAAACTCAAAATTGCCCCCGAACATCCCCATGGGTGGTACCAACACCTCCCATGGGACCAATGTAACTCGTAGGAACTTCCCCCCGGTCGCGGGACTCCCGGTTTGAGAATACGACAATAATTTGCATATTTCTTCACTTACGCTTACAAACATGGAGTTAGAGGGTGAAAATTTGAAACAGCACCCGAACGTCCCTGTGGGTGGCGCCAACACCTCCCACGGGACCAATGTAACTCGTAGGAACTGACCCCACAGCCGCGAGACTCCCAGTTTGAGACTACGACGATAATTTGCATATTTCTAAACTTAGGCTTAAAAAATAAAGTTAGAGGGTGAAAACTCGAAACAGCCCCGTGGGTGGCACAAACACTTCCCACGGGACCAATATAACTCGTAGGAACTGACCCCGCAGCCGCGAGTCTCCCTGTTTGAGAATACGAGAGTAATTTTCATATTTCTTGACTTAACCAAAACATGGTGTTAGAGCGTGAAAACTCGAAACAGCCCCCGGAAGCCCCGTGGGTGGCACCAACACCTCTCACGGGACCAATGTAACTCGTAGTAACTGACCCCACAGCCGCGGGTCTCCCGGATTGAGAATACGATAATAATTTGCATATTTCTTGACTTAGGCTTAAAAATAAGCCGTTAGATGGTGAAAACTCGTAACATCCCTCGAACGTCCCCGTGGGTGGAACCAACACCTCCCACGGGACCAATGTAACTCGTAAAAACTGACCCCACAGCCGCGGGTCTCCCGATTTGAGAGTATGGTGATAATTTGCATATTTTTAGACTTAGGCTTAAAAACATGACGTTAGAGGGTGAAAAATCGAAACAGCCCCCGAACGACCCTGTGGGTGGCAACAAAACCTCCCACGGGACCAAAGTAACTTGTAGGAACTGACCCCGCAGCCGCGGGACTCCCGGCTTAAGACTACGATGATAATTTGCATATTTCTTGACTTAGGCTTAAAAAAATGGCGTTAGAGGGTGAAAACTCGAAACAGCCCCCGAACGGCCCTGTGAATGGCACCAACACCTCCCACGGACCAATGTAACTCGTAGGAACTGACCCCGCAGTCGCGATCTCCCGGTTTGAGAGTACGATGGTAATTTGCATATTTCTTGACTTAGGCTTAAAAACATGATGTTAGAGGGTGAAAACTCAAAATTTCCCCCGAACGTCCCCGTGGGTGGCACCAACACCTCCCACGGGACCAATGTAACTTGTAGGAACTGACCCACAGCTGCAGGTGTCCCGGTTTGAGAGTACGACGGTAATTTGCATATTTCTAGACTTAGACTTAAAAATAATACGTTAGAGGGTGAAAACTCGAAATTTCCCACGAACGTCCCCATGGTAGGTACCAACACCTCCCACGGGACCAATGTAACTTGTAGGACTTGACCCACAGCCGCGGATGTACCGGTTTGAGAGTACGACCGTAATTTGCATATTTCTAGACTAAGGTTCAAAAACATGACGTTAGAGGTTGAAAACGCTAAACAGCCCCCGAACGACCCCGTGGGTGGCACGAACACCTCCAACGGGATCAATGTAACTCATAGGAACTGACTCCGCAGCCGCGGGTCTCCCAGTTTGAGAGTACGACGGTAGTTTTAATATTTCTAGACTTGTGCAATACATGGCGTTATAGGGTGAAAACGAGAAACAGCCCCCGAACGGCCCTGTGGGTGGCACAAACACCTCCCACGGGACCAATGTAACTCGCAGGAACTGACCCCCCAGCCGCGGGACTCCCAATTTGAGAAAATGACGATAATTTGCATATTTCTTGACTTAGGCTTTAAAACAAGGCATTGGAGGGTAAAAACTAGAAACACCAGCCAAACGTCCCGTGGGTGGCACCAACACCTCCCAAAGGACCAATGTAACTCGTAGGAACTGACCCCACAGCCGCGGGTCTCCCGATTTCATAATACAATAATTATTTGCATATTTCTTGACTTAGGCTTAAAAACATGTCGTTAGAGTGTGGAAACTCGAAATAGCCCCCGAACGTCCCCGTGGGTGGCACCAACACCTCCCACGGGACCAATGTATCTCGTAGGGACTGACCCACAACCGCAGGACTCCCGATTTGAGAGTACGACGATAATTTGCATATTTCTAGACTTAGGCTTAAAAATATGACGTTAGAGGGTGAAAACTCGAAACAACGCCCGAACGGCCCTGTGGGTGGCACCTACGCCTCCCACGGGACCAATATAACTCGTAAGAACTGACCCCACAGCCGCAGGTTCTTGGTTTTAGAGTACGACGGTAATTTGCATATTTCTAAACTTATGCAAAACATGGCGTAAGAGGGAGAAAACTCGAAATAGCCCCCAAACGGCCCCGTGGGTGGCACCAACACCTCCCACAGGACCGATGTAACTCATAGGAACTACCCCGCAGCCGCGGGACTCCCGATTTGAGAATACGATGATAATTTGTATATTTCTTGACTTAGGCTTAAAAACATTGCGTTAGAGGGTGAAAACTGGAAACAACCCCTGAACGTCCCCGTGGGTGGCACCAACACCTCCCACGGGACCAATGTAACTCGTAAGAACTGACCCCACCGCCACGGGACTCCCGGTTGGAGACTACGACGATAATTTGCATATTTCTTGACATAGGCATAAAAACATGGCGTTAGAGGGTGAAAACTCGAAACAGCCCCTGAACGGCCCCGGGGGTGGTGCCAACACCTCCAACGACCAATGTAACTCGTAGGATCTAACCCCGCAGTCGCGAGTCTCTCGATTTGAGAGTACGTTGGTAATTCGCATATTTCTAGACTTAGGCTTAAAAACATGGCGTTAGAGGGTGAAAACTTGAAAAAGCCCCCGAGCGGCCCCGTGGGTGGCACCAAAACCTCCCACGGGACCAATGAAACTCATAGGAACTGACCCCACAGCCACAGGTCTCCCGATTTGAGAATACGATGATAATTTGCATATTTCTTGACTTAGGCATAAAAACGTGGCGTTAGAGGGTGAAAACTTAAAACAGCCCCCGAACGTCCCCGTGGGTGGCACCAACACCTCCCACGGGACCAATGTTACTCGTAGGAACTGACCCCACAGCCGCGGGTCTCCCGGTTTGAGAATACGACAGTAATTTGCATATTTCTAGACTTGGGCTTAAAAACATGACGTTAGTGGGTGAAAACTCAAAACAGCCACCGAACGGCCCCGTGGGTGACACCAACACCTCCCACGGGACCAATGTAACTCATAGGAACTGACCCTGCAGCCGTGAGTCTCTCGGTTTGAGAGTACGACGGTAATTTGCATATTTATAGACTTAAGCAAAACTTGGCGTTAGAGGGTGAAAACTCGAAATAACCCCCGAACGGCCCAGTGGGTGGCACCAACACCTCCCACGGGACCAATGTAACTTGTAGGAGCGTACTCCACAACCACGGGACTCCTGGTTTGAGAATACGATAATAATTTGCGTATTTCTTGACTTAGGCTTAAAAACATGGCGTTAGAGGGTGAAAACTCGAGATAGCCGCCAAATATCCCATTGGGTGGTACCAACACCTCCCACGGGACAAATGTAACTCGTAGGAACTGATCCCATAGCCGCGGGTCTCTCGATTTGGGAGTACGACGGTAATTTGCATATTTCTAGACTTGGGGTTAAAAAATGACGATAGAGGGTGAGAACTAGAAACAACCCCGTGGGTGGCACCAACACCTCACACGGGACCAATGTAACTTGTAGGAACTGACCCCGTAGTCGCTGGTCTCCCTATTTGAGAATACGGCGGTAATTTGCATATTTCTTGACTTAGGGTTAAAAACATGATGTTAGGGGGTGAAAACTCGAAATAGCCCCCGAACGTCCCCGTGGGTGGCACCAACACCTCCCACGGGAACAATGTAACTCGTAAGAACTGACCCACAGCAACGGGTGTCCCGGTTTGAGAGTACGATGATAATTTGCATATTTCTTGACTTAGGCTTAAAAATATGGCGTTAGCGGGTGAAAACTCTAAACCGCCCCCGAACGGTCCCGTGGGTGGCACCAACACCACCTACGGGACCAATGTAACTCGTAGAAACTAACCCCGCATCCGCGGTCTCCCGGTTTGAGAGTACGACGGTAATTTGCATATTTCTAGACTTAGGCTTAAAAACATGACGTTAGAGGGTGTAGACTCATAATAGCCCCAGAACATCCCCGTGGGTGGCACCAACACCTCCCACGGGACTAATGTAACTCGTAGGAACTGTCCCACAGCCGCGGGTGTCTCGGTTTGAGAGTACGACGGTAATTTTCATATTTCAATACTTAGGCGTAAAAACATGATGTTAGAGGTTGAAAACTCGAAACAGCCACCAAACGGCCCCGTGGATGGCACCACACCTCCCATGGGACCAATGTAACTGGTAGGAACTGACCCTGCAGCCGCGGGTCTCCAGGTTTGAGAGTACGACGGTAATTTTCATATTTCTAGATTATGCAAAACATTGCGTTAGAGGGTGAAAACTCGAAACAACCTCGTGGGTTGCACCAACACCTCCCATGGGACCAATGTAACTCCTAGGAACTGGCCCCCCAGCAGCGATCCGAATTTATGGGTTACCCGTGGTCAACTCGGTCCAACTTGAGCATTAGGTGTGAAGTGCAATGAAACAACCTATATAATGTTACTAGTCCAGCTTTGTTTTAATTAACATTTCACTTGTTTAGCATGTGATTTCAATTTCAAATTAAACTACGTGAGATACCCATGGGAGCACCCCGAAGTCCAAGCATACAAAGCTACTAACGTAATGATAAAGAAAGTATGTACGTGTATAACACTCTCAAAACACGAAATCGCTCCCAACCTTCCTTAACAAAGCGAGGGAGTGAGTCAAATTCTTAGTGGAAAATATACAAATGCATTATTTAATCAAACGGCAAAAAGAAAATTCTAACATGTTATAGCCACAAGCACATGCAACAACCCTGTATACATATATAGACATGCATATACATATACTTAATGCATAAAATATTTTTCTTTCAAAAACCTTATTTATTCAAATTAATTCACCTTAATCTTCTAAAAGACTTCCTTTTTCTTATTTTGACATTTCTCACTTTAATTAACACACGCGGCAAAATACTTGAAACAACTACACTTGGTTTGACTGAAAACCATTCCTTTACCAAAATTACCCTTTTCATTTGAACTAATCCACATTAATATTTTCATTGAAAATTTCCCTTTCAAAACACGCGAAGACCGTGTTTAGAAAATACTCGTTTAGACTTTGTAAACCTTTTACAAATCATTCTTGTGTTAATAATGGGTTTAACCTCTTAGGTTGTTTAACCACCCATTTATCCACTTACTTTACCTTTTTTCTTACCTTATGGACATTAATCAACTTCACACTTACTTGTCAATTTTAACCTATATTGGAACATTTATTAATTAATTCAAGTTAGATTGATTAACACATTAAACCACACAACCCATTTCTTGACATGTTCCTTATTCCTTTACTTTTTCTCAAAATCTTCCAATAATCGCATACTTTAACAGGCTCCACACTATCGGCACCATATGCTTTGGCCAGTTGCTTTGGATCTTTCACCCTAGGGCTTTAGGCCCTCCTTAATTATCCCGGTGTCATCCGATTTCCTTTACATGTGTTTTAACATTTTACAAATATCTATATAATTCCACCTTTACGTTTACTCGGCCGAAGCCAAAACCAAGTGTTTCACCCTAACTTGTGTTACACTTTGAAAGTATCTAAAAAACGTACCACTTAAGTCGTTTAATTCAAGATTAAACGGTTTAAATGGCTCCAAATAGTTTTTTGAAGAAATTCTTTAAACAAAACAGACTGCTAACACATTATTTGTATAAAAGATAATATGAACGAGTTATTTAAGGTGTAGGTGTACCAATTTTTAAAAAAAACTTATATAGGTTCTAAATCAGCACAATCTCAAGAAGGTGATGAGAGGAAGAGTAAGCATGGAAGAACATAAGATTTTAACGTGGTAAAACTCCACCTAATTGGGGAAACATCCACAGAGGTCTCTACACCTCAAAATCAAAATCCACTAAAATAGAGTTAACAGATTACAAACTATATAACAAAACAAACACACAAGCACACCTAATCTAAGTCCATAATGTTTACCCACTCCTTTGGATTATTTTGACTCCTCTGGAGGTTCTGATGTTGAGGTTGTTCTACTAGCTTTGTAACGGCTTCTCCGTTTAGCTTTAAGTCGACTCTAAAGTTAAGAATCTCCCTACCAACACTTATTTAGTGTTGTAGTGTGACAAGTGTAAGTGGTGAAGTGCCTAATCACATGCATGCAACCCACACACACTTATACAGACAGAATGATTATCAAATCACAAATATCATTCTATGATGCAGTAAGATTTATGAATCACAGTTTGGTTGAAAATCTCAGACTACTAATCTTTATTTTTATCCACAGATCAAGAGGGAATCTTGTTATTAAAAAGATCTAAAATCCTAAACACTTTATTTTTATTTGATATACACAGTTATTTCACCAATTGTGAAATATTCACGAAAGTGTAAATCCCCAATCAAGATTTTAACAAGATCTAAGTCTAGTTTTTCTCATAAACTATAAATAGAAATGGATTTTTTGGTTCTGGTTTTGAAAACAACATGTAATAGTAAAAATAACCAACAAAAGAAGATTGCTTGAAAAAAGAAATCAAACTAAGCAAGTTCTACGTGATATGTATCACACAGTTTCAGATCCCAACTTTGTATGAAAAGAAAAACAAAATCCAAACTTCGTGACTTGGTTGGACAAGAGATTAAAGACTAGAGAGGATGAATCTTTACAAATACGAACTCACTCAAACTCACAAAGGGTTTTCTGAGGAAAAATGGTCGTAGTTTGATTTAGGGTTTCTTTCTCTCTCTCTCTCTCTCTCTCTCTTCTCTTTTTGCTCTCAATTCTCAAATGATCCAAAGTCTCAAAACAGTCCCCCATTTGGTCTCTATTTATATTACTCACAGAAGGATCTGGAAGGGTTGGTGAGAATCTAAGGTTGAGATTGCTTCAATTGAAACACAATGCAAATCTTATGGCTAAGTATGGACCGTTGTTAAACGTGCTCTGATTGGTTCTCTTAACTAACACAAGGATTGTTACAGAGACATGTAAGCCATTGATAACTAATGATCCAAAGGATAAAATTACATCTTAAGGTTGTGAGAAGAAACAAACACAAATCCAATCGCTCACTGACCAACACAAGTAAGGCAGCGATGAGCCCTCAAACGTGTGTTTATAATATTTAAAAAATCTCATTTTCCACCACAGAAGCCTGTGCCGCTTTCGAATCCTACCCAAGCACGGTTTTAAGAAGAATTGGATATTAAAAATCAACCCACAATATTTTTAAAACCAACTTTTAAACGTTTAGAAATGTTTTATAAATTCCTAAAAATTATTTAACATATCCCAAAAATTATTAAAAAATAATTTTTATGGGAATTAACACACACACCCCTAAATTAATATGAATCAAACATATAAATGTAATCCTAAGTGCAGTGTTGGTATTCTACCTTTGAGACTATTTGAGGAATTGATATGTAGAGTCTAAGGCTCTTTGGTAGACTAGGATATGACTCAAATTTTGTCACTATTTCCAAACTAGACAAGCTCCTATATAATGTAGAGTCAAGTGAGTCAAAGATATAGGGTGCTTCAATCTCCTCCTTTGGAAATATAAGACAAAATCTCCTTTGAGTTATCAAGGACTCATAGGGATACAAAATATAAGAAAATCCTATTCCTATACAAAATTCTATCTACCCCATATCCTAGAAAGAAAATTACATTACTCGACTAAATACAAACCAATACCCTAAAAATATTCTGATGACACGAGGTGCGGATATCCTGAAACTAAGATAACTAAGATCAAGCACTTTAGCTGAAGTAATCAAAATAATGTCCAAGTGGACTCAGAGCTTCTTCCCCATTTTGTCGCAAATGGACAAAGGGTCTACACACAAATAAGAGAGAGAAATATCAAAGCATAAACATCAACGAGACATTACAATTCGGCATTAATAATTGTAGTTAATTTATGCAAGGATTCAAACCGTATATTGTCCAAGGGTTTGGTAAATAAATAAGCTAATTGTAATTCAGTTGGCATGTAATTAATCTCCAATTCCTTTGATTTGACTAACTCGCGTATAAAATGATGTGTATTTTAATATGTTTAGTACGAGAGTGTTGAACTGAATTTTTGGAAATATTAATCGCGCTTTGATTGTAGCAATAGAGATGTAATTGTTCTTCAATGATACCATAATCTCTTAACATTTGTTTTAGCCAAAGTAATTGAGCACATCAGCTACATGTGGCTATATATTCAGATTCGACTGTGGATAAGGAAGTGCAATTTTTTTCTTACTATTCCACCCTACTAAATTATTACATATGTAATAACATGCTCCTAACTTACTTTTACCATCATTGGAACACCCAGCCCAATCTGCATCGGTGTAGCCAATTATCGTGCTAAATGTGTCATTTGTGTACCAAAGTCCTAAGTTGAGAGTTCCATTAACATATTTTATAATTCTTTTAACGCAAAGTAAATGACTATCTTTAGGGTTATTTTTATAGCGGTCACACACACAAATAGCATACATAATGTCAGGATGAGAGGCAATAAGGTATAGAAGATTCCTATCATACTACGGTATAAGGTTGAGTCAATGTATTTCCCATGTTCATCTTTTGATAGTATAACCGATGTACTTATAGGAATCCTATCATCTTTGGCAGTTTCTAGACTAAACTTTTTTATAATCGCTAAAGTGTATTTGGATTGCGATACAAATAAACCATCTCAATGTTGCTTGACTTGAAGACCTAAGAAGAATTGTAACTCTCCCATAAGTGACATATGGAGAGGTAGGTCCAAAAATGTTATCATCTACGTATACTTGGGCTATAGTAATATTTTTGTCAGAGTGTATGAGAAAAAGAGTTTGGCCATTTACTCCTCGCTTAAACCCGTTGTTTAGAAGAAAGGTAGATAGACATTCATACCGAGGTCTAAGAGCTTGTTTTAACCCATAAAGAGATTTCTTAAGATGGTAGACGTGATTTGGATTATGAGAGTCAATGAACCCTTTAGGTTGTTCTACATAGGTCTCTTTAGTTAAGATACCATTAAGGAAAACAGATTTAACATCCATTTGATAAAGTGTGAAATGCAAATAACATGCTATTGCAAAGAGTAAGCGAACAGACTCAAGGCGAGTGACAGGTGTAAAAGTCTCCTAAAAATTTATTCCTTCAATCTGAGAATAGCCCTGGGCAACTAATCTAGCTTTATTCTGAATAATCATCCCAGATTCATCTATTTTATTTTTAAAAAGCCAACGTGTGCCAATAACCCTTTTTATTTTCTGGTTGGGGTACAAGATACCATACATCATGAATGACAAATTGAATAAGTTCCTCCTGCATAGCACTTATCCACAATGAGTCATTCAGTGCTTCATTAACATTATTTGGTTCTATAAGATAAACAAAGCATGCATAATGAGTAAGAGTATGTAATTGGGATCTTATATGAACTATCTCAGTATGGTTACCAACTACACTATCTAAAGGATGATCCTTGGAAACCCAGTTAGGCACTTCAAGGGTCGCAGTTGGTAAAGAATCATCTATCCTTGGAGAATCATAATTTAAAGTGTTTTCGGATTCATCCACTTTAGTTGGTCATTTGATCTTACTCTCTACATTAGCGTCACTTACAACAACATTAATGGATTCCATTAAGGTTTTGGTATGAAGATTGTAGACACGGTAGGCTCTACTATTTGGAGAATAACCTACAAAAATATCTTTGTATCCTCTGGTTTCAAATTTAGATAGAGATGTTCTCCATCCTTTCATACATAACAGGTACTACTAAAGGTTCTAAAGTATTTTAGGTTAGGTTTCTTCCCATACCAAAGTTCATAGGATGTTTGTTTAGTGTTTTTTCATAGGTATACTCAATTGATCATATAACAAGTTGTACGAATGGGTTCTACCCAGAAATATTTTGGTAATTTCTTCGCATGAATCGTAACATGGGCCATTTTTTGAAGAGTGAAATTTTTCCACTTAGCAATTCCATTTTGTTGAGGTGCCTTAGGGGCACTAAATTCATATTTGTAACCATTATAGTCACAGTATTCGAAGACACCTGAATCTGTAAATTCACCTCCTCTATCGCTACGAATTTTATCTACTTGGGAGTCCTTTTCATTTTCAATACGAACTACAATTTTCAAAAACTTACGAAATGTTTTTTATTTGTGTTTTAAAAAGGCAACCCAGGTAAATCGAGTGAAATCATCAACCATAACTAGAATATAACTATTGCCACAAAGACTAACAGTACATGAAGGACCCATTAGGTCCATATGGATGAGTTCTAGAGGTTTAGTGGATAGAACTTCTTTAACTTTCTTGTGGGGAGCCTTAACCATATTTCCTTCTTGACAAGGACCACATATGATGTTTGAAATTGGTTTGATTTTAGTAAGACCTCTAAATATCTCTTGAGAACACAATTTACCAAGGTTGTGGTAATTAATGTGACCCAAACTATTAGACCATATCTCATTTTCATCCATTCTGGCAATGTTACAAACCTCTGTACTTGGATTGACTGTATAATGGTTATCTGGAGTACGAAGCCCTGTATTTTCATTTAAATTTTTGCAATTGTTCTTTGAATAGGTGACAGTATGGTTGGAGTCACAAAATTGGGATATACATAGTAAATTTGCTTTAAGACCCTTTACCAAAATAACATCCTCAAGAATAGGTAATCCTTCTTTATGGACTGTTCCTTTACCAATGATCTGGGCTGATACACCATCTCCAAACAAGATTTTACCTCCGAAGAAGTTGGTTTTATTTGAAAGTTTGTTATCATCCCTGGTCATATGTTTAGAATATTCAGAGTCTAAATACCATCCAGATGTCGTGTGCTCATCTTTGAAATAATTGATCATAATGTTTCATTTCATCTGGGGTAATCACTCATATTTTCTAACCCAAATTTCTCTGGTTTTCAATTTGCACTTATTATCTCGTATTTGATACAAACTTGCGAGCTTCAGCATTTTCTCTAAAAGATTTTTGCGCGGTTTTTTAAGGATGATAAAAGTTTTGAGCATTTGGTTTAGAAAGAATCTAGTATTCCTTCTTGTATATAATCTATTAGTATTTGATCTTATCTTCCTATTACGATAGTTAGAATTCTTGTCCGGCTGTCTAGGTAGGACATAATTGTTCGGATTCTCCTAGAATAATTGAAGTAATGGTAAACGAGTGAGTGATATATTGGTTTATATAGACGTTAGAAAAACATCCATCAATACAATGTCCAAAGACATCACAGTATGAGCAATAAATATGGCTCGTAGATGGTTTAGATTTAGAAATGTTGTTAGACAAAGGTTTGTCTAAAAATTAAACTATAGCCTTATTTCTAGAAAGCACGGGTTGAAATGACGAATCATTTTTTCTAATAGGAGGGAAGACATATTTAGCCTTATGTTCAGCATAACGATTAGAGTTACTTGATTCACCAATGTCTAACTTCTGTTGTTGCAAGTCAAAATCATTTTTCAAGGCTTGAAAATCGGGATAAGTTTCAACAAGTCTTTTGCCACCAGACACAAATTATATAGGTTCAAAAGTTTTAGTTTGCTTGGAATTGTTGGGGAAAAAACCTATTCCAGTTTTGTCATTAAAATTGGTCTTACTTTCAGCAACACAGCCTTCAAAACATTTTAAGTTATTTTCAAATTTAGGAAACTTTTTGAAGACTGTTGAAGACTTTTCTTTAGTTTGTTCCAATTCTAACAACGTCCCTTTATATTTCTTTTCCAGAATTTCATTTGAGTCAGAGAGTTCCTTGATTTTTTAAGCAAAAACCTTAGTCTCATTATCATGAATTAGACATTGAGAAGTGTACTCTTCAGCATTCTATTTAACCATATGGCTTAAGGTTTCTGTCTTCTGTGTAAGGTCTTTGACGATTTTTTCAAGTTTAGTGCTTTTCCTGAGAGTTTTTTAGTACACTATGTGAATGTTTGGGAGGTCCTCATTGTCGGAGTCACTAAGTGTGCAGTGTGCAGTGTGCAGTGCCCCTAGCGATTCATTTTTAGGACTCACACATCCTTTGACTCACACACATAGCATTTGATGAATTATCAGCATTCTCAAGTAATAAAGCAGACTATCCAGTTGAGATAGCATCATTTAACATAGCATGCTCAGATTCCTTATCATCAGTGTATATGATTTTGGAAAAGAAAGACATACAGGGGTCAGAAGTATTGAATGACTTAGGTTCATCAGATTATGATTCACTTGAGTCATCCCAAGTCTTGCACAAATTATCCCTAGTGTTCTTATTTTTATTCAAATAGACTCTACACTCACTGGCTATGTGTCCTAACTTCCCACATCTATAGCATTCAGTGTTCTTAAGGTCTCTACTGGGTTTGTTGTGATACTCTGTCTAGTGTTTGTCAAGTCTTTTCTCATGAGTCCTATTATTAAATTGGTTTGAATAGGTAGGTTTGCCTTGTCTATTTGTAATTTTATTTCTAAATTTCACAATTTTCTTGAACTGTTTAGACATTAAGGAAATATGATTATCCAAACTCTCTAAATTACATTCCTCATCAGAATCTAAGTCAATTTCAGGCAACTGACATTCAGGTTTATTCAACTTAGAGGTAAATATAAGATTAGAGGTAGACTGTTTCTTTTGGGTCAATATTAATTATTTCTTAAACTCTAATTCCATTTCCACAGTTCTTAACTTGCTACTGAGGAGTTCAGGGGTAAGATTTTGATCATCCATTTCCTCAATTACATAGCGCTTATTGTCAAATTTGAGTGGAAGTGACCTTAGAATTTTGGAGATGATTTCCTTCCTATCATAAATTATACCATTAGCATGCAACTTAGTCACTATGCCTGTCAACATAATGTAGAAGTCATCAAATGACTCAGTCTCACTCATGACTAAAATGTTGTACTGCTGGACTAATATTTGGGTTTTAGCAGCATTAACACATGCGTCTCCTTCATGTGCAGTCACTAGAGTGTCCCATGCTTCCTTAGAGGTAGTACAGAAAGATATCCTCTTGAATTCGTGTTCATTGATAGACATGAATATGGCATTTGTGCCTTTATTATTATTAAGGGAGGTCTGTTTTTCTTCTTTAGTGAATTCATTTAGCAGCTTCCTAATCCTCACAGTACTTCGTTTTGTGGCCGTTTTAGTAGGAAAAGTGTAACCATTTTCAATAGCATCCCAGACATCATCTCCCAATGTCCCTTGGATGAATGAAACCATCCTCAATTTCCAGTATGGGAAGTTGGTTCCATCAAAGAGTGGGGGTCTAGATATGTTACCTAATCTCTCAAATTTCTCGTCCATTGTTTGTTTTGAAAAACAATTTCAAAAACTCAGGATCTAAAAGGAATTTGTAAAGCCTTGCTCTGATACCAATTGAAAAACGAACCACTTAAGTCGTTTAATTCAAGATTAAACAGTTTAAATGGTTCCGAATAGTATTTTGAAGAAACTCTTTAAACAAAATAAACTGCTAACACAAGATGTGAATAAAAGATTATATGAACGAGTTATTTAAGGCATAGGTGTACAATTTTTAAAAACAAAACTTATATAGGTTCTAAATCCGCACATTATTAAGAAGGTGATGAGTGGAAGAGTAAGCATGCAAGAACATAAGATTGTAACATTGTAAAACCCCACCCAATTGGGAAAACATCCACGGAGGTCTCTACACCTCAAAAGCAAAATCCACTAAAATAAAGTTAACAGATTACAAAATATATAACAAACCAAACACACAAGAATACCTAATCTAAGTCCAAAATTTTTACCAACTCCTTTGGATTATTCTGACTCCTCTGAAGGTTCTGATGTTGAGGTTGTTCTCCCAGCTTTGTAACCACTTCTCTTTTTATCTTTACGTGGACTCTAAAGTCAATAATCTCTCAACCAACACTTCTTTAGTGTTGTAGTGTGACAAGTGTAAGTGGTGAAGTGCCTAATCACATGCATGTAACCCACACACACTTATACAGACAGAATGATTCTCAAATTTCAAATCTCATTCTAAGATGTAGTAATAATTTTTGAATCATGATTTGGTTGAAAATCTCAGACTACTGATCTTTATTTTTATCCATGGATCAAGAGGGAATATTGCTATTAAAAAGGGCCAAGATCCTAAACACTTTCTTTTTACTTGATATACACAGTTATTTCACAAATTGTGAAATATTCACGAAAGTGTAAATCCCCAATCAAGATCTTAACTATATCTAAGTCTGGTTTTCTCATAAATTGTAAACAGAAATGGATTTGTTAGTTCTGGTTTTGAAAACAACATTTAAGAGTAAAACAACCAACAAAAGAAAATTTCTTGAAAAAAGAAATCAAACTAAGAAAGTTCTACGTGATATATATCACACAGTTTCAGATCCCAACTTTCTATGAAAAGAAAAATGAAATCTAAACTTCATGACTCGGTTGGACAAGAGATTAAAGAATAGAGAGGATGAATCTTTGCAAATGCCAACTCACTCAAAATCACAAAGGGTTTTCTGAGGAAAAATGATCGGAGTTTGATTTAGGGTTTTCTCTCTCTCTCTCTCTCTCTCTCTCTCTCTCTCTTCTCTTTTTGCTCTCAATTCTCAAATGAGCCAAAGTCTCAAAACGTTCCCCACTTGATCTCTATTTATATTACTCATAGAAGGATTTGGAAGGGTTGGTGAGAATCTACGATTGAGATTGCTTCAATTAAAACACAATGCAAATCTTATGGCTGAGGATGGACCGTTGTAAAACGTGCTCTGATTGGTTCTCTCAACCAACACAAGGATTGTTACAATGACATGTAAACCATTGATAACTAATGATCCAAAGGACTGGATTACGTCTTAAGGTTGTGATAGGAAACAAACACAAATCCAATCTCTCACTGAGCAACACATGTAAGGCAGTGATCGGCCCTCAAACGCGTGTTTATAAGATTGAAAAAATCTCATTTTCCACCACAGAAGTCTCTGCCGCTTTCGGATCCTACCTAAGCAAGGTTTTAATAAGAATTGGAAATTATAAATCAACCAACAACATTTTTAAAACCAACTTTTAAATGTTTAGAAATGTTTTATAAATTCCTAAAAAAATATTTAACATATCCCGAATGTTATTAAAAAATCATTTTTATGGAAAGTAACACACACACACACCTAAATTGATATGAATACAACATATAAATCTAATCCTAGGTGCAGTGTTGGTATTCTACCTTTGAGACTATTTGAGGAATTGATATGTAGAGTCTGAGGCTCTTTGGTAGACTAGGATATGACTCTAATTTTGTCACTATTTCTAAACTAGACAAGCTCCTATATAATGTAGACTCAAGTGAGTCAAATATATAGAGTGCTTCACTATCATTGCATGTCCTTTATACTTTAACCTTGATTTCATTCCAAAAATCATATTCATTTAGGACCTATTTATGTAACACCTTTTCGAACATTTTTATTTCATAAAAATGTCCCACTTTAAGTAAAATTACCATAGTTGTTTGTAAAAATTACCTCCCCACGTGGACCAATGAACAATAGACACTTGTCGTCCTACGTGGCATTTAACTATCATGATCGGCATCAGCAAAACCTATTCGGCTAGAATGCCAACTAATTTTAGAATGTGAACTATCAGGAATATCAAAAGTTATTCGGATGGAAAGGTGACCGGCACTGATGCCAAGAGTCTCATTTATTATAAGCAGATGTAAATGTCTCAAAATATAAAGGCATTCCATCTCTAGGGTTCCAAACCACTATTAATAGAGAATATGACTTAGCTCAAAGGGACGATTCAATCAATCTCAAGCACACCATACTAAGATCTTGTAAACATCAATAACAATACAAACAGTGGACGTAGGCTTTTAACAGCTAAACCACTTTAAACTTTCAGGGCATAAAAGACATTTAATTTCTTCAAAATTAACAAATGTCCATTTTTCATAAAATCTTCATTTTTGCAAGAAACTTGGAAAAATTATCTCACCATTGTTTAACAATATAAATCATTATTTTCAAAAAATTTATTTCATAAAATATTTAACATCAATCTTTCTTGAAAATACACAATTTTCATAAGATACCATCTTTTAATATTTGAAAACTTTGAAATATTTATTCATTCTTTACTCTTAAAAATAACATTTACTAACATTTTTATTCCATAAAATGTTTATTATTTTCTAAACATAATTCTCATCATTTAATAAAATGCACCCTACTCATATAATTTAACAACAAGACTACCAATATGCAAAATAAAGTCTTAATAAGATTTTCCTAGCTCTAAAGACTCCAAATGGTGGTAGGAGGACAACCCCCACCTCCAAAGGTGGCCTTAAGGGTTTACCAAATGCATCCTCCAAAATTCTCTGTTTGTGCTCTATTTAAGATTTTAAGCTAAAATACCTCCAAACTCCATGAAAGATCCCATCACCTTCTCCAAAAATCCCCCAAGACTTCTCCAAAATTCGTAGTTCCATTTCAAGAATGGTGGAAATGGGTGTTGTAAGCTTGAATATGGTGGTATACACTAAGAATGTGGCATTTTATGGTGGTTTATGGTAGTGGGATGGTGAAGAGAAGCCAACAATGGTGGAAGACTTCTCCACCTTCTCTCTCCCTCTTCCATCTTCTTTTCTCTTCAAAATGCTCCAAATAAGCCAAAATAAACTCTTATAAAACACTCCAAAACCTTAAATTCCCTTTTTTCCCCAATCAAGGCTCACTAGAGCTTGACCGCTCAATGATCCAGTGTCCAAAATCGTGATAGCACACAAGGGCAAAATAATCTAAACATTTTCAAGGAACTTCATTCGAACGACATGCTTATCTCGTTCGAGCGACATGTATACCTCATTTGAAGTTTGGGTTCGCGTGATTGATCAAGTCGAAAACCGAGCGTCCGTGTAATACGCTAGTCGTTGTTATCGGCTTCCAACTTCAATACAAAAAAAAACTAAACTTGTAACTACACTTCTTAAGGAGTATAGTGGCGAGTCTGGGTATCAAATCCATAGGGAATTAGGACGTGTGAACGTGACGACAAAGGTAAGGTAGTTTAATCCTAAAGTTGATGTTAAAATAAAAGAAAAGAAAAAGATGATTGATTTTTATGGATTTTATCTATGAATTAACTAGATTCAATTAAATTAACCTATGCATGCGAAATTAACTAACTAAGAAGGAATTAATATGAATGAAGAAATGGGTTAAGAATACACTCCCCTAAACCCTAGTGTGTATGCCAGTACAAAATTAGTCATAAATTAGATAATTGATCAGACCCAGTATTTAGTACTCCAAAGCATTACATATATGAGGTTCAAGCCCGTATCATACATAATCAAAGAATGAGTAAAATAGTGTTGCAATAGTTCACGCATGTTGCATCCTTAAGAACCCCGGTTACCTAGGGAAAACGAGGTCAAAAGTTCTACAATGGTTGTGAAACAATACAACACGATCTAATCACTTATTTAATTGAGAGGACAAATTTTATATCTATGCATACCATATCGGGTTGAGTTCATGCATCCCCACCCTTAAAAACTTAGCTTAACATGATTAAAATAAAAGAAAACTTAAAACTGAAAGTGTAGGAATTCATAATTAAATCTAGAAAATTGAGAACATGACTTGAATTGGGATTGGAAGACTAGAAAGCAACAATTAAATAAACTAACTATGAAAGTAGTAAAAACAGTAAATTAAAATTACTTGTAATGGATGAATGATGAATCTTGAATAGAACCTTGAATCTTGAATAGTAGCCAAACTTCAAAACTAGGGTTCTTGGTTATAATAATCCTCTAAAAATTAACTACTAGCCTCCTACAACTTGATAAAAACAACTCCTCCCACTCCCAAATAGGGTTTGCCCTTTTATAATACCTAAATTTGACTCTTACCTTGCCTACCCACGTTTTACAACTAATAAAAATGAATTAAACAAGAAATTTCAAGAGTTTTGACTCTTCATTTCTGAAAATGACTCTTCATTATCTCGCAACTTCAAAACCTCGTAACTTCTTCACCGTAGCTCGGATTGAGGTGCTGTTTTTTCAGTGTTCTTGTAATTGGAATATCTTAAACTTTCCAATTGGACCTACCTCCGGACTAAGGCTGAAAAATTACGAAAATTCCCTTAAACTTCACATTTCTTGCTTTCTTTCACTGTTTTGAGTTCTCCTTCGCACTAACTTGCATGAAATACCTATAAAGCACATGAGAAATACACAAAACGCGGAATAATTGCCAAAAGGGGTTGTTAGCCTAAATACGAGACAAATCCAAGCTATTTACACTGCACGGGATCATAAAAATACCGAAATTAAGGGGATAAATGTGAAGAATATATGTCTAATCAGTGACCTTGGTGCGACCTGGGACTATATGGAAGTGAAGTATCGTTTGAAGGCTTGCTTTGTGTGACCTTTGTGAGACACTTCATCTCGCTTCTAACGAAATCCCTTTGTCACTAGAATGACCCATTTTTTCTTCTCTTTTATTTCCTTCAATTTTGACCCAAAATTTTCTAATAATTCTCCTCAATCCTCACTCCATTACAATTTATACAAAATTTAATTGAATTATTGGGACAGGGTATTACATCCTTCTCCCCAACTCAAATTTCCATCCTCACTCTCACTATGTCCAAAATTAGGGGTGTAAGCGGTACGGTTTGGTCGGTAAATAGTAGATACCAATACCAAAACCAAACTCTGGATGGTAAAACCAAACTGTACCAGTTTACCACCCGGTACACCAAAATCAATACCAAAACCAAACTGGCCGGTATTTCAGTTTTTTCGATAAATTCTGGTTTTTTCTGGTTTCGGTAAATTCTGGTTTTTTCTGGTTTCTTCTGGTTTTTTCTAGTTTCGATAAATTCTGGTTTTCTCTGGTTTCTGATTTCGATTTTTTCTGGTTTCGGTAGACAGCACTAAAAGTCCCAAAAAACCAAAAACAAAACCAACCAACTTTTTAAAATATTAAAACCAAAACCAAAACCAACTTTTTTCTGGTTTCGATAAATTCGGTACGGTAATTTTGGTACATTCGGTACGGTACGGTAATTTCGGTACGGTTTTTTCTGGTTTCGGTAAATTCGGTACGGTATGGTAAGTTCGGTACGATTTTTTCTAGTTTCGGTAAATTGGTTTTTTAAATATTAAAACCAAAACCAACCAACGTTTTTGCGATAATTTTGGTTTCGGTAAGACTGGTTTCTGGTATTTTAATATATGAAACCAAAACCATTTTTTTTTACCAAAATGGTACGGTACGGTAAAAACCCGTACCGCTTCCACCCCTATCCAAAATAAATCAATACATTATCAAAGATCTCATATTTTGATATGTCCATCGGCGTGGGATAAACTAGAAGTGCTAACATGACTATCCATGAACACAATGCACAGTTCATTTGGTGATTCTCCCCTGAATCAATCGACTCGATGTCACTATCGCTAAGAGTGGCTTTACTCGCAACTTTCTTGTCCTTTACCCTCGCATTCATAAAACCTTATCTCTTCCTCTTTCTCTCCCCCGTTCTTTCCCTCATTCTTCTTTTTATTTTTCATAAAAATCCTTTCTTTGGAAGAATTTTCTTTAGAAAATTAGAGAAACTTTTTGAAATTTTTCACAAACAAGACCAAGTCGTCAAATTCAAAATCAACTTCAGATTTCGAATCACAAACTTTCTCTTTCTACTATTTCTTTGTTTGAGTTTTTAAAGCAACCCATCCTTCCTCAGTTTTAATAGTTTTAGGGATCATATCAATCTCATATGTTTGAAGATATCCTACAAGTTCTTATAACCAAAGAGTGTCTAGAATCCTTAATGAATTAAGTACGGTGACCTTAGGAATAAAACGGGAAAAGAGTGACCTCAAAATTTTCTTAACAACTCTTGTCTCAAGAATCTTCTCACACAAATTAAAACGATAATTAACTATGTCCGAACAACACATATAAAATTCATCAAAAGACTCGGACTCTAGCATGGTAGTGGTCTCAAATTGGGTGGTTAAATTTTATAGCATGGATTCCTTTACAACATTCACTCCCTTGTGAGTGAGTTAGAGCGTATCCCAGGCTTCTTTAGACATGGTGCACGTCATAATACGACGAACTTGTTAGGGGTAATGACTCTAAAAATAGCACTTAAACCGCGAGAGTTAATATTAATCCACTTAAAGTCGTCCTATGTCCATGAAGAGACAGACTTAGGGTCAATGACATTATCTATAATCACTGTGGGTGAAGTCCACCCTCTTTCACAAACTAACCAAACATGCTCATCAATTGCTTTTAAAGATGACCTCATTCTTGCTTTTAAGTAAGCATAATTGGAACCATAAAAAATGGGCATCCGATTATACAAATTATCCATTAAATTCCGGCCTTTTAAAGATCAACAATATTTCCCAAAAATTGATATCAAAAAAATTTACAAAAAAAGATTACATAATAAATTGGTGCAACCGGATCTGATGCCAATTTGAGAGTGTGCACAAACTTAATGCATTAACTTATTTAATTAAATGCCCCAAACACAAGTCCAATTTTACCAAATTTTAATTTCTGATTAAATTAGGTTTGCATATAATAAATGATCCAATTACAGAAATTAAATATGCATACAATCACATAGATATGAGAAAAAATCCCTTTGTAGGGCAGAACCCATATTCAACACTTAAGAACATTTTAAGAAACAGTTGACTTCCAAATCAATTAAAAAAAATAAGTATGATGCTCAATCTTCATAAAACTTCAAAAGAAAAGGACTCGATCCAAATTCGTCGGCAGGAGACGATCCACCATCGGTTCCATCGATCAACATTCTTCCTTATTATTTAGATGTGATCCCTCGGATCATAAGTCCAGCCATAGAGAAGGATCTCTACAAGGTGTATGAAAGATACATAATCTTTCTAGGGTTTCAAAAGGATTCACAAAATATTTAGGGATGTAAAGTTTATGAATTAAAAGTGTTTTAATAACACAAAATATGAAAAACGTTGGTTCTGATTTTCTGTTCACGTTTTTTTCCAAAGTCCTATGCAAAAAGGGTTCAAAATAGGTAGTTATATACATGATACAATTTTTGAGGTGGTGGCTCGTTCGAACAAAAATCAATGTCGTTCGAACGAGAATGTTATTTCATTCGAACCAGAAATCCATGTTGTTCAAACAACAAAGGAAGTTCGTTCGATGTCTGCATCTAACGAGTTTCTAACAAAATTTCACTGCAAAATAGTATGCCATCATTTCATGTTCATTCAAAGTAAAGATTTGATAAGGGGGTAGGACAGGTTATATGGAAAAAACCCAAATTCGTGAAATACACTCCAAAAAACACACACACAACACAGGGGTAAAATTACGACTAAGTTAATGTAATTAATGCATTTCCAATTTCAGTCTTGACTAATTAATCCTATGTGGACATATGGGATTTTTTCATAATCAAGTCACTAGTTTTATTATAGCACCGAATTATCCAAAAGTATTGGTTAAGCCAATATTAATATTTTTAACCTAAACATGCATCTTGGTGAAAAATAGCAATCATAAAGCACACAACCATAACGCCGCGATGTACAAGGAAAATCTAACTGGGAAAAACCTCGAACATCCAGGCCTAGAAAAAATCCACTATGAATACGGTTTTACAATGAGGACACAAAAAACTTACAAACTTAACACTACAAGTATCGTTGATGCTGTCTCAAACACCTATGCCGTAGCACGTGTAGATCCAACATATTTGTACAACACTTTTTGTGTCTCGGTATCCACCGATAGCCAATATAGTGTCTCTCGAGACAACACGTCTAGGTATCAACCCTTCCAAAATCATATTTAACAACCCATCACACTTTCGAATTTTTAACTAATACATCCTACACAATTCGACCCCCGCAAACTAATTAAGATCTAAACACCCAAATAACCCAAAACCAATTTCTAAAACCTAAATGTTAGAATTCACTATATTATATAAGTATAATAAACTATAGGTTGATACGTCCCCTTGTTATGAGATTCACCTTCTCTAAAACCCAAATTCTCTCTTTAAAAAAACATTAATGACTTCCCAAGCTTCATTCAGGCCCCAACTAATAACAAAACATAAAATACCCTTCAAATATGTGATTGTAACCAAATTCTAATAACAGTTATACAAATATCTATCAAGATTTAAAGTAAAATCTTAAATTAAATTACAAGAACCCTAGTTTAATCAAATTTTACAATTAACTTGCAATTTATATGGATTGATTAAATTAATCATACGGATTTTAAAGGATATTCAATATAAAACACGTTCTAAAACTATTCTAACAATTTCAATTCAAGTTCATGGGGAAATCATTCAAATTGAGGTACAAACTAACCCAATTAACATCTTGATTAAACTAATTATGAAAAATAACTATTTAATTGACACACCCCAACCCAGTTACTTATAATTAAGTTTGAAAGTCAAAGTGAGACAAACCATGAATAATTTAACCAAACCATAAACACGAGTTTTAATTTCAGAGTCATCATTGTAAATCCATATAACTGAAAACCTTTTTACAACATCAGAGTAGTCATACTTATACAAACTTGCTGGAAGGATAATTTAACTTAATTACATCATTTACATTTAAACAAAATCTTTGTTTCTCCCATTCCTGGCTAACCTAACCCGACTTCCTAGATTTGGCAGTGACATCGCGTTACCTGGAAAATGTGAACATAGAAACCGTGAGCAAAATAGCCCAATGAATGCATCACTACTATACTACTGCATGAATTTAAATGCAATAAATCATGTCCATATAATTATGTATTAACGTATCCGTCTCATTCATAATGAATGACCAACTTTTTTGAATCATGATACACATATCTTGTCTAAATAGACAATTTTCCCCCATTCCTGGTCGAGGAGTAACCCATTGTCATTAATAGACAAATCTCCTCCATTCCGGGTCAGGGATTAACCTCCCATTTTGATAAACCGAAATGAAAAATTTTATATTCATAACATTATTATCATATTCCTAACAATATACAAATATATCATTCCAGTGAGTACACTCACCTTGGGTTGTCAACTATGTATTTATGTTTTCTTCGGGTGGAGGTGAACTGGGTTGATTAGACCTTACACATGTCAATCCAACTAAATCAGTACTGAATCTCAATTATAAGTCTTATCCTAACATAATTGTGTAATTTTTCATGACTATGCACCAACAACAGAATTCCACTTAAGTCGCATTTCATAAACCATGAGTGAAGACAAAATAATGCTATCCATGTTAATAAAGTTATGAACATTCAATCGTAAGAAGTACCTTATAAGGAATTTAATACCAAAACCAAGTAACATGAAAGTATACTTCTAAATGTAAATACACATGAAACATGTATTCAAAATACTCTTTGGAAAGAGGAGATAACAATACCCTTGCATGGGGTATCCAGTATGGCCTCAGACTATTGCCCTCTATACTCAACCATCCTATATTCCTAAATTGTGTAAATAAAGGGGTCCAACCTTATCAATATGAAAACATATATTAATATACTTTCCAATACAAGTGACGGTGTAATTTTTCAAGCTTCCTAGAGAAAGTTATGACCATTTCTTTACAACACAAGAAATCTGCCCTACAAGCTCCTCTATTGTTCCTTCAATTTGAAAGAATTTTCATAATTTTTCTACAAAATAACTTTCCATGATTTTCAAACCATTTCAATTACACATACTTAATAGTACAGAATTAAATTTTCATAATTTTTTGACTTCATTTGCTATCTCAAAATCTTGACTAAACTTAGGGCATACCGAAATGAATTATACAAACAGAAACTATGTACCAACTTGAAATCATCATTACGGCCTAACCACAAGGAGATAAATTCTAATTTTCGGATATGATATGAATATATGAGTCTAATTTCATATCCAATTAGAATTTATCAATTCCAGTAAGCACACAAAGAGCTATGAAAGTTTGAATATAAGGGGTTTCAATACAAAGCAATTTTAAGGGTTTCTAAATTCAACTTAACATAAACTTGCATCTAACCATACATATATATAAAGGGCTGAAACTTTAGTAAACATATGATGATTTATATCACATAAATCAATATTATAAAAAAATAACAAGATTTGAGATTAGGATTACCTTCGGGACTTTTACGTAATTTCTAAGGATTTTTCTACACTTTTTATCCTCACTTTTCCTTCCTAAACTCCCTAATTCTCTTTCCTCAAGGTAAAACCCTTTCATGGCTGATTTTGGCTGAAGGATAAAACTATTTCAAGGTTATAAGGTCGGCCAAGGCTTCCTCCCAAGCCAACCAATCAAATTAAACCATTTGGTGTAATAAAAGACAATTTACCACTTAAAGGGAATTGACAGATTTGCCCCTTGTTCGTAAATTTGATCTAACTTCTTACTCGTACATCCGTTTGATGCACCGTTTGTTGTGATACAACCTTAAATCACATGTCTACAACTATCTAGTTTTTACCTCAAGTCAATTGTAATGTTATAAGGGTCAAAACTAGTTTCTAACAGCAGCATTTCTATCAAAAACAACAAAATTTTGTGTTTGTAAATAATTCGACCTTTCATGATTTATGAAAGTAGGATTATAATAAACATAATAACTTAACATTAGATATACTAATAACAAATTATTCATATCACATAAGATAATCATAATTTAAATATAATTTATCATAATTATATCCGGGTTGTCACAATTTCCCCCCCTTAGAAAATTTCGTCCCCGAAATTTAATATAAAGGTAACTTACCAAACAAATGGGGATACTGTTTCCTCATGCTATCCTCCGTTTCCAAAGTTGCTTCTTTAACTCCATGGCTCATCCATATAACTTTAACTAAGGGAATAACTTTATTTCTCAATACTTGCTCCTTACGATCAATAATTTCCATTGGTTCCTCGATGTACGACAAGTCTTCCTTCAGTTCAATTGGTTGAGTTTTCAACTGATGAGATGGATCCGCCAAATACTTACGAAGCATCGATACATGAAAAACATCATGTAAATGAGACAACTCTGAAGGTAATGCTAATCTATATGACAGTGACCCAATTCTTTCCAACACTGCATATGGTCAAATGTATCTTGGACTTAGTTTCCCCTTTTTCCCAAATCTTATAACGCCTTTCCATGGTGAAATATGTAGGAATACAAAATCCCCCTTTTGAAATTCCAATGGATGTTTCCTATTATCTACATAAAATTTCTGCCTGCTTTGCTCTATCTTTATCCGTTCTCGAATCATTTTGATCTTTTCAGTTGTCATATCTATCAATTCAGGACCCAGAATTTTCCTTTCACCGACTTCATTCCAACACAAAGGCATTCTACATCTCCTCCCATATAAAGCTTCATACGGAGCCATACCAATGGTGGACTGATAACTATTATTATACGAGAATTCCATCAATGGCAAATGATCATCCTAACTACCTTTGAAGTCAAATACACAAGCTCGTAACATGTCTTCTAATATTTGAATCGTCCTTTCTGATTGTTCATCGGTTTGTGGATGAAATGCAGTGCTGAATTTCAAACTTGTGCCCATGGTATTCTGTAAACGAGGCCAAAACTTAGAAGTGAGCGTTGGATCTCTATCTGACATAATTGATACTGGTGCCCCATGTAAATGGATAATCTCATCAACATACATACGTGCATACTTGTCAACAGTGTAGGTGGTCTTAACTGGAAGAAAATGGGTCGACTTCATCAATCGGTCTACAATAACCCAAATAGAATCATGCCCCTTTGGTGATCGGGGTAATCCTGTAACAAAGTCCATCGTCATATGTTCCCACTTCCATTACGGAATAGATAATGTATGTAATAATCCCGCCGGCTTCTGATGCTCCGCCTTTACTTGCTGGCATACTAAACATTTAGCTACGAACTCTGCAATCTCACATTTCATATTGTTCCACCAGTAATACTCTTTCAAATCTCTATAAATTTTGGTACCTCCCGGATGCATAGAGTAAATAGAACTATGTGCCTCTTCTAATATATCCTTCTTTAAGGGTGGATCATATGGTACACAAATTCTATTTTTATAACACAACGATTCATCATTCTTGATCTCAAAGTCACTCTCTCTACCATCCCGAACTTCTTGTTTCTTCTTCTGAATGAATGGATCACTAATCTACAAATTTTGTATGCGTTCTGCCAATAAAGGTCTCACTGTGACATGTGCTAATAATCCTCCCCTTTTTGAAAACTTCAATTCAATCCCCATCAATGCCAAGTCAAGAATATTTCTAACACGGGCACACCGTATGCAACCAAGAATCCCTGATGATTTTTGACTCAAATCATCTTCTACTACATTGGCTTTCCCAGGATGATGAAGGATGGTACAGTCATAGTCTTTAATCAGCTCTATCCAACGCCTCTGTCTTAAATTCAATTCTTTCTGTGTAAACAAGTATTTCAAACTTTGATGATCAGTAAATATCTCACAAGTTTCTCCATACAAGTAATGTCTCCACAACTTTAAAGCAAAAATAATGGTTGCTAGCTCCAAATCGTGTGTGGGGTAGTTTTGTTCATGCGTCTTTAATTGTCTGGAAGCATATGCTATTACCTTCCCATTCTGCATAAGAAGACATCCTAACCCTTGAAATAAAGCATCTGTATAGATCACAAAAGACTCATTTCCACATGGAATAGTAAGTATAGGGGCTGAAACCAACCGGTTCTTTAATTCTTTAAAACTCCTCTCACATTCTTCATCCCATACAAAATTCACTTCTTTACGAGTCAACTTTGTCAATGGGAAAGCTATTGTTGAAAATCCCTTAATGAATCTATGATAGTAACCTGCCAATCCTAGGAAACTCCTAATTTCTGTCACATTCTTAGGACTTTCCCATTCAATAATGGCTTCCACCTTCTTTGGATCAACTTATATACCATTTCCCGAGACAACGTGCCCTAAAAACACAATTTCATTCAGCCAAAACTCACTTTCTAAATTTAGCAAATAATTTCTTTTCTCTCTAAATCTGCAATACCAGTCTCAAATGTTTCTCATGTTCCTCCATGCTACGCGAATAAATCAACACAGCGTCTATGAATACAATCATAAGTGAATCAATCAAAGGGTTGAATACTCGATTCATCAAATCCATAAAAACTGCTGGAGCATTAGTTAATTCAAATGGCATCACCAAAAACTCATAGTGCCCATATCATGTCCGAAAAGTTGTTTTGGAAATATCACTATCCTTTACTTTCAATTGGTGGTAACCCGATCTCAAATCAATCTTTAAAAATACTGTGGCCCCCTGTAATTAGTCACACAAGTCATCGATACGAGGTGGCGGGTACTTATTTCTAATGGTCACCTTATTCAACTGCCAATAATTAATACATAATCGCATTGTTCCATCTTTCTTTTTTACAAATAACACTGGGGCTCCCCATGGCGAAACACTAGGCCGAATGAAACCTCTACTTATCAGATCTTGTAATTGCACTTTCAATTCTTTCAACTCTGTTGGTGCCATTCTATATCGAGCAAGAGAAATTGGACCAGTACCTGGAATTAATTCAATGAAAAACTCTACTTCCCTATTGGGTGGCAGTCCTGGCAATTCCTCTGGGAAGACATTAGAAAATTCTCTAGCTACTGGTATATCTTCAACTTTAAGTTATTCCTTACTAACATCAATCACATACGCTAAATACCCTGTACAACCCTTACTCAATAACTTTATGCTCTTTATTGCTGAGATGAGACAATTAGGGACAACATTCCTTTCCCCTGTAAACTGGAACTCGGGTTCACCAAGAAGATGAAATGTAACTTCTTTTCGAAAATAATCAATGGAATCATGATATGATGATAACCAATCCATCCCCAATATAATATCAAAATCTCGAATGGCCAATGGTATCAAATCAACATAGAAATCTCGTTCCCCCATTCGTAAGATACAATCTTTATAAACATGCTCAACCAAAATTACACTTTCCATTGGGGTAGAAATATATAAGGCACAATTGAGAAATGAACATGGTCTACCCAAATATGAAACAACATGTAATGCCCCAAATGAATGCGTAGATCCAGGATCAATGAGTGCATATAAATCTTTGTTTGCAATAGAAAATTTACCTGTAACCACTTCCGGTGTAGCATGGGCATCTTGTAGCGTCATCGCAAACACTCTTCCTCCTGCCCTTGATCCAGTTGCCTGTTCTGTACCTCTTCCTTTATTGGCACTGCCTGAAGAGGATCCTTTATGAGGCCCCACACTACTGACTGAAACCGCTCTGGATAATATAGGACAATTCTTTCTCAGATGGCCCTTCTGATGATAGTTAAAACATTCTATATTCAGTAACTTTGGGCAATTTCTCTTCATATGACCCGATGACCCACAAAAGAAACAAACATTCGGATCTCCTTGTGCTGAAACTCTTGAACCTCTTCCACCACTATCTTCATCCCTTTGCAAACTACTTCCACCTCTACCCTATTGGAATTTCTACCCTCTAAACCTCGAATATTCTGTACCACTACACTTTTGATAATTTGGATCAAATCTTCTTCTCTTTACACCTCGTTCTCGATTTCCTCTAGCTTCATTCATGTCCTTTTCTACCAACATGGCTTTGTTCACCAAGGCTGAATAATTAATAGTCTCTAAAGCCGACAACCGTGATTTAATAACTAACTCAAGTCCATCAAGAAATCGGCTACACATGTCTTCCTCATTTTGTATAAACCTCGAAGAAAACCGAGATAAAGCTGTAAGTTTAGCTTCGTATTCTCTAATTTTCATACTCCCCTGATTCAATATGAAATATTCCTTCTCCATTTGTTTTCGATACATTGGGGGGAAATACTTATCATCTAAAGCTTTGACAAAAGCATCCCATGAGATCACATTCTCACCTCCCGGAGTAATCAACAAATGTCTGTGGCATCCCACCAGTATTTAGCTTCTCCTTTCAGCATGTACGTCGCCAAGATCACTCATTGATTTTCAGGCATTCTCATCACCCCGAAAATAAGTTCAATCTCTTTAACCCATTCTTCTGCCTCTGCTGGATCAACTGCTCCTTTAAACGATGGTGGGTTCATCTTAATAAATTTCTCATGTGAACTGCTCCTTTCTTCCCGGTGTATCACCTCCTCAGCCCTAGCCAATGCATGTGCCTCCCATTGCCTGGCCTGTTGTTCTTCCATCTGAGCCATAAATCTAGCTTGCTGCTCTGCCATTAGAGTCATAGCACATGCCATTTTTTGCATGTCTGTCAATTGTTCCTGCTCGGGTTCGATATTTCCATGAACAGGTTGCTCAACCTCCGCTTATGCTGCCATATTTGAAGCCTCATCTTCTATTCTCACATTAACATTTCCTCCTTCCATACTTTTATATCTGAAATAAATCAAATATATAACAACATACATATAGACATATCTTTCCTAACATAATTGTTAGTATCAAATAATATATATTTCTAACATTCACTGCCAAATCTAGACTCTTATCACTCCAGAACCTATAAAACCTAGCCTCTGATACCAAAAGCTGACACACCCCAACCCAGTTACTTATAATTAAGTTTGAAAGTCAAAGTGAGTCAAACCATGATTAATTTAACCAAACCATAAACACGAGTTTTAATTTCAGAGTCATCATTACAAATCCATATGACAGAAAACTTTTTTATAACATCAGAGTAGTCATACTTATACAAACTTGCTGGAAGGATAATTTAACTTAATTACATTATTTACATTTAAACAAAATCTTTGTTTCTCCCATTCCTGGCTAACCTAACCCGACTTCCTAGATTTGGCAATGACATCGCGTTACCTGAAAAATGTGAACATAGGAACCGTGAGCAAAATAGCCTATACTACTGCATAAATTTAAATGCAATAAATCATGTCCATATAATTATGTATTAATGTATCCGGCTCATTCATAATGAATGACCAACTTTTCCGAATCATCATACACATATCCTGTCTAAATAGACAAATCTCCCCCATTCCTGGTCGAGGAGTAACCCATTGTCATTAATAGACAAATCTCCACCATTTCAGGTCGAGGAGTAACCTCCCATTTCGGTAAACTGAAATGAACAATTTTATATTCATAACAGCAGTGAGTACACTCACCTTGGGTTGTCAACTATGTATTTATGTTTCCTTCGGGTGGAGCTGAACTGGGTTGATTAGAACTTACACTTGTCAATCCAACTAAATCAGTACTGAATCTCAATTATAAGTATTATCCTAACATAATTATGTAATTTTTCATGACTATGCACCAACAACATAATTCCACTTAAGTCACATTTCATAAACCATGAGTGAAGACAAAGCAATGCTATCCATGTTAATAAAGTTATGAACATTCAATCGTAAGAAGTAACTCATAATGAATTTATTACCAAAACCAAGTAACATGAAAGTATAATTCTAAATGTATATACACACGAAACATGTATTCAAAATACTCTTTGGAAAGAGGAGATAACAATACCCTTTCATGGGGTATCCAGTATGGCCTCAGACTATTGCCCTCTATACTCAACCATCCTATATTCCTAAATTGTGTAAATACAGGGGTCCAACCTTATCAATATGAAAACAGATATGAATATACTTTCCAATACAAGTGACGGTGTAATTTTTCAAGTTTCCTAGAGCAAGTTATGACCATTTCTTTACAACATAAGAAATTTACCCTACAAACTCCTCTATTGTTCCTTCAATTTGCAAGAATTTTCATAATTTTTCTACAGTATAAATTTCCATGATTCTCAAATCATTTCTATTACACATACTTAATAGTACATAATTAAAGTTTCATAATTTTTTGACTTCATTTACTATCTCAAAAGCTTGACTAAACTTAGGGCATACCGAAATGAATTATACAAACAGAAACTATGTACCAACTTGAAATCATCATTACGGCCTAACCACAAGGAGATAAATTCTAATTTTCGGATATGATATGAATATATGAGTCTAATTTCATATCCAAATAGAATTTCTCAATTCCAGTAACCACACAAAGAGGTATACAAGTTTTAATACAAGGGGTTTCAATACAAAGTAATTTTAAGGGTTTCTACATTCAACTTAACATAAACTTGCATCTAAGCATACATATATATATAAAGGGCTGAAACTTTCGTAAACTTATGATGAGTTATATCATATAAATCAGTAATATAAGAAAAATAACAAGATTTGAGATTAGGATTACCTTCGGGACTTTTACGTAATTTCTACGGATTTTTCTACACTTTTTATCCTCACTTTTCCTTCCTAAACTCCCTAATTCTCTTTCCTCAAGGTAAAACCCTTTCATGGCTGATTTTGGCTGAAGGATAATGCTATTTCAAGGGTATAAGGTCGGCCAAGGCTGCCTCCCAAGCCAACCAATCAAATTAAACCATTTGGTTTAATAAAAGACAATTTACCACTTAAAGGGAATTGATAGATTTGCCCCTTGTTCATAAATTTGATCTAACTTCTTACTTGTACATCCGTTTGATGCACCGTTTGTTGTGATACAGCCCTAACTCACATGTCTACAATTATCTAGTTTTTACCTCAAGTCATTTGTAATGTTATAAGGGTCAAAACTAGTCTCTAACAGGAACATTTCTATCAAAACAACAAAATTTTGTGTTTGTAAATAATTCGACCTTTCATGATTTATGAAAGTAGGATTGTAATAAACATAATAACTTAACATTAGATATACTAATAACACATTATTCATATCACATAAGATAAGCATGATTTAAATATAATTTATCATAATTATATCCGGGTTGTCACATTAATAATCAAAAATCATATTCAAACAAAATTAGGTTTAGATTTCAATGAATAGACATAATCTATTGTCTTATAGGGTTATAATATATGAAAAAGTGTGAAAACAAGCAAACCAACTATTTTTCAAATTTAAGTTCAATTAAACAAGTTTAACCCAAATCAAACTTAGCACCAGTTTTAAATCAATTATTGTGATAAGCCGATAGACTAATTTTATCTTAACCTAAACATGCATCTTGGTGAATGCAGGATAAAATAAGTAAATCGGCCACAACGCTCGATATGTGAGGAAAACCCATAATGGGAAAAACCTCGGGTGACCCAGTCACACAAATTCACTATGATAAGGAATTACAAAAGTGGATGGATGACATACATAATGACTCGACTCCCTTTTAAGTCTTGACGCATTTTAGATATTCAACCTATCATCCACAGTGACATGTAGGGGTCCACCCGTGCAATTCCATAACATGTGAGTCCATACAGGCCTCAATATCCATCTAACAGCTCAGCCACCATCTACGAATTGGAACATAAAATCCACTACCTCTTCATCGCAACACCACACCATAGAGTCCACCGTGTGTAAATAAAAAATACGAAGCACACCATATGAAATGATTCTCAAGAAGATGAAGAGAATAAACCTTGGTGGCCACAAATATGATCTCAAAGAATATATATGATAAAACTTGGATCTAAAACTGTTTGAGTGTAAACTAGGGTTTGGATAAACTCAGAGAGATTTTTAGAAGATTTTTGGAACTTAAAAGAAATAAAAAAAGTATCTAAGAGAACTATTGCTCCAAAGTCCTATTTATAGAAGGTTTTCCAAAAATGAGATAAGGCCGAAAAATAAATTTTCTTTGAAAAATGCACCGTCTCGTCCAAACGAAGATACATTTCTCATTCGAAACAACTTCTAATGAGATTTCCAATGAGAAACCTGAGTAGAAAAATTTTGTCTCATTCGAAGTTCATTAGATCAGGTTCTAATGAGATGTTGGATCTCGTTTGAACGAAATGCCCAATGTCATTAGAACGACTTTAAAAATTTTCTAATTTTTTTTAAATCATTTTAAAAACAACACCTAAAAATAAAATATCCAATGATCAAAATAAATATGCATTCATACCAGAGAGATCCTTAGAACATGAAGACAAAAATTCGATAAGAAACCCAGCACGATGATGAACATGATATCTTAGCCGATATGTTTCCAACCAATCACGTCATAGGCTTGGAAGGTCAAACATACTCAAGTCCTTACCTATGACTCAAAGGTTTTTTCCAAACATGAAATAAGACAAAATACATAAAAATTGACTCTATAAAAAATTTGTCCTTACAAATCTCCCCCTTTGGCTATTCCGGGAAAAAATAAAAAACAAAAACCTATGGTCATCATCATCAAGCTCATCTAGAAGACTCAATCCCCAACCCCAAAACGAAAAAGTAAAACTCGAGTGACACATAAACTAAGTAGCTTTAATCTTGTGTAAACTTCATTGTATCATTGTAAAGCAACACACTTAAATACACCTTCAAATGAAAAGAGAATATAAAATAATATAGATACGCATGTGAATAACCTCTCCTCATTTATCTAACAATCTCTACCTAAGTTAGGATGTCTCCCTGGATTATAAGGATTGAGACACCATTTCTCCCCATTTTTGTTTAGGAATAGACAAAAAATAAAGTTGCATAATAAAATAATTTCTCCCCAATATAAACAAAACTCCCCCTAAACGAAACATGGCTAGGCATAAAGGAAAAACAAATATATCATCCAATGGTGTAAAGTGAAACAACCAAGGACAAACATAACTTGGCAACACAAGCACAAATAATTTAAATAATAGTCAATTAATACCAATTTTGATGCTAAAATGATACCAACTTGAATACGAAATGAATCATGAGATACCAATGTAAACCAAAAAAACAAATACTAATAAGATTATATATCATGCCAATATGAAACCACGTGAAACTAAAACGGAACATGTGGCATACATGGATTAAATGAAAATGCTAAGACTCAAAACAAAATGATGCCACATATATAAATATTCAAAAGATAGCAATGACTTATTGCATATGTATATATAGGTATACACACCACAAACAGACACAAAACACATAAGTTTTCCACACTAGCATAATATCGATGTGTCTAAACAAAGGTGGTATGGATTGCAGGGACATGAACTAGAAATAAATAAAATATGATCCAATCACTCAAGAATGTCTAAAGAGTTTTATTTTACTGTATCAACTTTATCAAATAAAGATTTAGCTTCATAATGATAGACAAAGTGAATTCATAATGGACAAATAAGCATAATGCAGGCTAGCCTTGAAATATCAATGATTCTCAAATCAATAGCGTCAAAACACTTTATCTTAAATAGGACTCATTATGCAAACTCATTGATCTTCAACTTATAACACCCTCAAAAAAAATTTAACATTTTTCTCTCTCTTTTATTTTGAAGATAATGTATGAAAACATGAAAACACAATCAACCATAGATATAGCAAGAGAAAAATCATGTGCAAGCATGAGAGAATCAACCAGTCTAACATCCAATGCCTCCAAAACTGATTTTTTATAACCCAAATAGATGAATACTTGATTCCTTGGGTTTTGGGAATCATGGCGACACTGGATCTAGACTTCCTATGACCTCTTATAAGATCATAACAAAATATTTTGAGGTGACCTTCCTACCACAATCCGAACGTGTGTAAACACAAGGAATGTTACCTATGAGTTTGCATAATCGAATATCCTTGAAAGTGGTTGACACTCTAAAATAAACATTGGTCTTAGTTGTAAAAGAAGAGGAATTTGAATTATCGAAGACAGTGCCATCACTACTTGAGTATCTTAAATCATCTTTTAACTTCAAAATCCTAGGCTAAAGTAAACATTTAGACTCTTTATACAATAGGGACTCCTTTTTTCATATTTTTAATCAATCCTATAAGGTTATCTTGGTCCCTTCAATGCAAGTGAAATTATCCCTAAGAATCTTCTCATGTTCCTTCAAAACTTTTATCTATTTATCATTATCCTCAATGGAATGTTCTTTGGCCCCAACCTCAAACGTCTTAAGAGTCCTCGAATTATTTCTCTGAAACATGGAATCTATCCTCACTCTCTTTCTTAGACACTTCTAAAATTTGGAAATCACGTTCCATATCCATGAGCTTCTCATGAAGGATATCTTTTTAAGTTTAAACAGTTTATAAAAATTCAATTTTAGCTTTAAAACACATATTTTCTCTTTCAAAAAATTTAACTCTTTTGCAAACTTCAAATTCAAATGAGTTAATTTCTCTACACAATTATTAAGCTCATTAAAATCTTCTCAAATATCAAATCGTCATCATCCTAAACACGTCGAATAATTTATCACAATAATGACCCATCGAAAGAAATAAACAAACCGAAAGAGAGAGATAAATAGCCAAACAACACAAAATAATGATTTACACAACAACGTAGTGTTCCCGCTATGATACCAATTTTAAAGTCGTACTATCCTATACGGTTCATATATATGGAAAAGGGTGAAAAATAAGAAAACCAACTACTTTTTAAAATTTTCAATTTTAAGGTCAATTAAACAAGTTTAACCCAAATCAAACTTCGCACCAATTTTAATCAATTGTTATGATAAACATATTAACCATTTTAATCTTAACCTAAACATGTATCTAGGTGAGTGTAAGATAAATTAAGTAAATCAACCACAATGCTCGGCGTATAAGGAAAACTCACAATTGGCAAAACCTCGGATGGACCAACCACATAATTCAATATGATAAGGATTTACAAAAGTAGACAAATGAATTACACAATGACTCGACTCTCTTTCAATCCTTAAAGAATATTTTATCTTCAACCTCTCCCCATAGTGACATGCCAGAGTTCAACCGTGCAACTGCCACAACTAGTGAGTTCATGCATGCCTCGGTATCCACTGAACAACTCATCAACCGTGTACAAGTTGGAACATGAAATCCACCACTTCTTCATCGCAACACCACACCGTAGAGTCCACCGTGTGTAAATATAAATACGAAGTCCATCATATGAAACAATTCTCGGTAAGATGAAGAGAATAAACCTTGGTTTCCATAAACAAGAGCTCAAAGCATACATATGATGAAACATGGATCTAAAATTGTTTGGGTGTAAATAAGGTTTGGG
Organism: Sambucus nigra; assembly: GCA_949130495.1. Taxonomy (NCBI): domain Eukaryota; kingdom Viridiplantae; phylum Streptophyta; class Magnoliopsida; order Dipsacales; family Adoxaceae; genus Sambucus; species Sambucus nigra. The sequence continues at coordinate 245,324,339 of OX422212.1, read as the reverse complement.
TAAACTCAGAGATATTTTTGAAAGAGTTTTGGAACTCAACAATAATGAAAAAGTCTCTAAGAAAACTTCTACTCTGAAATCCTATTTATAGGAGGTTTTCTAAACACAAGATAAGGTCGAAAAACAAATTTTGCATTTGGATCTCGTTCAAACAAAGATACAATTCTCGTTAGAATATCTTTTAATGAAATTTCCACTGAGAATCTAGAGCAAACCAATTTTGCCTCGTTCAAAGTTCATTAGATTAGATTCTAAGGAGATATTGGATCTCGTTCAAACAAAATGCCTAATGTTATTAGAACGACTTTAAAAAAATTCTAAAAACTTTTTTAAATGATTTTAAAAATAACACCAAAAACTAAATATCCAAGGATCAAAATAAATATGCATTCATACCTGAGAGATCCTTGGAACACAAAGACAAACAAAGGCACAAAACTCGGCACAATGATAAACATGATATTTTAGCCGTTACGTCTTTAATCAAATACTTCATAGGCTTAAAAGGTCGAACATACTAAGTCTTAACCCATGACTCAAAGGTTTTGTCCAAATATGGAATAAGCCAAAATACATAAAATTGACTCTATCAAAAATTTGTTCTTTCATAACATAAAAGCAACTATAATCAAATTCATGATACACTTGCCTCAATCAAAATGTGAAGAAAACCATGCCAAGATCATCCCAAATCCTCTTCTCCTCTTTGAGTACTTTCTCTCTAGTCTCAAGTTGCCTCCCAAATGTAATATATGACTTATGGTATCCCTAACGACTCATTAAAATCCTTAATCCATGAAATTAGGCTTGGTCTTCAAATGGGCCTCATATTAAAGAGCCTAAATCACCTCCAAATGACTTAAAATATTAACCAAGCCTTATGTTAACCTAATAGGACTAAAACCCATCATTTAATCTAACAATGGACATTCTACGCGTCCCAAAAGCTGAGTACAAAATATGCCATATCAAATGTCTAACAATTTAAACATATAAAAATCAACCGTACAAGTCCAAATATTACTTAATCAATTAATGAATTAACATACATAAAATTTGATATCAAATCCGAATTAGATAATACATAACAAAAATGTAAATAGTGACATCTCCAGTCACGACAAGCATACATAATTAATTTCAATAAATTTTCATAATTTAATAAAACACATAAAAATGTGGGGTATTACATAGGTTTTATCCATTTCATCTAAAGTCTAGAGGGAGGAGAAGTAAAGGTTAGAGAAGCTATCCGACGAATCCCATGTGGACGAAGCTCAGGACTTTGCAAAAGATGATGATGAGAGCACTCTAACGGTTGATCCCACTCTCCAAAAATAGGTTATCTTTATTTTTATGTTTTTGAACATTTTAGGCCATTCGTGCCTATTGTCTATAACCTTTAACAGCATAGTAACTTTTTGCCACTAATTTTTATGTGGCGGAATGTAAATTTATATCCCCTTTATCATGTTGCTATTTTCTATATTCTTAGATAGTTTGTTTATTGTTTTTCTTATATTTTTAGCTTTCAGAAATTTTTAAAGGTTCATTATTCCCTACTTAGTAAATTTTATTCAAGTGATGTATTTGTCTTCGGGCTTAGACGCTTTCTCGTATAAGCTATTATGTCCTTGTACGCATTATAAGGACATTCCTACCTTAATTGTTTAACTATTTATTTAATAATCAAGTGTTAATTATTTAAATAATTTAAGTAAGATGATAAGTGCCCCCTTGGGAGGTCCACGTGCTTACGATTAGTCAAATTTATAATTTTATCTAACCCATCCTTAGCTAAGATTTCTTTTTCATAATTTTGTAGGCATCCAGAACGACGCCTCCGTACATTTCTTAACCAGTCCTAACAAAGTGCTATGAATGTGAGGTATTCTTGCTTACAAGCCTCCTGCCACTAGATATTTCATAGCTAGTCTTTCACCCTATGTGAAATGTTTTTCAAAGGGTTACATTTATGACCTTATCATTTTTATGACAAAGGTTGAGGTCATGCTTATAAGAATCTCCTTGTCCCTTGGAAAGTTATTGACCGATGGGTTAGAAGTCGTCCCTTAGGACATGTTGTTTAACTGACCCAAATCTTGCTTTCCTTGGAATGGTTTGTTTATCTTTCTCTTAACACCTTAAAATTACTTTAGCCTTGGCCTATTGCCCATATTATAGGATTTAGACACTATATTAAAACATAATAAATTTAATAATACGTGCGGAATGACCCTTTTTCATTAATATCCAATTTTCTTTTATATATAAAAAGTAATCATTACGTTAAATTTTCTAATGAATTTTTTTAAGATGCTGAGTATTTATTGCATTGACAAATGGTTCACCTTTAAAGGACTTGATTCTATAGGAACCTGTCTAGAAAACCTCATAAATCTTGTATGGGTCGATCCAATTCACATCCAACTTATTACTTTTTTGGATAACCTTTTTCAGGATGAGGTCACTTTCTTTAAGGACTCTTCTTTTCACTTTGTTGGTGTAATTACATGCCTCCTGTTGTTTCTAAGAATGTACTCTTAGGGATTCCTTCTCTCGCACCTCCTCGCCCAATTCAAAATATAACGGTATCATAAAGTCACTTATTTTTTAGTCAAAATTCATCACCATGTGGATCTAAAGGCCGATTTCAGTTGGCACTATGACCTCTAATCCAAATGTTAAATGGAGTTTCCCCATTGATGTCGTAAAAGTTTTTTAGTAATCCCAAAAAACACTATTTAGTTCATTGATCCAGTTGACCATAGAAGCATATAACCTCTTATTAATCCACTAAGAATAGTTAGATTCGTCACCTTGGTCTTACCATTTGTCACATTTTGTGGTATACTTTATTGTGTCTTCCTTCATTTTGGTTCAACAATAGTCACGAGTTTCCAATATTTTAACCGAAGACAAACCAACTATATGGTCTAAATATAAATTATCATTCACCTCTTAGATAATTGATTATACCTTTAACAGATGAACACACTATAGATAAAGTAAGAAGAACCCTATTTTCTAAAAACATCCATAATCTAATATGTATCTTGAGGCTTTATACTTGAGTTTCCTAGCATCTTTCGGTTCTCTTGGGAGCTCACCACACTACAAATACATGACAATGGGTTTCATATATAAAGGTCTTCCTTTATCCTTGGCTACATCATAGTTTGAACTGACATAGTCTTTCTCAACTTAGCTCTTATGGGCAAGACTAGGAAATCCAACGAGTCGATCCTAGAGTTTTCAACTTGAGGATTACTCTGAATTTAACAACTTGAAAATGTGGTAATAACTTCATTACTTTCTTCAGGTACCTTGTCATCTTGTCATATCTAGCCACGTAAATGATGAAAACATGGCTCATAAATGACTAGTAATAGCTATGAGATGACACCTAAAAATCCCCCATTATGGAATTCATGTCGAGACCTAAAATGATAGTTTTATACTCCTCATTATTTGAATCTTTGAAATTAAACCTCAAGGCATTCCACATCTCCCATCAGGGTAGTTATGATCATTTTAGCCCCATTATCATTTGTATAAGATGATTCGTCAACAAATAACATCCATATTGGGATGACTTTCTTAAATCCACCTTTTGATAAAATTCTCTAGTAGTGGATTATATTATCCTCAGACTGAACTTTTTAGACTTTTACATGCGTAAATATCTCAAACTCGATTCCTTTTCCATTGCGACTTCTTCATCTTACATGAACTTTGCAATAAAAAATATTATATCCTATAATTTTATGATCGTTCTTGGCTCATAAAGCATATTTAATTCTCTCAACTTAACCGAATAGACCATCAATTAATCCAAATTCTCTAGCTTGTGAATTTCTTGCTTTATTTACTAATCCAAGTAAACCATTGTAGTGTGAGCTTAGAAATACAACTTCTTCCATAAGGGCCAAAGCCTACTTATTTAGCCTATGGTACCTGATATTGGTCCCATATACACCTTATTAGTGTAATATATGGGCTTTTCCACCCCATATTTGTTTCACACAAGGGCTGAACTAACTGCTGATTTTGAAATTGCCAAGGATAAGTATAGTTTTTCATGCAAGATTTTTCTAAAAAATAAGGGTAGTGATTTAAGGTAATGCTTAATTATGTGAAAGAATCTTCACAATATTTATTACATTAAAAATAATTTATGGGGACCTTAAAATGTAAAACATCTATCCATAGCTATAGAGACAAAGTGTTTGAGGGCCACAATTCGCCCGTTCTTTACCCTTTCTTTTATTCTTTAATGACTCCATATTGATAAGTCTTTATTTCTTTCCAGGTTGGTTTCTATACCTCTTTGATTTATAATGAAGACCAAAAACTTCCTTTCACCAACCCACACTAAAAACACACTTTGCGAGGATCAACTTCATCTTATACTTTTTCATAACATCAAAGGCTTGATCTATGTCCTTAACATGGTCCTTGGACTTCTTGCTCTTTGTGATCATTTCATCTATGTAGACTTTCATGTTTTTAGTGATATGGGGCTTGAAAATGTGATTAACCAACCTGTATATGTGACCATGGAATTTTCAAGCTGACTAACATGATATTGTAGAAATATGTCCCCTTTATCAGTAATAAGTAAGATGTTTTTTATCACTCTTCTTCATAGAGATTTAGTTAAAGTTAGAGTATTCATCCACAATACTTAAAAGCTCACGGACATTTGTGGATTCAACTAGCTAGTCAATTCGAGGGAAAGAATAATAATGATTCAAACTATTATCCTGAACGTATGCTTCACAATCTTATCTACATTGATCTCAATCACTGCATATCTCTCTAATGTGAGCTTTCATCTCTTTTGTCTGCATAAGAACACATTGTGTCACTTCTTGAGTAACTTGATCAACTCCTTTTGAGTATTGGATCTATAGACAAGACAATCTGCATTGTCCTCTTTTAGTTCTTGTCATCTAGCATCATGGACTCAAATTCTTCGATTGCTTTACCCTTTTTAACTTTTTTTCATCACGAGGCTTAAGAGTATCAATTTATTTAAGTGGTAGTTTTCCTCAAGTGGTCTTCTTTATCTTCGGTCGAGGTGAAGTAACATTATTAGACATTTGTAATCCACCTTGGACGTTTTTAATTCTAATTAGTTAGGAACTTCATTACTTGATGAACTATAGATTAGATAACTTCTAACTTCTTTAGTCGAACTTGTCCCAAAATTATGTTGTACGCCAAAATGACATTTTGGTCCTCGACAAAAAGACTCATATATTGTATGTTACAAGTCAAGAAAGTTCTTGTAATGACTTATATTTTTTGTTGAGAATATACACATTTTCACTCGAGAAAAAAATTATGGGATGATTGTATGGCTACAAATTTATTTTCAATAGATTCCTCCTTTTGAAACAATCTTAAAAGAGGACGTCGGCCTAACTACCGATGTCGACCAACAATGGATCATCATGAGAATAGATGAGGCCATTGAGATAAGATTTTGAAAATCCGATAATGGGGCAATTTTAATTAGCTTTCTAAGGTTATATATGTATGGATTTTGCTAGATTGGCCTCGACTTGACCTTTGTTGATATATGCCTTAAGCTCATTTATATAATATTTTTTATCAATGCATTGACTCTGATGATACTGATATCATACAATGGATTCACTCAAAGTGTAGGTATTTCACAAATGTAATTAGACAGCCATTAATCAAGCAAACTTAGAGAAAAGAGATGAGAGAGAATGGAGATGAACATTTGTGTTTAAGTGGTTCGGACTTGGCCTATGTCTTTTGTAAAGAGTATGAGACTAATTTCATTCTAATGGGGCACAAATGATCATGGAAGTTACCAGTACAAGCTCTCTCTCTCTCTAAAACTAGTTTAACAAAGTAACAGTAGGGTTTCTAGAAATAAATCTAAGTGAATAAGACATAGTGTGTATTATATAGTCTTGGGGGTGCGCAGTGTGACACCTAAACATGTATTTCACGTTGAAATGAGGTCATGGACAATGGGAGAGTGCCGATTGTATGTGCCTAAAGTAAAGTTATCATAAAGAATATTCTCCCATGACGGTTGTTGATCTTCAATAATGGTCTTGTGTAGATATGCCTAGAATGCCCTTATCATGGTTTCCATGCCTGTGAAAACATATCGGAGGTAAGAGGCCTTAGCCTTAGCAAGATTGTAGAGGGCCTTGATCAATGCTCCAGGCCGAGATAAGATTGGGTGGTCATCTTTTACTGAAGCACCGATCTTAAACTGAGGTTGATGTCTTATAACATTGGTGTCATCTGAGGCTAATACCCATGTAGATGTAGGTAAGGTTAGTCTCTTCTATGAGATGAGACTAGGGGCCTACTAGGTTTCCTGGGTACCAACCAAATGAGTCCATTGTGGGACGAGGCCACTGTGGAAAGAGACCACTCATATGGGCTTGGGCAAAAGCATTAGTCTCTTTTAAGGGATGAGTCTGTACGATCATTCTTCTTGGGTACCATTTGAATGTATATCAATTACCTGTAAAGCTTATCCTTTGACATCAGTTTGAGGTTGAGGTTTAAATGTGGTCCCATATGGCTATAAGACAACTCTTCTAGTTATGTCTCATCATGATGTGCAGTTCACAAAATGTGAACTTGGTATCCTGACTGTCTATTATCAATTATTCATACCTTGGGGACATAATGGTAAGATCGTAAGATGTAATGGTCATGTCACCCACATGTGCTTTGGTCTCATCCATTTATGGGATGTTAGCCAATTATCGACCACTTCTTCATTGCTTTAAAAGTGATGCGATTTTCCAGGTGTGTCTAAGCCACGTGCACAGCCTTTTCATAATTCCAGACCTCAGAAGTTATGCCAAATCATTGAACCCATTTGATATTAAAGGGGTGTTGTTTAGGCGGGACCTCCCAATTCTACCATTTCTCTCTTAGTCGAACCAGGGAAAAATTCTGCCTAAATTTCTCTCTTTTGATTTATACCTTTGAACCTTCCTCCAACCATCTTCTATGGTGTCGTTCTTTGCCCTCATGTTATCCCCTTCTCTTCTAGGTACACCTGATCACCGTTTTACTCTTTTCCATTATTATTTTCTTCATTTACCATTTCCAGTTTTTGTGGGTTTGTACATCCTTCTGTGGTGGTGCTTTAGTGGTATTTCTAGGAGTTTTAAGTATTGGAGGTGGTTTTCTAGGGATTGAGTTTTTTTAGCGAATTTTAGGGTCATTTTTGGATTTTTTGGTGACTTTTTCAGTGTAGGCTTTCGAAAATTGGGTTCTTAGTTCTTGAGTGTTCTTCCTCAAAACTTATCCATTTTCCACTATTTGATCCTTTAGCTTTAGAAACCAATTAAACATTAGTTTTTTAATGTATCAAAGTTTGTACGAGACTAAGGTAGAGTTACGTTGCCTTTGCGATCGCATTCAATGATAGAGAGAAGAGGTCGAGGCCAACCTTAACCAAGAGAGGTCTCCAATACCTTTGACTCTGACACCTCTAGAAGTTATGATGCCTCTATTGTGTCTGACCAACATCCCATACTACGACACTACACTTGGATCTCCAAGTGTTATCAGCATCATTAGTGACAACACGTCATCGTATTCAAAGGGTTACAGTTCCCCTGAATGCTTGGGCCTTCACGATAACACTGTAGACTCTGGCTCTGACCCTTTTGAATAAGCCACAAGGGTAACAGTGGATCATCCTAGAGTGGTCAAGACAGCAGACATCACTGAATAGAGAAATATGGGTCACCCAAGTACTTTATCTCATTAATAGGGGGATCATGAACCCCTAATCTATGATATCTCTGACAATGAGATAGAAAATAACATTCCTTCACCCCTAAAACTGCCACAACTTTTAATTACCATAATTGAGGTAGAGTTTCAAGGCTGACATCCTTAAGGCAAATCTCCCGCTGTTAAAGAGGAAGAGTAGGAAGAGGATTTGAAATTAATATAGGTGTTACCTCGTCTTACTCGAGTGATGTTCGAGAGACTAATCTTATCATTTGGAGACACTTATATGGCATTAACTCATTTAATTACATGAGGGTCCCAGCTGAGGACGAGGGGGCTTATGAACTTAGAAATAAGGGTGAGGTTAAAATCATGAACAAATATTCAAGGTCGACTTTCACCTTTCCTTTGCTTCAGCCATTAGGGGAATACTCTCAGTCATTGGCGCTGTTTCCACTCAGTTGTCCCCTAACGCTTAGAGAATCCTCATGGGGTCATCCATTGTCTGAAAGTTTTCTTATGAGGAAGACTTACCCCTAGATATATTCTGAGCGTGATACTCAGTTGTAACAATGAAATTTAACCCTTATTATTATCATTTTGTAGCCCAAAGACCAAATCACAAGATCTTACACATAAACCATACTTACAACCATAACTGGAAGTCTCGATATTTCTTCATCTCGAGTTTATGAGAGTTCGACGATGATGATTTGTTGGACCTCAGAGAAATCACGGTTTCCCTTAAGTGGAATTGAATCACTATCTCGACCAAAGTTAATCTGGGTATGAGCAAGACTAATATAGAGAACATAGACAAATTGAGGGGAACTGATGGATTAATTCTCTTCGAAGATCTGTTCAAACTTAAGATCCTTTAATTTTTTGGGATGGGTTCATACCCATTGGAGTCTTTTCGTAAGATTTCTTCAAATTTTCTAACTTTTATTGTCGTTTCATTTTATCATAGCCGATACTAACAGTTGATATTTTTCATTTTTGCAGATCGTCTAGAAAACACACTTGATTACATTTGGGATATGGCATCTCCAATGACTCGAGATATCTTGGCCAAGCTGCAGGGCAGGACTGACCAACCGAAAAGTCCCAGGAAAAAATGTACAATAAGTTGCCCTAGCGTATCCGAAGTCTCATGAAAAAAGAAGAAGGTCGATGGATCTTCAACCGCTCCTCCCTAACAGAAAAAATCAAAGATTTTGTTGAGACGACTCCTGAACCCAGTATCCCTATATTAGATGACGTGTCGTCTACGGCATGCTTGGATAAATTAGATATGAACCCCAAGTCCCTTCTTAGGAGTCAAACTAAGCTTGAGGAGGTCATTGCCTCAATGACCCCCTCCTGCGACAGCTGATATCTTGAGGCTTAGAGCAGTAGTAGGGTGTCAAGCTTCTTAGTATTGTCTCATCATACTTTTTTTGTTGCATACTAACTTTTTCTTCTCATATTGTTGTAGTCTATCATTACTCTCTAACACCTTCATCAGGGGCGTGTTGGAGGTCGAGCCCAAGGTCAAGCTAGTTGAGGAGGTTGCATCCAAATTAACTGACATAAAGAAGTATCTGGACGAACAGAAGGTTGCCTATGAAGACAACATGCAAAAGCTCCGAGAACGCTATAGCGAGTGTCTTGCTGCTTTGAAAGAGAATCATAAAGGTAAAATGATAGAGCTAAAAATACTTTGAAATAGCAGGAGGAGTCCGAAAAGGAGTGTTTGAGGGAAAACACTGAGTCGGTTATGGTCTAGTTTATAGAGAGCAAAGAGTTTGTTGGCTATGTTGTCCAATACTTGGATAGGGGTACTAAAGCTGCTTATAGATGAGTTGTCAAACAATTATTTGACCTCGTCTTTAAGTATCCAAAAGTAGCCTATACTCTCAACTATTTGAGATTGGTCGATCAAGAGAGTATTGTTCCCCTTATGAAAATCTAGGTCGAGAAAGATAATAAGGGATCGTGGAGCCAAAATTAGCTGGTGATGAGACAATCCAGATAGTTGAGGAAGAGGACTAGGCTGGAGATCAAGATTCCATTACTACTATCACCCTCCCTGGAGCCACAATAGTTGATGGCTTAGGGCCAAGACTTAATTTTTACTTCTTGGGTGACCGCATGTGGTCTCTGATGCCCACTTTATTTCTATAAACATTATTTTTGTCCCATTGTTGGGGACTAATAATTGTTAACTTTATTTCTTGCCACCCCTTTGTTGTGGTGTTTCTTGCCACCCCTCAGTATGTGTGAAAATGTAGCGTGTTCCCTTATATTTATCATAAAAATGATGTTTAATTCTCACCATAACAATCAGGATGTTTAATTTTCCAACCTCTCAGGGTTTTTATTGAGATTTGTGTAGGAGACGAGACTCCAAAGACTCTTGTACCACCGAGAGGGAGATTTCTATTTGACTTTCACCATAAAAAATGATGTTGAATCTCACCATAACAACAATTATGTTTAATTTCTCCCACCTCTCAGGATTTTTATTTAGATATGTTTGGGAGACAAGACTCCAAACACTCTCCTACCACCGAGAGGGAGATTTTTATTTTACTTTCACCATAAAATATTATGTTAAGACTCACCATAACAATAATAATGTTTAATTTTCCCACCTCACAGGGTTTTTTTTTAGATATGTTTAGGAAACGAGATATAAATACTCTCGTACTACCGAGAGGGGGATTTTTATTTTACTTTCACCATAATATTGATGCTAAGTCCTACCATAAGAATAATGTTGTTTAATTTTCCCACCTCTCGGGATTTTTATTGAGATATGTTTAGGAGACGAGACACCAAACACTCTCGTACCACTTAAATGGATATTTTTATTTTACTTTCACCACAAAAAAGATGTCAAGTCTCAGCATAACAATAATGATGTTCAATTTTCCCACCTCTCGGGGTTTTTATTGAGATGTGTTTAGGAGAAGAGACTCCAAATAGTCTCATACTACCGAGACAGAGATTTTTATTTTACTTTAACCATAAAAAATGATGTTAAGTCTCACCATAACAATAATGATGTTTGATTTTCCCACCTCTCAGGGTTTTTATTGAGATATGTTTAGGAGATGAGACTCCAAATAGTCTTATACCACTGAGAGAGATATTTACATTGTACTTTCACCATATAAATGATGTTATGTGTCACCATAATAATAATGATGTTCAATTTTTCCACCTTTCAGGATTTTTATTGAGATATGTGTAGGAGACGAGACTCCGAACACTCTCGTACCATCGAGAGAGATATTTTATGTGTTTATTATACTCAAAAGATACAATTGGATAATTTGAGGTAACACTTCATTTCATTCAAAATTTCTCTCTTCAAAATTTGATTACAATCGAGACAACTTCTCCCAAGCTATTATATCCAGATATTCTCACTGATAGTACTTCTTCAAATGATCGATATTCCACGAATTGGTGAATGGATCTCCCTCTAGATTCTTCAGTCGATCAGTGCCTGGGACCAATTCCTCTATGAATATGTATGGTCCATGCTAATTAAGGTGAAGTATCTTTCTTAAGTACAAGATCACCAATTTAATCCCTCTTATTGTAGAATTTTATATCCCTCTATTGGTTGACCAACTGTCATATAACCGCAACTTCCATTCGTTCTTTAATGAGGTCCAAATATACTTTTTGTCTTCTAAGTTCAGTTCAGGGTCATACGTTTGTACTCTGTGACTTGGCAGCCCAATCTCGGATAGGATGACTGCTTTCAACCCATATGCCAGCTTGAAAAGTATCTCCCCTATTGACTTCTTCCAGTCGTCGGATATGCCCACAGTACACTGTGCAATTCATCAACCTATTTTCCCTTGGCATCTTCCAATTTCTTCTTTATTCCATCCAGTATCATTAATTTTATCACTTTGGTTTACCCATTTTCTTGTGGTCACCCTGGTGCCAATCAGAACTTCTTTATGCCGACCCTACCACAGTAGGAAGTGAAGGACTTGTTCTTGAACCTATTGTCCAATATCAAAGTGTTTGGGAGACCGTATCGGTAGATGATCTTTCTCCAAATGAATCTACAACACTTCTCTTCTGGGATAGTTACCATAGCCTCTACCTCCACCCATTTAAAAAGTAATCAATTGTGATAATAAAAAATGGAAGTTTCCCATAGCTCTTGGTAATGATCCACCCAAATAAATTCCACACTTCGCAAAAGGATATGGGGACAAGATAGGAGAATTTGGTTGATTCATTTAATGGAATTTATTAACGAAGCATTGACACTTATCGCATTTGAGAATGTACGCGATACCTTCCTTGGCTAGGTTCGACTAATAGTTAACCTGAATGATGATTCTTTTCGCTAATGATCGTCCTTCGATATAGCTCGCACAAACTCCCTCATGAACATCTTTAAGCACATAGCGTATTTATATTGGGTCCATACACCTCAAGAGTGGGAAAAGATAAACTTTTTTATACAATATATTTCCTATGATAGTGAACTTAGCAGCTTGGTAGTGTACCTTTCTCCTTTCGACTTTATTTTTGGGATCTTTCCATCCTTTAGGTACTCAATAATGGGTTTATCCAAGAGGCTCCTAGGTTCAAGTTAAAGTATTATATGGTGTCAGCTTCTTCTCGTTTGATTCTCAGCTCTAAAGGAATTTTAACTGTAACTGTTATGCGAGTTTTTGCTCTTATGGTCGATGCAAGCCTTGGAAGGGCATTTTCTCTTCCATTCTCACTTATTGAAATTCTTTTCATATTTACCCCCTGGAAGCTCGCCAATGTTGTCTTCACTCATTACAAGTATTTAGCCATTTTTCATCCTTTGCCTTGTAGACTCCCAAAATCTGGTTCACCGCCAGTTATGAATCACTGTGGGTAAGGAGTTAGTAGACACCTAATGCCTTTGCAAGTGAAACTCTTGTTAATAAGGATTCATACTCAACATCATTATTAGATGACTTAAAGTTAAACCTTGGAGCGTATTCAATATCGATCTCATCTGGGCTGATAAAATCAGCCCACACTACTAGTTGCATAGGGCGAGCCATTAATAAATAAACTCCAAACTGGAAAATATGAGGAGAAAGGTCTTTCAATAAGGACACCTTTTTTAATCAAGATATCCAGTCCGGGGACACCAAATATAGCGTCGGCCACTGCATTCTCCTTTATTATCTGTTCTAAGTTCTCAATCATTTCTAAGCATTCAACCGATGGTTCCACTTTGTTCTCTACCGACTCCCAAATGAACTATGCTATCAAATTTGCAAAAGTATTCCCCTTAATTGCAGTCACATATCTCAACCGACCAAGCCATTAGCCTACCCTGTTTTTTAGGTTTATGAATGACCTATCGGAGAGGTGTGTAGGTGAGCACTACTATCATATGAGCTTAAAAAAATAAGGCTTCATCTTCCTCGAAAAATGTATCAGAGCATATGAAAGTTTTTCCATTTTTAGGCACCTCGTCTCGGCCCCTTTGAATGCTTTATTGTTATAATACACCGAATTTTGAGTTCCATTGTTGTCTCTAACAATTGTTGTGCTGATAGTTGACTCTGAGATCACTAGGTATAAGTAATTTTTTTCCCTAAATGGGCTGAGACAAAAGAATTGGTGAGCCTAAATATGCTTTTATCTCCTTAAATGCCCTCTCTCATTATTCATCCCAAACGAACACTTTCCTTATAATCTTAAAAAGGGGTGAACATTTTTCAATTACTCGTGAAATAAATCTTTTGTGCGCGATAACTTGTCCTGTCAGCCTCTGGATATTTTTGGTGTTTCTTGGGTTTTTCATGTTAATCAATGCCTTTATAATGGTTGGGTTGTCCTCAATGCCCCTTTGATTGACTATGAACCCCAAAAAATTTCCTATGCTGGCACCAAACAATCGCTTAGCAGGGTTAAGCTTCATCCTGTACTAATCCATGGTGTCAAAAGTTATTTCCAGATCTGCAACATGGTTTTCGACCTTCAAACTCTTTGTTAACATGTTATTGACATATACTTTCATCATCTTACTGATCTGATCTTTGAACATCTTGTAGATAAGCCTTGGTAAGTAGCTCGTATGTTCTTTAAGTCGAAAGGCATCGCCTTATAGCAGTAGGTCCATTTATCGATAATAAAGAATTCCTTCTCAACATCACCATCAAATATAAATATCTGATTATAACCCGAGTAAGCTTCCATGAATCTCATGAGTTCATGTCATATTGTGGCATCCACTATCTAATCGATTATGAGAATATAAAAACTATCTTTTGGGTAATCCTTATTGAGATTATTGAAGTCTGCACACATCCTCCACTTGCCATTATTCTTTGTCACCATGACAATCTTCGATGACCATTTTGGATACTGAACTTCTTTGGTGAAGTCTATTATCTTAAACTTTGTTATCTCCTCTTGGATGACTTCATATTTGCCTATAGCAAAAGTTCACCTTCTCTGCTTTATTGGCGTTACCTTGTCGTCTAGGTTAAGTTTATGGTAGATGACATCGGGGTCAATACCCGACATGTTAGTATAACTCCATGCAAAGATATTTTTCCTTTTTCTCAGCAGCCAACCAGTTCTTTTTTCAATGATTTTTCTAGGGGCGAGCCAATTTGAACCTTTTTTCGGTTTTTCCTCCTTGAGGATGATCAATTCTACCTACTAGGCTCTCCCTTCTTCAATTTGTATTCATCTCTTAGGTAAAGAGTGTCAATGTTGTAAGAGGTGGTTTTCCTCTTATGGGCTTCCCTTTTTTCCTCTAAGGTGAAGTAGCATGTGTGTGCTTCCACTTTATCACCATTGACTTCCCTTACTCCATAAGGAGTCAGGAATTTCATCGTCTGATTTACAGCATCAAATTCTTTTAAATTTATTCTCCTCGATATGATATTATAGGCCGAGAACACATTCTCGTCCATCTCGAAAAATTTATCCTCCTAATTAAGCATCTCAGCTAGGTGACCATACAAACATCCATTTCAAACATTCCCAATGGGTGCACCTTTTTTCCACTGAACCCAATCAGTGGATGATGATATCGAACAAGTCTCCTCTTACTTAGATTGAGGCCTTTAAAATAATCCCAAAACATAAAATCAATCGAGCTCCTCCCATCGACCATGATACGAGACACATTCTAACTATGAACTCGTATGATGATGATGATGAGTGGGTCATCGTGTGAGGCTAAATCCCCTTCAAATCCAGCCTTGATAAATCCATTATAAGACGCTCCATGTCTACCTTTTTTAACTTTCCTAGTTGTCCCTCATATTCTGCCAAGTTAATGTATACCCTATTTGTCCTAGGTTTGGCCTTAATAACATGAACCCTTTTGTTGATTGGCTTTGTTCCTCGACCTTCCATTCCCTCAAAGATCCTTTTACCATCAAAAGAGATCATGTGGAGGTTACCTTTAACTACGTCAAGTTTTACTAGAAGATCTGTATCATCCTCCTCCTCATCGTTTGACTCTGGATCGTTCTGGTTCACTTAAACTTTTGTCTTCTTTGGCATGTCATCTTTCGATTAGGAATATATTTTCCTTCTATCGTCTCTACTTCCACCCTTATTGATTTACTTTCACACCTTTTCCTACTTTAATAACTTCTTGATCTCATCCTTCACAGCAATGCACTTATCAATTGTGTGACCGTCATCCTAATAGAACTCACACCACTTACTCTTGTCTCTCTTGTGGGCAGGGGGCCTCAGCTTCTTGGGCCATCAAAGTACTTTATCTTCCTTGATCTCATTCAGAATAAGATCATGACGGATAGTCAATCGGGTGTACTTCGCAAACTTATCACCATCTGACTTCTTCTTCCCCTCTTTATCTTTCTCCTTATTTTAACTTTGCCCAGATTTATTGCTCATTCTCTCTTTTTTATCTCCTCTCTTGGCCATTATGGCCTCCTTCACGTTCATGATTATCCCTCCTTAGCCAAAATTTATGTCATGGATTTTGGAGGATCCTTAGAGAGGTTCCACTAGACTTTCCCTGACTGAAGCCCACTGATAAGGGTTGTCATCGTAACGCTTTTATCGTAGTCCTCAATTTATACCTTATATTTATTTAATTGAGATATGAAATATCTCAATGGCTCATTCCTTTCTTGTCTTACATTCAACAGGTGAGTCATACGCTTCGCAGGCTTCATGCCAAAATTGAAGTAATGGAAAAACATTTTAGCCAGCTATTTAGAATTCTCTATTTTTCCTCTCAGCAGACCAGTGTACTACATATGGGTAGTGCCAGTGAGAAATCTAGGAAATGCTCGAGACCACATCTCATCTAGAGTGGAATAGATGTTGGTCCCCGATTGATACATCTCTATATGATTAACAGAGTTGGTTATTCGATCATATCTGGTTGTTATAATTTTTGGTTTGAATGTCCCATGTGTCAGATAGTCGACGCTATATACCACTTGTGACTGGGGTCTCGATTTTTGATGAGACAATCGATCTTTATCCTCCAACCTCTAGATTGAGCTATTCCAAGACTTCTCATCTACATCAATGTTATTACTGGAATCTTCCACCTCAGAGACGAACTTGCACGTAGAATCGTAGTTTGGATCCCTTTATGCACTATTCACCTCTTTGCACTACCTTTGGTTATGGAGGTATCCTAGCCGAGCTTGGACGAGACGACCAGTGATCATTATCCTATAAATGTTATCTGGTACGCTGTTTTGGTTACAATGCCCTAGACCCTCTTCTTAGTAATAAACACCCAAAAGTATTCAAATAATACCTTGAATAGACGTATTTTAATTGCTAATTCTCGACAAAAGGTGTCTTATGCCTGTAACTGTCTATTCTGCAGGCATGTTTGCATTTGCGATTCCAAAAGCTATATTTCGGGACAATTTGCAGCAAGAAGTGGCTAAAATAACCAATCTCGTAACCCTAACATAGCCCTAACCTAGCCTAAACCTGCCCGAGCCCTATGTGTGTCGAGTTTGTAATTTTAGATTTTTCATTTGAGTCGTTTTAATTTTTAGGATTTATTTTAGATTTGATTATAATTTTTTTATTTTTAGGATTTATTTGCTATTTTTTTATATTTCTTTTTACTTACTGTAGTTTTATTTTCTAGTTTTTAGTCTTTATTTTATTTTATTAAGATAAAATTTCTTATAGGAATTTATTTTTTAGTTTTATTAGAGTTTACATTTTTTTTTACTTTAATTTTTAGTTTAATAATTTTTATTTTTTACTTTTAATTTATTTTTAGTCTTTTTATTTTTAGATTAGGAATATATTTTTTTCGTAAGTTTGATTTTGTTTAGTTTTTGTTTTATACTAAATTTTTATTAAGTTGTAAATAGTTTTTAAGTTTTTTTTTAGGAACACCCAAACCTCTGCACATTCATACACCTAAACAAAAACCCACTCACACCCTAACTACTTTACACCACCACACACAGACCACCCCCACCTACTATTCACCATCTTCCCCCAACTCATATTCTCTCTCCCCACCTCCATTAAAACTCAACTATAAATTCTCATCAACCCATTTCACAATCACCACCCAAACATACCCCCTACCCAGTTTTGAAACCCACCAATCCGGACCTGATCCATGCGCCCACGCAATCTCCAACCTGAACTCGATCTTCCTGAAAATAAAAACCTCAAACCCATTCGATAACCCACTGACCCGAGCTACTATACCCACAAACCCGACAGACCAAACCCGACTCCTACCCGGTAGCAACCCAGCCAACGTCGACCTCGACCCGACCTCACATCCACCATCTCACCTTCATTCCACCAACAACCACCCTACCCTCACCTGTTTAACCCAGACCGACCACGAACCACCATACCCACTTGCCATTTTATACCAACCAGAATCCAACCAACCAAAACCCATCTCGGCTAACACCACAATCCGATTTCAAATCCTAATTCCAACCCACTTGCAAACCCAAAAACCCTCCCATGTCTTCCCATCTTTTAACTCCCAAGACATTACCCGATTTTTACCTCCTGAATAAAACAAACCCAAAACCAAATAAAGCCCCACATGTTAAATGCCACTTTATACCCCTTATTCCTAAACTACCCCCAAAATCCCAACTACCTCATTTCCCATTATAATTCTTAAATACCCTTAACCTTCACTCACACCCCATGCACACATGTGTGCATTACCTATCCTACACCCTCAACACTTAAACATGTCCAATTTTCCCCTAGCCACTTACACACTATAAAAGACAGAGGAAGACCCATAAAAGAAAAAGGAGAAGAGAAGTCTAGAGTTAGCTTAGAAAGAAAGTTGGAAATAATATTTTTTAGTTTAAGAATTTATTTTATTTTATTTTTTTAGATTTAAATTGAGTGAAATAATTGTGTGAGATTCAAGTTGAGTGAGTATTTTTATATATTAATTTATTGGGTCCCTCAATTGAAGGTTGGAGGCTTGTAATTTAAGGACGGAGCTCAATTTTACTCAATTACATTTGGTTTGATTGTTCTCTTATTCTCTCTTATTTTATTGCCTTGTTTATTTGATTATCGTGATCCATATTATGTTAGGCTAAAAAAAACCTTCAAGGGGTGGGATGATCCACTATTTGATGTTAATATTATTTTAATTAGCTTATTTAAATTAAATATCTCTTTGACGATTAACTTTGCACTCTTATATTTTAATTTATACCTCGAGAGAGGGTAAATGATTTTCGAGAGAAAATCGAGATTCTAGTCTTAGTTTCAATTTTAGAATCAAACTAGAGATAGCTTTATCTAAAATGTGAAATTATGTCTTTGAATTTCAACTATAAGCTTATTTCTATGAATTAAACTAATTTAGTAAATCGATCCTAGCGGGTGATTTATTAAATGATGTTTATATCTACTTTTTATGAGTTGTAGGAGTGTTGAATTTGATTTTCTAAAATGTTATTATTAAAATTATATTTGCAACGAGAGTTGATTTGTGATTTTTATACTAACTTGGGATAATTAATTTTGATTAACAAGAATTTGTGGTGTATTCCCATTCCTTGATTGTTCTCACATTTATTTCCTCACTTTATCTCTTATTTTTGTTAGATTTTATTCATCATTTTTCGTCACACACTTTTTCATATTTTTCACACTTTTATTCTAGTTTAATTACCAATTCTTATTTAGTTATTAGTTAATTCACTTTCAACTCAAAATTATTTTAATATTAAAAAGGCTAAAAAAAATAGAAAAAGTAAAAAGTCGAAAAAGAAATCAAATAAAAATGAATTGCATTCCTCTCTCATATGTTTCATCCATTGATTATGATTAATTCCCTTACTTACCTCTACACTCTAGTTTTGTTATACTTTTGTAGGTAATTGAAGATTTTGATTAACTTGGCTTTCAACAACGACAAACACACCATACGCAAAAAGCTAAAGTTATCAAATGGTGTTGTTCCCAATTTTCGGAGTTTGAAGAACTTGTGAAGATTTTTAGTGTCGTTCATTTGTCATTTATTTTTCTTGTTATTTTTAGTACCATTTTCATTTTATTAGAAGGCTTGTATTAGGATTTTTATTCTTGGCTTGTATTGCGGTGCATGGAGACACCATTATTTTGTTTAAATTTATAATAATTAATTCGAAGAAAAGCGTGATAGGGAAACCGGGCAAGGTGGAGAAAGGGCGTCGAAAGGCGGGGATTTAGAAGCCTCTCTACTTTGGGTCGGTAGGACTCCCGGGGCCGACTGAGATAGGCGAGATCTCCCCCCTATCGACTCAAATAGTTCATCACCCCATGGTATAAAAATCGTGGGAGGTACATTTCTCAAACCCTCGTGAATCTCTTATAAGTGAATCATTTTAGTCTGTGTGATTAGGTGCTCTTATATGATTTTAATTCTCGCATTTATTTTTTATGTGTGTGATGAATTAATCAATTAATACCTACACCCGGTCATTCATGATAAGGGATTTCATCACCCAACTCATTCACTTACCATTTGTGTTCTACGCTAGATATCATTAAATTTAAAATCGATTAACTATCTAGCCCACTAGGAGAACATTTTTGTAAAAGGCTAGCACAAAGATAAATTTCATGATTTTTATCGCCCGCTCCCTCTCGCCTAAATTTAAAGATAAAAATTGTCTATGCGCTAGTTAGGATTTATTCCTGACTTGTGTGTGTTCAATTCACTCTTTTGGTAGTAGATTTTAGTGAGTTCCTCCAAATTCAAAGAGTCCAAATATTTTTTCCGATCATTTCTTACCAAAAATCCAAAAATAGTTTTTTTCTTCTTTTTCTCCATAAAAATCCAAAAACATTTTCTTCCTTTCATTCTATAAAAATCACAAAAATATTTCCTTTCTTTTTCAAAATATTCAAAAATAATCAAAAATCTCAAAAATATTTTCCTTCTTTTAAAAAAAATAAATAAATAAAAAATACGGCCCGTGACCGATGCCTATTCACCCTCACCCTTGCCTTTATTCCATATATATTTCTTCAACCTCACCCCTTTAACCTTTATCCCACCAGGTTGATGCTTTAGTCTTGTTTGGGGGTGATTATCATCACCCATTTTTTCTGCCACCCCGTACTTTCGTAGTTCTTATCCGTAGGGTGAGTTCTAGACGTTTTGGCTGAAAACATTAAACTTAGCGCTACCGGGAGGCAGTCCATTGTTTCTTGTATGAGTCTCATCCTATTTAGGGGTGTCGTTTCACATCACCCTACGCTTTATATGTTTATAGACTTGTACACTTTTGTTATCTAATCGTTTATTCATGGTTCTTTTAGGAATTATCTATCCACTTTATCAGTAGTTGATTATGGTAATTTCTTTCCTCCCTTCTCCTCCCAGTTTTAAAAATCATTTTATTTAACATCGAGGACAATGTTCCTTTCTGTTTGGGGATGGGGAATTCATCAAAATCGTACCTCTTTTGAAAAAAAATCATTTTCAAAACCTGATTTTTAAAATTTTCGTGCCGTTTTTTTCATCTCACTTATTGATGTGAATTTTCTATCATCCACCTTTTAAAAGTATAGGAATCAAGCTTGAGGATATTTTTTTTCTAAATAGCTTATGTAATACTTACCAAGGCATGTTGCACCATTAATTTCTAGACTCAACAAAATTTGTGCACTTATCACATCACTACGATTTAGAGTTGAAGAGTACTATTTGAGTGTTTTACTATTAGAGTTGAAGAGTGTATTTCACCCTTTCAGAGTGTTTTACGCAATATCTGAGTCACAAGTCGATTCAACTTCCTTTGGGTCCACACTTAATTGTTGTGTGATCTCATTATTCTTCACTATATTTTTTGCTCAATCAGTGAGAACGACATCACTTTCAAGTTGTAAAAAAAATGTGTCTTGTAGTTTGTTTCGAGCACCAAACCACTCTTTACCATATCATTTACCATTCACTTCACCCTTTATTCTTTCCATATTACCCTTCTCCAGATATATTCCCCACACCATCCATATATCATTCTGATCCTATCATTTCCATCCATCATTTTTTAGAAAAAGAGTGCTTGAAATTACAAATGTAAAATGTCTTCATTGTTGGTTTGAAAAAAAATGCATCGCACCAAAAAAAAAAGAGAAGAAAAATTCAATAGAAAATTTAAAAAAATTGAAAAAAATGAGAAAATAAGAAAAGAAAAGGAGAGTTTGCAGTCAAAGTCTTGTGAAATAAAGACATTTGTTCCTCAAGTGTAATACACTATTCTCGCATATTTATCAAAACAACAATCCATCACCATCCATCCTTACCTTATCTCATCCCATCCTTCTCAATTCATTTCCCCCTCACCCATATGCATCCATATTTTCCCTAGGTTTTCGGGAAAATAAAAGTCAACATGGTGAATAACTCGACGTCCTCGCTATAGTGATTAGCTTCCTTTCATGAGATTATTTTTTTAAAAAAATATTTTTTCTTTCTTATTTGTGTGTGAGACGTTTGACCTTGCCTACATTTACTCACCTCCTCACACACATGAGCGATACACTTACCCAAATCTCATGAGTTCATTTGAGAGAGCTACATCCAGTGAGATTTTGAAGTTGATGCATTGATTCCGAAAAGGCGATCTAAGAATTACTCTTATGATACTCGACCCATTTTGACTGATTCACACCACACACGTTAAGTTCTATGAAGGATGTGCCTTGAGTATTTAATTAGCTAAACCTTTTTCTACACTTCTAGCTTGTATTTTGCAAGATATTTATCTCATGATGGATTGTGCGATTATTCTACATCTAAAGATTGTTTGACTGCCATTTGCAAATAAAGAATTTTGTGGGTATATTCCCTACAAACCCTCACGAGACAAAACGTATCCTATAGGGAAACCTATAGGCATAAAAGCTTGTTGCACATGCTAAGTGCAATCGCAAGTGCCCGTGAAAGTGGTACACTTTTGGTTTCTTATCTCTCTCTATATATTTTGCTCAAGGACTAGAAATGTTCTATTTGGGGGTGATATGATAAGCACCCAAAAGTGTTCAAATAATACCTCGAATAGACGTACTTTAATTGCTAATTTTCAACAAAATGGGTCTTCTGCTCATAATTGTCTATTGTGCAGGCTTGTTTGCATTTGTGGTTCCAAAAGCTCTATTTCGAGTCAATTTGCAGAAAGAAGTGGTCAAATAACCAATCCCATAACCCTAACCTAGCCCTGACCTAGCCTAAACCTGCCCGAGCCCTGTGTGTCGAGTTTGTATTTTTAGATTTTTTATTTGAGTCATTTTAATTTATAGGATTTATTTTAGACTTATTTAGAATTTTTTAGTTTTAGGATTTATTTACTATTTTTTTATTTTTTTTATCTAGTGTAGTTTATTTTGATTTTTATTTTCTAGTTTTTAGTCTTTATTTTATTTTATTTTTATTAGGATAAAATTTCTTATAGGAATTTATTATTTATTTTTATTAGATTTTACATTTTTTTAGGACTTTAATTTTTAGTTTAATAATTTTTATTTTTTACTTTTTGTTTATTTTTAGTCTTTTTATTTTTAGATTAAGAATTTATGTTTTTAGTAATTTTGTTTTTTTATAGTTTTAGTTTTATACCGAATTTTTATTAAGTTGTAAATAGTTTTTATGTTTTTGTAGGTACACACAAATACTTACACATTCATATACCTAAACAAAAACCCACCCACACCCTAACTACTCTACACCTCACCACACATAAACCACCCCCACCTACTATTCACCATCTTCCCCCAACTCATCTTCTCTCTCCCCACCGCCCTTAAAACACCACCATAAATCCTCACTAACGCATTTCACAATCACCACCCAAACATACCCCCTACTTGGTTTTGAAACCCACCAATCCAGACCTGATCCGGGCGCCCACGAAATCTCCAACCCGAACCAGATCTTCTTGAAAATACTAACCTCAATCCCATTCGATAACCCTCTGACCCGACGTGCTATCCCCGCAAACTCGACAGACCAAACCCGACTCCTACCCGGTAGCAACCCAGCCAATGCCAACCTGAACCCGACCTCACATCCACCATCTTACCTTTATTCCACCAACAGCCACCCGACCCTCACCTGTTTAACCCAGACCGGCCATAAACCACTATATCCACCTGCCATTTGATACCAACCCGAATCCAACCAACAAAAACCCATCTCGTCTAACACCACAATCCGATTTCAAATCCCAATTCCAACCAACTTTCAAAACCAAGGACCCATGTCTTCCCATCTTTTAACTCCCAAGCTGTTACCCGATTTTTACCTCTTGCATAAAACAAACCCAAAACCAAATAAAGCCTCACATGTTAAATGTCACTTTATACCCCTTATTCCTAAACTACCCCCAAAATCCCAACTACCACATTTCCCATTATAATTTCTAAATACCTTTAACCCTCACTCACACCCCATGCACACATGTGTGCATTACCTATCCTACACCCACAACACTTAAACATGTTTAATTTTCTCCCATACACTTGAAAAAGGAGAAGAGAATTATAGAGTTAGCTTAGAATGAAAGTTAGAAATAATATTTTTTAGTTTAGAAATTTATTTTATTTTATTTTATTTTAGATTTAAATTGAGTGAACTAATTATGTGAGATTCAATTTGAGTGAATATTTTTATGTATTAATGTATTAGATCCCTCAATTGAAGGTTGGAGGCTTGTAATTTAAGGACGTAACTCAATTTTACTCAATTACATTCGGTTTGATTGTTCTCATCGTATTCCCAGTAACGCTCCTCCTCACATGTCAGGTCCTCTGGTCTATCTTTCATCATTTTGCCAAGGGGTATACAACGGGGTTCCAAAATATCTCTTCTCCGTTGGCTGTATTGAACTTATATGGTCAAGATCTGGGGTTGGTCCCCCGACTTTTGGTGGCGGTACCCCTCTCATGGTGTCCGGTGTGATGAGATTTACAGTTGGGTCCTCAGGATCCAGCTTATAATGTCTTGGTTGAACGCCAAGAACTGGTGTTGCATCTGTTGTTGGCTGGTCATAAGAGACTTGAATGTCGCCACTACGTCAACCATCTCAGACTGAGGGGGTGGATGACTGTAACTAGCCCCAGCATTCGACACTGGATCGAAAGACATCATCGATCAGAGAAATGGAACAGCAATAAGAAAAGTGCAAAAAAAACCAAAAGTAGGATGAATAAAAAAGGGAGTTGGTGAAATCCTCCACCCAAGCTCTTTCAATGATGATTCAGATCCAACAATGGTGGACTTGAATCACAACCAGAGATGAAAAAAGAAATCCAATCTAAAAATGAGAACAATAAAATTGTTCCCACAGATGGTGACAAATCGATGATACTGATATCAGATAATGGATTCACCCACGGTGTAGGTATTGCAAAAATATAATTAGACGGCCATTAATCAAGAAAACTCACATAAGAGATGAGAGAGAACGGAGATGAACACAGGTGTTGAAATGATTTTTCCTAGGCCTACATCCACTATAAAGTGTATGAAACTGATTTTGCTATAATAGGGCACAAGTGGTCGTTAAGTTACACAATACAAGATCTCTCTCTCTCCCTCTCTCTCTCTCTCGAACCAGTTTAACTGTGTAACAATAGGGTTTTCAAAAATGGATCCAAGTGAAAAATACATAATGTGTCTTATACAAGTTGGTGGGTGCGCAATGTCATCCCCAAGTATGTATCCCACGCCCAATTGAGGTCATGGCCAATAAGAGAGTGCCAGTTGTATGTGCAAAAAGTAAAGTCATCATAAAGAATATCCCCCCCCATGGGTTATTGATCTTTGACACAATCTTGTGTAGATATGTCGAGAATGATGTTGTCATGCTTTCCATACCTGTGAAAACGTATTAGAGGTAACAGGTCTCGACATAGTCGAGACTATAGACGGTGCTACTCCATACTGCAAGTCGAGATGAGGTTGGGTGGTCGTCTATAACCGTCGCACCCATGTCAGAATGAGGTTGTTGTTCTATAACATTGGTTTCATCTGAGGTCGACACCCATATAGATGTAAGTGAAGTTGGTCTCTTATATAAGACGAGACAAGGGGGCCTATTAGGTTGCTTGGGTGCCATCCAAACGAGTCCACCGTGGGACGAGACCACTCATTTGGGCTAGGGTGAGAGCATTGGTATCTTCTGAGGGATGATTCTGCAGTGATCATTCTTCTTGGGTTCCATCTGGACGAGACCATACTTATGTATATCATACTCCTTCGGCTAGCCCCAACAATGAAGAAAACCCCGAATGAAATCATTTTGATTGTTTCTTTTGTATTATTAGGATTCTTTGGGAGATCACACTCTTCATATTTTGATTCCTTGTCAACTCGACAACATTTCGCCATGTGGTCATCTCCTCGGTATAGGGAGACGGAGGAGCATCTATCTCAATCTGACCCTTTTATGCTCTCGAACCTACCCTAATTTATTGATTATATCTTATGTCTGCACCTCTTGATTAACAGTATATACTCTATTAAGCTTAACCATCATTTTTTGTGTGGCTATGGTCATGGTCTTTCTGAAATTCATGCCATTTCTCCTTGTTGTGATGGCCCATTGGTGACCTTAGCTTCAGAGGCCATCTTAGTTCCTTTTTATCTTAGATTTACTGAGAATATGATGAACCCCATAGTGATTGGGGTTTATTTATAAAACCTCTTGTCATGCTTAACATGAGCCCGATTTTTTGTGATACCCTATAAAATCCATATAAATATTGATAAGTTCTCATAGAAATATCTTGGGAATCAAAAACATATGGTAACATTCTCAGCATAACAAAATAAATACAACTAAAACAAGTAACTAAGTGCGAGACAATAAAATACAAAATAAATTAAAACCAACTCTGATACCATCCAAACTAATGATACAAAATAAAAACAACATTGGAATATAAAATGTAACTCCAAGTATAATTATCTCTGACTACAAGCATTACATGTACAATCTCTTACTCGGGATAAACTATAAAATACAAGTGTATATAACATATATATGAGGAAGCACATGAGTGTTACACCCCGTATTTTTGAGTAATTAAGAATAAATTAATTTAGCGGATTTAAAATATCACATTTTTTGTGATTTGATGAAATTAAATATTTTTAGGAAAAAATGATTATTGTTGATGGAATAATTTGGGCGGCATTTATTATACGTCGTAGTGAATGATATCGACGGGACTGTGTGAAATCTCAATGGGGGGTCGTGTGTAGACCATATGAGGTCGAGATAGGAAAATTATTATATAGTTCCTAGGATGATGATTTAAAGGTCACGGTTGATTCTGAAAATAGTCGAAATTGTATACTCGGGTGTATAGTTTGGGTACCGAAGCGATTTTAGACCAACTCGATACCGTTTAAGGGCATTTCGGTCATTCAAGAAATTATGGTAGATGGAACTCCAAAATTTTAAGTGATATATCTTCCCCTTTTAGTGAGAGGATAGGGTTAACACAGTCATAATAGAACAGAGGCCACAAGAGAGGAAGAGGAGAAGAAAATCAAGGCTTCCTACACAAATTCTCGCCCCAAACATGACGGAATCGAAATTAGAGCGAGGGGAGATCAATCATATCAACGGATTCAGACCTACAATCATAAGTCAAGTGTTTATCTTGCATTTTTTTGAAGAAGATATGATACCCATGTAGTGTATGGTTTTCAATTTAATGATTTCAATTATGTTCTTGGGATTTAGATGAATAGAACTCATGATTCGGTATAGGATTGTATGTAGAATGAATCCATGTGTGAAGATAATATGAAATTAGAATATATTTGATGATTAATATGGAATATTTATGGGTTCTTGGTTGAAGAACATAAATCTTGAATGACTTAAGTTTCAATTGATCTACTTAAGATGTCAATTTGCCAGATTTTTTATGTGCCTTTAAACGCGTGCCATTTCAATTGTACTTAAAATAATAGTGCAAGAGATATATTTCTGGACATATCTATGTCTTATCTTTCCAATGAGATTTTAATGAGTTCGTTTGGAGTTTTGTATAGGGAGAAATCATAATTTTAATATAGGGTGTTTAATCTGTCAGCATTGTAATCTACCAAAAAAAATTACGTTACTTTCAAAGTGTGCCATTTTAATTGTACTTACAATTAGAGTGCAAGCCATATATTTCTGGCAAGATATATGTCTTAGTTTTCCAATGAGATTTGAAGGAGGTCATTTGGAGTTCAATAGAGGCGGAAATCATAATTTTACTATAGGGTGTTTAATCTGCTAGAATAGTTATGACTCGATTCAGTTACCCAATTTTGCATAGTTTTGCTTGTTATGATATATTTATTTGGGATATAAATTACGAGTAACTTGGGTGATAATTTGTGGTAAAATAAATACATAGAGAGGATCAGTGAGTATATGGTTAAGACTTGACTAAATTTTAATGTGAGTGATCTTGAAATTTGGACCGACGATAGTAAATAGATTGAGATGCTTATCGGGAATTTGGAATTTGGGTCACGGGAAGGCAAAACCATGACCTATGATTTGGACCAGTAGCGTATGAGTGAATTAACAACTGAAATAAATTAATGGAATAACTAGGACCCTTAGAGTAGATATTTATACTCGAATAAATACGAAAGTGAGAATAATCATAAATTAATAATACGGTGAGTATTCGGGATCTATATACTACGTAAGAATTATGTTTATAAGTTGACTGTATACTTAAACGGATGATATTTATTGACTAAGTGTATATTTAAATGGACGATATTTATAGGTTGTGTGTATACCTATAAGAAATATATATATATATGGGTGGTGTGTATGAAAATGTGTTACTAAAGCCGTTTAATATAAAATTAATCTATTTAAGTAACTCCGAACAGTTTTTTCAAGAAACTCTTTTCTTTAAAACCAAAACTAATTAATCACAAGATGTGTTTAAAAAATATGTACGAGATCTGATCAAGATATGATAACAGGTTTAATAAATCAGTTTAAAAAACTTTAAACTCAGCACAACCAGGAATTAGATGAGGAGATGTAAAAAGATTAAGAACAAGAATTTTTACGTGGTAAAACCTCACCCAACTGAGGAAACATCCACGACTCCCTCTACGGAGTAAACCAAAAATTTCACTAAAATAAATTTTAACAGTTACAAACTATATAACAAACATGCATACAACTCAGACCTATACAAGTTTAGGAATGTACCCACTGGTGTCCTTATAACTTCTCTGCAGTTCTGATTGTTGAGGTTGTTCTCCCAGTTTGCTAACTTCCAACTTGTTCAAGTTCTTTACATCGACTCTTATTCTTGAGATCTTATTACCAACACTTTTAGTGTGGTAGGGTGACAGTGTTTGTGGAGGTTCTTTCTAACACATGCATGCACACACACACACACTTATTTGATACAACCAATCCTATCAAATTACATATAAGAGTATATGCAGTGATTTTCTATTTCTCTCTTCTCATAGAACTTAACCTTATTTGACCTTTACAATAATCCCAGAATCCATGGCTATCTTGCTCAGAAGACGTATCAAGATCTTAATCAATCTCAGGTTTTGAAAATATTTTTGAGATTAAAAATCACCAAGTGCGATTCCAAACTAGGTCAAAGGTCTTGTTTCAAGAGAACTAGAAACAGAAAAGTATTTTGTTGATTTTGAAGTTAAAAACATTTACAGAACCAAACAACAAATATTTTCTCAAGATGAGAAACTAAAAATGTAGATTTATGTGTAATATAACATGAAACATTTTAGATCTAAGGTTTCTATAAAAGAAGAAACATAGATCTAAAAATATGTTTAAGTTGATAACAAGATCTGGGAACGAAGAGGTTACAGCAACAAAACTAACAAACCAATCACTCAAAAAATCTCTTAAACACTCAAGGTTGTGTTTGGTATATGCAGGTTTTGAAAGATGATAAGGTTTGAAAATAGTTTTGGACGAATTAGGGTTAGGGTTTCCTAACTCCGGTTTCTCTCTCTCTCCTCTCTTCTCTCTTCTCACTCTTCTCTCTCTTTTCTCTCGAATGAACAAAGTGGAAAAAGTCTCAGATAGCTGAGGGTAGGGGTCCTTTTATAGGAGTCTGAGAAGATTCGAGAACATAGACCAAGATCAAGGGCTAGGATCTAGTCTTGAATGTTTGACTTTGATCCAATGGTTTAAACAGAGGCGGTGGTTATATTACTCCTGATTGGCTTAAAAGAGGTTCACATGGATTATGTAGGAGCGCATGCAGATCATTGATAAAAATGATCAAAGAGCTGTTAACATTCGATGTTTTACTCTCTTAGAAGAAACACAGATTCAACCAATCAGAGTGCAACAGGTGTAGGGCACAAAGAGGTTAATAAACGCGCATCTAGAAATAATTACAAATTCACCCTGAAGTCTCTGTCGCTTTCGGATTCTACCCAAGAAAACATCCAGCCAATATAACCACCAATACATAATTACAGATTGACCCCAAAACTTTTTAAAACAAATTTTAATTAATAAAAACCTTATTTTAAAAGTTTATAAAATTCCCAAAAAAATATTTAAAAAATAATTTAAGGCATTTAAACACACTCAACATATATACACACAATTATATGCAATATGAAATGTATGAATGCAATTCTAATATGTGTGAGTGTTGGTAAAATTATCTAGATCAATCAAACAAGAGGAATAAAATAGCAAACCAAACTCTGGGGTTCTTTGGTTTCTAGGATAGACACAATTTTGTCACAATTTCCAAACTAGATGAACACTTATACAATACAGACTCAAGGGAGTCAAGAGTATAAGGTGCTTCAATCTCCCCCTTTGGAAATATGAGACAAAATCTCCTTTGAGTCATTTAGGACTCGTAGGGCAACAAGAATAAGGAAACCTATTCCCTAAAAAAAATTCTATCTACCCATTTCCTAGAAAGAAAAAGTACATAACTCAACTATTTACAATTGAATACCCTATTACAACTGTTGAGAATAACTGTACAGAATCCTGCAATGAATCACTAAAATCAAGTTGTTTAGCATATGTAAAACGATTCATTAGACTCAAATTTCTCCTCCATTTTGTCTCAAATAGACAAAGGGAAAAAATTTGGAGATCAAAGAGATTAATCAACACATACCATACCTATTGATTTACGCAAAGAGATAAAATGATTGTAATCTAAAGGTTTGGTAAACATATCTACTTGTTGCAAATCAGTAGGAAGATAATTGATTTCTAATTCCTTAGTTTCAACCAATTCACGTATAAAGTGATGTCTTATTTTTATGTGTTTTGTTCGCGAGTGTTGAACAGGATTTTTAGAGATATTGATCGCGCTTTGATTATCATAATAGAGATGCAATTGATTTTCTTGAATACCATAATCACTTAGCATTTATTTAAGCCAAAGTAATTGAGCACAGCAACTTCTAGCGACTATGTATTCACATTCAGCTGTTGAGAGTGATGTGCAGTTTTGTTTCTTACTACTCCATCCTACAAAATTATTACCTATATAATAACATGCTCCTGATGTGCTTTTACTATCATCAGTACACCCAGCCCAGTCAGCATAAGTGTATCCAATTATAGTGCTTGGTGTATCACTAGTGTACCAAAGTCCTAGGTTCAAAGTGCCTTTTACATATTTAATGATTCTTTTAACAGAAGATAGATGGATCTCTTTAGGGTTATTTTGATAATAAGCACATACACACACAGCATACATTATATCAGGACGCGAGGCAGTAAGGTATAGCAAGGTTCCTATCATACTACGATATAGAGTTGGATCTATAGATTTTCCAGTTTCGTATTTAGATAGTTTTACCTTAGTACTCATGGGAGTTTTAGCATCTTTAGCACTCTCAAGGCCAAATTTTTTTACTATCTCTAAAGCGTACTTAGATTGCGAGACAAATAATCCTTCTGAATTTTGTTTGACTTGAAGACCTAAGAAAAATTGCAACTTCCCCATAAGAGACATTTGAAACTCTTTATGCATAATCTCAGAGAAGGATTTTACTTCTGAGGGAGAAGTTGATCCAAAGATAATATCGTCAACATAAACTTGAGCAATAATGATGTGTTTGCCAAAATGTTTGACAAATAAGGTTTGATCATTTCCATCTCTTTGAAAACCGTTATCTAAGAGGAAGCTGGAAAGACGCTCATACCAGGATCTAGGCGCTTGTTTAAGGCCATATAAAGCCTTTTTAAGACGATATATATGATTTGGATATTGAGGGTCAATGAACCCTTTTGGTTATTCCACATAGGTCTCTTCAGTCAATATTCCATTAAGGAATGAAGATTTGACATCCATTTGGTAGAATGTAAAATACAAGTGGCAAGATATGGCAAAGAGAAGGAGAACAGATTCTAAACGAGTAACAGGAGCAAATGTTTCGTTAAAATCTATTCCTTCAATTTGAGAATATCCTTGAGCAACTAATCTAGATTTGTTTTTAATAATTATCCCACTTTCATCATATTTATTTTTAAAAATCCAATGTGTGCCAATAACGTTTTTTGTGATTAGGCCTAGGTACAAGATACCAAACATCATGAATGACAAATTGAAGAAGTTCTTCCTGCATAGCAAAAATCCAGTGAGAGTCATTCAATGCCTCATTTACATTCTTTGGTTCCACCAGGGAAACAAAACATGCATAATGTGCATAATTTCTTAATTGAGATCTTGTACGCACAGGCTCACTAGGATTACCAACAACGTCATTTATGGGATGGTCTTTAGAAACCCAGTTAGGTACTTCAGGTATCTTAATTGGTAATAAGTCATCTATTTCTGGAGAGTCATTTTTTAAAACATTTGTAGGCTCTTCCTTAATAGTTGATTAACCAGTCTTACTCTATGCAGTAGTGTCACTTACAATTATATTTATGGATTCCATCAAGGTTTTAGTGCGAAGATTATAAACACGGTAGGCTCTACTGTTAGGTGAGTAACCTAGAAAAATAGCTTTATCTCCTCGGCTCTCAAATTTGGACAAGTGTTCCCTATCTTTTCATACATAACAAGTACTACCAAACGTTCTAAGGTACTTAAGATTGGATTTTTTCTTATACCAAAGTTCGTAAGGGGTTTGTTTGGAATTCTTTCTAAGATAAACCCTATTGATAATGTGACACGTAGTACGAATAGATTCTACCCAAAAATATTTAGGTAAATTCTTGGCATGTAACATAACACGTGCCATCTCCTGAAGAGTATGATTCTTTCTCTCTGCGATACCATTTTGTTGAGGAGTCTTAGGAGCACTAAACTTGTGTTTGTAACCATTATACTCACAGTACTCTATTATACCAGTGTCTTTGAATTCTCCACCTCTATCACTACGAATTCTATTTACTTGAGTGTCCTTCTCATTTTCAATTCGAAAAGGTATTTTTAAGAAAGTTTAAAAAGTGTCAGACTTTTGTTTTAAGAAGGCTACCCACGTAAATCTAGTGAAGTCATCAACCATAACAAGAATGTAACTGTGTCCACATAGACTAACAGTTTGGGAGGGACCCATTAGGTCCATATGGATGAGCTCTAAGGGGTTAGAGGTAAGGATATCTTTGACTTTCTTATGAGGTGCTTTAACAATTTTTCCTTCCTGACAGGAGCCACAGACAATATTAGAAATGGATTTGATTTTTGGAACTCCTCTAACTATTTCTTGAGAAGTCAATCTACTAAGATTACCTTAATTTATGTGACCCATCCTGTTATGTCATATCTCATTGTCATCCATTCTGGCAACATTACAGATTTCAGAATTATTCATGACAGTATAACAATTGTTAGGGGTCCTGAATCCTGTAATTATGCATTCACCCTTTTCATTTAAAATTTTGCAATTGTTCTTTGAAAAGGTAATAGTATGATCTGAGTCACAAAATTTCGAGATACTCAGTAGATTGGCTTTTAGTCCTTTAACTAGAAGAACATTTTCAAGAACAGGAAGTCCTTCTTCTTGGAGAGTTCCTTTACCTATGATCTGAGATGATACTCCATCACCAAATATAACTTTTCCTCCAGCAAAGCTGGTTTTGTTCAAGAGTTTTTTATCATCCCCAGTCATGTGTTTAGAATATCCAGAGTCTAAATACCAACCAGACGATGTGTGTTCAGCTTTTAAAGAATTAATAACAATGTTACACTTCATCTGGGGTAATAGATCATCTTTTCTAACCCAAATTGCTCTTGTTTCATTTTGCGTTTATTTGCTCTCAAAATTTGTGAGCATTCGATTTTTGTTGAAAAATATTTTGCGCATGATTTTGAATTTGATGAAACACATGAGAATTTGTCTTAGGAAAGTGTTTAGGAATCCTTCTAAGGAATGTTCTTTTAGGTTTGGTTTTTCTCTTCCTATAATTAGAGTTTTTGTCTGGTTGTCTAGGCAGTACATAATTGTTGTGGCTTCTCCTAGAATAGTTAAAGTTTTGATAAATAGGAGGATTACAGACAGGTTTAACTAGTCTTCTCGCATAGCAACCATCAAAATAATGGTCGTATATATCACAGTAGGAGCAATAAAGGTTGCTCAAGGTAGGAGTCTCCTTAGGAAAATCTCTAAACATTGTCTTTAAGGAATTTTGAGGTTGAACCCTATTCCTAGATAGAACAGTTTTGAATGTAGATTCACACTTCCTAATGAAGGGGTAAACATATTTAACCTTTGGTGAACTTTTATGTTTAGAGCAACTTGATTCCCCAATGTCAAAATTTTGAAGTTTTTAGTCAAACTCAGTTTTTAGATAATGAAAGTCTGGGCAGGTTTCAATAGGTCTTTTACCTCCTGACACAAACTTGATAGGTCCAAAAGATTTTGTTTGTGTCTTCAAATTGGGGTAAAACCCTATTCCAGTTCGATCATCAGAATTGGTTTTAGATTCAGCAACAAATCCATCAAAACAGTTTGAGTTATTTTCAAATTTTGTAAATTTTTTGAAAATAGTTGCTGTCTTTTCTTTAGTTTGTTCCAATTCTAACAATGTCCCTTTGTATTTTTTCTCCAGAGTTTCATTTGTTTCAGTCAAATTTCTCAGTTTTTTATCAAACATTTTGATTTCACTCTCATGAGTTAGACATTGGGTAGTATACTCTTCAGCATTAAGTTTGACAATCGGGCTTAGATCTTCTAACTTCTTGATGAGATCTTTCAGAACCTTTTCTAGTCTAGTACTTTTCTTGAGAGTTTTAGCATAAAGTGTGTGAATATCTGGGAGATCTTCATTGTCCGAGTCACTAAGTGTAGTGTGTGAAGTGACCCCTAAGGCTTCATTTCTTGGACTCAGACACCCATTGACATCGTCATTATCGCTTTCCCTTTGACTCACACACCCCGAGGTAGAAATAGATATGTTCTCAGTAATTAAAGCATCTAAACCAATAACAGCATGATTCGAAACAATAGAAGTAGAATTACTAGATTCATCCTCACTAATAAACACAGGCATATCATCATTATAAATAATCTTGGCAAAGAAAGACATGCAAGGATCAAAAACATCAGATGACTCAGGTTCCTCATTTTCAAAGTCGCTTGAAACATCCCATGTCTTGCAAATGTTGGCTCTAGCATGTTTATTTTGAGTGTTCAAGTTAACTCTACAATCTTGTGCAATGTGTCCTAGTTTTCCACATCTAAGCATTCAGTCTTCTTAAGGTCTCTGTTAGGTCTAGTGTGAGAGTCCTTGTGATGTTTGTCTTGACTTTTCTCATGAGGTTTATGATTAGAATGAGTTAGATAATTGGACTTGCCTTGTTTATTTTCCATTTTGTTTCTAAACTTAATAATTTTCTTAAACTGTTTTGACATTAAGGCAATCTAATTATCCAAACTCTCTATATCGCATTCCTCATCAGAGTCATCATTGGGAATGTTAAACTCAGGTTTAATCAACTTAGAAGAAAAGCTCAGATTGGAACTAGTTTGTTTCCTATGGGACTGGGTCAATTATTTCTTAAATTCTAATTCCATTTCCACAGTTCTTAATTTACTACTGAGTGATTCAGGAGTGAGATTTATATCACACATTTCCTCAATAGCATATCTTTTGTTGTCAAATTTATGTGGTAATGATCTCAGAATTTTAGATTCAATTTCATGTATGTCATATGTTATCCCATTAGCATAAAGTTTTGTCACAATATCAGTCAAGTTCATATAGAAGTCATCAAATGACTCAGATTCAGACATAATTAAATAGTTATACTATTGTATGAGCATTTATGTTTTAGCAGCCTTAACTCTAGTGTCACCTTCATGAGCAGTAACCAAAGTGTCCCAAGCTTCCTTAGAAGTGGTACAGGATGATATTCTTTTAAACTCATGTTCATTTATGGACATAAATATGGCATTTTTTCCTTTGTTATTGTTGCGAGAAACTTACTTCTCTTCTTGTGTGAACTCACTTAATACTTTCTTAACCCTCTCATTACTTCCTTCATTGGCTGGTTTAGTAGGAAAAATGTATCCATTTTCAACAATGTCCCAGACATCATCTCCCAAAGTTCCTTGAATGAAAGTAATCATCCTTAAATTCGAGTAAGCAAAATTGGTTCCATCAAAGATAGGAGGTCTGGTCAAGTTACCAAATCTTTCATTTTTCTCGTCCATGTTTGATTTTTAGAAAACAATTTCAGAAACATAGGATCTTTTTAAAAGACGTTTACAAATCTCTAATACCAATTGAAAATGTGTTACTAAAGCCATTTAATATAAAATTAAACTATTTAAGTAACTCCGAACAGTTTTTTGAAGAAACTCTTTTCCTTAAAACCAAAACTAATTAATCACAAGATGTGTTTAAAAAATATGTACGAGATCTGATCAAGATATGATAACAGGTTTAATAAATCAGTTTAAAAAACTTTAAACTCAGCACAACCAAGAATTAGATGAGGAGATGTAGAAAGATTAAGAACAAGAATTTTTACGTGGTAAAACCTCACCCAACTGAGGAAACATCCACGACTCCCTCTACGGAGTAAACCAAAAATTCCACTAAAACAAATTTTAAAAGTTACAAACTATATAACAAACATGCATAAACCTCAGACCAATACAAGTTTAGGAATGTACCCAATGGTTTCCTTATAACTTCTCTGCAATTCTGATTGTTGATGTTGTTCTCCCAGTTTGCTAACTTCCAACTTGTTCAAGTTCTTTACGTTGACTCTTGTTCTTGAGATCTTATTACCAACACTTTTAGTGTGGTAGGGTGATAGTGTTTGTGGAGGTGCTTTCTAACACATGCATGCATGCACACACACTTATTTCATACAACCAATCCTATCAAATTACATATAAGAGTATATGCAGTGATTTTCTATTTCTCTCTTCTCACAAAACTTAACCTTATTTGACCTTTACAATAATCCCAGAATCCACAGCTATCTTGCTCAGAAGACATATCAAGATCTTAATCAATCTCATGTTTGAAAATAATTTTGAGATTGAAAATCACCAAGTGCGATTCCAAACTAGGTCAAAGGTATTGTTTTAAGAGAACTAGAAACAGAAAAGTATTTTGTTGATTTTGAAGTTAAAAACATTTACAGAACCAAATCAACAAATATTTTCTCAAGATGAGAAACTAAAAATGTAGATCTATGTGTAATATAGCATGAAACGTTTTAGATCTAAGGTTTCTATAAAAGAAGAAACACGGATCTAAAAATATGTTTAAGTTGATAACAAGATCTGGGAATGAAGAGGTTACAGCAACAAAACTAACAAACCAATCACTCAAAAAATCTCTCAAACACTCAAGGTTGTGTTTGGTATATGCAGGTTTTGAAAGATGATAAGGTTTGAAAATAGTTTTGGACGAATTAGGGGGTTTCCTAACTTTGGTTTCTCTCTCTCTCCTCTCTTTTATCTTCTCACTCTTCTCTCTCTTTTCTCTCGAATGAACAAAGTGTCAAAAGTCTCAGATGGCTGAGGGTCGGGGTCCTTTTATAGGAGTCTGAGAAGATTCGAGAACATGGACCAAGATAAAGGGCTAGGATCTGGTCTTGTATGTTTGACTTTGATCCAATGGTTTAAACAGAGGCGGTGGTTATAATACTCCTGATTGGATCAAAAGAGTTTCACATGGATTATGTAGGAGTGCATGGAGATCGTTGATAAAAATGATCAAAGGGCTATTAACATTCGATGTTTTACTCTCTTAGAAGAAACACGGATTTAACCAATCGGAGTGAAACAGGTGTAGAGCACAAAGAGGTTATTAAATGCGCGTCTAGAAATAATTACAAATGCACCCTGAAGTCTTTGTCGCTTTCGAATTCTACCTAAACAAACATCCATCCAATATAACCACTAATACATAATTGCAGATGAACCCCAAAACTTTAAAAAAAACAATTAATAAAAACCTTATTTTAAAAGTTTATAAAATTCCCAAAAAAATATTTAAAAAACAATTTTAGGGATTTAAACACACTCAACATATATACACACAATTATATGCAATATGAAATGTATGAATGCAATTCTAATGTGTGTGAGTGTTGGTAAAATTATCTAGATAAATCATGCAAGAGGAATGAAATAGCAAACCAAACTCTGGGATTCTTTGGTTTCTATGATAGACACAATTTTGTCACAATTTCCAAACTAGATGAACACTTATACAATACAGACTCAAGTGAGTCAAGAGTATAAGGTGCTTCAGTGTATGCCTATATGTGACATATGGATAGGTTGTGTGTATGCCCATTATGTTCTTTCTTATCTGTGTGAACATACCTACGCTCCCTTATATCCATAGGTTTCCCACAGTAGGCGATCCCACCTTAATGATTCCAGTGAGATCTGGATTTTTACCCTAGAACATGGAAACCTAAGTACATTTAATCTGAGTGTATGATAATTTCGATGGTAAAATGGGTACGTGAGGTATGTGCATGACCCATAGGCTTAGAACTATGTTCGCCTCCAATATGTGTTGATTTGATTTTTGGTTCGAGGGTGATATCTGAACCTCTAGTCCTTGATTGGGTACGAGAGGTACATTGACTTCATAGCATAGTATGCAGACTCGGACCTTGGTCCTTAGTCCGAGGATGATGGAGTTATGTATATAGATTATGTGATATATCTATACATACATGTGTATTTATCCTACTTATGTGTGAAAGTAGTAGTTGTAGATAGCGTATATCTAAATGTGATGTAATTAAGAGATATTCTACCTAATGTGTGATGGTAGTAAAGTTAGATAACGTATATCTAAAATATGATTTAAGTAGAATAACTCAATGAAATGGTTTAATGATAACATATGTGAAATGTTAGTTATAATGAATAATAACTTACGAGACATGTCAATTATTAATATTATGATAGCGTATTGTATGGGCGGTACAGGGGAGCCAAACATGTTAGCGGATAGATAATTTGAGGAGACCTAGTTGGGTTGGGTAGCATAGCTAGGTAGGATGAATTAGGCGTGAATATTAGTTAAGAGGTTGGGGAACTCAAGAGAGTGTACGTTGAACTAACATGTGTAATCAATAACTGTTTTTTAAATTGTGATAAATGCTTGCTAAATATTTTTAAAATGTTTTGGGCTCTGACACATCTTGCAAAATATTTTCAATCCTTTTAAGTGTCCAGCGACAGGGACACCAAGATTGATGATTTATTCCAGGGATCTGTAGCGGTATCACTTGTGGAGGCTTGCAGGATTTGGATTAAACGCTTCAGATACTTCTTTCCTAGAGTAGGGTTCGGTTCCAATTATTCATTTGGGCGTGTTGCCCCTTCAACTATTACTTTTATATTAGTTCAAACTGTGTATTCATATTTATTATTTCTATTGGATTTTTATTAGACTTGTGGACCAATGGTTTATTCGATATTATTTATTTAGTTATTTATCTTGTGACGGATTCATATTGTTATTACTGTTTGGATGTTTTTGTTATCGTATTTAATTTCCAAATGTTGCTATTAATGAAAGATAAAATCTGACACGCGCATAATTTATCATAGGTGGTTAGTAAATTAAAAACGTTTTGATAGTGGTGCTATGGATGATCTAGATGAGATTCTTATTTGTTTAAATGATGGACTGATCACCCGTGGTTAAAATAAGGGGGGCATCACAGATGGTATCAGAGCATCAGGTTTTAGTGTCCTTAGAATCTGTGTGGCTTATTACATTTCAGCGTAGAGTTCTTTGATATAGATCCCTATTATAGGATTATCGCATTCCTCTTAGTATGCACGTTTATGTTATCCTGCTATTAAGTATATTTGATACGAATCAAATGCAAGTTTGGTTGGGCTCCGTACACCGAATAAAATAGGACGACCAACGAGGGTCATTAGAATGATCGCAGGAGGAGAGGCTCAGCATAAGCCATAGAGTATTTTTGGGAACGGTGATCGCGATAGATGTCACCATGATTATTATTCAGACGGATGACAATAGGATAATTACTCTGGAGAAATAGTTTCCTGAAGCACTATCGTAGATAATGGTGGTGCAAATTCAGACTCACACAGTGTAGTCGGCAGGGGGTCGGAGGAACTTTTACGAAGATCCATCAGTAAGAATTCGGGGAAGAGAGGAAGTATGATGGGAATTGAAGGATGTAATCCTAAGGAAATTATGTAGGGGGAGTGAAACTACGCCCAGGATTCAATTTCAGGAAAAAATATTTTTCTCAGAGGAACTACGTTCTAATTATGGGAGTCAGTTACCAGAATCATGGAGAGATACATTAATAACAAGAAATTTGAGTGCGGTTTCACCGTAAAATCTTCCTTCTACAGTTTAGATAGAGATGCAAATGGAGTTTCGAAACTTATCACAAGTGGGCCAAATAGAGACCAAATGGGAGAGAGAAATTGACTTATTTAGTGAACTTCGTACCCGACGAAAGGGATACAGGGAATAAAAAGGGCCTGTAAGTCGATAAGGACTCGTGGGTAGAATACACAAGTGTGGATGGGAAATCCGAATGGATGATTGGTGCCGATGTCATCAAAGTTGTACGTTTATAAGTTTATATCAAGGCTTCTATGAATAAGGTGCCAAGAGGGTTGGAGAATCTAGCCGAAGAGAAATACTGGATTAAGCGGTGCTAGTGATGCACCGCATGAGGTTATAACCAATAGGGGAACCATTTAAATGATTTAGATCACTTGAAGTGCTACCAAGTGACGATGGATTCAGTCAAGGCCGTAAAGGCTAGTATCGAGTTCCATAGGGCTAGCGAAACCAAAGGGACAATGGGGGTAGCATTTGATAACCAAGTCCGAGGGAAGGACACCTTGACATGGCCAGTGGGGCCAGAGATAGGGGGATGACACAGAAATATGTCCTATGTGTGAGAGTATGGACATTTATATTAAATTTGTCCCCAACGAGAAAGTAATACTACTCAGATTGGGAAGGAAGATGGAAATGATGCCAACGGGGCACAACAACAGTCGCAAGACTAAGAGTTTCGATTGGGAAATAGGGATAAAATATTTAAGTCCGAAGGTTACCAGCCCAAGAGTGATGAGATCAGGAAGGACTAGAAGGGTCCTTAATAGCAACAGAAACATCCTGTTCCTCAGGGCCGTCAAAGACAAGGGAATAACGGGGGAGGCCAGCAGGATCGTGGTCGGATAATAGGACTTTTTTGAGTCGATGTTTCACTTGTGGGTGTGTAGTCCATAGAATAAAGGACTGCCCAAAGAGAGGCAGGGGAAAATACATGATGGATTCCTAGATGTAAAACTATTGCAACAGATAATGGGTCAGTTCCTACCCGATGATTACATTCAGGAACCTGTCGACCAGGCGAGGCAGATGGCAAACGAAGGTAAATTTTTATTTCATCCTTGTGAATATGGGATTAGTTGGGTGATAGTGGTGTGTCACAATATATATGTTTATTAACACTAAAATTCAAGTGTGAGTCAGGTTTAGTGGGAGCATTGGCAATATCGACCTGGTAACTATAAATGTATTTACCATTGGGTAGTACGGATTTTCAGTGTCACCTATAGGGGAGTGGGTGTGGGCACTAAGAGAATTTTTATGTTATGATTTGCTACTTCTGAGAGTTAAGAAAGTAGAGTTTATTATAATTATGTGTAGCGACTGGATAGCATGGGTTTGAGCAGTAGTAGATTTTGTGATAAGACTATCATGCTTGTTAATCCATAGTGAGATTATTTTTTTAATGACTTATCACCTGAAAGAGGGCGAAGATGCATATATATATATATATATATATAGTATGGTATCGTAGGCTTCTATGAGTATGTTGTCTTGTTATATTTGATCCCATTGCATAGGGACATTTTACTAAGGTGATTCAGGATGCAATATATTTATTGTAGAGCAGAGAGATATAGCTCATTACCTATATAGCCCTGAGAACTTAGTGATAGTGAGAGATCCATATTTATGTCATCTTAATCATATGATAGTGGACGGGTAGACTTTTTATGTCAGCAGATGGAATTTTGGGGGTGCATGTTATGGATTGAGGGCCTAACGGATCTTGACGACCGGTAATGTTAGTTAGTAGTTTATCGGGGGATCCCTTATTTGGATTTCGCTTTGCGAGACATTCCATGCATGAAACTTAGCGAATGCTAGAATTTGGGAGAAGTTTGGTCACTAGGACATGGGTTTAGTACCTTAGTTATTGTACGTGTTTGTGATTATAACTAAGATTTGATAGTTATATTATGATTTACGGCAAAGGGAGTCGGGTAACATTTTTATGCACGGGTATAGGGTGTATGGTCTGTAATTAGAGGATTAGACAGGTATGTGTTAATATAAGAGTAGTTGAAAAATGGAGTTAGCACCTAGAGATATTAGAGCTTTCCCTACTAGGAAGAACGCTATAGCCATTTGTATATAGACCTATCAAAGTGGGAAGTGTTGGGCAAGATGGTAAGGTGTTGTGTAGTCGCCAAGGTGAGTTCGTAAATAAAAGATAGAAATATTTTGGTGTAAGGTGACTAAATCGAATTGGTCACTAGATTGAACGGTAGTGTATAGAATGTGGGACTGAAAGATACCGTTAGTAGAGGAATAGAGGGAATCGTAGAATGATTATGACTTTGGGAATGAGGCGGATGATGTGTGAGGTTATATTCGAAGCGGTTAGTACCAGACTTATCCAATTTCGAGGACGAAATTCCTATGTAAGGGGGGAAGTATGTAGCACTCCGTATTTTTGAGTAATTAAGAATAAATTAATTTGGTGAATTTTAAATTTCACGTGTGTCGTGATTTGATGGAATTAAATATTTTTAGGAAATAATGATTATTGTTAATGGAATAATTTGTGCGGCACTTACTATACATCGTAGTGAGTGATATCAACGGGACTGTGTTATAACACCCCGTATTTCTGTGCATTTAATATTTAATTAATTCAAAAAAATATTAAATTACTTGTGTGTCATAATTTAATTGAATTAGTTATGTTAATATTTATTTAAATATTAACCGGAGTGAAGATGGTTAATATTTATGAAAATTAAATTACTAAGTGAATAGTAATAATTTATTTATGTCATAACATGTACAAGTGATGTGGCATTTATTTATCTCACACGGAAGTCGGATATAAACTAAGTTGGGTGTGAGATAGGGACATCTTATAAATTAATTCGGATGTCAATTCTGAGTGAACGGTTGAATCCGGATGGGCCGAGATAGTAAAAAAAGTGTACCCGGGGTGGTAAATGGGTCACGGGATATTTCTGGGCATAACCGAGCCCACTCGGGAATATTTGGGCCATTTTAATTAGGCCCATGTGATTAAAAATGGGATTTGGAGATAAAAACCTAAGTTTTGGAGTTGTGGGCAGCCATAACTCATTTGGGAGAAATTTGAGAACATAAGGGACAAAGAGGGAGGACTCTTGAGAGCCAAAGAGGAAGAACAAGGAAGGTGTTCTTCATCACACAACGATCTCTACACCAAAGTATAATCAGACACTACGAATTTATAAGGCAAGTGGTTAAATTGCTTCAGGGCCCGTTTGGCATCCCAATTCCAAAGCTTGGAATTGGAAGGCCAATTTCAATTCCGTGGAATTAAAATTGGTCTTCCAATTTCATTTCCATGGCCTGGAATTGGGTTGCCAAACGGACCCTCAATGTAAATTGGTGATATTCAACTCATATCATAGTAGGTGTTATACAAATGGTTTTTGGATTTGGTTAACACAAATTGGGCTTTGATTTGGGGAAGTTACGAATCAAGTTATTGGGACTAATTTTGATTCGTAAGGATTTTGGTGGATAATTCTGGGTAAAGAGCTTCATAGAAGCTGTTAATGGCGATTCTGTCCACCTTAAACTCTAGAAAATGGCGTTTTCTAACTTTTATTCTCTAATACGCTTTTTCCAAAACGGCCCCAAAATGCCCCAAAACGACATTTTATAAATCTGGACAGATTGAGTAAATTGAAAACCTCATATTTGGGGATATTGTATTATGGACCAAGGGGGTGTCCGGATATTTTGGTTGAGTGATGCCATGATAATAGATTAATTAATGGGGGATTAATTAATTAAAGCTTATAGCTGGAATAATTTATTATAGGATGAAATAATAAATTTTAAATATTATTTAATTAGGAACGTTCTCTTTATAATGGAATTTTGAGGAGTACGTTCTAAGAGATGGAAATTCGGGTCAGGTGAGCAAGTTCGGGTACATTGGTTGTGTGACAGCATGGAGATATTAAATTAATTAATGAGTATATTAATTAAATTAGAGTCGGACCATAAACTCGGGGAGATAATAAGTTAATTAATGGCATATTAATTAAATTAGAGTCGGACCATAGACTCGGGGAGATATTAAGTTAATTAAAGGGCATATTAGTTAAATAAGAGTCGGACCACAGACTCGGTGATATATTAAGTTAATAATGGGCATATTAATTAAATTAGAGTCGGACCATGGACTTGGGGAGATATTAACTTAATTAATGGGTAAATTAATTAAATTATAGTCGGACCATAGACTCGGGAATATGTTGGCTAGTGTTATGGACTTTGTGCACGGTAAAGTCGGGATTAAATTTTATTTACATATATATACGGTACTGTCATAGTATATATATATATATTGTGTGCTCATAAATACCGGTGTCTAGGTATTTATTTAGAATTATGTGCTCTAGTGCTATCGGGGGAGGTTGCGCGATGTGGGTGAATCCCCTAGCTTGAGGAGTATGACAAGTATATCGCCAGGTCATAGCGTCCAAATAGAGGTGGGCATTGAGATTATTGTCTTCACACTCGGGGGAATATGACCGCCTCCAATACGTTTATATTTCTATGTTTTGATTCGGCGGTG
This sequence comes from Sambucus nigra, assembly GCA_949130495.1. Taxonomy (NCBI): domain Eukaryota; kingdom Viridiplantae; phylum Streptophyta; class Magnoliopsida; order Dipsacales; family Adoxaceae; genus Sambucus; species Sambucus nigra. The sequence continues at coordinate 245,279,723 of OX422212.1, read as the reverse complement.
GCTAGTTGTCTTAGAAATCCCGGTGGGACTGAGTAGACCTGGGAAGATAGTACTTTAGAGAATGCATCCGATGAGGTATTACTCGGAAGGATGGTTTTAATTATATTCAACATATGTGTGATTGTGGAATATAGTTCTACGTATATAATGGAGTAGATAATTATATACGGGTAATTAAATAAATTAAGAGAATTTGTATTACTTATATAACTAGTGAATGTTATATGGCTTTTAAGAGCGGTTTTATTTATATTCAACATATGAATAATTGTGAAATATAGTTCTACGTACATAATGGAGTAGATAATTATATACGGGTAATTAAATACATGAAGAGAATTTGTATTACTTATATAGCTAGTGAATGTTATATGACTTTTAAGAAATGATTAATTAAGTTAATGTGATAAATAACTTACGAAGTAAAGATACAAATTACTCGGGTTAGAGTAGAGTTCAAGGAGTTTCATGACAAGGCTAGTTAGACGGGGTGGTGTAACTAGGAGGGTCAGGAAGAAAGAGTTAGGTGTGCACTTTAGAGGAGGGGTGAGATGTATCTCATGGGAGTGAGACACTAACTTAAATATGAAGAGAATTTATATATTTTAATTGTTGCATTTTAATTTACTTGCAAAATATTTTCAAAAGGACTTTGGGCTTTGACCCATACTTGCAAAATATTTTCAAAACCTTTTAGGCATCCAGCCACAGGGATGCCAAACTTGAAGATCTGTTCGAGGAATGCGTAGTTGCAACAGGTGTGGATGTTGCAGGATTTGGACATAGACGCTTCAGTCATTTCATTCCTAGAGTGGGATGTGGCTTGGTATATCTTTCGGGCATGTTTCCCCAACTATTTTCATTTCAATCGAACTTTGTACTGGTTACTCTTCTTTGTTGGATTATATTAGTGGATGTTGGTTTTATGCCGATGGTTTATTCTGCCGGTCATTTATTGATTTATTCAGTATTCTTTTAGATTCATGGTTTGTGTGAATGGTTCGTATTGATATTTATATGGTTGTTGTTGTTAAATAAAAAGATTAAAATTTTGATATCAGCTTTTGAATACTAGGTGGTTAGTAAGTTTTAAAAAGTTTTCGACAGTTATGCTAAGAATGAAAAAGATGAGATTCCTGTTTTAATTTGATATAGGACTGATCACCCGGTATTTCATTAAGCGGGGTGTCACAGATGGTATCAAAGCATCAGGTTCTAGTGTCCTTAGGATTTGTGCGGCTTTTCACATTTCATCTTAGCATTCTTTGATGTAGAGCCTTATGATAGGATTGTTGTATTCCTCTACGTATGCGAGTTACGTTCTCCTGCTATCAAGTATAGTGAGGTGATTCATACACGAGTTTGGTTGGGCTTTGTATACCGAACATTCTTTGGGACGACCAACGAGGGACATAGGAGAATTGCAGGAGGAGAGGCTCAACAGAAGACATAGGGTATTCTATAAATGGTGATCGTGAAAGGAATCACCTTGATTGTTGTTCAGGCCAGTGGGGATAGAATAATCACACGAGAGAGATAATTTCCCAAAGCACTGTTGTAGATAATAATGGTACGATTTCAGTCTCACCCAGCGTGGTCAGCAAAGGGTGGGGAAAGTGTGGAAGGACCCTTTTGGAAGGGATATCTATAAGGATTCGAGTAGCAGAGTAGCACGATAAGTCAATGGGAAGAAATAACCCAAAGACAATTGTGTAGGGTGGTGTGTGGTGGCACCCAGGACTAAATTTTGAATGAAATTTTTGGCCCAGTGGGGCGCTGTTGTAGTGGTAGGAGTTAGTCACCACAACCATGGAGACATACCATAAATAATAAGAAATTTAGGGTGTGGTTTGCCGCAAATCTTCACATCTTCCGTTTGAACCGGTAGGCAAAGGAGATTTCAGTACTTACTTCAGAAGGGTCAGACAGTGACCAAACATAATGGAAAGTTGAATTATGCAACAAACTTCGTACCCAACGAGGTGGATGCGGAGGTCAATAAGGCGTCCATGAGTTAATAATGGACTCGTGGGTAATACACAAGCGTAGATGGAAAACTCCGGCTAAGATCACTGGGGCTATAATCATCAAGGTAGTATATTTTCGATTTGATATCAATACATCTGTGAGAAGGAAGCCAATGGGGGTGGAGTATCTGACCAAAAAGGCAAGATTGTATTTAGCAGTGCTAGTGAGGCACCACAAGGGGATACCCAGTAAAGGATCCCATCTATATTATTTATATCAGTTAAATTCCTACCGATTGGCCTTGGATTTAATCTGGGTCGTCGAGGCCAGCAACGAGTCCCATAGGGCTAGCAAAGCCAAAGGGACAACGAGGGTAACAATTTGGGTCAAGACTACCAACTACGCGAGAGGGATAACCCCGACATGGCCATTGGGGCCAGAGGCAGGGGATTGACACAGAGAAATGTCTTATGTGTGGAAAGTGGAACCATAATAATTGATTATGTCCATAGTGAATCAGGGGATAGGAGTGGGATGCCTAGTAGGGACAACAATTATGAAGTTTCGGTTCGGTTGGATGAGAGTATTATGTCCAGAAACCATTTGGGCCACTGGTGTATAGGCGAGTGGAAGTATGATTTTTATCCTCGGATAGATGGGGCAAACTTTGTGACACGAGTGGTCACAGTATTCTTCTTAACAATTTATTCACAAAGGAGACGAGTTTAGTGGGTGTATCGTAGTGTTACTATTAAGTATATGTTTACCTCAGGGTAACGGGGCTCTCTTTTGTTTTACCTGCAGAGGAGCAGGTGTGAACACTGAGAGGGTAGATTTTATAAGGTTAAATCATTTTGAGAAGTGCTATACGAGCATGATTTTATCCTGGGTACAGATTGGTTAGCTATGGGTAAGCGATTGTGGGCGGTTACAGCAAGACTATCGTGTTTGCTATTCCAGGGCAGGATGTATATTCTTTCCGAGGTTCCACCCGAAATAAGGTTGGGCTCGCAAAAATATTTTATAAAATAGACTTCAGAGGGTAAGGTTGTCTAGTATATTATATCCCAGTGCATAGAGATTTTTACTGATGTGATTCGGGGCATGGCGGATTGACCATGGAGCAAAGAGATTTAGCTCGTTAGTGACTTAGGGCTGAGAACTTAGTGATAGTGTGAGTGCGTCATTATATAACTCCTTTAGAGATGCGGGAGTCGACAGTTAGACCTTTGAGTACAGGGAAAAAGTTTTGGGTGTCCCAGTTATATGCTCGGGTCTACGAAAATTAATGAACGACAATGCTAGTGTTTAATGCATTAGGGAAAGTTTTTTTTGGGCTTTGTTTTGAAATGTTATGCGCATAAGCCCTAATAAACGTTTGTAGTGGAAAGACGTTATATGATGCTAGGACCCCAGTTTAAAGGGTGATTTTTGAACGTGTGGAGCTACACTTTGAGGTGAAAGCTATTACGTTATAAGGACAGTATAGCCGGGTAGTGATGCGAAAGAAGCATTGAGAAAACTTTCGCACCGCAAGTTAATGGGCGGGGAAACATAGAGAAGATTAAATTGCGATTTGGGGAAATATCAAATGTAATCATATGATATAATGTGATATGTGGGATAAACTTGAAAGAAAAATATTACGTATGTGACGTCTGTGATGTTGTGAAAATATGCATGGGATTTAGGGTGTATGGGTTCCCTGGTTAGTGTGATTTCAGAGTCGTCTTAAATAAAGGGATGTGTGAATGAACATATTGAATGTATGCCTGCAGGGCAGTCAGAAAATAAGTGGGAAAGTGCAGTGAACTAAAATTCATTTGAAAGAGGAAACAATCCGACTATATGCGTATCAAGGTGAACTATCTCCGTCGTAAAGAGTGTAAAGACGATGGAGGCGCATGTAACAAAATATCTTAAGGCAAGAGTATCACTTAGTTATATGCTTAGAGTGGTCTTACACATAGACAAGGTGTAGATTCCTATATGACAAAAACTACACAAGGAATATGATTCTTGAGCATGGGAATTGTTGTTGAGTGAGACATAGTGAATTTGTCTCCAGATAGACCATTTATGAATGGGAAAAAGGTTTATCTGAGGGTATGAACCAAGAAGTTTTTGAAATTTTATGGTTCCAGGGAGGGAATTAATGCTCAGGTTGGTAAAAATCGTGGAGGGGTCAAGGTTTCCATCGGGTTGTTAAATGAAATGACATGAACACAAATTATTGTCTCGGAATGGGTTATACTATCGAGTACTATGCCCAACTTTACTATTAATGGAAAGGAGTCAAACAGAATCAGACGTCATTCAATATTGTTGGGAATTTGGGTGAGACCTTTTAGTCCCACCTCTGGTAAAAAGTGTTAGGATGTGATAGGGACAGAGTTACATATTGCGTTGAACGTGTCGCCCATAAGTTGATGGGTAGACAGGAAGCGAGGACTGTGCATTCCAGATTTTTGGGTAATTCAGGAGTAGTAATTACCACAGGTAGAGTTACGTGTGATGCCTCATAACAGTTTAGTATCTGTGTGACACCTTGGGAGACTTTATGGGAAATATTTCATTATCCACCTTTGGTTGATAAGAGGTGGGGAAATAACAAGATGCTAGGACCCAAAATGGGTTATGGTCCAGCAGCGGGAATTGAGTAAGTTGTATCCTTTCATATAGTTCAGGGACGTAAGGAGGGGAATTTCCTACCATAGAGATAGTGGAGTCGGTGGAGTATAGGCTCGTCTTTTGGGGCATTATGTTGTCAGGGGCCATCGAGTTAAATATTTGTGACCAGGTATTGGTTCGGGTGTCTCCTACGAAAGGAGTGGTGAATTTCGACAAGAAAGGGAAGCTAGCATCGAGGTATGTGGGTCATTTCCCTATCTTTGAGAGGGTGGGACCGGTGCCTTATTGATTGGGTTTTCTAGAACATCTTCAGTGGATACGTGATGTGTTCCACGTGGCATAGCTGGAGAGATACAGGAGGAACAATAGGGCTTTTTGGTCACATTCCACTCGAGGAGAATGACTTGCAACAAGACACCTCATATGAGGAGAGACTAGTAGTTATGTGAGCGCAAGCTACAGTCTAAGGTAGTACAACCAGTTAAGCTGTAGTGGAGTGGGGTCATCATAGTATTGATGAGTATACATGGGAGCGGGAGTAGGATATGTGAGAGTAGTATCTAGAGTTATTCGTCGCAGTTATGACAAAATTTTGGGGACGAAATTCCTTTGTAAGGGGGGGGGGGGGAGTACGTAACATCCCGTATTTCTGTGCATTTAATATTTAATTAATTCGGGAAAATTTTAAATTACTTGTGTGTCAAAATTTAATTGAATTAGTTATGTTAATATTTATTTAAATATTAATTGGAGAGAAGATGGTTAATATTTACGAAAATTAAATTACTAAGTGAGTAGTAATAATTTATTTACGTCATAACGTGTATAAGTGATGTGGCATTTATTTACCTCAGTCGAAAGTCGGATATAAACTAAGTTGGGTGTGAGATAGGAATTTTTTATAAATTAATTCGGATGTCAATTCTGAGTCCACAGTTGAATTCGGATGGGCCGAGATAGTCGAAAAAGTGTAGCTGGGGTGGTAAATGGGTCACGGAATATTTTTGGGCATAACCGAGCCCACTCAGGAGTATTTGGGCCATTTTAATTAGGCCCGTATGATTAAAAACGGGATTTGGAGATAAAAACCTAAGTTTTGGAGTTGTGGGCAGCAAAAACTCATTTGGGAGAAATTTGAGAACATAAGAGACAAAGAGGGAGGACTCTTGAGAGCCAAAGAGGAAGAACAACGAAGGTGTTCTTCATCACACAACGATATATACACCAAAGTATAATCAGACACTACGAATTTATAAGGCAAGTGGTTAAATTGCTTCAATGTAAATTGATGATATTCAATTCATATCATAGTAGGTGTTATACAAATAATTTTTGTATTTAGTTAATACAAATTGGGTTTTGATTTGGGGAAGTTACGAATCAAGTTATTGGGACTAGTTTTGATTCGTAAGGATTTTAGTGGATAATTCTGGGTAAAAAGCTTCATAGAAGTTGTTAATGGAGATTCTGCCCGCGATGCCCTCTAGAAAATGACGTTTTCTAACTTTCATTCTCTAATACGCTTTTTTCCAAAACGGCATTTTAAAAATCTGGACAGATTGAGTAAATTGAAAACCTCATATTTGGGGATATTGTATTATGGACCAAGGGGGTGTCCGAATATTTTGGTTGAGTGATATCATGATAATAGATTAATTAATGGGGGATTATTTAATTAAAGCTTATAGCTGGAATAATTTATTATGGGATGAAATAATAAATTTTTAAATATTATTTAATTAGGAGCGTTCTCTTTATAATGGAATTTTGAGGAGTACGTTCTAAGAGATGGAAATTCGGGCCAGGTGAGCAAGTTCGGGTACATTGGTTGTGTGACACCATGGAGATATTAAATTAATTAATGAGTATATTAATTAAATTAGAGTCGGACCATAAACTCGGGGAGATAATAAGTTAATTAATGGGCATATTAATTAAATTAGAGTCGGACCATAGACTCGGGGAGATATTAAGTTAATTAAAGGGCATATTAATTAAATAAGAGTCGGACCATAGACTCGGGGATATATTAAGTTAATTAATGGACATATTAATTAAATTAGAGTCGGACCATAGACTCGGGGAGATATTAACTTAATTAATGGGTAAATTAATTAAATTATAGTCGGACCATAGACTCGAAAATATGTTGGCTAGTGTTACGGGCTTTGTGCACGGTGAAGCCGGGATTAAATTTTATTTATATATATATATATATATATATATATATATATATATATATATATATATATATATATATATATATATATATATATATATATATATTATGTGCTCATAAATACCGATGTCTAGGTATTTATTTCGAATTATATGCTCTAGTGCTATCGGGGGAGGTTGCGCGATGTGGGTAAATCCCCTAACTTGAGGAGTAGGGCGAATATATCCCTAGGTCATAGCGTCCAAATAGAGGTGGGCATCGAGATGATCGTCTTCACACTCGGGAGATTATGACCGCCACCAATACGTTTATATTTCTATGTTCTGATTCGGCGGTGGCTAGCTGTCTTAGAAATCCAGGTGGGACTAAGTAGACCTGGGAAGATAACACTTTAGAGAATGCATCCGATTAGGTATTACTCGGAAGGATGGTTTTAATTATATTCAACATATGTGTGGTTGTGGAATATAGTTCTACGTATATAATGGAGTAGATAATTATATACGGGTAATTAAATACATGAAGAGAATTTGTATTACTTATATAACTAGTGAATGTTATATGGATTTTAAGAGCGATTTTATTTATATTCAACATATGAATAATTGTGAAATATAGTTCTACGTATATAATGGACTAGATAATTATATACGGGTAATTAAATACATGAAGGGAATTTGTATTACTTATATAACTAGTGAATGTTATATGACTTTTAAGAAATGATTAATTAAGTTAATGTGATAAATAACTTATGAAGTAAATATACAAATTACTCGGGTTAGAGTAGAGTTCGAGGAGTTTCATGAAAAGGCTAGTTAGACAGGGTGGTGTAACTAGGAGGGTCAGGAAGAAAGAGTTAGGTGTGAACTTTAGAGGAGGAGTGAGATGTATCTCAAGGGAGTGCGACACTAACTTAAATATGAAGAGCATTCATACATTTTAAATGTTGCATTTTAATTCACTTGCAAAATATTTTCAAAACCTTTTAGGTATCCAACCATAGGAATGCCAAACTTGAAAATCTGTTCAAGGGATGCGTAGCTGCAACAGGTGTGGATGTTGCGGGATTTGGACATAGACACTTCATTCATTTCATTCCTAGTGTAGGATGCGGCTTGGTATTTCTTTCAAGCATGTTGCCCTAGCTATTTTCATTTCAGTCGGACTTTGTACTGGTTACTCTTCTTTGTTGGATTATATTAGTGGATGTTGGTTTTCTGTTGATGGTTTATTCGGCCGATCATTTATTGATTTATTCAGTATTCTTTTAGATTCATGGTTTGTGTGAATGGTTTGTATTGATATTTATATGATTTTTGTGGTTAAATAAAAAGATTAAAATTTTGACATCAACTTTTGAATATTAGGTGGTTAATAAGTTTTAAAAAGTTTTCGGCAGTGATGTTAAGAATGAACCAGATGAGATTCCTGTTTTAATTTGATATAGGACTGATCACCCGGTATTTCATTGAGCGGGGTGTCACATGTGTGGGATCTCAACGAGGGGGTCGCGTGTAGACCATATGAGGATGAGATAGAAAAATTATTATAGAGTGACTCGGATGATTATTTAGAGGTCATGGTTAATTTTGAAAGGGTCAGAATAGTTGGAGTAGTATACCCACGTGTATAGTTTGGATCCCAAGGCAATTTTAGACCAACCCGGCACCGTTTAAGGTGTTTCGATCATTCGGGAATTTATGGTAGATGGAACTCCGAAAATTTAAGTGATATATCTTCCCCTTTGAGTGAGAATCTAGGGTTAACACAATCATAATAGAAGAGAGGCCATAGGAGAGGAAGATGAGAACAAAATCAAGGCTTCCGACACAAATTCTTGCCCCGAATGTGACGGAATCAAAATTGGAGCGAGGGGAGATCAATCATATCAACGGATTCAAACCTCCAATCATAAGGAAGGTGTTTATCTTGAGTGTTTTTAAATAAGTTATAATACCCATGTAGTGTAGGGTTTTCAATTTCATGATTTCAATTATGTTCTTGGGATTTAGATGAATAGAATTCATGATTCGGTATAGGATTGCATGTAGAATGAATCCCTATGTGAATATAATATGAAATTATAATATATTTAATTATTAATATGGAATATTGATAGGTTCTTGGTTGAAGAACATGAATCTTCAATGACTAAGGGTTTAATTGATGAACTTAAGATGTCAATCTGCCAGAATTTTTGACGTGACTTTAATCGTATGAAATTTCAATTTTACTTAGAATTAGAGTACAAGACATATATGTATGGAAATATCTATGCCTTAGATTTCCAATGAACTTTGAATGAGGTCATTTGGAGTTCTGTTGAGGGAGAAATCGTAATTTTACTACAGGGTGTTTAATCTGTTAGCATAGTAATCTACCAGAATATTTTACGTTACTTTAAACGTGTGACATTTTAATAGTAGTTAGAATTAGAGTGCAATCCATATATTTCTAGAAATATATACGTCTTAGATTTCCAATGAGATTTTAATGAGGTCATTTGGAGTTATGTAGAGGCAGAAATCACAATTTTACTACAGGGTGTTTAATCTGCCAGAATAGTTACGACTCGATTCGGTTACCCAGTTTTGCACAGTTTGCTTGTTTTTCTATAGTTCTTTGGGATATAAATTATGAGGAACTTGAATGATAATCTGTGGTTAAATAACTACTTAGATCGGGTTAGTAAGTATATGGTTAATACTTGGCTCAATTTTAATGTGAGTGCTCTTGGAATTTGGACCGACGATAATGAATCGATTGAGATGCTTATCGGGAATTTGGAATTTGGGTCACAGGAAGGGAAAACCATGACCTCTGACTTGGACTAATAGCGTATGAGTGAATTAACTACTGAAATAAATTAAGGTACTAACTAGGACCCTTAGAGTAGATATTTATACTCAAATAAATACGATAGTGACAATAATCGTAAATTGATAGTACGGTTAGTATTCGGGAGATATAAACTACGTACGGGTTATGTTTATAGGTTGAGTCTATACCTATATGGATAATATTTATTGATTGAGTATATATATAAATGGATGATATTTATAGGTTGTGTGTTTACCTATACGAAATATATATATGGGTGGTGTGTATGCTTATATGCGACATATGGATAGGTTGGGTGTATGCCTATTATGTGCTTCCTTATGTGTGTAAACATACCTACGCTGCTTGCTATCTGGTTGTTTCCCTCAGTGGGCGATCCCACCTTGACGATTCCAGTGAGGTTTGGATTTGTGCCCTAGAACCTAGGTACGTTCCATCTAAGTGTATGATAGTTTTGACGGTCAATTTGCTACGTGAGGTATGTGCGTGGCACATAGGCTTGGAACTATGTTTGCCTCCAATATGTGTTGATTTGATTTATGGTTTGAAGGTGATATCTAAACCGCTAATCCTTGATTGGTTATGAGAGGTACATGGACTTGATAGCAGATATGTAGAATCGCACTGCGGTTTATTATGATTATGTATAGTGACTAGATACCGAGGTTTTGAACGGTAGTAGATTGTGTGATAAGACTATCGTTCTTGTTAATCCAGAGTGAGATATTTTGTTTGACGACTTATCACCTAAACGAGGGTTAAACTTCATATATATATATACACTATGGTATCATAGGCTTTGGTGAGTATGTTATCTTGTTATGTTTGATCCCTGTGCGTAGGGACATTTTACCGATGTGATTCAGAATGCATTATGTATATTTTCGAGCAGAGAGATATAACTCATTACCTATATAGCGCGGATAACTTAGTGATAGTGAGAGCTCCATGTTGTACGTCATCTTAGTGACATGAGAGTGGATGAGTAGATTTTTTATGTAAGTAGACGGGATTTTGGGGGTGCTCGTTATGGACTGAGGGACTAACTGACGTCGACGACCGACAATGTGATGTAGTAGTGTATTGGGGGGTTCCTTATTTCTATTTCACTTTGCGAGACATCCCACGCATGAAACATAGTGAACGTTGGAAGTTGGGAGAAGTTTGGTCACTAGGACATGGGTTTAGAACCTTAGTTATTGTACCTATATGCGACTATAACTAAGAGTTGATAGTTATATTATGATTTAGGACAAGGGGAGTCTTGTGGCATTTTTATGTGCGAGTATAGGGTGTATGGGTGCCCTAGTAAACTGGATTTTAGTATGGTTCGTAATCAAAGGATGAAGACAAGTATGTGTTAAATATAAGAGTAATTGAAAAAGGGAGTTGGAACCTAGAGATATTGGAGATTGCCCTAGTAGGAAGGACACTATAGCTATTAGTATATAGACCCATCAGAGCGGGAAGTTTTGGGCAAGATAGTAAGGTGTTATGTAGTCGCAAAGTGATTTGGTAAACAAAAGGATGAAATATTTTGGTGTAAGGTGACTAAATCGACTTGGTCACTAGATTGAACGGTAGTGTATAGAACGTGGGACTGAAGGATATCGTTAGTAGAGGTATAGCGGGAATCGTAGATAGATTATGACTTTGGGAATGAGGCGGATGTTGTGTGAGGTTATATCCAAAATCGGAGCAAGGGGAGATCAATCATATTAATTGATTCTGACCTAAAATCATAAGTCAAGTTTCTATCTTTCGTGTTTTTAAAGAAGTTATAATATCCATGTAGTGTAGGATTTTTAATTTCATGATTTCAATTATGTTCTTGGGATTTAGATTAATAGAACTCATAGTTTGGTATAGGATTGCATGTAGAACTAATCCCTATGTGAAGATAATATGAAATTAGAATATATTTTATGATAAAGATGTAATCTTTATAGGTTCCTGGTTGAAGAACATGAATTTTGAATAACTTAGGGTTTAATTGATGAACTTAAGATGTCAATCTGATCGAATTTATGACGTGACTTTAAACGTATTCCATTTTAATTTTACTTAGAATTAGAGTGCATGTTGGAACACGAGGCCCCCGATTTTAAATTTTTATTACAAAACGCTATTTCAATTTCCTTTTAAAGATACAGAAGCGTGAGATGATTCAATTAAACAAATTAACAAATTTCTTTTCAAATTAAACTAAAACCAAGTGAAATATGATGAAACACACACACAATTTTAATTTCACTTAAACACAATTAATTTAACTCATGTCCTAGAAATTTGCCTAAGTCATCTTTTCAATATTACCAAATTAGGCCAAACCAATTTTATCAAATAAGTGATGACTTGAATTAAATTAACATAATCATTACCCAAATTAATTTAGCACCAAATTAAACAAGTAGTGATTTAAACCAATTTTATCTTTTTACCTAAGCATGCGTTCTAAGTGAGTATTGCAAAAGATAAAATAAACAATGAATCACTACGCTGCGGTGTATGAGGAAAAACCCACAACGGGAAAAAACCTCGGACGGCCCTAGCCTCAAATCCACTATGTACGGAGTTTACAATTACAAGCAAGATGACTTACAACACTCGACTCGACTCCTTCAAGCCCCGACGCATCTTCTTGTAACTACCTCTGCCTAGCGAATAGCCACGGAGCTCCACCGCGGTCTCGAAATCCACCGATCGAACTTTTTCTGGTCACCGTCACCCGAACAAGGAGCCTTTCTCCAAGTGGGTATGCAGCAGAAAACAATCTTTTTCTTTGAGGGATGTAGAAGGAAACCCGAACGAACTCTTCAAACGGTAGAGTAAAACTCGGTGCCAAACACTCCAAGCAAGATGTATATATATATATATATATATATATATATTGAAACTTGGAATAAACTATATGGGTGAAAACAAGACTGTTTAAAGGATTTTCTTGAAAAATTAGACACTCAAAACATGAACTTTTTCTTTTTTGAATTTTTCTCTCAAACTCTCTCTTGGAGATTGTTGTTTGTGAAAAAGTTAAATTGAAAAAGTTGGTTTCCGCACTTAATTAATCAGGTAAAAAGTTAGTGGGAAAAGAAGTGGGAAAGTTGGAAAAACTGCTCAAAATTGCCAAAATAACTGTTCTCACCAAATCTCGTTCGAACGAGATTTTCGTTCGAATGAAGTCTCGTTCGAACGAGACTTCTAACGAAGTTCCAGTGTATTAAAAGTTGAACTCGTTAGAAATCTCGTTGGAATTCTCGTTCGAACGACAATTCGAACGATGCTCCAGTGGCCAATAGGGGAACTCATTGGCAGACCTCGTTTGAACGACATTCTCGTTCGAATGAAAAACTCGTTCAAACGACAACTTCGAACAATCTTCTAGAAAGCTGAAAAATTGAGTTTTAGCCCAGAAACTTTATATACTTTATTTAAAGTTTTAATAAAAACTTTCTGAAAAATAAACAGCAGTTTAAAATAAAATTCACCCAATGAAAAATTGTTCCAAGCTCCTATATATATATATTCAAATGCATTCATACCTTAAGAGAAATTGGAACTATGTTGGTGATGTAGAAACGAGGCATAATAAACTCGATATTTTGATGAAGCTTTAAACTTAACCGCTACATCTTCAACTCTAGTATGTCATAGGCTTGAAGGATGGTCAATAACTCTATCCTATGACTCAAACGTTTTTGTCCGGAATTGAGCCAAAACAACAAAGGACTCAATTGGAAATTTGTGTCCTTATAAATCTCCCCCTTTGGCTATTCCAGGACAAAAACTAAACAAAAATCCTAAAAGGCCGTCAAGCTCTACTAAACTAAAAAATATCCCACCCAAAATAAAAAATACAAAGCTTGACTCAAACAACCCAAGGATCACTATCTTTGCCCGATGATGAACCTTGCCATTTAGAAGAATTCTTGGACACTTAAGCAAACTATCAAACGCATAGGGAATATCAAAATATTAAATGCAATTAAAATAATTACTCCCCCTAAATTAATTCTCCCATTTATCAACTATTATCTACTTAAGAAGGTCGCGACTCCCCCTAAGTTAAATCTCCCAAACTCAGATACGATTACAATTTGATTAGATACCATTTCTCCCCTATCATTCTCCCCCTTTTTGTTCAGGAATAGACAAAGACTAAAGAATCAAAATGTAACTTATCTCCCCCAATAAAAGCATATATACACCCCTTAAACTAAACAAGGGATAAATAGAATAGGATAGCAAGCTAAACATGCAATTGTGCATAAAGTGATGAGAACGTTAAAGTACATGGACAACTAAAATTCAACTAATCCAACAAATAATATCGGATACCAACTAGGATGCAATAAAATGATACCAATATGATACATAAAGTATTAAGAATGTGATATAAACAAAGAATGCAACAAGATAGATACCAATTATGAATTAAAGCATAGATGGACTAGAAAGCAAGGCAAAGACCAAATAAAAATATCATATATATAAGTACTCTAGATATACCAAAGATGCACACGCACATATATATATAGATATAAACACGCAAATGACACAAAATAAGATAAGCTTTTCACACTAGTATGGCAAAAATGTGTCATATGGAAACGGAAGTGAAGGGGTGTGAGCAAGATACCAATGAATTAAGACCCAATCACTTAAACATGTTCATTTAGTTCGCATTTGATTGAAAAAATTTATCAACAAGAATTTATCCTTTATGTGATAGTATAAAGTGAACTAATGAACAAACAAACACAATGCATACAAGCCTATAATGTTGATGATTCTACAAACCAATAGAGTCATGACATTATAAGCGCAAATAGGATAAACGGACATTGTGCAAACCGTTGATATATCATCCAAACTCCCTCAATAAGCATATATATATATTATTCTTTTGAATGAATAAATCAACTAAACAAATTCGTCCTTGGCAAATTATTTTTCTTTTTATGCCATATTTTCTTTTAGGCCTTTGGACCAAGTATTTCTTTTAGGTCCAAGCAAACGGTGGCTTACTATTCGCAAAGGATAATAAATCCTTTCGAAGCCCTTCCCTGTGCACATTTATATATAATATTATTATTTCTCACAAATCTCACGTGCAACGGATTTTAACATGCACTAGTCCTCCTAGGTCATAGTATGTAGATGACTAGATTGGTAGGAGAACACCTCACAAAGCTCAAATATAACATGTGACGTTAAGGTTCAAAAAGCTTGTGCATGTGTGTAAAGGCATATAAAAGTGAATCCATTAAGCAAGTCAAACTTAAGCTACTCCATGTAAGCATGATAAAGAACATTTTAAGGATTAAAATTCTAACCAATAGTTCTATTCACATGGAAGAGAAATGAGGATTCAAACACAAACATATGCCAAAAAAATGTGTGTAAAACCAAAATACACACAAAATAAAATCATTTTGAGTTTTTTAAATTTTTAACCAAAAATAGAAATATTTACTCAAAAGACACACAAAAATCATTTGTATTTTTCATTAAGCATGAATTACGAAAAGGGTAAAACACAAATGATAAACAAAAATCTTTTTGAATTTTTCATTTAACGCAAACTAAAATGAAAGGCTATAATACAAAAGATAAACAAACATCATAATTCTAGCATGAGATATGATATAAAGCAATGACTAGAAAATGACTAAACATGCATACACCTAGAAATGATATAAAATATGAAGCACAAAAAGCTAGAGTATGCAAACAACTAACACATTCAACCTTTAAGTTTAGCAAGGGAGGTTTCATGTGAAAGCAAATGAGAATCAACAAATCTAATATCTAGCGCGTCTAAAAATGATTTCCTAACCCATATAGATGTATATTTAAAATGATGGGATTTGGAAACTAATGAAATGCTAGACATAGACTTCCTAGGGCTTCTTTTAAGATAAAAACAAAATGAGCTAAGGTGACCTTTCCTTCCACAATGCAAGCATGTGAAAACACGAGGAATGTTACCTAAAGTGTAACCTTTTCTAAAGTCTTTGGATAAAGTTGACCCTCTAAAACAAATAATGGTTTTAGCTTTAGCAACGAAAGTATTTGAACTAGATGAGCTAGAACCATTACAACTATTACTCGAGTCATGTAAGTCATTTTTCAGTTTTACAATATTGGACTCATGTAACAAATTAGACTCCTCAATTTTACGGGACTCCTTCTTTAAATTTTTTATAACCTCAAGAAGGTTATCACGCTCCCCCTCAATGTGAACAAACGTTTCCCTAAGATTATTTTATCGACAATCACTCTCTTTCTTGGACTTTTCTAAAATATTAAAATTATAATTTATGTCCATGAGCTTTTCACGAAAAATATATTTTTGAGATAGCGAGGTTTGTAAAAATTCAACTTTAGCTTTAAAACAAGAATTTTCATTTTCAAGAAATTTAATTCTTTTTGCAAATCTCAAATTTAATTCTCTTAATTTTTCATTACACTTATTAAGCCCATTAAATTCCTCTCGAATAGCAAAAACTTCATTATCATTAGAAATGGACAAATTTTTATTAAGATGTCCCATCGAGAGATACAAAAAAAATGAGAGTGAGTAAAAAAATGAACCACCTAAAAATACAAGGAGCACAAAAAATTTAAAAGCCGAAAAATGGATCTTTAACACAATAAATTAGCGCTCCGGCTCTGATACCACTTTGTTGGAACACGAGGCCCCCGATTTTAAATTTTTATTACAAAATGCTATTTCAATTTCCTTTTAAAAATGCGGAAGCGTGAGATGGTTCAATTAAACAAATTAACGAATTTCTTTTCAAATTAAACTAAAACCAAGTGAAATGTGATGAAAAACACACACAATTTTAATTTCACTTAAACACAATTAATTTAACTCAAGTCCTAGAAATTTTTCTAAGTCATGTTTTCAATATTACCAAATTAGGCGAAACCAATTTTATCAAATTAAGTGATGACCTGAATTAAATTAACATAAACATTACCCAAATCAATTTAGCACCAAATTAAACAAGTAGTGATTTAAACCAATTTTATCTTTTTATCTAAGCATGTGTTCTAGGTGAGTATTGAAAAAGATAAAATAAATAATGAATCACTACGCCGCGATGTATGAGGAAAAACCCACAATGGGAAAAAACCTCGAATAGCCCTAGCCTCAAATCCACTAAGTACGGAATTTACAATTACAAGAAAGATGACTTACAACACTCAAATCGACTCTTTCAAGCCCCGAAGAATCTTCTTGTAACTACCTCTGACTAGCGAATAACCACGAAGCTCCACCGCGATCTCGGAATCCACCGATCGGACTTTTTCTGGTCACTATCACCCGAACAAGGAGCCTTTCTTCAATTGGGTATGCAGCAGCAAATAATCTTCTTCTTTGAGGGATGTAGAAGGAAACCCAAACGAACTCTTCAAATGGTAGAGTAAAACCTGGTGCTAAACACTCCAAGAAAGATGTATATATATTGAAACTTCGAATAAACTATATGGGAGAAAATAAGAGTGTTTAAAGGATTTTCTTGAAAAATTAGAGACTCAAAACATGAACTTTTTCTTTTTTGAATTTTTCTCTCAAACTCTCTCTTAGAGATTGTTGTTTGTGAAAAATTTAAATTGAAAATTTTGGTTTCCGCGCTTAATTAATCAGGTAAAAATTTAGTGGGAAAAGAAGTGGAAAAGTGGGAAAAACTGCTCAAAACTGCCAAAATAACTGTTCTCACCAAATCTCGTTCGAACGAGATTTTCTTTCGAACGAAGTCTTGTTCGAACGATCTTTCTAACAAAGTTCCAGTGTATTAAAAGTTGAACTCTTTATAAATCTCATTGGAATTCTCGTTCGAACAGTCATCTCGTTCGAACGATAATTCGAACGATGTTTCAGTGGCCAATAGGGGAACTCGTTGGCAGACCTCGTTTGAACGACTCGTTCGAACGACAACTTCGAATGAACTTCTAGAAAGCTAAAAAATTGAGGTTTAGCCCAGAAACTTTATATACATATTTTAATGTTTTAATAAAAAATTTCTGAAAAATAAACAGCAGTTTAAAATAAAATTCACCCAATGAAAAATTATTCCAAGCTCATATATATATATATATATATATTCAAATGCATTCATACCTTAGGAGAAATTGGAACTATGTTGGTGACGTAGAAATGAGGCACAACAAACTCGGCATTTTGATGAAGCTTTAAACTTGGCCGCTACGTCTTCAACTTTAGTATGTCATAGGCTTGAAGGATGGTCAATAACTCTATCCTATGACTCAAATGTTTTTGTCCGAAATTGAGCCAAAACAACAAAGGACTCAATTGAAAATTTGTGTCCTTACAGTGCAAGCCATATATGTATGGAAACATATATGTCTTACCATTCCAATTAGCTTTGAATGAGGTCATTTGGAGTTCTGTAGAGGGAGAAATCATAATTTTACTACAGGGTGTTTAATCTGTCAGCATAGTAATCTGCCTGAATTTTTTAGGTTACTTTAAACGTGGGCCATTTTAATTTTACTTAGAATTAGAGTGTAAGCCATATATTTCTGGAAATATCTATGTCATAGATTTCCAATGAGATTTGAATGAGGTCATTTCGAGTTTTATAGAGTCAGAAATCGCAATTTTACTATAGGGTGTTTAATTTGCCATAATAATTAAGACTCGATTT
The DNA here is from genome assembly GCA_949130495.1 of Sambucus nigra. Classification (NCBI taxonomy): domain Eukaryota; kingdom Viridiplantae; phylum Streptophyta; class Magnoliopsida; order Dipsacales; family Adoxaceae; genus Sambucus; species Sambucus nigra. Next base: position 245,261,420 of record OX422212.1, on the reverse strand, counting down.
GGTTACCCAGTTTTGCACATTTTGCTTGTTTTGCTATATTTCTTTAAGAGATAAATCATTAGGAACTTGGCTGCTAATTTGTGGTTAAATAAATACTTAGAGAGGGTCAGTGAGTAGATGGTTAAGGCTTGGCTAAATTTTAATGTGAGTGATCTTTAAATTTAGACCGACGATAATGAATTGATTGAGATACTGTAACAACCCTTGCTTATGAGAACCTATTTGATATTTACTTACTATGTGAATTAATTACATATAAAATGTTAGAAGGTGGAGTAAGTATTGATTTAATGAAGAAAAGTTAATATTTACTAACTTTTTGTATATTTACTGTATGAGTATGTAAATATCCTCATGTTGAGTTTTATAGTGTCATAAGATTTAAAATGACCCTATGGTTTAAAATAGAACCGGAACTCAAAATGAGTTATAAAATATCCAAATGATAATTTAGAGGTTGTAGTTGGTTCCGAAACGTGCGAGATAGTCAAAATGTGTGACATATTGTATTTTGAGGTTTTGGGCACTTTTGACTGGTTTTAACTTATATGTGTAGTTGCGAACCATTTAATGTGGTATTTACCACTTAAGTTATAAATTGTAGACAGAGGCACGATTTATGTTTTGATTAAGTCACTATTCTCTTAAATGAAACTTTTGACCTAGAGAGAAAGAGAGAGGAAGAGAAAGAGTAGAGAAAGGAGAAGAGAGTGAAGATTGAGGTTGGATTCTTGATACTACACAAGGAAAATCTGAATTTGCAAGATTGAGGCAAGTTTTCTACTTACTATATGTGATTTAAGATAAATGATTAGTTGTGATAATTGTGTATTAATCATGGTTTAACTAATTTAGGGTTTTTGGGTATTTATGGGTCTTGAATCATTCAAGAATGATTTGGATGATTAATGAGGTTTATGGTAGTAGTTAATGGTATTTATGTTGTATTGGTGACAATAAATGATATTGGTTTGAAAGGATTTGAGTTGGGGTAAATTTGGAGTCCAAGACTCCATAGCCAAAATTGGCAAACTTCGCAGGGGCGAATCGATTCGGCCAGGCCGAATCGATTCGCATGGGGACAGTTTCCAGGTCTTAATGAACCAAATCGATTAGGCTGGTCCGAATCGATTCGGCAATTATGCAGAATCTCATATTTTCTGGCCGAATCGATTCGAAAATCCTACATTTTTAAGTTGTTTTTCTTTTTCAATTTTAACCCTTTTTCTCTAAACTTAGGACTTAGGAACCTTCTTGTATGAAGTCAACTTAGATTCCTAGATTTCTAGGTGAGTTGGTTCACTACCCTAGTTTAGAATTGGTATAATTAGGATTTATTTTGAGGGTGTGTGAAGTGATGCTCAGGCATTACTTCCTTTTCATAACTAGTAGGGGTCTAGGAAATTACTAAGTTGTGTTTGGAGATTTTAGAAGTTAAATTGAGGTATGATGGTGTATTATAAATCCCAAAAGGAGACTTGGGAAAATAACTTGGGATTTTATATATTCATCGAGGCTTTTTTGATAATACGAAGCACGTATAGTTCCGGATAACCATAATGAATTTGATAAAATGTAAATGGACAAAGTAAATGGTAATTTACTAAATCATGTCATGGTAATTAATAAAATGGTTGGAACACGCCCTCTCTAAATACCATCTTAAGGGAAGTTCGTGCGTAAGGTGAAGCCCCCTGGCTAATAAATGCAGGGTGGATATAGTCCTAGGCCATATGAGTGCTTGTTTTATATTTTTTGCGATGGGTAGGTAATTTCGGGTGTGGTTATGACTACCCCGCAGGCATATGGACGCTTCCCAACATTTCGATAGGATCCCAGGTTGTCTTGATGATAGGCCCTGGAAGATGATGGTTATTTACGGGCGTACACAGTGGGGAAACCCAGACGGGCAGTCTTAGAATCGTTATATATATATTTACAACTATTCTAACATCAAGTGGGACTTGATGGATATTAATGCCACAAAGATCATAACGCAATTCCATAAAGAGCATAATACATGCCACAAAGAGCATACAATTGAGATACGTGCCACAAAGAGCACATGATAAAATTTGTATTTCTGATAAGGAATGGAAAGATAAAATGAAAAGGTGGATAATGATAAACAATTGAGATTAATGATGATTATAAATATCCTCTTGCATAATTGAATATTATTTCATAATCATTAATTGTCTTAGTTTATTTCATGATGTCACCATATTAGATTATCATCCATGATTAAGTGTTCATCATTGTCATACTATTTGTTTATTTGGTGATCACATAAAACCGGGCCCTGACCCGTTATTCTTTCTTGTTATGCATATATATATATTGTAACCGCTCAGGTGCTCCACCGCAAGGACGCCCGTATTGACCTCCCCATTCCAGTGTCTTTTGAGGAGCCGTGATATTTTTGTGGATTTCACGGGATATTTTGTGTAGATGCCTTCATTGTTGTTTCCTAGTTATGATCGGGTCCTTATTAGAGTGTGTGGCCCAAACTGTTGTAATTGTATAATGGATGTAAAATGTAATGTATTGAACTTATTGTACATTGTATGAATTCTGTTGACCGACATTTCATTCGGTCCTTTTATTGTTATTGTGTTATCGTTGTTATATATATACTTTTGGGGTTTCCACCTTCTTTTTTATTATGGGTTGTTGACAATGCTTTCTTTAAATTACAAAACAAAATTTTTGACAACCCGTTTTCTGAAATATTGTGTGGTTATCCCGATACTCTTTATGTTGTTACGATGCTGAGAATGATTCCATCCATGATTCCTGTATTATTGGAGTATCGGGCTGGACACCCCTTATTTCGGATAGTCGGGTTGTCACGGATGCATTTCAGGAATTTGGAATTTAGGTCACGGGAAGGGAAAACCAAGACCTATGACTTAGACCAATATCGTATGAGTGAATTAACTACTGAAATAAATTAAGGGACTAACTAGGACCCTTAGTGTAGATATTTATACTCGAATAAATATGATTGTGAGAATAATCGTAAAGTGATAGTACGGTGAGTATTCGGGAGATATATACTACGTACGGGTTATGTTTATAGGTTGAGTTTATACCTATACAGATGATATTTATTGATTTGAGTGTAAATCTAAATGGATGATATTTATAGGTTGTGTGTATACCTATACGAAATATATATATATATATATATATATATATATGGTGTGTATGCCTATATGCGACATATGGATAGGTTGTGTGTGCGCCCATTATGTGTCTCCTTATGTGTTATGTAGGTTTCCTGCAGTAGGCGATCCCATCTTGACGATTCCTGTGAGGTCTGAATTTGTGTCCCAGAACATAGAACCTAGGTACGTGCTATCTGAGTGTATGATAGTTTCGACGGTCAATTAGGTACGTGAGGTATGTGCGTGACCCATAGGCTTGGAACTATGTTCACCTCTAATATGTATTGATTTGATTTATAGTTCGAGGGTAATATCTGAACTGTTAGTCCTTGATTGGGTAAGAGAGGTACATAGACCTAATAGCATAGTATGCATCTTCGTGGTTCTTAGTCCGAGATGATGGAGTTATGTATATAGATTGTGTGACATATCTCTATATACATGTGTATTTATCCCACTTATGTGTGAAAGTAGTAGTTGTAGATAGCGTATATCTAAATGTGATGTAATTAAGAGATATTCTACCTAGTGCGTGATGGTAGTAAAGTTAGATAACGTATATCTAAAAGATGATTTAAGTAGAATAACTCAATGAAATGGTTTAATGATAACATAAGTGAAATGTTAGTTATAATGAATAATAACATACAAGACACGTCAATTATTAATATTACGATAGTGTACTGTATGGGCGGTACGGGGGAGCCAAACATGTTAGTGGATAGATAATTTGAGGTGACCTAGTTGGGCTGGGTAGCATAGCTAGGTAGGATGCATTGTAACAACCCGCGTAATTTTTGGGGTATTTTCGAAATAAAGAGAAAAAAAATAAATTTTGAGATAAAATTATTTTTGTTGCTCATATATGTTGGTTATTATTTCTAAAGGAGAGAATTTCAAACGATTTCGAAATCGAAATTAAAATGGAGTTTTAATTGAATTTTTATTATATAGAAGAGTCCTCAAAACATAAAACTCTATAGAAAAAAATATATTTAAAAATATTGAACGGTCCGATCGAGCTGAACTTTTTTTGACAGCTTCTTCTCGTCTTTATCTAATTCTCTGTAAAATTTCATCAAATTACAACGGTCCGATCGTCCGGAATAAAAATTTTAGTGTTTGTATCTGATTAGAACTCTTTTCTCAATCAAATTCTTAATCCTTTATATATCAACTAATTCGTGCCTTGGCTTTTCAAATCACTTTTTCTCAAACTTTTCAACCAGAAGACCTCTCTAAAATTACTCCCTTTCATATACAAACCATATCCCCAAACTTATTCAAGATTTCAACCTTAGATTAAAAGGCTTATTTTGTGTTTTCTCGAGTTTGGGCTAAAACGAGATTTGATTTATTTTGCGAGAGGAACGTGATGGTGTGTTTATATTTTGAGGCTGAAATTATGTGATGATTCATGTTGGTTCTTTTTGGTGGTTTAAGGTATGGGTTTTTACACAATATGCTCCTTAATCTCGCGAGTATTATTCTCGTTGTTTTCTTGTGATTATTGACTCATATTTGAATTGATAAAGTCATTTGAAAATCTGAAAATATTTGTTGGAATCTAATTTCGATTCATGTGATATTATATTTGGTGTTGATCATGTTGTCATGAGATTTTAATATGGCACTGAAGTTGGGCACCTGCCAATATTCTTTTCTCCGGATATGCTAGAAAAATGCATAGGCGCGGTACGGTGGTGAGGCCTGGTGACCCGGTTAATGTGTTGTTGAGAAATTATATTGATATAATTGCTATTGATATTCGCATTTGATTTGAATATTCATATTCGTATTGTTACGTTTTATTCACCGTAATATTTGTTGAGCATCTTTCCTGTCGTATTGTGTACTTCCCCATATTTTCTTTTAGTGGCAGGTTAGCGCGAATTTTTGGGCGCTTTGGATTTATTTTGGAGATGGATTTTAGCGTGGATTATTATTGCGAATGATTTTTAATACAAGATGAGAAGACTTGTATTTATTTTGATGTATAGAACATTGGAGATTTATTTTATTTCAAGTTAGATGTTGTAATTATTCGAGAGAATTGTTGTATTTATTTGAAGAGATTTGAGATTAGTGGGTTCTTTTCTATTATGAGATTTAGATGCTCTATACCTTGTTATTTGTGGATTTAAATTAGTTTTATCGATGAGTAGCGCTCCGTTTGCTCTCCCCGGGCGGGCGGGGTGTTACATGCATTAGGCGTGCACATTAGTTAAGAAGTGAGGAACTCAAGAGAGTATACATTGAATTAACATGTGTATTCAATAAATGATTTTTAGATTGTGATAAATACTTACTAAATATTTTCAAAATGTTTTGGGCTATGTCCCATCTTGCAAAATATTTTCAAACCTTTTAGGTGTCCGCAATTGGGACGCCAAACTTGATGATTCATTCCAGCGATGCGGAGCTGCAGCACTTGTGGAGCTTGCAGGATTTGGATTAGATGCTTCAGATACTTCTTTCCTAGAGTAGGATTCAGTTCCAGTTATTCATTTGGGCATGTTTCCCCTTGAGCTATTAATTTTATATCAGTTCAGACTGTATATTCATGTTTATTATTTATGTTGGATTTTTATTAGACTTGTAGACCGCTGGTTTATTTAGTATTATTTATTTAGTTATTTATTTTGTGATGGATTCATATTGTTATTACTGTTTGGATGGTTTGGTTATCGTATTTAATTTCCAAATGTTGTTAAAAATGAAAGATAAAAATTGACACACGCTTAATTTATCAAAGGTGGTTAGTCAATTAAAAAAATTTCGACGGTGGTGCTAAGGATGATCCAATGAGATTTCGGTTTATTTTAATGAAGGACTGGTCACCCGTGGTTAAAATAGGCGGGGTGTCACAATGAGCTACACTCGTCGACTTCTACATCCTAGGTATTATGAATAAAATGTCGTTGGAGATACTCCGTTAAAGAATCAATCCAAAGTCTAAGGCAACAATAATGACCTAAGAACTGTGAAAATAGATTCAACAACAACATAAATAACAAGTTTGCAAAGAATAAGGATTTAACTGAATTTGGGTTATAATAATTATTATGCATCATCCTCGTATGTTTTAATTATTTTTAATTTATCCCAACCAAAACAACCCTAAATATAGCATGCATCTAATCCCAAGCCCAAATGTCCTCATGTGAATAATGTCCATCTCTTTATTGAATGTTATTTACTTTTTCATTCTTACCATTAATCTCTTCTATTAACAACCAATTATTTTACGGTTATCCTTTACCTTAAGAGCATCGTTCTAACTAAAGAAGGTATTGCTAATAGTCTTTATGTATGATACTAAGCATGTGTCTCAGGTCTATAAATCCAGTGCAATCTCTTGCTAATAATCAAGTATATACGTCTCTAGCATATTTATTACATAAATATCGAGTCATAAGTTTATAGTAAACCTCTAGTATAAATCATATACATCTCTAGTGTAATATATTAACCAGTTTGACTAACTCAAGTACTGCAACACAGAATCGCGTGAACCAGAGGAAAGATAATCTTTAATTTTAACCTCCATAATAGTACGGTCCTTGACACATACAAGTAAATGAGATACACTCGAGTTCACAAATAAAAGTACAAAGGTCTATCCCTATTACCTTCGGGAATTACTCATTTGTACGAGCTATAGTTATAAAACATCCCAACCTTATAACCTCACAACATCAGCCCAAGGGAAATCACTATGCATTCATGCCAAACTTACGATCCCCATACCATTAGTTGTATGAGAGGATCCTCCCGTTAGTCCCCTGGGAGATGAGAACTTTCAACATGTAGGATAGGGGTAAAAAGGACTTAGGTAGATCTTGTCACATCACCAAGAAATACCACTTTATGTTAACATCGTATGTACCCCACCAAATCCCTCCTAGTACGTCACCCATGAGCCACCACTCTAATATGATTGTACACAAAATAAGTAAACAAGTGCGACCCTACACAACCGACCCAAGTGACCAAGTAAAAATCCTACTCAAAGTGATTAAACAAAATATCTCTTTTTGTTGATACCAAAATTAGTATGCTGATATGGACGAATAATAAGAAGACACGTGTCAATCTACGTGGCACAATAGCAACGAGGAAGTTCATTCCCCCGACCTAGTCATACTCACTCCGAGGAACTCCAGCCCTCCGAGGAACTCCAGCTCTCCAAGGAACTCTTTAACGATGAGCAACTAAAGGCGGTTCGAGCTGCATATCGACCACAACATTGATTGCCAGATAATCAACAGTTCAACTATTCATTGAATGCTTATCATCTTGACGCACACGCTTGAAGAGCATTAAATGAATTACCCTTTCATATGTATATCATTGAATGTATCACCCTTTCATGTACAGCCTAAAGGCTATAAATACCTTGTATCACTCTCATTCAAGGGGACCGGAATTTCTTGATAGAACTTGTAATCGAGAATTCCCAAAACATTCAGCAATAATATAACAGTGGACGTAGGCCATTCTTATAAGGCTGAACCACTTTAAAATTCTTTGTCTCATTTATTTATCTGTGATTGAATAATTAGAGTGATCTAATTTTTTACATCAACAGATTGGCGCCGTCTGTGGGAACGACTGTTGTTATCGTTTTTCACCAAAAATTATTCATCATCAATTGCAGATAATCCGTAATCTAGCAATCGAAATGCTGGAAATGCTGGAAATCTTCCAAATCCTTCTGAACCTCCAGATCTGGCTGAAATTATGACGAATCTGGCTCAAGGACAAACCGCCATGCAAGAGACAATGCGGCAACTCATACAAACCCTTCATGGCGGTGCACCTGCACATTCGGGACAACAAAGTGGTCAGAGGCAAACCTATTTACTTTCTTCACGATCTAGGCGTACATATGCGTATCGTAATGAAGAATCTGATGATTTCTCTTATCAACCTGGGCGAACTTCGTCAATGCGGGCTACAGATACTGAGCAACGTATCACTCTCTCTCCAGAGAGACCCAGTGCCTTGGAGAGATTGAGCAGGGTATCTCCTTTCAGCCGATTAGGTCCTAGGAGTAATAGGAGTCCGCCTAAGACCATGTTGAGGAGTTTTCGACAACCATCAGATCTAAGAGAAGGATCAGCGCAATCACGATCAGTTGCTCGTCAAGATAGATCTCAAGAGGCCACTTCAGAATAATCAATTGCTCGAACTAATAGACCCGAGGAAGGAAATGATGCGTGGAAAGGTTCCATTTAACGGTTGGAGGATAGATTGGGAGAAATGGCTAAGGCGAAGAATCCCCTACAACAAACTTTTGTTCAAGGGACACCTTTTGTCAAGGCTATTGTGGATTTTCCTACACCGTCAAAGTTTAAAGCACCCGTAGTAACCCCCAAATATGATGGAAAGATAGATCCTGTTCTTCACATAGAGAAATATCAAGCTGCTGCCGACATCTATGCCGTCCCTGACGAGATGAGATGCAGAGCATTCTCAGGAACTCTTACTGGATTTGCTCAGATATGGTACAACAATCTTCCTCGGGGTAAGATTTCAACTTTCTTTCAATTAGCCGAGTTGTTCATCGGCAATTTCTATTTTGGAGCAAAGCCAGTAAAATGAGTAGCACACTTGTTAAGTGTTAGACAAAAATCTGGTGAGAGTACTAGAGATTACATAACTCGTTTCAATAACGAGAAGCTGGAAGTCATAGATTATGAAGAGAAGACAGCAATCACCGCCTTGATGAGTGGGTTGTTGCCTAACAAGTTGTATTACACCTTGGCCAAAGATCCACCTACAACTATGTCAGAGTTGATGGCAAAAGCGGCTAAAATCATGAATGCAGAGGAGGCTATGGCTGTGAAGAAGAATATGGATAAAGAAACCAAGGAGGAAGGTGACAAATCTAAGAAGAAAGAGCATAAGGGCAATGGCGGTGACAAACATTCCAAGAATAATAAGTCGTCATGGGAAGTCCTGAAGAAATTCGATAATTATACTCCTTTGAAAATGGGTATTAATCATGTCTTGGAAGAAATCAAGAATAACGAGGAAGTAAAGTGGCCAAAGAAACTGAGGTTAGACCCTGACACGAGGAATAGGGAGAAATATTGCGAGTTCCATAAGGATCATGGCCATATGACCAAAAATTGCATAGCTCTTCAGAACGAGATTGAAACACTCATCCGAAGAGGGAAACTAGCAAAGTATGTTGATCGGGGAGGCGAAAGAAGAAATAATGACCGAACTAGAGAAAGGTCTAGATCTCCTCGTCGAGCAGAGGAAAAAAAGAAGAGAAACCATGAAGACGATCCAGATGATGACCCCGATCTTCCCAAGAAACCAAGGCAGCCATAACGAGAGGTATTTTCCATACGTTTTGGGTCATTTGATTGTAATGTCATTACAGGAGTTGATGCAGGAGGAGGAGACCTTACTGCATAAAGAAAGGCTTACCTTGGAGAGGCTCAAGCTTGTTCATATATTCAGCGAATAAATTTGGCTGAGGATGATCGCCCGAGGAAGATAAACAAAGAGAAGCTGGTCATTGGCTTTTCAAAAAATGACCTGGCAGGTGTTCTTTACCCTCACGACGACCCTTTGGTGATCAAAATGAGGATGAAAGAAGTAGTGATTTCAAGGGTTTTTAGTAGATAATGGTAGTTCGGCGGACATCATGTACTACTCATGCTTTGACAGTTTAAATTTGAAATTATCTCAATTGGAAACTTATCACAGACCTTTCCTGAGTTTTGCTGGAGAAAAAGTTTTTCCACTTGGGACGATCAAGTTGGATATATTCATTAGAACTTGGCCTGCTTGCCGAACAGAAAGAATACGCTTCTTTATGATGGATAAGAATGTGCAATCAGCTTACAACATTATCATGGGAAGGGTTGGTTTGAAGAAGTTCGAAGCAGTTCCATCTACAGTACATCAGTGTTTAAAATTCCTAACAAATTTCGGAGTAGGAGTTGTGAAAGGTGATCAGAAAGTAGCTCGGGAATGCTATTATTCATCTGCCGAGCAAGAGGAGCTTGAAGAGTCAAGGAAAAAGACTACTACCTACCAGGTGGATGAAGGTACAGAAATTGAAACACTGGATCCCAGAGATGAATCCCAACTTGTAAAAGGACAGGTGGTGGAATCTACAGACAATGTTATTCTGGACGACGAGCACCCTGAACGAATAACCCAGATACGGTCAACGTTGGATGCTTCAATAAAACAGGAGTTGATAACTTTCTTGAGAAACAGAAAGAAAACTTTTGCGTGGAGTCATGAAGACATGCCAGGAATAGATCCAAACTTCTTATGTCATGAGCTTAATGTGAATAAGGAGATCAAACCTGTAAAGTAGAGAAGAAGAGTATTTAGTCCCGAGAAGATTCAAGCTATACAAGAGGAGGTCGAGAAGCTCCAGAAAGCCCAATTCATTGAAGATGTGAAATATCCAGACTGGTTAGCAAATGTGGTGATGGTAAAGAAGAAAAACAATAAATGGAGAATGTGTGTTGATTTCACTGATCTCAACAAGGCCTGCCCAAAGGATCACTTTCCATTGCCCAGAATTGACCAACTAGTGGACGCTACCTCGGAACACGAGCTGCTCAACTTCATGGACGCTTACTCTGGATACAACCAGATCAAAATGAAACCTGAAGACAGGGAAAACACTTCTTTTATTACCCCTAGGGGAACTTATTGTTATAATGTTATGCCTTTTGGTTTGAAAAATGCAGGAGCGACATACCAGCGGCTGATGAACAAGGTTTTCGCCGAACAAATCAGTTGCAATATGGAAGTCTATGTCGATGATATGCTGACAAAGAGCAAGAAAGCTGCTGATCATCTAGTTGACTTAGGTCAGACCTTTGATCAACTGGATAAATACCAAATGAAGCTCAACCCGACGAAGTGCACATTTGGATTACGAGAAGGAATGTTCCTCGGGTACATTGTCAACCAGCGAGGTATTGAGGCGAATCCAGCAAAGATCAAAGCTCTTTTAGGGTTGCGATCTCCAACGACGAAGAAAGAGGTGCAAAGTCTTACAGGACGAGTTGCAGCGCTCAACAGATTTGTATCCCGAGCAACTGATAGATGCCTCCCATTCTTCAAAACGCTTCAAAAAACTTTCGAGTGAAATGATGAATGTGAGAAAGCCTTTCAAGACTTGAAGAAATATTTGGGAGCACCTCCACTGTTGTCCAGGCCAGTAATGGGAGAAAAGTTGTACTTATACCTGGCAGTATCAGAGAATGCAGTCAGCTCGACATTGATCAGAATGGAGAACGGAGTCCAGAAGCCAATTTATTACACGAGTAAGGCTTTCTGAGGTGCAGAGATCAGGTACCCAAAGCTGGGAAAATTGGCATTGGCATTAATTGAGGCAAGTAGAAGAATGAGGCCATATTTCCAGGCCCATACCATCGTCGTGTATACCGACATACCATTGAGACAAGCCCTTCATAAGTCAAAAAAATCAGGGAGACTGATGTACTGGGCAATAGAGCTCGGAGAATATGATATTGTGTATGAACCCAGATCATCATTAAAAGGGCAGGCTATAGTAGACTTTATAGTAGAGTTTGCATATCCTGATACCCCCGAGGAACAAAAGTTTTTCGCTGACCAACCTGTAGATGTTACAGGATCAACAGACATAAGTCCAGACCAACTCCGGTTGGTAAAAGGGCTTGTGGATGCAGAAAGATCATCAAATTCAAACCCAGACCAACTTCGGTTGGTAAAAGGGCGAGAAGAGATGGTCGACGAGGAGCGAAAATTACCAGGGAAGGATGAAAGAAAACAGCAGATATTTCACCGAGGAACTCTGTCAGATAAGAAATTTGAAGACGAATTACCTACATGGAGATTGTATGTAGATGGGTCATCTTGCACAACAGGTTGTGGAGCAGGGATTGTTTTGAAAACCCCAGACAAGATTGACTTGGAATATGCTGTGCGATTCCAATTCAAAGCCTCCAATAATGAGGCTGAGTAGGAGGCCATGATAGCAGGTCTTAATTTAGCAAAGATTATGGAAGCACAACAAGTGATGGTATTCAGCGATTCTCAATTAATTGTGAATCAGATGATGGGAACATATGCAGTTAAAGGAGAATTAATGGTCAAGTATCATGCAAAGGTGATGGAGTTGTTGGCATAATTTGAAGCCATTCAATTGATCAGAATACCAAGAATGGAAAATGCACAAGCAGACGCACTGGCCCGACTAGCATCAGCTACTCGTACCGAGCTGCGAAGAACGATACCAATTGAAGTATTAGAAAGTTAAAGCATAGATGAATACTTGACGATGAATGTTATTACCCCTGATTTAGGACCATCTTGGATGGATCCCATCAGGGCATATATTGAAGAGGGAGAATTGTCGGAGGATAAGCTCTCTGCAAAGAAATTGAAGTTTAAAGCTGATCGGTATGTACTAACTAATGGTGTTTTGTATAGACGAGGAATTATGGTAGGTTTGCAGAGATGTGTACATCCCTCCAAGGTGAAGGAATTGATTGAAGAGATCCATGAAGGGTCTTGTGGAGCACATGTAGCAGGTCGGACACTTTTACAAAGAGTGATGACGCAGGGGTACTACTAGCCAACGATGAAGGCTGATTGTATAGCCTATGCCAAAAGATGTGATAAATGCCAACGTTTTTCTTCCATCCGACGTACTCCACAAGCATTGTTGACACCCATAACTTCCCCTTGGCCATTTGCCATGTGGGGAATTGATTTGGTTGGACCACTGCCAACAACCCGAGGAAGATTCAAGTACCTCGTCGTTGCAGTGGATTATTTACTAAGTGGGTAGAAGTTGAGCCACTTATTGATATGACATACGAGAAGGTATACCAGTTTGTTTGGAAGAACATAATCTGCCGATATGGTCTCCCTCATGCTTTCATCACAGACCATGGAACACAATTCGATAACGAGGAGTTTGCCGCCTATTGTCATCAGCCAAACATTTTGAAGATTCATTCAGCACCAGGCCATCCTCAAAGCAATGGACAGACTGAAGTGACGAAAAGAACATTACTAAATGGTTTGAAGAAGAGGCTAAGTGAGGCTAAGGCTAATTGGATTAATGAGCTACAGTCAGTATTGTGGGCTTACCGAACAACTCCCCGAATAGCAACTGGAGAATCAACATATATGTTGGCGTTTGGAAGTGAGGCTATAATACCTGCCGAGTTGGGTCTTCCAACACACAGAGTGCTCAATTTCAATTCCCCAGTCAGCGACTTAATGAGAAGATTGGATTTGATTATGCTCGAGGAGGTTAGAGAAGAGGCAACCATTAGGAATGCTGCTTACCAACAATGAACAACTCTGTTCTACAATAAGAGGGTGAAGAAATGCGATTTAAAAGAAGGAGATTACGTGCTAAAGAAGGTCATTCAGAAGCACAATAAATTGGAAGCAAACTGGCATGGACCTTACCGAGTTACAAAAGTTGTTCGACCAGGAACTTACCGCATAGCAACTCTAGAAGGAGAGGAATTTAAGAATGCATGGAATGCTGAACACCTACGCAAGTATTATCAGTGATGTAAAATGTAAAGCAGTTCCATCAATATGAATAAAACGATGATGTTTCGCCATCTTCTTTCTTTTATTGAAAGTTTTTTGGGGAATACTAGTGTGCAACACTACGCTGTTCAGCAATAAAAGCAACATGATAGTTCAAACCCAGATCAACTCCGGTTGGTAAAAGGGCGAGAACAAACTATACTCCTTTGGTTAGGAGGCGTACACTAGCTCAGACCAACTCCGGTTGGTAAAAGAGTTAGTGGACACAATAGTTCGAACTCAGACCAACTCCGATTGGTAAAAGAGCGAGAACAAACCATACTCCTTTGGTTAGGAGGCGTACACTAGCTCAGACCAAGTTTGGTAAAAGGGCAAGTGGACATGATAGTTCTAACTCAGACCAATTTCGATTGGTAAAAGAGCGAGAACAACATTCCTAAAAATTCCAACGTGTTTGGCTAGGAAGCAAGATATACTCTCAAATACCAACTTATGTTGGTCGGGAGGTAAGATTATTACAAAAGTTCCTCGAAGAACAATATTTTCCAAACTGAATCAAGTATGGTTGGTCAGAGATAAAAATCCACCAACTGTAGTTGGTCGACGAGGAGAAAATATTTTAAACAGTACCAAGTATAGCTGGTCGGGGATAAAAACCCATTAACTATAATTGGTCGACGAGCACAATTTAACAACCTTGGTTGGTTGGAAGAAATTTTAAACATTTTTATACTCATTACTTTATTATTAAGTGATCGAGCAACATTACTAATACTTGTAATTTTTTATTACTAAGTTGGTCGATGAACAACACAATATTGTTATACAAGCACAAATATAAAGTGTTTGACAAATACAAGAGCAATACAAATTTGCAAACAAAAATGAAATTCTTTCATTAAAGTCAAAACAAATTACACAAATTTATTACATTGATAATTGTGTACTAATTATTACATCAGAATTTCCTATTCTACTGGTCTTTTCCCTTTTGCTTTCGATATAGGCTCCTCGCCAGCAGGAGGATCTTCCAAGCAAAGGGGAGAATTAATGAAGTTAATATCTCGAAGCATTCTGACGTTCATTATTGAAGGAATGTCCAGTAGATGCTCGGGACGAGATACCTCGATCTGAGAATGAAGATTGTAGTCACCGAGGTATTTTGCAATTAAGTTTTGAGGAATGGCACGAGCTGGGATCCATTCCATGTCCAATTTATACGGTGGCACGGGCAAGTCAAGTACCCCAGGATCATAATAGTCCCATAGGTAATGTCCTTATTCGAGCTTCAGCACGCCCAAGGCATTCAGCCAACCTTGCTTGTAACCCTCATTATTGGCATTCTGGATACGATCATCTAAATGGAATAGTGCTTCGTTGTATCCACCCATCCAAAACTCCCTGGGCTGTTTTTGAAATTGAAAGGTCAACCTTGCAATCTTCTCGTTAAGACTCTGGATGAAAAGTTCATTAGTCACCAACGCTGATGTCTTTGAGGAGAGTTGTTGTTCCAGTTCTCTAATTTTCTTTGACTTGTTAGACAAAGCTTGGTTCTTAGCCATTAATTGGAATGCTTGATTTTCCAACGTTGATCGAGTACGAGTTTCTTTAACATTACAACTAAGATCTCTTGATCCTCCCCGAGCAGGTCGAGAACTTGGTTCCTCGAGAACATTCTGAGCAGCTCTTCCTCGTCCACGAGAACCTCTTCCTCGTCCTCGAGTAGCAGTAGAAGGCCCAGCACTTCTCAAAGTCTCCAACTCTTCTCGCAACTTGGCATTCTCAACCTCTAAAAATGAAAATCCCTCGTCAGTCACTGGGATTACAGCTGTTGAAGAAGAAGCTGCAGACTTATACTGTGCTAGCTCTTTCTGCAAATTGTTATTCTCTTGCTCCAGCAGCTCGGCAATCTATCTACATGCTTCAACTTCACCCCTTAGGGTTCTCCCCCTGACATCGTACCCAGCAAGGATCTTTTTGTGGCCTGTCTCGGCAGAAAGCTGTTGATACCTCTTTTCATACCCCTCGTGTAAAAGGGCATTTGATTCCTTGTACTGAGTCTGAAGATCTTCTAAACTACATTGAAGATCCTCGATCATTGCATAGTAAGCCACGCTATTGGCCACATCTCGATCAAGTAAGCCCTTCAGGTACTGATAAGCTTCGACTGCCTGCTCTGAAGCATCATGACCAAGGATGTTGACAACTTCTGATGCACTTAGGTTTGTGTGACCAGCCTTATAATATTCATGACATTGCTGCATCAGCTTTGTGTCATTAGCAGACAGCACATCCATCCTGGCCAGAAACTAATAGAGAAAGAAAAAGTAATCATCAATAAGAAGATAAAAGAGACAATCATATGGAAGAAAAGAACTCAAATTTTATTAGATCATAGTGCAGAGTTACAAAGATCTTGGTTACATTTGAAAAAGAAGAAAAATAAAAAGAGAATACCGAACAACTTCACACCTTTTCCTTATCTCCCAAGACTTTCTCGGGAGGCTGGGATGAAGAGCTCGGTTGCTCGGTTGGAACAATAAATTGATCGGCTGGAGCTGGAATTTGTTCAAGAGGAGCAGGCAGAGATGAAAGCTCCTCGTCAGCAGGCTGAGTAAGGATGGGATCACCCACCACCATTAAAGATTCTTCGGAGGCAGCTTCGTCCTCTTCTTCATCTTCAATAACTGGGGCAGGACCAGGGAGATGTTGCTGAAACAGTTCTGAGTCCTCATTAACTTTCAATTCTTGCAGGGCAGCAACCCAACCATCTCGGAAGTATTTCAAACTCCCATACTTGACCTGGGTCATCATTGCCGCTACCCCCTATCCCATCCTTTATCCCAACCGGTGTGAAAAGATTTTTTCACAGCCACTTTTCTTTTCATTTTCTCCGAGGAGAGCTTCTCGGATAGAAGATCGTCGGAGGCTTTTAACTTGGCCTCCACCTACTCCTTCTGGCGATTTACTTCTCACAGAAGGGTTAGCTCTTCCTCAGCCGATTTTAACTTATTTTCAAGCTCCCCAAAGTTTGTGAGCTTCTCGGCATATTTCTTATTCTCTCTCTCCAAGTCTTTTACTTTTTTTTCCAACTGCACCCTCTCTGCCTCAGATGCAGCCAACTTCTTCTCCCATTCACCCCTATCCTCGTCATATTTTTACGGGAATCCTTCAAAGACTGGGCCAAACCCAGAAAAGCATCCTCCACTCCAGACGAGGAGCTAGAAGCCTTGAGTGCTTCATCTTTCTTCACTATGGTGTTAAAGCAACTCACCAGCTGGAAAAAGAAGAAGATAATGATAAATCAACACAGAGACATATGTATTGATGGAAAGAAAGAAAAAATTAGGATAATAGAAACTTACTGAAGCAATGTGACGAGTAGCTAGGGATGTCAGCATATCCCTAGACATGTTCTCCTCAATTCCTTGGACTTCAGGAATAGTCCAAGTCTTTACCGAGCTCATTGCAATAAAGAGGTGGAAAAGAAAATCCACATTCAGCAATAAAGAGGCTGGGGAACCAATGTCCCTCAGCCAAGAGAAAATAATTTGAAGGCTCAGAAAGATCCTCCACAGTTACCCAAGATGGAATAGAGAAATCAGAATGGAATTTCTCAAGAGATTCAATAATATAAACCATGGTGAATAAAAGAAATAAAGAAGAAGGAATAAGATCTTACAGGAAAAAGGGAGATCTGTTGACAATGAACGAAAACAAGGATGAACGCACAAGAGAAAGAAAGACTATGGAAAACTCGAAAACAGAAATTGGAAAAGGTAGAAGACGGTGATATTGTCTATGAAGTTTAAATACTTTGCCTTGGGAAATGGCGAAAGAAATGATTACAAAAAGGAAACTATTACGCTACCGGCGGCTAAAAGGACAAAAAGTGCACGAAGATCGAAACGCTTATAAAAATGCAAAAAGGCATATTCTGCGAATTTGGAAGGAAATTCAAATACGAAGAAAATGCTCCTAAAACCCAGGAAGGTCATTTAATATTGCCATATACCGAGAAAGAATGTTCCATACTCCTCAAAGTTTGAAATATGAAACATTGGGGGCTTCTGTTGATACCAAAATTATTATGCTGATATGGACGAATAATAAGAAGACACGTGTCAATCTACGTGGCACAATAGCAACGAGGAAGTTCATTCCCCCGACCTAGTCATACTCACTCCAAGCAACAGGTGTACTCCGAGGAACTCCAGCTCTCCAAGGAACTCTTGAACGATGAGCAACTAAAGGCGGTTCGAGCTGCATATCGACCACAGCATTGATTGCCAGATAATCAACAGTTCAACTATTCATTGAATGCTTATCATCTTGACGCACACGCTTGAAGAGCATTAAATGAATTACCCTTTCATATGTATATCATTGAATGTATCACCCTTTCATGTACAGCCTAAAGGATATAAATACCTTGTATTACCCTCATCCAAGGGGACCGAAATTTCTTGATAGAACTTGTAATCGAGAATTCCCAAAACATTCAGCAATAACATAACAGTGGACGTAGGCCATTCTTATAAGGCTGAACCACTTTAAAATTCTTTGTCTCATTTATTTATCTGTGATTGAATAATTAGAGTGATCTAATTTTTTACATCAACACTTTTATTATTAGTCATTACACACGTTAACTATAATCAGTTATTTCTAACCCTAGCCCGAACTCTAAAGGCATCCCAAAACTATGTATACTCTCACACTTTACTTCCACAAGAGTTATCTTAAAAATAGTAATTACCCTACTCAGTGATTCATAAAGCATTCTAAATGAACTATTGACCTCTACAAACACTAAGCATCTAGCACAATCATGGTATTATCCAATACAAAGTCCTATACCCAAGGTACTCACTTATATAGTAATTCCATTTACTCATGAATTCCTAGAGTCTCTCAAGTTCAAACTCAGATGTATCTTATTATCACGTTCTAACTTAAATGTCTATTAGTGTTATTAAGTTCTAACTCAAATGTCTCTTATTAGGTAAGAATTAACCCCAATGGTCCTCCAGAAACCATCGTTCAGACCCCACTTAACCAAATTTCAGCATATCTAGCCCTGGTCGTGCGCACGAGCGCCTTTCCTGGTCGCGTGTGCGCTTGACCCAATCTCGTTCGAATGAGTTTAACATGTCATACTGAACACCAAATATGTTTAGTATATATATTTTATAAACTAGATATGTTTATCAAATCTATTTTATAAACTAAATTTGTGTTTAAAATTGTTTATACGCTTTGAAGATAAGATTTGGTTTGTTCCTTTCAGATTTGTGTAGATCTATTTATGTTTTATAAAAACTCACATATAAATCTTTTGATACATAAAACTGACTTTTTGTTTCATATGGTTGAAACTTTAAACCTCAAAGCAAAGACTCTTTCTTATCCAGTCTTTAGGGGTAACCCTTCAACCTTCTGTGAAAACCGAAAATTATTAAAAACTTATTTTCTGTGTTGCATCTTCACTAATATTGTTGTCTTGAGTGTGAAGTTGTGTGTGCTACGACGTTTATTGTTTGTATTGTTTAGCATATTTTTAGTAGTTGTGGGGTTGTTTAGTATTAGCCTTAGTATGTTGGGTGTATTGATTGTACTTGTTCATTTACACGTTATAATCTATAAATTGTACTTGACCTATTGTTATCGTGGACTTGTGGTATGTGTGTTCTTGGAACTAAAAGACCCAGGGTTTATGTTGGTTTTCTCGTTATCAAGTTATTGTGTGCTAATACTCACCTCATCTCAATTTGTTTCAACTTTAAATCCATCTTACTTTGAACATTTCACTAACTAGAACTAATTTGTGTGTGTGTGTGTATTCAACCATTGAAGTCTTAAAGGTTTTTACCAAATAGTTAAAAGAGAATTTTATTGATCTTAACACTTTTGTATTAAATTATTTTTAAATGGTATCAGAGCAACATGATTACTTTGTTCAAAAAAAAAATTCACTCTTTAAGATCCTGTACTCTTTTAAAATATATTTTAAATGGAAGACCGAAATGGTAGGTCTGTACGCCCTCCTATGTTTGATGGTGCAAAATTTTCTTACTCGAAAATAAGAATGATTTCACATATTTTACAATTAGGAGATGATGTATGGAATATGGTTGAAAATGATTTTTTTGTATCAACTAAAGTAATTGGTGAAGGTGATGTTCAAAGAACTGGAAAAAAAAACCTCTTTCTGAAAGGACCAAAGAGGAGAAACTAAGTTCACAATATAACAATAAAGGCATAAATGCCATTTTCCAAGCCATGGGTGAGTCTGAGTTTAAAAGAATCTCAGCATGCATTACATTTATGGTAGCTTATGACATTTTAATATCTACCCATGAGGGTTAAAAAGACTAAGTTATAATCATTAGTACATACATATAATACCATGTTTATAAAAGATGATGAAAAATTTGATGATGTTTATCTTAGGTTGCAATATATAATTAATCAATCACATATTAATGGTGTTGTTTAAGCTAATTTTGAGATCTGTTCTAAGATACTTAGATCATTACCTCATACTTTTACTATGAAGAAACATGCCATAAGAGAAATGGCTGACCCTAACATGACACCTGAATTGTTATGTAGTAAAATGAAAACATTTGAACTAGAAAATTCCTTAATTGAAAATCAAAGAGGAAAAAAAACACTACACAGCCCTCCTTAGTGTTTAAATCTAGTGTTAACAATCTTGCTTTTGTTTCTTACCAGTCTAATGTAAAGGACTCTTCTATTTCTATTAAGTCATTAGATTATGAAACTGCTTTGTTATCTAAATATTTTAAGAAATTTGTTAAGTTTAGGAACAAATTCTTCTAGAGAAAGCCAACGTAGTTATACTAATAGGCCATATGAAAAATAGTATGAAAATAAACCTTTTGAAATATATGACCATACAAAGATTGAAGTCATATTCAATGTTCGAAGTATAATAAATTTGGTCACCATGCTAATAAATATTTTTAAAAATAAATAGGCAATCTTTAAACAAGGCATGTTTATCTAAAGCTTGGGATGATCGTTCTGACTCTAACAGTGACAGTAGTGATAGTTTTAATAACCTTATGGCTTTTACTTCTATTTGTTTAAATGAGTCTGATGATGGCATTAGTAATCTATTTATTATGTTTGACGATTCTAAATTATTCATAGACCATTATGATTTACATATTGTAAATACTTCTTTACCTGCTAAGACTCCTATACATAATCATACTACTACTACTATTTTTAAACCCCTTTATGATTATAATTCTAACTATGATGATGAAAATGATGTGTATAATGAATCTTCCCTTAGAATTGAATCTTTTGATAGTGAATGTGGTGATGATAACCTATACTTAATGAAACTTTATAAGTCTACTTCGAAAAAGTGTACACGTTTAGGCAAAGATAATTCTAGGCTATTATCTAAAATTGATGTTCTCGATAATCAAATATGCCTATTTATTATGAATCTTCTATGCAAGTAGAAGGGCTTGAGACTGAAAACTTGATGTTAGAGAAAAATATTTTAAAAATAAATAAAATAAGTATTTTATTATAACAAAAACACAAAACTCTCTTTATTGATTTTGATGAATCACAAACTAAACTAAAAGAAGCTTTGAACAACATGAGTGATTTCAACACATATAGCATCAAGGTCAAACAGCTCTTGAATTTTGAAAAGTCGTCTTTTATTGATAAAGAAGGAATTGGTTTTAAAGGAAAAGAAATTTTTGAAACAAATTTGTATCCTCCAATGTGGACTATCTAAAATCCTCAAAAATCCGTTTGTTTATTTCGCATTTTTAAAAATAGAATCAGACTCAAGCTCATTACACTGCTAAGTAGATTTATCGCTGTAATTTTGTTGTAAAACTGGTCACTTAGAATAATTTTTTTATAAATAATTAAATCAAAACACAAAAGTGGAAAAGTTAGTACACCAGGGATACATGTTAAGGTTAAATCTGTTAAGAAACCCATACCACCTAAGGCAATGTTTTTCAATTCTAAAACACTTTTTCCAAAGACTAAGGTAGTTTGGATTAGGAAAGAAGAATTAAGTTACTAACTGAGATGTAATTTTATTGTATCATCATTAAATGCTTCTTATAAAAACTCTTAGTGGTACCTTGATTCAGGTTGTTCTAGACATACGACTAGGGACAAATCAAAATTTTCCTCTTTAAAAACTTTTGTTGGAGGAAATTTTCTCCTTAGAGGTGGAAAAATGTCCTGAATTATAGTCAATGGAACAATTAAAGGTGAAGAGCTCCCTAACTTGGATGAAGTCTTATTAGTAGAAGGCCTTAAAGCCAATTTATAAATATAAGCCAATTTGCAATACTGATCATACCGTTAACTTTTCGAATCGAGTGCAAAATTTTAAGTATAGATGGAAAAATAATCCTTTGTGCTGAAAAACACCTGATAATTGATATGATGTTATTTAAACTAAAGAACTTATGGCATGAAACACTAGGACACGTAAATTATGATAATCTGTCTAGATTAACTAGTCAACAGTTGGTCATTGGTCTACCTAAAAAATCCAAAATCAAACATTCGGTTTGTGGACCATGTCCAATAAAAAATACATAAAGCCCCATACAAAAAAGTTAAAGATGTTTTAACATCTCACCCTTTAGAGTTACTACACGTGGATTTAATGGGTCCCTCTAGGACTACTAGTATATGTGGTAACTCCTATATCCTTGTCATTGTAGATGACTTTTTTATATTTACTTGTTGCATTTATGAAAGGAAAATTCGATACTTTTCAAAACTTTTTAGGAATCCTTTTAAGGATTGAAAATGAAAAGGACATCCATGTAAATAAGATTCAAAGTGGCAGGAGTGGAGAGTTTAAATACATTAGTGTAGTAAAATATTGTATAGGAAATGGGTATAAACATGAATTTAGTGCACACAAAATTCCTTAACAAAATGGTATAGCTAAAAGAAAGAACTGAAGCATATGAAATGGCTCGTTTCTTGCTTCACGCTAAAAAATTGCTAAAATATTTTTGGGTTAAGGCTACACAAACTGAGTGTCACATAATAAATAGAGTGCACTTAAGGAAAAACTCTAAACAAACATCATATGAAATTTTATATGGAAAATAACCTAATTTGAAATATTTTAGGGTGTTTGGTAGTGAGTGCTATGTTTATAAGGATAGAGAACAGTTGCCTAAATTTGACAGTAGAGATAAAAAAAAATCTTTTTAGGTTATTCACAAAACATCCATGCTTATCGTGTGTTTAATCTCAAAATAAAAACTATAATGGAATCCATTAATATTTTTGTGAATGATGGTGTTGCCCATCACTTGGAAGAAAGTGATAATCTTTGACATGTTGACAACTATGAAAATGTAGATTTACCCAAACAGTAAACAGAGTGATTCTGACTCTCTACCACCTGATGAACCTGATGTTCGTAATTGGGTTAAGGTAAATCACCCTAAGAAAAACATTGTAGGAAATGCTAAAGACCCAATAAGAACTAGATCTCAATCTGTTAATGCTTTATTTTATTTTTATGTGCCTTAAATTGAACCAAAACATGTTTAAAAACACTAATAGGTGAACCTTAATTGTTAGCAGTGCAAGAAAAATTAGGACAGTTTAAAATACATGATGTTTGGTATTTTGTCCCTCATCCTACTCACACTAACATAATTAGAACCAAATGGATATTGAAAAGTAAGTGTGATGAGTTTGGTAATATCTTAAGAAATAAGGCTAGGTTAGTAGCATAAGGTTATTCACATATTGATGGAATAGATGTAGTTCAAACCTTTGCTCTTGTAGCTAGACTAGAATCTGTTAGACTTTTTCTTGTTGTTTCCTATCATTTAAAATTCAAAATTTATCAAATGGATGTAAAATATGTGTTTTTAAATGAAAATGAATGAAAAAATGTGTGTTAAACAACCTAAAGTTTGCTTGATCCTCTCCTCTCAAACCATATATTTAGACTAAAAAAAGCCCTTTATGGTTTAAAATAGGTACCTCGTGCTTGCTATGATATGTTAGCAAATTTTTTAATGGAAAATAGTTTTAGCCAAGGGGGAGTCGACCTAACCATGTTTGTTAAACGTAATAAAATTGTTTGCTAATTGCTCAAGTTTACTGTGATAACATATTTTTTGGGTCCACTTCTCATTCGAAAGCTGAAAAATTTGCTAATATAATGATATAAGAATTTCAAATGTCTATGATGGGAGAACTATAACTTTTTTAGGTCTTCAAGTAGCACAAAAAACTATCATATTTTTATTTATCAATCTAAATATGCTACTGATTTGATTAAACGCTTTGGTTTAACTACTGCAAATGCTGCTAAAACACCTACGAGTTCTTTTATCAAACTTTCAAAAAACTCATCCGGTAAAAAGATAAATGTAACTTTATATCCTGGTATGATAGGTAGCCTACTTTACTTAACTGCGAGTAGACCTGATATAATGCAGTGTGTGTGTGCGCGCGCGCGCGCGCGCACTAGATATCATTGTGAACCTAAAGAATCCAACTTACATGTAATACCCGCCCCCAATATTTTATTATTTTTCCCGTACAAGTTGTAATAATATGAAAACATTGGAACTAGGATCACTGTGATTGAGTTTATAGTTGTAATTGACCGTTTTGGGGTCGTGATGATAATTGTTGGAAGATTGTGGATAAAGATTGAAAAACTCAGGAAGAGGGTCATTCAAATGAGTTGAGGGTCGTTCGAACGAGTTTGGATTTTCGTTTCGAAGAGGAGATCGAACGAAACCCAATTGCATACCTGGACAGACTCGTTAGAAGGTCGTTCGAAGTCTAATTCAAATGAGAAGCTATTCTCATTCGAACGAGCATACCAAAAATTTTAAGTCTGGGTTGCCCTTATGTGCTGTCATATTTTGGGTCGTTGGATTGATAAGGTGTCAAGCTCAAGTGAGTCTAGACTAGGAAAAAACTAGATTTCAAAGTTTGGGGGAGTTTTATAAGGGTTTTATGGGTTATTTAGGTCTATTTGAGTTTAAAGAAGAGAGAGAGTGTGTGGGATGGGTCTCCCCCCACCATTTTTAGCATGTCTTCCCCTCTTTCCACCACAAACCACCAGGCCATCACCAGCCCTCGACCTTATACCACCTTAGCTTACATGTATTCCTCCACATTTGATCCATACAAACCCATTTCTACCATTGTTGTGTAGAGTTGCGAATTTATGGAGTTATTGATACTTTTTTTTAAGAAGATGAAGAGGGAAGATTAATGGAGTTGAAGGGGGTTTTGTTTGGAGCTTTCATAGAGCATGCTTGTGGATCTAGGCAACCTCCTTGAGGCCACCTTAGGAGGTGGGAGGTTGTCATGTTCTTAGACAGTCCATCCTACGATTGTTGGAGCTTCATTTGAGGTGGGAAAACTCTACTCTTAGTACTAGGACTCTATTTGCATATTAGTAGTCTTATTGCTAGATTATAAGAGTAGGATGCATTTAAGTAAAATTATAGAGTTCAAGTAAACTTGGTATTAAATATTTTTATGGAATAAAAATGTTGGAAGAATGCTATTTTGTTGAGAGTGAAATTTGAATAAATATTTCAATGTATCCTTGAAATAAATATTGGGATTTTTATGAAAATGGTGTATTTCTAGAGGTTTTATGCTAAACAATTTATGAAATAAAATGTTTTGAAAATGATCTTTATCTTCTTAGAATATTTTGGTGAAATAATGTTCTAAAGTTTCTTGCAAAATGAAGATTTATAAAAGTTGGACATGTGTTGAGTTTTGAAGAAATAAAAATGTCCTTTATGTCTTAAAAAGTATATTTTGCAAGCATTATGAATTTCTAGAATGAAATGTATGTTTGACCCATTTAATATGATATTTGGAGTTAAAATCCATCCTCTCATGCATATAAACTTGTAGTATTTTGATGGTGAACATATAACCAAGTGTAATGAAGGTTTTATTGGGCTTAAACATGAAATAAAGAAATAAAAATCCTAGCATTTAAAGAGTGTGATAAAGATGTTGGAAGTGTGATAAGTGTAAGGTTGTAAGACTATTGTGTTAATGAAAGAAAATGGTATTTTCTTATAAAAGTAGTCTTTAAATGTAATTAGGTTTCTTAGATAAAGAAAGTGAAGGAAGGTCTAACTTGGAAGAATGGTTAGAAAAGGTACTTAATAAGTGTTAATAGTTTAAAGCATTGATAAGTTGGTGTATATTACTTATATGTTTTGGAAGATTAACACTTATAAAATTGGAAGAAAAGGACAAGTTTGGAAACACAAAGGGTAAAATGGTAATTTTACATAAGTGGAACGTTTTTGTGAAATAAAAATATTGAAAAAGGTGTTACGAAAAATGGTCCTAAATGAACATGATTTTGGAATAAAATCAATAATAAGTTTAAAGGACATGAAATGATGATTTTCAAAGTGTAACACAAATTGGAGTGAAACCCCAGTTTTGGACTCTATCGAGTACAAGGAAAAGTGGAATAATGTGGACATTTGCAAAATTTTAAAACACATTAATAAGGACTCGAATGACATCGGGATAAATAAGGAAGGCCTGAAGCCCTGGGGTGAAAGACCCAAAATCACTGGCCAGAGCATATGGTGCGCATAGCCGGTGGTGTGGAGCTCGTTAAAGTATGTGGTTATTGGTAGATTCTGAGAAAAAGATAAAGGAATATGGACCATGTCAAGAAATGGGTTGTGTGGTGAAAATGAATAAATACATTCTACTTTGAAAGAATTAATAAATTTCCGAGAAAGGGTTAGGTGGACAAGTAATGTGAAAATTGATCAATGTCCATAAAGTAAAGGAAATGTGATGTGTATTGGTTAAATGGATAATTTAAGCAACCTAAGAAGGTTTAACCCATAATTAACACAAGGGTGTATTTATGAAAGGTTTTCAAAGAAAAAACAAATATTTTATAATGCGGTGTCGCGTGTGTTAAAAGGGAAATTTTCAATGAAATATTAACGTGAATTGGTGTAAATGAATGGTGTAATATCAGTAAAGAAATGGCTTTCAGTTAAACAAAGTGTTTTTATTTCAAGCATTTAACTGGGTGTGCTATATGAAGGGATAAATGTCAAGTTGATTAAAAGGAAGTTCTTTTACGAGATTAAGGTAAATTAACCGGGAGAAGTAACGTATTTGAAATAAAAATGGTTCCATGCATTAAGTATATATATACATATATAATCATTGCATGTGCGCGTAGGTATAACGTCTCAAAGTCTTCTTTTAGGTATAACGTCTCAAAGTCTTCTTTCTTCCGTTCGATTTTATACTGCATTTTGTATATTTTCCACTGAGTATTCAGCTCACACACTCATCTTTGTTATGGCGAGTTGGGTACGATTTTGTAATTTGAGAGTGTTATACGGGTGAGTACTCTCTTTTATTTTACGTTAGTATCTCTGTATGCTTGAATTCCGGGGATGCTTCCCATGAGTCCCTCTAGCTTGATTTCAAATGGAAATCTCATGTTAAAGAGGTGAAATGTTAATTAAATAAAACTTGGATAGCAACATTATGTAGGTTATTTCATTGCACATCACACCTAAATCTCGGGTAACTCACAAACTCGAGTTGGGGCATTATAAATGGTATCAGATATCTAGGTTCAAGATTCCTTTCAGAAGTGACGTGGTGACATCGGTAGTGTATCTTTCAATGTCGGTATTAGTTTTAAGACGGTCACGCAAGATTGGTAACGGTTTCAATTCATGTTCGTGATGGTAAATTTAAGGAGATGTACACGACAGATAATTTATTGCCAAGTGGATATGACCAAGTTAGTTATTATTAATCTCTTTCATAATTTTAATGAAGATATGTTAGTAATATTCGAGTGTCTATTGAGCCAATAGTGGCGACATCACGATTTTTAGTGTGGGGTGCTTCTGTATCAACCCTTGATGATATGAGAGATCTGTTGAACTGTTGATAGAGCATAATGATCTCCGTTGAATTATAAACATGAATATTGTTGAGCCAACTGTGGATATTAGGTGACTAGAGTGCCATGCCTATGAAATATTGGTTGTGATAAGAATGCATTGAGTTCCAGAGTGTGGTACTTTTAGATGGATAATAATGATGATTTAATTAAGCGAATTTGATCCGCGAGGTAATATCGTGTTGTATGACAGTTGGTGATCCGGTAGACATGAGGAACCGTGATGGTTAACACTTGGGAATGTGTACTCAGTTTGAGTCGGTAAATTATTATTGTTATGGGTGAGTGTCTTGGCGGTTGTTGATTGAAAGTTGTACCTCACAAGGTATAATGATGAGAGTTACGAGTAATTTGAGATAAGTATGTTACATATGCAACAATGATAGTTAATGAGGCTTAGGAGTGGACTCTAAATAGCTTTAGATGTCAGGATGTTAATATTTATGACGCGATTTTGAGGGATAGGATCTTTAGTGATATCGACGATGTAGACTTATGGGTTTATAGGTTGTAGGCGACATCCTGTATCCTTCCAAAATCCTAAATGGCATTAGTTTGTGATTTAGTACGTGGCCTAGGGGTCACAGCCATTGATGAAAAAATAAAATTGTTATCTGAGTGTCAGGGCCGTGTTAGTGGCTTAATTAATGGCTAGATGCGAGGTAATCCTAGTGTGAATGTGGTATAAAGGCATCTTGGAGTGTCCGTAAGACTAATTGTGTGAGGCATCATTGGGAATGGAAATCAACTTGTAATGACGTCTTAAGGTGTTAAATGGTCAAGGTGTGACGCGTGTAGAAGCTTGTAGACTAGTGTCTTTAAGATAACCTAGTAATCGTAATGTGGGTATTAAGGAATTGGTAGAGCGTACCTACGATGAGAAAGTCATGGATGATGAAATATTATCGAGTTAAGGACTATTATATGGAGTATGTTTGGTGTCCTTAGGAAACCACTTAAGTTCGGTATGAAGAAGTAGTAGTGTCCTGGTGATGATAATAGTGAAGGTCAGATAATGACCACAGGTAGGCAGCGTGACACTTGAGTTTGAGGAGTTTTAGGAAATGTATTGATGATGTCATCTGGAGACTTGAAGGTGGCATCCCAAAAAGGGGGATATTGAGGCATGATTAGAATGTTGGCATGTGTCAACAGTATAAATTAGGATAGCCCTAGCAAGATAGGGACCAATTCTTAGCACGTCTTGCCAAGCCGGTACGGATTAAAAGATCTAGACCTTTACATTACTCACTACCCTTGGTATGACAATCGAGATCGATGTGTCCATCACGTAAGTTCAGTTTGGGTAGAACTCGAAGGTGAGCTCAGTGATAACTTTGTGTTTTGAAGGTTAATAATAAGGTGAGTTATTCTCTTAAAGGGTTTCTTCCTAAGGAGACGTTGGGATGAGATCACTGTACGACAATGACCTACGTGTGTTAGGTTGGTCACGATGTCACTAAAAATGTGGATAAGGTTAGCTTTGACAGAGGCGTTAGGTATTTTCCAGTCAGAGCAGTTCGTGCATGTCAAGGATGTGAGGGGAAGAGCCTTACTTCTAAGGAGGGAAGTCCAACGTTTGAATTTCCAAGAGAATAACAGGTTCGTATGTTTCTTTTGTCTTGTGACGATGAATGGTTATGATTAGATTCATCACGATTGGAGACTCAAGCCAAGGTGTGTGGCTAGAACGATACCAGTGAAAATGTCTGGGAGAAGTTATAAGACATCAATCACGAGGCGTAGGTTCACTTTTCATAAACCATAGTCTAATGCGTAAGGAGGTAATTCTCTTGGAGCAGTTTTACGTTCACTTGACTCTTGTGTGTGTATCCCTTTCGGTTCCGATAATCAAGGATTGGTATTCCCACGAATATGGTAGCTCGGATTGGTACCATGTTATGGTGCGGTACGGTTGGGCCTAGTAGAGTACAGGTGGACCAGGCATGGTCAATGCAGCTCGATAACTGGGTGCACCCCTATCTGAGGTATTCTTGATATTTCACAAAGTTCAATGTGTAGGTGGCTGAGCTTTCGATTGCACGGTTTGCTCGTAGTAATTACTTTCCATAGGATTAATAACCTTACAACTGGTCATCATGGCAGTCAGTGGCTGCTCTAGTTGTAAAGAGCGGGATGGTGGCTTGAGGACATTGTATAGTATTACAACTCGAGGAAACATAGCACACGATTGTAACCCCCCGTATTTCTGAGTAATTTGAAAATAATCAATTTGGTAAATTTTAACTTACATGTGTGCCGTGATTTGATGGAATTAAATATTTTTGGGAGATAATGATTATTGTTGATGGAATAATTATGTGACTATTAAATATAAATCGGGAGATAATAAAATTAATATTATAAGATAAATTTACTTAGGATGTAGTAAATAAAATGTGGAAATTAATAGATGTCGTAGCGAGTGAGATTGACGTAATTAGATTACACCTCAATCGAGACTCGCGTGAGGACTAATTTGAGGTCAAGATAGGATATTTGTATAGAGTGATTCGGATGATGATTGAAAGATCAAGGTTGTTTTTGAATGGTTAAAATAGTCGGAATAGTATACCCGGGTGTATTGTTTGGGTCTCTAGGCAATTTTAGACCAACCCGATGTCGTTTAAGGGTGTTTCGATCATTTGGGAGATTAGGGTAGCAATAACTCCGAAAATTAAAAGGTTATATACACCCCCTTTGACTTAGAGTCTAGGTTTAACATAAATTTGAGAGGGGAGAGGCCATAGGATAGGAAGAAGAGATGAAAACCTAGGCTTTCCACATAAATTCCCACCACCAACGTGTCGGAATCAAAATCGAAAGAAGGAGCGAGCAACCTCATCATCCTAAAAAGAATTCAGACTGAAAATACAAGGCAAGTATTTATCTTTCATGTTTTTTAAGAAGTTATAATACCCATGTAGTGTAGTGTTTTCAATTTTATGATTTCAATTATGCTCTCGGGTTTTAGATAAATAGAACTCATGATTTGGTGTAGGATTGCATTTAGAATAAATCCCTATGTGAAGATAAAATGAAATTAAAATATATGTGATGATTAATATGGAATCTTGATGGGTTCTTTGTTAAAGAATATGAATCTTGAATGACTTAGGGTTTAATTGATGAACATAAGATGTCAATCTTCCAGACTTTTTGATGTGATTTTAACACATGCCATTTCAATTATACTTAGCATTAGAGTGTGATCCATAGATTTCTGGAAAGGGCTATGTCTTAGCTTTCCAATGAGCTTTGAATTAGGTCTTTTGGAGTTCTGTAGAGGGAGTAATCGATGTTTTACTATAGGGTGTCTGATCTGCCAGCATAGTGATCCGCCAGAATTTTTTACGTTACTTTAAACGTATGCCATTTTAATTGTGCTTAGAATTAGAGTGCGAGCCATAGATGTATGGAAAGTTCTATGTCTTATCTTTCCTATTATCTTTTAATTAGGTCATTTGGAGTTATATAGAAGGGGAAATCGAAATTTTACTACAAGGTGTTTAATTTGCCAGAAAATTTACGACTCAATTCGGTTACCCATAATCGCTCAATTTTCCTTATTTAAGCCCTGAATTTGTGAATAATTAACGGGGGGGAACTTTGGGGACATATCTAAACTATAAATGAGGGATATATTAAATTACAGTAGGCCTAATATAGGATTGAGGCTTAGTCATAATGAGAGAATTAAGGCGAATACCTATTGGACATGAATTGTAAAATAATGAATTTGAGGGAATGAGAACGGATCATAAAGAGTATGAGTGAACCTATAATGTAGACCAGCAGTGTATGAGTGAATTAACTGCTAAAATAACTTAAGAGGTAACTAGGGCCCCTCGAGTAAAGAATAATACTCGAAAAAATTGAGATAAGATGTTATAATTGTGAATCGATAGTACGTTAAATATTCGAGAGAGATATATTACGTACGAATTATGTTTATAGGTTGTGTGTATACCTATACGAACTATATTATAGGTTGGGTGTATACCTATACAGATTATATTTATAGGTTGTGTGTATTCCTATATGCGACATATCGATAGGTCGTGTGTATGCTTATTATGTGATTCTTTTGTGTGTGAACTTACCTTCGTTTCCTGCTATCACGGGAGGTTTCACGCAGAAGGTCGATCCCACCTTGACAATTCCAGTGAGGTCTAGATTTTTGCATCAGAACATAGAACCTAGGTACAATGACTATCTGGGTGTACGATAGTATTGACGGTCAAGTGTGCATCACGGTGGCCAGTCCGAAAGATGTTGTATTTACACGTGGGTGTGTGTGTATATATATATATTTGTGTGATTTGTCCTACTTATGTGTAATAGTGGGGGAGATAGATAACATATATCTAAAGTGATGTTCATTCTATTTATGTGTAATAATAGAAAGAGATAGAGCATATCTAAAGTATAAAATAAGTAGAGAAACTTAATGAAATAATTTAGTGATAACATATGCGAAATGTTAACTAAACGGCATAATAATAACATACGGGAAATATTAATTATTAGTTAGTGGGTAGCATATTGTATGGGCGGTATGAGTGGAGTTAAAGAGAAACTAAACAAAGGACTTAATCATAATTAAGGGTATATTGTAGCGTACTCTATGGGCGGTACGGGTGGGCTAAACCTGATAGCGGTTAGTTAGATACTTATTAGGTCTAGTTAGGCAGGGTAGCATAACTAGGTGGGATAAGTAGGGGACGTTAGGTGTGCACATTAGATGAGAGGTGAGGAACTCAAGGGAGTGTGCGCAAACTAATATGTGTAATCAATAACTGCTTTTAAACTGTTATTTAAATGCTTGCCAAATATTTTTAAAAGGTTTTCTCGGCCTTTGACCCATGTCAAATCTATTTTGTTTATTTTTTCAAAATATTTTAGGTGTTTAGTCACAGGGATGCCAAGCTTGATGATTAATTCCAGGGAGGAATAGCTGCAACACTTGTGGAGGCTTGCAGGATTTGGATTAAATGCTTCAATTTCTTCATTCCTAGAGTAGGATTCATTTTCAGTTATTCATTTGGGCGTGTTGCCCCTTCATTTATTACTTTTATATAAGTTTAGACTGTGTGTTTAGGTTTATTATTTCGGTTGGATTTTTATTAGACTTGGGAACCGATGGTTTATTCGGTATTAATTATTTCAGCTAATTATCCTGTGATGGATTCAGATTATTAATGTGTGTATGGTTTGGTTATTACATTTATTTTCGCATGTTGTTGTTTAACGAAAGATAAAAATTGGCACTGGCTTTTTGAATGCTAGGTGGTTAGTGAATTTTAAAACGTTTTAGATAGTGATGCTAAGAATAAACTAGATGAGATTTCTATTTTATTTCTAAAAATGATTGATCACCTTGTATTTAAATTGGCGGGGTGTCACAACAGTGTTACTTTACCACGATGAGTGGATTGGTGTGATGCTCAA
The DNA here is from genome assembly GCA_949130495.1 of Sambucus nigra. NCBI lineage: Eukaryota > Viridiplantae > Streptophyta > Magnoliopsida > Dipsacales > Adoxaceae > Sambucus > Sambucus nigra. The sequence continues at coordinate 245,228,252 of OX422212.1, read as the reverse complement.
GTGAGTGCTCCAAGAAAAATTCCTAGAGTAATACCGGGGTCATTAGAGTGACATAGCAAAAGGTGTCAGCCAGTTGCGTGATGATAATTTGGTCAGTATGTTACTCCACAGAGTGAGTGTAATACCCCGTATTTTTGGCTATATTTATTTTTGGGATTAATTAATTAAATGCGTATTAATTGGAAATTAATCCGGGTTAAAAATACTAACGAGATGCGAGTTGGTATTTGATTATGTGCATACATGTTTTTATATGAATATTGAATTATAAAAAAAAAAATTGTCGTGAGATTGATATACGGCATTTTGGGAATTTTGTTGAGACACGTGTGACCGCCGCGTCATGGTGTATTATTTTAATTATATAAGTGAATTTAAATTCTTTAAAACGTATGGTCGTTTTGAGTGCGCCAACGCGTCCGGAAGGGTCGAGATAGTCAGAAAACACTAGCCGGGAGTGTAGTTTGGGTCCCGGGGTATTTTTAGGCCATACCAGCAATATAAAGGGTATTTTGGTAATTTCGTATTTTTAGGAATTAAAAATGACGAAAATTAGAGAAGTAAATCTGATTGGGAATAGACCCACTAAACCCACTAACCAACCCTTAATGACCCAATATGCTACGGGAGTTATCAAATTAGGTTTCCAACTTTCCCAAAGAAAACCCTAGCCACCATAGCCACTTTGGAGAAGAAGCTTGGAGAAAGAGAGAGAGAGGGAATTCTGCAGAAAGAGAGAGGAAATCACCATCAAAATCAGAGATCGAATCAAGGCAAGTGATTTAAATTACATTCTTTATGCGGTGAATGCTTCTTCCATGTTAGAAATCTTAATAATCATTCTTATTTAAGAGATAAAGGAAAACCCATGAAATTGGAAGTTATTAGTTTAATTTTGGGTATAGGTTTGCATGTAGAAACGTTATTGGAAGATTGAATTCAGAGATTTCATATTTATGTGATGTAACAACGGATTAAATTCTGGGAATTGATGATGATAAAAATCTAGGGTTTATGTTCTTGAAGAAAATTGGGGACAAATGTAGAAACTTGTGATCTAATGATGTTTAGGATGTATTAATTCCTTAAAAGATGTTAGTATATGACATTAGCATGTTTTAGGATGATTAGAGAACTTAAAACATTGTTGGAACGAATTTTAGAGGAGATTTGAGGAGTAAGAATTGATGAAAAACGTAACTAAGAAATTCTGGGCTTGAAATTGGTCGGTCGTTAGAAGGCCTCCCCAGGTCGTTCGAACGAGTTCGTTCGAACGAGCTTCTAACGAGTTGACCAGTCGCTTCTAACGAGGGGAGACTTCGTTCGATACCTTCGTTCGAACGAACTGTATTTCGTTCGATACATTCGTTCGAACGAGATGTCGTTAGAAGGTACAGTTCGTTCGAACGAACTGGAATCTCGTTCGAACAGCCTCATTCGAACGAGACTTCTAACGAGCTGGCAGTTTAGGCCTTTTTGGCCTGTTTTGATTTTGGGAGTCCCGTAAACTTGTTCGAGGGTAGAGATAACATTCCTTTGATGATGTATTGATAGATTTGTGACTTTTGGGTTATTATAAGGAGTAAATTATATACGAGTGATTTAAATCAATGAATCATTTGGGTTGAGACGTGAGTGTCTACTACGACGTGAGAATAAATTATGGCGCGTGTAATTATGGATCGGGATTATATAAGTTGTATATATATTAAGATTGGTACGAGAATGAGAATAGTACTACAATTAAACTACGGGATTACTAAGACGTGTGTTTACTTAGTATTGGTATATGAATTGTGTGTATGACATACCTACCATACTTGCTATCACGGGAGGTTTGCGTTCGCTTAGGGCCCTCTAATCCTTGTGTTGCCCGGATTTAGACTGGTTACCTTGATGAACATAGGTCATAGAAAGACTTATTGGGATATTAATAAGTCCGCTGATCGTGGGAGCGTAGGTATGTGCGTGACCCATGTGATGTGACTGTGTTCGCCTCCATTATTTGTGATGTTGTTATTTGTGAACTATTCCTGAGAGATTCGGAATATGTAATCCTTATGTACGTGATGTACCGGGATGGATAGCAGAGTATGTGTGCACCGCAGTTTAGTTCTCGGGGGTGCTTGTATTGTATATTTATGATGTGAATAATATACACTTAATTAATGGGAACCTTCATGTTAATGTTGTGAAAATAATTATGGTATTGTTTTGAGAAACATAACGGGTTAGCTGATAGTAAAATATATTGCATATTGAGCATCTGAGTTTACGTTAAACCCCTATTTAATTACGAGCGTTATAATGTTAATAGAACCGAGTAATAAGGGTAGGACCTATGACAGTCTAGCTAGATATGATGTCACTTAGCTAGTGGTTTGTGTCGTTGTAGATGGGTACTTACGTTAGGAGTGCACAGTTAGACGAGAGGTGAGAATATCATGTGAGTGCACGTCCTAACATGTACTTTGCATTTAATGTTTTAAATGTTTTTAAAGCACTTGCAGGTTTTTAAAATATCTCCACATTCGGGCTCTGGCCCGTTTGCTTTCAAATCTATTTTTCTTGTAAAACCATTTTAGGTGCCCAGCCACAAGGACACCATGCATAGGATACTTATTCAGGTGACGAGCTGTAGCTGCTTGTGGAAGCTACAGGGATTTGCTTTTAGACGCTTCTATCATTTGGATTCCTGATTCAGTATTCTTCAGTTTTAGGGCATGTTGTCCAGTTCCATTAGAGTTACTTTTCCATTACAGTTTTCAGACTTTGGCATGTATTGATTCAGTATTCCTTTATTTATTTCAGTTGTGGGAATTGTAGTGAGGAGTTTTCCTCCAGACTTTATTTACATTATGTGATGGTTATTCTTTTTACTTCGTTATGGTGAATGGTGTTATTATTCTTCATTACACTTGTTGCATGTTAATCAGACTTCAATTAAAAATTTGGCAACTTACTTTTTAAATACTAGGTGGTTAGTAATAATAAAATGTTTTCGACAGTGATGCTATTAGCTGAGCCAACTTGGCATTTTGAATTAATTTAATAAAGGAGTAGATACCCGGTATTTAATTAATCGGGGTGTCACAGTGAGCAATTTATGATATGATATTATATGGTCATAATGACCCGAGGATTTGAGAAAACTTAGAATATGTAGTCCTTAGATTCAAGATGGTTCTTGATGATGAGTTTGAGGATGGGTTGTATTATGGCCCGCTTTTAGGTGAGTGTTGATCTAGAGTGGGTTGCCCAGTAGGGGAACCGGTATGCTTGGGTATTTGCAAATGTAGTCCTAAGACTTGATTGAGCGTGATCATTAAGTGAGCGGATACTCGAGATGGTTAGCGTGACGGTGAGTGTTAGAGCATGTCACATGTTGAGCTTTTGGTGACAACCCATGTGTAAGGGCGTGTGATGTGATCTTAGCTAATAAAAACTTTGATGATTTAGTCTTGGAGGATTTCTCTAATTTAGAATAAGAGTTGGTAAGTCACATGAACTGAGGAATTAGAGGACCGATAATTTTGAGGACTAAATTTCCTAAGGGGGGAAAAATTTAATACCCCCCTCCCTCCCTCTAAAATATTTTATTATTTTTTCAGTACAAGTTGCAATAATCTGAAAACCTTGGGACTGAGATCCTTATGATTGAGTTTATAGCCGCAATTTATCATTATGGGGTCTTGATGATAATTGTTGGAAGATTGTGGGTAAAAATTGGAAAATTCAGGAAGATGGTCGTTCGAACGAGTTGAGGGTCGTTCGAACGAGATTGGAGTTTTTGGAATTTATTACTTTTTTTGAAAACAGTTTTTGGAAAAACTCTCAAAACAATTATTATTAGAACATTTTTTTTTAAACTATAAAAAAAATTGAAAAAAAAGAATAATTTTTTATAAACGTTTTTTAAAATGTTCATCAACATATGAATAATTACTAATAAATTTGTTCTCTATTTTGAGAGTCATGTGATAAGTAAGGGTAATATTGTCATTGTCAACAAATTTGGAGTGCCAAGAGAATGTAGTGGAGTGCTAATAGCCGGCTCCTTGTTTGACATTTTTCATTTATATTTATATAACTCGAACATCTGTAGCTGTATTGAGTGACACTTATATCTTTCTCATGGAGAGAACAGCTGAATAGGCAGTGAGCGAATATAATATTAGAGCTTTAGAGTAGTTTTGCGGTCATCTGGATTGGACGAAATTATCGGTGGTCAAACCCACCGGACCTGGCTCTGCAGTTCTAGCTTGTAGGTGAGACCCAACTACCACCTATCCTGGCTGGGTCGTGACCCATAACCCCAGGTTCGCGCCGGTTGAGCCTTAAAAGCACTTTTACGTTTTCGGCTAAAGCAAGCAGTGACAAATAGTAATCAGTGTTCCATTTACACGTATATAAAAGCCAATATTTTTATTTCGCTTTTTATGCGTAGGTGTGTTAGAGAGATGGATACATAGTTATGTTATGTACCTCTCGTCAACCGAACAAACGAAAAAGAAAGAGTAGGTACGCCAGAGAGATTGATAGCGTAGTCCCACCAGATGCAAATATCACAACAACAACAATATATATTTATACATGGTAAGACAATATTCATTTAGAGACAGAAAATGTGTACACAATGATCATGGTGGATCCGAGAACTACATTATCTCTGTGTATCGTGTTGTTACTATTTCACTCCACATTCCAACAACCACCTGAACCTGAACGAGCGGCTTTGCTCCAACTGAGATCTTCATTGGGGTTGAAAAGCAAAGATTGGCCCATAAAGTCCAACCCTTGCTTAATATGGAAAGGGGTCCAATGCCAGAATAATAGAGTTGTTGGGATCAACATTTCTGGGTTTAAACGAACCAGAGTTGGTACCCGGAACCCCCAATTCGCAGTTGAGGCTCTTGCAAATATCACTCTTCTAACATATTTCAATGCTTCTAGGTTCCCACTTCCGGGTTCCATCCCTCATTGGTTTGGTTACACTCTTAAATCTCTCCAAGTGCTTGATCTTGGGTTTTGTTCTATTGTTGGTGCTATTCCTTTTAGTCTTGGAAATTTAACTAATCTTAGAAACCTTTATTTATCTGGTAATACTCTTACTGGGATGATTCCTTCTGCTTTGGCTCAAATGCACGCCCTTTCTGTTCTTGACCTTTCACATAATTCACTTACTGGATCCATTCCTTCCTCTTTCTCTTCTCTTCGGAATCTTACTTTTCTTGATATGTCATCTAATTTCTTGTCCGGCTCAATTCCTACTGCTATTGGGAATCTTGTGAATCTTCAATACTTGAATCTTTCTAGGAATGCTCTCTCTTCTTCAATACCTGCTCAACTGGGTGCCCTTTTTTCTTTGATTGACCTTGATCTAAGTTTCAATTCTTTTTCTGGGTTGGTGCCCTTAGAGTTGAGGGGGTTGAGGAGTTTGCAGAAATTTGTAATTGCCAACAATTTGCTCACTGGTTCATTGTCTGCTAACTTATTTTCTCCTCTAACTCAGCTGCAGCTTATAGTTATCAATCACAATGATTTCACTGGAGATTTTCCTGATATATTATGGTCAATGCCCGGATTGAGTTTTCTTGATGCATCTGCCAATAATTTCACTGGTACTCTCCCTAATCTTACTTTGAATGTTAATACCACTACGGCAGTATTTAACCTTTCTCAGAACCTGTTTTATGGAGATCTCTCATTGATTATCGGGAGGTTCAGTTCTATGGATCTGTCCAGTAATTATTTCCAAGGCAATGTTACAGGTAGTTCTAGTAGTAATGCAACTCTTAACAGGAATTGCCTCCAAAATGTGGCAAATCAGAGGAGTGTGGCAGAATGTGCATCTTTTTATGCTAATAGGAGCCTGACATTTGATAATTTTGGACTACCAAATGCTACTCGATCTCCCACCCCTACACCTGATAGGAAGAGAGGCCAAATATTAATCATACTGGTAGGAGTGCTTGGGGGTATTGGGTTTTTAACACTTTTGGTGGTTTTCCTTGTATTGTGTATTTTATGCACCCATAAGAGGGGCATTACAAATCAAAGAGGCACCAATGTGGGGGTTGTTCCAGCAGGTGTAAACCCACCGCCTCCTGATGTGTCTTTAAAATTTTCAAGTTTAGGCGATGCATTTACACTTCAACAGATTCTCCAAGCCACGGGTGACTTCAGTGATGTAAACCTCATTAAACACGGACATTCCGGTGATCTCTTCTGTGGTATTCTAGAAGGGGGGATTTCTGTAGTCATCAAAAGAATCGATTTGGTCTCTGTCAAGAAAGAATCTCACATGCTCGAGTTGGATGTTATAAGTAAGATTTCGCATCCCAGATTAGTCCCCCTCCTGGGACATTGCTTGGAGAATGAGAATGAAAAGTTTCTGGTTTACAAATATATGCCAAATGGGGATTTATCGGCTTCTTTGTTCAGGAAAACCAGTTTAGTGGACGACAATGTACAGTCATTGGACTGGATAACGAGGTTGAAAATCGCTATAGGAGCAGCCGAGAGTCTTTCTTACCTGCACCATGAATGTACTCCACCACTTGTTCACAGGTATTCCGGATCCCACTTTTTTAACCGGTCTTACTTCTCATTGTGAATGTGTCCTTTACTTTTCACTTGTACCAAGTTGAGTGTTAGGGTGTATCATTAGACCGTCAAATTTGCGTGCATTCATTATTTCGTTAGCTTAGTTTCAAAGAGATTTACCACTCATGGTCTAATGTATACACTCGGGGCTCGTTTGGTTTGAGGTTTGAAAAGGGAATGGGAATCCTTGATTCCAGGAATTCTAAGTTCCTGGAATCTTAAATTCCTTTCCACTGTTTGTTTCAAAGAGGAATTCTTTTTTCCCGGCATCTAAAATTACTTCCCCATATTAGGAATAAATATCACTTAACTAAAATACCCTTCTACTTGATTTGAGTATGTGCGCGCGAGTGTGTGGTGAGTGAGTGTATGTGAAATGAATACAAGCGGAGGTATAGATATGTAGTTATAATAAAGTATTAGAAGACTCGTTATGATGGAAATGGGCCCCTTTTTAGGGATTATTTGTCATTTTTATTTTCTTTTGTATTTTCTTTTATAGTATTAATGTATTTTTCTTTCTTTTGCTTTATTAGAAGTAAGGAGTAGTAATGACATTTTTATAATTAAGGCCTTAGCTTAGAGCCTAAGCTACTCCTCCCTTTTAAATACTACCCCCCCTGTAAGCCTCATTTGAGGTAGACTTGAATTTTGAAATAGAAAAGAGTATTTCTCTCTCTAACAGTGTGTGTTTAGGTATTTTTAGGAGGCTTTTGACGTGTAGTTTACATCAAATTGGTATCGGAGCGGGTGTCGCTCCAACATTGGTGTAGTGGTGTATCAGTATTATTTTATGAAAATTGTACGCTACTTTCAATGGCTCCAAAAAAATCCAAGCAATAAATTGAAGAGATTCGAGAGTTGAGGGGAGAATTAAATGAGAAATTTGATCTTCTCTTCAACTCATCTCCTCCAAAATCCAACCTCCCGCCACCATTCAAAACCCTAGCCTGCCCGACCCGCCTCCCGGACTCCCTTCCCACCCGACACCTAAAAAACCAAGCCCCTCTCGGCCGGCCCCACCCTAGACTCTCCTGCCACTGCCAACCACCCCCTAGCCCTACCCCCTACCAGCCGACCCACCAAAACCCCTCTACCCAACTCACCCCTGCCCCAACCCAAACCCTTGTCAAAAAGACCCGTGACGGAACCTGTTCGGCCCTCTTAGGCCAGCTGGCATACCCAGAATATTGCCGGAGTCTTCTGCCCACCCTCGCGCCACCCAGATTTGGCTAGAACCTCCTCCAGCCGCTGGAAACCCCTTCGGCTCACTTCCCCTGGCCGAAACCCTCCAGATCTGGTCGGACAAGGCCCCAGCCACCCTGTTTTGGTCGGAATCCTCCAACAAGTTCAAGAACTAGAGTTTGGCAACACAAAATTAGTTTTTGACCTAGGAGGAATTTTTTTTATGGTTGCCATGAGAAATGAATATGGAAGAAAAATTTGAGGGGTGGACACTCCCTCGAATTTCAAAAAATTATTTTGGGCCCCCACCAGTTTTTGGCACATGTTGGGAATCTCTCCCCACACACATGGTTTTTTACCCGGGTGGAAGCTTTTAGGGTTGCTTTGGGTGAAGAAAGAGAGAAGAAGAAGACCAAGATTGGTGGGATATGCACCCCTCAACTCTCAGAAATTATTTTTGGGCTCCCACAAGTTTTTCTTGCACTTTTTGGAATTTTCTCACGAGTCCCCAATTTTTTTGAATGCTCGAGGACGAGCTTGGTCTTAAGAGAGGGAGAGTGAAAGAAATGGGTCCCTTTTTAGGAATTATTTATCATTTTTATTTTCTTTTCTTTTGTTATTGTATTTTTCTTTCTTTTGCTTTATTATTTAGAGGTAAGGAGTACTAATGATATATTTGTAATTAGGGCCTTAGCTTAAAGCCTAAGCTACTCCTCCTCTTTAAATACCCCATGTAAGCCTCATTTGAGGTAGACTTGAATTTTAAAATAGAAAATAGTATTTCTCTCTCTAAAAGTGTGTGTTTAGGTATTTTTAGGAGCCTTTTAACGTGTAGTTTACGTCAAATAACTTAGAAGTAACTGAACTAAGAAATAAAGACAACTAGGAAATAAAAAAATATTCCTAAAAAAGCAACATCCTAAAACTTCGCTTAATGTTCAAAATAATAAAAATATCTCCCCTCTCCCAAGCCTATTGTGCTCAATGTGCCCCTAAGGGGCTCACACAGATGCTGTACACATTATATAAGCATTATTCATTACTTAAAATTTCTAGTTAGTCAAAATTTTTATATCTTATCAACATCCAAATATAAACTTTGATTAGTGTTGTACCACAAAACTGAAGTATGATATAGACCAATGAAATCGTGACACCTATCATCATGAAATACCTATTTGAACACTGTCAGCAAATCATTATCTGTGTCGGCTAAGTATTCTCTCGTGGTCGGCAAGATGGCCGACCATTAGCAGGTTGGTCTATCAAGTCATGCATGTGAGATACACGTGGAAATACATACAGTCTCATTATATGTGTACGTTGGTAAAATATCCTGACTATTTGTGGATAGCTCATCATTAGTTGTTATCCAGAACGTAAAAATGTGTAATCGCCTTACTTATAAAGGCATTCCACATCTTCTTCTTCCTACTCCTACTATAAATAGCACTTCATATCTTATACCTGGGACCTGAAGAAAACGGCATACACTAAACCGTAGAGAGATTCTTGAGAGCTTCTGCCCAACTCTAATACAAAACAGCACTGCACTTGTGGATATAGGCATCTTATTGGGTCGAACCACGGTAACCTCTTGTCTCCTTCTCTATCTCTCATCTCTCTTAAGCTTAAACTGTTTTTCTCTATATTTGTTATAGTTTATCATTGGTAATTCCTAGCTAAGACCTAAAAATATCTCTTTACTAGTTTTAGACAATAACAGAGTAGCGTCATTCGTGGGAACGACTAGGCAAGTCGTATGTTATTTCCCATTCAAGTTCATCCAAAAAACATGTTAACTCCTTCGCCGTGTGAGATGGAGGACAATCCAGAAAGTAGTCAGGTGATTGAAATCATTCCTCCCTCCACCCTTGTGGGGATGGGGGATTTATAAGGAATATTAATGAGCATAGCCAAAGGACAAGAGGCAATGCAGAATATCATGAAGCAACTGACTCAGACACTACAAATCAGTCAGAGAAGGCCCATAGCAGACTTTATCACGCCATCTGGACGAGAACTTATGAAGCACGGATTCTTCAAAAGGCCTAAAGAATCCAAACCGCTTGCGAGTCGGGTGCTGCCCCGATTCGCACCCAAAGGAGAATTAGATATTAATTAAATAAATTAATTTTGGACTCGGCTGGTTTTGATGGGATTCGTAAAGAATCCAAAAAAAAAACACGTTTCTGATTTTTTTTCATTTTCATTTCTCTCTCTCTCTCTCTCTCTCTCATTCTATTCTTACTCTCCTTCAACAGATACGAAGTTAACTGGGTTTCTTAATAACTTCTTATGTTTGTTTTTAGTTTAATGTTTAAATGTTAAATGGGTTTCGTGACCCAAGTTAAGCGCGTGCCATTATATTATATTGGATTCTACTTTTATAGTTTAATGGTTAGTGTGTGATTATTATGACTCTCTTTCTTAACAACTTTCTATATTTGTTTTTAGTTTAATGTTAAAAGGGTTTTGTGGCCCAAATTAACTGCTTGTTATTATATTATATTGGATTATACTTTTATAGTAAAATGGTTAGTGGGTTTTAGTGGATTATTATAATATATGTGAAAGCTAATATATAAGTGGGTTTCTTAACGACTTCGTATGTTTGTTTTTAGTTTAATGTTAAATGGATTTTGTGAAATTAACTGTTTTTTATTATATTATATTGAATTCTACTTTTATAGTTTAATGGTTAATGGGTTTTAGTAGATTATTATAATGTATGTGACATTGATTGTAGAGTCCCCTGTTTTAATATTGTCAATGTGTTAAAAAATAACAAACACCCTTATCATAAATTTTTGAGAGTCATAAGAATGATGGAACTTATTTGTATTACTTAAAAATAACATAATATAATTTATATTATTATATTATATCTCGCCGCACCCGCATCCTAATTTTTTGAGAATTTTCGAATCGACGCATCCGCATTGTGTCGCGTCCGCACCCCATACCAGCATCCGTGCTTCATAGACGAGAACTCTCTAACATAAGAGGAGAAATGTTGCCTCCTGCCCCTACAGAGACGGGCAACCATCCCATCACGAACGGGTGCTACTAAACCCTACCAGTATGAATGTTGGATCACAAAATGAAAGAAACAAATCTAAATACTCTAGATCACAAGATGATGGATCATATCGCCCAGGAGCCACCTTATCCCTTAGGACTACTGATCACTATGACGAGCAATCATTCTTCGAGGAAAGGCCAAGCGTATTGGAAAGGCTGAGCAGGGGCTCCGAATTTGATCGGCTAGGGCCCCAAACAGTGAGAGGGTGACATCACAAAGAGCCTAGAGTGTCCATAGATAGTCGAGAAGGATCTGCCAGGTCAAAGACTAGCGTACAAGGGTCAGTGCACACCGAACAGACTTCCCAGGAAAAGAGCTCAGCACAAAATAATGACCGAGCAACTAGGCTAATCCAGACGATCAACCATGAAAGGGCTCAATCCAACGACTGGAGGTTCGTTTGGGGGAGATGGCCAAGTCAAAAAATCCCTTGCATGGGAGTTTTGTGAAAGGATCACCCTTCACACCTTCAATTTGAATTGCCCCACACCTGCAAAGTTCAAGCCACCCATGATAACTCTGAAGTATGATGGCAAAACTGATCCAGTACTACATGGAATACAATAGATACCTGAATATCATGTTGATAAAAGCATAAAAGCACCATATAGAACTGACATCATTGCAGATGACATGCTGAAATCCAAATTTCCTTTTGCAAAATTATACTCTACTAATATCAATCATAGGTTCTAAACAAACTAAGATAGATGCATTATATTTTTCAAAAGTCTGAAAATTCTTCCACTGGAACTAACTTTGTCCATACCTCTAACATTCCAAGAGATGATGATAATCATAGAGAAATATTTGACTTATTGGGCTTAGAGTTGGATCTAAGGATCCTCTTAGGATGGAGGTTAGGATGGAGGTTAGGGAAGGATTTTTTCTCCTTTTTTTCTTCACTACAGTCCACTCAACCTCATTGTTAGAGATGGGCTTTGGAAGTTTCCTAGGAGAAAGGTTGAAGCATGAAATTTGATTATCCATAAACTGATCTGTACATTCACCTTCTTCAAGAAAGAGACCAGAATCATCTTCTTTAATGGATATACCAGGGTAGAATGATCTGGAGAATGAAAGTAGTTGAGAGGAACCATGGCCGGCCCTGGCCATGTGCCAAATGGGCAATGGTACAGGGCCCATTTTAGAGTATGGATCTATATATGTGATAAGCTTCAATTCTAAATTTAGGGAGAATCAAACAAGAAATACAGAGATGTAGAGAAGAGAGAAGGAACTTTTATTATCAGTTACTGAATGAATCCTAAATGAGAGTTACAACTTCATATTTATACAATGATATTCAACTACTAAACAGAATAATAGCATTTTCAACTACTTAACTGAATAACAACTTTCTAACTATAGTTAATTGAGAACCATGGTTGAGTTAACCATTCCAACTAACTAATAGTTATTACTAAGTAACTAATTGTAGTTTCTGAGTTGATTCTATGAGATAGCATTGGATTTGCTCTGTATTAATACCCCTCCCTTAACAATTCACTTGTCCTCAAGTGAAAATTGAGGAAATCTGAGTTGTATCTCATCTGAAAATTCCCATGTGGCATCAGCTGGAGAGCAATGAGACCAATGAATTAAAAGTTGTGTTGCAGGCATGGTTCAAAGTCAAGGCCGGTACTGCGACGATATGGCGGAGTTGACTAGGTATCGGTGCCCACCGATCCGATTCCGAGTTACGAGTTACGAGTTGAGTTTTCAATTATTGATGTGAATCGACCCTATATCGGTAATTTCTCGGTAGTATCGGTGATATCGCGGTATAATCGGCCTATATCGACGATATCGCAGTAAAATCGACCCATATCGGTGATATCACAATAGTATCGACCCATATCGATGATATATCGGCCGAGATGTTATAAGTTACTAGGCATCTCTCTCTCTCTCTCTCTCTCTCTCACTCCGGTGTTGTGTTGGTAAGCGTGGTTTTTTTGGGGTTACGAAAGGCCAACTGTTTTTTTAATTTAGTCTGCTGTGTGTGGGTTATTTGGTCATCGTATGGGTTTAATTTAGTGCGTTGTATGTGTGCCAGTTTTTTTTTTTAAAGAATGCAAATGATCCAAATGTTATTTGCTATTATTTTTTATAATAATGCTTCCACTGCTATTTTTTAATATGTTATTATTTATAAAAAACGTAAACGTTATTCTTTTACAAACAAATATACAACCATAATTATTGTAAAAATAATATTTGTATCCTCTAAACATTTGTAAAAATAATATTTGCATCCTTTATGTAAAAATAACATTTGCAAACACAAGTAAAAAAAATATTTGCATCCTCTTTGTAAAAAAATGACATTTGATTCAATTTAAAAAATAACATTTACATTCCTTTTATAAAAAAATAGCATTTGCATCATTTTTGTTAAAAACGATTGTAAAAAAATTGCAGTGTTTTGTCAAAATCACTATTTGTATCCTCATTGTAAAAAAATAACAATACTAAAAAAGAAACATTTCTATCCTTTTTAGAAAAATATAACATACTTAAAAAATACATTTCTATCCTCTTATTAAAAATAATACTAAGAATATAATAGTCGTATCCTCTTTGTAAAAAAAGAAATTATCCTCTTACTGAAAAAGTAACATATGTTTTTCTTTGTAAAAATATAATATTCGTATCTTCTGTGAAAAAAAACATTGATTTATTATGGAACATTGAATCTGCAAGTTCGCAGCAAGTCAGTATAATCAATTGTACAATGTTATGCATATTAAAGGATAGTTTTAAACTTATCTGATTGGTCCACATTGTTAATCGTATTTTTTTAAAATTTTCTATATTTTTTTCGGAATTTTTTGCACTCTCTAAATAGTGTATCTTTGCATATCGCCCGATACCGTGACCGATACCGCGACCGAGTTGAAAATCGGGTGGCCGATACCGGGATCGATACGGAGACTTTGAACCATGGTTGCAGGTTGTTGTCCCCTTTTCACCAATCTTCTATCCAAAATAGCCATAGGTTGAGGATCTTCATTTGTAGCAAGATAGTCAGGAATATCAGTGCTGTAGGGCTTAGTCCCAATTGATTTCTTGAGCTAAGACACATGAAAAGTGTTGTGGATTCGAGCATTTACTGGTAAGGCCAATTTGTAAGCCACGGATCCAATCTTATCTATCACTTTGAAAGGGCCAAAGTATTTAGGAGAAAGTTTCTGAGAGCTTCTGTGGGCTACTGTAGACTGTTTGTATGATTGTAACTTTACATACACAAAATTCCCAATGTTGAACCTCCTATCAGCCCTATGCTTGCATCCTCTCCTGAGCTCAGGTAAGATGATGTTTTAAGATCTTCAAAACAACTTCTTTGTCCTGTAACATCCTATCTACTGCTTCGACTGTTCAACCGTAGTGTCTTTGGGAAAATAAGGAATGTGCAGTGGAGGGGGGTACCCATATAAGACTTGAAAGGGGGTAGTTTGTATAGATGAATGAAAAGTGGTATTATACCACCACTCTGCAAGAGATAACCATTTGGACCATTGCATAGGGAGCTCACTAGTCATGCATCTGAGATATGTTTCCAAACCCCTATTTAGAACCTCTGATTGCCCATCAGTTTGAGGATGGTAAGAAGAATACATATGCAATCCAACCCCTTGCAACTTAAAGAGTTCTTGCCAAATTTGCTAAGGAAAATAGCATCTCAGTCACTCACAATAGTTATAGGCAACCCATGTAGTTTGAACACATAGTCCATATAAGATTGTGCCACTGATTTTGCTATGTATGGGTGAGACAGTGAAATAAAGTGCCCATATTTGCTTAACCTATCAACTACCACCATGATGACTTCCTTGCCATTAGATTTAGGAAGGCCCGTGATGAAATCCATGCTGATATCTGTAAAGAAACCCTCGGGTATGGATAAGGGTTGTAGGAACCCTGGTGAAGCCACTGTTTCTGATTTGCATTGTTGGCACACGTGACATTCCCTAATGAACTACCTCACCTGTTTCTTGAGGCCCTTCCAATAAAACAAGGAGCTTAGTCTCTTGGTAGTAGCTTGAACTCCAGAGTGACCTCCTAATGGACTGCTGTGATACAAATTAATAAGCTTGTTCTGTAAAGAGGAATTTTGACCCACCACTAACCTTCCTTGTCTTCTCAATTGCTCCTTAACCCAAGTATACTTAGGGAACTTATCGGATTTACATTGTAGCTGGTTGATGATGTTTTGCATTTTGGGATCCTCAATCCAACTCTTTTGGATTTCTGCAAAGAAGTCAGACGACACTTCTGATATAGCCATGAGGGAGAGTTAATTGCTTGTGTTTCTAGAAACAGCATCTGCAGCTATATTCTCCTTTCCCTTTTTGTAACATATGTCAAAATCATATCCCATCAGCTTGGTTAACCAAGAATGTTGATTAGGGTTATTTATCCTCTGTTGTAGTAGGTACTTCAAACTTTGGTGATCTGTCTGGATGATAAAATGTCTTCCTCCTAAATAGTGTCCCCATTTCTCTATAGCATAGGGAATAGCATACATCTCCTTCTTATATATCGAGAGGGACATCTTTTTAGGTGATAAAGCTTTACTAATGAAAGCTACAGGGTGCCCCTTCTGTATTAGCACTGCTCCAATACCAAATCCAGAGGCATCAGTTTCAATGGTGAAATCATGTGAGAAATCAGGAAGAGCTAAGACTAGAGGTGTAGTCATGGCTTGTTTTAATTGATTGAAGGCATTAGTAGCTTTAGATTTCCAGTAAAAGGAGTCCTTGAGTATATTAGTTAGGGGTTTGCAGATCTGACCATACCCCTTCACAAACCTTCTATAGTATCCTGTTAGTCCCCCCTCATTTGTTTAACTGTCTGAGGTGTGGGCCATTGTAAGATAGCTTGGATCTTGTTGGGATCAGTAGATACTCCTTCAGCTGAGACAAAATAGCCTAGATACTCCACCTTTTTACCACCAAAACTGCACTTGCTCATCTTTGCAAACAATGTGTAATTCCTTAATATCCGCAATGTTTGTCTTAGGTGTAAAAGATGTTCCTCTAGTGAGATGCTATATACCAAAATATCATCAAAGAAGACAAGAATGCTTTTTCTTAAGAAGGGTCTGAAAATGTCATTCACGAGACTCTGAAAGGTGGATGGGGCATTAGTCAAGCCAAAAGGCATAACTAAAAATTCATAGTGGCCATCATGTGTTCTGAAGGCTGTTTTGGGAATGTCTGGTGGAAACATCCTTATCTGGTGGTAACTAGACCTCAGATCAATCTTGGAGTAAATTGTTGATCCATGTAATTCAATCATAGGGATAGGAAATTTGTCTTTGATGGTGGCTTTATTCAGTTCTATGAAATCTATACACATCCTCCATGTGTTATCCTTTTTCTTAACTAGCACCACAGGAGAAGAGAAAGGATTGTGACTAGCCTGAATGATCCCACTATCCAACATCTCTTGAGTCATCTTCTCAATGACATCCTTCTGCAGTAAGGCATGTCTATAAAGTCTGATGCTTATGGCTTGTGTCCCTTCCTTTAAAGGAATTCTGTGATCATGACTTCTAGAGGGGGGCCAATGATTTAGGCTCTTCAAAAATATCAGAGAACTCTTGCAAGAGATGGGATATGGCAGTGTGTTGAGTAGGGTTAGGGATTATACTGAACAATTGAAATTCAGTGGTGGATTGGAGTTGTAAGTTGCAACATTGAATCATGGTTAGTTGTATAGGTTTAGCCAAAAATTATCATCTGACCCTCAGTCACAGTTTGTAAATCTTTCTCAGCCAACCCTTGTAAATTGACCTCTGTAGATCCCATGGTAAACTTCATCTTGAGTTTGTTAAAATTCCACAATATATCTCCCAATGTAGTGAGCCATTGAATTCCCAGTACCATATCATAATTCCCCAGTAGTAGAATCAAAACATCAGTTTCAAATTCTTTTCCTTGCATTTTCCACTGAAAACCCTTACTCATGGTTGAACAAGTCAGTATCTCACCATTTGCAACAGAAACAATGCGAGGCCTGATTTTAGTCATTGAGCACCCCAATTTCTTGGCCAATCCCTCATCTAGAAAATTATGGGTACTCCCTGAGTCAATAAGGATCTGCATCAATTTCCCTTTCATCACCCCAGTCAACCTCATGGTTTGGAAACAACTGATCCAGTGAGTGCATGAACAGAGATCTGAGGATTTTTCATCTATGGTTTCAGCTGTGAATTGGTCTAGTTCTGTTCTCTCTGCTTCTTTTATTTCATCCCCTACTTCAATAATGAGGAGCTGTTTCTTTGAACATCTATGGCCAGGGGAATACTTTTCATCACACCAGAAACATAGCCCTTTGCCCTCTTTGCTTCAAGTTCCTTTTCAGTGAGTTTATGGTGAGTTCTTTGGGGGAAGATTTGGATTTCTGATTTGGCTGGAGGGTGGGGGTAAAGGTAAAAGGCCATTTGAGGGTAGTTTTTGAGGTTGAGTGGGTTGTGTAGGACGGTATGCTTTAGTATAAGTGATGGGTTGGTTCTTGGTAAAGTTAGAGGGTGTGAAATAGTTTTTGGGTGTGGGTTTAGGTTGTGGATGAATGGCAGAAATTGTAGCTTCTTGCAATTTGGCTAGGGAGTAGGCATCATATAAAGTTTTTGGGTGGAACGTATGAATAGGCATCTGAATTTCATCTCTCAATCCTCCCAAGAAGCAACTAATGGCGTGCTCAGGAGCTAGGTCTATTTTACTTGGTAATTGTTCAAAAATTTCAATGTAAGAGAGAAGGGTACCTTCCTGTCCATGATTCTTGAGGTCTGCCATTGGATCTTCATACACGACCCCTCCAAATATGGAACTGAATGCTTGGATATATTCGTCCCATAGAATATCCCTCCCTTTAGTCTTCGATTTCACAAAATTCTGATGGCATTGTAGGGCTCGACCTTGTAAATGGATCACTGCTAGTTTGATTTTTGCATCTTCAGGAGTTTGATCTACCTCAAAAAATTGGTTGCATTTGAAGATCCATCCATCGAGATCTTTTCCTTCAAAACTCGGAAACTCAATTCGTGTGGTCTTCGATCGAAACTGGTACGAATTGGAGTTGTCTTCTCCCAAATTGGAAGAACTAGGGTTCCGCTCATGTGATTGATTGCGAAGCTCGTCTGTAAGTTTAGCCCCACCAGCATACTTTTGAGGTCAGCTAATGCTCGATCATGATTTTGAGAAATTTCTGTCATCATTCGATCTTGTCTCTGTTCCGAATCGACCACCATTTGTTTCAGGTTCTTCAGTGCATCTTCTAGCTTTTTGATCTCGCGAGTACCTTCTGCCATTGCCGAGGAAAAACAAGGCTCTGATACCACTTGATAAGCTTCAAATCGAAATTTAGGGAGAATCAAAGAAGAAATACAGAGATGTAGAAAAGAGAGAAGGAACTTTGATTATCAATTACTGAATGAATCCTAAATGAGAGTTACAACTTCGTATTTATACAATGATATTCAACTACTAAACAGAATATCAGCATTTTCAACTACTTAACTGAATAACAACTTTCTAACTATAGTTAATTGAGAACCATGGTTGAGTTAACCATTCCAACTAACTAATAGTTGTTACTAAGTAACTAATTGTAGTTTCTGAGTTGATTCTATGAGATAGCACTGGATTTGCTCCGTATCAATATGTATATTATAGGGGTCTAAAAATATTTTATGTATAATAAAAATATCAATTTTTAAAATAAGTTTAATTTTTTAGGGGCCATTTTTTTAACTACCCAAAAACAATTTGTACAAAGAATGATTCAACTACCCAACTAAAATGGGCACCTAAAAATAAGTTTAAATTTTTAGGGGCCCATTTTAGGTATTTAATATCTTTGTACAATATTTTTTAAAAGGGCTCTAAATTGATTTTCGCAAAGGGCACTCCCAATCTTAGGACCGGCCCAGAGAGGAACAATAGCCATAGAATTATGTTGGAAAGGATCAACATAACAAGGAGGAGAGGGAGGATTGTGAATAGCATCCATAAAAGTATCAACAGAACTACAATCAGAGATATGAGATATATCATCTTGTATTGCAACATCTATTTTGTCTTTGGATTTAAAGTTTTTTTGAACCCATTCTTTGGTAGACATCTTCTTCTCTTGCATACCTAACTTGCTTTCATCAACAAACTTTTCTTTTTCATTAATAAACTTAAAAGAGTTCTGTTGCTTCTTGTCTTCAACATCTGGTAGATTTTTCTTAGAATGAGGCTTTGATTTGTGATCCTTCTTCCCATTTTTATCTGGTTTATTTAGATCTCTAATAGAATCTACTTCTTCATGCTTCTTAGACATTGATTTGCATTGATTTTTGGAATGACCCCTCCTATCACAGTTTGAACAGAATTGAGGCATATTTTCATACTTAGCATACTGCCAGAACCCCTTACCATCATTTCCGTAACGAATCCAAATACGTTTTGTAAGAGACTTAGTCAGATCCAAGGCAACACAGACTCTAGCCAGAATAGGCCTAGAGAGAGATTTTGTAGGGCCATCCACTTTAAGAGAGTACCAAAGGCAGAGGCTATTGAAAAAATGCAAGATTTCTCATATAAGTAAATGGGTAAAAGGGGAAGAGAGATCCATACATGTGAGATTGGGGATTATTTAGAGGAGTTAAAGTCATAAGACCATCTGAATAATCTCACTTGCAGCCATAATTTTAGAAAGACTTCTTCCAAAGCACATCTAATCGATATATGTTTGATATCTATAATTCCAATAGAAATACAACCTTTCAAACCCATGGAGGAGAAAGATTTCCTTACATCATCAATTGAGGGGCGACCATGAGAGAATTTCCCAATGAGAGTATGTTTACATGGTTAAGAGAAGGTAGAAATGTCATCTGCAGAGAAGATTCGGGCAGGTTCTTTATCGAGGACGACAATAGGTTTGAGACAGTTTAGGGTTGGATTCAGATTTACCAACCGCTTCTGCGAAGGATTTCTTCAAAGTAGTCTTAGAGGGAGAAGGTACAGATGAGAAATTTGGAGAATATAAAGAAGTGGGGGGGGGGGGGGGGGGGGGGGGAGGATCAACCCCCTGAGAGGAGGGGGCCAAAGCCATGGAAGCAAGGCTGTTGGAGGGGAAAAGGTTGAGAGTAAAAATGGTTATTTTTCAAAAAGAGGGTTTGCCTTTAGTCCTTATAGAATATCTAAAAAAAACCAAGCAATTTTTGGTGCTGGGGCATACGATCAGCTATAAAATTTATGATGTGGTGCTTGGATTAGTGGCCGAAGACTATGTTGGGTAAGGATGGCTTGTTTTTATTTATTTGTTTATTATGCTATTATTTAGGGATCTTATTTACATAGGCATAACTTTCAAGTTTTCTATGTGATTTAGTTTCCTTTTAATATAATCCTTGCTTAACAAAGATTAGAGTTAAAATCTGTTATAAATAATGACCTTCGGCCCCTATTCGAGACATTGAATAACATTGAGAAGAACTGTGGTCATCGATTGTTTGAACGTGTGTTATTGACGATACATTTTTCATCAAAGTGGTACAAAGCCGTGTTCGCTCTTGTTAATGTGATCCTTTTTGGCATTATAAATCTTTACGTGGTCTCTTATAAAACCTAGCCTAATGGCACCCCAAACACAGTCCAAAGCCAACGAAATCCTCCTGGATACTACTCAACTTTTGGCATCCATGATGAGATTAATATCGAATCTATGAAATCCGGACTCCAATCGCAGGTCAAGGATGTTCGGGAACAAGTCGAACACAATTAGGGTGTCGGGTCTGAGCCCAACGCTAGTCGCATCACCCTTCTTCATCTGTTGGATCTTGCCCACCGACAGCGTCTAAGGGAAGTGACCCCACGGTGGCAATAGAGAAGTGGGTCATTATGGATAATCCCGCAAGGGCCCCCATCCAAGTCAATGCCACCATTGATCAAAACTGCTGAGAGCTACGACATCCAATTCATGCAGTAGTAGACACGAGAAAAGTGGAACCCGTCCCCATTGAAGTTCTCTAAAAGGCTCAGATCATGACCTACGGTCACTACAATCAAATGGTTAGTAAAGAAAAAAGAAGGAAGGGAAAAAAAGGCGCTCCCAAACTCATTGAGGCGTTTGAGAAAAAGTTGGTGGCACGCAACGAAGTCATGGGCAGACAACTCATGAGTCTGGGGGGTGCGTCTTCCTCATCAAGGGCTTACCTCCTCATAAGATGCCCAACCCCGTCAACAACGGTTCTTTCAAATTGAACTACATCATTCAACAAAATTTCAATAAAGACAAAGTGCGTCAAGTTTCAAAATGGATACAAATGCAAAAATTGTGTCAGTCAGATATGCTCAAGTTCATGGAAAAAAGCTCGGTGGTCAATTGTTACTATTTTCCAGACGATGGGCGAGGATTTTCTCACTCAGCGATCGTTCTACGACGATGATAGGGATGAGGATGGACACCGCCACTTATTACACCGTTGTGCAAGCTAGTTGGATACATTCATACCGTTCAAAACAACACTTAATTTGACTCTGGCTCCACAAACCAAGGTGACACTACAATAACACTGGCGAGAAAACATGCTTTAATTGTTTCCATTGCAACGATCTAGGTCATTATCAATCTTAGCGTACCAATTTTCCAGAGAAGAAGACTGTTTTGTTAGCCGAACTGAATGTTGAAGAGGAAGCTCAAGTACTCATGCTTGCCATTGGGTGGAAGCCAAGACTGATGGAGATCCTCATTGAGCCTGTGCTAAGCTCAGTCGTACATTCCTTTTTTAAAACATGACTTTTCGGCCGGACGAAATTCGGACAAAATCGGTCATTCCAGCCCTGTTTCAAAATTTTATTTTTAGCAAGTGATATTTTGCTCAGTACGGATTTCTGTAAAATGTTTTCCTTTTTACCCATTTCTAAAACATTCCTTATTCAAAAAGTGACTTTTCATACGAACGAATTTTGGACATTCAACCCTGGTTTCAAAAGTTTCCTATTTTAGTAAGTACACCCGGTGCGTGGGTGTTCGACGACTCTTGGTGGTCTCCCTGGGGTTTGGATGATAGCTATTTTGGGCAAGGATGGGTGATTTATTTGGTTTTGTTACTGCGCTATTATTTAGGGATAAAATATATAGGTAAAATTCTTCAATTTTCCTAGTTTGAATCGGTTTTCTTTTGATGAAGTCCCTGCTTAACGAGGATTACAGTTAGGATCTATTATATTAATGGCTTTTGGCACTATTTGAGACATTCGAATAATATTGAGAAGAACCCAAAGGGTACCTAGGGGCACACACAACCTGGAGGTCGAGTCAAATCCTCTTGGAAACACCTCTCATAGTGTGTCCTGGTGTGTGCTAATTGTTAACCCATTTGTTGGGAATGGTTTTGTACTGAAATTTTCCACTGTAGAGTATAACGTTTCAGATTCTAAACACTTTCAATGCCACATTTTACTTCTATATAAATTCAATGAGCTTAAACCCCTTTTCAATTAGAGAATGACAGCGTCACGTTGAAAAACCTATGCTGCTAAACTGAATTAATAAACCACATCTAAAGTTGAAAGAGTACCCAAACGGTGTTGTGATATATTGCGCCAAATTCAATGGCACAATGGTCAGGTTTTTCCTAAGTTGATCAATCAGTGGACAAATTTGGGTGCGGAAGCGTAAAAAGAAGAAGTTATTCTACACAACATCTATACTACACAACAACAACAACAACAATTAAAGAAATGAAATGGGTTTCTTTCTCTCTCTATTCTCTATTCTCCATATTAAAAGTTGAGTACAAATGAAGGCCAAGCGGCCTATTTATAGGAAGAGTTGGCTTGCTAAACAAGCTATTACCCAAAAGACTAAAGAAGACAACTAATATCTAAAAATGACATATTAGTCCAAACATACTTGGAAACTAATAAAGCTCTGAAATAAAGGAAAATTACAATAAAAGCAAGAAAATACTAAAATAAACTCTCATTCCATCATTCTCCCCTACTTGAGAGAGCTCGTCCTGAGCGATAAAAGTGTGGGTGAGGGCATCATCTGGGGGCTCTCCTACTTGAAAGGGAAGGCTTCCTTTAAAGCGTCCCGCATAACGACTTGCAAAATAGCCTTGAAGGGAAACCACAAATTGACGCCATGGCTGATGAATATGAAGGCGGCCTCTAATCCGTCCACGTGAAGAGGCAACACAAGACCGACGCGGAGAAGGCCATTGATGCCAAGTTTCATCCAAATTGCTCATGATGAGCCTCCGTAACATCGAAGCATGTAAATGCGTCATGGAGCGCGCCTCATAAGGAACCCAAAAAGGATCCACAAATCCCACACCAATCGTGAAATCCTCATGCAACATATGCTCCTCAGAGGAAATAACCACCAAACCATCATCACAAAGCTCATCATTGTGACCAAAAAGGAGAAAAAATTCATCAAATCAAATATTGCCACCTCACGATAATGAGTGCGAATCTCCCAACCATCTTCAACAAATAAATCAAAAAAATCACATAGGAAGTACCCCTCATCTTCTATCCCAAAGATAGGAATGAAGTCCATAATCTCAAATGCCTCCAAATCTCTATATCGGGTGCGAGTGATCCATCCATCCTCCTCAAATATGGGAAAAAAATCACAATGAAGAAATACGGATGCACTATCAAGCATAGTCGGGGTCACAACAACCTCAGAGACATCCTCGTGAAGCATATCCGAAGAGGTAGTATCATCGGTGTGCGCCGGAAGGACATCGGATGTAGGAGGAGGTACACCGGTGGACAAGTACTCCAAATATGGGACCAAATACTTCGCTCGTGCACGGATCCATTGTTCACGTGCCATCTCCATCTCATAATACTTGGCCCGACATCTATGTAGGTGTTGATGGTACATCTCATACTCTCCGATAGAATAAGCACTATATGCCAATGTGTGAAGCTTTTGAGAGAGATATGAATCCGTATCGGCCCAAGAAGCTTGAAGACTTTAGAGTTCCTTGATGATGGCACAACTAACCTTGTCAAAATCGGCACATGCATTCATATCGAGGCTGTATTGGGTACCATCCCACGAGAATTTGTAAGAAAGGTATTCTTCGGGTGAGGGAGGGATTAAATCATAGGACCTTGATAGATTTGGGGCAGATTTGTAATTATTGGAAAATGCAAGGGCTGAATTGTAATTTTCAGAAATTGGTTGGGGATTAATGTGTTGAAGAGGTGCGGTTGGTGGGAAAGTTTGAATAGGGTTTGTGATGTGGTGGGAGGTTGCCGGGGTTGAATATGAATGCCAATTAGGGTTAGGGTTTTGAAAGGGAGTGGGTTTTGGGGTTTCTTGAAAATGGGGTAAATAGGGTTTGGAATAAAAAAAATTGTTGAATTTGGTTTGGATTTGGGCCCGGAAGGGATAGTTTTTTTTTCTTTATAATCGGAGGGTTTGTCATGATCTTTGGACGTTCCATGAGTGTCGGTCGGTATTTCCGAACGGGTAGGAGAAGAAAAGGATGGAGTATGGTGCCCCAGACACCAGGCGGATGTCGCGCCTACTGCTGCAGCGGCTGGTAGGTGCGCTGCTAGGGTCGGCGGCTGCGGGCGGTCAATTTTTTGTTGGTCGGCCTTCGGTATAGATGTAGGTATAATCGGGGTCGGTTTGGATGGTAGGGGGTTTAATCCGATTGTGTTTGTGGATGAAGATGGTGGAGAAATTTTAGAATTAGGGTTTTGGTAATGGGTTGTTAGGGTTTCAATGGTGGGACTTGTTGTACATAGAATGAAATTGGAATGATCCCAACCTGAATCTGAATTGTATTTGATAATCATCCTCGCACCAAGAACAAACGCGGCTCTGATACCAATTTGATGTGAATTTGGGTGCGGAAGCGTAAGAAGAAGAAGTTATTCTACATAACAACTAATCTACACCACATCTATACACAACAACAACTAAAGAAATGAAATGGGTTTCTTTCTCTCTCTATTCGCTATATTAAAAGTTGGGTACAAATGAGGGTCAAGTGGCCTATTTATAGGAAGAGTTAGATTACTAAACAAGCTATTACCCAAAAGACTAAAGAAGGCAACGAATATCTAAAAATGACATATTAGTCCCAAACATACTTGGAAACTAATAAAGCTCTAAAATAAAAGAAAATTACAATAAAAGCAAGAAAATACTAAACTAAACTCTCATTCCCATCAAGAATACTTTGGAATTTTTTAGGCTTATACCAAACTTAATGGGAATTACAGGTGACTGAGATTTGTGAAATAGAGTTCTGGGTAAGCGGCAATATACTACAATTTCACAAAGCCTAGTATTGAACTTTAAATACAAAATTTTGCACAAAATGGATATTTGAGTGAAACTTTACATGATGGACCTGAATCCTAGGAATCCCCTATTGAGTTGCTTTGCATGGAAGTCCAGACGAAACCATGAACAAACAAATTATATATGTTTCTCAGTATGTTTAACGCAGTGTCCTCAGGTTGCAATTCCTGTGATACGTCCTCCTATTTTGGTTTGTAACCTTCCCCAAATTGGGTAAATAGATCTAAGTGCTGTCTTTTAGAGAGGTTCACTACATTTCCAAACAGTTTGAGTGAGACTCACTTGCACTTGATGAATACTTCGCTATCTTGCTTTAGAAAAAATCATGCCTAGTGGCGCAAGTAATAACATGTTTTTTTTGTTGGTAATTGAAGAGATGTTCAAGCCAGCAGTATACTTCTTGATGATAAATTTGAAGTGCGGTTAGGGAGCCTAAGTGAGGTCTGTACACACGATGGGGACGCTCATCAAAACAGAATTACTAGGTTCCTACGATTGCCACTGTAAGTATTCCTTGATATTGTACTTGTTACAGCATTTAAATTTTATTAAAAATTACTTATTGTAAATTTGCAAACTGTGCACATGCTTTCAATCTTCTATATAGATGGTCCTTTCATTTTTTGTTTTTCTCAGATGGAAAAGTTTGCAACTTTGCTAGTTGGTAATAATTTGTGTGTAATTCTATTCATAGGAGGCATTTTGGAACTCTACTAGAATTGATGTTCTATGTTAACATAAGAAATAATATGATGTCCTGGCATATGCAATATATAAAGATACCAAAAGGGACATGAAATACATCGATATGGCAAATATAAAAAATGTAGAAAACAACTACGTCAACAACACGACAATTAAGAATTACATTTTCTATGCATAAAACTGAAGTAAAAGGGCAAACCCAGTGCACGAGTTTCATGACAAACAAATCTACCATCATAAACGGTAACATTAAGTTTGTAACTTGTGAATCATAATCCAAATTACGTTTTCCTCCTTCCCAAATTAATAGTCATGCTTCCTATTTAGTTCGTCACAAATTAATAGTCATGTTTCTCATAATAATACATAAAACTAGGGGCAATTATAAAGTTACTCACCCGAACAATACTCATTAGAGAACAATGATCCAAGTGCATGTCTTGCATTCATGGTTCAAAGTTACGGTATCGGTGTACGACTCGGAGCCGTAATTTTTAACTTGTCTCTGTATCAGTCACGCTATTGGGTGAACCCAAAAAAATTGAAAAAAAAAATATATTAAACATCATCAAAATAAGAATAATAATTTTGATTAATTTGATAAGTACAAAACCGTCATTTAGTATGCATAGCATTGTGCTAGTGCTTATACTGATGTGTGTCGCACTTATCGGTTGCAATTCTCCATAATAATTTAACAATAAGTAAGCAAAACGAATAAATCAGACACAAAACTTCATAACGTAAATAGAAGTTATATATGTTGTTTTCATTAATGTAATAAAATATTAATTAGTAATTAAGTACATAATAATACTTAATTAATATATTTGATAATACATTTTTTAAAATATTATGATTAAACAGAGGCATATTAAGGAGAGATAGTAATGACATATATTAATATATATTTAGTAAATAATGAGATTTTTTAATACATATTAATTTAATAATGATACGTTTTTTAGAATATATTTTAAGTAAATAAAGACAATTAATAGAGAAATGTAGAAGTAAGAATAAAAATTTATATATGGTCTTTATAGAGGTAGAATAGGCTTATGATAGAGTACCTATGGATATAATTTGGTGGGCATTAAAGAGGAAAGGAATCCCTATGAATTATATTAAAGTCATTGAAGATATGTATGATAACACAAAGACTAGAGTAAGAACTATATGTGGAGAAATTAATTACTTTACGATTAAAGTGGGTCTACATTAAGGATCGGCCTTAAGTCCTTACTTATTTTCCGTAGTATTGGATGAGATTACTAAGGACATACAAGAAAATGTCCCATGGTGTATGTTGTTTGCGGACGATATAGTTTTAATAGACACTTCAAAGGAGGGCTTAGCGATTAGAGTAGATACGTGGAGAAAGGCCTTAGAGTCTAAGGGACTAAAAATTATTATTAATACAACGGAATTTATGGAATGTAAATTTAATAATGAGGCGTCGGATGGCATAATGTTAAAGATTGAAGAAAAAGTGATAAACCAAACTAATAAATTTCGTTATATAGGATCAGTGTTACAAAATAATGGGGATATTGATGAGGATGTTACGAGTAGAATATCAACTGGTTGGACGAAATGAAGACAAGCAAGTGGGGTGTTGCGAAAAGAGGATAACTAATAAATTAAAAAAAAAAATTATAAAACAGTTGTTAGGCCAACGACCCTATATGGAGCGAAGTGTTGGGCTTTAAAGAAAAAGCATGAACAAAGTCTCCATGTTAGTGAGATGAGGATGCTCCGATGGATGATAGGAATTACTAGAAAGGACAAAATTAAAAACCAGTACGTGAGAGAAAAGTTAGGAGTTGCTCACATTAGCGATAAATTAAGAGGAAGTAGACTTAGGTGGTACGGACATGTGTTGCGTAAACCAGTAGTTGCATCTATAATAAGAGGAAGATTATTGAAAATAGAGGGTAAAAGAGAAAGGAGATGCCCTAAGCTATCGTGGGAGGAAATTCTAAGAGAGATTTTAAGGAATTAAACTTGAATGATAATGTTGCATATAAAAGATTAAAAAATGGAAAAGGGGAATCCTTGTGGCCGACCGCATATGATGGGATTAAGGCAATGATGATGATGATGATGATGATGATGATTTTTAAGTAAATAAAGAAGTGTTTTATAACAAACCCCATATTTTTTCCATTGAGGGTGATCAGGCCCCCAAGCCAAATTCTGTCGAGCGTTAAAATTAGAATATCAGTTTTAGCATGTGACAAAAATATGAAATATTTAAAACTTTTTTTCTAAAGATATAAATTGAGATCATTCACAATGATAAAACCATTCACCATAAAGAGATCCATTACCATGCTAAAACTCCAATAACATAAAACTCAAGTGATAAAGTCAACTACAAAATATCTCCAACTAAAACCATAAATCAACTTTCTAAATCTGATACAAATGTCTCATAAATAAAACGACTGGAAATGAAGCTAAACTATGCAATAAAATAAACTCTTGTTGGAAGTCCGCTAATCTTCAAAACTATGCAGTTACCCAAACCCTATCCTGTAAGATTAGTCAACAACAATGGTCATGATCGATCACAAGAATACCAACTACTCTTCCAAATACGATCCAGGAATCCAATCATAAGCATTATAAGAGATAAATATCACAATAGAACATTTTAATTAATGAAGCAATATGGTAACGTTGCGAGTGATGTCAAACTATAACAATTACCCACGTAAAGTAAACCAACTCAACTACCTAAATCCAATAACGTTTCTTTAACATTAATTAAATCTCTTTCATTATCTTTTTCAATTTCATCTATCTCGATATATATTTTTCTATGCAACACCATTATAGCCAGTTTGCCATTCTATTGGCTTTGCACATACTCACGGTGCGCCTAACATCTCAACATGTCAAATCCACATGCATCACTATAACCCGTCGGGTCGGCCCAAATTGTTAGCCTATACTTATCGTGATGTTCCCCACATAAGACACGTCACTATAGCCAGTTAGCCTAGGTCCTGAACACATCATAATGGCCAGTCAGCACAAGACATTACGCATAATCGTGATGCCAACATGAAACCGTCGAAGTAGCTAAGACAGTGTAAGTCCCGCACATATAGTGTAGTCAGTCAATCCAGTGACGCCACATTAAACCATCTCTAATATTTGTGTGTTATCGTAGGTATTAATTATCTTTTATTATCATGTTTTCATTATTTACAACTAGCCCCCAAATAATCCGAGCTTCACAACTTCATTCACCTCTACTCCCATACCTAGAGATCACCAAACCCTTAAGTATCACCAAGTCCCTCACCTAGGAAAATACATAAAACCATGACCATCCCTAGTCTTGCGGCTAGGATAAAATAACGTAACGGCGTACTACCTAGTCCCATACCTAGGAAATATCCAAACGTACAAGTGAACACTCCTTAATTCCATACTTACAAAGTGTCAATAATAAGTGGACACTCCCTGATGTACCCGAATCTTGGAGTTTGAGTAAAATGGCTGGACCATAGACTCCTAGTTGCTTTAATATAGTTCTAAGATCAGTCAAGAATGCCTTTGAATATAATAGCATGATGTGAAGTGCGAACTAAAATAATGACAGTATAGAATTTGGGTGTTTGGACAAAATGGTCGTTCAACTTCTGATTCTTGGAAGGTGAATATAGTTGTGGGTGCTATCTGCAATATGTGAAATGCACCGCCCACAAATGTCACTTTGGTAGGGAGTTTAAATCTTCTTTTACATGCTTTTTTATTACCCTAGGGTTATATAATCCTATAAAAAAGGAAAAATATGGCTTCATATATTCTCCGATTATGGTCAATGTTGAAAATACATTTAATGGAGAAGCTAAATTAGAATTATCTCCACATAATTGGGACTATCAGACCTGGAGTTGATGAAAATAATTTTTCTTTAAAATTATCCTTTGCACCAACTTATTGGTTTTGGAATTTTCCTGTATTATATACTTGACAACTGATAATGAATGAACCTTTAAACACTCGTCTTTGTTTGGATGAATTGCTTTGTATTCTTTACTTAAATCACTTTTCGTGATTGTGACAAAAGTTTATCTTGGTTATGTGCAGGACGTCTGAACAAGGTACATCTGGTACGTGTGATTTGATTATTTTGATTTCGTTTCAGTTCTTTTGTCTCCCATATTTTGCTCGCTCCCCAGGTCCATCCATTGGATCTTAAGTAGTCTATAACACAAGCACCCTTGCAGATGTTAATTTTTCTTTCTTATTTGGAAATGGCCAGGTACAACACCTACAGCAACATGTGCCTATGATGTTTACTGCTTTGGGAAGGTACTGCTCGAGCTGATAACAGGTAAGCTGGGTATCAGCGGATCCACCAGCAATGCCACTACGAAGGACTGGCTGGAAGGGGCACTACCATACATCAGTATATACGACAAGGAACTCGTGAACCACATTGTGGATCCGTCTTTAATCATAGATGATGACTTATTAGAGGAAGTGTGGGCTATGGCTATTGTCGCTAGATCCTGCCTCAATCCCAAGCCCTCAAGGCGGCCCCTTATGAGATATGTACTTAAAGCTTTAGAAAACCCTTTGAAGGTAGTGAGAGAAGAACACAACACTGGTTCTGATCGTCTTAGAACTACTTCCTCTAGAGCGTCTTGGAATGCTACTCTGTTTGGTAGTTGGCGGCTTAGCACGTCGGACGTAGGGTCTGCTCAAGCAGGACACACTCGCAAAGGGGAAGCAGGGAGTGGTGATCAGAATGGTGGGGTTGATCTGTCATCCTCGAAGAGAAGGCAGTCCAATGAGATATTTCCTGAACCATTGGATGTGCATTATGTAGAAAGACTGAATGATCGATAGAAGAGGTAGATTGTGGTGATTATTTGATAATAACACAGCAGGCTCCCATTTTGAGTGGCTTGCTTGGGTACCCCTGTACACACATTT
The DNA here is from genome assembly GCA_949130495.1 of Sambucus nigra. NCBI lineage: Eukaryota > Viridiplantae > Streptophyta > Magnoliopsida > Dipsacales > Adoxaceae > Sambucus > Sambucus nigra. Next base: position 245,197,372 of record OX422212.1, on the reverse strand, counting down.
TATTTGGAATTCTTTGGGGTTTCAAGCCTTTTTTTTTTTTTTTTTCCTCTTGTTGGGGGTTCCCTTAATGGAAAATGGATATTGAAGTTTTAGGCGGGACGATGAAGTCAAATTGTTGATGGGTTTTTATTTTGAGAGAGTGATATTGCTAGTGGTTGTCCTTGCTCTTTGTTTGAGAGGTTGTTTACTGTTAAAACATGGTAGAATTGTTTCAGTAGTTGATACTGGTCATCTCTCGTGAAATGTAAATTGTTAAGGTTCTGATAACACAAAATATTATACTGCTCTTTCTTTTCTGAATCAATTTGACTGCTTAACATTTATACTAATTACCTTTAACCCTTTTATTTTTATTATTTTGGCAGTTCTCAGGGGTGTAAGGGCGGCGTCACCTCTGCTGTGATACTGCCTAATGATAAAAAAAAAATGGCCCGTTTGGGGAATACGTCTTTAATTTTATCTGATAAAATTTCCTATTAGTCGTGTTATGAAAGGGTGGGCAAACAATTAACCTGATTCGGATGTACAAATTTTTTAGAAAATAAATTAACATCTTGTTTTATCGAGTTTGTGGATTTAAGATTCGAAATTCTTATGAAGTACACAAATTGAAACCCAGCATTAAAAAAACTTTGGTGGCTGGGAGATCCCAAAATATATGGTTTTCAATGCTCCCATGTGGTGGAAGTAGTTCCATAGGTGATGATGTATAAACGGTGAAAAATGAAACAAGGAAAAAAGAGGTCCCACCGAGACTTGAACTCGGGTTACTGGATTCAGAGTCCAATGTCCTGACCACTAGACCATGGGACCTACATGTTAAACTTATCTGACTGTATTTAAATTTAGCAAATCAAATTTACATTATAAATAACACCTTTTTTTACACACAATCTACTGCAGCTCAATTGGCAATTCTCCTTTATGACCTTTCCTTCGGAACAAATACACACCTAGTCATTTTGTTGGCACCATTCACCTCTCCAAAAATGTGAAATACTAGTAATACTACCCTTAGAAAAAAATGTAATTAGATACCCGTGTACTTTAGATTTTATTGATAATCGTTGCTTGTTACCACATTGACTATCTTATATCATTCCAATTATATAAATTTGACTTTACTCTCTCGTTGATTTCTTGTTTCCTTTGGTTTAGGATATGATAAAACGATTTAAAAAAAAAAGTCAAGCGGGACTATGTACCATTTCAAAATTATCAATGTGTTATAATGTATACGTCAAACCATTTTGATGTTTTTTCTGAGTTATAGTGTATACCCGAATTATTTATAATATATACATAAATTTTTGTAATGTATAATATGTGTTAAGTTGGTGTAAAAGCTAATATATAGCATATACATTAAAGACTCGTGAACCTTAGGGTCAAAAAATGAAAAATATTTTACGAACTAGAGTGGATACATATCATCGACTAAAATTGTGAAGGCCCCTTTTTAATGTTTTTAGTTATTTCACTTTCTAATAAAGTGGTACAAGGGCATCTCTAGGGGTGTTCACGGGTCGGTCGGTTCGGTTTTAACCGAATTTTTTTAGCCGAACCGACCATGTCGATTTTTGGAGGAGGAGAACCGAACCGAACCGAAAATGCTGAAAAATCGAACCGAACCGAATCGGGTCGGTTTTTGACAGGGCCGGTTCGGTTTGCCCGTCGATTTTTGACAGGGCCGGTTCGATTTTTTCCTTTATTTTAATAAAAAATATATTTTTTTAATACCTAATATAAATATAAATTTAAAAAATATAATATAATATGTCAACACTAATATAAATATAATATAAAATATAAAATTAAAAAGTATAAAAATTAATTCGGTTCGGTTCGGTTCAAAATCGGTTTTTTTATGCCAAAACCGAAAACCGAAAACCGAACCGACCCTAAAAAAAATCCGGCCCGAAAATTTTCAGTTCGGCTCGATTTTGTCGGTTTGGTCAGTTTTTTTGCACACCCCTAGGCATCTCACACAATCACCATTTTGCAATCATTTATGTGGCACTCCGTATACTTGCCACATGTATATAAGCATGAGAGGCTATTGTAAAACAATTTAAATAGGAAATCCATGAATCTATATTACCAATCCAAAGTAACATTCACCATAATATCAATTTGCAAAAAGAGAATAGTAATAAATGATAATTTGCAAAAAAGAGAATAGGAATAAATGATATATGATAGGGCATTTTTTACTTGACCTCCACTTATTAAAGTGTTATTTGGCTTAATCTCACTTTGCTAATCTCTTTGACTTAACCTCTAATATTTTGAAGAAAGTCTAACACCTTTAAAAAACTCATAATCCATGATTAGACATATCGCCAACGACATTTTAAGACAAATATACCCCTAAATTAAAACTTAAACTTTGTAACCTAACACTCTTCTTTCTCACTCAACAAACTTAAAATTAATACTATACTTAAAATATCTCTATCTCTCATCCAAGAAAATATGATTCTCTCTTTCAAACCCAAATTCTAAAACCAAACGTACCCACTAGCCCAAATCACAAACTCGTTTGAAATCATTTGTTGAGTCTGATTCTATCGGTTGAAGGTGAACTCTCATACTATATATATTCATGTTTGATGCAAAATCCAGATTTTTTCGTCTTTAAACCTGCAATGTTTAACTCGATTTTTGCATTATTTGTTTAAAGAAAATGGGTAAAAGGAGAATAGCATTGAGAGTATAATGAGGAGGATTTGCAAATTATGAAGGACATGTAGCAAATCCATTTGCAACCCCTTTGAAAATATTACCCGAATGGTATTTCTTTCTCGTATTTCAAATACTTCGTACACTACCCAATAAATTATTGGATGTTCTTTTAATGGTTTCAGTACCCGCAAGATTATTAACAGTACCTTTTATAGAGAACGTTAATAAATTTCAAGATTCTAAAAAACGCGGGGCGTGATCGAGGCGTGGAGGCCAAGCCTTAAGCCTTAGAAGCCTAGGCGGGCCTTAGGCATGAAAAGGCATTTAGGCCTTCTTAATATATTTTAATATTTTTTAACCATAACATGGCTATTAAAATACTAAAGTTGTACATATCAAAAAAATATGTTTGAATATATGCAAATTAAAATACTATTTGATTATTTTGGATGAGATAATTATCCAATTTGTAAAAAAGTTCTTTAAAAGTCGATATCGTTTCACTAAAGCATTGTTGTTTTTAGAAAAAAGTGCGCCTCAGGGGTTTTACCAAGAATAAGGGGTGAAAAGCGTAAGCCTAGGCGAAGCCTAGACGAGTTTTCTAGAACAGTGATAAATTCCAAAATCAATTTCGTTGTCCAGTAGTGACAACCGTCTTTTTAATTGGTACCGCTATGGCCCTTTGGTTGGGTATTGGTGCAACATTTCCTATTGATAAATCCCTAACTTTAGGTCCTTTTTAAGGTCTTTTTAAATTTGGAAATTGATTCAATTGTGAAATAAAATATCACGGTGTATGTATCTATGGAATAGTCGCTTCCAAGTGAATTCTCCTTAGATACATTTATTCAATTTAATTTTGGATCTATTCTGATTTCGAATAGATGGATTGTGCTAAAAAATCAAAACTTATTTTCAATTTTTCTTTTAGAAAAAAGCTGAAAGAAATCCAATTTTAAAACTTATTTTTCGATAAATCACTTGTGAAGTGGAGGACATGTATTCTTAGATCAGAAGAGAACTTGGGACGTGCTGAAGAGGTAAAGCCATTTCTAGAAGCCACGATTTGACTTGGTCAAAATCAGTGGCTCTCTTACCTTTTCTTCATTCTTCTAGATTAACCCATTTCAAGATTAGTCCACAACCTCACCTTCTCGGATTTGCACCGCCATCATGCATGTATAAATAGGGACTTTAACCATTTGTTTTGGACATCCCAAAAACAGAGAGCATTTAGACAAACAAGAAAGTGAGAAAGTTTAGTTTCCTCCTAAACATTTTTAGTCTTTTCTCTTGTTTATATTTTCTTATTATAAGAGAGAGAAATTGTTAATTTGTACTCTCCTTATTTTAAAGAAAAATAATTGTACTCTTTTGTCGTAATAAAATCCTTCTACAATTTGTTCGTCATTTTAGCACCAGTTTATTTAGTGAATTTATCTTGTCAAATAAACTCTCATTTTGTATTTCCTACTTTAGTCGTAATTGGGTGCCCCATACAACAACGTCCTAACACTGGTATCAGAGCACTAGGTTTATAGCCAGTTTTTTTTCGTGCTAAAGTCAAATCCAGTTAGTGGAACGGAGACATCATCAACAATGGCGACGAAGTACGAAATAAAAAATTTAACAGGAATAATTTTTCGTTGTGGAAAATAAGGATAAAAGCAGTTTTGAGAAAATATAACTGTTTGGCGGCAATTTAAGAAAGGCCCGAGGAAATCACCGACGACAAGTGGAACGAATTGGATGGCAATGCAATTGCTAATTTGCACCTAGCACTAACTGACGGAGTATTGTCAAGTATGGGGGAGAAAAATACGGCAAAAGAGATATGAGATGCACTAACAAAATTATACGAGGCCAAATCACTACACAACAAAATCTTCTTGAAAAGAAAGCTTTATACCCTTCGTATGATAGAGTCAAATACGGTGACCGACCACATCAACACCCTCAACACCTTATTTTCACAACTCGTGGCAATGGGGCATAACAGAGAGATGGGTGAACGTGTCGAAATTCTACTTCAAAGTTTACCTGATCCGTATGATCAACTCATCACCAACATAACAAACAGTTTAGAAATATTAAACTTCGATGATATTGCAATCGCTGCTCTTGAAGAAGAAAGTCGGCGCAAGACCAAAAAAGATAGACATGGAGGCTCACAACAGGCTGAATCTTTGATGATGACCAAAGGGAGATCAACGGAACGTGGCCCTAGTGGGAGTCGAAATCAGAGCAGATCAAAATCCAGAAGTAAGAAGAATGTCAAGTGTCATCACTGTGGCAAGAAAGGGCACTACACAAGGGATTGTTGGCATCTCAAGAAGAACGAAGAAGCCAAAGGAAAAGGTCCTGAGTCGTCAAAAGCTCAGGGTTTTGTTGCAAGCACCTCGGATGATGGTGAAATTTTATACAGCGAGGCAACAATAGTTACTGAAGGCAGAAGATGGTTCACTAATGTCTGGCTTATGGACTCGGGAGCTACATAACATATGACCCCACGTAGAGAATGGTTCCATCAATATGAACCCATCTCGGGAGGATCTGTGTTCATGGGAAATGATCATGCCTTAGAGATTGTTGTATCGGTACTATTAAATTGAAGATGTATGATGGTACAGTTCGCACCATCCAAGAGGTATAACATGTGAAAGGCCTGAAGAAAAATTTATTATCTTTGGGACAGTTAGACAGTAGTGGGTGTAAAACCCATATCCAAGATGGGATTATAAAGATTATCAAAGGGGCGCTTGTGGTGATGAAAGCGAAAAAGATAGCGGCAAATTTGTACATGCTTAAAGGAGAAACATAACAAGAAGGAGAAGTATCTATTGCATCCACAAGTTCTGTAGAAGAATCAACGATGATGTGGCATCGCAATCTTGGCCACGTGTCAGAACGAGGTTTGAAGATTCTCTCAAAACAGAAGCTTCTACCAGGGCTCAAAAAGGTATCATTACCGTTTTGTGAGTATTATGTTATTAGTAAGCAACACAGATTAAAGTTTAGTAGTTCTACTGCTAGAAGCAAAGCTATACTTGAACTGGTTCATTATGATGTTTGGTAATCACCGATTTTGTCCCTAGTAAATGCAAGATACTTTATGCCCTTTATCGATGACTACTCCAGGAGATGTTGGGTGTATCCAATCAAGAGGAAGTCGGACGTGTTCAAAGTTTTCAAAATATTCAAAGCGCGTGTGGAGCTTGAATCTGAGAAAAAGATCAAGTGCTTGAGGACAGATAATGGAGGAGAATATACTAGCGATGAATTTGATAACTTTTGTCAACAAGAAGGTATCAAAAGGCAGTTTACTGTGGCACACACTCCACAATAAAATGGAGTAGCAGAGCGTATGAATAGAACCTTGTTGGATATGACAAGAGCAATGTTGATGATTGCAAGGTTGGCCAAGTCATTTTGGGCTGAAGCAATCAAGACCGCCTGCTATGTGATTAATCGGTTACCATCAACTGCAATTGATCTAAAAACACCTATGGAGATGTGGACTGGGAAGCCAGCTAATTATTCTCACTTACATACGTTTGGAAGTCCTGTATATGCTATGTACAACGCCCAAGAAATATCAAAGCTGAATCCAAAGTCCATAAAATACATTTTCTTAGGGTGTGCTGATGGAGTTAAGGGGTATCGCTTGTGGGATCCCACTGCCCATAAGGTAATAATCAGCAGAGATGTTGTATTTGAGGAAGACAAGATACAAAGTGATGACAGCACTTCAAAAGAGAAACCAGAGACTATTGTAGTTCAAGTTGAAGATCAACAAGATCAAGAAGTTACAGATTCTTCTGAAGCAGCACCAGAGCACAGAGAACAAGAACAAGCTGAGTATGAAACTCCACAAGTTCGGCGATCAACTCGAGATAGGAGAGAACCATCTTGGCACTCAGAATACATGATGGAGGGAAATGTTGCATATTGTCCGCTAACAGAGGATGGAGAGCCAATAACTTTCCAGGAGGTTATAAAAAGTCAAGAAGCTTCTCTATGGATAGTAGCAATGCAAGAAGAAATTGAAGCTCTTCATAAAAACAATATGTGGGATCTTGTTCCACTACCACAAGGAAGGAAGGCCATTGGCAACAAATGGGTCAACAAGATCAAACGATATGGCAATGACCAAGTGGAGCGGTATCGTGAAAGATTGGTGGTGAAAGGATTTGCTCAGAAAGAGGGTATTGACTTTAATGAAATATTTTCTCCCGTTGTTTCGACTGACAATAATTCGAGTTATCTTGGCGATGTGTGTTATATTTAACTAGTTCTTAGAGCTGTTGGATGTAAAAACTGCATTCCTTTATGGAGAAATTGAAGAAGAAATCTACATTCTCCAAACCAGATGGCTTTGAAGAAAAAGGAAAAGAGAAATTGGTTTGCAGGTTGAACAAGTCTTTATATGGTCTCAAACAGGCGCCGAGATGTTGGTATAAGAGATTTGATTCCTTCGTGATGAGTCTTGGATACAACATACTTAATGTATATCCTTGTGCCTACTACAAGAGATTTGGTGATGGTGATTTCATTATTCAATTGTTGTATGTTGACGACATGTTGGTAGCACTCCCCAACAAAGATCGTATTAAAGACTTGAAGGCTCAGTTGGCTAAGGAGTTTGAAACAGAGGACTTGGGACTAGCAAACAAGATTCTAGGGATACAAATTTATCGAGACATAAATAATAAGAAGATTTGGCTCTCACATAAGAACTACTTTAAGAAAATCTTTCGGCGCTTCAACATGTAAGATTGTAAGCCAATTTCTAACCCTCCCTATTAATTTCAAGTTATCCTCAAGTATGAGTCCTAGCAATGAAGCAGAGATGTTGGAAATGTCTTGAGTACCGTACCATCAGCAGTGGGTAACTTAATGTTCGCTATGGTTTGCATGAGACCAGACATTGCACAAGCTGTGGGAGCAGTTAGTCGATACATGGTGAATCATGGTAAAGAGGATTAGTGTGCTGTAAAGAAGATCCTGAGATATATAAAGGGTACCTCAAATGTTGCATTATGTTATGGAGGATCGGACTTTACTGTCAGAGGCTATGTTGATTCAGATTATGCAGGTGATTTCGACAAATGCAAGTCCACCATGGGTTATGTGTTTACTCTTGTTAGAGGAGCTGTAAGTTGGGTTTCGAAACTGGAGTCTATCGTGGCTACTTCAACGATGGAGGTAGAATACGTTGCAGCTACACAAGCTAGCAAAGAGGCGATATGGTTGAAAATGCTACAGGAGGAGCTTGGACACAAACAAGAGATGATTACTCTATTTTATAATAGTCAGAGTGTTTTGCACTTAGCAAGGAATCCAACATTTCACTCAAAAACAAAGCACATACGAGTTCAATATCACTTCAATCGTGAAAAGGTAGAAGAAGGAAGTGTGGATATACAGAAGATCCATACTAAAGACAACCTAGAAGATATGTTAACGAAGCCGATCAACAATGACAAGTTTATTTGGTGTCGATCCTCTATTGGTCTCGCAAAAACATAAGCGGCATGGATATGACTAATGTAGAAAGGATAGATATAAGGGTTACAAAGAAATATGGCTTTAAGTGGGAGAATTGAAGAGGTAAAGCCATTTCTAGAAGCCACAATTTGACTTGGTCAAAATCAGTGGCTCTCTCACCTTTTCTTCATTCTTCTGGATTAACCCATTTATAGATTACTCCAAAACCTCACCTTCTCATATTTGCACCGCCATCATGCATGTATAAATAAGGACTTTAGCCATTTGTTTTTGACATCCCAAAAATAAAGAGCATTTAGACAAACAAGAAAGTGAGAAAGTTTAGTTTCCTCCTAAACATTTTGTCTTTTCTCTTGTTTATATTTTCTTATTATAAGAGAGAGAGAAATTGTTAATTTGTACTCTCCTTATTTTAAAGAAAAATAGTTGTACTCTTTTTTCGTAATAAAATCCTTCTACAATTTCTTCGTCATTTTAGTACCATTTTATTTAGTGAATTTATCTTGTCAAATAAACTCTCATTTTATATTTCCTACTTTAGTCGCAATTGGGTGTCCCATACCACAACGTCCTAACACTTGTTTGATATATGCCCTGGAAAATGGTGGCAAATGATGATTTGCCATCTTTTAAGGGCGTTTAAAAATCTTTCCAATTTCATGCCCATGACCTTGTTTTGCCATCTTTTGGTCAAACTTTCCCTAAATCACCCACCCACCCCACCCCCACCCACCCAAAAAAAAAAAAAAGCTCGGCTTAATTCAATGCATATGGAAAACATACAGATTATCCCATCTAATACAATGCATATTGCATTTTTTTTTAGATATTTTTATGTATAAGGACATAATATATAAAATATTTTAAAAAATCACAATTTTAACTCGAAAAGTGAGAAATTACCATGGGAAATTATATATTTTCTTTGGCCTAATATGGACTAACAAATACAAGAGGTAAAAAAAATATGTATTCTCCGGGTAGCAAAACAGGCACATCAAACACCGAAAGCTGGAAAATACTGAATTTTCCATCTAATGCAATTAAATAGCCCCAAATGATATTTTTTAGGATAATTTTTTCTAAAAAAATTTTCCACCCAAGACATTTTCCAAATTTTGTATCATGATGTTTTAAACAAAGAAAACAAAGAGATGAGGCACACATTGGAGGGAATGAAATTGGAAAAATAGTTATATGTATAACAATGTCGTCGCTAAAAAGTAGTTGTCGACAGTCGAGAATTAGAGTGGGTTTGAGCAGTGGAAAAGAAGTAGAGTGGTTAGGAAAGTGACTTATGAAGATATTATGATTACCCTGGGTTAACGATGAGTGAAGATGGTATGGGAATGGATGCTCAAGAGGGATGTGTTTGGAAGGAGGTTATGTTTTCAATCACCATAATCACAACTCATTTAGGTTTTGGGGTGTTTGATCATGGCATAAGGGGTATTTTGGTTTAAAAAATGATATAGTGTTTATGTCTAATTTTATAATAGAATTTTTAATGTTGTTAGTATTGTTTTGAAAATTTGGGATTTAAATTAAAGAGATTAGTAAAGTGAAATATAAGCATAATTAAGCATTAAAAAGTAGTGGTTAAGTCCAAAAAAAACCCTAAATGATTATTACATATTTAAATGCTTCAATAAATAAAGTGGGTAATTTTACCTTAGTACTTTACTAACTGGCATAATTAGAAGTTTCTACCTTCTTAAAAAATTTAGGACTATAGTCCTATTTTATTGTTGATTCTCATCCTCAGAGGCAATATCAATGCAAAAGTTCACAAAATCTTTAACAATATAATATATAATGAAAGAAAGAGTCACTTACATATCCCCCATTGATTCCAAACCTTTGAAACAAGTTTATTGAGAACCCGTATTTTAGAGTAGACCAAAATACCGTCTACCATAACTAACACACTATTAATTCTTTCCCTCTTTACCTTAACCCACTCCATGTCTCTGGTGACACTCCGTGAACTTCGACGACATCCTGTGAATTGCGATGACACTCCGTCAAACTCCGACAGCACTCTGGTGAACTCTGATGACACTCCGTCAAACTCCGACAGCACTCTGGTGAACTCTGATAACACTTTAGTGAACTCCAACAACACTCAGGCGACACCTTAGTGACTCTGGTGAGTACCCGAAAACATAAAGGTGACTTCGGCTTAAATATCTATCATGGATTCCAAATATATAACTTTTGTCTCAAACAGGCTTATAGTTTGGGAGATATTTAATTTTAAAATTTGCATAGAAAAATGCAAAATAAGGAAAATGGGCAAATATTTCTAGAAACATACGATTGAAGTTGATGAGGGGGTTCTCACTAACCATGTTTTATACTTGGACTAATTGTTCTACACATTTAACATCAAGGGGGGTCGCTTAAAAGTTCTAAAAGAAAATAGTCCAATCATCTAACAATAACGATATAGTACCAACACATTGGGGACAAGTTTTGGAGAGTAGGATATGTATCCTTTTTAAATTGGAAGAGGTTTTGTATGGACTCCATGAGTCTTCACACACCTAATATATGAAAGGCACGTTTCTCATGTCTCCAAACCGTGCCCTCTAAAAATGTCATTATTGTACTCAAAATCTAATTATGCCAATTATTAAGGCTTCAAAGGAAAAACCACCCATTCAAATAAAATCTTTCACTCACAACACCATGGTTAGTCCAAGAAAACTTTGGTGAATACAAGAACTTCACCAGCATCATTTCCCCTTTCCCCTTTCCCCTTTGACATTTCATGTAACCAATCATAACAACCAACTAACCAACAAGTAAGTTCCTACCATAACTAATTGATAGGTTCAACAAAGCTCATTACAACAACTTAAAGCATATTATCACATTTCCTTTATACAATTTCTAGACCCAAACATAGCCTACATCTGCACCTTAAGTCTCCAATTTGATCTTTTCCTACCAGATTCTTTCGTCCTCAAACCACCTGGATTTCCTACACTACCATCATCTTAACAAAATTAAGAACACAAAAAGTAAGAAATTAACATTTTGCGATTATCATTAATTGTTGTTTTTCAAGTAGACTCCGTTCCTAGGGGGAAATTGGAAGAAAGTAAAATGAAGGAAACATTTTCCTTAGTTTTGTTTAGAGAGAAAAGTGGAAAGGAGAAAAAGTGAAAGATAGGAAAAGTGGACGAATGAATTTTCTTTCCTAGTCCATCAAACTGTCACTCAAGAAATGGAATGAAAAGCAGAAGGAAAGAGAAAGAGGGAAGCACTAATTACTAAAATAGACATTACTACTATAACATCTTTGCAACAAATAAAATTAATTTTTAATGTTTGAATCAAAAATATAATTGATCAAACTTGTAAATTTTATTTTGGAGAAAATCAACCCAAAAGTTTAGGGTGCTTTTCAATTTTATGCTCGATATTGTGTGATTTGTGCAATTTTACACTTCCATCAAGACTCCTAAGATACTTAACCGACAATGTGTTAAAATTTATTAAAGTAACTAATAAATTAGTGACACCTAAGAAATTAAAAATATTTATAATTTTATAAAATTAGAAATAAATAAAAATTAAATAGCCACTAAAATCCATTCGCTATTACCAACCCACAACCACAGCCTCATAACCACCGTGCTTGCTACAGATCCATTGTCACCACATCTGCTGCCACGGATCCACCGGAACCACCAATAAAAAGAAACAATAAAGCACCACCCGACAACAACTTATTAGACCACCACCACCACCACCCAATAACAATTAACCCGACTACTGTGTGGGGAATTTTTGGCCTACATCTCCAACAACAACACAACCACCTGCATCTCCGAAACCACTACCGCCGCCCATGAGTAGCAAACAAAGATGACCCCAAAATCGAAACCACGCCCATCTCCAAATCCTAAATCGGCATGCGCACATATTGAAGACCTAAACCTAAAACTGGATTCATAACCTAAAAACTTACCAAAACCAAATATTCGACCCAATTCAACACTTCTATGTTTACATTGGTTCATGGAGAGAACAATGAGGATCAAATGGTTTTAGCTTTGTGGCAGTGGGTCTGTCGAGAGGGTTTTGTCTTGGAAGATATGTTTGGCGTGGATGTGGGTTGATTTTTGATGGGAGTCGAGAGTTCTTCCTCCAACCCCCCTTACACCTTTAAAGTATAATATGATTTTAAAACATAAAATATTTTAAATAAAATAAAATTTATATTTTAAAATAAAATTTAATTAAATTATTATTATAATAAAAAAACAGTTTTTTAACAAACAAAAAATAGTTTTTGATAAAATAAAAACAGTTTTAACGAATTTTTTTTTTAAAAAAAATAATAAAAACTTCTAACAAAAAAATATGTTTTTAACAAAATAAAAACAGTTTATAACATATAAACAATATCTTTGAAAAAAAAATAGTTTTTAAAGAATAAAGATATTAAAAAAACAGTTTTTAGAAATATAAAATCACTTTAGTGAAAAAAACTGTTTTAACAAAAATCAATTTTGAAAGAATAAAAATAAATTTTCAAAAATATTTTTTTAACAAAATAAAAAACAGTATTAATTTGTAGTAAGGTCTAAAATAAAAAAAAAATATCATGGGTTAAAGTAAAAAAAATTCAAATAATAATATTAATAACAACAATAATTATAATAATTATAGTAATAACCATAAATGTAATGCACAATGTTTTTAAAAACTATTTTTTTCCTCACTAAAGTGTTTTTATTTTTCTAAAAAGCTGTTTTTTTTAATATTTCTTTGTTATAAATTGTTTTTTATTTTGTTAAAAACTGTTTTGTTTTGTTAGAAATTATTTTTTTAACGATTGTTTTTGAGTTCTTCTACCAATTAGTCTCGTTTACTTTGTTTAGGGGTCAAGCGGTACCGATTTCTACCGTACCGTTTTGATCCGAAAAAAAATGGTTTTGGTTTCATATATTAAAATACTAGAAACCGGTCTTACCGAAACCAAAATTATCGCAAAAAAGTTAGTTGGTTTTGGTTTTAATATTTAAAAAACCGATTTACCGAAATTACCGTACCGAATTTATCGAAATCAGAAAAACCTTACCGAAATTATCGCACCGTACCGAATTATCGAAACCAGAAAAAAGTTGGTTTAGGTTTTGGTTTTAATATTTAAAAAAGTTGATTGGTTTTGTTTTCGGTTTTTTGGGGCTTTTAGTGCTGTTTACCGAAACTAGAAAAAATCGAAACCGGAAACTAGAAAAAATCAGAATTTACCGAAACCAGAAAAACCAAAATTACCAAAAAAACCAAAATACCAGCCGGTTTGGTTTTGGTATTGATTTTGGTGTACCGGGTGGTAAACTGGTACGGTTTGATTTTACCATATAGAGTTTGGTTTTGGTATTGGTACCTACTATTTCCCGACCAAATCGTACCGCTTACACCCCTAATGAAGTTTGTAGTGAAATAGGTCCTAATATTTTTTTTTTGCTCAATCAGGTCCCATGAAAAAAGATTTTTGTTCCTATTTATAATTCAAACAGGTATTTTATGGAGAAAAGACAACACCCGAACTGTTATATTGAAGTAAAGAAAATATATCTTTAACATTGTACAGGCATACATTTATATGACAACATTTACATTGGGGATAAACTCCCCACTAACCCATTATGCTAAGAAAGGTAACTGCCCATATACTCTCCAACTGACCACTACACATAACTGTCCAAGTTAATGATGCGTGCATGAGCCTACTGTGAGTGGGCTGAATGTTGGTCTGCTAATATGCCCCCGCAAGTTGATGGTGGTCGGGAGGAAACCATTAACTTGTCTCGCATGAAGCCGAACTTGGATGTGGATAATCCTTTTGTGAAGATGTCGGCTAGTTGATAGTCTGATGAAATAAAGTGAACTTGTAAGTTGTTTTTGGCGACGAGATCCTGCACGAAATGAAAATCAATTTCAACATATTTGGTGCGGGCGTGAAATATGGGATTTGCCGAAAGATAAGTAGCACCAAGATTATCGCACCAAAGATGGGTGGTTTGTATGGGGGAATGCCAAGTTCAGTTAATAAGGAGCGAAACCAAATTATTTCAGCAGATGCATCGGCCATGGCTTTGTGTTTAGCTTCAGTTATGTTTTTTCGATTTCCATGGGACGAGATTGGAGCCTAAGTGGATGGCAAAACCACCTGTGGATTTGTGGTCGTCAACGCAACCTGCCCAGTCGGAGTCAGTGAATGCTTGTATTTCAAGACAAGGGGATTTGATGAGATGAAGGCCATAAGGAGCAATGTGGTTGAGATATCGAAGAATACGTTTCACAAGCGACCAATGAGAGTCGGTTGGGGCATGCATGAATTGACAAGACTTGTTGACGACAAAGTTAATATATGGATGGGTGAGGGTGACATATTGGAGGGCGCCAACAGCTTGACGATATGGGGTGGGGTCAGGAAGGGGGTGTGCCATCATGCTGAGAAAGTTTAAAATTTGTGGCAATGGGAGTGGTAATGGGTCATGTCATGCTTTTGGATAAGGTCGTGAATGTAGCGTTGTTGAGAAATAATAATGCCTTTTGTTGTGGGAATGACTTCGATACCGAGAAAATAGTGAAGGTGACCCAAATTTTTTAGAGAAAATTCACGTCTTAAAGAGGAGATGAGAGAGGTGATAATGGTGGAGTCATTGCCAGTGATGAAAATGTCATCGACATAAATAAGTAGATAGATAATGTGACCACCAGAGTTATAGATAAAGAGAGAAGAATCGGTTTCGGAACCCGAAAAATTTTGAGTGATCAGAAATTGGGTAAGGCGATGAAACCAAGCTCGTGGAGCTTATTTTAGACCATAAAGAGAGCGATTGAGTTTACAAACAAAATGAGGATGAATAAATCTTTGTATCCAGGAGGTTGTTCCATAAAGACATCCTCGGTGAGAGTGTCGTGAAGAAAAGCGTTGTTAACGTCAAGCTGAGATATAGACCAAGCCCTAGATACGACAATAGAGAAGACAATGCGGATGATGGTAGCTTTAACAGCGGGGCTAAAAGTTTATGTGAAATCGACACCATATTCTTGATGAAAACCTTTGGCCACTAAACGAGCTTTGTAATGGTAAATGGAACCATCGGCTTTTTGTTTAATACGGCAGACCGATTTGCATCCAATGATGTTCATTGATGGTGTTGGCAGAATAAGTGACCATGTGTGGTTTTGGATGAGAGCATTGAGTTCTTGGGACATGGCATGAAGCCATTTTGGGTCTTTATGTGCAGTGGTGAAGCAACTAGGTTCGGTAAGTGTAAGTGTAGTATGGTGGGCAGTGGGATTGGGAGGTTTACTACTGGACCTTAGGTTCATGGAGTGTTGAGAGGTAAGTTTATGTAAGGGCTGAGGGGGGCTTGCAATAGTATCAGCAACTGTGGTTATGGGGTGTTGAGGTAAAGGACCAAGATCAACATAAAGTTGAATGGGATGAGCAGGTGAGGGGTTGGGTTGCTTGGGGTGTAGGGACGATACTGCTGGTGCAGTGTGGGCAACAAGGTGGGAGTGGAAGGCGGGGCAGCAAAAGGAGCAGAAGGTTGGTTTTTCTGGGTAGGAAGTTGGCCAAGGTCAATTGTTAAATTATCAATAGGTGTGCTGTGAGATGTAGTGTGCGTAGGAGGTAAATGAGAGGGTGGGATAAATACAATAGTGGGTGAGGTGTTGATGGGAAAAACCGATGAGGGAAGCGTAATTGGGGAGGATTCCCATGGGTGGGGAGTGGGGGAGGAAAACAAAGAGGTGGGGGGAGGAGGGAGCGTAAATGGAAATTGGGATTCATCGAATGTAACATGACGAGCAGTGTAGATTCTTTTGGTTTGGGAGTCATGCAACGGTAACCATGGTGATTCGGGGTGTAAGCAAGAAATACACAAGGTTGAGAACGATAATCCATTTTGAGGCGATTACAGGGGCGCAAGTATGGAAACAAAGGCAACCAAATGTTTTCAAAAATTGTGTAGTCAGAAAAAGTTGAGTAAATAATTTCGAATGGGGATTTATTTGCAAGGGATTGGGAGGGCATGTGATTAATGATAAAAACAGCAGTTTCAGAGGCATAGTGACAATAGTTGGGTGGGATGGAGGCATGGGCCATGAGTGTAAGTCCAGTTTCAATAATATGACGGTGGCCTCTTTCAACAAACCCGACTTGCTCATGAGTGTGTGGACAAGCGTAGCGATGATTTATGCCACAATTTTGAAAAAAATGATTAAGTTTATGAAACTCGCCACCCCAATCAGTTTGCACATTTTTAATTTTAGTATTAAATTGTCGTTCAACTGATTTTTGAAAGGTGAGAAAAATTGAGTACACATCAGATTTTACGAGTCATAGGGAAGAACCAAATATAATTTGAATAATGATCAACAAATATTACAAAATATCGATGACCTTCACAGGACATGGTGGGGGAAGGTCCCCATACAACACTAAAAATTAAGTGCAATAAAGAAGAGGAAGACTTGACACGACTTTCCCATTTGACAAGCGGAACACACTTTAAGTTAGTTGACTTGAGGAAAGGCATAGGAGCTGGTGTTGTTAAAGAATCTGATGAAGGACTTGTGAATGAGGATGACCAAGTCGATTATGCCAATGATCCAAGAAAACCTTTGCATGAAACACGCGTGGGGATGAAGATGGAGTTGCTTGTGGGGAGAATGCATAAAGACCATATTCATTCGTGCCATAGAGAAGCGGTGTCTTGGTACGAAGATCCTTCACAGCACAAAAGAAGGGATGAAATTCAACATAAACATCATTGTCACGAGTGAATTGATGAACAGACATAAGAGATTTAGAAAGAGTAGGAACATGTAAGACATTAGTTAGTTGAAAATTTGAAGTAGGAGTAGTGAGGGAAGATGTACCAATGTGAGTTATCGAAAGACCCTTACGGTTCCCAATGTGAAAAGTATCAGGACCATAATATTCGATCGGGTGATGTAGTTTGGTCAGGTCAGGTGTGACATGATGAGATTACCAGGTGTTAGGAAACCAGGCTGGATAGGAATATGGGAGGGGGAGTAAGACAGGTTAGGAGGAAGGAGCATGGATGAGGTGAGCAGAGGGAATGGTGGGGGGTGACGGGTTAAAACGGTGGGGACAGGAGACAGCTGTGTGGTACGTAGTAGAGCAGATTTAACAGCGAGCATGAGTGTCTTGTGGATATGGGAATGGATGGGAAAAGTTAGAGCGACCACAGCTTCGACCTCTACCACGGTGAGAGCGACCACGAAAAGTGTTTGAGTTATTGGAGGAGGAATAATGATTAGAAGATGGATAGTGAATATTAGTGGTATTTCGGGTGGTAAAATGGGTTGTAGGAGTTGGTAAGTTGGTGGAGTTTAGGGATGTGAGGGAGAGGGAAGAAAAGGGATCATGGTGAATAAATTCGTAACTGAGTAATGGTGAGTGAAGTTCAGCAAATGTGACAGGTGTGGGGCAAGCAGTGAGAGTAGTCATGAGGTCTTTGAAATCTGCTCGAAGGCCCTTGAAGATGTGAATGTTAAATTCAGCATTGGAGAGAGGTTTTTCGGCCGCGTCGAGTTCATCTGAGAGGGATTTTGCTTTCTGCATATATTCAGAAATTGAATCATCACCTTAGTTGAGAATTCGGGTTTCTGTAGGGGATGCGGATGCGTCGGCGAGTGTTTTCCAAATTTGATGAGAGGTTTGTTGGCCCACGACTAATGATATGGTTTCGTTGGTGAGAGGCGAAATTATCATGCTCATGAGGAGCATGTCTTGCTGCTGCCATATTTCAGCAGAGGAAGCATCGGATGGACAAGGATGAGAACCATCCACAAATTTCATGAGTTTTTGGCCAATGAGAAAGGGCTTCATTTGGGTCTTCCAGTAGAGATAGTTGTTATGGGATATTTTATGAAGAGATTTTGGTTTACTTGATTGATATGGACTTGTGGTTGGGTGGGAGAAATGTTTGTAGAGAAAGAGTGAGATGAGGCATTTGCCATTGTAGGCTCTGATACCATATAATTCAAATAGGTATTTTGTGGAGAAGAGCCAACACCCGAACTGTTATATTAAAGTAAAGAAAAAATATCTTTAACACTGTACAGGGATACATTTATATGGCAACATTTACATGGGAGATAAACTCCCCACTAACCCATTATGCTAAGAAAGATAACTGCCCATATACCCTCCAACTGACCACTACACGTAACTGCCTAGTAGCTACACATAACTGACCACTACACATAACTGTCCCAGTTAATGATGCGTGCATGAGCCTACTGTGAGTGGACTGAATGTTAGTATGCTAATAATATTTTGTAAACATATAGTAAATATTCACTATATGTACAAACATGACCTATTGAGAAAAAAATATTATGATAGAACATATTAGAAAATATTTCATGTAAACGGGACTTATTTGTCAAGCTCTCATTTTTTTTTGTTATAAATAGTTTTTATTTTGTTAAAAAAAATTGTTAAAACTATTTTTATTTTGTTAAAAATTGCTTTATTTTCAAAAATTATTTTTTTGTTGTTAAAAAGCAGTTTTTGTCATCATAAGCTTTTTTCAACCTCGAAAAACTATTTTTTATGATTTTTTAAAGATATAAATTGTTTGTTTAAAACTGTTTTTTGTTATAAAAAGTTTTATTTTGTTACAAGTAGTCTAATTAAAATAATTAATAATGTGTTAAAGTAAAAAGTCGAATTAATAATAATAATAATAATAATAATAATAATTATTATTATTATTATTATTATAATAATAATAATAATAATAATAATAATAATAATAATAATAATAATAATAATAAAATTATATTTTATCTTATAGTATAAATTTAACTTACTTAAAATATTTTATGTTTTAAAATCATATTATATTTTAAAGGTGGGGAGGGTATTTTGGTCTTAGGGTGTGGAGGAGGGTGTGGGGGAGGAACTTAGGGTGTGGAGATAGCCACACCCATACCTTATATAGGCTACTATCAAGTCTCTGTCATGTATAAATTTGTGTAGAAAGTTTGTAAAGTCTAACTACAACAAAAATACTCTTTTATCTAAATTAAAAACTCACATATAAAGTTATTTATGTTAAATCTTTAAAAATGTTAAAACTGACATATAAAGTCATAACATAAATGTTCATAAAATTGAGATTAAATAAATCTCATTATGCCAGTTTTTCAAACATAGAGATCAAATCTACAACATTTAATTTATATTTAATACACTTTTAAAAAAATTGTGATTAACAAATTATACATTTATCCCAGTTCTAAATAATTTATTAGATTTTTTAAAAGTGCAGAAGCCCCCAATTTTTAAATTCAAATATAATGAAATGGTTCAAATTTTAATTTTTCAAAAGTTATTTAAAACTTTCTTTTCTTAAAGAGAACAACCCAACTTATAAAACTAAACTAAAAGTGAAATTAAAACTACACACACAATTTTCATTTCGACTTAAACATACATTAATCCAATTCAAGTTAAACTTGCATGTTATCAAGATAAAGTAATTTTGAACTTGAATTAAAATAAACATACCCAAACATTAAATTTGCACCAAATTAAATAGATTGTGATTTTGAACTAATTTTATCTTTTAGTCCTAAGCATGCATTTAGGTGATATAGCAAGATAAAATAAATCACAATCGCACTACGCCGGATGTACGAGTAAAACCCAAATGGGAAAAACCTCGGACGGCCCTAGCCTTAAGTCCACTAAGTACGTTTTTACAACTACAAGACAGGTAACTTACTTCCTCGACTCGACTCCCTTCAAGCCTTGACGCATCTTCTTGTAAACACCTCCGCCTAGTCGACAACCCCGAAACTCCACCGGAATCTTGGAATCCACCAATGAGACTTTTGGACAATCGTCAACCCTCAATGAAGCCTTTCTTCGAGTGGGAATGTCATATCAAACAAAGCTCTTCTCCTTTATGAGTTTAAAAGAAAACTCAAACTCTCTTCTTCAATGGTGTAGATAAAACCGGTGCCAAACACTCCAAGCATTATATATATGTTGAAACTTGGATATAGACAAACATATGGGTTTATATGTGTTTTGAAAGGAATTTACTCCATAAAACTTAACACATAAAAACGAACTTTTTCTTCAAAGTATTTTGCTCTAATGACTCTTGGAAATGTGAAAAAGTCATCTTCAAAAAGTTTGTTCCCGCACTTAAGAAGTATGTCAAAAAGAAAGTGGGGCAAAGTAGTGGAAAAGTGGAAAAAAATGGCTTAAAACTATTCCCGCTATTTTTTCGTTAGAAATCTCGTTCGAACGAGACTTCTAACGAAGAGACAGAAAGAAAAAAAAAATATCGTTTGAAAATTGGTTCAAACGACTTCTCGTTCGAACGACCTATCTAACGAGATCTTAGGTCATGGTTCTAGATAATTTCTATACGAACGCGTGGCCGCCAGTTTCGTATTTTTCTGATTTTTTTGGATTTGATATGGTATTTCTACTGAAAGGTGTGGGAGAACAAAATATTTAGAACTATGAATTCAAAAAAAGTTTAACAAAAAAATACTAACACCCAAAATAAATTTCTAAAATACACCCAATAAATAATGTTCCAAGCTCCTATATAGATATATTAAAATGCATTCATACTTTAGGAGCAATGGAACCATGTTGATGACGTAGAAACGAGGTACAACACACACGACATTTGATGATACTTTAATATCTTGGCCACTACGTCTTCAACAAACACGTCATAGGCTTGAATGGATAAACTTGAACTCTATCCTATGACTCAAATATTTTTGTCCGGAATTGAGCCAAAATTACAAAGAACTCAATTGGAAATTTGTGTCCTTACAGTTTTTTTACAACTGACATAAATGTTTATGTGTAAAAAAAATGCACAACATACACACCTATAAATTTGATTGATACAAGATAAACACCTTTACCTTAAAAAATTCTATTTCAAAACCAAAAACAAGTGATGATTCAAGTATGTAATATAGATCTAGCTACATCATAAGATTTAAAAATTAAATAGCATCCACAACGCCCAAAATAATCAAGCTAACTAATCTTCAGGAGGACGACAAAAGTTGTTGGTAATGCAAAACTGAATCCACTAACTTTGCTTTTGATAAATATTTTTCGAAACGAATAACTAACAGCACAATAAATACAAAAATGGACAAAACACAACCAAACATAGTCAACAAAAAATTTCATGAAAACACTATCCAATATATTAAACAAAATTTTCATCAGAACACAATCAAATTTTGTTGTACCAATCAGTTCTTTTTTAGTTAAGCTATTTAGATGCGACGATATGATTCCATAGAATTCAATGGGTATTCGCACTATAAATGATCTGATTTTTTAGAGGTTTAAAAAAACATTCAAAGTGGGATTACAGCCTAAAACTAAATAAATAAATAAAACTTACCCCACATAACACAACAAAGTAAATATACTAACTTTTTTGCATTTTAAAAAATTTCGACAGAGTCTCCTTTGTTTCTAAATAAAACCGACATGTTCAGTGTATCAAAAATATGTTCTTTAACCAAGGAATAAAGTAACTATGTCAACATCAATTATAAAGCAACTTGTATGTATTGAATCTTCGTACTTTTTCTTTAATGTTTTCGTGTTGCCAAAGGGTATAATATTGGCGACAGATATATTTTTTTATGTCGCGAAAAGTTATTATTTTGGTGGGCTCCATACTAACATTTCCCCCCAAATATCATTTACATTCCACGATATGAGATTGATGTTGCTAATTTGCTCCCATAATTTCGGCGACATCTCTTGGATGTCGTGAGCATATCAGTCAAGTTTATCTACATGGATGGATATACACTTTCAGCTTCATCATATGCATGTCACGATATGTATTTTAATTTAATTTTTAAAAAAACTCAAAATGTATCTCCCTCTTTTTTTCCGGCCAAAATATTACTTCCCCCCCTCAAAAGCTTTATAAAACTCCCGTTTAAAAGAAAACTAAAAAAACACCAAAAAAAATTCTCTCTTCTTTCACACGATATGTTCTCTCTTCTCTCTCCTTTCACCTGATCCCCGAACTCTACACCCTTCTCCAACCCGGCTCCACCTAACTCAACTGTTTTCAACCCCTCTCTCCAACATTAACCCTTTTATCTCTGCTCCAGCATTAACCCTTCTATCTCTGCTCCGACAACCGACGTCTCCGTCCCTCCCATCGACTAAAACACCTCCACCTCTTTGGACAAAAACAAAATCATCACAAAATCTCGAATCAAGGTATTTTTAGTGGGAATATGTCAATCTTCAGACTACATGGCCTAGATTTTTGTAGGAGTTTCATTTTAGTTTTGGAATCATTAAATAGCTGTAAATGTTTAGACCAAAGTTTGAACAGTCGAAGTTTTTTTCTTCTTTTAATTTGTTTCCAGTTTTGGAATTGTTAGAATTGAGTAATCCAATCAGGTAGTGCAAATTAACCCAAGCGAGTTACTTTTGGTATGATTTAAAAAAGGTAATGCTAGTGTTTATTTGATTTTATTTTTTCTTAACTTTTACAGCACAAACGAAAGGAAATTAGAAGATTTGAGTCCCCCAAGAATCTTCAGGAAGAATTTAATTACACCATTCCAAAAAAAATACTCCAGAATCGAGGTATTTTTGGGATTTTGTAGTTGATCTGATTGTTACGCTGAACGTTTTTTTTTCTTTTAGATGAGTTTGATGATTATAACCCCTCCTCCTTTTTTTCTTGAGTAGCAAATTTTGTGCTATTTGTTTCAATTAAAATCATAAAATAAATTGCATATTTTTTAATTGGAACTCTTCAATAAGTCTAAATTAGTGAGTGTTTAAAAAATAGATTATTCGTTTAAAATTGAGTGAGTAATGTTATCACTACCTTTGAGCATTGGTTTATTTAGTACAACCTTAGGTAACCTTAGTTTGGCATAATATACACAGTATAACCTTAGGTGAGCTTTATTTTGAAAAAAAATCAAGACATACTTGTTCTTATTACCATTAAAATAATGAATTACAACTCTTGACATTTAAGAACAACATATAGGTTTTGTTTGTTTAAATATTATATTTGAAAATTGGTTCTTTGAATATGATATTTGAAATAAGTTTAATCTTCTATGTAAATGGTATCTTGTAATCCGCCCTTTAATCAATGTCTCGTGTTTTATTTATAATGCACATTTATTTCACTTTTGTTTTAATAGTTGCAAAAATGCTCCTCAAATAAAAACTATGGGTCAAACCTAGATATATAACCCATATGGTGTTAGCGTATGAGAAAGAAAGACCGAATAATATTGCAAACAATAAAATGGGAATGACTGCCCTTGGGTATGTCACTTGGCATATTATTTAAGGAGTGTGGTTGATAAGAACAAGCAGGCGACCTCGGGATGAAAATGAGGAAGGACCAGGTTGGATGGGCAGATATGTCCGGTTTGTAAAAGGAGGAATCCTTCTAGAGTATTAGGTGGAGGCGAAAAAAGTCTGATTTAAGTCAATGAAGTACCTATTGTATGAAGGGGTATTGTAATAAAGAGGGTATTCCAGACCCATCCTCCATTGAGTTCACCTGACAGAGGTGACAACGGTGCTAGAAAAAGCATGAAGTTGTGTGTGAGGGTCACCCGGGTAAGAGAAGAGTATCCCAGAGGGTCCTAACATATGGATATTACTATTCGATTACGAGTAGGGATGTTGGGAAATATATTGTAAAGTGTGAACGATGTTAGAGGAATGCGAGTGAGATTCATCATCTAACCGAGGAGTTATCAGAGATTGTGTCCCCATGTAAACCTTGGTCCGTTTCCAACTGAGTAGGGTTAGTGTAAGTTCTTTCCAGAGGCAATAAATTACATTAAAAATTGGATGGATGTATAACCATTGGCTAGGATCATCGATTGTACGGTACATTCATTCATTTAGATGTTCATCATCACTTAGTTATGCATTCCACATGCCATTATTTTAGACAGATGGAGACAATATGACAATGTTAGTATTGAAAAGCTATGTGATCGGTTCAGATCAAATAATAATATTCAATCCCAAGACACCCCGGATGTAACGATATGGTTGAGATGAGGAACCGAACTCTCTTATAGGAGATTAAAATAAATTTCATTGACTCCAACGGTCTCTGGGTGGAGAAGCTAGTCTCCATCCTATGGGCCTATAAAAAGATTAAAAGAGGCGGCATGATTCACCCATTTTGCTCTGACTTATGGAACCGAAGTTGTCATAACAATTGAGTTAGAAGTCCCAAGATTGAGGGTTCTTTATTTCAATGATAAAAAAAATTACGAACAACTCCAAATCATCTTGAACCTCATTGACGAGTGAAGACAAGATTAACACTAAAGGTGGTAATGCACAACAAAGATCAACCTGGTATTATAACTAGAAAGTGAAAAATTGATATTTCCACGTCGACGACCTCATCCTCGGGAAGATGATGCAATTATCCAGATATCCCATCAATGGAAATTTATCCAAAAATTGAGGAGGCCTTTATATAGTGGCACACATCGTATAACTAGGGACATATGGCCAGAGATACGATGAGTGTTTCACCAAATATCATTCGAGAAAAACTCAGAACCTAAAGCTTTACTTCTAATAAGGGCAATCATCGGGTAGAGATGAATAGTCTATCATCAACCTGAAGCACCTTCTTAATATTCATTGTTTGTTTTTAATTTTAGTAATTCAATTGTGGCATTTTCCTTTCCAATTTCCTTGAAAACCTATATTTATTTAGCACAACTACCATTAAGAAATGGAATTCGTTCTCCACGTGGTGTGTTTTTTCTATTGATTGTCTTATCTCCAAAATGCACTGTTTTCTCATACCCACCGTACTCGTATCATATCGCTTCTGCACCATTACAACAGTCAGATGCCCACCTAAGCATTCGGTCATACCGGATTATTAACCAGCCACTAGGTCAAAATAAGGATCACACAAGTCGATATTTTGGTATGTCTTTTTGACACTCAAATGTCTTGATTAAATAACTTGGTTAATCACAAAGATAACTCCCCGCATCTCATGTCTAATCCGGTCTCCATAGCTTAGTCGATGCGAGTAAAAAATGGGTTAAATTTGAGGTAAGAATTTCCACCTTCGGTCACTCAGTTATTTTGAAAAAAGTGCAGATATATGGATCTAACGACAGCAATGCTAAAATTTAGAGAAATATTTTTTTCACTATAATTAGTGATTTGAAAATAAATGATCATTATAACCACCCTTTACCAATTGACCTTTGGAGTATAAACAACTCGGTTCATTAAACCATTCTAAATAGCATGTATGAGCAACTCATTTACTAAGACGATTAAGAACAATCTTCGCAATCCACTCAGTTCATCAACCAAGTATAAACTACATGTATAAGCATCTAGGCTCGTCGACCAAATATAAATAATCTTTTCCATCAACTCGATTTACTAATGGAGGGCATAAAATATAGTAAAAAAATTATCGATCGTAGTATAAAAATCGAGGGTAATCAAACATAAATGGAAAAGTTGATATAATTTGTCATAATTCGCAAGCATGGGAGAAAACTATTTACAATAGAAGTTCTAAACATAATGATTAGAGAAATAGTCAAGGTGTGCATGGATAAGGGGAAATATTCACAACTTAAACACAAAAATACCTCTACGAACATGTTATTTAGAGTACCGACAAACGAAATATTCATGTCAAAGACAATATTCACTACACCAAAAATAAAAATTTAGCACGGTTTAAAATCGTACCAAAATCAGGGGTACTAGATTTTCTTGAACAGTTTGAAACCTTGCGAGATTGCCCAATCTGGCACGCTTTTGGTACGATTTAAAACTGTGCCAGACTGTTTAATCTAGCACATTTTTGGCTCTTTTTTAAACCGCTCCAGATATTGAATCTGACACGCTTTTGGCCCGGCTTCAAACAGTGGAAAATTTTCATTTTCTGACACCCTTTTGCCAGGGTTATAAAGCGTGCCAAGTTGTTTTATAATTGTACTCAAATTTTATAATTTGTTACGCTTTTGGCATAGTTATAAATCGTGCCTTATTTTTTTATTAATAAAAAATATTTTTGACAACAAATCAGTAAAGTCCAAATCTGGTAGGAAAAATATTTATTATTTGTAAAAAAATCAAGAAAATTCACAAATTACGAATTTCGCACATTGTTGATAAACTAGTAGTTCAGAGACCAAAATATCTTGGCGAGAGTTTACTCTTTTTTCTTGACATTCTATAACCTGCGTAATGAAAAGCCCGCACGACCATAAAGTATAAAAAAATTACAAAGGCTCACACGGACATACAAATTAATAATAAAATTACAAAAGCACGCAGGACAATAACACATTATAAATAGAATCTTGAATATTAACAAAATTAAATAAAAAATCCCCTTGTTGTAACCCATTGACTTCTTCGCGTGGTCCACTTGGATAAAACCTAACGATGGAATGCTATCCTGCAAAAAAATAGGATACAAAAAGAGAGGACATCAATAACCAAGTAATCTCAAAAAAATTGTATTCAAGATGAAAATTGCGTGTACGAGTTGAAATTATCATTATATTCTAAAATCGGAAGTCTCGAGACTGTGTGGTCAGTTCCTACATGTTACATTGGTCCCGTGTGAAGCCGTGTGGGGGATGATTTGGATTTCCACCCTTTAACTACATGTTTTTTAAGTCAAAGTATAGATATTTTCAAATTATCATCATATTCTCAAACCATGAGTCCAGTGACTAGGCTATCAGTTCCCATGAATTAGATTGGTCATACACGATATGTTTGTGTCTCTTACGGGGCCATTTGGGGACAGGTTTGGGTTTTCAACTTCTAAGGGCATGTTTTTAAGTCAAAGTTCAGATATTTTCAAATTATTGATTTATTCTCAAACCGAAAGTCCCTGTGAGTATGCGATCAGTTCCTATGAGTTACATTGGTCTTGTACGATGTGTTTGTGCCTCTTACGGGGCTGTTTGGGGGATGGTTTTGGTTTTCATCCTCCAATGGCATGTTTTTAAGCCTAATGTAGATATTTTTAAATTATCATCATATTCGGAATTCGGGAGACCCGTGACTACGAGAATAGTTCCTTTAAGTTACATTGGTCCTGTGCAAGGTGTTCATGCCTCTTACGCGGCCTTTTGGTCACTGGTTTGGATTTTCACCCGTTAAGGGATTATTTTTAAGCCCAATCTAAATATTTTTAAATTATCGCCTAATTGTCAAACCGGGAGTCCTATGACAGCGCGGTCAGTTCCTACTGTAAAGGGGATGTGAGATAATAATTTGAGAATGCACAATATTTTAATGGATTAAAATTATTTAACAAGATGTCAATCCCACGAATTAAAATTTTATTTATACCCTAAACATGCAACTATGTGATTCAAAATAGGCATGTAAAGAACTCATAGATTCTGGAAAAATCCCTGTAAGGCAAAACCTTTATTACACTAAAGTTTATAAATCGCAACATACAACAGTTTATAGAAATACTATAATGAATTCCTGCAAGAACCCACAAAGACCGCAGCCTTCAGTTAGCAATGATTACCTCGATAATCACACGAACCTCATCCTTCCTCCTCCCGTAATGAATACCCTCAAGTATCCCCAAGATAAGCAGTGAATAAATCTCTCCAGAAGAATAACTTTTATAAAAAAGAGTTTGGGTTCCAAAGATGATTCACAAAAGTAATTGCGATTGTTTGTGTGAATCAAAAGAAAGTTTTGCCCTCAAAAGTGAAGAATATTTAGCAGTTGTTATACAGATTGCGTAAATGAAAAGTCTTAAAGAAAATCTTCACGAAACAGGTATTTATAGGCGAAAAGGAATTTTGAGGCGGTAAAAAGTCATTCGAACAAAATCTTAGGGTCGTTAAAACGAGATTAACATCTCCTTAGAAGCACCCTCCGTACGACGTATCAAACGACCTCAAAAACACAAAATAGTACGGGGTCGTTTGATCCATATGAGAAGCAGCGATTCAAATGACCTATCAAATGACATGTCAATATCCATTGATCCATATAAGAAGTCGAATTTCAAATGACCTGTCAAATGACAGTTCAATATCGTTTGATCCATATGAGAAGGAAGACTTCAAATGACCTATCCAACAACATGTCAATGTCGTTTGGACGACATAGCAAAGTTGCTTGAATGACTATTTGGCAAAAAATAATTTTTAAAGACAACAAGATATTAGAAAACTATTTGAAAACAACTCATTTAAAACGCCTCATTTTGATAAAATCAATTTAGAAAAATAACCCATTACTTAGTAAAAAATCTAAGTAACACAAAACTTAATCCAAAAAAAAATTATGTCTCATCGTAGAACTTGTTGAAGATGCTTGATATTTTGATCTGTCTTCTTGAACATGTGAACTTGAATTTCTTTGAACAGATGTAATAGGATATGACATACAAGATGTAAACTAGGAACTAGGGACAAGGTAGAAAATATATCCTTACACCTACGAGTTACATTGATCACGTACAAGGTGATAGTGCCTCTTACGGGGCCGTTTGAGAGTTGGCTTGGGTTTTCACCCTCTAACGGCATGCTTTCAAGACTATTCTAGATATTTTCAAATTATTTGTAACAACCCGCCTAATTAAATATCGGGTGATCAATCCTTCATTTAATTAAATCAGAATATCCAGTTGGTTCATTCTCAGCATCACGATTGAAAACCATTTCTTTATTAATCACCTAATAGTTAATTAAGCTAAGTGTCAAAAACCTTTTCCATTTTTAATTTGATTTAAAACCATTCCACGACACGGAATAAAAATATGCAACAACTCATCACAACTGAATAAACTATAATAAGAATAAATGTGACTCGAATAACTCTCCAGTTAAATTATAACTTTTACACTAAATAAAATTGATATCCACAATGCTTACACCAATAATTACAACCTCTAGAATCCTGGGCGACATGCCCTAAATGAAGTAGACGTTACAGATGAGTGAATCAACAGAAGAGAAGCGTCTAAACAAAATCCGCATCTTTTCTAGTAGCTATAATCCATCGAAACATCCATAATCTATTCTAGGCATCCCTGCTGCTGGATACCTGATGGACAAGATATAGTAGAGAAGAGAAACTAAAATATATATTATCTCAAGAACAATCCTATAACTTTATGAATTTCTCCAACATGTGATATTTATTTCGTGGATTAATGTCTACCAACAACATGATATTAATCCTACATATTTCTTCTTTCCAAAAATGAATTAACATCTAACTAGTTTATCTCCAAAACATGAAATTTCTCATAATTTCCAGAAAACTCATATCAAGAACATCATATAAACTAAGATTTTCTTCACCACTAATTCCAAATTTCGTGGGTTAAATTCTATTCTCAAAATAAAATTAATCCTACATCATTCTCCTTTTAAAGATTCAATTAACATCACCATAATTCATCTTTGATTATGCATCTTTTCAGAATTTTCTAAACAACCTAACATGGATATTATACATGCTAAATTTGCAATAATTAATCTCTTACCCTTAATTCGTAGGTCAGGTCCATTGGGGATGATACTCTACTGGTGGTCCTCTCTTTTTCCTGCCAACTTTCGGTAGTGGTGGTGGTGGCTCTTGGTGGTGCAAGGTGATTGTCCTTTGGTTTCCTAGAAAATACTCTTTTTCTCCCACAATGACTCTTCCTTTTCCCCAGATGAACTCTTCACTCTCTCTCAATTTCTTTCTCTCTAAGTTTATACAATGAATTAATAATCTAAGACCTTTAGACTTATAAATAATCTCCAAAATTCGTGCATACTATTCACCTCCCTTGTAATATGATCGAAATACCCCTCCGGGGTGTCTTTTCGGTTCCAAAGTGCCCCGAGACCCAAATCAAACACCCAAGTAGACTTTTTCGACTATTTGAAACCTTTCGAACACTTTGGCATAGTCAAAATGACTATTCGGATGACATAAAAATAATTCACTTTTATTTCATTAAATTATAATCTCGACACGACTCAAATGTGCGTCCCAACTTAATTACCATAATTGTCGTACACATAATTCGCGACAACTTTATAAAGTCATAATCAATTGTAAAGTCATACTCATATACATTACTTTAATCACAAAGTAATATTCAACATAAATCACATATTACTTTATTTTCGAGTAATATTTAAATCCGAATTAATTTCCAATTATATCACAATTAATTCTAATTAATCCCATTTTAAAAGTCATTAAAAATACGGGGTATTACATACTCCCTCCTTACAACGGAATTTCGTTCTGAAATTCGAAAAGCAAAAGTATAGCAGGCAAGAACAATTCTGGATAAGTATTGCGCATCACATACTTGCGCTCCCAAGTAGACTACTTTGTACTGCCCATACAGTACGCTATCGGATACCCCCAATAATGAACACCTCATTTATAATCATTTTAACCCCAGGTTACACTGTCACGTAGGTTTTTGTCCAAACCTTACAGTTTAAGTTTCACTAATTATACTTTGTTCTAGATATTCACTATCTAACCTTCTACTATATGCACTTAAATAGATTAACCATTCTTTAGATAAATACCATTTCGTCTTGCGATTATCATACACAAGTAGGTTAAGTATACAGTATATATACTATAAGTTTCAAATCATCTCTACTATTCGCAATAGTTCTTGGTTCCTCACTTTTATCCCACAAGTAGGAGAAACAATAAAACTTACCGTACCATACTTCAACTTGCACCATGCCCAACAATAAACTTATAAGAGTTATAGTACACCACTTCACTAGTGTAACGTATGTCTCTCGTCCTCCCTTAAGATTCAAGGGTACAAACACAATTTATCTTCCAAAATCCGGAGACGAAGTCTCGTCCTAATTGGACACAATATTAAACGGTGCCCTATGTAACCTAACTATCTCGGTTATATTAAGATCAAAGAATATTTTCTCGTAATATGATCAACCCTAACTGGCATAATGTGATCTACTTTAGTCAACTGATCCACTATCATCCGTATAGGATCGTAACCATCTTCGTGATAAAATCCTTATGAATACTCTCCCAATACTACATAGAAATCCCTCACGGTTGGAGAAACCTCTGTTGGTTTCTAATGGTCCACCCTAATCCCAATAGACAGGTGGCCCGATACAAGAGGAATCTAGCCAAATATCTCTTCATTTTAATCCTATTAACGTAGTCATTTATAGCCTGATACATTTGTTATTCTACGAACTATATCTTTAATCGTCA
Organism: Sambucus nigra; assembly: GCA_949130495.1. Taxonomy (NCBI): domain Eukaryota; kingdom Viridiplantae; phylum Streptophyta; class Magnoliopsida; order Dipsacales; family Adoxaceae; genus Sambucus; species Sambucus nigra. The sequence goes on along the minus strand of OX422212.1, from coordinate 245,165,835 downwards.
TAAATGACTGAACATTCAAGTCCCGATATCTAAACCTCTATATTTAATTTCCTTATCCCATATCTCCAAAATGGGGAACAATATCAGATGCAATTACGTAGGGCGCCCATAGACCCTATATTTCTCGCATTGTTGCTCAACTAACATATACTCTTCTTAAATCATTTTTTCACTCACTTGGCATACTGATATGGTAGGGGTGCACTCAATCACCCCACTAGTCTTAACTTGATCACTTTATCCGTGGCATAGTTGTTTTATTCATAATGTTACTAGTATTCGGCGACTCTTAAATCACAATTGAATTATCAACTCTAAATTTATGTTTGTGTATATAAAATGACTAAGGTATGAACTTATGCACTATCGACTAAACTTCTCTCCCACTCCCGACGTTCGCTAGTTTCATGCGTGGGATGTCTCACAAAGTGAAATCCAAACAAGGAATCCCCCCGATACACTACTACTTAACATAGTCGGTCGTCGAGATTCGTAATGGCCCTCAGTCCATAATTTGTACCTTCCCATAATTTCTGTATGTTGACATAAAAGTCTACTAGCCCATGCTTATAAATCCCATAAAACATGTTGCTCTCACTATCCCAAATTCTCGGCGGTATTGATAATGAGTTTTTTTTTATTGTTCGACAAAAACATAATATATCCTGAGTCACATCAGCAAAATAAATTTCTACCCACACATATAACTAGAAAACATTTTCACTAAGGTCTATGATATCATGAAATATAGGCCCAACCCTATTTCAGTTGGCACCGCACAAAATGATAGTCTTATCACTCAATCTACTATTGTTTAAACATTTGGTAATTTATCACTACATATTACCATAAAAATTTATGTCATGCTTACTCAAAGCAATAACAAATTATAATAACAAAATATACTCTCAGGACCCACTCGGTTCACTCACGTGCGATACCAAAAAGTCCCGCTATCAATGAGAAATACTTTTGTAACCAGACTGTTAAAATTATCATTTCCACTAACCTCGACTTGCACGCGAATTTAGGGTTTTCAATTTATATGTGTCTGTTGTGACACACCATGTCACGAGAATTAATCCTTTATTCACAAGGATGAAATAAAACTATAGTAGTCTCTCCTCATCACGTAGGGTCCATACATGCATCTCTCACGGTAAAGAAAAACCACGATCACTTGCACCCGTTATACATCTAGGATTTCATCCTATAGTTGTACCCATCCGTTATGGACAAAAAAAATTTCCACTCATTTGGTTTACACACTCATTATTGAAACGTTGGCCCAGCATATCTAGGCTTTAATTATGGTCTTACCGACCTCTTTTTTTTCTTCTTGGACCCCGCCGACCTTGAAATACGATATGCCACAATTATCGAGGACTCCACTGGTCCTATTTAAACCTACCAATCTTGGGTAGTAATTTTCCTGGGCTTAATTCTCTTGACCCAACTACTCCCCTAGAAGTCTCACTCCTCCAGTTGTTATGCCTAATTGGTATGGTTTACTATTCCCAAAATTTATCGATCTCACTACTCAATGTGGACACATTTAACACTTAATAGTCTCTCTCTCTACACATAGGGTGATTTCCCTTACTATTTCCTCGTTACTGACCATTTGAACGTCCTTCTCTTGGACCTATCAATCTTAACTCCCAATTGCTATTCCCATTATTCTTTTGGATCTACGGGTCCTATGGGATACACTGTCGACTACACTAGTCTTCGCTGATTGCATCGCCACTAAGTAGGGGTTTAATCATATCACTTTAAATGGGTTCCTTACTGGGTACACCTTCCGGTGATATTTCATTAATTATATTAATTTTAATATTTCCCTTCGTCTAGGTTTTTTACCCCTTCTAGCTCCCTTTCATTTTGAATCATCATTAAATTTCTTGGTGACGTTAATCCTAGTCGTCTTTGTCAGATTTCCACTTACACTAGAGTATCCCACTCACGAATCCTTTCACACAATGATCTCTATTTATCTTCTACGTACTCTATTCTTCCTAGGGTAAGGATTTCGTTAAACAAGCTACTTCTCTCTTTCTTGCCCATAAGAGGTAACTTTCAAAATTCCATTCATATCCTCATTAAAACATCAAATGAACGATTTCACTATCGAACCATTACTAAAATTCTTATTCCAGCTTCACACATGTTCTTTATATGTGATGTCTAACTCTCATCACTTAAGTTTGCTCTTCCCAATTTTTTTTCTAGAATTATTTTATATATTTTTTTAAATCCTAGGTGTTACTACACTTCACCCTTCACAATTGTCTTTTAATTTCTTCCTTCAAAAGAGTCCTTCCGACTCCATCACCTTTCACATACAGTGCTGGGTGAGTTAAGAACGACACAACTATTAACTATGATGATTTCTATCTCCAGCACCATTTTCCAAAGTACTCTCTATCTTTGGCTGAGTCCTCCTCTTGTTGTCCTTCTAACGACTCTTGCTAGTCGACCCAATATGTTTTGGCACACTATACCTGACCGAACTCGTCTAAGCATTACATCTCATATACTTCATGGCAGGAGAACGTAAGTCAAAATACGCAAAAGAATTAAGTATCCTAGTAATAGGGCTCTACATCAAAGAACGCTACGCTGAAACGCAGTAAGTCGCACAGATCCTAAAGACACTAGAACCTGATGCTCTGATACCACCTGTAACAACCCACCTAATTAAATATCGGGTGATCAGTCCTTTATTTAATTAAATCTGAATATCCAGTCGGTTCATTCTTAGCATCACTATCGAAAACCATTTCTTTATTAATCACCTAATAGTTAATTATGCTAAGTGTCAAAAACCTTTTCCATTTTTAATTTAATTTAAAACCATTCCACGACACGGAATAAAAATATGCAACAACTCATCACAACTGAATTAACTATAATAAGAATAAATGTGACTGGAATAACTCTCCAGTTAAATTATAACTTTTACACTAAATAAAAATGATATCCACAATGCTTACATCAATAATTACAACCTTTAGAATCCTGGGCGACATGCCCTAAATGAAGTAGATGTTACAGATGAGTGAATCAACAGAAGGGAAGCGTCTAAACAAAATCCACATCTCTGCTAGTAGCTATAATCCATCGGAACATCCATAATCTATTTTGGGCATCCTTGTTGCTGAATACCTGATAAACAAGATATAGTAGAGAAAAGAATATGCAAGGAAACGGGTCAGAGCCCGATTGTAAAAGATTTTAAAAATAACAAGTTCTTAACATTTACAATTAATCATTTATTATGTACATGTTAGTTTCTTGGGCTCTCTCTTGAGAATTCTCACCTCTCATACAGAGTGCAAACCTATCATATCTTATTATCTTCCAAGTAAAGGTTCCCTCCTAACTAGTAACATAATTCTAACCCATAACATAAACACGTATGTCCCATACCATATGTATTATAATTATTCATATTCATTTATCTTTAATATGAACTAGTCTTGTTACAACCTTGGAATTAAGTATTCACTTACTTAATTCAATTCAGATTTCATTATTTACTTCTATCTACAATATTACACAGTAGATTAAATCATAGTTTATATTTTTAATCTACAATTTCACACAGAAGATTACAATGTCACATAGTACATTACATCACAGTTTATATATATAATATCACACTAATTATTTATTTATATATATATACTAATACGACACCTCCCCAGTCACAGCTGCGGTGCATGCATACTCTGCTATCATGTCCTGATACATAATGTCACTGTATAGAGGAAAAATGATTCGGTGTCTCTCACGAATCATATAACATAACACAAACATATTGGAGGCGAGCATACTCTCCATCCAAATGAGTCACGCACATACCTACACTCCCATTCAACTGTTGAAACTATCATATACACCGATAGTACGTGTACAAGGTCTAATACTGAGGGTACGAATCTAAAATCTCTCCCAATTGGGCGCACAAGGATAAGACGGTACACAACGCGAAACCTCCACCCTTATAGCAAGAAGTGTAGGTATGTCATACACATAACAAACTATAATATAGGTATACATTTCACCTATAAATACAAGATCAATAAGGTATTCACACAACCATATGATAATAATAGGTAATCATTTCACCTATATATATATATATATATATATATATATATATAGAGAGAGAGAGAGAGAGGGGTGTTCATCCTACCTCTATATAACCATAGGGCATACGCACAACCCATATAACAAATCCCATACATAGTATAATTATATCCCGAATAACCTATGTATATTTTTTTATTGTGACTTTAATTCTTAAAGTATATATTTCCGAACTTATGTACCCGCACGATGGTGATCATTTAATTCTCAAATAAATTAAGAAGGTAAACATCACGTCCTACAAATCCATGTCATCACGACTCCCGAATTTCTACGAATTAAATTCACTTTAATTAGGTTTATTCCTCGATAATCCCTAATTCACCCTTAACCCTTTATTCCACCTCTTAAGGTTAATCCCAATTATACCTAAGGTTATACCGGTAATTTATGATCCTCTTACTACTGGTCCTAACCTTAAATTATCATTTATCCGATTTAAACCCCAAGTAATATAATTCTCCAAAATAACTCATTTAATTAAACACTCGTTAATATCCCCTCGTTCACAATCCCAAAATAATATTTTTCGGGTCTTAGGTATATCCTACTGCCCTTCTCTAAGTCCCATTATATTCAAATGATAATCACTAAAGATTTCTAAAAGTTTTGGGATTTAATCAAGAATTAAAAAGGAACATGTGGTAACAATTAAGTTCATCACAAATTAACAAGAAAAAGCAATCACCGGAATAAATAAAGAATGTAAAGAATAACAATCACATAACACAGGATGTACGTTGTTCAGCAAGAATGCCTACGTCCACGGTGGTGCTCTCAATATTATTTCTCTATACTCCAGGGAGTGTTTTTCAGGAAAAATAATGCATGAATTTTGCCCCGAGCTGAGGGATTGTTATATACATGTTCGTTTTCGGGGAGTGGGGTTGTTGGACTCCCCCACATCAGTCCATAACCCCTAGTGTGACAACCCGAATATAATTATGATAAATTATGTTTAAATCATGATTAGATTATGTGATATGGATAATATGTTATTAATGTATATAATGTTAAGTCATTATGTTTAGTCTAATCCTACCTTCATAAAGCATGAAATATCGAATTAGTTACAAATATGAAAATTTGAAGTTTTCGGTAGGAATGTTCATGTTTAAGACTAGTTTTGACCTTTATGACATAACAATTGACTTGAGGTGAAAACTATATAGTTGTATACATGTGAGTTATGGTTGTAACACAACAAACTTTGTATTGAACAGAGGTCCGAGCAAGAAGTTATGCTGGAATTACGAAGCAGGGCCAAATTTGTCCATTCGTTAAATGATATTTCGTCTTATTAGCCTAATAAATGGTGGATTTTGATTGGTTAAAGAAGGAGGTTGGTTTTGGACGACTTGAAAGGCTTGAAATAAGCCCCTCCTTCAGCATAGTTCAGACATAAAAGATTTTGACTTGAGAGGAAGAGAGAATTAGAAAGTTTTGGAAGAAAGTGAGGAGAAAATTTGGGGGAAAATCCGTGGAAATTACGTAAAAGTACCGAAGGTAATACTAACCCCAAATCTTGTTATTTTTCTTGTATTTATGATTTATATGATATAAATCCTTTATTTTTTATTGAAATTTCATGCTTGGGTGCATATGTATGGATATATGCAAGTTTAAACAAAGTTGAATGTGTAAACCCTTAAATTATTATGTTTAGTAATCCTGTTTATTCAAACTTCCATGTATTTTTGTACGATTACTGAAATTGATTAATTCCAATTGGAGATTAACATTGACTCATGTGTGTGTGACATATCCAAAAATCATGTGAAAATACCAAGTAATGAGTCTTTGGTGAGAGTTTGAAGTTAGGGTATGAAATCTGCCATAAGGGTGAAAGTATGCCCGCCATGTGTTCGATGGTTTGCTTGACATAGAAAATGAACCTTAAAAATTATGAAACTTTAATTTTGTATTGTTAAATATGTTTAATGATGTTGGGTTAAATATCATAGAAATTTATGTTGTAGAAAAATTATAAAAATTCATGGAAGTTGAATGAACGATAAAAGAGCCTATAGGGCAGATTTGCTATGTGGTAAAGAAATGGGCCTATATTGCTCTAGGAGACTTGAAATTATGTACCGTCTTTTATATTGGAATCCTATTATGATAAGGATTTAATTACCAATAATAAATGAATGAATGTTTGGTCTATGATTCGAATATGTTAAATATATTAACTTGAATTTGGATGGAACTTCACTTGTGATAAATGATTTGAATAGAATCATATGATACTTATGAATTGAATTATGTTTGAGATATTCCTTGGATTGTTGATATTATTATGATGATACTAATATTGTAAGAATGATAGGAATGTAATAAGAACCAGTTGAACAAGTGCCGAACAAAGGAAAAGGAAAGCCTATTAAATTACCAAGGTGAGTGTACTTATAATTTGTTTCATATATAAATATGAATATAGCTCTAAGAGAGGATTTGTTTGAATACTAGGTATTCAGGATTTGTTTGGATATTAAAATATCCCGAATTTTTTTGGGCCTCATGATCCAGGATTGGTTTGAATACTTCGGTATTCAGGATTTGTTTGGCTATTAAAATATCCAGGATTTATTTGGATCTTATGATCCAGGATTGGATTTGGACAAAGATCCAATGATTTGTTGAAACTTATGTTCCAGGATTATTTATTGCCAATGGGAAGACTTATTATTGCCAATGGGCAGAATTACTATTGCCAATGGGCAGATATACTATTGCCAATGGGCAGCTATACTATTGCCAATGGACAGAATTATCATTGCCAATGGGCAGAATTATTTGGGCCTTATGGTCCAGGATTTGTTATTGCCAACGAGCAGGATTAATTGGATTTAATATCCATAGATTTGATATATAACTGTTAATTCATTTTATGGTAGGATTCGTTGGATTTAATATCCATAGATTTGATATATAACTGTTAATTCATTATATGGCAGGATTGGTTGGATTAATATCCACATATTTGATATATAACTGTTAATTCATTATATGGAAGGATTGGTTGGATTAATATCCACAGATTTGATATATAACTGTTAATTCATTATATGGCAGGATTGGTTGGATTAATATCCACAAATTTGATATATATATATAACTGTTAATTCATTGTATGGCAGGATTAGTTGGATTAATATCCACATATTTGATATAGAACTGTTATCTCACTTCAGGGAAGGAGTACCTCACTAAGCTTAATGCTTATGGTTTTTATTTTGATATTTAGGGTTGTAAGCTACCAGCTAAGATGTCATATGATCAGTGATTTGAGAGTTGCACCGTTAGAAAGAGCTGGGTATTAGACAAGGGGTTTTGTCATTGTCACACTGAGGTTTTGATACACTCACATATTTTATATATTGAGTTAGCATGGGTTGAGTTGATCATAGTTAATCACATTATTGTATGCCTGCTTAATTACGACTCTGATATTGATTTCGGTATGGAATAAGAATAATATTATGTTCATTGTGCACATTATGTAGGAAAATATTGATAAATGAATTATATTTCCAATGGGCTCAAGATTATGATCTAATTATTCTAATAAGAAATTATTAGTATGTATATTGGGTTTGGGGTGTGACACCTAGAATATCTCCTTACGAGATTTTAAGGAATTTGACTGGGTCACAAGTGAGTTACTTAGGGCGTGAGGCCTCCAGACTTTGGGTCGGGATCTAATGGGCTACTCGTCTGGGCTCAAGTGACAAATCGAGGTACCCACAATTGCCCTTAAAGATGTTAGGCCACAATTTGGGCTCAATAATTTTTAAATGATTTGTCACAATGGCATTTTTATTAATTGTGAAACACTCTGCAAGATCGAAGTGGCTTTTCTGAAATGATTTAGGCGGAAGACTGACTCGTTACCTGTGTGCTATGATTAAAAAGGTTTAAAATGTCCCTGGAGAAGTCATTTCCTCTTGTCGTTTCAAATTTCTCCACATCTCTAACTCTCTCCAAGCGTTCGTTATTGCTCTTTCGTTTCTAGGTCTAGTCTTCCAATTTCAATCCTCTCATCGTCCTTGCTTGTGACTTTGCGTCATCCCAAGTTAAATATTTACTTCGTAAGTTCTTATTCTTTCTCTTTGTTTTTTCTGTTGAGATTTCTTTGCACCTGCTACTAGGGTTTCATTTTTCAATGACAAAAATAGGCAATAGATCGATATCTGAATTTAAGAAGTTTTATAATATTCCAAGTTGGATAGACATCGAGTGTGCCCCTGTCCCTCGTAATGTTAGAGAGGTTGAGGATGGTCACTGGATTCACGTCCTCTTATTATCCCAAGGGGGTATTACTTTTCTTCCAAGTAATTTGTTTTTTCACTTTTTTGGTTATTTCAATATAGTCCTTGCACAGTGCTCGCCCAATGTCTGGAAAATTGTTAATGGTGTACACAGAGTAAATCAGCTCTATGGAACCAGTTTAGGGCTTGCTGAGATCTTCTTTTGTTATTTCTTTTCGCGAAAAAGTTCTGGTCTTCTTTACCTCAAGGCCAGGTGTCCTGATAGGGTATTGGTAGTAAACCTACCTGATTCCCATAAGGATTATTGGCATGAGGGTTTTATTGCTAGAAATTGGCAGTTTCCTCCCCATACTGAGGGGTCGAGGTCTGGCAGCAGATTTGTAGTCCCCTTCTATGGGGAGGTGTACATAGGTAGGCTTAGTCTTTTCTCTGCTCATCGATCCTCTGTTCATGTACAATTTCTATGATATTTTTCTCTCTTTCTTTTCAGTGAGAACAAAAAACTTGGAACCTTCTCTCAGCGAGGTTCGGACTACTGAGTTGGTCAAAGCCGGGAAAATCAGGGAGCTCTTGGCTAACGACGAACACCCTCGATCAGTGGCCTTCCTTCTGGAATACAAGAATGTTAGGTCCAGATTTATTATACATCCTGTGGACTGCATTCCTGAGCTAGACATCACCGAAGAGGTTATCGCGGATCCCATCTAATTGGGCAAGGAAGAGAGCAACTCTGGTGAGGAGAGCGAGGGTGCTGACAGGGGCGGTGCTGAAGGTGGTTCCAGTGAAGAGAGCTCCGATGGTGAAGGATCTTCCAAATCGAAGGAAGTTTCAGAGGCTCGAGAGTTTTTGAGTGAATCGAGTAGTTTCAGCGAGGAAGATATGATTCGTTCCAGGAAGAATCTGATTTGTGATAATGATGATGATGATATGATCCTTTCTTGACGGTCGAAGAAGCAGAAATCTGGCAGTGGAGGGGTTACAACTGGTTCTCAGTCTGCTACTCATGAGCAAGAGAAGAAGAAGAGGGAGGAAGAGCAGTTGAGAGAGAGGGAGAGAAAGGAAGAGGAGAGGAGAGGAAGAAGGTAGAGGATAGGAAGAAGGTGGAGGAGAGGAAGGAGAGGGAAGAGGAAAAGAGAAGAGAGGAGGTTAGGACGAAGGTAGGAAGGCTCTGGTGCCTGTGTCCGCATTGCTCGAAGGGGCCTCTGCGGCCCTTTCTCCTTAGTTGGCTCATGTATTGCTCAAAAGAGCAGATCTGCCGACTGATCGTCAGAAGGCAATGGGGATCGACCAGTTAGCTCTGAAAGTGATTTAGAGGCTAGTCTTGGTAAGTTTACTCTCACTTCTCTATTCTCGTAATACTTTGCTCTATGCTTCCCTTGCTAATATTTCTCTTCTTTGCAGTTTGTTACCGACTTTGTCGTCCTCTATCACAGTCGCGACGAGCTGGTAAAGAGGAATGTTGATCTTGAGAAGAAGAATGTCGAGCTGGAGGCCAGCTTAAAGACTGCTAACGCCGTCCAAAAGTCCTATGATCTCACTATATCTGAAGTTAATCGATCAAAGGAGGTGGCGATCAAGGATCTTGAGGAGTTGAGGCAGTCTTATGACTTGGTTTACTTAAGCAAATTAGCTGTGGTGGAGGAGAATAAGGTGCTAGTGGAGAAGGTGAAGAAGGTGGAATCTGAGGCAACCACCCTAAAAGAAAGCTCGTGCAATGATGGATGGGTTGCTGCGTATGAGGATACTGGTGTTCAGATTGGCTATATCAGCCACCTAAACTTCAAGAAGGGTTGGAACAAGGCGCTCCTGGCTGCCAGAGTGGATATCGAGTCCCCATTGTTCGACGAGCATGATCCTAGGCCTAAGCCAGCGGTGGATGAGGCACCTGCTTCTGCCTCTGATGAAGGCGTTCTCGCTGCCCAAACCGTCCCTACTGGTGCTCCTTTTGACCAAGGGACAGTGATCGCCCCATCTGAGGGAGGTATTCCTTCTGCTGAAGATAAAGGAAAATAACCAGTGACCTCAGAGTAAACTGAGGTTGCCAGCTAGCCTGTTTTAGGGACCCTTTTGTATTTTTTTTTTGCTTATTCTTTCCTTTTTTCTTTCATTGATGTACTCGGAACCTTTTCTTTAATGAAATGAAATCTTTTCCCTTTTTGCATACTGATTTCTTTGCTCTTTAATGCTCGTATGGCTTGTAGCTAGTTGATGTTAATGAATACATACCTGCCACTTTTCAACTGGGAAGGATTCTTGATCCTAATACTAGTAACCAAGTTCGCTAAGCTTTTATAAGGATTTATAAGTCCCTTAGGTCGAGGAACTAGAGCTTTAAAGACCAATCGAAACTCGTTGCCAAACTGAAAGATAGGCTTCAAGAGATGGAAGAGGTTGGTGCTTCCGTTCAAGGGGAAATGAATGCTCTGAGAGCTAGGCGATGGACGCCTCCGAGATCAATCAAGTCAGAGAAGGTCTTCAACAGGAGAATGAAGCTCTGAGGAGGGAAGTGTAGTGACTTAGAGAGCATGCACTGAGCGTTGCACCTCAAGTTTTTCAAGGTTCCTCTTCATCGATTGGTTCGCGAGTTGGTACAGCGCCAAGCACCCCCCCCCCTCAAGTTTTGTGAGGTTCCACTTCATCGGCTGGTCCACGAGTTGGTACATATATCGAGGGTCTAACTAGGGAGATGGACGAGCTTTGAGGAGATGTTCGTTGAGCATACATGATAGCTACCTGGCTCCAAAGAGATGTCATGCGGCTGAGGCATCTGTTCAAGAAAGGTCCTCAGCGAGTGTGGGATAACGGTCATGATCAGGGTTGGGCAAATGCTCCGACGAGGTTGGCAGAGTTTGAAGAGCTGTCCTTTATTAGGGGGTGGTTGAATGCTCTCAGGGAGATGAAAGTTTCGAGGAACTCAGTCCTATGGTATCCTCACGAGATCTCCTTTTCGACTCTGATGCCTAACCCTTTTCGGAGGGATGACCAGTGGGTCCCTATAGATGTTTTTCCCAGGAATATACTGGAGCCGGATGCAAATGAAGTAGAGTTAGAGTTAGCTCCTCACCCAGATGACAGTCAAAGAGCGCAAGTAGCTGATTACCTTGCTCGGAGACCTAATCCCCAATAGGATTTACTTTATTCATTCAATGTAACTCTGTTGTAAATGCAGTGAAGTAATAAAATATTTATGTTTTGGGCGATTCGCCGGCTAAACATGCGTTGTGTATTTTCTTCTTCATTAATTTTTGTTTGATTATCTTGGGCTCTTCGTAGCCGACTAGATTTGATGTGGGTAGAGTTATTTTATTGCGTGAGTATCCTCCCAGTCCAGCATGCTTATGAGATACCATTATGCCCTACTTTACCTTTTAGGTCATGTCGTCACACTCCCTTAGGCCTGGCAATGGTGAGGACACGCTTGGTGTTGGATGTTCTATCCGATCAGGTTTTCTAAGCCAAACATCATTTGGCGACCAATTTGATTTGGCCGAGCTGCCTAAGGGTCCCTTGTAAGGCTTCATATATTATCAGGGGAAATGCTAAGAGGTTATTCGTATTTGATAACGAAAACCTGATGAGGGTTATACCCTGCTTATACATATTGAGTGGTGTGCCTGTCGCTTTAGAAGGATGTGCAGGTTATAAAGTTCATAATAAAAAGAAATTAACACTTCATAGAAGGCTATTGCCAAATGATCCTTTATTATTCAAAAATAATGAAAAGTGGGTTTCCCATTTCAACAATGTAATAAAAGACCAATATAGAAAACTAGAATTAAAATTTCTTTAGGTTGGTCGCGTTTCAAGCTCGGGGTATCTCTCTACCCTCCAGCGTTTCCAAGTGATAGGCTCCCTGCAGGTTATCTCTTGTTACCTTGAATGGTCCCTCCCAGTTTGGACCCGGCTTACCATCATATGGTTTTACTGCACTGTCAAGAACTTTCCTTAGGACGTAGTCCCCAACCTGGAATGTTCTTGTATTGACCTTTTTGTTATAGTGCCTTACTAGCTGTTGCTAATAGCTTGCTAGTTTCACTAGAGCTAATTCTCTGCATTCGTTAGCTAGGTCAAGTTCAGCGAGTAATGCTGCATCATTCTAGCCTTGGTCGACCAAGGTGGACCTCATGGTTGGGAGGCCAGCTTCTAAAGGTATGATTACCTACATTCCATATATTAGTACGAATGGGATTTCCCCAGTTTCTCGCCGTGGGGTAGTGCGGTAAGCCCATAGAATATGTGGCAGCTCGATCACCCATGCCCCTTTGGTTCACTCTAATTGCTTCTTCGGTCCGTCAATCACTGTTTTATTGGAAGCCTCGGCCTGTCCGTTGCTCTGAGGGTATGCCACAGAGCTGAAATGGTGACTGATCTCGTGGTCGTTACAGAAACCCTGAAATAGGCCACTTTTGAATTGGGTTCCGTTGTCAGTGATGATCATTTTAGGGATCCCCAAATGGGTAATTATGTTTTTCCATATGAATCTCATCATATCTGCATCTCTTATGTTTGCCAGGGGCTCCGCCTCAATCCATTTGGTGAAGCAGTCTGTCATGACCAACAGATACTTGTGATTACTGACAGTGATAGGAAGAGGGTCGATGATGTCCATTCCCCACTGGGAAAATGGACATGGGATGGTAAGTGATTTTAGCACTGGCAGGTTGGTGAACCATAGGAGTGTGTAGTTGATATTTCTCGCACCTGTGAGCATATACCCCAGAATCTTTCTACATGTATGGCCACCAGTATCCTTCCTTCATTGCTCGGAAGGCTAGCGATCTGCCCCCAATGCGACTCCTACAGATTCCTTTATGAAGCTTGTGCAGGACTTGCTCGACATCCTTCGGGTGAACACATTAGAGGTAGGGGCCGGTGAAAGATTTTTTGTATAGTTTGCCCTCAGGAGATAAGTGAAAGCGAGAAGCTTTGACTCTTATCTAATGAGCGGCTTTCTTATAGTCTAGTAGGGCACCATCTTTCAAATAGTCCCTTAGGGGGTCCATCCAACTCGGCGCTAGTTTGATCTGGAAAATATGGCCTACGCCTGGCAGCTCATTGCTCTGATTGATGCTCGACTGAGCGAGGAAGTCGATAGGAATTATTCTTTTTAAGTCAGAGTCGATTGCTGAGCTCAAGGCCACTAGGGCGTCAGCATGACTGTTTTATCCTCTAGGAAACTTCTGGACACTGACTTGCTCGAAGTTAGACATTACTTTTTTTGCTAAGGCGAGGTAGGCTGTCATTCTCTCATCCCTCGCATTGAAGTCCCCACTTATCTGGTAGGAGATCAGTTGCGAGTCGTCAAACACCTCGAGTGTCTTTGCCCCCAACGCATGTGCCTTCTGCAGGCCTACTATTAATGCTTCATACTCTGCTTCGTTATTGGAGGCTTCAAATCCAAGCCCGATTCCCTTCTCGAGGATTGTATCTTCTGGGGTAATGAGCACAATGCCTACTCCTACCCCCTTGGAGTTGGAGGCTCCATCCACAAACAGTCGCTAAACACCTTGTGCCGAGTGTTCTTCCCTTTGACTTATGGATTGAAGTTGTTTGTAAGGTTGTTCGCCTGTAAATTTCACGATGAAATAGTTGAGGGCCTTCCCCTTGATTGCATTCCTTGGTTGAAACTGGATATCAAATGGTTCGAGCTCGACCGACCACTTTGATAGTCTGCCGGATAGATCCGTCTTCCGCAGGACTGCTTTAAGGGGGTGATGTAAGGACGATGATAGAGTGAGCTTCGAAGTAGTGATTCAATTTCCTCGAGGATACTAATAGTGCAAAGGCTAGATTTTCCTGTGGTAGGTACCGCTGCTCGGCGTCCAAGAGGGTCTTGCTCGCATATTAGATTGGGTGCTGGATTCTCGTTCTTTCGCATACTAGTGCAGAGCTAATAACGTGGCTGGAAACTGCAAGGTATAGGTACAAGAAATCATTATCTTGAGGTATTACGAGAAAGGGTGGTTTGCTGAGGTAAGATTTGAGCTCCTCTAATGCTCTCGAGCAATTCTGATTCCACTCCACTATTTTGTTTTTCTTCAATAGCTGGAAGAATGGCTGGCATTTTTTGGATGACTTCGAGATGAAACGATTCAAGGCGGAGAGCATGCCTATGAGCTTCTGTACATCTCTTATCGTACGGGGAGGCTGTACCTTGTTGATTGCATTGATCTGGTCTGAATTGGCTTCAATGCCTCTCCCGCTAACCAAGTACCCGAGAAATTTTTCTGACTGGACACCGAAGGAATACTTGCTCGCGTTGAGTTTCATTCGGTATTTCCTGAGGATTTCGAAGGTTCTTGATAGGTCTGAGAGATGGTCTTCTTTTTGCCTGCTCTTGACGAGCATATCGTTGATGTAGACTTCCATGGTATCTCCCATTTGGTCTTTAAACATCTTGGTGACCAGACGTTGGTAGGTTGCTTCGGCATTTTTGAGCACGAAGGGCATAACTTTATAACAATATAATCTGATGGTGGTGATGAACACTATCTTGTCTTGGTCTGGTGCATACAAAGGCATCTGGTGGTACCCCGAGTATGCGTCCAGGAAACTCATTCTTTCATGAGCTGTTGTGGCGTCCACCAACTAGTCGATCTTGGGGGGAGGGAAACTGTCCTTAGGGCACACCCTGTTAAGGTCAGTAAAGTCAATGAAAACTCTCCATTTCCCATTACTCTTCGGAACCACTATTAGGTTAGACAGCCATTTAGGTAATTGAACTTCCTGTATGGATCATGTATCCAGCAACTTCTCTACTTCTTTCTCCACAGCCTTGGCCTTCTCGGGCGCAGTTCATCGTGCCTTCTGTGCAATAGGCTTGAAAGTTGGGTCGACGTGCAACCGATGAAAAACCACACTGGGGCCAATTCCAGGAAGCTAGTAAGGATCCTACGTGAAAACATCCACATTGTTCCTCAAAATTACCGTCAATTACTTTTTCTCTTGATTCGTGAGAGAGGCTTCAATCAAGAACATTCTGTCTTTTTTACTACCATCGGCTGCGACTTCTTCCAGGTTTTTAATGACCCGCTCAGAGGGGAGGAGCCTGGTCTCCTCTACTCCGAATCTTCCATACTTTAGCTGCTATTTTGAAGGTATCAAACCTTCTTATTCCTTAACCTTCTCTTTGGCCTTCTCAGCCTTCTTTTTTAGTTTTGGGCAGATGGTCGTTATGAAGAACCTTCTTGACATCGCATGATCTACGTGGATCTCCATTACTCCTCACTCAGCCACGTACTTAAGTTTCCAATGGTAGGTTGAGGGAACGACCTTCATCACATGTAGCCACCCTCTGTCGAGGATAGCCTGGTAGGGCGAGTCAATGTCGACTACCAGAAACTCAATCATCTTGGAGACACTTCCTGCCCTCACTGGCAGTACGATCTTTCCCAAAGGGATAGTCACTTTTCTAGTGAAGCCAACTAAAGGGACAGTGGCTTCCTTCAAGTCGGCGATGCTTAACTTCAATTTCCTGAACAGGTCGAGATACATTACATCGGATGAGCTTCCCTGGTCGATGAGCAACTTATCGACATCATAGTTTGATATCCTGAGTGTAATGATTAAGGCGTCATGATGTGGGGTTATTACTCCCACTAAGTCTTCATTCGTGAACATGATGTGTTTGTTGTAGTCGACGACACTTGCTCATCGACGCTTTCCTGCCTGTGTTTTTGCTGAATCGATTTGAAAATCTTGCATTACTGCCGTAAGATTCTTTACTTCCATCCGGGCTGAATTCCCTTGAATCTATCTCAGATCCGATGCCCCATAAATCACTGTGAACTCATGGCCAGCATCTTCCTCAAGCACATTATCGGGCCTTGTGTCTTCGTTGGCAGCAACCTTCTCTGCCTTCTTCTCCACAAACTCGTTTAGGTGCCTAATCTGGGTCAGCTCTTCAAGGTGGGACTTAAGAGACTTACAGTGCTCGATTTTATGTCCTCCTTCTTTGTGAAAAGTGCATCTGAGCGCATTATTTCTCTTTGAGGGATCTCCTCCCATCTTCCTGGGCCACTTGACGAGTGGCTCATGCTTGATCTTCGCTAAGATCTTATAAATTGGTTCTTTGAAGACAGTGCTTACTGCCTAAAAGGCTTTTGAAGCATCATTTTAGCTCCCTCTCTTAGAGTTACACTTGCCCCCATTCTCGCTTCCCTTCTTCTGGTTATTAGCCTTGTCGTTGCCCTTGGCAGCGAGCTTAGCTCGACTATTTTACCCTGCGCTGAGGTGGGTCACATCCTTAACTTTGGCGTACTTCTCGATGCGAGCCATTAAGTCATCAATGGTTGTGGTCTCCTTCTTAGTGAGGGAATGGTGCAAGAGGCAAGAGATGGGTAGGCCAATCTTAAAAGAGGCTATGGCTACCTGCTCTGAGAAGTCTTTAACCTCGTTGAACAACTCCCAGTACCTTCTTGCGTAGTCCCGAAGGCTATCCTGGGGCGTCTTCTTCATTGTTATCAAGGCATCCATCCTCTTCGGATGGGAGTTGTTGGGGATGAAGTGAGCCATGAAGAGTTGTGCCAGGGACTCAAAGCTCTTGATGGATTTGTGAAGGAGTCTCTCGAACCACTTCTGGGCCACATCATGCAAGCTCGAAGGGAAGATTCGGCACATTAGTGCGTCCCTGTGGCTCCAGAGAGTCATAGCCTGCCTATACTGCCTAACGTGATCGATAGGGTTAGTCTTTTCGTCGTAGATCTTGAATCTAGGAATTGAGAACTTCTAAGGGGCTTCTTCTTCTATCTCCCTTAAGAAAGGAGATTTCATTTGGGTTTTGAGAGCTCGTCGAGCTAGCTCTCTGGTCGATCTGGCACCCCGATGTGCTGGGTGTTAGTCCATCTCTCTTCGGACCAAATTTCATATGTCATCATTTTCTCGAGATGGACTCCTATATCGGCGAGCTGGTCATTTTTAATCGAGCGAGTCATTATCCAATTTGTGTTCCTCGAATCTTTGATATCCACGTCTAAGGCTCCTTCCTCGGCTACGAGACTTGCTCGCCTGAGGGCTAGGAGTGCGATACTGACATCGCCTGGTTCTACGATGGAGTTCTTTCTCCATCCTTTCCAATATCCTTTTGAGGCGAGCATTCTCAGCTTCTTGTTTGCGAGCGACCTCCTCTTGCTCTTGGAGCCTTGCCTCATACGCATCGATCAGCCTGGAGATTTGAGTGGACCTGGTTGGACCTTGACTTCCTTCTGAGGCTTGCCGTTGATCTGAACGTCGAACTTCAGATCTGATCCCGTGAGGGGCAGACTGTTCTTGGATATCCCCTGCTTGAGGGGCACTGCTACTGTGACCAGACATTCCAAATTCTTTGTTGTTGAGGGCTTTCTTAAAGGAAGACAAACGTTCCCACAGATGGTGCCA
Organism: Sambucus nigra; assembly: GCA_949130495.1. NCBI lineage: Eukaryota > Viridiplantae > Streptophyta > Magnoliopsida > Dipsacales > Adoxaceae > Sambucus > Sambucus nigra. Next base: position 245,148,034 of record OX422212.1, on the reverse strand, counting down.
ATTGTGGCGACAACTAAGTTCAGTACAAATTAAAAAGAAAAAGAAAAAGAAATCACTAGAGCAAATAAAGAATGTAAGGAATGACAATCACACAACACAGGATGTACGTGGTTCAGCAAGAATGCCTACGTCCACGGTGGTGCTCTCAATATTATTTCTCTATACTCCGAGGAGTGTTTTACAGGAAAAATAATGCATGTATTTTACCTCGGGCTAAGGGTTTGTTACATACATGTTCGTTTCCGGGGAGTGGGGGTGTTGGAATCCCCCACGTTAGTCCATAACCCTTAGAATATCTCCTTATGAGATTTTAGGGAATTTGACTGGGTCGCAAGTGAGTTAGTTAGGACGTGAGGCCTCCAGACTTTGGGTCGGGCCCTGTTGGGCTACTCGTCTGGGCCCAAGTGACAAATTGAGATATCCACAAAACAAGTTCATCTTTTCTGGGGAGGTCGATCGATCAAAGGTCAGGGGGCGATCGATCGATCGAGCTTCATGGGTCGATCGATCGATCACCAAGTTATCAGCCCAGATTCTGTAACTTTTAACCTACGGGTTTCACAACTTTTAATCATTCAAAACCTTATTTTAACATCCCAGATTCCTTATAATTCTTACCACATGATATAGTAACATATGTAAATAATTCCTACTGTTCTAAACAACCTAGAATCATTAAGAGTTTGGATTAAAGTGTATATATTTCATATTTTCCAGAAAAACTAAAGTATATATTATCTGAAGAACAATACTATAACTTTTTGAATTTCTCCAACATGTGATGTTTATTTCGTGGATTAATGTCTACCAACAACATGAGATTAATCCTACATATTTCTTCTTTCCAAAAATGAATTAACATCTAACTAGTTTATCTCCAAAACATGAAATTTTTCATAATTTTTAGAAAACTCATATCAAGAACATCATATAAACTAAGATTTTCTTCACTAATAATTCCAAATTTCATGGGTTAAATTATATTCTCAAAATAAAATTAATCCTACATCATTCCCCTTTCAAAGATTCAATTAACATCACCATAATTCATCTTTGATTATGTGTCTTTTCAGAATTTTCTAAACAACCTAACATGGACAATATACATGCTAAATTTTTAATAATTAATCACTTGCCTCTAATTCGTAGGTCTGGTCCATTGGGGATGATACTCTACTGGTGGTCCTCTCTTTTTTTGGCCAACTTCCGGCAGTGGTGGTGGTGGCTCTTGGTGGTGCAAGGTGGTTGTCCCTTGGTTTCCTAGAAAAGACTATTCTTCTCCCACAATGACTCTTCCTTTTCCCTAGATGAACTCTTCACTCTCTCTCAATTTCTTTCTCTCTAAGTTTGTGTAATGAATCAATAATCTAAACCCTTTAGACTTATAAATAATCTCCCAAATTCGTGCATACTATTCACCTCCCTTGTAATATGACCGAAATACCCCTCTGGGGTGTCTTTTCAGTTCCAAAGTGCCCCGAGACCTAAATCAAACACCCAAGTAGACGTTTTCCACTTTGGCGCAGTCAAAACGACCATTCGGATGACATAAAAATAATTCACTTTTATTTCATTAGATTATAATCCCGACACGGCTCAAATGCACGTCCCAACTTAATTACCATAATTATTGTACACATAATTCGCGACAACTTTATAAAGTCATAATCAGTTTTAAAGTCATACTCATATACATTACTTTAATCACTAAGTAATATTCAACATAAATCACATATTACTTTATTTCGAGTAATATTTAAATCCGGATTAATTTCCAATCATGTCATAGTTATTCTAATTAATCCCATTTTAAAAGTCATTAAAAATACTGGGAATTACATTATTGTCATATTCTCAATTCGAGAGACCCTGACTACGCCGTATGTTCCTACAAATTACATTGGTCACGTGTGCGCTGTGCATGCCTCTTACAGGGGCTGTTTCGGGCTGGTTTGAGTTTTCACACTCTAACAATTTATTTTTAAGCTAAAGTATATATATTTTCAAATTATTGTCGTGTTCTCAAATCGGGAGTCCTAAGACTGCGCGATCAGTTCTTACGCGTTAAACTAGTCTCGTGCGAGGTGTTTTTGTATCTTTAATGGGTCCGTTTCAGGACTGGTTGTGGTTTTCAACCTCTAATGGCATGTTTTTAAGTCAAAGTATACATATTTTCAAAATATAGACATATTCACAAATCAGAAGTCCCGTGACTATGCGATTATTCCTACGAGTTAGATTGGTCCCGCACGAGGAATTTGAGCATCTTAAGGGGTTGGTTTGGATTTTTACCCTCTAATAGCATGCTTTTAAGCCTAATCTATATGTTTTCAAATTATTTCTATATTCTTAATTTCGGATACCCATGACTACATGATTATTTCTACAAGTTACATTTATCCCGTGCGAAGTGTTCATACCTCTTATGGGGTTGTTTGGAGGCTGATTTGGATTTTCACCCTTTAACGACTTATGTTTAAGCCTAATCTAGATATATACAAATTATCATCATAATCTCAAACATGTAGTCCCGTGACTACGCAGTCAGTTTCTGCGAGTTAAATTGGTTCCATGCGAGGTGTTAGTGCCTGTTACAGGGCCGTTTGGGGGATGGTTTGGATTTTCACCATCTAACGGCATATTATTTAATCCTAGTATAAATATTTTCAAATTATCATTATATTATCGATCCAGGAGACTTGTGACTATGCGATCACTTCCTACAAGTTAAATTGATCATGTACGAGGTGTTCATGCCTCTAATGGGACTATTTGAGGGTTGGTTTGGGTTTTCACCCTCTAACGACATGTTTTTAAACAAATGGCTATTTATTTTAAAATTATCATCATATTATGAAATCGGGAGTCCCATGACTGAGCGATCAGTTCCTATGAATTACATTGACCTCACGCGAGGTGTTTGTGCCACCTATAGGAACGTTTGGGGGATGGATTGGATTTTCTCCCTCTAATAGCAAGTTTTAAGCCAAAGTCTAGATATTTACAAATTATCATTATATTCTCAAACTGGAAGTCCTGAGACTGAGATCAGTTCATACGAGTTACATTGGTCCCGTACAAGGTGTTCGTACCTCTTATGGGACTGTTTGGAGGCTGGTTTGGGGGTTTCCCTCAACAGCTTGTTTTTAAACCTAAGTCTAGATATTTGTAAATTATCATCATATTCTCAAGCTGGGAGTCTCGTGACTATGTGGTCAGTTCCTACGAGTTACACTCGTCTTGTACGTCTTACAGAACTATTTGGGGCCTATTTGGGGTTTTTGCCCTCTAACGGCTTGTTTGTAAGGCTAAGTATTGATATTTGCAAATTATCAACATACTTTAAATTCAGAGTCACGCGACTACACAATCAATTCCTATGAGTAACAATTCCTTCGAGGTTTAGCTTGAGGAAGTGTACGGAATTACGTTTTTATTTTTCCCGTTAATGTATTTTTAACTTTATATATGGCCCTCCGTGTTTTGGGATTTAGTTGTGTATTATTTTACTTTGGGGAGTTATTATCCTCTCAAATTTTCCATATTTATAAAAAAAATTCAAGTTAGTGTAAATACAATTGTTAGGCTCCCAATTAGTTAAGACTTCACAAAGTTCTTCTATTGCAAAATTGGAATTTCCTACAAAACCCTCATGAAGATATGAGAACAATTACTGGAGAATTATTACATAATAATATGGGAATAACCAAGCGTAAATATGGACAAAATAATACTATATAATGTAATAACTTCAAGGATTAAAATTAGGATAAAAGGTTTACATCATAAAGATCACTGTGTACGTCTACTATGATTTTGGCCAGTAGAGATTAAGGCCTTCAGGCGAGCAAGCCACACCTCCGCCTCCACTTGGTCCTTGCAAATCTATGAAGAAAAACCTTTTAAAGGTAATTAACACACTGAAACTAATCCTTCACCAATTTTCACATTTGTGTAAGGGTGTAAAAAAGGACTAGTTTATCTAACCAGATCAAGACATCTTTCTCCGTTGTTATATTAAAATGAAAATGACAAGTACTCCTTCTCAGGGCGCCGATATCTTCCCAAAATAGCATGTATATTCTCGTGACATTTGTTTTTTCACCTTTCCAAATATTGAATGCATATCCTAGTACTATTATATGCCACAGCGGGTTAATGTAACTCTAAACAAAATACTCAATTCACAGTCAAAGAATTTTCTCTAACTCACGGTTCTCTACCCAGGGATAATCCGGATAACAAATGATATCTTCATATTCCTTTGTTCTCCATAAGAGTACCATACCAGAGTCGTTTCATCGTGCAGATATAACTAAAATGTTAGTTTTACTGCACACACACACACACACACACACACACACATATATATATATACCACTGTTCTAAAAAACCCGCCTAGGCTCCGCCTTGGCACGCCTAGGCTTAAGGCTTGGGAGAAACTCCCCGCCTTACGCTTTTCACGCCTTATTCTTGGCAAAACCCTTAAGGCGCACTTTTTTCTAAAAACAACAATGTTTTAGTGAAACGATGTCGCCTTTTAAAGAATTTGTTTACAAATCGGACCATTATCTCATCCAAAATAATCAAATAGTATTTTAATTTGCATATATTCAGACATATTTTTTATGATATGTGCAATTTTTGTATTTTAATAGCCTTGTTATAGTTAAAATATATTAAGAAGGCCTAAACGCCTTTTCACGTTTTTTCACGCCTAGGCGCGCCTAGGATTCTAAGGATTAAGACTTGGCCTCCACGCCTCAATCACGCCCCGCGTTTTTTAGAACCTTGGTATATATATGCACTAGGGTATACACGTGCCTAAAGGCACGGCGACAATTCTCTCAAGTATGAATCGTGTGGTCAAATAAAAAAAGTTTCTTTAACTAAAGAGTAAATCATGAAAACCATATGTAAATAATTTTAGATCTATATACAATTCAGTGAATCTATGTACTCTAAATACGAAAAAGAAATAACTAAAATGCCATAACAATGCAAGCTATACAAAGTTTTAACTACAATTCAATCTAAATGAAACAACTATATGTGGAGTATATGTCAAATATGGATTACAAAGATTTGTTTCCACGAATATTACATATAGAATGAAACAACTAATAAAAAGAATGACAGGAATGTTTGAAACAACATATAGTATTAAAAAAAATTGGGGACACACTAAGATGTATTAACAAAATTTGAGTACTATTTGCCTACGCAAAGCCATATAAACCCATCCTTATCAAGCAAACATGAAGTTGGAAGGGATTTGGCATCATCACATTAAAAAGTAAGAACATATCGACTTGGGAATGACTGGAATATTCGATGAATACAACATCTCAACAAATGATTAAGATGACCGAATGGCTTGAAAGAGTATATCGATTTGGGAAATAGCGCGTAGAAATAATTATATTACTCTCTAACTAAATAAGTGGAAAATGGAGTTCAAATTGGGAAACCACCTAAAAACAGAATATGCAATTTTGAACCTACCCAATAAAAAATATTAGTTTACAATAACACTTAAATGTTAATGTTCAAATAAGGTTCTAAAAAACGAGGGGCGTGATTGAGGCGTGGAGGCCAAGTCTTAAGCCTTAGAAGCCTAGGCCCGCCTAGGCGTAAAAAGACGTGAAAAGACGTTTAGGCCTTCTTAATATAATTTAATATTTTTTAACCATAACAAGACTATTAAAATACAAAAATTACACATATTATAAAAATATGTCTGAATATATGCAAATTAAAATACTATTTGATTATTTTGAATGAGATAATGGTCCGGTTTGTAAACAAATTCCTTAAAAGGCAAGATCGTTTCACTAAAGCATTGTTATTTTTAGAAAAAAGTGCGCCTTAAGAGTTTTACCAAGAATAAGGCGTGAAAAGCGTAAGGCGAGGCGTTTCTCCCAACCCTTAAGCCTAGGCGGAGCCTAGGCGGGTTTTTTAGAACAGTGGTTCAAATGCACACTTCATGTCAAACATAGAAGCTCCTACTGACATTTAATGAACTAATATTGAGGTTGGTTTTGATTCTAACATTGATTTCTTTGAAAAAATCACAACATCAATTAACACAATTAATTCCAAAAATAAATCATACCCCAAATCCATAAAAGTATAGGAGATCGATTAACACATTGGATCTAAAAAATCAGAGGAAAAACAATAATGACCTCTACACTTCAATACTTTTTTATTTATCTGAGGATGTTTCTCATCAATCAGGTATAAAGTTAAAATGAGTGCCAACTATCTATTTTGGATGTAATTATTTATTACATTGTAAGCTAAAAAAATTCAATGGTTGGAGTTGTCCATAACCGGAGTCCTCATTGGGACACTACGCCCTGGTCCTTCCCGGAGTCGCCCATCGTGTACAATTTAAACAATACAAATGCTTCAGATCTTAAAATAAAGATGAAAATGAAAAATAATTAGCATATTCTTCACATCTGAAATGTAAAAATGGTGATCTTAAAAGATAGTGCAGTTGCACCACCCCCACCGGTAGCTGTAGTCACCGCGACACCACCACCGCCAGAAAAAACGAAAGTCAATTTCTTCCAAGATAGAGAAAAAGACTTTTGTTGCTGATCGCCTCAGTCGTATGATAGTCGAGTGAATTCATAGACGCACATGAAACTGCATTAAACTAACAATTAATTACATAACAAAAAGTTAAAGAAATGGGACACTGAATTGTGGACAATTTAAAATACATAAAGGTAGTGAGGTAAAAAGAAATCAACACATATATTGTAAAAGAGAGATGCTCATAAAAACAACAGTTATCCATATGAAACTGCATACCAGCATGTGTCATTGTCAGTGCATTGGATAGTATTTTAAACAGTCTAGCATGTACCCGGAAATAAATTTCCTTTGACGAGTGGATTTGAGCCATTCGATTTAAATCAAACTGATCAATATCACAACAAAACTGAAATTTACGGCCTAACTTGAACCCAATTGATTTAAATTTATGGGCTAACGTGAATCAAACTGATTTAAACTAATTTAAATCAAATAGTTTATTTCTATTATTTACGGGCATGTACACCAAACAAATTATACAAAATATGTGAAAATAATGCGATCAAGGTAAATTTACTGGCTAACTTGAAATAAAGCAATTCACCCCCAGAAAATCCAAACCCAATTTAAATATGGTCACAGATACTTAAATCAATAGGTTATTTGTATTTTTTGGAAACTATGGTCACAACTCCATGATGAAAACAACCTCACCTAGGCCTCTAATTTCTTCATGGAATTTCCCATGTAGAAAATTTGATTTCTTCCTGGCAGTGATAACACTTCCATTGACCTCTGTGACCCACATTTTAGAGTTGTGCAGTCTCATAGCCCAATGATCTAGAGTTTATGCTGTCTAAAAATTTACGTCATGTCAGTATTAAAGAGAACAGTTATTTCATATTGTTTGGGTAAGGTTCGAGCGAAAGATGATCCATACATTTCGTGTAGTGAAGGACCATGCCAACCTCGACCACCCCTCATGCTTCAACTGCTCAGTTTAAAACTGGCTTTTCTGCAAGTTACAATAAAGAAGAAATATATAATTGAACATAAATCATATACACATAATCCAATCTTAAACCATCATTGCACAAAATATTAAAATTGATACAGAGCGAGTCAACTAAAATGGTATAATATACGGATGCCTAAAATTGAACGATTCGAAATAGAAATGGTACAACTGAAATGGTACAATCACTTCACAAACAATGAACAAAACCAACAACTTTTATAATACTTTTAGAATCAATTTAATATATTTTAAGGGTATTTTTTTTTAATCGATGTAATTTGGAAATAAATTTCACAAGTCAGCCACCTAATTAATACCATCTTAATCATAAATGAGTAATTATATATCAATATATTTGCACCAATAACTTGAGTCCCAAATGCTTTTTGCTTCAAAAAACCCACAACTCGGGTAAACATTCGTTTTTCCGGCAAGAAACAAAAGAAAACAAAATTGGGTTGCAAACCTTACATCAGCGAAAAGATCTTCCACTGGCACCTGCTATTACCATCATGTTAAAAAAAAATAAAAACATTCACAAAATGATCTAGCAAGAAAATCATTTAGATGTTATGATATATTTGGGTAGAAATCGACCTTCAAACCGACAAAAAAACAATCACGTCCTAATGAATTTTGAAACCTATTGGTGCCATTGAAAACCACAAATTGACTGATCAGAGTTGAAACCTCTGGCATGCAAAGAGAAAGGGCTGGAATGAAACCTCTACAATCTCTTATTCTTCTTATTCGTCTTCTTCTTCCCAAATATCAACAACTTAGTTCTTGTTCAAAAAAAAATTTAGCTTTTCATTTAAAGTCTAAAATGTTGAATTAAAAAACTGCAGGACTCAAAATTTGACAACTTTATAAATCATAACAGACGTGAAGGAGTTAATGTCAAAATAGGAAGCTTGAGTTGAAGACATAGATCTAGAGTTCTACCCCCAAATCTAAAAGTCCTGATATTTCAAAATGGCTAAAATTCTAGAAGTCCCAAATTAGGGCATTTACCTGAGAGACCTCAGATTCAAAAACAAAAGGAGGTAAAAAATAACAAAAAAACAAAAGAGAAAATGGATAGTTTCCAAACATAACTGAGAATGTGAAATACAAATATAGCATTGTCAAATACCACAACTATCACTGATCTACAACAATAAACCTAAAATCGCAAAATGAATGAAGGAAACTCATTTCCTTTGCTTTAAGACTCATTTCCTTTGCTTTAGAATGTATTAACAAACCTAGAATGAAGGAAACTCGAACATGTAAGGACATTTTGTCCAACATACTTGATTATGTCATTAGCCGTAACACCGTTGAAAAAATTCATGTCCACATCGTCATCAACGAAATTCGAAATCCGAAGATCAAAAGAAGAAGGAATTTGGGAATCAGACCTGACCGGACCGATCCGGCTCAGATAAAAGAACCGATCCGGTTCACTGGACCGATCCGCTTGCTGAGTTGAGACCAGTACACCCCGGATCCATAACGAACCGATGAAGGCAAAAAGGCCGAACCGATCCGATGCCAATCGGATGGATCCGGTTTCAGAAAAAGAACCGATCCGAGTTTCCCGGACCGATCCGCCTAAGGGACCGAACCGATCCGACGAGGATAAACTCTGCCAGATCGTGGGCAGATTTTCCAGGGCAAAGAGTTCCTTATTTAATCCATGATCGGGGAGTTGGTTTTCTTAAGACTTACACACGATTTTCTGAGTTCCATAACTCTTAAGTCTTCATGATATTTGAGTCCATTGATTCATACCCTTGATTCACACAAATTCCATACATTTGTGAGTCACTTTTGGTAACCCAAGAACACCATTGCTGCTGTTCAACCTTGTGAAGTGGACCGCTTCTTCCTCTTCATTGCTGTCCTACTGGACAGGGATAGTTCCAGCCGCCAACCCTAATGGAAAGGGATATTCCAGCCGCGACTACAGAATCCGATACCCGAGGGTAATTCTTAGTCAAAAACTTGTATTTCAGTGTAATCCGATTGTAAGCCGTTTCTCTTACAAATTATAGTGATATACAAATGGTTTTGCCCCTGTGGGGGATTTTTCCTTAAACTTTGTGTGTTGAATAATTCTTGCATGATTTCATATTGTTTCAATCACACCTAGTTGCATGCTTAGGGTTAATTTGGGTTAAAAATGGTATTTATTATATTATTTCTCAATTGAACGCAAACGCCAACTCTTTCAAATTGGTATCAGAGCAGGTTACGCTAATCTATCGCGTATTCCTTTTTCCGCAAAATTTTTCTAAAGATATCAATTTTTGAAATAAATTGATTTTTGAAAAGAGCGTGTTCATATGGAGAAGTCGCATTATAAAATGCCTATTTTTGACGGGTCAAATTATGCTTATTGGAAAGCCCGTATGAGGTCGGCTTTAAAAGCCATTGATGAACGTGTCTGGATTTTGGTTGAAAGAGGGTGGACACCTCCCTCCGTCACTGTTGATAACGTGACAAATTTGAAACCTGTCACTACTTGGACCAAAGATGAATTAAGATGGTCTTCCTTTAATTCTAAGGGATTGAGTGCTATTTCCGGTTCCATCACTCCGGATGAGTTCAAACGCATAATGACGTGCACCACGTCAAAAGAAGCATGGGATGTTTTGCAACTTACCCATGAAGGAACAAATGCTGTTAAAGAGTCAAAATTGTAAAATTTAACAACTCAATTTGAAACCATCACCATGTCTGAGTCCGAATGCTTTGATGAGTTTTATGCACGTTTGTCGGACATAGTCAACACTTGTTTTAATTTGGGTGAGGAGATTGATAACACGCGTGTTGTGAAAAAGATTTTGAGATCTCTCCCAAAACGCTTTATTCCTAAAGTCACTGTTTTGAACTCTTTGGGAAATTTGAAATCACTTAAGTTGGAAGAACTTGTAGGAGATCTTCAAAACTATGAGATTAACATGTTTCCCAAAACCATTAAGGCTAAGGATAATGGCATTGCTTTAACGACTCATTTTAAGAAAAAGAAAGAAAAAGTTTCTGAGTCCGATTCTGAGGGAGATTTTGATGATATGGCCTTATTTGCGAAAAATTTTAGAAAATTTCTCAACATGAACAAAAATAATTCTTCCAATAAAAAGAATTTTTTTGAGAAAAATAAAAAGAAAGGAAAGGCCAAAGAAAGTGGTGAGAGAGAAAAAGAGAATGACTCCGATGAGGAGTGTGAGGAAGATTTTGAGAACTTCACTTGTTTTGAATGTGGGGGTAAGGGACATAAGTCATTTGAGTGTCCTACGTGGCTTAGAAAGAAAGGAAAGAAAGTAGCCATGCCTGCCACACTTAGTGATAGTGAGGGTGATGAGACTAGTGGTGAGAAGTTTGTAGCTTTTTCTAGTCGTGTGAGCACACCCACCTTGTCCCACAATAGTGCACACGAATGTGATAGTGATGGTTTGAGTGTGTCGAGTGAGGAAGAAAGTGAGAGTGAAAGTGGAGATTAAAGTGAGCTCCAAAAAGCTTTTAGAGAGTTGTACACCGAGACCTTGAAAACAAAAAGGTATAATAGGGATTTAGGTCGTCGGGTTTTAGATTTGGAGAAAGAGAAGGAGGTTTTGAGAAAGAAGAAGTGTGATTTTACCAACACGTTGTCTAGTCTGACGACACGTGTATCCCAACTCGAGAGTGATCTCGAACGTGCCAGGGTGGTCAAAGTCAAGTTTGAGAACGCACCTAAGAAGATTGAAAAGGTGGTTCTTAAGGGTAAAGGTGAGAAGTTAGGAATAAGTCATGACGGTGCTTCTACTTCCCGATTAGCTCCCGAGTCGGTTCCCACTTTAGTGACAGTTTCACATGTGTCTCACCCTAACCCACCTAGGCGTCCCATTCCTATTAGGAAAGTGTGTCCTAGAGTTTTTGAGAGAGGTGTTCCTAGGCCTATTTATGTTTGCTCACATTGCAAGTGGAGAGGACACCTTAGGGAATTTTGCTTTAAATTGGGGTATGTACCACGTTTTGCTTCTACACGTGTTTCTGGCACACATGCACCCACACCTGATACTTTACATGCTCCCGAAGACTACATGAGAGAGATTTCACATTTAGGAGAGCAAGTTAAGTTTTTAGTCAAAACTTCACAAGAATTGATGGAGGTTTTTCATAAGCTGTCACCACCTTTAGAAAACCCCTCTGCACCTAATGATTGAGGTTTGACTTGTTTACTAGCATAGGGTGATTTTCATGATGACATTATTTGCCTATTGCTAGTATGTATCATTGTGTATATATTTTTGTTTTGAAAAATTTTGAAAAATACAAAAAGATTTTCTTTTAAGAAAAATTTTGAGAAAAAGCACAAAAAGATTTTATTTTGATAAAATTTTTTGAAAAATTGAAAAAGAGATTTGCCTTTTATGGATGAGCATTTAAGATAGCCAAGTCACAACTTCATTCCATATATCCATGTGACTGTTTGATAGAGATTTGAGAGGCTACATCATTTCATCCATGTGCTTTACATTGATTGGAGTCCTTGAGATGAAATTAGTGATATCTTCCTACATGTTTGACTCCTATATCCTTTATTGCACACATGCACGGCTATATTTGATTATTGCACTTGTCTATCTCATATTGGCTTGAGTGTTTCTATCTCAATTCTGTCTATACAATGTACAATATGCGATAAAACTTGACAAGATTGGATTGCATGTAAAAATTATTTTGGTGAGACTGTGTGTATATTTTCATAACGGGGAGGGGCTGCGAAAGTTGATTCTTATCCTTTGCGCAAAAGCCACCGTTAAAAAGGACCTAAAAATGGAGGAATTTTAATAGCCGAGGTCCTAAGAGGTTAAAAGAGCCCAAAAAAAAAAATTAAAGGCAATAAAAAGCAATTCATGCCAAATATGGGCCATTGTAGGTTTCACCATCAATTCTCCAAAGTTTGAGAATTTAGTATACCTCTATTATAATATAAATCTGAGGGATTTCGGTTGGAGAATGAGAAAAACGGGTTTGCACTTCCTTGAAAGTCCTGAAAAAGCATGAAAATCATTTTGGACGTTATTAGTGTAAAAATCTCTTTGAGCTTTGATTTGTAGATTTGATATAGTCAATGTCTTATATTTCCAATCTTTTACACCAAAGGAAGCATTTGAGTTCATTCGTTAGGAATATCCAATATTCATCGTGCACATATGTCATGTTTGTATGCATTGATTTTCCTATTGAATTTTGATCACACCCATTCATTTAAGCCATCACCAACTTGGTTGTTTTATGTTCATTCATGGTGTGCTTTTATGCCTTGTGTCACCCCGGTACTTGCTTGCTTGATTCATTTCTCTCATTTGTCTATTTGGGGACATCATAAAAAGGGGGAGAATGAATTATTTGATTATGGGGGAGTTTTGAAATTATGATAATATCATATTAAATTGATATATATGCTTATGTTTATCTCATTTCAAACTCGATACGTCACTTGGTATTTGCTTTATCTCATGTGTGTAGGTACATCCTTGATAATCCCATGATACACACCCTGATGAGAAAAGCGTGAAGATTCCTGAAGAATTGAAGAACAAACGATGCATCCTTTATCATTTGTACCTCTTTTAGTTTTGGGTTCATAGAAGGGTAGATTTGTATAGGCATTTTTGATTCTAGATAATTCGGATTTTTTATGTATGTTCCGGCATAGACATAGGGGGAGATTTGTAAGGACATTTTGTCCAACATACTTGATTATGTCATTAGCCGTAACACCGTTGAAGAAATTCATGTCCACATCGTCACCAACGAAATCCGAAATCCGAAGATCAAAAGAAGAAGGAATTTGGGAATCAGGCCTGACCGGACCGGTCCGGCTCAGATAAAAGAACCGATTCGGTTCACCGGACCGATCCGGTTAAAGGGACCGGACCGATCCGCTTGCTGAGTTGAGACCAGTACACCCCGGATCCATAACGAACCGATGATGGCAAAAAGGTCTAACCGATCCGATACCAACCGGATGGATCCGGTTTCAGAAAAAGAACCGATCCGAGTTTCCCGGATCGATCCGCCTAAGGGACCGGACCGATCCGACGAGGATAAACTCTGCCAGATCGTGGGCAGATTTTCCAGGGCAAAGAGTTCCTTATTTAATCCACGATCGGGGAGTTGGTTTTCTTAAGACTTACACACGATTTTTTGAGTTCCATAACTCTTAAGTCTTCATGGTATTTGAGTCCATTGATTCATACCCTTGATTCACACAAATTCCATACATTTGTGAGTCACTTTTGGTAACCCAAGAACACCATTGCTGATGTTCAACCTTGTGAAGTGGACCGCTTCTTCCTCTTCATTGCTTCCCTACTGGACAGGGATAGTTCCAGTCGCCAACCCTACTGGAAAGGGATATTCCAGCCGCGACTACAGAATTCGATACCCGAGGGTAATTCTTAGTCAAAAACTTGTATTTCAGTGTAATTCGATTGTAAGCCGTTTCTCTTACAAATTATAGTGATATACAAATGGTTTTGCCCCTGTGGGGGATTTTTCCTTAAACTTTTTGTGTTGAATAATTCTTGCATGATTTCATATTGTTTCAATCACACCTAGTTGCATGCTTAGGGTTAATTTGGGTTAAAAATGGTATTTATTATATTATTTCTCAATTGAACGCAAGCGCCAACTCTTTCAGAACATTAATATTTTAAAGTGAGTAATTGAGTTTTTGAACAAATAATGATAGAGTTTATACCTGATGTCTTCTTAGGTCACGTATCTCAAGTGGAAACATTCATCCGAAAGAGTTATCAACCCCAAAATCAGTCCTAAAAATTATACCTGATGTCTTCAAAATAAATAAAAATTGGAATTTAAAAGCTTAAAAAATGTCACATTTTTTCTGTCTCAATTTGTAAAATTCAAATGCACAAAGTCAAAATTAACCAAAGATGAAAATTGAGTGAAAATTGATGACAAACCCGGTGAGATTTTGAGCCTATCGATTTTTTTGAGTTTTTAAATCAATTCGAGTTTATGGTTAACTCAAAGTTATTTTCATTGTTTTAATAAGTCGTTGATGATCTCTATTTTATTATTTTGATCGGTTATGGGAAATGTGTGAGATATTTTCTTAAATAACCCGCTGAAAATATCTCTAAACTAAATTAATCTCGAGATGCATATGGTAAAGCAACTCGCATTTGGACAATGAAGTAGGCCCTCGTTTGACACCTAAAAATATTAGCCCTAAAAAGTCGTGAAAAATTCATCCCTTTGCAACCCAATTTGAGCCTAATAATTTTTTCCTTTTCGTTTAATAACCCAAAAAACCCAATTAGCTCGGAATTGTGAAAATCGAATATTCATCAAATAAAGTTCGAAAAGTGCATAAAAAGGGGCAAGAAAAAATAGAAGAATGCTTAACAAAAATTGCAAGAAAACAAAAAATTAAGAAAAAAATAGAAAAAGAAGAGAAAATGGGCAATATCCTGAAAAAATCACAAATGGACATCATAAATGAATTCTCCAGTTCCGAAGTCCCCACCATTTCCATTTTACCTAAATACACCTTAAATCCAAGAAAGTCCTAACCGAGTTCGAATTGCGAAATTGTCTACCGCATGGAGAGCTAAGGTACAAAAGATAATAAAAGAGATTAGATGTGTGAGTACGAGGCGATGTTTTCGTTTTTCAATAACCGTATTCCGATGATGAGATCTTTTCACCATAAATATTTCGTCTTTTAAATTTGTGTGGATGAATTCGTGTTCCAATATATTTGCTCTTTATATCACGCATATCGAGAGAATATCCACATTCCGAGTGATTCATTTGTGAGTGTATCCGTGAGATTTTGAAATCAAAGCGGATTTTCAGAAAGTGACGTAATTATCAATTGGTGGAAGTTAGCGGTTAAATTTTGGGCTTCGTACACACGCACTACGAATTGAGACTCATGAATAAAAATTTAAGATGACTATTTTTGGGGAGTTTAAATTGTACAATTTTTAAGTATTTTGAACTTTCTTTGAGTCCAGGAAAATAAATTTTGTGGGTATATTCACTGCAAACCCTCACAAGACATCACTCGTCCTACTAGGGTAACCTAGAGGTTTAAAGGCTTGTTGCATGCGTTAAATGCAATCGCTTGCTCGTGAAAAAGGTATTCTATCCCAATAAAATTTTTGAAGGGTCCTTAACTCATACTCTTATGCTTTTACAATGCTCGGGACGCGCAAAGTTCTAAGTTAGGGGGGTTTGATTAGGCATAAGTTCTTCACATTTATCCCCTTAATTTTGGTATTTTTATGATCCCGAGCAGTGTAAATAGCTTGGATTTGTCACATATTTATGCTACTAACACTTTTTGACAACTATTTCGTGTTTTATGTATCTCTTATGTGTTTTACAGGTATTTCATGCAAGAGAGATGGAAAAAAGAACTCAAAATAATGAAAGAAAACAAGAAACAGGGAGTTGAAGGACATTTTTGAAATTTTGAAGCCTTAGTCCAGAGGTGGGCTAACTGGAAAGTTGAAGATCTTTCAATTATAAGAACACTGGAAAAAGTGGCACTATAATCCGAGCTACGATGAAGAAGTTATGCAAGTTTGAAGATTGAGAAAGAAATCCCAAAATCTCTGAATGAAAAACAAGGGCGATCCGGACCTATTAAAAATAAAAGATGCGGATCGGACATTTGTCACGCTCCGTATCTGTTACAAAATTAGTCACGCTTTCTAAGTGTGATGAACTTTCCAGATACGGGATTTTTATTTTGTCCTTATCTTTTAGCCAAGAGTTTTATGTTTTGGGGGCTCTTCTGAACGACTTGTAACCTATATATTTAGTCATTATGACTCTTTTTATTCAGATTTAATTCATGTAAAAGATCCTAACCAAGGAGGAACATCTAGGAGAAGAATTTACATATTTTGCACCTTTAATACAAGAGTTTTTTCGATTTTTCTTCAATCTTTAATTTCTTCTTGCATGGTTGTGTTATTCAATCTTGGTAACCTTAAATTATAGCACTTTTATCATTCTTTCCTTATTTTCAGATACTTGTTAATGAATTCTTGAGTAGTTAATCATAGTTACACCATGATAGACTAGATTTTTTAGTGTTTGGGGTGCATGAACCCAACCCGATGTGGTTTGCATGTGTGTAAAATTAGTTCCCTGAATTAAATAAAAGATGGAATCGTGTTATGTAGTAATCACAACCATCGTAGGACTTTTGATCTCGTTTTCCCTAGGTAATCGGGATGCTTAAGAGTGCGAAGCGAGTGTAGCTATAATGACACCGCTTTATTCTTACTTTTGATTATGTATGGTGCGGGCTAGTACCCTCATATATATAATGCTTGAGATTAATAAACACTGGATTTAATCAATTATCTAAATCATAACTAGTCTTATACCCGGTAAACATATTAGGAGTTGGAGATTGTGTCCCTACCTTAATTTTTCAATTAGTTTTAGTTAACTTCTTTATTTTTAAGGTAATAAATATTTTAAAATCTATCAAACATTCCCTATGGATTCGATACCCTGACTCGTCGCTATACTCCATAAGAGTGTAGTTAAAGTTTAAGTTTTTTTTTGTATTGTGGTTGGAAGCCGATAACAACGATTAGAGTATTACACGGACACTCGATTTTTCCACTCGATCAATTACCATGTTTGTTTCTCTAAAATTTTGGTGGCCTTATCATTGTGGTTTCTCGAAGGATCTGTGACTTTTGCATATGATTGAATATTGTCTTATATAAAATATTTATTATGATAACATTCTTCGATGGTAATATATTGCAAATGATAGAGTCCTTTTGGGCTGTGAGTGTATATGTTCACTACACACACAAGTTCGGTGACATTGATGTCTTAAAATTTGTGATTGAATTCACAAAATGTTAGTTCATTTACCAAATTGGACGTGACTACTATTTTATTTTATACGTATGGGTAATTGTCTACCCAAATTATGTTGGTATTGAACTATATTTCTGGTTGGAGTTCTGCTTCTTTGTCCAAATGGATATTTTTAAAAGAACCTCTACAAATTGGATATAACTATAACGACAGGAAGAAATAGCCGATTATAAGTGGCCTTTTTATATGTACAAAATTTAATTGTTCATAGTTACAATTTGTTGAAATATAAACTTGTTTTATATTTATCAACCAATTTCCTAGAAGCGTCCTAAGTTAAGTAAGGTGTGTTTAATTATTCTAGTGGTTTCATAATGGCTACATAGGTGGAAGAAAATTATGTGTCTTATGAATATTTGTATTAGTTTATTTGAACCACATTGTGGGGTAGCAATTGATTTTCTTCATGTATAAATACCCATCATCCATGAGTTATTAGAATCATCAAAGAACAAGGAAGATAAAAAAAAACGCTTATTAGTTGTAGTAGAGAGAAGTTAAGTTGTAAGAGTGTTTTTTCTTTTTTGTAAAATTATTTTGAGGGTTAAACATAAGATAGTTGTGTGAGTATCTTTGAATGCTTATTTTCAATAAAGTGGTATCAGAGCGATTGGAAATTTATTTCAAAGTATATCCTATAGCATATCAAATCGAAGCTCTCGACGAGACGAATTTTACGCCACCATATTCACCGCGATCAAAGGTATGTCGCGTTTCCACGTGACACCAGAACGTTGCTACCAAAAAGTGAGTTAACTCACTGAGTTAGCCGAATCATCTGAGTTGGTGCTGAGTTGATTGTGTCGTGAAGCCTGTTGACCGCGCTATTTGAGCCACTTCATTGAGACATCGAACATTGATCGAAAAGTTGATCATTGACTTTAATAGTTGACTTTGACTATTGATTTAAACAGTTTGACTTTGACCAAATTTTCATTTTTTTTCCAAGTTCCTCCTGAGGTTTTTGGGCATTTCGGATCCATCCGCGCAATCGAAATTTCTAAATTCTCATTAGAATTATGGAAAATGGTGGAATGGCATCCTTTTCAAGTCCCGATACTCAACAACAACAATTATGATAATTGGAGTATCAAGATGAAGGCAGTTTTGGGTGCATACGATGTTTTTGAAGTCGTAGAGAGAGGTTCTAGTGAACTAGAAAATGAAATTGCCTTCAACCACACTCAGAAAGGAGAGTTTAAAAGAATCAAGAACGAGAGACATGAAATCTTTCTATTTGATCTATCGAGCATTAGATGATGATTGTTTGGAGAAGATTTCAAGTGCAATATATGCCAAGGAAGCGTGGGATAAACTCCAAACCTATTACAAAGGAGCCCAACAAGTGAAGAAAGTTTGTCTTCAAGCTTTAAGAGTTGATTTAGAATCTCTACGTATTAAAGTATCTGAGGCTATCTACGACTAATTTTCAATAGTCTTATCTATTTCAAACCAATTAAAAAGAAACGACGAGAGTTTAGAAGAAGTGACGATCATGGAGAAGATACTCCGCTCGTTAAATACAAAATTTGAGTACATCATCATGACGATTGAGGAAACTAAATACTTGAATGAATTGACCATTGAACAACTAATGGGGTCGTTGAAACAATACAAAGAGAAGAATAAAAATAAGAAGAAGAAGAAGAAGAAAGAGATTGTGGAACAACTTATCCAGTCAGAGCTCCATCCGACAAGAAAGAAGAAAGTTTCGACAATGATAGAAGCCAATGTGGAAGAGGTGGTGGTCGAGGATGACATTACGGATGTGAATGAGGTTAGAATTCGAATAACTACAATTCCAATAATAATTAAAAGAGAGGGGAAAGCTCAACATGAGGCCGTGGAAGAGGCAATCCGAACTTGAGGTGTGATCAACCTCAAGTTTAATGTTATAACTGTCAAAAGTTTGGGCATTATGCTTCAGAATGCAGAGCACCCAACAATAGAGTTGAGTAGAAGGCTAACTACGCGAAGGAAAAGACAAATGAGAAAGAAACTCTTCTTCTTCTATCACGAAAGGAGACTAATGATAGCCAAGAAAATTATACGTTTCTTGACAGCGGTGCAAGAAATCACATGTGTGGAAGGAAAGACATGTTCATAGAGCTAGACGAATAACTAAACAAAAATGTTTCATTTGGAGATGATTCCAAAATATCGGCGAAAGGAAAAGGTAACATCCTTATTTGTGCAAGATATGGTAGTCACCAATTAATTTCAAATGTCAATTATGTGCCTAATATGAAAAGCAACATCTTGAGTTTGGGTCTATTCTTAGAGAAAGGATATGATATCCATATGAAAAATTGCAGTCTTTTTTATAAGAGATTATAAAGGAGATTTAATTTCCAAGGTATGAATGCCAAAGAATAGAATGATCCCTTTGAATATTCAAAATAATGTTGCAAAGTGTCTAAAGGTATGTTAAAAAGATGCATCGTGGGTATGGCATCTTCGATTTGGGCATCTTAACTTTGGAGGATTGGAGCTATTATCCAAGAAGGAAATGGTGAGAGGCTTACCTTGCATTAATCACCCTAACCAACTGTGCAAAGGATGTTTACTTGGGAAACAATTCATAAAAAACTCTCCAAAGGAGTTAGACTCAAGAGCCAAGAATCCACTCGAGCTAATCCAAACCGATGTACGGCATTCGATCAAGCCAATCTCTCTTGGTTAAAGTAATTATTTACTTCTCTTAATTGATGATTTTTTAAGAAAAGCTTGGGTATATTTCTTAAAGTAGAAATGAGAAGTTTTCAAAGTATTCAAGAAGTTCAAAGCTGCCATGAAAAAAGAGTGTGGCCGTAAGATCAAGGCAATGAGATCTTACCAAGGAGGAGAATTTACTTTGAGTGAATTTCAATAGTTTTGTGTAGCAAATGGAATTCGTCGACTAATGACAGTTCCTCAATCCTCTTAGCAAAACGGAGTAGCAAAAAGAAAGAATCGAACTATCCTCAATATAGCTTGGAGTATGCTCAAAAGCAAGAAATTGCCCAAGGAATTTTAGCTGGAAGCAGTGGCTTGTGCTGTCTACTTATCCAATCGATCTACAAGAAGAAGTGTTTTGGGAAAGACACCTAAAGAAGCATGGATTAGAAGAAAGACGGGTATCTCCCAACTGAGAGTTTTTGGGAATGTAGCCCATGTATATGTACCAATAGAGAGAAGAACGAAACTTAATGGAAAAATTGAGAAGTTCATCTTCATTGGCTACGATAATAACTCCAAAGGTTATAAATTGTACAATCCTAACATTGGGAAGATTGTAATTAGCCGAGATGTGATATTTGATGAAGAAAGAGAATTTAATTTTGGCTCGAATATAGATGATTTCAATTTCTTTCCTAACTTTGTAGAAGATAATGAAGAAACCATGATAGAGTAAGTAGGAGAAGTTCAACAAGATACCACTACTCCACCTACTTCACCTGCATCAACCACTCATCGAGACTCTCGTCAAGTGAAAGTTTAAATGAAAGAGTAGTTCCTCGTACAAGAATTCTATGGGATATCTATGAGATGATTGAAAGAAATGATAACATTACATTCATCTCCCTCTTTGCCAATTGTGAATCGATAAACTTCCAAGAAGCTTCACAAGATAAAAAGTGAAGAATCGCGATGAATGAAGAAATTAGGGCCATCGAGAAAAATAACACTTGGAACTCGTTTCACTTCCAAAAGGTCAGAAGGCTATTGGTGTCAAATACATATATAAAATGAAGAGGTGTGATATGGGAGAAATAGAAAGACACAAGATGAGGCTATTTGTAAAAGGATATAGTCAAAGAGATGGAATTGACTATGATGAGGCATTTTTTCCTGTTGCCCGCTTAGAAACTATGAGATTAGTTATCTCTGTAGGAGCTAAAAATAGGCGAAGGATTCATCGATTGGATGTGAAGTCTGCATTTATAAATGGAATACTTGAAAAAGAAGTCTATATCGATCAACCTTTGGTATATGTAGTAAAGGGACATGAAGACAAAGTCTTGAAGCTAAAGAAAGATCTCTACGAGTTAAAGCAAGCACCAAGTGCATGGAATAGTTGTATCGACAATTACTTTCAAGAAAATGGTTTTAGTAAATGTCCCTGCGAGAACGCTTTATATATCAAGGTCAAAGATGGAGATATTTTTATCGTGTTCTTGTATGTCTATAATTGGATTTTTATCAAAAGCAACCCAAACATGTTCAATGACTTCAAGATAGTAATGACGAAAGAGTTCGAGATAACAGATATTGGGCTAATAGCGTACTATCAAGGCATCAAAGTTAAAGAACTAGAAGATTGAATTTTCATCTCATAGGAAGGATACAAAAAGGAGATCCTTAATAGGTTCAAGATGAATGACTGCAAGCCAATTAGCACATCAGTGGAGTGTAAAGTTAATCTATCAAAGAATGACAAAGGCAAAAGCATAGATCCAACTTTCTTCAAGAGTTTGGTTGGAAGTTTCCTCTACCTAACTTGTTCATGACCAGATATCCTCTGTGTAGTTGGACTTGTGAGTCTATAAATGGAAACCCCAACAACCTTTGATTTTAAGGATACAAAAAGAATTCTTTGTTATCTCAGAGATACAATTGACTTTGGTATGTTATACTCTTTTTCTAATGATTACAAGCTTGTTGGTTATAGCGATATCGATTGGGGTGGAGATACAGATGACAGAAACATCACCACAGAGTTTATGTTCTTCATGGGAGATACCGTTTTCACGTGGATATCAAAGTAGCAAATAATTGTCACACTCTCTATAGGTGAAGCGTGATATGTAACCTTTACATCATGTGTTTGTCATGAAATTTGGCTAAGAAATTTACTGAAGGAACTGGGTTTCTCACAAGTGGAGCCAATAGAGATTTGTCTTGATAACAAGTTAGCGATAACTCTGGAAAATAATACAGTTTTCCATGATCAAAGAAAGCATATCAATAATCGTTTCCATTTCATAAGAGAATGAATTACAAGAAAAGATGTGCAATTGGGGTACATAAAATCCCGAGACCAAATTATCGATATCTTTAACAAGCCACTGATGTATGAGGACTTTATTATATTAAGAAATTTTATTGGCATTACAAAACAAGTTTAAGAGGGGGCGTTAAAATGTAAACATGTTTTATATCTATCAACCAATTTCTTAGAAGCATTTTAAGTTAGGTAAGGCGTGTTTAATCATTCTTAGTTTCTTCATAATGGATAGACAGGTGGAAGCAAATTGTGTGGCTTATGAATATTTGTATTAATTTTTTTTGAACCACATTGTTTGGTAGCAATTGATTTTCTTCATGTATAAATACCCATCATCCTTGAGTTCTTCGAATCATAAAATAATAAAGAATATAATAAGCAAAGCTTATTAGTTGTAGTAGAAAGAAGGTAAGTTGTAAGAATGTTTTTCTTTTTTGTAATATTATTTTGAGTGTGAAATACAAGATAACTGTGTGAGTGTCTTTGAATGCTTATTTCCAAGACAATTGTGTATATATTTTCAAATCCTTAGACTGCAAATTATCATTGTGGTACTTTGCTCAACTTTTATATTATGCCTAAAAATACACGTAGATGTATGTGGTTCATCGATTTGCCTATGTCCATGAGTACTGATTTTATTATTATTTGACAGAATATTGTTAGATGAAAGTGTCGGTAAAAATGTTGTTTTGGCCTTTATTCATTCCAGGTTTCTATAATATTCCTGCATTAATATCATTCAATTTTTGTTACTAAATCTGTCTTGGAAACAATATTGGGTGTTTATGACGCGCACAAAAGTCACAGTGAAAAAAACGTTTGTCAAGATGGGTTGCGTTGAACAGTAATATTTCTTTAATTCAAAAAATAATTATGATATATTGCTTCAATTTATTAGTTCATTCAATTTATTATTCGATTAAGTGGAGGTACACTGTGGTATTTTACATGAATATCTTCATGTTATACTATAGAAGGTCCTTACCTCACTGAGTCCTACGTGAATTTGGACATAAGGGCTTTACAAAAAACTTCGATTCAGTCAAAAGGCAATGGCAGGTATTGTGATTTGCTCACATACAGTTGTATAGGTCGAGTGTGTACTAAAATTTTATTCATACAACTGAGAACACACTATATATTGACTCACTTAAGTCTGTATATATAGGAGTTCCAACTAGTTTGGATTTATAGACAAAATAGGTTAGTATAGCTTAAGACCTCCATCTCCTCAAAGGTACATGTTATATGAAGAAATATAAGTCCAAGAGAATCTTCAAAGGGAAGTTAATTCTAACCCTAAAATCACAAATAAGACACTTGCACTGCATCCTATATATTACCTATGTGCTTGAATGGCTTATCATCACTTAAAATCTTATTAAAATCAACTTATTTTTCAAACAAATCACTTTATATAATTTTGAACATTTTTTAAATGATTTTTGAATTAATTAAAAATTGGTTTTAAAAGCTTTGTGGGTTAAAATGAAATTTTAGAAACTTATTTTCTTTGATGTATGTTTGGTTGGGTAGAAACCAAAAGCGCTTGAGATTTGGGGGTGTGCCTTGTAATTAGTTTTAACACGCGTTTTATATGTCATCCGGTGCGTACACGTGTTGGCTTCCCAACAATGCGATTTGTGTTTTCTGTTAGACACAAAACGTTTATCCCATCTCAGCTCTTGGATCAACTTTATCAACGCTCTGCATGTGTTTAGCGCCAATCCGTGTGACCCAAGCCTTAACTAATCAGTGTTACTTTAATCTGCCGCTTGTGATGAACCATTAGATCTTAGTCAACTTTTGTACACTCAATCTTAGCCATTAGATTGATGTCAATGTTCTCGATCCTTCTTCTCTCAGTATAAAAAGAGATGTACCATCAGCATTTTGAGACTTTTGCTCATTTGTTAAACCTAAAAGAGTAGAGAGAAGAGAGAGAAAGGAGAAGAAATAGAGAGAGCGAGAGAGAGGAAACCCTAGTTTTTTCGTAGATCCAAACCTCTGTGATATTTCTCCCTAACCAAACACCAAAACCTAAAAGTCCCATACATCAGTAAACCCACCTTTTTAGAGTTAGATCTTTATAAAGTTTCTGTGTTGTTTGTTTTGTGTTCTTCGTTTGAAGACCTCTTCAAATACGTTAATTCTGTCAGAACTCGTCTCTAAGGAAGATTTCAGTTTCGTTATTGAAATCAAGTCTTTCTAAAAGAGAACATCTCACGTATATTTTCTATTTTCTTTTAGATATGATTTCTTAGATCTAAACTGTTTCAACTAGTTTTTGAAATAAATTTTTAGTTTCAAAAATAATTTTCAGATCTAATGAGTTGTGTATGTTTCCAAGTTTTTATTTTATATTTTATAAAATACTGGTGTATAAAAATAACAGGAACACAAATGAACTCGTGCTAAAGTTTTAAAAGCATTCAGATCCGAAAAATAAAGTTTTAGATCAAAACTTATTGAACCAGTCCTTGCATGTTAAGTCTGAATCTGATTTGTTAAAGTAGAATTCTAGTCTAGTTAGATCTGCAATTGGAGGTTTACAATTTCAAAAATATTTTCAAAACCCAGAGATTGTAAAATACCTTGAACCGTCTTCCGAGCAAGGTTTCCTTGAG
The DNA here is from genome assembly GCA_949130495.1 of Sambucus nigra. Classification (NCBI taxonomy): domain Eukaryota; kingdom Viridiplantae; phylum Streptophyta; class Magnoliopsida; order Dipsacales; family Adoxaceae; genus Sambucus; species Sambucus nigra. The sequence continues at coordinate 245,122,932 of OX422212.1, read as the reverse complement.
ATCTGTGGTTATATAAAAGATCAAGAAATCTTTGCTTGAGCAATCAAGATTCAGAAATAACTTTCATATTAGAACTGTTTATAATTTGTTAGGAAAGTTTGTATAAATATTGAGAGGGTGAGTTGCATATTTGAATGTAATAACACTTCACAAACACTACATCACACGAACACACTGTGGTTCTGTTTGAGAATCGTGTACTTGAAAGAGTTGCTGGAAACTTAATTCAAAGAGAAGGAAATCAAGGAAAAGACAAAGAAGCAGCAAGAAAGGATCAAGTTTCAAGTCAGAATACCTTTGGAGTGGAGAATCTCATGTAGGTACATTCTGAACTTAGGTTAGGATCTTTGTGGTTTGCTTGTATGTGTTGTAACCTAATTTTTATTCTAGTGAATTTTTTGTTTTGTGTCGTAGAGGGAACCGTGGATGTTTTCCTTTCTTAAGGGTTTTACCACGTTGAAATTCATGTGTCTATTTCTGTGAATGTTCTTTATTATTATTATGATTAGTACTTCACGGTAAAGATAGTATATATTTATTAAAAATTAAACTTAAGGTAATCAACTATCGAATCTAATCTATACACACAGAAAAAGGTTTTACAACACATCTTGTGTTTTTGGAAAAGAGTTTTTTCCAAAAAGTTTATTCGGAGTTTACTCAACTTATAACTATTTGTTATTAATCTAGTAAACAAAAATCTTTTAGTCTTAAGGTTGTTTTTCAATTGGTATCAGAGCAGGAACACCTTTTGTGATCCTGAAATTTGAGAAATCATTTTCGAAATTTATTTATGAAAATCTCTGAGTATGGAAGAAAATTTTGAGAAGTTAGGTAACCTATCCAGACCACCACTCTTTGATGGAAATAATTTTTTGTACTGGAAAGTGCGAATGATTGCTTTCATTCAAGGAACCCTGGGTGATGAAGTCTAGGAAATGATTGAAACAGGGTTTGAACATCCGACTAAACCTACCTCTGCTACTGATCTAACAAGGATTAAGAAACTTCTCAGTGAATTTACTAAGGAAGATAAAAAACTATCTCTTGATAATAACAGAGGAAAAAATGGCATCTTTATGTCCGTTAATGAACATGAATTCAAAAGAATATCCAGTTATTCTACTTCTAAAGAGGCACGGGACACTTTAGTCATTGCTCACGAGGGTGATGAACGTGTCAAAGCGGGAAAAACCCAAATGCTTATTCAACAATATCACACCCTGATTATGAATGACAATGAATCCTTTGACGATTTCTACATAAGGTTAACTGACATTTTTTCAAAACCTAATGCAAATGGTATAACCTACAGTAGAAATCAAATTGTGTCAAAGATTCTTAGGTCATTGCCATCTAAGTTTGATAACAAGAGATATGCAATTGAGGAAATGAATGACCCTAATATGACTCCTGAACTTCTTAGCAGTAAGCTTAGGACTGTTGAATTGAAATTGGACTTTAAAAAGCAATTGACCAGACAGACCAGTAGAGCCTCTAGTTCTAATGTTGTGTTTTCATCTAAATTACCGGTGCCTAAATTGAACTCTATAGAATTTGACACTGACTGTCTTGAAAACTGTGATTTAGAAAACCTTGACAATGAAATAGCTCTTATGAGTAAGCATTTCAAAAAGATTTTAAAATTCAGCAATGCTGTAGCCTTTAAACAAGGCAAATCAAATTATCAAGGTAATCAATCTCACAGGCCTCATGACAGAGATAATACCAAACACACTTATAACAATAGGAGGAGCCATGACCCCAACAGACCAAAACCTGACATAAAAGATGTTAAATGTCATCGTTGTGGTAAACTTGGTCACTATACTAATAAATGTCCTGCTAGTTTTAATAATAACAACAAGGCCAATATGTGTAAAATATGGGATAACTCTAGTGATTCTGATAAGGATGAAACTGAGTCAATCCAAGTCAATGAGTACTGGATGTCTTTCTTTGCTAAAATAATATATACTGATGATGCATGCTTACCTACTCATGAACCTACTATGCCTATTGATGTTGTTAATAATATTGATGATAATTCTGTTCTTATTACTGCTGAAAGATTGTGTGTGAGTCAAAGTGAGAATGTTGATGAAGAATTGAACGTGTGCGTGAGTAAAGAACCTAACCAAATCATAGGGGACAATTCACACGATGCATATAGTGAGTCTGATGATGATCTGCCTAAATTACATGAACTGTACACTAAAATGGTTAAGAAGAGTGCTCGCCTAGAGAAAATGATAAAAACCTTAAGTGAGTGTGTCGATCTGCTTAACCAAACCATTAGGAAGAACACTGAAGATTTTACTGCCTAATGTGTTGCTCATGAGACTGAGATTGAGAATTACAACTTGAAAATAAACTCTTTAATTCAAAAGAACCATGAATTTGAACAAAAATACAAGGCAACCCTTATTGAACTAGAAGAGTCAAAGCAAAAGGTTTCAAATGTTTTTAAAAAATGTCAACATTTTGAAACACAAACCAAGACGTATGAAAAAATTGTTACTAGAAGCAAATTTGACTCTGAAGATAAGTCTGACCTAGGTTTTGGAGAAATAGTGCACACGAGTAAGACCAAAGTTTCTCCTGAAAATGTTGTTTTTGTAAAAAAAGGCCAAACTTCTCAAAATGTTCAAAAAGGTGAACCTAGTCTCAATGTATCTCAAACAACACATAGTCAGTACAATCAAGAGTTGAAACCAAACTGTCAAACCAAATATGTTTATCCTTCTGCTAGAGACTAAGGACAGAAACCTAAACCCAATAATGACTGGACTACTGTACCCAATAGATCCAAGCCAATTTTCAAAGACTTTAATAAGAAAGTCAAGTCCTATACCCATCTGTATTGTTCCTACTGTGATATTTTTGGACATACTCTAGAGGAATGTTTCCAGTAAATGACATATACTCCTACCTACCAGAACTTTAACTATTATAGGAAATCCTGAAATACTTATGTACTTCCTAGACAAGCCACAAACAACTTTAACTCTAAAAAGAAAAATGGAGGGTCCAAGACTAAGAAAAAATTATTTATAAAGACCCCTCAAATATTTTCTAAATCTAAACACCCCCAAAATTTTAAAAGCAGGGTTGTTTGGATTAGAAAAGATGATTTACTACCCTAGCTCAAGTGCAACATTGTCATTTCTGCTTTAAAGGCACAAAATACTTAAACTGGATGGTATTTAGACTCCGGATGTTCTAAACATATGATCGGGGATGAAACAAAATTGATAAATAAGACAGACTTCCTTGGAGGTAGTGTCATGTTTGGAGATGGTGTTTCATCTCAGATCATAGGTAAGGGAACATTGAGTGAACGAGGGCTTCCTAAACTAAATGATGTTTTATTAGTTAAAGGCCTTAAATCCAATCTCTTAAGTATATCACAATTTTGTGACTCCAATCACTCAGTTACCTTTTCTAAAAATAATTGCAAAATTATAGATGAAAAGGGCAATTGTATTTTTACAGGAAACAGAACCCTGAAAAACTATTACACAGTAATTCCTAATTCTGAATCTTGCAAAATTGCCAGATTAGAGGACTTCAATATTTGGCACAATATATTGGGACACACAAATTATGATAACCTTAGAAGATTGAGTTCCCAAGAGATAGTTAGAGGCTTATCAAAAATTAAAAATTCTTTTAATCCTGTATGTGAACTTTGTCAGGAAGGAAAAATAAGTAAATACCTACATAAGAAAGTTAAAGATGTCCTTTCCACTAAACCCCTAAAACGTATCCACATGGACATCATGGGTTCCTCTAGAACTGTTAGTTTCTGTGGAAACTCCTAGTTATAGTGGACGACTATACGAGATATACATGGGTAGCTTTTACGAAGCATAAATCAGAAACCTTCAGTGAATTCTTAAGAATCCTCTTAAAAATTGAGAATGATAAGGATACCCAAATGTGTCGAATTAGGAGTGATAGAGGTGAAGAGTTTAAGGATTATGGAATTTCTAAGTATTGTGTAGCTAATGGATATAAACATGAGTTTAATGATCCCAAAACCCCGCAACAGAATGGTATAGCTGAACGTAAGAATATGACCTTACAAGAAATGGCTAGGGTTATGTTACATGCTAAGAATATTCCTATATACTTTTGCATAGAAGCTTTTCAAAACGCGTGTCACATTACCAATCGTATCTACCTCAGAAAAAATTCCAAAGAAATACTTTATGAGTTATGGTTCCACAAAAAGCCTAATCAAAAATATTTTTAAACCTTCGGTAGTATTTGCTATATCTGCAAAGATAGAGAGCATCTTTCAAAATTTGATACCCGAGGAGAAAAGAGAATTTTCTTAGCTATTCCCAAAATAGTAGGGCTTTACGTGTTTTTAATAATAGAACCAAAACTATTATGGAATCAATTAATGTAATTGTAGATGACACAAGTGTTAGGAGTAGTGACAGTCAACCAGTAACATTTGATGAGGATGGACTTGTTTTAACCCCTAATCCTCAAGATGATACTGATTCACTGCCACCTGAGGATCCTTCTGTACCCACCTGGTTTCTAAAGATCATCCCATTGACACCATTGTGGGTAACCCTTCGGAACCAGTTCGAACTAGATCCCAACTTCGTCAAATGGCACAATATTCTTGTTTTGTTTCTCTTGAGGAACCTAAAAATGTTAATGATGCCCTTAATGACTCATTTTGGATAAATTCAATGCAATAAGAGCTAATCCAATTTAAGAGTCACGATATTTGGAATCTGGTTCCTAGACCTAAAGAGTCGAAGGTTATTGGCACAAGATGGATTTTTAAAAACAAACTAATGAAAATGGGGGGGTTGTTAGAAATAAAGCTAGGTTGGTTGCACAAGGCTATTCTCAGATTTAGGGAATTGATTTTGGCGAAACCTTTACACCCATTACTCGTCTAGAATCAGTTCGGCTCCTTTTAGTTATTTCGTGTCATATGCAGTTCAAATTATTCTAAATGGATGTTAAATCCATTTTTCTAAATGGAATTTTGTCTGAAGAAGTTTACGTAGAACAACCCAAAGGATTTATTAATCATGTACACTCGGACTATGTCTTTAAGCTTAAAAAAGATTTATACAGGTTGAAAAAAGCTCCTAGAGCTTGGTATGAGAGATTGTCGACCTTCTTAGCGTCTCACAATCTTGTCCACGACGGAAATGATCAAACATTAGTTGTTAGAAAAGAAAATCAACATGTCTTAATTGCTCAAGTATATGTGCACGATTTAATTTTCGGCTCCACCTATCCTAAACAAGTAGAGAATTTTTCTGATATCTTGAATACCGAATTTCAGATGTCCCTAGTGGGTGAACTACAATATTTTTTGGTCTTACAAGTAAAACAATACAGTGATCGTCTTTTTATCTCCCAATCCAAGTATACTGCAGACTTAGTTTAAAAAATCGGCTTAGAAAATGCTAAAACTTTTAGAACCGCCATGATTACTTCAACTAAACCATCTAAGGATGATAATGGAAAAAATTTAGATCCCACTCTTTATCGAAGTATGATAGGGATTTTGTTGTACCTTACCGCGTCTCGACCTGATACATCCTTTGTCGTGTGCATCTGTGCTAGATATCAAAGTAATCCTAAAGAGTCTCACTTACTAAGTGTAAAAAGGATTATTAAATATGTTAAGGTTACTTTAAAATTTAGTATTTGGTACATTAAAGATACAACTAGTTCTATTGTTGGATATACCGATGCCAATTGGGGCAGTTGTTCTGATGATAGTAAGAGCACTTCTGGTGCTTGCTACTATGTAGGCAATAATCTTGTTGGTTGATCATGTACGAAACAGAATTGCATTTCATTGTCTAGTGCTGAATCAGAATATATAGTTGTTGGTAGTTATTTTGCTCAATTACTATGGATTAGACAAATATTTAGTGATTATGGTGTCATAGAAAAATAATTAACCATGTTTTGTGATAATCAAAGTGATATTAATATTTCCAAAAATTATGTCTTGCACTCACGAACTAAGCATATTAAGATTAGACATCACTTTATCCGTGACCTTGTCAAATCCAAAGACCTCATTATTGAATATCTGAACACTTAAAAATAGCTCGCAGACCTCTTCACAAAACTATTAGATAACATTCGTTTTGAGTATTTGTGTACTGCCACAGGCATGATAACTCTCAATTAATCTCTATGTTATTATGATTTATACCCCATGTATATTTGAGAAAAATTGGGGGAGAATATCTTGAGTATTGCTTAGCGTTGTTACTATCTATTCCTATTCTTCTAACTCAACTAATATGTCCAATTTAGTGTTTATCTTATTACAGGCATTTCAAACCCACTGTACATCTTGTTTATACTTTTTAGGGTATTGGTTTGTATTTAGTTGAGTAATGTATTTTTTTACCTTATTTTTGGTTCTGGGATGGGAAAGGGCAGTCAGAACTTTTGTATAGGAGACATAGGATTTCTTTTTATTTTTGACCCAAGAGTACAGAATACTCAAGGGAATTTTGTCTCTAATATTCCAAAGGGGAGATTGAGAACACACTATATATTGACTCACTTGAGTCTGTATATATAGGAGTTCCAACTAGTTTGGATTTATAGACAAAATAAGTTAGTATAGCTGGAGACCTCCATCTCCTCAAAGGTATATGCTACATGAAGAAATCCAAGTCCAAGAGAATCTTCAAAGGGAAGTTAATTCTAACCCTAAAACCACAAATAGGACACTTTCACTGCATCCTACATATTACCTATGTGCTTGAATGGCTTATCATCACTTGAAATCTTCTTAAAATCAATTTATTTTTCAAATAAATCACTTTATATAATTTTGAACATTTTTTAAATGATTTTTGAATTAATTAAAAATTGGTTTTAAAAGTTTTGTGGGTTAAAATGGAATTTCAGAAACTTGTTTTCTTTGATGTTTGTTTGGCTGGGTAGAAATCAAAAGCGCTTGAGATTTGGGGGTGTGCCTTGTAATTAGTTTCAACACGCGTTTTATATCTCATCCGGTGCGTACACGTGTTGGCTTCCCAACGATGCGATTTGTGTTTTCTGTTAGACAAAAAATGTTTATCCTATCTCAGCCCTTGGATCAACTTCATCAACGCTCTACATGCGTTTAGAGTCAATCCGTGTGACCTAAGCCTTGACCAATAAGTGTTACTTTAATCAACCGCTTGTGATGAACCGTTAAATCTTTGTCAACTTTTGTAGACTCAGTCTCAGCTATTGGACTGATGCTAATGTTCTTGATCCTTCTTTGCTCAGTATAAAAAGAGACGTACCCTCAGCATTTTGAGACTTTTGCTCATTTGTTAAACCTGAGAGAGAAGAGAGAGTAGAGAGAAGAGATAGATAGATAGATAGATAGATAGATAGATAGATAGATAGATAGATAGATAGATAGATAGATAGATAGATAGATAGATAGATAGATGGATAGATAGATAGATAGATAGATAGAGAGAGAGAGAGAGAGAGAGAGAGAGAGAGAGAGAGGAAACCCCATTTTCTTCGTAGATCCAAACCTCTGTGAGATTTCTCCCTAACCAAACACCAAAACCTAAAAGTCTTGTACATCAGTAAACCCACCTTTTGAGAGTTAGATCTTTATAGGGTTTCTGTGTTATTGGTTTTGTGTTCTTCGTTTGAAGACCTCTTCAAATACGTTGATCCTCTCAGAACTCATCTATAAGAAAGATTTCAGTTTCATTATTGAAACCGAGTCTTTCTAAAAGAGAACATCTCACGTATATTTTTAGTTTTCTTTTAGATACGATTTCTTAGATCTAAACTGTTTCAACTAGTTTTTGAAATAAAATTTTTAGTTTCAAAAATAATTTTCAGATCTATTGTTGTGTATGTTTTCAAGTTTTTATTTCATATTTTATGAAATACTGGTGTACAAAAATAACAGGAACACAAACGAACTCGTGCTAAAGTTTTAAAAGCATTCAGATCTGAAAAATAAAGTTTTAGATTAATACTTGTTGAACCAGTCCTTGCATGTTAAGTCTGAATCTGATTTATTAAAGTAGACTTCTAGTCTAGTTGGATCTGCAATTGGAGGTTTACAATTTCAAAAATATTTTCAAAACCTAGAAATTATAAAAGACCTTGAACCGTCTTCCGAGCAAGGTTTCCTTGAGATCTGTGGTTATATAAAAGATCAAGAAGTATTTTCTTGAGAAATCAAGATGCAGAAATAACTTTCATATTAGAACTGTTTGTAATTTATTAGGAAAGTTTGTGTAAATCTTGAGAGGGTGAGTTGCTTGTTTTCATGTAGTAATACTTCGCAAACACTACATCACACGAACACTTAGACACTGTGGTTCTGTTTGAGAATCGTTTACTTGAAAGAGTTGCTTTAAACTTAATTCAAAGAGAAGGAAATTAAGGGAAAGACAAAGAAGTAGCAAGAAAGGATCAAGTTCCAAGTTAGAATACCTTTGGAGTGGAGAATCTCATGTAGGTACGTTCTGAACTTAGGTTAGGATCTTTGTAGTTTGCTTGTGTATTGTAATCTGATTTTTATTCTAGTGGATTTTTTGTTTTGTGTCGTAAAGGGCACCATGGATGTTTCCCTTGCTTAAGGGTTTTACCACGTTAAAATTCCTGTGTCTATTTTTGTGAATTTTCTTAATTTTTATTGTGATTAGTACTGCATGGTAAAGATAGTATATGTTTATTAAAAATTAAAATTATGGTAATCAACTATCGAATCTAATCCATACACACATAAAAAGATTTTACAACACATCTTGTGTTTTTCGAAAAGAGTTTTGCCCAAAAAGTTTGTTCGGAGTTTACTCAACTTATAACTATTTGTTATTAATCTATTAAACAAAAAACTGTTAGTCTTAAGGCTATTTTTCAACAACATCTCTTGAAGGCAAATATTGTTATTAATGACCCTTTCCCACATAAGTTGGAGCATGCAATGAAATTATTTTGTTTTTATATAATTGATTCTATAGATTCATATACTTTTAATATAATATCGTTAGTGGGGTATGAATTGACTAGTTGATTTTAATGTTCTTTTCATATATGTTAATGAATTTCTTGCATGGATTTAAATTACGATGCATATTGTATTGTTAATGGGTCTTTGAAATTTACAGATAGGTAAGTAGATAATACAAAGTAAGACATTGTCATTTTGTCATCTAACGTTGAATTCTTTGGGAGGTTGTTCATCTAGAGTTGACTCTACTATATCCATGGTTGCCTATTTTGGGAGAAAATAAGGTATGAAAAAGTTCGCATCCAGACTTGATTGTACTATGTCTATTGATTTTACTTTGATTATTTGATTTAATGTTTAGATGGTTGAAGACGAACCTTAACTATTTAATAGTTAGATGTTTGATGATGTGAAATACGTGGCATACTACCAAGTATAGTTATCCTCTTGCTGTATAATTGTTTGTTTAGCTATATAAATGTTTTTTTACTAACTTGGATAGTGTACAGGGTAGACAAGAATGCTGAATGATATATCCTCTCTTCTATTGCTTCTAACATTAATTTAATCTGTGTATAGTTTTAGTTGGGCATAAAGTTTCTTCATTTTAGTTATGTATAACACTTGATTTCAAATGAATTTTTCAGTTGCATCTTGACTGTATATAAAAATAAGAATCCCATAGTTTAAAATTAACTGTTATTTTTCATCTTGAAAGTTGGAGATGTATGGTTTATAAAACTCAAAGTATGGGATGCAATTCATATTCTTTTGTCTAACAATGCATGTGAATGTTTATTGAATTTCTTTAATAATTTTGTTTTGTTTTGTTAATTCTCTGTTTATTCTTGTGTGTGTTATATGTTTTCCAGAGTAGTACTCAATTTCGAGTGTGTTAGACAGAAAGGTGTCTAGTGGGAATATATATTATGATCTATTACTGTGTCATTTCACAACATTGGTTGTCTATGTTCTAATTATAATGAATTTGTTGGTTGAGCACACTTTTTTCTCTGCTTTAAGAATTAGTCTCGATTATTTATATGTGTAGGAATCACAATTACATACATCTATTCAACTTCCTGTTATTGGACTATTTTGGTATTACATTTCTTTTTATCCAATTATTATTTTTACATCCTAAGGGTAGCCATGTAACTCATTGTCCTTTCACTTCAAATTACTACATTTAGGTCTCATCTATGTTTTAATATGTGTGAGTGTGTATTGAATATTGTTGTGATAAGAAACGATTTAATTTTTTTCTTTTTTGCCACAACACTTTACCAGTGCATTCATATATGTAACGTGATACTATCAGGTTTGTAGGGGAAAAAGTCGTGACATTCTTTTTCAACTACTTGAGAATGAAAAAGATGTTGTGATAAAACATAGCGTACAATCTAGAGAAAGTGGTAGCACGGATTATTTGAGTAATGTGAGTTTTGTAGCAACTAAATCCTAAAGTTTAAATTATTACAATATTGAAAGATATATTTTCTTAGGTTGGGTCCTATTGCGTGGATGACTCAATCCCGAAATGAGGGTTGTAATACCGTTATGAAGAAATAAAGTTATATTTTCAGTAATGGACATTATCCATCCTTGCATTAGACTTTATTTCCTACTTATCTACTAGGAAGATGAGTTTTATTGTTCATGCTTCTTACATATTTGCAGGTTGACAGGTTGCCATTAAGTCTGAAAATGGGTCTATTTTTTCATATGTGGTAGTTTACACTGCAGTATAATTTAGCGTCACTAATTTATCTCTATATGCTTTTGATTAATGACACATTGATGTTGTGTGCATGTGTGAATTTACAAAATATATAAAATGCATCCGTTGTTTGTTCTCCACTTGGTTTTATTCTCAAATGCCATTTGATTTTCTCAACTACGGAAAGGATCTCTGCATGGTATTTCTCCCTCTATATTCCAGTTTCTTGATTCATCCTCAGTCATGTTTTAGTTTGGTTCAAACTAGTTCTCCCCCACCCCTTCTGTTGTTTCATAATATTGTCTTAAAATCATTTTTTAACCACTTTATTTCATTTCCTAATATACCTTTATAGTTCTGCCAATTACAACCATTCGATACATTTGTTAGTTTAAACTTTGTATATGTTAGTTTAAAATCACATGTGTAGGTTTAAGACATTTTTTTATATTTAAATATATTTTTTACCTTTTTATATTTAGGTGCTCAGTGATGCAATAAAGGACCATGGACCATGTTAACTCGTCCAGTCATTAAAATGGAATTGAAAGACCATGATAGTTTTTTTGTATCATTACAATACGTGGGAGCTCTAAATTGATTTCTTATGTGATGTTGTTTATACGAAGTTGAAGATCATTTTTTGTCTTTATCGATGTATTGGTGTTATTTAACTATTACATGAGTTAAATCGACTATGATGTTTATACGAGGTTCAAGATGGAATATTATTTTGTTGTAGTTTTTTTATTTCTAAAATAGGGTAGATAGTCCTATAAATATATGGAACCCGGTCCAAATATTCTAAATTGTTTATACATTTTTGTTGTAAACTAGAAGCAAAGGATTTAATTAGTATTTTATGGCTATTACGTTATTTATATGATGTCCAAGACGAACTATTAGTATTGTTGCAGTATTTCTTATTTCTTAAACATAATCAATACATACATAAACAAAGTAATTTTTGCCCAAGATTTCAATTTTTTAAACATTTGCATTGAAAAAGATTTTATGAATTAAATTTAGGGGTGTGCATGAACCCGAATTAACCGAACGGATCGAAAAAATCGAACTGAACCCACTTTTGCGAGTTTTTCTAAATTCAGTTTTAATTCGGTCTGAAAATGTGGAGGACCGCATTATTTGGGTCGGTCTCGATCTTGGGTCTTAAAAAGTGGGTTTTGATCAGACCACTTTTATTATATATATATATATATATATATATATATATATATATATATATATAGAGAGAGAGAGAGAGAGAGAGAGAGACTACACCAAAACACTCTTTTAGTAACACACCATTTTGTATATTACTAACACTCATATACCATTACTATTTCTCACAATAAATACCGTTACTAATATAATATAAATGTTACTAATATTGATTCTACATTTTAATAATATGACATTTTTTAAGAAAAAATTGACCCCCAAACTTCAAAACCCCGCTCAAACACACGCACTCTCTTAGAATAACTTCACCCCCAAAATTTCTTCCCCCTCTTTCTCTCAAATCTCTCCAAGGCATAAACTACGGCCCGATCTCACTCTCTCCATTGAGATCTCACTCTGTCTCCAGCCAAGGCATAAACCAATCTATGTGAGAACGATTGTCTATCTATCGAAACGGTGTTGGGAATTTTAAAAGGTTCACCCCGAGCCAAAAACCCTAGGTAATTTTCAATCCTAAACCAATTTTTGAAGTTGCTTTCTCATTTGATCATCATTTTGAGGCTTATTTTGTTGATATTGTGCCCTAATTTTCATTTATGTAGATTTATTCTGAGTTTTAATTCATTAGCTATTTTAGGTTGATTCCTTATATCTTTATGGATTTAAAACATTTGATCTAAGGTTTTGAGACTCCATTTTGGATTTTTCTGTGATCTTGTGTTATACCTTAGCCTGAGGTTCACAGTTGTTTACGCGATTTGTTGGTTTAAACAATTATTGTTGTTTGTTTTTTTATCCTTTTCAGTATGACAAGTTAGAGAGCGCCTCGAGTGCCCCCCATTCTGTTCATTCAAGTCCGATAGATCACCGGCATAAACTCCGGAAGGTATTTTCAGTATTTATTTACCTTAAAGGGTTTGGTATTCATTATTGTACCAAATAATTGGTTAATATGACTCAAATGAGAGTTATAGTTAGTTATATTCAATTGTTATGAACTTTCAATCCATATTTCTTTGATCTAACGTGATGTTTGAGCATGAGAAATGATGTTATAGTCACTATTACGCTTTCTAATTTTATATGACCATTTGGTAATTTGTGATCCATGTTTCTACAAGTTTATATTGCATTCTAGATGTAGCTAACCCTTCAAGTTTTACAATATTGGGATGATCTAACTTACTTTAAATTGTGATCTCTCAAGCCATAAATGTCAGACTCTCGGGTTCTTATATATCAAAATGAACTTTCTTGAGAGTAACAATCTTTCTAGTGTCTCTATCTCGAGCTTTATATACATTGTTGTAAGTCCCTTGCCCTACCTGTGAAAATTCAAGTTGTCTAAAGTTCAGGTTTGGTTGTCCTAACAGCAAAGCACTATGTATTCTTTCTGTAATACTTGTATATAGAGTGCCTATAGAGCAATGCAACCCAAATTGAGTCTAGATCCAATAGCCACAAACTATTCTAAGAAGAAGAAATCTCAAGCATATAAAGAAATCTTTGGGAAACAAAACTAAACAGTCATCTAAATTGTAGAGGGGCAATATTTTGACACATGTTACTAAGTTAATATGACTTAAATATGACCTTAAAGTTGTTACTAGCACAGTTGACCATTGTTTGAAAGAATCTGAAAATTATATGATATGTTGGCACAAATAATAATGAATATAAAGGATGGTGTTACACTAACCTCATTTGTTACTAGTAACTAGTAATTACAACTAGTAAATATATATTATAGGAAGAAAATGTAGGTGGTTGCTAAGAATACCAAAAAAAAATATTTTTTAATATCACCACAAGTTTAAAATGGTTTTTTCCCACCTACTATGCCATAGCATACATCTCTCACAAAAACCTGCCACTTTTTCCTTAAAAATATAAGTTTGAGATTAGGCAATAGTATTTCCATATCATTTTTTCCCTTAGCTCTTAATATATAGTGTAATATTAATCTGTTCTTGCTATTGGTTTATTGGGACTTCTGTATGTCTATTGATACGAAGCCAAGCTATTCTGTAGTTCTTTTACGGGCACATGTATTTAGTATATATAATTACTCCAAATCATATATACTCTACGATTTGTTATGGGTTTTATTTATTTACTAGCGGCGAATCCCCATGATATGGATTAGACATGGACAAATAATATTGATTATGTGTTTTTTCATTTTTTTTATTATCATAAAAGAGAAATAATACCGCACTATTCTTTATTGTTCTGAGCTGATTGTGTGTGTTTTCATTTTTTATTGTTCTGAATTGAAGGTTTTGTTTTTCCATTTCTTCCATGTTGATTATTGAGACTATTCTTTTAAATTGCATATAGAGATGGCTGAGGAATGTTTAAAGCATGCAAATGACTTGAGTGGATTGTTGATACTTTATTCATCTTTAGGAGATGCTGAAGAAATATTGAAACTTGCATCTCTTGCTAGAGAGCATGGAAAAATAATGTTGCATTCCTTTATCTGTTCATGTTGGGTAAATTAGAAGAGTGCCTACAGCTGTTGGTTGACTGGTTAGTCCTCACTGAACACAGATCCTGTGCTTGTATTTTGTTTTCATTGGATGATATTCTGAACTATAATCTCCTTGCAACAATCGAATACCTGAGGCCGATTTGATGGAACGATCATATCTTACAAGCAAAGTTTCAGAAATAGTTGGAATTTGGAGAAAAGACCTCAACAAGGTTACTCTTCATTCTCCTATAATTGTGCTTGTTTTGGAGTTTTTTCATTTTGAGCTTGGGTCAACTGAAGTTTCTTTTTAGAGGTTACTTGGATCTAGGGCCTTTTGCTGTTAGTGTAACCAGTAATCACGAAGGAGAATGTTTAAAAAAGACCTAGTTGTCCATCTGTTAATCACATTCTTGCCCTCTCCAATCAAATGGGGTTGGGCATATTAATTCTCTTTCTTCCTTCTCTACTTTCTCAAGTTTTGTTCTTATAACTTCATCCCATGTTAGTTTTCCTCGGCCTCTTTTTCCTTTCACGTCTTATTTCAAGTAATCTTCCTTTTTTCTTATTTGTGTGTTTAATACATCTTATATGTGCATACGGTCTAAGTTTACTTTCTTATAACTCGTAGGTGTTGCTCCTAAATTATATTTTTACTGGGTGGTTGTTAATTTTGTCTCTTCTAGTCAATCTTATCTTCTGTTGTAACATTCTCATCTTAGTTATATGGTTATAACTGTGAGTGAACTGATATGTAACCGATTTCCAAAGAGAAGAGGATAGAGATATATGTCACAAATGAGAGATTCGGAGAGCATGTGAACTGATGGGACGAAAACACAAGTACTCTAGTCCGCGTTCGAGAGAGAGAGCAAACATCTCTATATCATCAACCACCAAAATCTGTAGCCTAAACCCTATGAGATCCAGCATATAATTGTTATGTTATACCACTGTTATGTTACAAAAAGACGGCGAAATACAATTATATTACAAACAATGTAAAATTTAACAATGTAATAGTGTTATTTTACATAGCGCCGTATTATGAAATATAATTATGAAAAACACATGAAGAAAAGCATTCACTCAAAGGACTCTACATCTCATTTAAACAACTTAGATTGTCTTCCCCACCTAGAATGATTAGGAATTCATATATCTGTTTGTGTTGCTGCTTCAAAGTAGGTTTAAGTTCTTTGACTAGAACATTAAAATGTGCTACTTAGCATATTCCTAAGCATTGTTTCTCCATATTACAACAGTTGGAATAACATACCGTGTTGTGTATATGCAAATAATTCATGTGCATACTTTGGGAGTACCAGTTCTCAATGCATTATTTTTTTGTTCGACAAAAATGCCATGTGTGGTGTCTACTTCAGTTGTCTTCCCTTTGTCCGAAATGTCACCTCTCTAATATTTTAGTATTTCTTTCACAGATATTTTAGTATTTACTTATTCAATGTAAATATTTTAGTATTTCTTTCACAGATATTTCAGAACAACTGCTCGCATACCGGATCCGATTGGCCGAGTACCAGAGGCAGTTTAAGGTACCTAGCTTAATGCTCTCATCTCTTATATCTTCTATATTCATATATAACGTCTTTCTCTAATACTTATTTACAAGAACCTAACAAAATTCTCTCAATTTAATAGTTTGAACCATAAGAAACTAACAAAACTCCCTCAATTTTGACATTTTCAAATATGAGTAACTAAAACTTATTGTTTGTTAATGACATGCAACTGGCTAGATGCACAATCATGACACCATAATAGCCATAACTGTTTCCAGCTTTTTGGTACAAGAGAATTATGAGTTGTTATCAGTCTCATAGTTTAGCTATGTGTATTATTTTACAGAAAAAAGTATAGTTTAGCTTTCTTTGATTTCAAATTTTCCTTGTTCAACTTGGAATACAGGGGCTGAGGCAGATGAAAACTCAGATGCAGCAGAGTGATGCTTCCCCTATTTTGAAAATTATTTCAAATATGAATTATTTTTTCATTTTCTTTTGTTTTATTTTTCGTCCTACACCGAAGCAATACACTTATTCACGAGAGTTTAGTTATATAAGCTGAGATTATCATCACTGAACAGGTTATGAAGGCTGATGACTGTATCGGTCCAGATGTCAAAAAATTGGTGGCTTCACTTCCTGAAGGTGGTGTTCTTCTTCTTGAAAATGTGAGGTTCTACAAGGAATAAGAAAAGAACGACCCCGAGTTTGCAAAGAAGCTTGCCGCATTAGCAGATCTTTATGTGAATGACGCATTTGGGAGGTTGTACAGACTGCTTTGATGCAAGCCTATCAATACGGTCATTGGGAGGTTGTACAGACTCTTGTTCTTTTCAAGGCCAGTGTATGATTATTTATGATGTGGTATTTTTCACTAATTGTTATAATTTTCAGTGATTATTAAATTTAGTTTGATAGGATCATCCCATATGTATGGGTATTGGATTTTAGATACACAGAGCGGATTATCTCAATAGCGAAACTGCACTCCACTTGGCTGCTCTGAATGGACATTCACGATGCATTCGGATCCTCCTTGCTGATTATATTCCTAGCATTCCAAATTTTTTCAATATCCAAAAAAAAAAATGAGAAATGAAGAATATATTTCAGACTTCGATGAGAGGTATACCCCACCTATCAATATGTGGTTGTATTTTTATGATCTTTTTCTGCCTTCCAACTAGGTAAATTAGCTTTTCCTTTTTTAGTTTTTCACAATTAGGTACCTAGAGAAACAATTTTATTGGAAAAGGTCCAGATACTCGTAGCTAGTATAATTTGGTCTAGATCTGGATACCCCATTTGATTTAGAGACTTTTTGCTAAGCAAAAAATTACAGATTGTAAGAGATTCTCTAATTCCTAATGTATATTGTAAACTGTAATGATCCAGTTTCAACGGAAATATCACTCCAAGAGAAATCCGAACCATTGTCAGGTTTGACAATTCTCTCTCAAAGACACTGGATTTGGCTTTTTTCACATGCTTCTTATATTTTGCTTGAAACGGAGCCTTAATGTTGACTTTGTAGCTCATACCGTATCAGTATCTCTCTTAAATGTCTTGTTCTGTAACCGCCTAAAGTATTCTAGTTGCTTCAAAACATTCACCTGGTGTATATTGTAAACTGTAATGCCTGTTCATTTTGTGAGATCTGCAGTTGCTCCTGTCACTGATGCAACATGGCAATCATTTGTCCTCGAGTGCGATACCACAGTTCTCCTTGAATTTTGAGCCCCATGGTGTGGGCCATGCCGCATGATCCACCCTGTTATCGATGAGCTAGCCCAGCAGTATGCAGGGAAGCTCAAATGTTACAAGGTGAATACTGACGAGAGTCCTTCGATTGCAACCCGATATGGGATAAGAAGCATCCCAATTATCATAATTTTTAAAAGAGGAGAGAAGAAAGATGCCATTATTAACACAGTTCCCAAATCGACACTGACCACATGCATAGAGAAATTTGTGTAGAGCTGGTAAGTAGATAAAATAGTTATGGAAATTAAGTTGTTTCATATTTCTTTCGTCACCTTTTAGCTTTTTATGTTTTAACTTTGGATAATGTACGTGCCTCGTAAATTCAATATGCTCCTGTATAGTTGGATCTTTTCTTTTTGTTTAAGATAATGTTAGTTATTAAAGTATCACTATTTTTTTTCTATCATGAATGGAAGCTTTTGTTTCCAATCAATACAAATAAAATAAAGTAATTAAAGTGAGGACCTCAGTTTTATTATGCCAACAAATGGGAAGCATGGATCATGTCCTAGTCTCACTCATCTTGCATGTAAATAGTACTTTTTGATCATAGTGTGTCTGTGTGAATAGTATGAAGTGTGTGTTCAGTGTCTGTGTGCAGTGTAAGTGTGTGAACAGTACCAAATTTTTTTTGAATATGTGTTAGAAACTATGTGTTGTGTGCTGATGTGAAAGTGTGAAAGTTCACATACTTGTTTATATGCGAACTTTCCTACTTTTTAAGTGCTGATGTGAAATGTGATATAATAAGTTCATATACTTGTGCAATTAATTTTACTGGTGGATAATTTTTTGTACTAAATTAATTTTGTATGACTAAATGTTGATATTATAACTAATATAATAATTTTATTTTGTTTGACAGAATGTCATTTTTGGATCCTCATCAAGTTTCCAGCGTTGCGGGTTGCGGCCTTGATGACGATGATAATAGAACCAAAGTTGATAGTCAACAACAACGAACTTCTTCTTTATATTTTATCTGATTTATTATAATATAAAAATATCTCATTTGGGGATGATTGTATTAGGATGTTATATTGGATGCTTTTATTAAAATAATGCAACTTTCGGGGGATTGTATTATGATGTTTCATTTGTTTCTTTTGTAAATAAAGAGTGGAGGTTTATATAAATATAAATGTTGAATATGATGCCCTTGTTTTTGTAGACTAATGTCGTATATGTTCTTAGGATTTAAATAGTGGTAATAATAATCAGGATATTGGATCTTAATTTTTTTTTAAATATGTATTAATATTAGTAACATAATTTTATCGTTGCTATTAGTAACACAACATTAGCGTTACTAATTCTGAATTTTACCATACTATTAGTAACACAACTTTAGCATTACTAATTCTGAATTTTACCGTTACTATTAGTAACAGAACTTTACTGTTACAAATTTTGAATTACCGTTACTTTTAGCAACAAAATTTTACCGTTACTATTAGTAACAAAACTTTACCGTTATTTGCTTCGTGCCCCATGCCTTTTTTCTAACAGAAAAATTGTGTTACTAAAATTATTATTAATGGTAAAATTGTGTTACTAATGGTGTGTTTTGGTGTAGTGAGAGAGAGAGAGAGAGAGAGAGAGACACACACACACACAAGGAGAGATAAAAAGATGCCCCTTCCTATAAGGACTCCTTATGGTGCAGATCCCGATACATACTATTTTTTTTAAATAGTGAAAAATGAATTTTGTTATGAAACTTCATGGATTTGATGTCCACGGCGAGAAGATCATCGCCAATTTTTTAATAAAAAAATCAATAAAAAAACCGTTGAGATGAGATCATATGTACAAAAATTCTATAAATATTCACTTTAAATCGTTGAAATGTTGGGTCGGAGCCAGCCACTTTCTTGATTGAATTGTTTTATAATCTTTATGGATATGATATTCTCACTGTCGAGATCATATCCTTGAATTTACATAAAAAAAATCAATCAAAAAGTGGGTGAGATGATCGCCAACATTTTAACGGTCGAAAATCAATATTTATACACTTTTTTTACATATCACCTAATCTCAACGATTTTTTTATTAAATTTTTGATGAAAAAAATTGGCGAAGATCTTCTCAACGTAGAGATTATATCCACAAAGTTTCATTAAAAAAATTATTTTTCTATTTTAACAAAATGGCATGTATTCGGATCTGCACCATAAGGAGTCCTTACAGGAGGGGGTCTCTCTCTCTCTCTCTCTCTCTCTCTCTCTCTCTCTCTATATATATATATATATATATATATATATACTCACACACACACACAGTAGCGTATGCCCGTGCCTGAAGATACGACGAAAATTTTCCAAAGTACGTAATTGCAAAATGACAAAAATTTATGAAATGCATAATTACAAAACGGCAAAAATTTTCTACCACAACAAATAGTGTAATTTAAAAAAAGAATAGTCGTAATATCCTATGTCACTGGTGTATTAGGGCTTGTAGTATGCTATTTCCTACATATCTCGTTTTCTTAAACGTAACAATGGACAAAAGCCAAATAAACACTATAAACAAATTAATAGACACATAAACCAAAAAAAGTACATTTAGTGAAGTCAATACATAACCCATATACTATTCAATAAGAAATAACAAAATATATCAGTAAGCCCATTACATATCCCCTAAAGTCACGACTGGAATATTTCGAAATAAAGCATGTGATTAATAAATTTATTGTGAAATTAAGTCGCCAACTAAAATCAATGTGTCGCCAATGAAAAGGTTATTGATTTTATGCTCGTGCCAATGGTACTAACACAATTATTCATCCATTAATAGTGAACCAACAACACAATGTATACCAAATGTTTAGTTCTTGCAACGTTTCTGCCAGCATAAATGGTCCTCAAATGGGGACACCCACCAGAAACTGTTACATATTATATTCCCAAAGTTTAGTTCATGCAACCAATATATCAACGTCAGCCTTATTTACAACATGGCCGCTCAAACGCCATCTCTGTATAAACTCAAAAATACAATATTTCGAGAGTTATTACCTTCACTATCCTCAACAATTAATACAGCTAAGAAGATGGCTTAGCAACCCATTGTAGGTTCCCATTACATTCACTATCCTTAACAATTTTATGCCATAAATTTTTTACATTGACGAACACAGTATCATATGCTAAATTATGTTCAACATGTTAGGAATTTGTGAAATCGTACTCTCCTTGCCTAATCATGGTTTGAAGATCTACTCCTTCACAATTTTCTTCCTTTTCACAATAAAAAAAATATTTTGTATTTAGAACGTAGGAGGCCTTAGATGTGTTACAAGTCATCTTACATTCCAAACCGTTGACCACGCGAACACCTTCCATAGCCACACACATCGCAGAACATTCACCGAGGTCTAATTATAAATCAAATAATGATAAATAATATCATCAACTACAAAACAGAGTTTCAAAATGTTCAAAATGTTATGTTTTGTTTCAACCCTAATTAATAATTGTTGATGTTCAACAATTCATATGAATAATTAATGATGGTCAACAAAACATTAAGATTTCAATGAAACAGTTTTGTACAATGCCTAACTCTGCTGGAATTCTCCCAATGAAATAGCTTTCGTATTGGTGGAGATAGTATGAAAGGAAAGATAAAGAGAATTGCATGAAAATTATAAAAAAAACAATTGAAATGAACATGGCCGGCCCTGGCCATGTGCCAAGTGGGCAATGGCACAGGACCCATTTTAGAGTATGCACTTATATATGTATATTTTAGGGGTCCAAAAATATTTTATGTATATAAAAATGTCAATTTTTAAAATAAGTTTAAATTTTTAGGGGCCCATTTTTTTAACTACCCAAAAACAATTTATATAAAGAATGGTTCAACTACACAAAAATCTCACCCAACTAAAATGGGCCCTAAAAAATAAGTTAAATTTTTTAGGGGCCCATTTTAGGTATTTCATATCTTTGTACAATATTTTTTTAAAGGGCCCTAAATTGATTTTCGCACAGGGCACTCCCAATCTTAGGACCGGCCCTGGAAATGAACTTAGTTTTAAGTATAAAAAGTATAGTAGGAAAGAGAATAACATAAGATAGCCTACTGTTTGAAAATAAATAGAAAAAAGCTAAAGAAAAAAAACTATAAAAAAAGTATAAAAAGCATAGCTGCTTTGAGCATCCAATTCAAATCAACTAAGTTTGAAACTATAAAAACTATAAAAAACATCTCATGCACGTGAAACTAAACATGAAAATATTCCACTGATATTAGTCTCAATCATGCAGTTAACCCCAAATCACAGTCGAAAGTGTAAAGGAAATATAAATAAAGAATGGCAAAGTCACTTACTGATGAAATAATGCACCTGCTTTGGTTTGTCTATATCTCTTCCACTTATTGTCTAAATATACAAGATTACCATACTCAGTAAGGTAAGTGGCTCTAGGAATTACATTCATCCAGTATTATGGCTTCAGCATTATTAGTCTCACAATGCTTAATTCTTTCGATATGGACAACAATAATACTGTTTTGTACTTTCTTGATACCGCATGTCATGCTGGAGGACTTTAGAAGGCTACTGCCATGTCATAATGGTCTGAGGATAATATAAGGTTCCCACAACATCAGAAACCAAGGACAATAGAATTTTACCGTAATGCCACATCAACACACAGCTATGATAAGTCTCTTATGGTGATCTTGGTTTTCTTACATTCTGTATTGATCTGCCAAAAATAAGCACAGTTAATAAACTGCAGCAGAAAAAATATTGCAGCATCCATAGATATTATAACTCTCTTATGGAATTTAAACACTTGTTTATCACAATCTCAGTATAAATTCAGAATAAAACATAAGAACCTCGGTGCAAACATTAAAAAATCAGTTTACAATCTCAGTACAAAACAGTACAAACTTAATTGATAAGCCCTTGCTATACTCAACCAAGTAAAGTGTGAATACAATAAATAGAATACTAAATATAATAAGCCACTAAAAACATAATAAAAACCCTACTCAAATATATAATCTAAATTATGAGAAATTGATGTATAGATTTGTTAAAATACAAGTACTCTAAAATGCAAAAAATAATAGAAATGTTCACCACAAAAAACTCGTCTGAAATTAAAAATTGGCTTTTGAAGCCCCCCCCCCCAATCATGGAGCATTAATTAAGTAAAATTTGGTTAGGAAAGTGAGAGGCCAATATATTAGAATTCAAAATCCTTAGTCAAGAGAAGGAAAAAAAATATAAACTGAAACATATAGTTCATTACCCTCACCTACAAATTTTATGACAATAATGTTTGTTTCTATGTTGGACCTACAGAAAATAACTGAATTGTCATTAGTGAAGTTGAAAAAAGGTCAAAATAAAATATCCTAATGTGAGATAAAGTTTATAATACATCAAAAGAATGAAAAGAAACTTTGCATTCTTATGATCAGACCCATTCCCCTCTGAGTGTATACATCCTTAAAACCACTTAAATCATAAACCCATAAAACCAAAACTAAAAATTAACGCAATAAAAAAAATATATAATTAGTTAGAGAATCATAATTAAATACTTTTACAACGGTAAAAAATCAAAGATGAAATGCAACCCTAAATTAAGGCAATAAATAAATACCTCAAAGATGAAATGCATACCTAAAAAATCAAACAATACTTTTGCAATGGTAAAGTTTGTAAATAAAGAATCAAGCAATGAAATATAGTTAGATAATTATAATTAGTAAATATTTGCAATGAAACCCGATAGTAGTGAATAGTTGCAATGAAACCCCAAAAGTGCTTTGAAATCTAACCAACCCAAACACCATTTGAAAAATAAAACAAAAAATAAATACAATATAATGGAAAAAACTAAGCCCAAATTATTACCTACATATCACGTTAGTACCATCAATTCATTTGAAGCTCCCAGACACCTATTTTTCCACAGGACGCAATATTTAAACCCATAAATGCAACATATCTGAAAACCTGTTTTCCAAATGATGTGAATAAAGCTCCTAATTGCAAAATAAAAACCATAATATAATTACCCAAAAAGCTAACATTCAGATCTATGGTTAGACGAAATATACAGATCTAACACAAAATATTACCGAGCCATAAAATATACAAATCAATGATTAGATGAAATATACAGATATAGCACAAAATATTTTCGAACCAGATGTGTGAGTGAGAAAAAAATTCACCATCAGATATGTGTATGTGTGAAAACAATCGCACCATGAAAAAAAACTCACCGTGTATGTGAGTCTTCCTTGACTTCGAACATTGAAAAAATCTCACCATCAGATCTAAAAAAAGGTACCAAAATTGCACCATCCTATGCCACCAAAATCGCATCAGATCTAAAAGAAATTAATTGCGATTGCATCTGTGTGTGAAAGAAATTAATTACCAAAATCGTAACATCAGATCCCATAATAACTATTGCAAGCTCAAATATTTTTATAAATAAAAAAGATAAAAAAAAAATATAAAGTTCCGTAAAAGTGAAATCCCCAAATAATATACAGTTGAAACTCCCCCAAAAAATTATCAGATTTGAAGAAGAAGAAAAAATTAAACCTCTACACTCTTAGAGAGAGCGAGATTCTATGTGTGGGTGTGCTAGTGTATAAGAGAGAGAGAGTGTGTGTAAGAGATAGAGTTAAAGATTACCTGTAGCGTGAGAGGTTGGGGGAGACAGCATGGCGGGTGAAGACGTCGAGGGTGGAAGTGCGGGTTGGTGAGGAGGCAGCGGGGAGATAACAGGGGAGATAACAGAGAGTAAAGGAGGGTAATGAACGGATGAAAAGAGGTAAGGGGAGACTAAGGGGTCGTTTGTTTTTACCTCTTAAGTCTGAATCTGAATCATTCAGACTTAAGAGGTATAAAAAAGTGTTTGTTTTTTTAAATGATTAAGAGGTTAACGGTCATATTTGCCTCTTAATGATTAAGAGGTAGAGTTAGGTCTGAAATCTGAATCTGAAGTCTGAATCAGTCTAAATACATTCATTCAGAAGTATATTCAGACGTAAAAAAAAACACATTTTTCAGATTCAGATTTCAGACTTCAGATTCAGTCTTCAGATTTCAGATTCAGACTTCAGATTCAGATAAAAAAACAAACGCAACCTAAGAGGATAGAGTGAGAGAAATATTGGGGAAGACAAAATACTATTGTACCCCTGATTTTAGAATTTTGAAAAAAATTGGAAGATAAATTGGGGTGTGTTAAAAGAGGGGGAACTTAAAGAATTGAGGTGTAAAAGAGGCATTGCTTGAAAAAAAATAGCTATGATATCATAAGATGTCTCTTATGACATATATAAGTTTTGTAACTTATATATATATATATATATATATATATATAGACACACACACTAGCAAAATACCCGTGCCTGAAGGCACAATGAAAATTTCCAAAATACATAATCCTGAAACACGAAAAATTTCGAAAGTATGTAATCGAAAAACAACAAAAATTTCCAATAAAGGCACATAAATAAAATTTTGAAAAGTATAAAGTCGTGTATAATATAAATAATAAATGTTTTATATATTGTAAGTGTAGATTTTCAAAGTATTGAATCGTCTAAATTTAAGTCATAAAATTTCTTTTGCAGTAAAAATGTGTACACAATTTTTTTAAAAAATGGGGAAAATATCCTTTGTTTATAGGACTATCCACCCTGTTTAAAAAAAAATTAATCCAACAAAACAAATAGTCCATTTTGGACCTCGTATAAGCATCATAATCCAAATATATTCAATTACATAGAATCAGGTAAAACTTCAAATAAACCAGTATTTAAATCATCTAAACCCAAATATATGTTTTACATCAAACATCTCATACATTTTTCTAGGAGATGCTCAGACAAATTCGTGGTCCTGTACCACGTTCTAAAATTCTATATAATTAGCATCATACATCCAAACAGGTAAGCCACTACAGATGAAGTGCAATAAGAGGATAGAGCATCTGAAACAAACGTATTGAAACATGTAGATTGAAAATAAAATACAAAGATGATCTACAACTTATCCCTTACATTAAGAGTGAAGTAGTACCTTATTTTAAGAGTGTAAGAGTTGTGAAATGCGTATCAACTTAGTGAAATATCACCAGTGCTTCAAAATAGAGAGTACTAACAAAGTATTTCTCTAACTTTTAAGAAAGAAAAAAACAAATTTGAAGAAAGAATGAGTACATAAAATTATAGTGAAACTGTGACTAATAATAGAAAATATCCGCATAAAATTATGTTGATATTAAGATTACATTTGTGGGGTTGCCTATCAACTTTAGTTGGATATTGAAAAGCATGATCAATTTCATATTTTATGTAGTTTTCATCATGTAGTTATTTGAATAACTGAATTTGTATGCCTATATTCGGCACGAATTACTTTGTTGTAAACTATCATAACCTATAATAAGATTCAAGGAGTTGCACACTCTTATAATAAGATTTACGAGTTTGAAAATTGTTATTAAACATCAAAATGTTAACAGGTTCATATAAGATGTCAACATTTATGTAATACCCCGTATTTTTATGACTTTTAAAATTGAGGAGTTATAAAATTTAAATTGAGATATTAATTTAATATTAATCCAGATTTTTTTTTTTATATTTACTAACGTGATGTGAGTTAGTAATTATTAGAAAATTATTGAATATTACTAGACGAGTAAATTAATATATGAGATTTATTTTATTAAAATTGTCCCGAGTGAATAAAATGGCAATTATGGAAATTTAAGTTGGGATGCGCCTGTGTCGTGTCAAGACTAAATTATTATTATATAAAGTGAATAAATTATAAGTTGCTCGTATGATCGTTTTGAGTGCGCCAAAGTGTCCGGAAGGGTCGAGGTAGTCATAAAAGGGTACCCGGGGTTTAGTTTGGGTCCCGGGGCAGTTTTAGGCCTAATTGACATCGCAGGAGGGTATTTTAGACATTTTATATTTTTTGGGAATTAAACCCATGAAATTCCTAAGGTTATATCAGATGGTAGGAGTCATCTTCTAGGGTTAGAAGAACCATAAACCATAGACGTCCATAGGAGAGAAAGAGGAGAGGCTTTCCAAGAAGTTCTAGGCCAAGAACTCCACCGTTTGCAACGCCGTCGCCGCCAAACGATAGATCGTGCAACGAGGATCACAACCACACCAATCTCTCCACAAAGATGAACCAATAATTCTCAAGCAAGTATCTATCTTTCTCTATTTCAGTTAATGCTCCAAAAATATTAGCCTAGGATTGATTATGACTAGTTTTTGTGAAAGAAAAACCTATTTTGGAGATTTGAATTCGCATGTTGTATGAGTAATAGATGTATTATGGAAACCAAATTCATATATAGATATTGAACCATGAAATTATAGTAAATGAAGAGTATGAAATCTGGTAAGATAATGGGAAGAAACTAAACAAAAGAAATATTAGGGTTCTTGATGTTTTTAAGGATTATGCCCTTTTAATTCGTTATTCATGATGAAAATCCGCATGCTTGACGTAGGAAATCACTTATTTGAGGTTAT
Source organism: Sambucus nigra (assembly GCA_949130495.1). Taxonomy (NCBI): domain Eukaryota; kingdom Viridiplantae; phylum Streptophyta; class Magnoliopsida; order Dipsacales; family Adoxaceae; genus Sambucus; species Sambucus nigra. The sequence goes on along the minus strand of OX422212.1, from coordinate 245,095,720 downwards.
TATACTTGTAGTATAAATTATTGGGAGTTTGGTAGTCAAATATATCGTTTTGGATGATTTTGGAAGAGGAAACCCGTAACTGGAAATTCTGCAGATTTGTCATACCTGCTTGATCGATCGATCGACCCTAGAGCATCGATCGATCGAATACCTGCCATCGATCGATTGACCCCTCCTGTATAACTCATATTCCCTTTTTAGTAGGTCGTTCTAACTTAAAAAAATTAATGTGAGAACATTTTGGAATGTAAAGAAGACCAGTAGGACTTTAGGAATATATGGACCCGTTAATATGAGATGAGATTAACATTTCACGGGGGGGTGTTTTACATATAAGGGACAATGGGAATATGTGTTAAAGGGTGAGACTTGTAAAGAAGTTACGTTGTAAAATAAATGAGTACCTACTGAAATTACACTTGGAGAGATAGGAATCCACGAGTGTTACGTAGTAAATTGGAATAATCCCACAAATAAGAATAAGAAACAAACTGTTATACGTGATAATCTAATAATGAGTAATAAGAATAAATATCATAATTATGGGTCGTGAGAGTGTACCTAAATTTGATATGGGAATAGTGGTCTACATATATGACTGTGTTTATGCATATACTATATACATGTAAAAATCATGCCCGCGCTACTTGCTATTCCGGAGGTTACCGCGCTGGTACAGTCATATCTCGATGGGACCTTTATGGGGGATATTGACTCGTACCCTAGAACATAGGAATCCTTGGTACAGGCTATCGAATCGATAGTCAGACGGTCCTAAGAGACGTGAGGGTATGTGCTGACCTCTTAGTGACTTGGAACTATGCTTCGCCTCAATTTATATGTGTTTTGTGTTAATACTGTTCGAGAGTGATTCCAAACTTGTAATTCCCTTAGTACGAGTGATACGGGGATTGGATAACAGAGTATGCCCGCACCATAAATTTTATATGGGGTGCCGTTAGAATATATATATTATATGAGTATTAAATATATATATTTAAACCTGGAATTTGGGAACTACCTACTGTGACTATGGTAAGTAAGATATGAATAATTATTTCAACTTGGGATCAAGTGTTCGAAAAGTATGATAAGTTACTGAAAAACCTTATAATTAAATAAGGCTTATGTGAGAACTAAAAATGTTTAATAAAATTAACTTCCTTAACAATTGAATTATCGGCATGAAATCTTATGAGTAACTTAAGATAAGATAAGTTAAACTGTTGGGAGTATTAGTGCGATAGGTGTGCACATTAGAAGAGAGGTGAGAATTTCTCAAGGGAGTTCCGCACTAATATGTTGGTTGCATTAGCTGGTAAGCATTTTAAATACTTGCTAAACTAATTTTAAACTGTTTTACAATCGGGCTCTGACCGGTTTCAAATTTTCTCTTCTCTCTTGTATATATGTATATATTTCAGGTGCCTAGCCACAGGGGCGTCTTGCATAGGATCCTTTGGAAGGAACGCGCTGCGGCTTAGGTGGGAGTTGCAGGCCTCTTGCTTAGACAACCTCATTATTGATTCCACTTCTACCACTATTTTATCCAGTTGGGGCATGTGTCGCCCTTTTTCCATTATTCAGTTGTTTTATCAGAGATTGTGATTAGTTTATTTCCAGTATCTACACTTTGGGAATTATTACTGATAGGATGTTTGCCTTTAAGTTTTAAAGTTGGAATTAATTAGTTGGATTGTTTAATTATTTGGATTTTACATTCCAGTATAGTTGTTGGGTGATTCCTAAACTATGAATTATGTAAAATTTTAAATGTTGGTTTTTAAATAAAATTTGGAAATTTATGTCTAAAAATGGTTTTGACACTTAGCTTAATTATTTAGGGTGTTTAATTGGAAAAGTTATTTTCGCGACAGTGATGCTAAGAATGAACCAACCGTTCCCCTTGAATATAATTTAATAAAGGACTGATCATCCGGTATTTAATTAGGTGGGGTGTCACAATTTACTAAATTCTAGATCACATGAACTTTAAATTTTAAACATGACATATTCGGGATGCTATACTCAAATTGCATCTGCTCTTACTAAAGATTGTTTTGAAAAATGTCTCAAAAGAAACATGTATTGAACAAAACATTCTATTTAAGCTATAAGACAACATATTCGAGATGCTGACAAGCATGCTTATTGCATGCAAAAGCACAATCTCGTTATCCCAACTGATTAGATTTGTGAAGAATGTTAAGTATGATGCAGTGGGACGATTTCATCAAAATCTGGTGTGAACTACTCTGGTATTGTGCATTGTGATACTAATGGTTCAACAACCAATTGTGCAAGCATAAAAAGAGCTGGGATTTGAGCATAAAAATTGGGCTTAGGCTGCAAGTTTTAGGACCTAACTTTGGAAAATAAATTTTATAGTGATATCATTTGCTCCAAGGGAATCTCATGAAGCACGTGTTCAATTTTCTCTTTAGAGGGAGTACCTGATGTTATTAGTGTTCTTGATATATTTGTCTTGAATGCAATGAATTATGAGTGTCCTGAACAATTTTAAGAAAATATGAACAAAAACTAAATTGAGATTAGTACAAAACCCATTACATAATCTAAAACGTAAATGTTTGAAAAGTAATGATAAAAACAGAGTATGGTATGTGTGGTGCAAAGAAAGTATGAAATGAGAATGTGATTTTAACTCCCAGTTAGACATGTTACATATATTAACTCGGAATAACTAAAAACTACTATGAAGAAACTAAGCAAATGAGAAATATGGAAATCAAACAGTTTCACTAATCTCATTTAACTCACCTTGTCTGTAATTTAGAATGCACTGAAAAATGCCTTTTCTAAGCAAATGAGAAATATGACAATACTGTTTGTTTCTATGTTGGACCTACAGAAAAATAACTGAATCGTCATTAGTGAAGTAGAAAATTTGTCAAAATAAAATACCCTAAAGTGAGATAAAGTTTATAATACATCAAAAGAATGAAAATAAACTTTGCATGCTTATGATCGGACCCATTTGCCTCTGAGTTCATACATCCTTAAAACTACTTAAATCATAAACCAATGAAACCAAAACTAAAAATTAACCCAATAATTAAATACATAACTAATTAAAGAATCATAATTAAATACTTTTGTAATGGTAAAAAATGAAAAGTGAAATGTATCCCTAAATTAACTCAATAAATAAATGCCTCAAAGATGAAATGCAACCCAAAAAAATCAAACAATACGTTTGCAATGGTTAGGTTTGTAAATAAAGAATCAAACAATGAAATATAGTTAGAGAATCATAATTAGTAAAGATTTGCAATGAAACCCGATAGTGGTAAAGATTTGCAATGAAACCCCAAAAGTGCTTTGAAATCCAACAAACCCAAACACCATTTGAAAAATAAAATAAAAAATAATTACAATATAATGGAAAAAAGCTACGCCCAGATTATTACCTACATGTCACTTTAGTACCAAGAATACATTCAAATCTCCCATACTCCTGTTTTTCCACAGAATGCAAACATCTAAACCCATAAATGCAACATATCTGAAAACCCTGTTTTCCAAATGATATGAATAAAGCTCCTAATTACAAAGTAAAAATCATAATATAATTAGCCAAAAATATAACATTCATATATATGGTCAAACGGAATATAGAGATCTAATACAAAATATTACCGAGCCATAAAATATACATATCAATTATTAAATGAAATATAAAGATCTAACCTAAAATATTTTCGAACCAGATCTGTCAGTGAGAAAAAAATTTCACCATCAGATATGTGTATGTGTGTGAAAAAAATCTCACCATGTATGTGTGCCTTCCTTGACTTCGCACATAAGGCACCAAAATCGCACCATCAGATCCCACCACAATCGCATCAGATTTGAAAGAAATTAATTACGATTGCGTCTGTGTGTGAAAAAAAATAATTAACAAAATCGCACCATCAGATCTCACAATAACAGTTGCAAGTTCAAATATTTTTATAAATAGAAAAACATAAAAAAAATACATAAAGTTTCATAAAAGTGAAATCCCCAAATAATATACACTTGAAACACCGCAAAAAAATTATCAGATTTGAAGAAGAAGAAGAAGAAGAAGAAGAAGAAGAAAAAAAGAATCAAACCACTACACTCTCAGAGAGAGAGAGAGAGACAGAGAGAGAGAGAGAGAGAGAGTGTGTGTGTGTGTAAGAGATAGAGTTAAAGATTACCTGCAGCATGAGAGGTTGGGGGAGACAGCATGTAGGGTGATGAGGTCGAGGGTGGAAGTGTGGGTTAATGAGGAGGCAGCGAGGAGACAACAGAGAGTAAGGGAGGGTAATAGAATAGTCGTGTGAATCGAATGAAAAGAGGCAAGGGGAGACTGAGAGGATAGAGTGAGAGGAAATAGTGGGGAACCCAAAATACTATTGTACCCCTCGTTTCGAATTTTGAAAAAAATTGTTGGAGTGTTAAAAGAGGGAGAAATTAAAGAATTGAGGGGTAAAAACGGCATTGCTAGAAAAAAGTAGCTTATGACATCATTAGATATCTCTTATGACATACATAAGTTTTGTAACTTATATATATAATATATATATATATATATATATAGAGAGAGAGAGAGAGAGAGGCTCACCTACATCATGCACTATACATCACACCGTACATCACAACTAATTCTAGGCCCTTGAAAACTTTTTTTTCAAATTTTATATTTTTCCCTTGAAATTAACCTTCCAATAAATCCATATGCAAAAAATTAGGTCAAAATACATTTTGTAGCTATTTTTAAAAAATCCACAAAAAAACTGCTGGCGCAGACCCTTAAAAATAAGGTATTTTTAGCAGGTTTTTGTGGATTTTTTAAAAATAGCTACAAAATGTATTTTGACCTAATTTTTTGCATATGGGTTGATTGGAAGGTTAATTTCAAGGGAAAAATATAAATTTGAAAAAAAAAGTTTTTTAGGGCCCAGAATTAGGCGTGATGCATGGGTGATGTATAGAGCATGATGTAGGTGAGCCTTCTCTTATATATATATATATATATATATATATATATATATAATATATATATATATATATATATATAATATACTAGTGAAATGCCTGTACCTGAAGGTATGACGAAAATTTCCAAAATATGTAATCGTGAAACAGGGAAAATTTCGAAAGTACGTAATCGCAAAATGACAAAAATTTTCAATAAAGGCACACAAATAATTTTTACAAGTATAAAGTCGTATATAATTTAAACAATAAATGTTTTATATATTATAAGTGTAGATTTTCAAAGTATTTAATCGTCTAAATTTAAGTCATAAAAATTCTTTTACAATACAAATGTGTACACAATTTTAAAAAAAATGGAAAAAATTCCCTTTTGTTTATAGGACTATCCACCGTGTTTAAAAAATAAAAGAAAATCCAACAAAAAATAGTCCACTTTGGACCTCTTATAAGCAATATAATCCAAATATACTCAATTACATAGAATCAGGGCAAACTTCAAATAAACAAATATTTAAAGCATATAAATCCAAATATAAGTTTTACATCAAACATCTCATAAATTTTTCTGGGAGATGCTTAGCAAAATCCATGGTCTTGTGCCACGTTCTAAAATCCTATATAATTAGTATTGTCTTTTGCATCAAACATCCAAAGTGGTAAACCACTGTAGATGAAGTGCAATAAGAGGATAAAGCATGTGAAACAAGCATATTGAAACATGTAAGATTGAAAATAAAATACAAAGATGATCTGCAACTTATCCCTTAGGGTCCGTTTGATAGAAAACTGGGAAAATGCAAATGATTCCAGGACATTTGATTCCAGGGCAAACAATTCCAAGGCAAATGAATATTTTCCAAATTGTGTCTGTTTGATACAAGTTGGAAAATCATCAATTTTCCACATTTTCTATCAAACGCAAAAGCTGGAAAATGGATATAAATGTGGAAAATTTGTTTACGGAATATATATATATATAAAATAAATATATATTATTAAATATACAAAATATATATATTCCGTAAATTATTATTAATTTCTGGAATATTCATATATTTAGTATATTTTTCAAAAATTAATAATAATTTACGGAATATATATATTCCGTAAATAATATAATATATATATTCATATATTCATTTTGTACATTATTAAATGTACAAAATCTATTAAATATACAAAATCTATTAAATAATTATATTTTCATATATTTTGTATATTTAATAGATTTTGTACATTTAATCATGTACAAAATGAATATATGAACATATATTATATTATATAATGAATATACTAAATATATACTATTTAGAGAATATATACATAATATATATATATATCTATATATGTAAACATATATTCTGTATATTCTGTATACATATATATGAATACATATATACATATATATATGTATATATTATGTAAATATATACATATATATGTAAATTATATATATACTGAATATTCTGTACATATATACATATATAGAAAATTATATATATACTGAATATTCTGTAAATATATACATATATACTGAATATTCTGTAATATATACATATATATTTACATTTATGTATGTATATATTCTGTAAATAATATATATTTAGTATACATATATATAATATATATGTATATTATATTCTGTATATATACATATATATTGTATATATACATATATATAATATACATTATTATATATATGTATATATTCATAAATACATAATATATACATATATATTCATATTATATATGTATATATTCTGTAAATAATATATATATTATATACTAAATATATATTATTTACAAAATATATACATATATAAATACATAATATATACATATATATTCATATTATATATGTATATATTCTGTAAATAATATATATATTATATACTAAATATATATTATTTACAAAATATATACATATATAATATGAATATATGCATATATGTATTATGTATTTATGAATATATGCATATATATATTATGTATTTATGAATATACATAATATATTAAATATAAGGAATATATGAAATATATGAAATATACCAAATTTAAGAAATATAAATATATATTAAAATATATGAATTATATAAATTATATAAATGTACGAAAAATATAAATATATGAAATATATATAAATATACGAAATATACGCAATATACATATATGTGCTAAAATATATAAAATATACGAATATATATTAAAATATAGGAAATATATATATTTATATATTTATTAACAATATATATTTATATATTTATGAAATATATAGAGTTATAAAAAAAAATTGGTTTTAAGTGATTTGCCACCCAAAGGTGGCAAACAAAAACCTGACCCCCCCCCCCCCCCCCCAAAGAATTGAATTCCACCCTAGGGTGGCAAATTGTGCTTAAGGGGTGTAGTACATAGAAATCAAATTCGAGGGCAAATTAAGGCTATCAAACAGCCTAAAAGCTGAAAAATACCAGAATTTTTCAACTTTTGGGAATTTGCCTTGGAATTTTTGTGCTATCAAACGGACCCTTAGATTAAGAATGAAGTAATACTTTATTTTAAGAGTGTGGTAATAGTGAAATAGTTATCAACTTAGTGAAATATCACCAATATATATATATATATATATATATATACAGAGAGAGAGAGAGAGAGGTCCCTTAGTTTAAGGACCCTCAATGAGGTCTATTTTTTTTAAATAATAAAAAAAATATTTTGGAGCTGTTTTTTTCTATGGTTTTTAAACATTTCAGTAGAACCATAAAAAGATAATCAGCTCAAAATGATTTTTTTTACTATTTTAAAAATATCGGTCAAACTGTGTCAGTTTTTAAGAGCTTAAAAACTAACACAGTTTGACCGATTTTTTTAAAATAGCAAAAAAATTCATTTTAAACTGATTATTTTTTTATGGCACTACTGAAATGTTTAAAAATCATATAAAAAAAATCATCCCAAAAATATTTTTTTTACTATTTTAAATAAATGGGTCTCATTCAGGGTCCTCAAACTGGGACCTCATGAGATCCTTTCCCTATATATATATATACAAAAATGATCTGCAACTTTTTCCCTATATATATATATACAAAAATGATCTGCAACTTATCCCTTACATTAAGAGTGAAGTAGTACCTTATTTTAAGAGTGTAGTGGTAGTGAAATGGATGATATGCAATTTATCCCTTACATTAAGAGTGACGTAGTACCTTATTTTAAGAGTGTAGTAGTAGTGAAATGGTTATCAAATTAGTAAAATATCACCAATATATATATATATATATATATATATATATATATATATATATATATATATATATATATATATATATATATATATATATATATATAATTTACTATACTTGTTTTTCACCCATAACTTCCCCTCTCTCTCTACATAGCACCGCTAGCAACAAACCCCCTCTTCATCGCCTCCCTCTCTCACCATGGCGCTCTCCTCTGTCATGATCTAAACCTCAATCATCCGTCACGCTCTAAACCCCCAACATGTCGCCTAAACCTTTCTATTGTTTGTTGCGGTTGTTCTTGATCCTAAATATAAGTTGAAGTATATTGAATACTTTTTTGGAGAGTTGCATGGCTTTGTTATTGCAATGGACTTCACTAGGAATGTAAGAGAGACTTTAGTTCGACTTTTTGATTGGTATCATGGAAATAGTTTTTCTGATACAAATCCGGGCAATACAAGTCCAACACCAAGTTTTGTCATGCTTAATGATGATGATGATATGGATGGGCGTGCATTTTTATTATCTCAATATAAAAAATATTTGGAAGCGAAAGATAACTCTAGGGCTAAGTCGAAAGTTGAAAAATATCCGTTGGTAACATGTGAGATGGATAGTATAAATTTTATATTCATAGTTGGTGGAAAAATATTCAAAATAGATATCCAATCCTCTCTTTTGTTTCCCGTGATATATTAGTTATTCTCGTGTCTACCGTTGTTTCTGAATCCGCATATCGCACGAGAGGTCGTATTTTTGACCCTTTTCGTAGCCATTATCAACAAATACGGGGGAAACACTTGTTTGTAGTCAAAATTGATTATGCTCCTCAACAAAGCCGATCAATATTCGAGATACGTTGGACGACATTCCACAACTAGAGAAACTTGATTCGGGTAACAAACTGTTATATTGTGATATTTCATCTAATTTGGTTGTTTAAATGTTATTGTTGATAATCTTGTTTTTAATGATTTGTAGAGTAATGAACTACAAGTGGAGAAGCTTAACGTCTGGCGGCATGGATGCGTTGGAGTTTTGAATATTTTGTTGTTAATTTTTAATACTTTAATTAAAGATGTTAATTTGATATGAATGTATTAATTATGTGGTGGACATACTTTTGTATCGGTAGCGTATTATTTTAAGGGTATTACGTTGTTTGTTATTTTTTACGAGTCCCTCTATCTCCACTCCAAAACACTCTAACCCCACTTCACATTCATATTAAAGGTCTGTAATTACCCCCCCCCCCCCCCCCCCCAAACCCACAATTTCTTTACATGTATATATGTGTATAAAAAAATGTTTCTTTGCTTATTAAAAAAAGATTTATAAAAACTAAAAACTATTTATTGTTGCAAAATTGTTTTTAAAAAAATAATAAGCATTTTTTCTATTAAAACTGGTTAAACTTTTTATAACTCTTTCGAAAAACATTTCAACCGTTTTAAAAAAAAATAGTTGTGATTTTAAAAAAAAATGTTCTGTATATAAAAAGATATTTTTTACAAGATAAACTTTTTTAACTGTTAAAAATATATCTTCTATATAAAAAACTTTATATTTTATTATAAATATTTATTTTATAAAAAAAAAAATTCTACTCTTTTCTATGAATATCGATAAAATGCTACAAAAACTGTAAAAAAAAGTTTATTTTTGTACAAAACAGTCCTGTCTTCCTAAAAATAATATTTCAACTTTTTTCATTAAAAAAATCTCTCACTGTTTTTTTTAAATCAACTGTTGTTTTTTAAAAATGTTTATAAAAACTAAAATAATGTTCTATATAATATAAAAAACAGTTTTTACACAAATAAATTTGTTTAACTGTTAAAAGTCGGTCTTTTATATAAAAAAGTTGAACATTTTGTTTAAAAATATTTTATAAAAAAATTAACACTATTTCTATGAATATAAATAAATGATTAGAAAAACAGTTAAACTGTTTTGTTGTCTATTTTTATTGAAAACAGTTTTACCCATTTATTTAACACTGTTTATATAAAAGACACATTTTTTTATTTATGTTTATATTTTATTTAACACTGTTTATATAAAAGACACATTTGTAACTGTTAAAACAATTTATTTTTGTAAAATCAATTTTTTATATTATATGGAACATTATTTTAGTTTTTATAAACAGTTTTTAAAAACTATAATTGATTTAAGAAAATCCGTTGAGATATTTTTTTAATGAAAAGAGATGAAATATTTTTTTTAAGGAAAAGAGGGTTGTTTTGTACTAAAAAAAAACTTTTTTTTTTACAGTTTTTGTAGTATTTTATCTATATTCACAGAAAACAATATTAAGTTTTTTTATAAAATAACTTAAAATAAAATGTACAGTTTTTTATATAGAGTTTAAATAGTTTATTTTGTACAAATTTTTTTTTATATTATACAGAACATTGTTTTAAAAATCACAGCAAATTTTTTTTTAAACCGTTGAAATGGTGTTTTTAAAGAGTTATAAAAAATTTAACGAGTTTTTATAGAAAAAAATGCTTATTATTTTTTTAAAAACAATTTGCAATAATATGTAGTTTTTATTTTTTATAAATCTTTTTTTAGTAAGCAAAGAAACTATTTTTTACACACGTATATACATATAAAGAAATTGTGGGTTTTGAGGGTATTATAGTCTTTTAATATAAAGGTGGAGTGGGGTTAGATTATTTTGGAGTTGGAATAGAGGAACTCTTTTTTACTGATATTATTAACTTGTTTTATTTGGGTATGGTAGAACTGAAGTATTGTTTTTTTTTTTTGAAATGTTGTTTTTTAAAGGAAAATGTTGTTTTTAGTAAAAAAAAACATATGGTATTTTTTTAAAGGAAAGAGTTGTTTTTAATAAAAAAAAAAGTGTTGTTTTTTCAATAATGTGCTTTTTTTTAAAAAAAAAACAAACTATTTTTATTTAATGTTGTTTTTAATTAAAAAAAAAATGTTGTTTTTAATAAATAAAAGATGCGTTGGTTAATATGGGTATGGACCAAATAGAACCGAGACCGAACACGGACCGCTTGAAAACTGAATAGGACCGAGACCGATTATTTCGGTCCGACCTCGGCCAATAATTTTCTATGACAGATTAATGCGGCCCGGTCCTAAAAATACCTCAAAACCAAACTGGATCGGACCGCGAACACCCAAATATAAATTATTTACCCATTAAGTGCTTTGGAAAAATTTATATATGTGTTCATTTAAGGCTTGGGTGACTATAAATTGGAAGCAATTTGAGGTGAAAATTTTACCCCCTATAATAGCTAGGGTGATTACAAATTTATTGCATGTTTTGTTTTTCTAAAGTCTTCATTTAAGGGTTATTGGTTTGAGCATCTCTTTTAGGGTTAGCAACCGGTATTTAGTGTTTGTCATTGTCCAAGATTTATTTTATTGACTATAATGTGTGGCTCCGGCTTATATTACCTAGAGGGATAGTTGGCGTATATCAATAAGAATAATTATACACTCCCCGAATGGGGAGTTACCGAATCCATCCCCATCAATCCCAGCATCAATATTATAAAATGACAAAATAATCTGGACCCTTAATTTATTTTTCAAAAATAATGCATTATATCTTTGAAGTTGTGATTTATTTTAAACTAAAACCAAAACATATTCTTTTAATTTTTTTAAAATTTATTTTAGATTGATAAATAACTAGAGTTATGATTTATTTTAAAATTAAATAAATTTGACATTAAATTAATATTTAATGGATCCATTATCAAAAAGTCTTCAAACATTTTTTAATACACATTTAATTTTTTTATTTTTCTATTTTATTATAAAAAGTCCTCAAACCCTAATTTAACTAATATTTCCTTATTTTTAAAGGTTCGCGGCAACGGCACACATAGAGTGTTTTAATGAGGTGAGGGACTTTGGGGAACATAGTTTTTTTATTTATGCAGTGTTAAATAAATTTTACATGAAACTAATATTTAATGGATCAATTACCAAAAAGTCCCTCAAACAATTTTTAATAAACATTTAGTCCAATCCTTTTTATTTTGTTCCAAAAAGTCCGCAAACACTAATTTAACCAATATTCTCTTATTTTTAAAGGTCCGTGCCAGCGGCACACATTGAATGTTTTTATTTTGTTCCAAAAAAATCCTCAAACATTAATTTAACCAATATTCTCTTATTTTTAAAGGTCCACGCCAGCGGCACAATTTAAGTATTTTTATTTTGTTCCAAAAGACCTCAAACACTAATTTAACCAATATTCTTTTATTTTTAAAGGTCCGCGCCAGCGGCACACTTTGAGTATTTTTATTTTGATAAAAAAAAACTTCAAACACTAATTTAACCAATATTCTCTTATTTTTAAAGGGTCGCGACAGCGGCACACTTTAAGTTATTTTATTTTGTTCCAAAAACAAACCACCTCCAAAAGAGTATTAAAACCGATTTTAACAAAAAAAATAAAATTGGGTCATGTTTTAATTAGGTCATGTTCGTATTTGGTAAAAAAAGATTTTTTTTGTCGCATTTAATTGGGTCGGATTCGGATTATTTTAATTTAATCATGCTCATGTTCCTTTTTTTTATTTATTTATAAAAACACAATTTTTTTATATAAAAAATTCTGTTTTTATAAAACAATTTTTTTTTACGTTTTGTAAACTGTTTTTTAATTAAACAGAGTTTTGTAAAATTCAGTTTTTATAAAACACAGTTTTATTGGATATTTTTTTAAAATATTGTTCAATTGTTTTAAAAAATTAGATCTAGTTTTTGGCTATTTTTCCTATTTTTCCTCCGACAATTTTAGGTTGACGCACGAATTCAACTCATTTTATGCGACTCGCTGACGTGTTGTATCTATATTGGTTCGTACCCTATTTTTTTACTGGCTAAAATTTGCATTTTATTTACTAGCTGGAAGGTGTATTTTTTTTTATGTTGTTGAAATTGTAATTTAATATTAGTAAGTTTGTTGTGATTTAAGATAAAAAGAGTGAGAGAAATGTTTGAAAAAAATAAATAAAATAAAAGGGAGATGATTGGGTATGGGTTCGGTAAGATTGATTCGGGAAGTGTAGCATCACTCTATCAATAACTTTTGGAGGTTTGGTGACAACTATTCCATGCTAGGATTGTTTTTAGGGAAAGCGAAGATACACTAGGGACCTATGATTGGTTATTAAGTCTAAATTTCTTCCTCCACCAAAAACAAAAGTAAAGATACATTAGGAAGCCCAGTTATTCCCACTCTTATATAATCTTCCCCCACTCCAATTTTATTGTCGATGAGTATATTACCCTTCAAATCCTCAAATTCTTTTTACTTTTTCAAAATACACCACCCACTTTGTGTGTAAGATATAAAAGAGAAAAGTCAATATTTGTATATGTATAAGAAACAGTTTATTTATTTATTATAGAGAGAAAAGTAAAAAACAGTTTCTTTATTCATTAAAAAATGTTAAACTGTTTTGATCATACAAAAAAAATGATTATTATAGAGAACTGTTTTTAAAAATTAGAAAATATTTTTTGTACAAAAAACTGTTTTAACTTTTTATAAGTGACTGTTTTAGAAAATTATTTTAGTTTTTATAAACAGTTTTTAAACGCAACCGTTGAATTTAAAAAAAAAGAGTTGAAATAATTTTTTTTATTTTTTAACGAAAACAGTTTCTTAACATAATTGTTTTATAAAAAAAATTGTTTTAACCTTTTTTTTTTAATTTTTTAGCATTTTATTTATATTCTTATTTTATAACTATAACTAATTTGTGGGTCACCCACCTAAAACTAGAGCTGACAATTTTTGACACGATAACCCGTTTATGGTAATAACCTGAAATGACCCGAATTTGACACGATTAGCTTGTATATATTTAAGAGTACCCAAAACTTATACTCAAATAAAAATCAACGCGACTCGAAAATGACACGACTAACCTGAATTGCCACCCCTACCTAAAACGTAATACCCGACAAACTCACCCCTTTAACTATCACTTGTTGCAATTAAACCCAAAATCTGGGTTCCCTCCATGTTAATATATAAATGGCTTTCATTGTTTTATATAAACTTTAAAATAAACAATTTTTACAAAATAGTTTTCTTTATATAAACATTCTAAATAAACTGTTCCAATACATATTTTTTTTTTCAAAATAGTTTGTAATTAAAAAAACGTTTAATATATAAAAAACAATTTTTAAAAAAAATTCTTTTAAAGTTTAATGATGACAAAAAAATTAACTGTTTTTATAAAAAGAAAAAAACTGCAGAGTTTTATTTTTTTTTTTAATAAAAAACTGTTTTCTCGTTTTTACCCCTAAAGACATTAATGCACAATACTATAGGTATATTTTAGTGCAGCGAAAGAAAATTCTACCCTATGATTGTTTATTTAGTCCACTAGAGGAATATAATACCCTATGTTTGTTTATGTAGTGCACGTTGTTTTCTACAGTAACTTGGCTCTAACCTGAATCCCACGAACAAACAAGAACATGAATGATAACCCTATTCTTTATATAATGCAATACTGTAAAATTGTAATCATATTTAAGGCCCTGATTGGTTGGTTATCAATGGTTCCGTGTGGTTTGAAATTTTTTTCGACTTATATATTATCTTAGGGTGTGGCTATCTCCGGATCCTAAGTTCTTCCCCCACACCCTAAGACCAAAATACCTTTCCCACCTTTAAAGTATAATATGATTTTAAAACATAAAATATTTTAAGTAAGATAAAATTTATACTTTAAGATAAAATATAATTTTATTATTATTACAATGAAAAAAAAAGTTTTTTAACAAACAACAAAACAATTTTTGACAAAATAAAAACAGTTTTAACGAAAAAACTTTTTTTTTAACAAAATAAAAACTGTTTATAACAACAAAGAGTTTAAAAAAAATCTGTTTTTAATAAAACAAAAACAGTTTATAACAAAGAAACAATATCTTTGAAAAAAAATAGTTTTTAAAGAATAAAAATATTAAAACAAACAATTTTTAGAAATATAAAATCACTTTAGTGAAAAAAACTGTTTTAACAAAAAATCAGTTTTGAAAGAATAAAAATAAATTTTCAAAAATGTTTTTTTAACAAAATAAAAACAGTATTAATTTGTAGTAAGGTCTAAAATAAAAAAAAAATATCATGGGTTAAAGTAAAAAAATCCAAATAATAATATTGATAACAACAATAATTATAGTAATAACCATATATGTAATGCACAATGTTTTTAAAAACTATTTTTTTCTTCACTAAAGTGTTTTTATTTTTCTAAAAAGCTATTTTTTTAATATTTCTTTGTTATAATTGTTTTTTATTTTGTTAAAAACTTGGTTATGTTTTGTTAGAAATTGTTTTTTTTGACAATTTTTTTGGGTTTTTTTTATTAATTAGTCTCGTTTACTAAGTTTGTAGTGCCATAGGTCCTAATCTTTTTTTTTGCTCAATCAGGTCCCATGAAAAAATATTTTTGTTCCAATAAGTCCTATTTATAAACATATAGTAAATATTCACTATATGTACAAATAGGACCTATTGAGGAAAAAAATGTTGTGATAGAACATATTAGAAAATATTTCGTGTAAACGGGACTTATTTGTCAAGCGCCCATTTTTTTGTTATAAACAGTTTTATTTTGTTAAAAAAAATCGTTAAAACTATTTTTATTTTGTTAAAAACTGTTTTAGTTTCAAAAACTATTTTTTTGTTGTTAAAAAGCAGTTTTTGTCATCATAAGCTTTTTTTTACCCTCGAAAACTGTTTTTTTTATGATTTTTTAAAGATATAAATTGCTTTTTTAAAACTATTTTTTGTTATAAAAAGTTTTTATTTTGTTACAAGTAGTCTAATTAAAATAATTAGTAATGTGTTAAAGTGAAAAATCGAATCAATAATAATAATAATAATAAATTATATTTTATCTTAAAGTAAAAAATTTATCTTACTGGGGAGGGTATTTTGGTCTTAAGGTGTGGAGGAGGGTGTGGAGGAGGAACTTAGGGTGTGGGGATAGCCACACCCTTTTTTATTCTCTTTGAAATGTTAATTATTTTAAATTGTCGAATATCTTATGTGTCATTTTATTTGAATCGTCACTTGTTATTGGTAAAATAACAATTTAACATATAAATAGACATGTAGCTTGTCAGTATCTTAACACATGGGTAAAATTGCACAAATTACAAACATCATTGTTAAAATTGCAATTTTTAAAACATCGGGTGTAAAATTGAAAATAAAATTGAAAATCACCCCAAAATTTACAATTAATAATGCGTTTTTCCCTTCTATTTTTTTCCTTCCCTCTTACCAAACAACAGGAAGTATTGTTGTTTTCTCATATTTACCTTTCTAGCAAACAAAAATGAGGGAAAAGGGATTCCCTTGCCCTGTGGATTGAAAAAGTCACTCTCAATTTCCTTCCCTTCACTTTTTCTTCCTCTGTACCAAACAGAGCCTAAAGGATATCAGTCAGGAGACAAATATGTAATAGCTCAGTTTTTATTTGTAAAAGCTCAGAAGACATAATTAATATATTTCAATCATCTGGAAAACAAAGAATAATATGACTTCTAATGAGAGTTGTGATCAACTCTATGGCGTAAAAGATTCTAAGTGTAGGGAAAAGGAATGAATTCTTGTTTGTAAACCTGCATAATATGTTACCATGGTAAGGGCTTTACAACAAAATCATGTGCTACCAAGCAAGCCAACCAGAAATGAATAGGGTCACGCATCAATATAATACCTCATGGGGCTAAAGTCCAAACATGGAGAGAGAGAACATTTGTTATAACAATCGGTAGCTACTTAAGCGGAGAGAATTTGATGTCTGTATACAAAATAGATCTCTCTGTATACAAAATAGCGTCCACACTAAGACCTCAAACCAAATCCGCCAACCACCCATTTTATCAGTAAAGATTGAGTAGTGCAACATTTCCAAAAAAAATCCCTCAAAACATCCCCAAAGTTTAAAGTGCTTGTACATTGGGTGGGGCCCACACTTACAAGCACTTACTGTACTTTAGGGAGGTTTTAGGGATTTTTTTTTAGAACTCATAGCATTATTCAGAAAAGATTGTCCGTGTGACATTACCGCTCACTGTAAAGAATACAACGAACTAATAGATTGAAGTAACTCCATGCTCCGAATATTGAAGTAAATGAATGCTGCCAAATGTCATTTATTTTAAAAAATGATAAAAAAGATGCGTTCTGAACCAAAAAAACAAGTAAATAAATATAAGCCGAAACTGATCAGCAATGCCAAAATGCTTACACTCCTTGAAAATGACTTAAGAATTACACTAACAATTTCTCGCACATCTAGCAACAAAAAGGGGAAAAAAATTAGACTCCAAACAGATACCCACAGTTGCCTACAGAAGTAAGGGCTATATTAGATAATCACAGCAAGAAACTTTTAAGTAGCTGTCTTCAGTTGGGGAGCAGCAACATTTGAATAGACGGGGTGAAGCACATGGCCTTCCTTGGGCTCAACATGGATCCACTTGCGGCCGCTAAGCTTGTGGCGTTCAAACTTGACGCACCCTTCTTTTAAAGCATAAAGGGTGTGATCCTTCCCCATTCCAACATAATTTCCTGGATGGAAACGGGTGCCCCTCTGCCTAACAATGATATTCCCAGGTATCACCCTCTGCACCATAAATCAAAATACGTTAAAGATCAACAAGCAAAATATAATAACAAGGATTTGGGGAGGTTACCTCCCTACCCAGGAATATTATGTTGATATTAGAGACACCCCTTTGTTTTCATAATAGCGACTTTAACACCTATAGGCTATAACAGGAAGGCATCTCAAATATTAGCATTGTCACAAAGGGTATGTCTAACAAAAAGCCTCAATACTAATTAGACTCACCCCAATAGGTGTTATACCCTTCAGGGTGCTGCGAGAGGAGTTAAAAAGGCTGCAATACCCTTTTAGTGACGGGCGGAAGCCATTTACGCATGACTACACACACCAATAATTAGAGTTTTCTCTATTTCAATCACATTTATGAAGCAATAAAGTTGACGGTTAGTTATAAACAAATGGGAGGACCTTCATTAATTAGCCTCGCAAGTCGTGGTTAGAAAGATACCAAGGTAAATAATCAAAAGATTAACATTGATAAAATAAAAGATATTTTAATCCTATTCCATGATCTAAATTATCTCCTAAACATTCTTAACTAATAATGATGCTAATTTCTTATGTGTATGGGACTTATAGCGACACGTGGCACGTTGTTGTGCCTCCGGGAGACGACTATCTTTTATTTTGCATTTTTATTTTGGGGTTTATGGCATTTTTTTTATTTTAGGTGTTTAATTAGTCTCCAAGCATGTTTGGGACTACTGAGTCATTTTAGTAGTTAGTTGTCCTTTTTTATCTTTTTGGGTATTAGCTTGACTAGCAAGCTAACTCTTCCTTCCTATAAATAGACCTTTTGGCCCTCATTTTACTTAACCTTAAATATTGAGAATTGAGAATTGAGAGAGAAAGAAATCCATCTCATTAATTTAGTTTATTTTGTTGTTGTGTGGGTAATAGTTGTTGTGTAGTGTAATAATAACGCTCCCGCATTTGAAGATTTACATCAAATTAGTATCAGAGCGAGGTTTGTTCTTGGTGTTCGTCGGGGTGCGTGAAGCAGGTCTCGAGTTGAGATTCCAACTCTGCAACCCTTCAATCGAAAGATTGATAAATATCCAAATGGGAATCGGGTTGATGGAAACTCTAAATTCCATCACCGCTAAAAGGAGGATACCAACCCTTTTAGCAACCTCCACCCTCCTCCACCTTCATCTCCTACTGCCACACAACCACCACCTCGTTTGCATGAATCTCCGTCTTCAATTTTTTTTTACCCAAACCCTAGCCCCACCCCTACCAAATAGCCCCTAACCCTGCCCAA
Organism: Sambucus nigra; assembly: GCA_949130495.1. NCBI lineage: Eukaryota > Viridiplantae > Streptophyta > Magnoliopsida > Dipsacales > Adoxaceae > Sambucus > Sambucus nigra. Next base: position 245,076,554 of record OX422212.1, on the reverse strand, counting down.
TCAACCCACTACCCTAACTGTTAACACCGACCCCACCCCATCCCTTTTTTTCGGCCACCCTATCTACCTTGACCAGGTCATAACTCCTCCGAAACCCTATGGCTCCACTTCCAACCAACCCCACATGCCAGAAAAATTCAAAAGAGGTCGGAAAAGCCTCCATCGTCAATCGCCTGCTACCACAGACGCCGGACGGCTTCTATTTTCCTCCGACCGACCTTCCCTACCCTTGTTGACAACCATTGACGACCCCTCTTGTCAATAAACCCCTCACCGACCACTGTCCATCCCTCAGGGCTCTTTTCCGGCGCCGACACAACAACAAAAAAAAAACTCTAGCCCCCCCAACCGACCTAACCCTAGACCTTCGACCACTCCTCCAACCCCAATCTAACCAAAAATCCCTCCACAGGGGTCAGACAACCTTTACAGTTGTTGTCCACCCTTACCACCATCAAACCGACCCCACCCAACCTCCCTCCCTGCCTTAATACCCTATTCCGACCCACGTACCTGATCCAAGCCCTAACCCAACCCCAATTTTGCCCTCAAACCCAAATACCAAACCCTAGGCCAATTCTTTTTAAACTAAAATAGCCCCACCCCTATTTTAACCCTCATTTTCTCTTTTCCCACTCATTTATGTCTAACCAAATCAAATCCGACCCAAAACAGGTCTGCCCTACTTTGAGCTGATCTCACCTTCCCTATTGACCTCTGATCTGATCAATCTTTGACACTACATACGACTTCCATGAGAAATGTACCCACTGGGGATCCATTTTCCAACTATTTGCCGTTTTGAGGCCCAGCTTTCCGGAATGTCGCCGTCTTCAGTCCACTTATCTCGTCATCGTACTCGCAAAGTTGCGGTTGCCGAAGTTACTGTCCGGTCAGATTCAAGGGTCCACCAAGCCAAGTTGCAATCATGTGCTCGTGGTGTTGAGAAGGCGGATATGATCGTCAATTTTGTTGCTCCGATGCCGTAGGGGGCGTCGTTGAGATTTGGGTATATTAGACACTATTGTTGTAGATCCATATGGGTCTAACAGAAGTTCGGTCAATCCATTTGCGTGTTGGATTTGATTTTGGTTTTCCTTTGGAAGATAACGCTTGTGGCGACTCGTGTACATTTGGGCATTGATAAGTCACCCTCCAAGCTCGACGACGAGTTTTTTCGAAGGCGGAGAGAATGATGTGTAATGGGACTTATAGCGACACGTGGCGCGCGGTTGTACCTCTGGGAGACAACTATCTTTTATTTTGCATTTTTAGTTTAGAGTTTATTGTAATTTTCGTTTATTTTTAGTGTTTAATTAGTCTCCAAGCATGTTTGGAACTAACATGTCATTTTAGTAGTTAATTGTCATTTTTGGTCTTTTGGGGTATTAGCTTGACTAGCAAGCTAACTCTTCCTATAAATAGGTCTTTTGGCTCTCATTTGTACTTATCATTGAATATTGAGAATTGAGAATAGAGAGAGAAAGAAACCCATCTCATTAGTTTAGTTTATTTTGTTGTTGTTGTTGTTGTTGTTGTTGTTGTTGTGTAGGTAATAGTTGTTGTGTAATGTAACAATAACGCTTTCGCATTTGAAAATTTACATCAATTTCCCCCACCCCTTTCCATATTGTCACGCCCCAAGGGGCCCACCGTACACATCATTTAATTTCCTGGTCTTGGTCCTAATTGCAGAAGCAAAGAGTGACATCCTCTCACCTCTCCACCAAATTTCTTCACCCCAAGATTCTTGGGTTTTGAGTCTCGTCCGTTTTTCGTTGATCCTGCTGTTTTTTTGGTAGCCCAGCGCCTAAACATCAAGCTCAATCCTCCCCCAGTTACATCTAAATATTAGTACAATCAAAAGAAAATTAGACCCAGAAAACCATCATCTTTGTGGAGTACAAAATAATATATTCTCACAGAGAAAATGAAAATCGTACCTCTAGCAGAACTGTAGACAGGAATATTTGTTACCAACTCCTTGAGATTCAATCTTTTACACAATGAAGTTGCAAAATTCATCTTGGAACCTGAACAATTCCCACATAAATTAATTCATCCATACAACATATATTTTGACTAACCAGAGTCGTGAAAATTGATCTTGACCTAGAGGTTAACCTTGGGCAAACAGTGACGCTTTGGCCAGATTCAACTAGTTATATAATCAGCCAAGACAACTTGTGGTGCAAAAACCCAATAAAGTTCATTCTCTAATAAGAAACATATTGTGCCCCAAAAGCAATCGTGCATCTTATTTCATACAATTGAAATATTGATGGAAGCAAGAAAGACAGTCTGGTGTTTGTCTCTCAACATCTGAAGATGGACTGAATAACCTCACCATTCCTTTGGTAAAAGGAAAAACAAAAACTAAATAAACATAAAAAAAATTCTAAAGATGGGAATAATGCTACATGGCATCACATAATATAGGAAATTTAAAAAATAAATATTTCACTCACTATGCAAGTATGATTTTTAAAATACAAATTGGTCTCATTAATCATATGGCCTCACTAAACACCGACCAAGACAACTCTCTGAAAAGAAATTGACGAATGCGAGTATGATGCACGGGCATGGAATGATGCAGACATATATTATTATTTGTAATTATTATTTTTTTATTTAATTAGAATAAATGGTTATTCCTTTTGGAATATTCTAGATTAGGTTAGTTAAAACTAGTGATATCATGGCTTAAGTCACTAGGCCCTTGATATCACCGCTTATGTCACACTTAACTTGTCCACCAAGCATTGGGGGCTTAAATACCCATGTGGCCTCTCATTTTCGAACAACCAATTAGTATGAATGACCGAGTATGAGTGAGAGTTATTTTAATTAATTCCTCTTTTAGCGTGCGTAAGCATTTCGTTGCGTTAACATTTGCTTAGAAGTGATATTCGCTCCTGGTGTTTGTTCATACTAAATGGAGTGGACAACACAGCCAAGGTCCGAGTTCTGGCTTAAACTCGGAACAATTGTTCAGCTGAGAGAGTGGCTTGGCCGATAAATGTTAGAAACGCAGTCAGATTTGTGATCGAAACCCCAAAAATCAATCACATATCCGATAAAGAATTGTTACAACAGCTGGATTCAGCCCCAGGATCTTGATATAGCCGCTTCATTAAAGAGAGGAATTCTTTTGTGGTCGAAGAAGATGAAGATGAACATTGGATTGAAGGTGACAGCCATTCTAACACCCTTCTAGGCCTCCATTGCTATCCTCCTTTCAAACGACGAGGTGCCAAGCATCCCCAATGGACAAAAACCCTAACCCTTGCAGATTTGCCTTCCGAAATGGTCAACATATCCGAAGAAGAATTGTTACAACGGCTGATTCAGCCCCAAGATCGTGATATAGCCGCTTCAAGAAAGAGAGGGTCATGGAGTTCTAATTCGGGGTCGAAGAAGAAGAGGAAAATTGGATTGAAGGTGACAACCCTTCTAACATACTTCTAGGCCTCTATTGATAACCTCCTTTCAATAGACAAGGTGCCAAGCAGCCCCAGTGGACAAAAGCCCTAACCCTCGCAGATTTGCCAACCAAAATGGTCAACATTATTGACACGAACAAAGTGAACTGTGAGCGAGTAGATCTGAAAGAGATCGGAGAAAATAATAGAAAAGGAGTTCAATCGCCGGAGTTTACTCTCACCAACGGGACGATGGCAACAAACACTCTGACGAGGAGCCCCGAGGTGATTCCCGCCCAGATAACGAGGCAAAAGAGGTGGGAAATCATCATCTCTTGTTGTAATCATCAATTACGATGGAGAGTCAGGCTGGATTTTCTATTGGCAGTGGTCACAATGAAGTTAGGCAAAGGAAGTTCGACGAAGGGGTGGAGAGCGCGCAGGCCACCATCGGAATCAGTCGACAGGTGGATCGTGAGGTTGCCAGCAAGGTCACGATCAAAGTTGATCAAGGAATAGTGGCCGTCAGTGTTCCCGTCGCAGGTGGGGAGCAGAACTGGCAAGATGCTGGGTTCAGGGTTTGTGAAAACCACATGAGCTTGAATTGCGCCATTGGTTAGATTTGGAAGAAGCAGAATGGGGCTGGGATTTTATGTATGAGGGGTAGCCGCCTCCATCCCCATCCCCGTTAGAAATTTTAATCCCCAAACCCGCCCCACTCCCTGTTTGGTTCAGGTCCCGTACCCCTTGTAACGGGTTTCGAATTCCCCGTGGGGAATCCATTGTAATATAATATTAGAATCTGAATTTTTTTGGGGGGGTGGGTGGGTGGGTGGGGGTGAATTTTCATACAATCATATATAGCCAAAACATCGGATTTTTACAATCCACAAACCTAAAATTCAATAATATTATACAAACCATATATATACCTAAGCACCAAAAAAAAAAAAAAAAAGATACATACATACATATATATATATATATATATAGACAGGCTCCAGTACACATAAAATATATACACCAAGTATATATACCTATTTTTTTAAAATAGTAAAAAAATTATTTTTGAGTTGAGTTTTTTTGTGTGGTATTTAAACATTTCAAGGGACACATATAAAAAAATCTGCTCAAAATAACGTTTATACTATTTTACAAAAATCGGACCGATTTTTGTAAAATAGCATAACACGTTATTTTGAGTTTATTTTTTTATATGGGTCCCTTGAAATGTTTAAATACCATACAAAAAAACTCAACTCCATTTTAAAAAAATAGGTTTGCGGCAGCAAGTATGTAAACTTTTTTTGTGTATGTATGTATGTATGTATGGAGCTAGGCTATGGTACATACCGATTTTTTTAAAATAGTAAAAAAATTATTTTTGAGTTGAATTTTTTTGTATCGTGTTTAAACATTGCAAGGGACCCATATAAAAAAAACAACTCAAAATAACTTTTTTCGCTATTTTTAAAAAAACAGTCAAACTTTCACAGCTTTTAAAGTGCTTTAAAAGGTGTGAAAGTTTGACCGAATTTTTAAAAATAGCAAAAAAAGTTATTTTGAATTGGATTTTTTTTTTGCGTCCCTTGAAATGTTAAATACCATATAAAAAAATTCAACTCAAATTTTTTTTTCAGTATTTTAAAAAAATATGTTTGAGCCAGAAAGTATGTATATTTGGTATGTACGAGAGCCGTTCTCTGTATGTATGTATGTATGTATGTATATATTGAACTTAAAGATCTGATCGGATTCATTCAATTCACATATACATTAAACATTAAGACAGAGCGAGACAAGAGAGAGAAAGATGTGAGAGAACATACCTGATGAGTGGAGAGGGAGAGCTGCAGAGGGCAGTGGCAGAGGAGAGAAGAGAGAGAGGCCGAAAGACACTAAAGGAGAGGAAGAGGGCCGAAGTGTTAGGGGCGAGGGAGAGGGAGACACAGAGGGAGAGGGTTGCGCATGTGCAAGTGTGTTTTAGGAGCTGGACTTAGGCGGTGTTTAATTTTACCTCTCAAGTCTGAAACTGAACAATTTCGACTTAAGAGGGAATAAATAGTGTTTGTTTTTTTAAATAATTAAGATGCTAACACCTATATTTGCCTCTGAATTATTAAAAGGTAGAGTTGCATCTAAAGTCTGAATCTAAAATATACATTCATTCAAAGGTACATTTCAGACATAAGACAAACATATTTTTCAGATTCAAATTTTAGACTTCAGATTTTGATGAATAAACAAATACAATTAGGTTAGGATTTTAACCTTTTACTCTTTATTTTATTAAATATAAAACATTATATATATAGGGGGACCCGTCGTATTACTTGAACTCGACACGAATTATTTAGGGGAATAAAAATAAAACCCATTAGCAACCCTGAAATATGATCCCCATAACAGCCCTGTTTGGGTCGGATCCCAGTGGGGACCCCAACCAGTGGGTAAAAATGCCATCCCTAAGTTGGGCCTCCCAACTGGTGCTATAGGAATGGAACAACCTAACTAAGTTGTGGCTAATTGGGGCCTAATTGGGACATAGATCAAATTTGTGCCTTTTCTTTGGGGTAAATCAAGTCAGGACTTTTGTGGCCTCCATTTAAGAGAATTTGGATCAAATTTGTTGGGCTGCTCAAAACCTATTAAAATTAATATCCTAGTGCTTCAAAAGATTGGCCTGCCTAGCCCCACACAATTCAAGAAATTTATTTTCTCCCCCAATAAACGATAAAAAAATATTTTCCAAAATATTTGTCCATTTGGCTTGGTCGGCTACAATATCCCCTAAAGCTCGGGGTCGAGCTTTTTCAAAGGAGGGGAGAATGATGTATTCAGGCACGAGGCACGTGCATGGATTGCAGGCACGTGCATGGATTGCAGGCACGTGCATGGATTGCAGCTCGTGACAACATATATTTTTATTTGTAAATATTATTTGATGTATTGTCTTTCATTAGAATACATACTTATCCCTTTTCAAATATTCTAAATTAGATTAGTTAGGTCTAGTGATGTCATGAATTAGGACATTAGGCCTATGACATCACCGTACATCGCCTATGTCCCACCTAGCTTGCCCACCTAAGTATTGGGAGCTTAGAAATATCCATGTAGCCTCTCATTTGGGAACAACCAATTATTATGAATGAATTTGACGTAAATCACCCGTCAAAAGGCTCCTAAAAATTATCTAAATACCACTATAGAGAGAGAAACACTCTTTTCTATTTCAAAATTCAAGTCTACCTCAAATGAGGCTTACGAGTATTTAAAGGGGAGGAGTAGCTTAGACTCCAAGCTAAGGCACTAATTACAAAATGCCATTACTAGTCCTTACCTTTAAATAACAAAGCAAAAGAAAGAAAAATACAATAACAAAATAAAAGAAAATACAAAAGAAAAGAATATAAAATGACTAAAAATCCCTAAAATAAGCATCCATTTCCATCACTCTCCCCAGCTTTGAAAAGCTCGTCCTTGAGCGTAGGAGATGAACGATAAGAAAGCAACATAGCCATCAAAGAACTCCTCACTAGGAAGAAGGGCCGTCCTCGGAAACGGCCCTTGTACTGGCTTGCCGTAAATCCCGGGAGAATAGGAACACAATCCAAATGTGGCCGACCAACAAAATTGCGACCCGAGATTCCCGCGATGAACCTCCTTAATGCTATGCCGCGAAAAATTTCCTCCGAACGCCGATCAAAAGCTACCACAAATGGGTCTACAAACCCACCACCAAAAACATCACCTCTAATATCCAAATCAACCCCAAGGGAGATAACCACAGATCCAAGCTCAACAAAATCATCATCCCCTCTCAAAGATTGAAAAAAATCTCCCAAATCAAACGTTTCCGGCTCCGAAAGTGCGTACGAATCACCCAACCATCCTCATCAAAAATGTCAAAAAAATTCTCAATACTCAATCCAATTTCGTTGTTTCTATCCTTCTTGCACTCAACCGGCTTGGGAGGATATTTTTTATCGTTGATTTGGCCCAATTGGGAGTGAGGGTGGAAGAATGATTGGGTGGAGCAACCAATCTTGGACTTGCCGCCGGTGATCTTGATTTGAGCCTTGAGAGTTAATCGGGGAGAACACATAATTATTTTGATCATTGGGGCTTGAAAAATGGGTGGTGGGCTAGGGGATTTGGGTTGGTGATGGAGGAATTTTGTCGGGTTGGAGGCTAGGGTTTGTAAATTGTATATTGGATTGTAAAATGGTACGTGAAACTCAAGAAGTAGGTTGTCTTGGATCTTGAATGGAGGATTTATGGAATGGATTTGGATTTAGGGAGAAATTACAGTTTAAATTTGGGTTTTCGGAATGGTGGGTTTGGTGTAGAGGGTGGGGTAGGGCAGGGGTTGTGTGTAGGGATTTCTTGGGTTAGGGTTAGGGTTTTGGAAATGGGTATAGATTTGTAGTTGTGATTGTACCCACTCTCTTATTCGCCTTTGAATCTCCTCTTTTAGTTGTTTGGATTTCTTGGAAGCCATTGAAGAGTTGTGCACGAATTTGATACAAAATACACTGATACACTAACACCAATGTGGAGCTCACCCGCTCTGATACCAATTTGACGTAAACCACCCGTCAAAAGGCTCCTAAAAATTATCTAAACACGAGAGAGAAACACTCTTTTCTATTTCAAAATTCAAGTCTACATCAAATGAGGCTTACAAGCCGGTATTAAAGGGGAGGAGTAGCTTAGGCTCCAAGCTAAGGCACTAATTACAAAAATGTCATTACTAGTCCTTACCTTTAAATAACAAAGCAAAAGAAAGAAAAATACAATAACAAAATAAAATAAAATGACTAAAAATCCCTAAAATAGGGATCCATTTCCATCAGAATGAATATGAGTGAGTGACTGTTATTAGTGTGTTTTGTGTAAACATTTTGTTGCGTTTAAATCAGAAATAGACAAACTTCAAGCCCCCCACCCTAGGTGAGAAGCTATAGGAATTGAGTGGGGAAGATGCTCAAACTGCAATCTTTATGAAAGATTATGAGAATATTTACGTTCAACTTCAACTTATGTAACTTTTTATTGATTTTGATAAGAATGTAAATCCTACAAGACAATTCCCATAAAAACAAATGATACACTTTTAGCCCTTAAACAAGAAAGACTTTTATTTTAAAATAAGAACCTTTTGCGATTCAATCCCTAAACAATAAGATTTTTCAACTTTCATCCACTATTTTTTTTTTGCACTAAGGTCCCTCCCTCCCCGTTGATGTTACGTTATATGTTGTCGTATACACAAACTAACACGTATACATTACGAAAATTCGCATATACATCATAATAATATACTTAAACATTACAAAAATTTACATACACATTATAATAAATTACATAGAAAAAATCAATTATACATAATGATAATTCACTTATACATTACAACACAAGGATTTCCGTTGGACTTTATTTATAAATCTCCTCATCATGTCCTAAAAGCCAAAAAAATAGAAAGAAAATATATCATGTGAGCAAATGCAATTTTTTGGTAAAAAAAAAATGATAGAAAAATCAGTGACGATGAAAGCACCAATGTTAACTAAAAGGTCTAAATATCATCACATGAAGTAAATGACACAAGTTATAATGACAAAAGAAAAAAAAATGTTAAAAGATGCACGTTGTTACAAAAATAAATGACATTGGACCTATTGTCAGTAAGACACCCAAAACTGAGTCAGAAATTAAGATTAAAAGTAGGATTGCAAACAATCCAAGATATTTATGAAGAGCTTGAGCTCGACTTTCTAAGCTAAGGAACCGATCTCGATATCTTGAGCTCAAAGAGCTCGAGTTGTTTGGTTTGTTATAACGTAAATGAGCGATTAGACCCCTGATGATCGAGCTATTCGAGCTCAAGATCGAACTTTCGTTAAGAGAACGCCCCGAGCTTGAACTTGATCTCAAACTCATATAAGAATCGAGCTCAATTAGGCTCACCTCGAGCATGATCTCAATCTTGAGTTCGTTAAAAAAAATTGAACTCGATGAGCCCATCTCGAGCTCGCTAAACGCTTGACTAGTTTAGACTATTGAGGCATAAATGAACTGGATTAAAGCTCGTAACCAAGCCCAGCTCGTTTAAAGCTCAAGCTGAAATCGTTCGTTAAGAAAATGAACCGAGCTTGAACTTTATCTTAAAGTAATTTATCATACCTAATTAGAAATAAATACTTGTTTGAACAAGATCTAGGAATATAATCTAATAGAAAATCAAAGTTGTTGGGAACTGTTTACGACAAATGCAAAGAACCTAAGTAGATATTAATGTTTGCAATAGTAAACAATTTAACTCACCTAACCCTTCCTCAAAATGTTTAAGCAACATTGTTAATTTTATGTATATTCCATTTATGTTGTTTCAGTGAAACATGAAGCAGAGAATAGTTATGAATTTGTACCAATAGGATACCCATCCATATGCATTTAAAATAAATCATAAAAAAAGGTCGTACCCAGTGCACAAGGAACCCGCTTAACTGCAGTGTCTGGGATTGGCGGATGTCGACTGACCTTACCCCCCCCCCCCCCCTATGGGATTTTGGAACAAAGGAAAAAAATAAGTACAGGCGAAATTTACAAGAAGGGTGCCACACAAATAGAAAGGGAAATTAAAAATAAAATACACGAAGATACAATGAACAATACGAAGTAGTTTTCGCAAATCACTAGTAAATAGTAATGTCGTTAACCAAAATTAGTAAGAATATGATACAAAAAAACGATTCAAGCATCTAATTTAACAAAAACATCAAGAGCTTGATATTGTTTGGGCATTTTGCTTCATGAAAAACACCTAGTTTCTGCTAATTTTTGGCTAAACATGCAAAAAAAAAAATCAACAAAAAGGTTGCCCTACCAATATAAAGAATTAATACATTAAAAAAAGGTCTCTGGAGAAACAATTGCCCACCAATACCAAGAATTTCCAAAAACACTAACAAAGAGGCACTCGAAAGTAGTTTGATTTATTATCAAACCTTAGCTGTAGGTATGTTATACACACACAAATACGCATTTATATAAACCCTAAGAATTAATCACACTCAAAGTCAAACCTTACGAATTAAAAAAAGTAAACATATGATTACTCTAACATATAAACCCTAACAACTAAAAATCAACAAATTTAACATTTAATCAGCATACCATAACATTTAACAGTTAAACCCTAACATTCCATACTTAAAACTTAGTTAAATCCTAACATTCGATATTTAAAACTTAAGAAGCTGGAAATGTCATTAAAAGTTACCTCAAATCGAATCTGAAGAAACAACGCGAGCACGAGTAGAATCGGATATTTGGGAGAAATCGAAGCTGAAGAACCGTGATTGGAAGAGAAACAAAAGGGCCTGGACTCGAGTGTTGGATGATCTTTTCTGCAAATTGATACCGTCGGGTAAACAAAAGGTTCCGCGAATTGAACTGGTCGGCGTTGGTATTTTTCTTTTACTTTTTTGAATCGATTATTAAAATCTCCCTCAAATATTTTTTTAATACATATTCAGTTCAAATATTTTTATTTTATTTAAAAAAATCCCTCGAATACCCATTTAATCAATATTCTCTTATTATTAAAGGTTCGCACTAGCAGCATTTCCACTCTACCCACCCCACTCCCACTGTTGGAGCTCTGGTGATCCTCACCGCAGCGCCTTTTTTTTGTGTGTGATGAGTGACTTTTTAAAAATAAAAAATAAAAAGGGTTGAATAAAATATATATTAAAAAAATTCGAGGCTATTTGGTATATGCCTTTAAATAAAAACAAATGGCACCCAAAATAAAAATAACCTAAAAAGATAGGGCATATACCAAATAGTCCATCAGATATTTTTTAATACACTTTTAGTTCAAGTTTTTTTATTTTGTTCTAAAAAGTTCCTCACCACATAAAAATACTAAAAAAAAGGAGCTCCGGTGAGGGCCACCGGCAGTGGAGGGGGAGGTGGGACGGGAATGTTGCTAGCGCGGACCTTCAAAAATAAGAAAATTTTGGTTAAATGGATGTTTAAGGAACTTTATGGAACAAAATAAAAAAAATTGGACTAAGAGTGTATTAAAAAATATTTGAAGGACTTTTTGATAATTGATCCTTTTATTATTTATTAAATGTCAAAATTGTTACTGGTTTGGTATCAATTTTTAGCCTATTTTTCTATCCCTCCATTTGTTTCTCTCTTTCCCTTTCTCTATTTATTTCTCAAATGGAACGATTCAATAATCACTTAACTAAAATCAAGGAACTATTCATACATTTTAGAATACTAATAAGGAAAGCCAATCTTTGATAATTTTGTTACCATACAATTGTTCTCAAATGGTTTCATTCAACGATGCAGAATATCACATTGTGATAAAATAATCGATTAAAAAAGATCCCCTATTTTAAACTAATGATTTTTTATATAATTTTCCTTATAATTTTTGTATATAAAACTCATTATATACAAAAAGTTAAAAAAACACTTTTATTATGATTTTTAATTTTTCAGAATATTACGGTGTAGTAAAAAAATTCCAAATGTTTTTTTAATTTTTAGAATATTACGATATAGTAAAAATAATTCACAAATGTTTTTTTTTAATTTTTTGAATATTATGGCATATTAAAAAAATTCCAATTTTTTTTATTTCCATAAAAATTCACAAATTGTTTTAAAAACATTAGCCTTTTTAAAATTATTTTCTTTAAATAAAAAATTGTTTTAAAATTATTTTTTTTAATCTACAATTTTGTGCTGTTTTAAAAAAAACTACACTTTTTTTAATAAAAAAAATTTAAAACATAAGTGAAAATAATCTTAAAAACATTTTTTCAGTTAAAAATTGTTTAGAAAAACTTACAATTTAAAAAAATAGTTAAAAATGTTTTTTTAAATGTTTAAAAAAAATACAATTTAAAAAAACATTTTAGTTGAAACGTGCACTTTGAAAACACGTACATTTTAAAAAGTTATTTTTACAAAAATAACATGCAACTTAAAAAAAGATAGAAAACTATACAGTTTTTTTACCCCAAAAAATGTTTTCGTGTTTTTTTTAACAACGGTGTTAAATTATTTATGTAAAAATCCTAATATTTTTAAAGTTGTTTGGTAATTATTTTGGAAAAAAAAATTGGGATTGTTACTTATATCGTAATGTTTTGAAAATTGAAAAAACACTTGGGAATTATTTTTACTATACCGTAATGTTCTAGAAATTAAAAAAAAAAAATCATTTGGCATGTTTTTACTATAGCGTAATATTTTGAAAAATTAAAAACAGTAATAAAAGAGATTTTCAACTTTTTGTATATAAAGAGTTTTTATATACAAAATGTATAAAAACATTTTTAAAATGGAGATAGAGAAAAAATGGAGAAAGGGAGGGTAAAACAAATGGGGAGAGAGAGAGAGAAACAAACGTCAAAATTCAAAGTTAACAAAATTTGTTAAAAATGGTACCGAATGAGTAATAGTGACAACTTTGGCACCTAACCTATAATAAATAATAGCAAATGGAACCCAAAACGAAAACAACCCTTTTGCGTGTTAAGTGTATTGTCTCCTCAAATAAAGAATTTTTTAAATTTCATTTGTCTTGAGAAATTTATCAAACTTACAATAAAGTATCATGCACCAATATACATTTTAATAAATTATCATGGATTAATTTACTTTAGGTAGGAAAAGTTTGCCATGACAGATTTTGTCACTACATCATGTGCAATGAACTCTTAATTCAAATTTCTTTTTTTAAAAATTATGGAAATAAGAGTTATATGAAAAATCACTTATTAATTAAAAGGTACTGTTAGCACTAAAACATTTTTTTATATATTTTATTCACATAAAAAAAAGGGATTTGTAAGATTTTAGATTTCAGAGTCTAACATGGGTATAAATATCAAGAATTAATTACAAACATGAAAAGAGAATATAACCCACGAAATAAATGGTGGAACTTAAAAGTAGATAAATTATAATTATTAAAAGATAAAATATTAAAAGAAGCGACATGGAATATCGAAGATGAGACTAATATAATATGGTTATATACATTAAGGCCCCGTTTGGTTGTCCCAAAATTATAAATTGGCTCATTAATTGCCCCATTTTAGCTAATGTGTAAAATTTGAAATTTAATTATTCGATAAAAAAAATGATATTCAATCATTTGAAATTGGAGTCACATAAAGTGTATGCTCGTCTCTCTTTCCCTCTTTTCCCCTCCCCGTTCCTTTCTCCCTCTCTCTTAATTTATTTTTATCTTTTTTTTGCTCATAGAACCTTAATATCAATTTTATATTACCAAACACTGCGTAAAATTGAATTTAAACTCATGTATAATTCACTAATTCACAATTAACCAATTTACATAATCAAATCATTTGTGCAACCAAATTGGACCTAAGAAAATATTGAAAGAGATTCTTAAAGAATCATAAGGTAGGGGTTTTAACACCCGCCCCCATGATTTTGACCATACGTGTATGATTTGGTAATTTGATATGACCCATTTGGGATTTAAACTTGATAAGATGGATCGTGGGTCAAATTTGGATAATGTAGTGGTCCTGGTGCGATTAGACTAGATTGGTATGTCTCAAAGTTATTATTAAGAATTATGGTTATCGTTCGAACGAGTGGCCACGTCGTTCGAACGAAGAAATACATGTCGTTCGAATGAGGTTAGAACGAGCATCTAACGACAAGGACCTGAACGATTTCCATCTTTCTTTGGAATCTCATTGGAACGCCCTTGTTAGAATGAGGTGTGTTGTCGTTCAAACGGGGAGTAGCTTCATGTTCCAACGAGATGGTGTTTGACCCATTTATAGCCTACGTTTGACTCTCGTTAGAAATCTCACTCTAACGAGAGGTTTAAAGTCCTTTGAACGACTGGACGAAAATAAGAAATTTTTTGCACATTTTAATGTACTGTCGTGACGTGGATAATCAGATTGGATAAGCTCTCAAGCTCTCAGCGGCTCAAAACAAAATGTGAGTCATATGCTTGATGGACCGATGGATAAAACGGTTGAGTTTAGGAGCATTTTAGGATTTAACCCTTAGGGTTTGGTGGTATTTAAAGTGGGTGTTGGCTCATTTAAGCAACCTAATCAGATTTTGCCTCTCTCTCTAGCTCTTAGAGCTCCTCCTCCACTAACCTACATACACCATCCTGGCACCACCATCCTTTCAACCAAAACCACCACAGTCCATCCAATTTCCACCATACTTAAGCTTATAAAAACCATCTACATCATTGTTAGGCAAAGTTATGAATTTTGAAGATGTTACTGGGGAATTTTGGAGAAAAGATGAAGAAGAAATTATGAAGTTTAAAGGGGGGCTTCATGGAGAGATCTTAGTGGAGCTAGGCAACCTCTTTCGGGCCACCTAATTAAGAGGTAGGAAGTTGTCATATTCTTCAACATTCATCCTACCATTGTTGGAGCTTATTTGAGGTGAAAAACTCTACTCTTTAGCTTAAAAACTCTATTTTCCATAGTATTGGTCTTGTAGTTAGAGTTTGTAAGAGGATAAGGCATATATGATTTAAGAGGGTTATTTCTTATGGATTTGTGTAAAATGCTTTACAAATGATTTCAAGATTTTTGAGTAAAATTATATATTTCGAGAAAACTTGGTATTTAAATATTTTATGGAATAAAATTTTGAAACAATATTTATCTTGTTGAAGATATTTATTGAACAAATGTCTCAAAGTTTTCTTATAAAAATTGAGATTTTTCTAAAGATAAAAATTTATTCAAGTTTTGAAGAAATAAAAGTATCTTTTGTCTTGAAAATATTTCTTTGCAAATATTATGAAATTTCTAAAATGAACCATGTGTTAAACCCATTTAATGGGATTTTTGGACTTAAAATCCCTCTTCCTATGTATATGAACTTGTTGTAATTTGATAATGATCATATAGACAAGTTTAATAAAGGTTTTAAATGTCTTTAACATGAATAAAGAAAATAAAAATTTCAGCCCTTAAAGTGTGTGAATAAGTATGAAAAATGTGATAAGTGGGTATTTCAAGACTCCATGTGGAAAAAAATGGTGTTTTCTTGTAAAGTAGTCTTTAAAATATCAAATGGTTTCCTTAGTAAAGAAAAGAATGAAATAAAGATATTCCTAACTTGAAAACGTGTTAACTCTAAAGAGTTCAATGAGTGTTAATGAGTAAAAGAATTCAAGAAGTTGGTGTGCATGAACTTAATAATGTTTTGGGAAATCGACACTCGTAAAAATTGAGGAAAATACGAGTTTGGAAATAAATGGGTAAAATGGTAATTTTACGTAAAGTGAAATATTTTCATGAAATAAAAATATTAAAAAAGTTGTCACACAAATAGTCTTGAATGAAAGTGATTTTTGAGGTAAAATTAATGCAAGTATGTAAAGGATAAGAAATGATAATTTTCAAAGTGTAACACAAGGTGGGGTGAAATCCCTCGGTTATGGCTTCGACCGGTAAAAGTGAAATAATGTGTACGTTTGAAAAATATTAAAACACATTAACATGGACTCAGATGAGACCCGAAAAGAATTAAGAAGGGCCCGGAGCCCTAGGGTGAAAGACCCAAAACACTGGCCAGAGCATATGGTAGCATAGCCAGTAGTGTGGAGCTTATTAAAGTACACAATTATTTGGAGGATTTCGAGAAAAAGAACAATGGAACATGGTAAAGAAATGGGTTACGTTGTGAATATAAGAAAAGACAACCTAACTTGAATGAAATTGATAAATATTCCGGTTGAAAGATAACGTCGACAACTAATAAGAGAAATTAGCTAACGTTCATGTCACGTGAAGAAATGGCAAAGTAAAGCGATTAAATAGGTAATTAATCAACCTAAGGAGGCTTTAATCCATAATTAACAAAAGTGTGTGTTTGTGAAAGCCTTTCAACGGAAAATAAATATTTTCTAATACGGTGCATGCATGTGTTGAAGGGTTCTTTTCAAGAAAAATACTATGGTAAATTCGGTGTGAGTAAATGAGTGATTTTGGTAAAATAATTATTCTCTATAAATAAATAGTATTTTGTTTAAGTATTTAACCGGGTGTTAAATCAGGAAAACTGGCAAGTTAAGCAAAAAGGGTCTCTTCATAGGATTAATGTGATTCAATCGGAACAAGTAATATTTTTGGAATAAAAAAAATTTCATGCATTAATATATGCATATGTATAGATATATGTGGTAATTGCAGGTGCACGTAGGTATAATGTATTAGAGTCTCCTTTCTACCGCTTGACTCTATATTGTATTGTTGTATTTTTCACTAGGCATTCGGCTCATTCCCTTTTCTTTATTACGGCAGGTTGTGTGCAGTTTTGTATTTTGAGAGCATTGTGCAGGTAAGTATCCTTTATTTTACGTTAGTAGCTATGAATGCTCGAACTCCGGAGACGCTTCCCATGAGTTCCACATATAGCTTGATCTGAACCGGATTTGCATGTTAAACAAGTAAAAAGTTAATTAAATAAAACTGGACTAGCAACATTATTTAGGTTGTCTCATTTCACTTCATGCCTACCTTTCGGGCCGGATCGATTTGACCCGCGAGTAACCCATAAATTCGGTTCGGGGAATTATAATTGGTATTAGAGCTCTAGGTTCAAGGTTCCTTTTGGGAGTGACGTAATGAGGTCGATAGTGGATTTTTCGACGTCGGTGTTAGTCTTGGGCCGGTCACGCTAAACAGGTGGCGATTTCGATTCGTATTCTCGAAGACAGAGTCTAAAAGATTAACACGAGGGGGAAGTTATTGTCAAGGAGCAAGTGGCTAAGTTATCTACCATTAATAGTTCCCGACACTTCGAATGTAGACGTGTTAGTAACTTACGTGTGTCTGTGTAATCCATTAGTGGCGATACCATGGTCTTTAGTGTAAGGTGCACTTGTGTCAACTTTTGATGACGCAAGAAGCTTTTTGAGGTGTTAGTAAAGACGAATGTCGCACATTGCTTAGATATGGAGATTTTTTAAAGTTAATTATAACTACTAGGTGACGAGAGTGGCATATCTAAGAAATATTTACTGCATAAGGACGCAATAGGTTCATTAGTTAGGAACTTGTGGTTAGTTAATAGGGATGATGTAATTAGAAAAACTTAATCCTTGGGGTATTGTCATATCGTAAGTAATTAACAAGTCAGTAGGCATATAGACCTATGTTGGTCGTTACTTGGGGATGTGTACTCGGAACTTAGTTAATAGGATACCACTATTATATATATATATATATATATATATATATATATATATCTTGTAAGCCATGATGTGAGTTACAAGCCATTGATGGTAAATGCGTTACGTGTATAACAATGATTAATTGGAGTAACGTAGAAGTAAGCCGTAGGTAGTTTCCTATGATTTGGTTTTCAGGAACATCGCATGATATTGAGGAATAAGATCCCTTGTGACGTTATTAGTGTGGACTTAAAGGATTGTAGGTTAAGAACAATGTCCAGTATCCTACCAGAATCTTTAGTAGTGTCAGATTTTGATTTGACAGGTAGTGTGTGGCATCAAGTTGATTGGAAGGGAGTTTTTGGTCCCTTTTATTGGGTCTCGATAATAGGGACATAGGCTGAATCTTTACCAAGGTTTCAACTAAAAAGAAGAAGGATTTTCATCTGAATGTTGTAGCTCGTTATTGGAGACTTATAAGTTAGTGTCTGCGCAAGCATATAAAAGTAGTTTGAGATGGATACTAGGAGGTGGGTAGGGCTTACTTACTTGGAGGGAATCACGGGTGATAAAATCTTGTTAGGTTTTGGGTGATGTTTACATTGAGGTGTGCTTGGTGTCCTCAAGGAACCAAGCGTGTTCGCTGTTATAGAGTGCAAATGTTTTGTTGACGGTTGTTATAAAGAACATGTGATAACCTAAGTTTGTTGACTAAGTTCATAAGAGTTGAATCGTGTAGTCCATGGTAGCATCGTCCGATGTAGTACAAATAGGCGATATAACCTTCTAAGGGAAGTTGGGTATTTATGCCGTGATGGGACATAACCCTCATAGTCGTAGGATAACTGAGTAAGGAAAAGTGTTATACTCGGTTTGACTAGGAGATGCATTAGAGACTTAGATTGTTGATGTCAGGTCGAGAACTTAAGAATATCACCCAAGATGGAGCATTGGATTACGAGTAAGGTATCGATATGTGTCGTTGGTGCTAATTAAATAACCCTAGAAGGAAAAAGATTAACCCTTAGCATGTCTTTCCACACTTGTATGGATTAGGAAAAAAGACCCGTGTATTACTTGTCATCCTTATAATGCTAATGATGACCGGTGTGGTCATTATGTAGATTTATTTTAGGTAGAATTTGGAGACAAGTGCGGTGATGGCCTTATACCAAGGATGGCTATTATGAGGCGAGTACTCGCCTAGTTGGGCATTACCTAAGTAGATAATGTGTTACAATCACTGTGCGATGAAGTAAATGATAACTTAGGTGTGTTAGGCGTTTACCAGAAATATAGATATGGTCGGCATTGGCAAAGGGTGTTTGACACTCACCTACTGGAGCGGTTCGTGTTTATCGTGGATAAAAGGGGGAAGCATCACTCCTAAGGAGGGAAGTCCAGTATTGACTTCCCCAAAGATAATAAGTATGTATGTTTCTTTCGTTTCGTGGAGGTAAATGGTTCATGATCCGATTGTTATGATTGATGACCCAAGCCAGGTTATATGGCTAGTCTAGGATCTGATGAGAACGTCTAGGGGGAATTGTAGGCTTCAAAGCGTATGGTATAGATTCACCTTTTGTAAACCATAATCCATTGTATGCGGATAGTATTCTTTCGAAACAATCGTTCATCCATTTCTAATCGTTGTGTTCTTTCAATTTCGGTGACCGAGGATTGTATTCCCTCGATTGTGGTAGTCTGGAATTGTTTGACATTGTTATTTTGGTTATGGTGCGACTTAACTCAGTATGAGTGCGGATGGACCTGGTGTATTTATTGTAGCTTAGCAATTGAGTTCGCTCTTTTGTAAATATCCCCTTATTATACACAAGTTTCGTGTATGTGTGGTTGCTCATTCAGCCGTATGATTTGCTCATAGTGTCTGTTTTCATTAGATTAACGATTTCGTAAGTTAACTGATGTGGCAGTTAGTGGCTTTAGTTACAAGGACTAGGTGATGAGCCGGTGTGGCAGTTAATGGCTCCATCTGTAAGAGCAGGATTGTGATTTGAGAATGTCATAAGCATTAAAATTCGAGGAAACTTAGCATGTGTAGTTATTTTATCCCTATGAGTGTAAGTTGGTTGGAGCAAGACTCAGGTAAGTGTTCCCGAGTTAGGATGCCTGGAGTGTTCCTTAGTTCGTAAAAGGACCTTGTGGGAGTACCGATTAGACGTACGATTTATGACTTAACTGATATATCATTCCTTGGGGTGAGCGATCAGCGATACAAGGTGAGCGTCATGTTTAACTGAACTTTGTGGTCAGGATGGCTCGAGAACTTGAGGATGCTCAGGACAAGTAGTCCTAAGCATTGGGATACCATACGATGATGGAGTGGGTGTAAGTTGCATGTTATTTTGCTCTTGGGTGAGTGTCAATCATAGGAGAGTGTTGCTTTGATAGATGTATTAGGTATGCCTTGGTTGTTTGCAAGGAAGCCTTAGGACTTGATTAAGTATGACCATCGAGAAAATGGAGATTCGAGGACTATTATGTGATTTGACGACGAGCCTAATGGTGGGGATTGAGACCTATCTCGTGTTGAGTTCTTTGGTGATCCCTCTTATAAAAGGAAGTATTACGATCTCCTAGTGGTTTAGGATTTCGAAAACTATCCTTGGAGGATCCCTATGACTTAAAGTAAGGATTGATAACCCCAATATTTGGGGAATTGATGGATTAAAAATTTCGAAGACGAAATTCCCTAATGAGGGAAGGATGTAACACCCGCCCCCACGATTTTGATCATACCCATGTGATTTGGTAATTTGGTATGACCTATTTGGGATTTAGACTTAGTAAGATGAATCTTGAGTCAAATTTGGGTAATGTAGTGGCCCTGGTGTAATTAAACTGGATTGGTATGGCTCAAAGTTGTTATCCTAAATTATGGTTGTCGTTCGAATGAGTGGCCACGTCGTTCGAATAAGGAAAGGCATTTCATTCGAACGAGGTTCGAACGACCATAAAACGACGAGGACCTGAACAATTTCCATCATTCTATAAAATCTCGTTGTAAGGCCCTTGTTTGAACAAGGTGCGTTATTATTCAAACGAGGAGTAGCTTCTTGTTCGAATGAGATGGTGTTTAACTCATTTATAACCTATGTTTGACTTTCGTTAGAATTGTCATTAGAATGAGAGGGGATCTCGTTTGAACGAGGTCCAAATTCATTCGAACAACCGGATGAAAATAAAAAATTCTGCACATTTTAATATGTTGTCGCGACGCGAATCGTCGGATTGGATGAGTTGTCAAGCTCTCAGCGGCCCATATCAAAACGTGGGTTAAAGGCTTAATGGAGCAATGGATAAAAGGGTTGAGTTTAGGGGCAATTGGGGACCCTTAAGATTTTGGGGGTATTTAAAGTGGTTTTTGGTTCATTTGAGAAACCCCAATCAGATTTTACCTCTCTCTCTCTAGCTCTTGGATCTCCTCCTCCACCAACCACCTTATACCACCCTAGCACCACCATACCTCCACCCAAAACCACCATAGTATAACACTTTCCCACCATACTTAAGCTTATAAAACCTATCTATACCATTGTTGGGAAAAATTATGGATTTTGGAGATGTTATTGGGGGATTTTTGAGAGAAGGTGAAGAAGAAATTATGGCGTTTGGAGCTTTTAAGGAGAAAGCTCAGTGGAGCTAGGCTACCTTTTTAAGGTCACCTTAAAAAGGTTGCCATCTTCTTCTACATTTTACCTACCATTATTGGAGCTTCTTTGAGGTGGTAAACTCTACTCTTTAGCTTAAAAATTCTATTTTCCATAGTATTAGTCTTGTAGTTAGAGTTTGTAAGAGTAGAAGGCATATATGATTTAAGAGAGTTATTTCTAATGGATTTAAGCAAAATGGTTTACAAATGATTTCAAGAGTTTTGAGTAAAATGATATATTTTAAAAAAACTTGGCATTTAAATATTTTAAGGAATAAATGTTTGAAACAATATTTATCTTGTTGAAGATATTTTATAAACAAACGTCTTAAAGTTTTCTTGTAAAAAGTATGATTTTTTTAAAGATAGGCATTTATTCAAGTTTTAAAGAAACAAAAGTGTCTTTTGTCCTTAAAAGCATGTTTTTACAAATATTATAAAATAAACCATGTGTTAATCCCATTTAATGGGATTTTTGGACTTAAAATCCCTCTTCCTATGTATATGAACTTGTCGTAATTTAATAATGAGCATACAAACAAGTTTGATAAAGCTTCTAAAGGATTTTCACATGAATAAAGAAAATAGAAATTTCAACCCTTAAAGTGTGTGAATAAGTGTAAAAAATGTGATAAGTGGGTGTTTCAAAACTACATGTGAAAATAAAGAAAAAATGGTTTTTCTTGCAAAGTAGTCTTCAGAATGTCAAATGGTCTCCTTAGTAAAGAAAGTAGTGAAATAAAGATATTTCTAACTTGAAAAGCGTGTTAACTCCAAAGAGTTCAATGAGTGTTAATCAGTAAAAACATTCAAGAAGTTGGTGTGTACGACTTAACAATGTTATAGTAAATCGACACTCTGAAAATGGAGGAAAAGACGAGTGCGAAAATAAAAGGGTAAAATAGTAATTTTATGTAAAGTGAAACATTTTTATGCAATAAAAATATTTTAAAAAGTGTTACACAAATGGTCCTAAATGAAAGTATTTTTGAGGTAAAATCATTTCAAATGTGTAAAGGACAAGAAATGGTGATTTTCAAAGTATAACATAAGGTGGGGTGAAATCCCTAGGTTTTGACTTCGGGCGGTAAAAGTGGAATAATGTGGACATTTGAAAAATGTTAAAGCACATTAATATGAACTCAGATGAGACTCGAAAATAAATAAGAGTCCGAAGTCCTAGGGTGAAAGACCCAAAACACTGGCCAGAGCATATGGTAGCGTAGCCAGCGGTATGGAGCCCATTAAAATACGCGGTTATTTGGAGGATTCTGAGAAAATGGATAATGGAATGTGGTAAAGAAATGGGTTGTGTTGTGAGCATAAGAAAAGACAACCTAACTTGAATGAAATTGATAAATGTTCTGGTTGAAAGATAATGTGGACAAGTAATATGAGAAATTGGCAAACATACACGTAATGTGAAAGAATGGTAAAATGAAGCGACTAAATGAGTAATTAAGCAACCTAAGGAGGTTTTAACTGATAATTAACATAAGTGTGTGTTTGTAAAAGACTTTTGACAGAAAATAAGAATTTTTTAACACGGTTCCTGCGTGTCTTAAAGGGTTATTTTCAAGAAAAATAGTAAGGTAAATTTGGTGTGAGTAAATGAATGATTTCGGTAAAAGAAGTATTCTCTCTAAACGAATGGTATTTTGTTTAAGTATTTAACCAGGTACGTTAAATCGGAAAAAATGGTAAGTTAAGAAAAAAGGGTCTCTTCGTGGTATTAATGTGTTTTAATTGGAACAAATAACTTTTTTGGAATAAAAACAGTTTGATGCATTGATGTATGTATATGCATAGATATAAAGTAATTGCATGTGCACGTAGGTATAATATGTTAGACTCTCCTTTTTGTCGTTCGATTCTATATTGCATTGTTATCTTTTCCACTGGACATTAGGCTCATTCTCTCTTCTTTTTTACGACAAGTTGTGTGCAGTTCCGCATTTTGAGAGCGTTATGCAAGTAAGTATCCTTTTTATTTTACTTTAGTAGATTTGAATGCTCGGACTTCGAGGACGCTTACCATGGGTCCTATATGCAGCTTGATATGAATCAACATTGCATGATAAATAAGTGTAAGGTTAATTAAATAAATATGGACTAGCAACATTATTTAGGTTGTCTCATTACACTTCACACCTAACGTTTGAGCCGGACCGAATTGACCCGTGAGTAACCCATAAATTCAGACTGGGGCATTATAGAGCCACAATGTATGGTGGCGGAACAAAGAAGTACAAAATAAAGTAAAAATCATAATAAAGTACTTTAAAACATGGCAAAGAACTAGAAACACAAAAAATTTTGAGAAATATAAATGGGCTAAAAAAAATTATCATTGATAATAAGTTTAAGGCGTATTATGGGTTTCAGCCACTATTATAAATATATTAAGGGAAAAAGTATTTATAAAATCACTAAATTTAGGGATAGAAAAACAAGTAATTTTAATATGGGAAAGTGTATTTAAAGTGATGATTCGAGAGTCTTAGTCAAGGATAAAGAGATTAAGAAAATAAGAAAAAAAATTAAGATGTTAATGAACGAAGGTAATAATATTAGATTGAATGTGAAAGAACTTGGGGAGATTCGAGATAGTATATTTTTGTAGAATTATGACAACAAATGTTAGGATTACTCTTAAAAACTGAAAACGAGGAGGGTTTTAGACCCCATGGTATTCTGATTGATGTGTTTAAGGAATGAATGAATGTCTAGGTTAACAAAATAATTGAATAAAATTATAATAACTAACAAAATGCTCAATGAATGGAGAAAGAGTGTATTAGTTTTTATTTTTTTTAAAAAGATATACAATATTGTTCAAATTATCGTGGGATTAGGTTAATAACTCGTATAATAAAACTTTGGAAACGAGTGATTGAACATCAATTAATATAAGAAATAATAATAGCTAGGAACAAATTTGGACTTATGCATGGGATGTTAATAATGAAAGCTATCTATTTATTGAGGAAGATTAATGGAATTGTATAGAGATAAAAATAAGGATCTTTATATTGTTTTCTACATTTAGGGAATGAGTATAATAGAATACCTAGACATATAATATGGTGGATTTTACATAAAAAGGAGTGACTCGTGAAAATTATTATGTGATAAAGGATACGTATTATGGCGTTATGCCTATAGTAAGAACAACAAGTGGAGAAAGTAGTGAATTTCAAATTATTGTAGGTCTGCACTAAATCTTAACACTAAGTCCTTATATTTTGCTCTTATTATGGTGACAAATACAAGATCAGGGGTCACGGTGTATGTTATTTGCATATGATATTATTTGAGTGGTAGAAACCAAGGCAAGGATTAATGTTAGATTGGAATTGGGGAGAGAACCCCAAAAAATAAGAGGGTTTAAAATAAGTAGGACTAAAACAGAGTATATGGAGTGTAATATTCGTAATATTAGGAGGACAAATGAGGATGTGGTGAAATTTGAGGGCCAATATATGAAAAAGGTGATTATTTTTCATTATTTGTAATAACAGTGGGTGGTCCTCCACGTTTAACACCTACAAATCATACAAGAACTTGAAATTAGAAAGTCTCCAAGAAACAATGAACCACATGTTTGAATGGGTCAAATGCAAAATAATTGATAAAGGGAAGGGCAAGGTGAATGCAAAGGATAAGTGAAAGGGCAAGGATAAGATGGCTGAGGCGACCACTACTCCATACCCCTCAACAACTTCAGTCGACTCATCATCTCTGTATGATATGAACTTTACCCCTAACTCAAGTATCCTGACTCCATTTGAGCCAACTAGGGAGAGGGTATATATCCTTGACACGCGTGAAGGTGCCCCAATTGCTAAGGGAGTGAAGGACATGAGCATCACTCCAGATACCATAGTGCACAACCGTCCACTATAAGACTTTGAGTACCGGGTCCGGATCACGGAGATTGTGATGGAAAAAGAGGACGATATATTGTGGTTGAATGAGGAAGTCGGTGTCCGATATATAAACAACACGTTAGGGGCATAGATCGTTTGGTCGAGTTTTCTCCTCAAGCCTTACTAAGTTTTTTTTTTCATATAATGTTATATTTGAAAAAAAAAAACTGGATGTAATTAAATTTATTATGTGTTTATGTAATTAACCTGAAACATTAATTTGGTTTGATGTGTGATGTTGGTGTTTATTGGTATTGATTTCATTACCATGTCGTATAATATTATTGAATGTGTTGATGTTAAGCAAAAGCAATACATTTTTAAACAAGTTTACCGTTGGGTAGTAGTTATTGCCTGACATTTTTTTCATTTTCTACAGTGTTGTCAGGTTCCTTAACCCTGACAAATCAATTTTTTCACGGTCAAGAACAATGATAAATTTGGGGAAAAAATATAGCTTGTGCGCACGAACTTAATTTGTAGTCGTGCACACGGCTTGGAATATATTTCACACTACCTATATCCGTGCACACGGTCAAAGTTAACCACACGCAGGATTGGTATACATTTAAAATAGCTTGTCACGATCGTGGATCGTGACAAGACCAATTCTTATCAGGGTCAAGGACCATAATATAATTGTGGCAAGCCATTTATTATCAGGGTCAAGTAACGTGACATGACCGTGACAAATCTGGATCACCCCAAATTATTATTGATATTGAAAGGGTGGAAATGACCGTGATATGAATCGTTGTCACCCCCTATAATTATTACGATCCATGATCGTGACAATGTTTTGTTGTCAGTGTCATTGATCGTAATAAAAGGGCCAGGACGGTGTAGTGTATGTTAGTGAGATGGTACAGTTTATTTAAAGTTTAGTCATATTTGTTACTTTAAATAATTAAACGAAAGCTAAGTAGTTAAAGAATATTATCGGTAAACAATTTATAATTCAAATAAATCTAAGCAGTGAAAGAACTAAGTGGGTTTAATTCAAATGATGTCTAGGTATATGATTAGTTGGAGGTTGTTTGCATATGAGCAATGACTACTCTTAGATTGTGTTACATATTATTTAAGTAACTCATTGTTTCTTAAATTTTTGTTAACTTTTATATAATAATGAGATTTGATGGGATTAGTTTGTTACATTATTATATTTTTTACTAAATCGCTATTCAATTGTGGCCATACGTTACTATGAACTGCCAACTAATTTTCCTTACTTATTGTTCCCTGTACAAATAGGTACAAACTAAAACCCATAAGATATATTGGTTTCACAATGTTTTTTAGTGTGCGAAAGACTAATTGGTAATTTTATTTGCAAACTCAATATTTTGTATAGTATTTTTTTAGTTCATACACATTTTTTTGGTTTGGTTAAAATTACCATACGTTTCCATGTGTTTGTTTATCTGGATGATAATTTTGAATGTGGTGTTAAACCATCATTTGTTATTAATTACGATTGCTACATTATTTGGTGTGCGACATATCATACCATAAGAATGAGTATATAGTCGTCTCACGATGCACTGTGTTAAGTAAATTAAGTTAAATATTCTAAATTTTTAGATTGTGCCTTTAGGCATGGGCAACCCCTAGTTATTTAGATGTTTGGTAATGAAACTAATCCTACATTTACCTATCATATATCCATCAAACTAATCAACATAAATACTAAGAAGGAGAAGAAACCACAGTTGTCAACAATCTTTGGATAATATGGAGCATGATATAGTCCAAAGTATCATTAAGCACCTTGCATCGATGCAGGTTAACTGCAATTTATATCGACAACTCATGGATGATTTTTTTTGAGAAAAAAATAAATCCTCAAAATAAAAAAAAAACATAAATTACAACATGTCAATTTTGGTCAGGATACATCCAAAATAACTCCACATTTGGTGAGTATTGGGATAAGAGGGATGAGATACTAGTGGATGAGCCATAGGATAACATATAAACCATGAACACCGATAAAGAATAAAGGACAGGATGATTAGACCAATAATGGAATCGAGTTGCACATTGATTTGAATTAGCTTTGATAGTTTATGTATTAGTTTTTGTAATTGTTCTTTTCAAAATAATGAATTTTTATAATTTGAATTAATATCACGTTTACAAAAAAATTGTTCACACTTATTTTTATATTTTAAAAATTGTATTTTCTAATTCACAAGATATCTTAATCATTAAATTTATCCAAAATAATTCACAAAAAGATGAAAACCATTAGCAGATTATGTCAAGTGTTACCTAAAGATTGTATGTAAAAAACGTCAACCGATAAATTTTGGAACAAAATGACAATATTATTTATAACTTTGAATTAAGTTCAAAACTAAAATAAATATATCATTAAGCATGCAATTTCTAACTTTAAAGCATAAAGTATGTTAAAATTTATTTTGTAATGGTGCATTTTCTTTCTTTATCTGAATGTGAAATCTGAAATGTAATCAACTCAACTTAACAAAATCTTTTTTTCCCAATTATTTAAGGTGGGTTACTACATGAATACAAGTTTTCATTCCATTCTGTTCAATGCATTTTTCTTTATTAAACCAAATGATATCATGTCCTTTTTACAATATCCCACTAAGTCAATTTTGGTTTACCTTTACCTTCTAATGTTAGCATGAATATTAACTAAGTCACTATCTTTGTGGACCATATATTGGTCTACGCCTAACATGTTCAAACCATCTAAGCCTATTTTTACTCAATTTATCTTTAATAGTGGATATTTTCACTTTTCACGAATATTTTCATTTAAATTTTATCCTTTCAATTTTTACCATACATCCATCATAACATCTACATCTCCACCATGCACTTTTTTCTACACATTTTATTTTTTGATATTCCAATTCTCTTTCCCTTATAATAATACAAGTCAATTAATCATCATATATAAATTTTACTTTAACTTTAAAGGTATACACTGATCATATAATATGCTGATAACACTTCTCATCTTAACCTAACCTACTTTAATCCTATAATTAACATCATCACTAATATCTCCATCTATTAGGATAATAAACATCCATCAATTTCGACTTCCCTATCCGGGAGTTGACATCCCGAGTACGACCTTTTCTATCTTGGCCCAACACTTGACTCAGTGCATTTGTACTAAAAGACGCCTTATCGACATCGCTCTAGGTATTGTTCCCCTCATTTATCCTCTCATAAAATAATATAAAACACATTATTAACTTTGAAAAAGAATTTTAATAAGCAGTCAAAAATTGATAATATAAGTTTAATTATAATACGATGGTATCAGTGATATGCGGATTAATAGTCTCTCCCTTCTTCGTTCGAACTTTATGTAGGAGTCGATCTTATGTGGCTTTTCCCCCGGGCCACTCTTAGACTCCTGTAAAATGCAACCAAATTAATGTGACACCCCGACTAATTAAATACCGGGCAGCTACTCCTTTATTAAATTAATACAAAATGCCAAGTTGGTTCAGTTCATAGCATCACTGTCGAAAACATTTTAATATTTACTAACCACCTAGTATTTAAAAAGTGAGTTGTCCATTTTAATTAAATCCAATTGACATGCAATAAATGAATTATGAAAAGTTAACATAACCAACACAATATAGTCACACTAGAATAACCATTCAATAATAATGAGTCTGAAGGAAAACTCCTCACAACAAACCGAATTCCGAAATAAATAAATACAAAGTCTGCATCACTAAAATTAATTACAACCCAAAGTCTAAAATAACTGAATAAGTAAGATGTCTCTAAAAGGAATGTGCGACATGCCCAACAAATGATAAAAACTGATAATGGAGTCAAGATCAGAAATGGAGGCGTCTAGTGTCAAGGTCTTGTAACTTCCACAGCAGCTACAACACGTCACCTGAATAGAACTCCTATGCATGGTGTCCTTGTGGCTGGGCACCTAAAAGATTTTTTTACAAAAATAGATTTGAAAGCAAACGGGTCAGAGCCCGATTGTGAAAATAATTTAAAAATATGCAAGTGTTTAATATCATTCAACAGTGAATATAAAGTACATGATAGTGTGTGAACTCACATGAGTTCCTCACCTCTCAACTAATTGTGCACTCCTATCATACCCGTACCCATTCTAGTTGATCCCATATCTATCTAGTCCAAAGCTAAATCTAACATTTCTATATAATATCCAATTCAAATCCCAACATCTTCTATTTAAAAGAGTATTGAGCCTTATTACACATTTTCCCCACTTTAGCACTACAATTTATTGAAAATCTTACATTTTCACTTTACAAACCGTTGCTATTATTTATACTCACAATTATTCACGACAATTCATTTCAATCAACAGTATATTATTTTCACCATAAATATACAATACTAGCACCCCGAGACTAAGCTGCGGTGCACACATACTCTGCTATCAAATCCCGGTACATCACGTACATGAGGACCACGTATACCGAATCTCTCAGGAAACGTTTCATTAACAACAATCACAAACAATGGAGGCGAACATAGTTCACATCACATGGGTCATGCACATACCTACGCTCCCATGATCATCAGACTTATTAACTTCTCAATAAGTCCTTCTCTGACCTATGTCCTCGAGGTATCGATCTAGATCTCCCCCGTAGGCACACAAAGATTAGATGGCCATAAACGCACGCAAACCTCCCATGATAGCAAGTACGGTAGGTATGTTATACACATATAACTACATAAACTAAGCATTCACATATCTTAGATATTACAATATTTTATTAGTGGTATACTTCTCGTTCTTATACCAACATTTAATATTATACAACTCACAAGTCCCCGGTTCATATGTATTTAAGTTATCAACTCTTCTCACGTCGTGATTTGTTACTCGCTTCCCAAACCACAAATGTCATCCGGTTTACTATAAGATTATAGGTTTTACTCTTCAATGTACTCCAATCTACCAACTATACCCATTAGTTAAATAAGGGAAGGTTATCTCACCATTAAAATAAGTCCACGGGACACTAGAAATAAATTCAGGCCAAAAAGGCCATTATGTCAACTCGTTAAAAGTCTCGTTCAAACGAGGTCATTCGAACGAGTTTGTTCGAATGAAGGGCTTCGAATGAAATACCAACTCGTTAGAAGTCATACTGTCATCTCGTTAGAAGTTCGTTCGAACGACCTGGGTAGGTATTCTAACGAGATGGCAGTTTCAGCCCAGAAATTCCAAAATTCGTTTTTCTCAATTCTTCTCTCCTTTAAATCCACCCTAAGACCATCCAAATTATGTTTTAACGTATATAAACCATTTCTAATCACCCTAGATCATTCCTTAACATATGTAAGGGTTCAAATCTTATAAATCATCAAGGAATTTATATAAATCTCCAAATATTTCTCCAAACCCTATGAACATGAACTCATAATTTTCTTATGCCCAATTACTCATCAAAAATCCATTTTTAAATCATCATATATAACTCTTCGAATATTAAATTAGTCCGTCATCATTCTACATGCAAAATCCTAACCCAAATTCAAAGTTTCTCCAGCAATTTCATGGTTTTCTTCAAAAATTTCAATATAAGATAATTCCTACACTAAACATGGAAGACATATTCAATGCACTAAAAATATCAAATCACTTGCCTTATATTGCTCTTCAGAATTGATGTTGGTGAATGAAAGTTGATTCTCTCCTTTCTCTAAAAATTTTCTCCTAATGTTGAAGATGGCTTGGTTTTGGTTCTTGTAACTTCTCTCAAAACTCACGTAGTCCACTCTCTAAACTTTTGCTGGTAATGGCCTTAGTGGCCCCTTTAGAATAATAAATATTAACTCTAATTTTCGTGGGTTTTAATTCCCATGTTTTTAAAATTACCAAAATACCCTTTTAAGTTGCCGGTTTGGCCTAAAAATGCCCCGGGACCCAAACTAAACTCCCGGCTAGTGTTTTCTGACTATTTCGACCCTTACGAACTCGTTGGCGCACTCAAAATGACCATTCGGTTGATAAAAATAGAATTCACTTTTTAATTCAAATTATTACATTCCTGACGCGACTGACACGCGCGTCCCAACTAAATTTCCCAAATTATCGTA
This sequence comes from Sambucus nigra, assembly GCA_949130495.1. NCBI lineage: Eukaryota > Viridiplantae > Streptophyta > Magnoliopsida > Dipsacales > Adoxaceae > Sambucus > Sambucus nigra. The sequence continues at coordinate 245,045,192 of OX422212.1, read as the reverse complement.
TTTCAGTCTCGCGACAATTTTAATATTTTCAATATTCATATATTGCCATATATACACATCATAAACAAATACCAACTCACATATCGTTAGTATTTATATCCGGATTAATTCTCAATTAATTCACATTTATTTTAATTAATCCCTTAAATAAATATCAATAAAATTACGGGGTATTACATACTCCCCCCCTAATAATAGAATTTCGTCCCGAAATTCGGAACTAAAAAGTACCTGGTAAAAACAACTCTGGATAACGTTCGCGCATCTCATCCTCGCGCTCCCATGTGGACTCCTCGGCATTATGATGCCGCCACTGAACACGTACCAACGGTACTATCTTTGACCACAATTTCCGTTCACTTCGGTCCAAAATAGCAATCGGCCCCTCCTCGTACGAACTATCAGGCTGGAGATCGATGTCCTCCAAAGCAATGTGAGTATGGGCCAAATCATCTCTAAGATATTTCCTTAGCGAGGAAATATGGAACACATCATGAATCCTATGCAAGTGCTCCGGTAACCCAAGTCTATAGGCAACTGGCCCAATCCGCTCGATGATAGGAAATGGCCCCACATATCTCAGTGCCAGTTTCCCCTTCTTCCCAAAATGCATAATCCCCTTCACAGGATATACTCTGAGTAAAACCTGGTCCCCCACTTTGAATTCTCTGAAGAACCTCTTGGCCTCAGCATATCTCTTCTGCCGGTCCTGAGCTACCCGAATGCGACTCCGTATCATCTCTATCCCTGCCGAAGTATCCTGAATCACTTCCGGCCCAAGGAGTTTGTTGTCTCCCACTTCTAACCAACATGATGGGGAACGACAAGGTCTACCGTACAATGCCTCAAATGAAGCCATGCCAATGGTGAACTGGTAGGAGTTATTATAAGCAAACTCCACCAGTGGAAGGTACTGCTCCCATCCACCCCCAAAGTCTATGATGCACATACGCCATATGTCCTCCAACATCTGATTTGTACGTTCGGTCTGCCCATCGGTCTGTGGGTGATAAGCCGTACTCAATAGCAATTCAGTGCCCATGTCCTCCTGGAAACTCTCCCAAAATCGTGAAACAAATATCTTGTCTCGGTCAGACACGATATTTAGAGGCACACCGTGAAGTCTCACTATTTCCGCAATAAAAATTTGGGCATACTGTCCCGTAGGGGTGGCCATAGGCCCGAGGCCCGCCAAGCCCGCCCAGCCCGCCCAATAAACAAATAGGGCTTGGGTAAGGTGAATAGGCCCGCAAAGCGGGCTTCGCAAAATTTTATAGGCCCGATTTTTTTTCGGGCGGGCTTGGGCATGAGTTCTTAAGCCCGATGAGGCCCGGCCCGGCCCGAGGCCCGAAATATATATATATATATATATATATATATATATATATATATATATATATAGGGGGACTTTTATAAATATAAAAACGTATACCAAGTCTTTTCATATAAAGTGGGAAACTTTATATATGGACTTTGTAATATATGGAGTTTAAAACAGATTTTTAATTTAAAAAAATCGTCTTTAAATAAAAAAAATAGGTATTTTAATTTTAAAAAAATATTTTAATTAACATAATAAGGCCCGATCGGGCGGGCCTGGGTAAAGAGCTTTCAAATCTGGGCGGGCTTGGGATTACATAATAAGGCCCGATCTAGGCCCGAGCGGGCTTGGGATAACACTTAATTTTTCAAGCCCGACCCGAGCCCGACCGGGCCTGCCCAGGCCCGGCCCACGGCCACCCCTACTGTCCCGTAGTGTAGTCTGTCCTCACGGGTAAAAAATGAACAACTTTGGTCAACCTATCCACAATTACCCAAATGGAGTCGTGACCTCTCTGTGACGTAGATAACCCCGTGATAAAGTCCATGGATATGCTCTCCCATATCCACGTCGGAACCTTTAATGGCTATAGAAGTCCTGCCGATCTCTCATGATCCACCTTCACCAGCTGACAAGTGGCGCATTTAGAAACAAACACGACAATCTCTCTCTTCATACCGCTCCACCAATACTGACGTCTCATGTATTGGTACATTTTGTCCCCACCAGGGTGTACCACGAACCGTGAGCCGGGCGACTCTTCCATCACCTCGTGTCGCAAGTCTTCCCCTTCCGGAACAACCAATCTCCCATTGAAGCGTAATCCCCCATCTGAACTAACGGTATAGGACTCGGCTCCTTCTACTAGTAATCGAACTATCTGCTCTTGACAGAACGAGTCATTTGCCTGGGCCTTTACCACTCTCGTGATAATCTGCGGTGTAACAGTCATCACAGACATGAACGATCGGACCACTGCATCCTAGTGTCCCAACTCCTTCCACTTTGCTTTCCACACCTCGTCCACTTCGTCTACTGGCCTACGATTCAATGCGTTTGCTACCACGTTAGCCTTTCTCGGGTGATATTGGATATCAAACTGATAATCCTTCACAAACTCAAGCCACCGTCGTTGACGCATATTCAACTCTTTCTGCGTAAAGAGGTACTGTAGAGACTTGTGGTCCGTGAACAACCGAAACTTCTCCCCCAGGAGATAATGTCTCCAAATTCGAAGGGCAAATACCACTGCCGCTAACTCCAAGTCATGGGTGGGGTAATTCTTCTCGTGAGGCTTAAGCTTACGTGAAGCATAAGCTATGGCCTGACTCTCCTGCTGTAGTACACCTCTAAGTCCTTGTAAGAATGCATCGGTGTAGACTAGATACTCAACTCCCGGTCTCGGCAATGCTAACACAGGTGCTGAGGTCAACTTGTCCTTCAACTCATCGAATGCCAACTGACAGGCATCACTCCAGATGAATGGCACACCCTTGCGAGTCAGATGTGTCAAAGGGCCCGCTATCCTTGAGAAATCACGAATAAACCTCCTGTAGTATCCTGCTAGGCCCAAGAAACTACGAATCTCAGTCGGTGTCATGGGCTGTCCCCACTCCCTCACCGCGGATACCTTCCCTAGATCTACCGATATCCCCCGGTCTGAAATGATATGCCCTAAAAACTGAACCTCCTTCAGCTAAAACCCACACTTCTCATACTTTGCATACAGCGCGTTCTGACGTAGCGTCTGCAAAACCTGTCTCAAATGCTCGGTATGCTCCTCTTCTGTCTTGGAGTAAACCAGAATGTCATCAATAAAGATAATGACGAATTGGTCAAGGAACTCTCTGAACACCCTATTCATCAAGTCCATAAACACGGCTGGAGTGTTGGTCAAGCCAAAAGGCATAACCCGAAACTCGTAGGAACCATATCTCGTCAAGAAAGCAGTCTTCGAGACATCCTGCTCCCTGATACGCAACTGATGGTATCCCGATCGCAAATCAATCTTTGAGAAGAAGGAAGCTCCTCTCAACTGGTCGAATAAGTCATCGATTTGGGACAACGGATACTTATTCCGTATCGTGACCTTATTCAACTCTAGGTAATATACACACAACCTCAACGATCCATCCCTCTTCTTTACGAACAACACAGGGGCACCCCATGACGAAGTACTCCTCCGGATAAACCCCTGACCCAATAACTGCTCAATCTGATCCCGTAACTCTCTCATCTCTGCTAGAGCCATACGGTAAGGTGCGTCGGCAATAGGCCGATTGCCCGGCGTAAAATCGATCACAAAATCTATGTCTCTACTCGGAGGTAGTCCAGATATATCCTGAAATACATCAGCAAACTCCCTTACAACTGGAATCGCATCGAAAGTATCACCACTTCCTTAGAGGTCTCCTCCTCTATATAGTACAAGTGAGTGGATGATCCTCCCTCAGGGCGAGGCATCGCCACTAAAAATATCTCCTGTCCAGGAATGGCAAAGATAATACTCCTACTAAAATAGTCAATCATGGCTTGGTACGCAACTATCCAATCCATACCAATAATCGCATCGTACTCAGTCATCTCTAACACTAACATATCAGCGGGTAAAGTAAACCTCCCGATCTCTATACCCACACCTCTCCATATAAGGGAAATCACGGAACCCCTATTCAACGGTGAATCTACACAAGTAACCGTGCTCTCGGCGGTGTTTAATAACCCAATAGTGCATGCAAATCTCATGGAAATAAAACAATGTGTGGTCCCCGTGTCAAATAAAATACGTCCCATAGTCCCCTGAATAGAGAACATACTCTGAATGGCCGGTGGATCCTGTGGGGCTGCGGCATGCTGGAGCTGATACACTCTTCCATACTGAAGCTGTCCCTGCTGGACTGGGACCGCTGGAATGGGTGGTAGTGCTGCCATCTGTGGTGGTATTGGGAGGGTGGCGGGAAACATAGGCCTTTGTGGCTCGTGTCGGGCACCTTGCTGCTGCTGCTGTGGGGTCCTGCCCCTATCAGGACAATCCTGGCGTTTGTGGCCAGTCTTGCCATAAATAAAACACTTCCCCGGGAAGTTTCCCCCTCGCTGTCCCTGCTGCCCTCGGCCCTGGTGGCCGTTACCATTCCTACCCTGGCCATACTGGCCCTACTGGAACTGCTGCTGTTGACCATTCTGACCCTGCTAGCCCTGATGGCCGTTCTGACCCTGATGGCCATGCCTGAAACCTCCCTATCCACTTCTGAAACCTCTAGATCTGAATCTCTTAGAATCCCCCTATTGGGAACCCTAGTCACCCTGCCTGTGCTGTCCCCGAGCAGATTGTTCCCTGCTGGCACCATTTCCCCCGATCCTGCCCTGTTGGCTGGACTCCCCTGATCTCTTGCTCTCAGACATGTGGAATCGATGATCCTGGCAGTGAAGTAATGCAGCATTAACCACATCAGAATAAGTGGCCAATGAGAGATTCCCCAACAAGTGTTGACGAATCCTCTAAGTTAATCCATCCATAAACTTCTGAATCTTCTTCTCCTCAGTCGGAATCTCATTCGAAACAATGTTCAAGAGATTGGTAACCTCATCCTCATACTCATCTACGGTCCTCCCTTCCTGCTTGAGGTTCATCAATTTCCTCCTCATTTCAGTGTGAACAGCTGACGGAAAATATTTGCGGTCAAACCGCACCCAGAACTCCTGAATAGAAAGGGCATCCCTCTCCTTTGCGGTGGTAATGGATTCCCACCACTGCAATGCAAATCCTACTAGCTTGAAAGTAGCCAGTATCTGCTTTTTAACATCTGTGCACTCGTACATCCTTAAGTGCCTCTGAATGTCCTTCCTCCACTGACTGGATACCACAATATCGGAGCTACCTGCAAACTCCGGAGGGTGTGCTTTCTGAAAAGCATCATGGACGCGTTCCCAAGTAGACGGGAATGTATGAGCCTGAGCTGGTGCGACTACCGGCGCCTGGGGTGGTTCCTGCTGTACAACGGCTAGGGTGGCATTTACCGCTTGGGCTACAATAGCTGCAACCTCGGCGGCATTCATAGTGCCCTGAACTGGTGCAGGCTGTGGCTCTGGCTGTGCATCCCTAGGAACTCGCTGCGCACGTCGTGGAGGCATTTGAAATGAGAGTAAAGTCTTATAAGTTCGCAGTTATAATCTCAAAATAGCTGAAGAGCGATACATACACAAAAGAATACAACAGTCCTAAAATATAGGGCTCCACATCAAAGAAAGCTCAGCGGAAACATAATAAGCCGTACAGATCCTAAGGACACTAGAACCTGATGCTCTGATACCACCTGTGACACCCCGACTAATTAAATACCGGGCAACTATTCCTTTATTAAATTAATACAAAATGCCAAGTTGGTTCAGTTCATAGCATCACTGCCGAAAACATTTTAATATTTACTAACCACCTAGTATTTAAAAAGTGAGTTGTCCATTTTAATTAAATCCGATTAACATGCAATAAATGAATTAGGAAAAATTAACATAACCAACACAATATAGTCACAATAGAATAACCATTCAATAATAATGAGTCTGAAGGAAAACTCCTCACAACAAACTGAATTCCGAAATAAATAAATACAAAGTCTGCATCACTAAAATTAATTACAACCCAAAGTCTGAAATAACTGAATAAGTAAGATGTCTCTAAAAGGAATGTGCGACATGCCCAACAAATGATAAAAAATGATAATGGAGTCAAGATCAGAAATGGAGGCGTCTAGTGTCAAGGTCCTGTAACTTCCACAGCAGCTACAGTACGTCACCTGAATAGAACTCCTATGCATGGTGTCCTTGTGGCTGAGCACCTAAAAGATTTTTTTACAAAAATAGATTTGAAAGCAAACGAGTCAGAGCCCGATTGTGAAAATAATTTAAAAATATGCAAGTGTTTAATATCATTAAACAGTGAATATAAAGTACATGATAGTGTGTGCACTCACATGAGTTCCTCACCTCTCAACTAATTGTGCACTCCTATCATACCCGTACCCATTCTAGTTGCTCCCATATCTATCTAGTCCAAAGCTAAATCTAACATTTCTATATAATATCCAATTCAAATCCCAACATCTTCTATTTAAAAGAGTATTGAGCCTTATTACACGGTTTCCCCACTTTAGCACTACAATTTATTAGAAATCTTACATTTTCACTTTACAAACCGTTGCTATTATTTATACTCACAATTATTCACGACAATTCATTTCAATCAACAGTATATTATTCTCACCATAAATATACAATACTAGCACCCCGAGACTAAGCTGCGGTGCACACATACTCTGCTATCAAATCCCGGTACATCACGTACATGAGGACCACGTATTCCGAATCTCTCAGGAAACGTTTCATTAACAACAATCACAAATAATGGAGGCGAACATAGTTCACATCACATGGGTCACGCACATACCTACGCTCCCATGATCATCAGACTTATTAACTTCTCAATAAGTCCTTCTCTGACCTATGTCCTCGAGGTATCGATCTAGATCTCCCCCGTAGGCACACAAAGATTAGATGGCCATAAACGAACGCAAACCTCCCATGATAGCAAGTACGATAGGTATGTTATACACATATAACTACATAAACTAAGAATTCACATATCTTAGATATTACAATATTTTATTAGTGGTATACTTCTCGTTCTTATACCAATATTTAGTATTATACAACTCACAAGTCCCCGGTTCATATGTATTTAAGTTATCAACTCTTCTCACGTCGTGATTTGTTACTCGCTTCCCAAACCACAAATGTCATCCGGTTTACTATAAGATTATAGGTTTTACTCTTCAATGTACTCCCATCTCCCAACTATGCCCATTAGTTAAATAAGGGAAGGTTATCTCACCATTAAAATAAGTCCACGGGACACTAGAAATAAATTCAGGCCAAAAAGGCCATTATGTCAAATCGTTAGAAGTCTCGTTCGAACGAGGTCATTCGAACGAGTTTGTTCGAATGAAAGGCTTTGAATGAAATACCAACTCGTTAGAAGTCATACTGTCATCTCGTTAGAAGTTCGTTCGAACGACCTGGGCAGGTCTTCTAACGAGATGGCAGTTTCAGCCCAGAAATTCTCAAATTCGTTTTTCTCAATTCTTCTCTCCTCTAAATCCACCCTAAGACCATCTAAATTATGTTTTAACGTATATAAACCATTTCTAATCACCCTAGATCATTCCTTAACATATTTAAGGGGCCAAATCTTATAAATCATCAAGGAATTTATATAAATCTCCAAATATTTCTCCAAACCTTATGAACATGAACTCATAATTTTCTTATGCCGAATTACTCATCAAAAATCCATTTTTAAATCATCATATATAACTCTTCGAATATTAAATTAGTCCGTCATCATTCTACATGCAAAATCCTAACCCAAATTCAAAGTTTCTCCAGCAATTTCATGGTTTTCTTCAAAAATTTCAATATAAGATAATTCCTACACTAAACATGGAAGACATATTCAATGCACTAAAAATATCAAATCACTTGCCTTAGATTGTTCTTCAGAATTGATGTTGGTGAATGAAAGTTGATTCTCTCCTTTCTCTACAGATTTTCTCCTACGGTTGAAGATGGCTTGGTTTTGGTTCTTGTAACTTCTCTCCAACTTCTCTCAAAACTCCCGTATTCCACTCTCTAAACTTTTGCTGGTAATGGCCTTAGTGGACCCTTTAGAATAATAAATATTAACTCTAATTTTTGTGGGTTTTAATTCCCATATTTTTAAAATTACCAAAATACCCTTTTAAGTTGTTGGTTTGGCCTAAAAATGCTCCGGGACTCAAACTAAACTCCCGGCTAGTGTTTTCTGACTATTTCGACCCTTTCAGACTCGTTGGCGCACTCAAAATGACCATTCGGTTGATAAAAATATAATTCACTTTTTAATTCAAATAATTACATTCCTGACGCGACTGAGACGCGCGTCCCAACTAAATTTCCCAAATTATCGTATTTCAGTCTCGCGACAATTTTAATATTTTCAATATTCATATATTGCCATATATACACATCATAACCAAATACTAACTCACATCTCGTTAGTATTTATATCCAGATTAATTCTTAATTAATTCACATTTAATTTAATTAATCCCTTAAATAAATATCAATAAAATTACGGGGTATTACAATTAAAGAAAAGTGTGACCAAATTAGAGTAATTTATTTACCATTAAACAAAATATGATTTAAATCAGTTTGCTTACCAACCTATGCTCCACCTCCGCATAAGATGTCCACTCGGAGTAGTACACATCCACCTTATTTGACTGGTTAGTCCTCCCCGAGCCATGGGAGTATAACTATCTCTCAAATGCCTCGTTGTCCACACACTTCTTCCATTTGACCAACGTCATTGGCTCCTTCTCGGGATGGTGTCTCTACGCGCAAGCACAAGCTCTTGGTCTTTACCGAAATAACATGCAAGCAGGGTCTTCTTTTATGTCTTTTATTTCCCGCCTACACTCGTCAATACATTGTCCCACGCTTCTGGGTGCAAGTTGAATTGTTGATATCCAAAATCATATAATATAAGATAGTTAGTGAATTAACAATAAAAACATAGTAATAAAATCTTATATGGAAGTTAAATATTTAAAATAAATATTAATATTTTCATACCTCTATGCCCCCCCAAGCATCCATCTTCAGCTCAACGGGCACGATCGTCTAATCATCATGTGCGGGACCAATTTTTGATTTTAGTAATTATAAGGCCCTCATTTGTAGACTAATCTTGTTTTCAACTATTATCTCATACTTTCTAAACTCGATGGGCTTATTGTTAGAAGATTCCTTATCACCCTCGCTTTTTTTCGGGGTCCGATGGCTTGATGAAGCCATATTCTGTCAAAAATAGGCTTTAGTAGCATAATATATAACATAAATAAAATGAAAATACTCAAGTTAGGGATATAAGAATTTAAATAACATAAAACTATTTCATCCATTTGTTTTGATTAGTGAATCAAACAAAAATACTCGATTGGTATATAAAAATTAAATGGAAATACTCACATGAATGTTTTAATATAACAACTAACATTAGATTTAATGAACGATAAATTAATGTTTGAGATTGTTTCCAACTACATATTACAAATTGGAATCCTCAACGCCAAACGCTTAGGGTTTTTTAAATTTAGATCAAACTCTCAACCTGTGAGCTCTATGACTACACGAGCTGTTTCTACAAGTTACGTTATTTTCTGTGGGGTGCTCAATCCTATTTTTGGGTTGTTTCATATTATTTTGCGTTTTCACCCCCAATGCCCAATTTTCAAGCTAAAAGCTTAGGGTTTTTTAAATTTACATCTAAGTCTCAACTCGTGAGCTCCGTGATTACACGAGTTTTTTCTACAAGTCACAATAATCCCATATGAGGTGCTTGGGCTTTTTTTCGGGCTTTTATCTTGTTAATTTATGTTTTCACCTCCTAAAGCCCAATTTTTAAGTAAAAACCCTATAAATTTTCAAATTTAGATTAAAGTCTCAATCCGTGAGCCCCATAACTGCATGGGTTATTTCTATAAGTCACATTAGTCCTGTGTGAAGTGCTCGATCCTTTTTTTAAGGCTATTTTATCTTTTAATTTATGTTTTCACCCCTAATGTCCAATTTCCAAATTTAGTTTGAAGTCTCAACTCGTGATCCCCATGAGTGCACGAGTTATTCTATAATTTCACTATGCCAAAAATTCTAATCTGGCACGCTCGAGTAGGGGTGTTCACGGGTCAGTTCGGGTTGGTTTTGGACCCTAATTCAAACCGAACCGATCGGTTCGGTTTTGGAAAAGGTCAGACCGAAACCGAACCGACTATGAAAAAAACCGTCGATGTCGGTTCGGTTCGGTTTTGGGCGGTTTCATATTTGGACCGTTTTTTTAAGGGCGGTTTTTGGTTTGGGTCGGTTTTTGAAGGTGGCTAATGGTTTTTGGATATAAAAATACAAGTTATTTACTTTTTTTTTTTAATATATATATTGGTTTCGGATCGGTTCGATTTGAATCAGTTTTTCCCACGTATAAACCGACAACCGAACCGACATGGTCGGTTTTTTATATCGGTAAATCGTAGGCCGAACCGGGCTAAAAAAACCCGACGGTTTCGGTTTGGTTCAGGCCGGTTCGGTTCGGTTTTTGGGTCGATCAATTTTTTTGCACACCCCTACGCTCAAGCAAGGAGATTCTGACACGCTTTTAAACCGTGCCAAAATCTGGTGGGGTTTAATCATAATCTGGCACAGTATATAATAGTGCAAAATATGGGTACGCTTCATTAAAAAAGCATCCCAAAATTTTAAGCGGGGACCAAAATTTCAATAGGGACCAAATAATTCTAACCCAAGTCTCTCTCTCTCTCTCTCTGCGCTACCCCCTTCTACCCGACTTTACACCACGATCCACACTACCCAGTACCTCATCATCTCTGCCACCCGACACCTCATTATCTCTGCCTCCTGGCACCTTCATCATCCACACTATCCACGAAATTGAACAAAACAGGTATGACTCCAACGGTAATTCCATCATCGCTGCTAGGGCTGTTTTTTTTTTCGAACATTCTAATTTTTTCGATATCCGATCTGATATTTTTCGATTTTTGAACGTATATAAGGTTTTCGATTTCGGATTTTTTGATTTTTGATTTTTTCGAAAAAATCGGATCGAAAATTGGAAATAATTCCGAATTTCTGATTTTCCGATTTTTTCGAAACTATGCCGATCCGATTTTTCCGAATTATTTCCGATTTTTTCCAAAATATTTTCCGATTTCTAATTTTTCCAATTTTTTTAAACATTCTCATGTGTCCCACATCGGCTAGGAAAGGAAGAGAGGCCCAAAAAAATAATCTATAAAAGGAGAATATCCCTCTATCCTCTACACAAATGAAAAAAATGGTTAAATCCTCATATATTTACATGTTGGGTTAAATCTTTTTTTCGATTTCTTTAAAATGAGAATTTTGAGTAATCGAAAATCCTATATTAATTTTTTTGAAATTTTGGAATTTCCAAAATTTCTGAATTTTTAATATATTTTTTGAAATTCCGATTTTTGTCGATTTTTTTTTTCGATTTTTCGATTTTTTCGAATTTGGAAACTTTTTTTATTTTCCGAAAAAATTGGATAGGAAATTGGAACAAATATTTTGTTTCCGAAAAAATCAATTTTTTTTTCGAAGGGTCACTTTCCGATCCGATCCGGCCGAAACACAACCCTATTCGCTGCATATACTTCTTATTTTGCTTAGAGGGTGTTTTGGGAATCTGTTATTTTCTTTAGTGTTGATGTAAAAAACTAGATCGCTTCTAATTTTTCAATCACAGATAAATAAATAAGACAAAGATTTTTAAAGTGGTTCGGCTAGGAATAAAGCCTACGTCCACTGTTATGTTATTGCTGAGTGTTTGTGGAATTCTTGATTACAAATTCTCTCAAGAAATTCCCTGTCCCCTTGAATGAGGATGGTACATGGTATTTATAGCCTTTAGGCTGTACATGAAAGGTCCAATACATTAAATGATATACATATGAAAGGGTAATACATTTAATGCAGCGTGTGCGTCAAGAATATAATGAATAGTTGAACAGTTGTCCGTCTGGTAATTAATGATACGGCCGAGATGCAGTTCGGACCGCCTTAGTTGCTTGTTGATCAAGAGTCTCTCGGAACATTAGAGTACCTCGGTGCTATAGAGTTCCTCGGTGTGTTAAGGTTCCTCGGCATGATAGAGTTCCTCGGCGTATTCTCGTTGCTCGGAAAGAAGCACGGTTGGTCGGGAAATGATCTTCCTCGCTGCTATTGTGCCATGTAGATTGACACGTGTCTTCATCTTCTTCGTCCACATCAGCACATTAATTTTGGTATCAACAGAAGCCCCCAATGTTTCATATTTTGAACTTTGAAGAGTATGGAACATTCTTTCTCGGTATATGGCAATATTAAATGTACTTCCCGGGTTTCAGGAACATTGTATTCAAATTTCCTTCTTATTTCGCAGTTTCCGCCTTTTTGATAAGCGCTTTGATATTCGTGCAAATTTTGTCCTTTTAGCCGCCGGAAGTTTAGTAGTTTCTTTTTGGTAATCATTTCTTTCGCCGCTTCCCAATGCAAAGTATTTAAACTTCTTTGGTAACCATACCGTCGTCTACGTTTTTCATTCTCTGCATTCAAGCTTTCTTTTCTCTTCTTCTCTTGTGCGTTCATCCTTGTTTCCGTTCGTTGTCAACACATCTCCTTTCTTTCTGTAAGATCTTCTTTCTTTCTTCTGTATCTCTTTTATTCAATATGGTTTATATTGTGGAGTCTGTTGAGAAATTCCGTTCTGATTTTTCCATTCCTTCGTGGGTAACTCTAGAGGTTCTTTCTGAGCCTTTAGATTACTTTCGATTGGCTGAGGGACATTGGTTCCCCAGTCTTTTTGTTGCTGAATGCGATTTTTCCTTTCCACCAAACCCATTATGTCTTGAGTTTTGTCAATATTTTGATCTTGCTCCTGCAAAAATAGCCCCCAATTCATGGAGAATAATTAACGGGGTGCACAAATTAAATCTAACTCATGGGACTCGTATTGGGATCCCTGAAATTATGTTTTGTTATAAATGGGCTGTTCTAGATAATATTTATTATTTAAAAACTAGGTATTTGAATAGGGCTCTTGTAGTTAATCTCCCTGACTCAAATAGGGATTATTTTGAGCATGGGTTGGTCATAAAAAATTGGCAACATGCGCCTTTATCTGGGAATGAAGTATACAACGGTCCCAGATGCCCCCCATACGGCAATGGGATAGGTTTATTTTTCATTTTATTTTACTTATGAAATTATGCTTTCATCATGTTTGACAAAATGTATGACTGATATTCCATTATGATTTTATTTGCAGTTGATAGCAAAAGAAAAACTCCAAAAGAGTCAGAAGTGAATATCAAGCATTTGAAACTTATCTGGAATTTGCATAAGACCATTGCTGACGAGCATATTAGATCTGCTTCATATTTACTACAGTATAAGAGTTACACAACCTCTTATACTGCTCGCCCTGTTGAACCAGCTTCAACACCAGAAAGTTCATCTTCAGATTCTCATATCCCCCTATCTCAGAGAATGGGCAAGAAAAGGGCTCCTCCTGCTCTATTTGGTGAAACTTCTTCTGCTGTTGGAGCCCAGAAAGGCAAAATTGATGTCCCAGAGGGGACTAAAAGAGTAGATGCTGGTTCCTCCAAAGTTGCCGAGAAGCCCCCAGTGGCCCCGAGCAAGAAAGATGCTCCTGCTGATGTAATTGCCATCTCTCCGACCAAGACTTTTTCCTTGGTTGATGCTGCTGACCGTCCTTTGAAGAGATTGAGGAAATCATCCTCAGTTAATCTTGCTGGAACTGCATCTTCTCTACCCGCTAGTGGTAGTAGTGTCTCAAAAATCATTCTTCCGAGTTCTTCAACGAGCTCAGTTATACCCGAGGTTCTCGGGGTTGATGAAAAAATTCCTAGGGATACACTGACATCCCTAGCTGCTCGCCATCTTTCTTCAGTAAATTTCTCATACCTTTGGTCTTTCTTTCTTTTTCTTGAATTCTTGTATTTGTGTTGACTCTATTATTTTTCTTATCTTTCAGCTGGTGAACTGCTTCAATACCATCGTGAAGAAAGATCAAGTTATTAAAGCTTCCACTTCCTCGTCCGATGTTGACGATGCTTTGTTGGGTTTAACCCAATCTGTGAAGGAATCTCGCCAACAGTACATCGAGGAGAAAACTGTTTGGGAGAAAAAGTTGGCTGTGGCTGAGGCTGAGAAGATGAGGATGGCTGAAGCCTCCAAGAATTTGGAGGAGAAAGTTAAAGTTTTGGAGGTTAAGCATCAGGAATCTGATGATAAATTGAAGAAGGCAGAAGAAGAATTATCTACTCTGCGAGATATTAAGGTTAAGAAAGAGGAATTGGAGGTGAAGCTCTCCTCGGAGAAGTCGAGGAGAAAAGTTGCAATCAAGAAACATTTCAGCGTTGGTTGGGAGAAAGGATGGGAGAGAGGGATAGCTGCAATGACATCCCAAGTCCAATATGGGGAATTGAAATACTTCCATGATGGTTGGGTAGCTGCTCTGCAAGAGCTAAAAGTCCAAGACGATTCTGAGCTATTCCAACGGCATCTCCCTGGTCCTCCTCCACCAATTGTGGAAGAAGAAGAAGACAAACCTGCCTCAGATGAGTCTTCTATGGCTATGGGTGATCAGATTTCTTCTTCTCAACCCTCTGTCACCGAGGATGTTTCTTCCATGCCTCCTCCTCCCGAGAAGAATCCTACCGATCAAGCTGTTGTTACCACCGAGCAACCGAGCTCCTCGTCCCAACCTCCCGAGAAAGTCTTGGGAGACAAGGAAAAGGTGTGAAGTTGTTCGGTAGCATTTCTGTATTTCCTTGTAATCGAACGATGTAACTTTTTGATGATCTAATAAAATATATCTTTGCTTATCTCTGTTGTTGATAACTTGTTTTTGTTGATTGTTGTCTTTTTCTTGTCATTAGTTTGTTGCTAGAATGGAATTGATCTCTTCTCATGATACCGAGCTGATGCAGCAATGTCATCAATACTATAAGGCTGGTCATACAGATCTTAGTACATCGGAAATTGCTGATATCCTTGGTCATGGTGCTTCAGAGCAGGCTATTGAAGCTTATCAGTACTTGAAAGCTTTACTCGACCGAGCAGTGGCCAACAATGTCGCTTACTATGAGTTGATCGAAGAGCTTCATGGTTCCTTAGAGGATCTTCAAAATCAACACAACGAATCAATGGCTTCGCTGCATAAGGATTATGAAAATAGATACCAGCAGCTCTCTTCAAAAACAGGCCACAAGAAGATCATTGCTGGGTATGACGTTAGGGAGAGGACCCTAAAAGGTGAAGTTGAAGCCTGTAGACAAATTGCCGAGATCCTGGAACAAGAAAATAATAATTTGCAGAAAAAATTAGCTCAATATGAATCTGCTGCTTCATCTTCTACTGCATTAATACCAGTTACTGATGAAGGCTTCTCGTTCTTAGAGGTCGAAAATGCCAAACTAAGGCAAGAGCTGGAGGACTTAAGAAGATCTGCCATTTCTGGAACTGCTCAGGGACGAGGAAGAGGTTCTCGGGGGCGAGGAAGAATCCTCAGCCAAAATTTTGAAGAGGCTCGCACTCAGTCTACTCTGGAAACTCAAGCATTCCAGTTGAAAGTAAAAGACCGTGCTCTGACTGAAATGTCCAATAAAAATATGTCTCTGGAAGATCAGCTGGCATCAACGAAATTTGCCTTGCATAACAAGGATCTCTTTGCCAAAAGCCTTCATGAACAATTGGATAGATTAACCTTCCAATTCCATAAACAGCCAAGGGAATTCTGGATGGCAGGATACAATGAAGCTCTCGTTCATCTGGATGCTCGCATTGAACATGCTAACAATGAAGGTTACAAGCAAGGATGGTTAAATGCATTGGGTGTATTAAAGTTGGAGCAAGGGCATTTTTTATGGGACTATCATGCTCCATCACTATTAGATCTGCCTGTACCACCTTTCAAATTGGATATGGCATGGATCCCAGCTCGTTCCATTCCTCGCAGTCTAATTTCAAAATACCTTGGTGATTATAGCCTTCACTCCCAAGTTGAATTATCTCGTCCTGAGCATCTTTTGGATACACCTTCTGTTATGAACGTCAGAATGCTCAGAGATGTTAATTTCATCAATTCTTCCCTTTGCCTAGAAGACCCTCCTGCCGGCGAGGAACCTGTCTCTAAAGCACAGGGCAAAAAACCAATAGAATAGTAATATTCATGTAACAATTTAGTACCTTCTTGTAATTTGTAATTTATTCTAGATTAATGAAAAGATTTTCATTTTCCGTT